>CM062814.1:933156680-934586904 GCA_031772625.1 Pinus tabuliformis
TTTTTAATGGGTTCCTAATTCTAAACTTAGGAAATAAAATAAATTAATGGGTATTAATCTGATTGTGGGTGTAACTTCTAGAAGAAGACAAGGATCAGGCAGAAATAATCTTAGCCATTGATTAGCTTCTAATTTGGGTCGTTGAATGTCAACGAGGAGATTATTTAACGAGGCTTGAGGGTCATTTGGAAGACACACAGTGAGTTCAAAAGTTTGATTTTTTGAAGTAGAGCAATTGTCAAGAGAATTTCGATAGTGAGCTTTTGCAGTGAGGGGCATGGATAGTTTGGTTGGAGAATCCTTTCCTAAGCCAAGGATACACAACAAAGAGACACCAAAAGGAGGCAGCGCAGTACCCAGGAGGGGTTAATGTTGAGCCAGAAGGGCTCACGCAGAGGCAGTGCAATCCTCCAAGCAGAAGTCTGAAAATTTGCTGGGGTTTGACGTTCTGAGCCAGGAGGGTTGACGTCAGAGCTCCGAGAGAGCAAATCGATCAAGTGCTGAGGTGATGCAGTGCCTTAGAGGTTGACGCAAGGCCCACGCAGGGTTAGCGCAGAAATAGTCCTCTATTTCTAGAGGCCGTCCACTCCAATACAACACACTCAATGAGCTATGAAATCCGCAAAGCAAAGGAGGAAAGAAAAGAACGAAGAAAGTATTGAATTTTCTAAGTCTATCCCTTAGAAAATTTAATCTCTATTCTGCTGGTTTATTTCTTCTACTTGTTTAAATTTGAACAAGTTATTTAATACATTTAGATATCGAAAAAAACACAATACAGTCACAACATCTACAGATCATCAACTGAAAGAAAACAAGCACACAAGTGACACCGTTATTTTTGGACAAATGTGCTCGAAAAAACCCAATGCGGGAAAGCCAGTGCAGCTATTCAGAGGGTTATATTATTTTACAGTCTATCAGAGTACAGCTAGGTGCCTAACTGGCTCACCCGACAGAGAAAAATACACGGCAGCAATACCTCTATATCCGGAAACAGTTATTCAAAAAACCTGTCCCACGAAACCCTCTCCGGCACAACAGAAGCTCAGCGCTGGCCCTTATGGCCTTTGCGTCAGCCCCAAGACCCTCTGCCTCGGCCCTCTAAGGCACTGCACAGCCTCTAGGAGCCTCTACATCACTCCCTTTGCGCTCTGCGTGGGTGACACAGTCTCTGTGGGCTTTGCGCTGCCTCTACTGGGCTCTGTGTAGCCTGGACTGACTGCTGCTCTCACTCTCTCTGCTTCTGTGCTGGTCTCCCAATATTGTCCCTTTCTCTCTGCCTCGTACACACTGCTCCTCGCTGCAGATCACTGATTCAACTTTGCTTAGCAACCCCGCTCTAGCAAAATGAGTGACTGATCACTCTGGTGTGTTCTCCAACTGACCCTCAATCCTCTTTTTATACTTTTCTCGTTGGTCCTTCAACGGCCGAGATTAAATCTCTAATCAACAGTTAAGATTAGATTTGGCTTGATCCATGACTTTTGAAACCTTCTAACCCAGTTTTATATTAATACCAATTAATATTTTATTTTTCCTAAGTGTAGACTTAGGAAATCCATTAAAAATATTAATTATTTTAATATCTCCCAAACCGGGTACAATTCGTCCAAACCATTTATGGGTCTTGGAGATCTCATGTGTTTTAGCCTCTCCACCAATTTTCATGGCTAGAGCACATCCAATGCTACCCCAAATCAACAATCCCTCTTTGCGAGGACTGTGCTCTAGTAATACTTCTCAATGAGTATCACATTGATTATTCGACACCGGTCCCTGTGTTGATGCTAGTCCTCCCTGCCCAACATCCTCTGCACTGCTGCCCATGGACCTGCCACTGCCACTGCTGCATTCTGTACTGCCGCCCATGGCCCTGCCACTGCCACTGCTGCATCCTGTACTGCCGCCCATGGCCCTGCCACTGCCACTGCTGCATCCATACGGTAGCTCCCTCTGCATCCGTGTTGTTGCTGGTCCTTCCTCCCAACATTGCATCTACACTGCATTCCCTCTCATCATATTGCATTGTGCTACTGCATACTGCTACTGCACTGCAACTCAGTTATTGAGAAGTAACCGATCCACCCAACTTCTGAAATCCCTGTCAGGCTAGAAACACTCCCGATGTTGAAGCTCTCTGTCGCTAACAAATACTCCCTCTACTGACCTCTACGCTGCTGCAATAACTTCCTGCATCTCGCACCGTTGCACACCTCTCTGTGCCATCCTTCGCTGGTGCAACACTCCCATACCTCTCGCATTGTTGCAGGCTGCTAGCCTCGCGCTGCCTAGGAACTCTTACACTGTAGCACTCTTTGTCGCTTCATCAACATCCGTCTCTACCGACATCTGCCAGTTTTGCTACTCCTCTTCATGGCTCTTGTTGCAAGATATAATCCAAGAGGTTGGGTACCTCGAGAATCCTGCCCCTTATCGCCTGTAGTCCTCCCGATTATAGCTCAATGTCTCCCCACTTCTTCTCAAGTGGGACATGAGCACTCATGGCACAATCGTCATCCTCCTCGACTTCTTTCTCCACCTTCGTTGGCGTTGCCTTCGAGTCAAAAGCCTCTCCCTTACTCTTCTTCCTCGGACACTGGTTCGCAAAATGACCCAGTTCCCCACAATGGAAGCACTTGACCTTGGAGAGGTCCTTCTTCTTCCTCTTCTCCTGCTTTCCCGCAGATGCTAGAGCCGCATCCTCTTCTTCCTCCTTCTTGATCCTGACCCCTTTGCCGCTACTCCCCGCCTTGGTCAGCCATCTGATCTCTTCTTGACGAAGAGCCACCCACAGTTCTTCCCAATCCGGAAGAATCGTCCTGCCCAGTATACTCTGGACAAATACCTCCCAATCTTCGTAGATTGCGTTAAGTGCGGTTTTGACCATTAATTCCTCACCTGGCGTGGCCCCTATGGAAGTTAGCTAGTCACGAATCTCCTTCAATCGACTGAGGAAGACATCTATCTGCTCTCCCTTTTGCATCTAGTATGCCCTTAGCTGACTCTCTAGGAGCATTTTCCTCTGCACCTAGGTTGCACGAAACGGGGAAAACGGGTACGAGTTTCCAAAATGGGAAGCGATATGAAACGCGACCTCCCCAAATTTTGGAAACGGGGAAACGCGAATATATATATATATATATATAGAAAATATTTATCTATATATATATGTGCAGTCATAAAGCATAAATGATACATTATAATTTATTACACTTAAACATTAAGATTTAATTTACATCACATTTACTCATGAATGATCACATAATGAAAATAAAAATATCGAAATATCCAAAAGCAACCTTTATTATATATCCAAATCTCAAAATTAGCCTTTATTTATATTAATATATGAGGCTGCAAGTACAATAAAGACTATAAGGCTGCAAGAATATATCCAAATCTCAAAATCAGCCTTTATTTATATTAATATATGAGGCTGCAAGTACAATAAAGACTATAAGGCTGCAAGGGAGAGATCCAAATCAAGATTTTCTGCATCCACATCCCATTCTTTAGAAGGACCACTGTTGTGTTGGGGGTCTCCTCCTACATAGTCGAACGACCTTAGTGCTCTTGATTAAATACAAGTTTCATACCCTAGTACCCTACATGATCTTGATTATTGGGAGTTTCCCTGCATAGAGGGCTTGGTTCTCTTGATTAAATACAAGTTCCATACCCTAGTACATGATAAAATCCAACGGAAACATTGCAATCCCCCCAATCCTGAAATCCTGAAAAACAGATAAGTCTGCTGGATTTTGAGCGAGATCTAAAATTCTACTTTCTCCATATGAAATCCAATGAGGGCGAAACCACTCTCAAACATCCTGAGCCATTTCATGGTAATGTTAAAAATTTAAGTAAAAGGATGAAAATGAAAAATAAAGGAGAATATCACTTTCACTTTAAGAATTTAACATTACCATGAACTGCATATGCCTCAAACTTCCTGATGAACTGCATATCAAAACTAGGGCAAAAATTCAGTTTTATAACTTTAGACACTCATCTAGAAACAACTAGAAGTCACTAACATACCCTAAAAATAAATTAAAAAACAAATTAAAAATAAAAAAACACAAGTTAGTGAGGAAACGTGGGTCTTACGGCCGTGAAATGCGTTTCCGGTCGTATTGGCCACGTTTTTGTTTTGGGAAACGTGGCAGTACGGCCGAAAACGCGTTTCACGGCCGTACCAAATGAGTTTCTGCGTTTCGTACCAGTTTCCGTACGGAAATGGACCTCTGTACCACGTTTCCTGCAACATAGCTCTGTACGGAAGTATGCTGGTACAATGTTTGCAAAGCATTCCACATCTCCTTTGTCGTTTCCTTCTCGGCAATATGTGGTACCACATGATCCTTGACCCCATCAAGGATGATGCACTTTGCCTTAGCCATTGCCTCCTCATACCTATCATTTGCTACTGGGTCAATTGGGATATCCATCGTTCTCAACTAAGTCACCTGACACGGGGATTCGGGACACGTAGGATTCGGGATTCGTGGTGTCGGATTCGGGACACGCTGACCCCCGGAACAAGACACGTTAGGACACGTTATATATTATTTTATTAAAAAATATATATATATATATATATATATATATATATTAAAAATATATATATATATATGATGATATATCTTAAAAATTAGTTATTAGCATATTTCTTACACAAATTTTAATTAATGATACAAATTTATTGATTTCAAACATAGATCTTCATCTATAGCTATTAGCATGCATAGTACATACAAAATTCAAATAAATGTCAGTGGTACTGGTCACATAAATGATAAATGATAAATCTATTAAAAATTTAAATCATGATTCATAATTCATAACTGAAAGACAACTTACAACTACAAGATAGTAAGATAAACACACTGACAACTGTAGTTTTCTCATTAAGTCATCAAATCAAAATCTGTTACATAGGTAGTGTTGGTGCAATGCCAATGGCAAATAGAAATAGAAAATATAAAACAACTATAGGTATACAAGCCTCAGGCCCTCAAGGCATCAATCAGCATCAGAATCAGCATCACTGTCCCCATCATCATGGTCCCCACTGCTCTCCTCTGCATCCTCCTCCTCCCCTGTATCCATAGTCGCCTCTGCATCTGCTGGTATGGAGGTTGACCCCTCTAAGTCATCAAAACTAATAGGGTCTAGCACTGGATCACCGAGATCCATGTTGGCCAATGCCAACTCAACAGTGGTGTCCAGACCCATATCTTCAGGAAAGACATCCCACATCTTTGTCTTTCCCCTCAACCACTCTTCCCTCTGCCTGTAAATAAGACGAAGGTTGGTGTGCACATACACCATTGTCTCTGCCCTGGACTGCTCAAGCCTGTTCTTCTTCACAGTATGCAAATTCCCATATGTGCTCCAATTCCTCTCGCAACAAGAGGATGAAGTCACCTGAGAGAGGAGCCTCATGGCTAACTGCTGAAGAGGACGGCTTGTTGCCCCATGATATGCCCACCAAGAGTAGGGCTTCTTAAGCCCCCTGTCTCTAATCACATCATAACCTGCAAACCGACCAGTGCCAGTGGAAAACTCTGCAAAGGAATCCTCCACCTCAGCAAGCAATGCACTATCCTGATAAATCCGCTGAAGCGCCTCTTTCCTCCCCTGTGAGATTTCACCATCCATGTGAGGAGGGAATCTGCGGGAAGGTCCACCATTCAGCCACTCATGGCTGTAGTATTTGGGGTTCAATGAGTGAGCCAAACAATGTAAAGGTGTACAATTCTTGTCCCATCTGCGGACAAGAATATCATGTATGGTATCGCAGAAGGCCTCTGGTGATGTCTCATACGGGGGGCACTCACTCTGTAGAATAATGCTCCTCACAGACTCAATCATGGAATCCCATCCCTCATAAACCTCTCCTAGGATGGGTTTGTCTGTATCTGCAACTCGAAGCAAAGAGATGATAGGGTCCATGATCCGAATAATTAGATCTACCCTCTCCCACCAAGCATCATCTAGTACCGTGTCCTTCACTCTTTTAGAGGCTGCCTGATCTGTCTTTCTCCAAAAAGACCAAAACTGAGAAATAACCATGGACCCAAGAGCAGTCTTGACCTCCCTCAACCTCTTCAACATCATGAATGAAGATGCAAACCATGTATCAGCAATCTTCAACAATGATAGATTGTTGTACTCCTTGTAGATAGTGAGGGCATTTGTATGATTTTGCACAAAGTTACGGATATGTCTTGCATCCTCAATAATGCTTCCAATCCAAAGCACATCAGAAGCAATGGATTTCAGTGCTAAGTTCAATGAATGGACAATGCAAGGTGTCCAAAACACTTGTGGATATTTAGCTTCCACAATCATGCCAGCCGCCTTGCAAACAGGTGCATTATCTGTAATGATTTGCACACAAGAATCAACACCTACCTCTTCAACAACTCTAATAAATAACTCACCCATAAATTGTGCATCCTTGTATTCGCCAAGTGTATCCACTGCTTTCAGGAAAACTGGACCATTCAAGGAAGACACCATGAAGTTGATGATTGGGTGTCGTGCTGGATCTGTCCATCCATCAGAAACAATGCTAACCCCAGATGTTGGCCATGATGCCTTAATAGGCTCGAGCATTTTTTGCACCTCTTTTTTTGCCTTCGTCAACAATGTGGTTCTCAGCTTCTCTGACCCAGGAGGCACATACCCTGCTGGAGCCCCTTGAGTTAGAGCTCGGCACATCTCAACAAATAAAGGTGAACGTGCAACATTAAATGATATGAAGTTTTGATAGAAGAAGAAGGCAATGGTGAGATCAAGCTCGTCCCGTCTCTCTTTTTGGAAAATCCTGTCCATTGGACCAAGTGATCTTCTTTTTAATTTTAATGCTTGTCCCCCAGTAGAAGTAGAACTCTCAAATGGAAATTTGGAGGTGGCTTTCCTCAAAAATGGAAGGGGGTCTTCATTCTTGCCCTTGGGTGCTTTTGATTTTGAAGCCAGTGCCACATGTTCCATACCAACATGGGCCTCCTTTTCCAATTCTTTTCTCTTTTGTTTAGGAATATCTTTACAAGCTCCAATCCCCTTACCAGGTATAGCCAACAAATGTGCTCTCACACGGTGATATGTGCTTGTGAAAAAAAGGTTACAAAAGCTGCATTTCCATTGCACATTGCCTCCTCCCTTTCCCTTGCTGTTTGACCCATCCTCTCTTGCGACATATTTCCACAATGGATATTTTTCATTGTCTTTAACTCCTCTTCCCTCAAGATTACTTGCAGCAGACTCTGATGATATTGGGGGAGGAAGAGCATCTCTACCCATGACATTCTTGCCCTTCCTTGCTGCCCCTGCCGTTGATTGAGCCATGTTACCTCAACCTGTAAAAAAAATGAACAAACAGTCAAACTGCTGTAACAGCAGCAAATAAACTTATAACAGCAGCAAATAAGACAACAGTGAGCAATAGGGTAGTGATGAGTTACTAATGAAATTTCCCTGTGCCAAGTGTGCCAAATAATTAGAAAATTTTCAGTACTTTCTGAGCTGTACTGGAGCACTTTGAAACAAACAGTGAAAATTATACTTATGCCACTGTCATATTAGATTTATGCAGATGTGACAGTCATCAAACTCACCAAATCTTTGCCAAATGAATAGTGCTTTATTTACCTAAATTACTTGTAGTTGTCATTGGTCAATATATTAGCAATGTGTGAGGGGTTTTTATGTTGATTTAAGTTTGATTTTCTCACTGTTATGAAACTAATAGGACAGCTGTAGCAAAATGATGAAGTAGGAAACATTAGGAGATCAAACCCTGGAGGCTCAACCACTAGAACCCACTTGCACGAGAACCTAACTTCAATGCTTCTGCAAACCCACCAGGGATCAGCTCAAGAAACAAACATTTGCTGACAGTGACTGATATGAAAGAAAAGGAAGAAGATAAAGCAAAACAGTCATATATAAGAGTCTTATATATCAAACCACAGATGTGCGAGCCACTATGTAATGAGAGCGAGAGCCTCAATGTATATTAGAGCAAGAGCCTCAGAATATGTTAGACCAAGAGCCTCAGTGTATATGAGAGCGAGAGCCTCAGAGACGATGGCACTGTGATGTAATACAAACCTTAGGATATAGCAATGATGCCATCAATCTATATAATCAAGTGATGCCACAGAGCTATATAATTAATTGATGCCACAGTCAAGCGATGCCACAGAGCTATATAATCAAGCAATGCCACAAAGCTATACAATGAAGCGGTGCCACTGTAATTATAATGCGAGCCATGGGAATATAAGTGCAAGCGAAGTATTCTTCCAAAAACAAAGGCACAGAAGAGTCCGACTTGACCCGGGATAAAGAGAATTAGCACTGAATCGTTGGTACGAATATATGTATCATGGCGTTGCTCAGCAAACTAACCTTGGTCTCCGCCGCTGTTACTCGCTCCAAATCGCTGTTAGTCGCTCCAGATACAGCCTGTTACTCGCTCCAAATTGCAAATGCGGTCAAATGCGAATGAAAACAGCGAACTTAAACCCCGAAAAACGAATCCGAAACCAAAAATCGTTCCAAAAATCGTGACACGTTCTTCATTTTTTTGACACGCTCATGACACGACGTACCCGGATATGACACGACGAGTCATTGAAACATGACACGTGTCAGGGCAGAATCGTGTCCGATTCGTCCGATTCGGGATTCGTCCAGGGGTTTGGACGAATCCGGTTTCATAGGTTCTCAACGTGAAGTCCTTGATGTGATGTCTGTCTAGAATGGACAAGATCCTGGCCTTCCAAAGCACAAAGTTGGACGCTCCGTCTAGCCTGTCCTGATCTCTCAACCCATTCACGACCATCTCACTGCTCTTCTCTGATGACTCTTCCGAGTCTCTCTACTTCCCTCCTGGAAGTCCTTTGTTCGACTCCTGCTGAGTCTCTTGACTTCCCGTCTGGAAGTTCTCTTCTGGACTCCCTCCGAGTCCCCATTTCCCTCCTGGAAATCCTTCTGCCAACGTCAAGTTGCCCCACTCCTATTGTTTGTGCAACTGCAACACTGATCTAGATTCCTTGGCTAGAATTCCGCCTCGGAAGCAACTCCCTCTAGCTTGGTCTTGCCCTGTTAGGTACTGTTTTGACCACAGTACCCCACCAACGTTGCTCCACAAACTACCCACAGCCTCCTATGCCCCAACAACTGAAGGATTGAGCGTCTTGGCTCTGCGCAATCCCGGCACCGGCAAAACAACTCCCTCAACCAATTGCATCAGCCATCCGGCCTCTGCGTGAGCCTGTTTCTGCCTTCCTTAGCATCTGTGTTGCCTCTCTCTGGCCCACACTGGTGACGCAGTCTCTCTGCATCACTCCTTCCTCTGTCGCTTTTTGCAAGGATCAATTCTGTCACTTGGGACAGCTGAATCTATTGCAAATGCTCTGCTAAGCTGATGCCTTCAGTTTTCCTGTGCTTTGCAACCACACTCTGATACCATGTTGAATTTTCTAAGTCTATCTGTTAGAAAATTAATTTGTATTCTGCTGGTTTATTTTTTCTACTTGTTTAAATTTGAACAAGTTATTTAATACATTTAAATATCTAAATAAACACAATACAATCACAACATCTACAAATCATCAACTGAAAGAAAACAAACACACAAGTGACACCGTTATTTTTGGACAAATGTCCCCGGAAAAACCCAATGCGGGAAAATCGGTGCAGCTATTTAGAGAGTTATATTATTATGTAGTCTATCTGAGTACCACTGGGTGCCTAACTGGCTCACCGACAGAGCAAAATACACAACAACATTATCTTTATATCCGGAAATAGGTATTCAGAAAAACTGTCCCACAAAACCCTCTCCGGCACAACTGAAGCTCAGTGCTGGCCCTTCTGGCCTCTGCATTAGCCTCCTGCTGACATGCGTCATCCCTAGGACCCTCTGCCTCAGCGCTCTGAGGCACTGCGCAGCCTCTGTGTCACTCCCTCTGCCCTCTGCGTGGATGACGTAGTCTCTCTGGGCTCTGCGCTGCCTCTGCTGGGCTCTGCGTAGCCTGGACTGACTGTTGCTCTCACTATAAACTATATGCAAAACTGTTTCATGGGCATGAAAGCAAAGAATGAAAAAGTAATAAAAGATGTGGAAGCTGGTTAGATATGTCTTCAGAATAAGTTATTGACCATGGAGGAAAACCATGCCAAGGAAGTCAATGCTATGAAGGATGAACACTCTAGTCAGATGGATGCCATAACAATACAGGCACAAAAATTTCAGCATCAGTCAGAGGATGAAAGAAACAAGGAAACGTCAACAGATCAGAAGCCTCCTTATCTGCTGCAGCAAGTTCCATCTTATTATGAGGAGGTCATTTGTTCCATTGAAAAGTGGTTAATTGAAGGTGATCTGGATAAAATTGAAATTGATAAAAATTAGGTTGATGCTCACATGGTTAATCCACCAGTCATAGAAGATCAAGTTATAACTCATGACAACTGATCCATCATTCTTAACAGAGCAGATGCAGAATGAAGAGAGACATGTCACACATATCTTACACACTTCATCTGAGAATTTTGAAGCAGAATGTTCCACATCATCAGTGATACAACCTAGCACAAAGAAAAAGCGCATGAGAAAGAGAACGAGAAAGCGATTCGATGCATCAAATGGTCGCGAACAACTTGATTTTCGGGCAGGAAAAAGTCCTACCGTATGCAGAATTGGCCAAGGCACATCCGAGAAACAACCGACAGATTTCCCTGAAAGCAGACAAATGCTTAGTATGCACTATATTGAATGCATCTGATGCCATGGGGCATCTTTGTATAGTATTTCTAACCTTATGCCCTGTTATTTCAACATTTCATTTTGTAGTTAGATTTGTGTTTTTCATATTGTTAGACTAGTTAATAAATGAGGAGTTTATATCTTTCTTGTGCTTAATGTTATATGATGATTTTTGGATGGACGCTACTTATGTTATATTTTGTGTTGCATGGATGTAGATTCTGGGTTTTCACATTCTTCCAGTGCAGCAACGTGTCCCCAAGTAGAGCCAGATGTTGACCACTACGTGTCAACGACCCATAGCAGTACACCTCCTTTTTTTGAAAAATGGATACTTCCTAATCGATGTGTTCGTGCCATCCAACTATCATCATCAGCTTAATCATCATCTTATAAACTCAGTCTGCATGTGTATAATGTAAATAATCTCAGCAGATTCGTGTCGTGTATGTAATCACCTAGGTAAACCTACTTTTCTGGAGACGATCTACATTCCGGGAGGTTTTTTGTCTCACCGATCCATTCTCGGATGGTCGACAGAGTTTTCCTTCAGCCTTACCCCAAAGACGAAATGGATTTTGTCACTGGGATCTTAGGGGAGTCCTAGTGTTCTAAATCGAGTCTATGTAAAAGTGATTTGAGAATAATCCTAACTATTTGGATAGGTTATTTTATTACAAATTGCTTGATCTGCTAGATTATATTTGTGTCGCAGAACTAGGTAGTTTGTGAGGGTCTGTTGCAAATGGGTTTTCCCCCTAGATGTAAAAAATGTAAAAATCATGATGTAAAGTGTCTTGAGGGTTAGAAAAGTAATTTATCCCCTCATAGGTTAATTAATTAAATTTTCTGGCCAAAATTAATTAAAATCCTAAACCAGAAATTTGATTAATTCTAGGTCCTAGGTAAATTTAAATTCTCAAAAGGCAAAATTCGTTGGTCCATAAAAAATTAAAGTTTAAAAGGTCCAGGGACTAAGGTAAATTAATTATTTTTCTAAACTTTAAGCCTTTGGTCCCTGGGGTTAAGACAAAGTTAAAGTTTTGAGGAAATTAATTCAAAATTTTAATTTTTGAATTAATTAAAATGCCTTTAATTGAAACTTTCGAATTTCTTCAATAATACAAAATTTGGACGGATCAGATTAACAGAAATTTTAATTCTCATCAATGGTTGAGATTTCTTTGACGAGGATCACTCGAACTAGCAATTGGAGGATTTATCTTTAAATAGGAGGTCATTTGTCAATCAGCTCATCCAATCTCTAGATCATGTACTAAGCGAAAATCTCTCTTGTAATCTTTTTATGAGCAATAAAGAAAGACTTTGGGGTTAATTTCTGTTGGTGTTACTCTTCGTGGAAATACTGTAAGATGTGTCATTTTCATGCATAGATTTCTTTTTAGCCATTGATGCTAGCTTTCTAAAGAGTGATTTGAGTACATGTATCTTGTCCAGTTGTTGGGGTTTGAATGATAATTTAAGTTTTGAATATAATAGCAGGTATCTCTATTAAATCTGAATTTTATTATCGTTTTCTCGCTCTATGTTGATGGCTAAATTGAGTTTTGCAGTAAAGTCTTGATTTTTATATCATTGGGCGTTTGGGGAAGTTCTCGGTTGAAGCAGCCAACTCTCGATCCGTGTTTTCTGAAGAGGCCAGCTTAAATTTGATCTCGAGCTTATCATAAGATATTTTTTATGGGTGATGCATGAAGGGTTTTAAGCTTAGTACCTCCTTTAAAATTTGAAAAATTTAAATTTTTCTGTGCTAAATCGATGATCTAGCTGTTGAGAGCTTCAGATCATCAGATCTGGGAGTGGAGTCGGACTCACACTCCCTAGATTTGATAGATATGCCATTTATGTACATAGATCCATAATTATCATCAGTTTTCTGACTTGGGTATTTTGGGTTTTAGTTTTTTTGGGTCATTGTACATATTGCTTGGATGTTTCTTGTTGTATTGCAGCTACAAATCTAAAAGGAGAAAACCGTGTAGAGTCCAGATCTAGGCTCTGGAGGATAAGATCTGGATCTTTGGGGTTTGTCAGCATCATTTTTTGTAGGGATCATATCCAGATCTTGCAGTCCAAGGGTTTTAAATAATTTAAATTCAGATCTGGAAATTTTTCAAGGGTTTCAGGATTAAATCTGAAGCAAGTTGATTCAAAATTTTAAATTAAGTTTTTTGGAAATTCTTTAAGAGTTCTTGGTGGTGGATTTAAAGAAGTTTTGGGCTGCCATTTTGCAGATTTGCTGCCTGGTCTTAAGGTTTACTATGCATTTTCGTTTTTTTTTTACAAGATCCCAGCCTTGCTACCTGCATTCTCTTCGAATCCACAAAGCCCTAGCTTCGCTGCCATCTCCCTCTGCACTTTTCTCACCAAACCCTCGCTGCATGCTGCTGCTCCATTTCTCTCTTGCCACATTTCCTTCCCAACCTGGCTTTGCGTCTATTTGCAGCCGTCAGCTCCCTTGCCCATCGCGGCAGCCTTTTCTCCTTATCGCACCTGCATCCAGGCTCATCCCCTTGTAGACTTGCTTCATTTCCTAGCTGCCTTCCTGCACGCTGCCTTCTCTGTGGTTACCTTCAGCTCCTCATCGCTCTTGTGTGTTGCCTCTGCATGCCTTCTCTGGTTCCCCTCGGCCCTCATAACCCCGCTCTAACTCCACGCAGTCCCTAAACCTGCAAACATAAGCGTGACCTTCTCCTGCAGATCCGCGTCCATCTTCCATGCTGCCATCGCGTCTTTCCTTTCTGCGTATCGCTGCTTCCTCATCAAGCAAACCCTTCCGTTGCTCCTCCACGACTTTTGTTGTTTGATTCCACATAAAACTACGTGCTAGCCCTCTATCCTCTGCGCGTTCTGCTCACACCTTGGACTTGCATATTCCTTCATCCTCTTCCGCCATCAGCTGCCATAGTAATCCCTAAACCCGTACTCTCCTTCTGTTGTGCGTACCTTTCTCCCATCGCTCATCCGCGTCCGCTGCCAAACCTGCACTCAATCCTCATCCATTCAAAGCTGCCTTCGTTGACCTGCGGCCTCCTCTTGCTGTCTTCCGTCGTCTGAGCTTGCATTTCAAACAATAAGACACTTCGATTTTTTTATTTGGGCTTGTGTGCAGGTTAGCGTTAGTTTATTTCTATTTTCATTGTGAATATATGCATTGGTTTAGTTTTAGGTTAGTTCCTTTTTTTTAATTTCATTTGTGTTGAAGCTTAGGGTTAGCGTATGTATTTTTTAGTTTCGTTTGATTTTAGGCTTAGGTTAGTTTTTTTTTATTAGTCAATTTTTCATTTTAGTTTAGGTTTGTATAGTTTGGTTTTCGTCGTTTTTCATCTAAAACATTTTGAGACTCTATTTTTTTCAGGTTTTTGTTTTCATTTTTCTATGATTTCGATTTTGATTGTTTTTTATTTAAGTTTTAAAACTCTAAAATCTTAAAACATTTAAAATATATATATATATATATATATATATATATATATATATAATCCTAAAAAAAAAACATTTAAATTCGTTTAAAATAATTTTGATTTTGTTTTTCACTTTTATTTTGATTTCGTTTATCATTTTCATTAAAAAAATCAAAAAATCATAATAACCTAAAATCCTAAACATTAAAAAATTCTAAAAATTTTAAATTTGTGACTAATGATTTAAAATGAAATAAATTAAGGGGTTTTCGCTTAAACATTAAAATTTTTAATGTGGCCTATGGCCCATTAAAAATTTCGATGTTTTAACCCATTGATTTATTTTTCTTCTTTAGTTTTCGCCTATGGAATGATCAGAATTTGAAGTTCCTTGGTGTTATTAAATGCATATTTTTATATGGTCAAGGTGTAATAAACGTTTTAAATCATATTTGGCTGTTGAAGAAAGTTAATTGAATCTAGATATGGGCAGTTAATGAAAACCATTTTAGATCTAGAATCTTTTGCATGTTACAGTGTTAGGTGTTTATATTGATTATTCATGATTGTCATTATTCGTTACATATTGAAAATTGTTTTGGATAACTTGTTTTATTTAGTTGATGGTTAATTGAAATATTAAAGGCACTGGTCTATAATTATTTATATCTTGTGGTCGTGTCTTGGTTACATTAGTGTTTAATCTATTCCTATGAGTTAATCAAGATTCATTTACATTCGTCAAGTTTTCCATCTTTAAGTCTCCTAGAGCATGTGTTCCATAGGCTTTCTCATTCATTTACCTCAAGGACTACCCCCCTTGACTTGCCTAGGAGAGAGTCTAAACGGAGTGAGTAAGGATCAAGAGTGACAACCCTTAGTCTGAGCGTTGTCGCGGTGCCTAAACACTTTGTTCGACAACATTTTTTGGCGCCGTTGCTGGGGACATTTTATTCTCGTCGTTTCAACAACAGTTCCTTATCATTCTTCTCATTTCTCATCTTTTCATTTGAGCCAGCAACGACAACATTTTTTTGGCACCGTTGCTGGGGATAGAGTTTTTCTGTCCTTGATTTCTTGACATTGTTTTAATCATCTCATATTTTCCGCCATTCATTAGCCGGTCAAGTGACACAACATTTCCTGGCATCATTTGATCTTTTCATTGCCCTATCTTTCGTTATCTTAGTAATTGTTTCATCTGCACCTTTAGCACCTAGGCATTTCGATTCATTTCTTGTTTGGGTGGTGGCTCCACTTTTTCCATTTATTATTTCTCAGACAAGAATCCCTACCTTGTATCCAGTTGTTTGTTTCTTTTTGGATCCTAGAGTTAATTTCATGTTCAAGTGGCAACTCCACTTCTTTCATTTCTTACAAGAATTTCTACAAGAAGCTCGCTTCTTGTGGATCTCTTGATTTTCTTGAGTAGGAGTCTCTCTCTAGCATCCATTTGGTCCCTCATTATTCCTTCAGGCAATTCATCATGGATGATTCGTTTACTTGTGTCATTTTACTGATTTTCTCCATGATATTCTGGAAGTGGCCGTTCATAAATTGTCTTTGTTCTCGGGTGGTGATTCAGTCGCTGTTAGAAAGCATCTATGTAGGTTTACAAATACAATACTCAGATATTGTAGTTCTCCCCAATATGATCATGAAGATGTCAAAATGCGTCTATTTGCCTTTTCCTTAGAGGGTGATGCTTTGAATTGGTTTAATAATTGTCCTGAAGATTCTTTCGCTTTTTTACAAGACATTGTCAATGCTTTTACAGATAGATATGGTTATCAAGGTAGCTTGCCTTGTGCCCCTAAAATTATGCAACAGAATGAAAGTGATCTTGTGAACGATCCATCTGTCAATGAAAGATTTCAAGACAATTTGCCATATCAGAGTGTGCCATCACATGTACCGTTGCAAGACAAATCCATGATAGTGGAAAACCAGGGACAAGTTATCAAATTAGTGTCGAAAATGAAAGGGAAAATGATAAGCAAATTATAGAAGAACTAAAGCAGTTGGTTAAAGACATGCAGTTCAGTCAAACGCAGCTGGTAAAAAATATGGAGCCTAATTAAGAGAAATTTGTAATTGATTACATTAAGGATATTAGAACTTTATACACTCAACTGGAAAAACGTGATGAGGAGATGGAAATCATGAAAATTAAACATTCCGATCACGTAGCCACCATAGTAGAAAAGTGTGCCCAAAATATGAGGGATATGAGGACCGACATGCAAAAGGAATGGAAACCATGAAAGCTAATCATGGCAGAGAAATTAATTCTATGCAAAGCAAGTTATTAACTATGGATGAAGAAATGACCATCATGAGATTCGATTATAATAATCAGTTAGCTACCATGCAAGCAAATCATAAGAAAGAGATAAACTATATGCAAAACTGTTTCATGGGCATGAAAGCAAAGAATGAAAAAGTAATAAAAGATGTGGAAGTTGGTCAGATATGTCTTCAAAATAAGTTATTGACCATGGAGGAAAACCATGCCAAGGAAGTCAGTGCTATGAAGGTTGAACACTCTAGCCAGATTGATGCCATAACAATACAGGCACAAAAATTTCAGCATCGGTTAGAGGATGAAAGAAACAAGGAAACGTCAATAGACCAAAAGCCTCCTTATCTGCTGCAGCAAGTTCCATCTTATTATGAGGAGGTCATTTGTTCCATTAAAAAGTGGTTAATTGAAGGTGACCCAGATAAAATTGAAATTGATAAGAATCAGGTTGGCTCTCACATGGTTAATCCACCAATCATAGAAGATCAAGTTATAACTCATGACACCTCTGAGACTGATCCACATTATTAACAGAGTAGATGCAGAATGAAGAGAGACATGTCATGCATATCTTACACACTTCATCTGAGACTTTTGAAGTAGAATGTTCCACATCATCAGTGATACAGCCTGCCACAAAGAAAAAGCACAAGAGAAAGAGAATGAGAAAGCGATTTAGTGCATCAGATGGTCGCGAATAGCTTGATTTTTTGGCAGGAAAAAGTCCTACCGTATGCAGAATTGGACAAAGCACATCCGAGAAACAACCGACAGATTTGCCTAAAAGCAGGCAAATGCTCAGTATGCACTATATTGAACACATCTGATGCGATGGGGCATCTTTGTATTGTATTTCTAACCTTATGCCCTGTTATTTCAACATTTCATTTTGTAGTTAGATTTGTGTTTTTCATATTGTTAGACTAGTTAATAAATGAGGAGCTTATATCTTTCTTGTGCTTAATATTATATGATGATTTTTGGATGGACGCTACTTATGTTATGTTGTGTGTTACGTGGATGCAGATTCTGGATCCTCACATTCCTCCAGTGCAGCAACGTGTCCCCAAGTAGAGCCAGATGTTGACCACTACGTGTCAACGACCCATAGCAGTACACCCCTTTTTTTCGAAAAAGGGATATTGCCTGATCGATGTATTCGTGCCATCCAACTATCATCATCAGCTTGATCATCATCTTATAAACCTAGTTTGCATGCGTATAATGTATATAATCTCAATAGATCCATGTCGTGTATGTAATCACCTAGGTAAACCTACTTTTCTGGTGACGATCTACATTCCGGGAGGTTTTTTGTCTCACCGATCCATTCTCGGATGGTCGACAAAGTTTTCCTTCAGCCTTACCCCAAAGCCGAAATGGATTTTGTCACTAGGATCTTAGGGGAGTCCTAGTGTTCTAGATCGAGTCTATGTAAAAGTGATTTGGGAATAATCCTAACTATTTGGTTAGGTTATTTCATTACAAATTGCTTGATCTGCTAGATTATATTTGTGTCGCAGAACTTGGTAGCCTATGAGGATCTTTTGCAAATAGGTTTTCCCCCTTGAGATGTAAAAAATATAAAAATCATGATGTAAAGCGACTTTAGGGTTAGAAAAAGAATTTATCCCCTCATAGGGTAATTAATTAAATTTTCTGGCCAAAAGTAATTAAAATCCTAAGCCAAAAATTTGATTAATTCTAGGTCCTAGGTAAATTTAAATTCTCCAAAGGCAAAATTCGCTGGTCTTTAAAAAATTAAAGTTTAAGAGGTCCAGGGAGTAAGGTAAATTAATTATTTTGCTAAACTTTAACCCTTGGGTCCCTAGGGTTAAGTCAGTCAAAATTTTGAGGAAATTAATTAAAAATTTTAATTTTTGAATTAATTAAAATGCATTTAATTGAAATTTTCGAATTTCCTCAATAATTTAAAATTTCAATGAATCAGATTAACAGAAATTTTAATCTTCATCAACGGTCGAGATTTCTTTGACGAGGATCACTCGAACTAGCCATTGGAGGATTTATCTTTAAATAGGAGGTCATTTGTCAGGCAGTTCATCCGATCTCTGGATCATGTATTAAGCGAAAAGCTCTCTTGTAATTTTTTTATGAGAAATAAAGAAAGACTTTGGAGTTAATTTTTGTTGGTGTTACTCTTCGTGGAAATATTGTAAGATGTGTCATTTTCATGCATAGATTTCTTTTTAGCCATTGATGATCGCTTTCTGAAGAGTGATTTGAGTAAAAGTATCTTGCTCAATCATTGGGGTTTGAATGATAATTTAAGTTTTGAATATAATTGCAGGTATCTCTATTAAATCTGAATTTTATTATCGTTTTCTCGCTCTATGTTGATGGCTGACTTGAGTTTTGCAGGAAAGTCTTGATTTTTAGATTATCGGGCGTTTGGGGAAGTTCTCGGTTGAACCAGCCAACTCCCGATCCGTGTTTTCTGAAGAGCCCAACTTAAATTTGATCTCGGGCTTATCATAAGATATTTTTTATGGGTGATGCATGAAGGGTTTTAAGCTCAGTACCTCCTTTAAAATTTGAAAAATTTAAATTTTTCTGTGCTAAATCGATAGATCTGGCTGTTGAGAGCCTCAGATCATCAGATTTGGGAGTGGAGTCGAACTCACACTCCTTAGATTTGATAGATTTGCCATTTATGTACATAGATCCATAATTATCTTCAGTTTTCTGATTTGGGTTTTCTGGGTTTTAGTTTTTTTGGGTCATTGTACATATCGTTTGGGTGTTTCTTGTTGTATTGCAGCTACAGATCTGAAGGAGAAAACTGTGTAGAGTCCAGATCTAGGCCCTGGAGGGTAAGATCTGGATCTCTGGGGTTTGTCAGCATCATTTTTTGTAGGGATCATATCCAGATCTTGCAGTCCAAGGGTTTTAAATAATTTAAATTTAGATCTTGAAATTTTTTAAGGGTTTCAGGGTTAAATCTGAAGCAAGTTGATTCAAAATTTTAAATTAAGTTTTCTGGAAATTCTTTAAGAGTTCCTGGTGGTGGATTTAAAGAAGTTCTGGGCCGCCATTTTGCAGATTTGTTGTGTGGTATTAAGGTTTACTGTGCATTTTCAAATTTTCTTTACAAGATCCCAGCCTTGCTGCCTGCATTCTCTTCGAATCCACAAAGCCCCAGCTTCGCTGCCATCTCCCTCTGCACTTTCCTCACCAAACCCTTGCTGCATGCTGCTGCTCCATTTCTCTCTTGCCACATTTCCTTCCCAACCTAGTTCTGTGTCTATTTGCAGCCGTCAGCTCCCTTGCCCATCGCCACAGCCTTTTCCCCTTATCGCACTTGCGTCCAGGCTCATCCCCTCGCAGACTTGCTTCATTTCCTACCTGCCTTCCTGCACGCTACCTTCTCCGTGGTTACCTTCAGCTCCTCATCGCTCTTGTGTGTTGCCTCTTCGTGCCTTATCTGGCTCCTCCCGGCCCTCATAACCCCGCTCCTCCTCCACGCAGTCCCTAAACTTGCAAACATAAGCGTGACCTTCTCCTGCAGATCCGTGTCCATCTTCCACGCTGCCATTGCGTCTTTCCTTTCTGCATATCGCTGCTTCCTTGTCAAGTAAACCCTTCTGTTGCTCCTCCATGACTTTTGTTGTTCGATTCCACGTAAAACTGTGTGCTAAGCCTCTATCCTTTGCTGTTCTGCTCACACCTTGGACCTGCGTATTCCCTCGTCCTCTTCTGCCATCCGCTGCCATTGTAATCCCTAAACCCGTACTCTCCTTTTGCTGTGTGTACCTTTCTCCCATTGGTCATCCACGACCGCTGCCAAACCTGCACCCAGTCCTCATCCATTCAACGTTGCCTTCATTGACCTGTGACCTCCTCTTGTTGTCTTCCGTCGTCTGAGCCTGCATTTCAAACAATAAGACACACTTCGATTTTTTTATTTGGGCTTGTATGCGGGTTAGGGTTAGTTTATTTCTATTTTCATTGTGAATATATGCATTCGTTTAGTTTTAGGTTAGTTCCTTTTTTTTATTTCATTTGTGTTAAAGCTTAGGGTTGGCGTATGTATTTTTTAGTTTCATTTGATTTTAGACTTAGGTTAGTTTTTTTTTTTATTAGTTAATTTTTCATTTTAGTTTAGGTTTGTATAGTTTGATTTTCATTTCATTTTTCATCTAAAACATTCTGAGACTATTTTTTTTAGGTTTTTGTTTTCATTTTTCTATGATTTCGATTTTGATTGTTTTTTATTTAAGTTTTAAAACTCTAAAATCTTAAAACATTTAAATATATATATATATATATATATAAAATCCAAAAAAAAATAAAAATCTAAAACATATAAATTCGTTTAAAAAAAATTTGATTTTGTTTTTCACTTTTATTTTGATTTCATTAATCATTTTCATTAAAAAAATCAAAAAATCATAATAACCTAAAATCCTAAACATTAAAAAATTCTAAAAATTTTAAATTTGTGACTAAGGATTTAAAATGAAATAAATTAAGGGGTTTTCGCTTAAACATTAAAAATTTTAATATGGCCCATTAAAACTTTCGATTTTTTAACCCATTGATTTATTTTACTTCTTTAGTTATCACCTAAGGAATGATTTGAATTTGAAGTTCTTTGGTGTTATTAAATACATATTTTTCTATGGTCAAGGTACAATAAACGTTTTAAATCATATTTGGTTGTTGAAGAAAGTTAATTGAATCTAGATCTGGGCAATTAATGAAAACCATTTTAGATCTAGAATCTTTTGCATGTTACAGTGTTGGGCGTTTATATTGATTATTCATGATTGTCATTATTCGTCACATATTGAAAATTGTTTTGGATAACTTGTTTTATTTAGTTGATGGTTAATTCAAATATTAAAGGCACTGGTCTATAATTATTTATATCTTGTGGTCGTGTCTTGGTTACATTATGTTTAATCTATTCATCTGAGTTAATCAAGATTCATTTACATTCGTCAAGTTTTCCTTAGGCTTTCTCATCCATTTACCTCAGGGACTACCCCCCTTGACTTGCCTAGGAGAGAGTCTAAACGGAGTAAGGATCAAGAGTGACAGCCCTTACTCTGAGCATTGTCGCGGTGCCTAGACACTTTGTGCGACAACAGGACCCATGAAGAAGAAGTTGCTGATGAATGAAAGAGTCCCTAGTTAAGAGAGAGCTCTGACAAGTCCCTGATCAAGAGGGAGTTTTGGATCACCCCTGATTACAAAAGAGTGACAATTGTGTTTTCCATTTCATGGGTCATGCACTAGACCAGGACTAACAGCCATAAGTCTAGATGAAGGCCATGAATGGAAATATAGACACAAGATAGACACAACATTCTTGTCTTCACTTTGGGAAGAAATAATGGGAGGATTAGGTAATCTTCTGGCATCCGATACTCTTTGAGGATGTGTAGGGCATCCAAGACAAGAGTAGGCAACAGGACCGACATTCTTTGAGGGCTGGGAACCCAAGATAAGAATTGTCCTAGAAGGTCATACTCAGTGAATACCCGGGTGGGTATGTAGCTTGAGAGACAATGATGGTGTCTATAAATCATTGGCCTCGCCAGCCTTGTAACTCATGGTTTTGTTGAGAGATGGAGCTGTTAGTCAAGGCCTTGCACTATGACAATGCTGATGGATATGACGCTGTGATAGATGGATTGCAAATCCGGTTTCTCTTATGTGAATTATTCAAGATTGATAATAGCCAAACACCTTGTACTGTTGTATGAATACCTCCCTAGTTAAGAGGGAGTGTTGAAGGAAGTGTAGCTAGGTTCGGTCTTCATAAATGTAAGTTTGACTTTTGTATCTATTCAAGAAAATATAAATTTTTTTATGATACTTGTCAATGAGTTTCTTGCTCATTGAATTAGGTCAAGCACATGTTTAAGTGCTTCTAGGAAGTCAAGAGTCAAATGTATTTATGTAAGACCCTTTGAGGGCATGTTACATTATGTATAAAATAATATAAAGGTCAAAGAAATACCTCCAAGACAAGTGCAAGTCCTCTCCATGCAGCAACGTCCTACTCAAGAAGCAAAACAAAGAAAATAATGAAGGAAAAGTCAAGTCAGCCTAAGGACAACTCGTCGGCCTAAAAGGAGGGATAATCCTCTATTTATAGAGGCTGTCCACTCCAATACAACGCACTTAATGAGCTCTGAAATCACCATGCGAAGGAGGTAAGAAAAGAACAAAGAAAGACGAAGTAAAGGGTCTACAAGGGTAGCAAAGGAAGAGGCTACAAGACCAAAGGTTAGAGGGACCGAAGGTTAGAGGGATGTTTTAAGGATAAAACACAGCCACACGTGTGAAGGAAGGAGGCCTCTCTGTGGTCATAATAGCAGCAGTACATCAGTGCCATACTTATCACTGTTTGGGCTAGAAATTAAGGTCTATAAGGCCTCCCTCTAAAAGCAAAGAAGAGACCCTCACAAACGGAGGAAGAAGGAATAAGGCCAAGGAGAAGAGGAATTTTTCTAGGGCTAAACAATCACACGTTTGAAAAAGAGGAAGATAAGTCTGCAGTTGGTAAATAGTGCATGACATATCATTTTTTGGGTAAGGAATTAAGTCTACAAGGACTCCCAAGCCTAGTGAAGGAGCCTATCTCTCTAGCGAAGGTGGAATGACCCTAATTCACTAAGGGTACCTTCTACACATAAGAAAACTAGGGCAGTAGAACAACAATACAGTCATACACCCATACATCAAGAAGGATCTCACTTAAGAAGTCTACTTGAGCAAGGGATAGAAGAGGAACACCTCATCTAGAAGGCTCACTCAAGGAAGGTCTATCTCTAGACAAGAAACAAAGGAGGACGAAGTGCTGGGGAACGAAGTGCCGGAAGGAGGAAGCCTATGTGCCAGGGAACAAAGTGCAAAAAGGAGAGGACTTGACTTGTGCTTGGAGGATATTCTAGTCAAGGGTCTAGGGTTTGGCATTGATCAATAAAAGCTTCAATAAGAGAAATTCACTCAAGGGTTTTCCTCTCAAGAGAAGAGAGGTTTTGGCCCTGGCAGAGAGCCAACATCTTGTGTTCTTGTTCTTATGTTTTGGTAGCAGTTTGATGAAGTACACACACATGCATTAATAATAATAAAAAGAAGATTAAGCTAAGAAGAAAAGTAAAAAGACTCCACAAATTGTTATCAAGTAACAAAGAATCACACTACACCTAATTTGCCCTAGATTCTTCAACAGATTCTTGTTAAAACTTCATGATGGGGAAAACTAGTTGTGTAGGAAGAATGGCTTCAGTGCCATAAACAAGCTGAAAAGGGGATTGACCTGTTGACCTTTTGGATGAAACTCTATTGGCCCAAACTGCATACTTAAGATGGCTGTCGCAATTTCTCTTATGGTCTGCAAGTACCTTTTTTATTATCTTTACCAAACTTTTATTAGATGACTCTACCAATTCATTTCCTTGAGGGTAGTATGGAGTAGAATGATGCAATAGAATCTAATATTTCTGGCAAAATTCTATCATTTTAATACTACTAAATGCATGTGCATTATCTGTAACTATTTGTTGAGGACAACCAAATCTAGATAATATATTTTCCTCAATAAATTTAATGACAACAGTATTTGTAGCATTCTTGACCGGGATGGCTTCTACCCATTTTATAAAGTAATTTGTGGCAATTAAGATCCATCTGTGTTGATTGTTGGATGTTGGATGTATCTCTCCAATGAAATCAAGTCCCCACTATAAAAAAGGTGCTTGAATCAAAACTGGAACAAGAGGGAGTGCTGACAATCTTTGCTTACCAGCAAAAATTTGACATGGAATGCAACTTCTAACTTTTGCTCCAACCTGTGAAAACAACTTTGGCCAATAGAAACCTGCTCTTAAAATCTTATGTGTTGTTTCTCTCCAAGCATAATGACCTCCACATATTCCTTCATGAAACTGATCAATAACACCTTCTGTTTCACTCTCAGTCAAGCATAGAAGTAAGATATTTAATGGATCTTTCCAGTAAAGGTTGGCATTAATAATACAATACTTCATAGCCTTCAATTTAAGAGTTCTAGATTGATTTTTGATGAAATCAGGAGGGTATTCGAAATCACGAAGGAAATGTACAATATCAGCATAACATTCAGATAACAAGAAATTTTCCTCAATGTGAAGGGGAAGAGGAGCTGAGTCTGTAGAAGAGGAAGGTTCTTGTGGATTCTTCAATGTGAAGTGGAAGGAGCTGAGATGTAGAATTCTCTTAATCTTAGGTCCAATTCTAGGTTCAACATCACTGTTAAGTAGGCAAGAAACTCTGTACAAAAACTGGTCTACATAATCACTGAATGTGAATTCATTGGTATTCTTCCTTACTAAGGAAGTCCAATGAATTACAAACTGTGCATTTCCTTGTTCATCCAGTTTCTGTAGTGGAAATTGAAATCTATTTGCTTGATGAAATAAAAACAAGTAAACCAAGACTGAAGCATGCTTGAAAACTCCTTCTATAGAAAATTTGAGAAATTGTTCATGGATGACTTCTGCTAAGAATTCACTGTAATGAAAAATAATTGAAGGGTTTTCTCCTACTGAGAATACTGATAGAAAACCTATAATTGCTTCATCAACCCATTGATTGGTTTGATAGCCCAATAAACAAGAAACTATAGAAATGATTTGTTTTGTCATTTCTGGAAACATTGAGGACAGATAAGGAGGGTTTGTTTTGGGCAATTGGACATTTTTCAGGCAGAAATGTCTCAAAAATTTTGGCTTTGTGGGGAAAAGTCAGGTTTTTGTAGAGTTCCATGAGGGAATCTACAGAGAAGGGGTGCAAGGAAGCTGAATTTTGGATTAGGAGCATTTGACATATGGAGTTGGGGGTAATTGTGAACAGGATATCGTTATTCTGGGCAACAATAGCTCTTTGATTGGGTATGTACCTGAAATGGCACCATGAGACGAACTCTGGGAAATGGTGGGTTTGTGGAAAAACGAATTGAGGTAGGAAGGAGTCCCACAAACTCAATTCGTCGCTGAGGTCAACAAATTTTTGCTTTAACCAATTGTGGAGTTTGTAGAGATCAAAATCACAATTGGTTTCAGAAATTTTATAATGTTGATCTACTAAACGTTGGTGATCTAGGTCAATTACAGGGGGAAGCATAGGGTTTTCCATTGTGGCTTTTGATTTACCCTTTGAAGACATTTTGAAAAGAAATGAAGTAGAGGACTGTAATTACCTGGGAGTTGGTTGGTTGAAAGTTTCTTTGGCTCAATTCTTGGTTGCAGTAGCAGGTTCAGGTGTTAAGTGTCGTGGAACAATAGAGAAAAGGATAGCTGAACAGGTTTTTGTTTTATTTTATAGGCGAGATCATTTACCATTGAAACTGTCTGTTTAATGGAGCGGAGTCATAACTTTGGCAATGATTATATCTTAGAATGGATACTTAACTGTAAAATGATAGATACAAGGGATGTGACACTTGGCGGGAGCAGATTGTAGTGGATGAAGCAAGGTTGATAGAATCCGCTTTTCGGACCCCCCCCTTTGATTAACTGTTGGAGGGGCAAAGGGGGTCCGAAGTCATCAGGAGTCGTCGATATGGGCAGGATAGATCGCAGCTTTTGATTATAGCGCGACCATTTATTACATAGGACAAAAACCAGTCGTGTCAAAAATAACTTTATTAACAATTTAAACTAATTGCGATTAAAATTCGCAATTTAACTAATTAAAACCAATGTGGCATTTGAGCTAGCTCGCATATTTTAATATTTCTAAGGGTTTTCATCACTATTTTTATTTTTCGAATATGTATATCTATTTTTTAAATACCCTTTTCACTTTTCTTTTTTTTTGCTTTTTCTTTATATATATATATATATAATTTTTTTTATTTTCTTTTTCATTTTTTTAGAAAATAAAAGTAAAATGCAGCATAATGTTACAACACTGCCCTCAGTCAATAATCGAGTTCACTAGCAAATGGAATTGGTGGTTCGCGTAGCAGATCATGACTGATAATATGCCACTGAACTCAGCTTTATCTCCCTTTGGTTCTTCAATCGCACAATTCCTTGATTTATATTATTACCACATTCGATTTTAAGCAAGAGGATTATGTCACTTGGTGGAGCTCAGATTGGTTTCTGGGTCTTGGTAATCACCATTCTGTTATGTGTATCTTGATCCCTTGTCAAATAATTTTGGCCGCAGTCAAATTTCTCCCTGAATAATGCTCTAGCTTGATTGATGCCCTTGGCCAATTCAGGGAGACAACGTTTTGGTGTCCCAGTCAATTTTTTTAACATCCAATTTGCGACTTGGTTTCACAATGTTGCTCCCACTGTGTCCCGACAATCAATCTACTTGTTTCAGCCCCTTCAACCAACAACTCGGGATAACATTCTATGCACGATGTGAAAATTTCTGACTCTCACTTCCGAAATCCTATTGCAATCACTGGTTTATCATCTCCTACTTGTTTTTACATTCAACAAGTTATTTAATTCTTTAAACAACGATGAAAGCACTATTGCACACTACACATACATATAGATCATGAACTGAAAATAGAGCGAGACAAATACACAAGGGACACCGTTATTTTTGGAAAAACATTCCCGGAAAAACCCAATGCGGGAAAACTAGTGCAACAACTCTGTGGGTTTTCTATTATTAAGAAGTAGTTCTGAATACAACTTTGGATGCCCTCTCGGCTATCCAGTTACAGAGATAAAAATATACTAGCAGAAACCTAAGTGAGATTACCTCACTTCACTCGGCAAAATCTCTCTGTTTTGGCAACTGGATTGACTGTCCCCGGCTACAACTGCGTTGCCCCTTCGCAGTAGTTGCGTGGGCCTGCGTGGAGCACACTGGGACACTGCGTCAGCACTGCGCTTCCTCCTCTGCCTCCTAGAGCTTTGACGTCAACCTTCTCGATTGATCCTGTTGTTCCCTGGCTGAATTCAGACTTTTGCTGGAGGGTGGCTCTACCCCTGCGCTGGCACTGCATCAAACAATGTGTGGGCCCTCCTGGCCCAGCGTTAGCCTCCCTGGGTCTGCGCTGCCTCCTCTGGCTTCTCTCTACCTCTCTCTGCTGTGTATTCGAGGTCACAGAGAAGATCCTCCAACCTCAACTATCCCTACCCCTCTGCTGCAATAGATCACTTGTTCGATTTTCTCAGCAAACCTTTCCCCAGAAAAATCAAACTGATTGATCTCTCAAGTGTATCTCCAATTGACCCTCAAGCCTCTTTTTATACTTTTCCTGTTGATGAATTAACGACCGAGATTAAGTCCCTACACAACAGCTAAGATTAAAACAAACTTGATCTACGTAACTTAAAATTTTCTCACCCATATTCTTATTAATACCCATTAATATTTTTATTTTCATAAGTTTAGACTTAGGAACCCATTAAAAATATTAATTATTTTAATAACTCCTCATCTATGTGGAATTTCTCCAAACGATTTCTGGGTTTTGGAGATCTCATGTGTTCTAGCCCCGCATAAAATTTTGGAGCTAGAGCACATCCGATGCTACCCAAAATCAACACTCCCTCTTAGTGATGAATGTGCTCTAGTAACACTTCTCAACAGAAGTAATACACTGATCCACTACATTGGTCCTTTGTGTTGCTGATGCTTGGCCTAATGCCCTTATTCCATTGCATTGTTGCTTCCTGTACTGCTGCCCATGACTCTGCCACTGCCATTGCTACATTTGTACCACAACTCCCTCTCAAAATGCTGTGCATAGCATTGCCACTGCTCATTGCTGCACTGCAACACAGTTGCTAAGAATAAGCAGCTGAAAACTCACCCAAACACTGACATGCTGGTCAGTATGGATGCCTCGTGATGCTGAAGCTACCTTTGCTGCTAATCTGTGCTAACCCTCTGTTGCTACTGTGTTGCTGCAATCTGCTCTGTACCTCTCGCATTGCTACAACATCCACTGTGCTGCCTCAGACTTTCGCACTCTAGCTCTGCGATTGTTGCTCCATCACACTTCGCACCAACTGACACCCGTCATTTTGCTACTGTTGTTAAGAGCTCCTGTAGCCATATGTGATCCAAAAGTTTGGGCACCTCAAGGATCCTGCCCGTCTGTAGTCCTCTTGACTATAGCTCAATGTCGCCCCACCTCTTCTCTAGAGGCGCATGAGCACTCATGGCACAGTTGTCATCCTCGCCTTCCCTGTCAGCTTTCGTTAGAGCAACCTTCGATTCAGAAGCTTTCTCCTTGCCCTTCTCCTGGGGGCACTGAGTGGCATAATATCCAACTTCCCCGCACTTGATGCATTTGACCTTGGAAATATCTTTCTTCTTCTGCTTCTGCTGCCCTTGCTGTCCCGATGATGCGAGAGTTGCATCCTCCTCCTCCTCCTTCTTGATCCGGGCTCCTTTGCCACTATCCCCTACCTTGGTCAACCTCTTGATCTCTTCTTGTCGAAGAGTTGCCCACATCTCCTCCCAACTGGGGAGAGTCGCTCTGCCCAAGCTACTTTGGACAAATGTCTCCCAGTCCTCAGTGACTGCATTCAGGGCAGTCCTGACCATGAACTCAGGATTTGGTGTAGCCCCCACGGAACTCAACTAGTTTCTAATCCCTTACCACTTAAGGAGGAAGGCACCAATCCTTTCTCCCTTCTGCATCTGGTACTATCTCAGCTGATTTTCTAGTAGCATCTTCTGGTGGATGGAAGTGCCTTGGTACAAGCTGGTCAACGTTTCCCACATCTCCCTTGTTATGTCCTTCTCAGCAATGTGTGGGACCACTTGATCTTTGACTCTATCTAGAATCATGCATTTGGCCTTCGCCTGGGCCTCCTCGTACTTCTTTGACGGATCAACGTCGATCGGAACAGCAACTATTTTCAAGGCATAGTCCTTGATGCGATTTTGTCCAGGACTGCTAGGATCCTGTCCTTCCAGATGACAAAATTGGAAGCTCCATCCAATCTAACCTGATCTCTCAGTCCATTAGTTGCCATCTCTGCTCAACAAATATAGGACAGGTTCTCTTCTCCCTCTTCTGTTGCTAATCCAACAAGACTTGGATTTGGATTTATTTGGCGCAAGAAACCCTCTAAGGAACAAGCTCCTCTAGACTCCCTCTGAGTCCTGATTTCTTTTCCAGAAATCCTCCTGCCAAATGTCGAATCACTCCCTCCAACTGACCCTCAAGCCTCCTTTTATACTTTTCCCGTTGATGAATCAACGACCGAGATTAAGTCTCTAATCAACGGCTAAGATTAAAACAGACTTGATCGTCGTCACTTAGAAGTTTTTCACCCATATTCTTATTAATACTCATCAATATTTTTAATTTATGAAGTTCAGACTTAGGAACCCATTAAAAATATTAATTATTTTAATAACTCCTCATCCAGTTGGAATTTCTCCATACGATTTCTGGGTTTTAGAGATCTCATGTGTTCTAGCCCTTCCACAAAATTGCTGAGCTAGAGCACATCTGATGCTACCCAAAATCAACACACCACAATAGACGCACCCTTCCGCTGACCAGACCACGATTCTAGTCAACCAGAATTTGTCGTCATCCAAGGAACTCAACCTCGTAAACAATTGCGACCCTTACGATTTTCGAATTTGGATGCATGCGACCATAACTTAGCTCCAAATCGTCTCTGGCTATTTGATTGTAATTCTATTCTTACTCGTTTAACCACGACCACGTGCAATGCTAGTGTTGACTTAGATCTCGCACAATCCTCTTTGCTAAGACGACTGGTGTAGGATGCGAATCAACAATTCCCTTTGCTACTCTAGCGTACAATAATTCACGTCTTCCTGCTATATGAAACAATCGGCTACCAACTGATATTAATCTCATACAAGGCAGCTTAAATTCTTATGTGGCCCAATCGCAACTTAATAGTGTGTCCAATATGACTGTTGATCCATGCGACTGTCATCTTGGTCTTTTAAGGATTTGATTGACCCTTAATTCCACTGGGACAGATACATCAATGGAAGATTATCTACAAATAACTCGACTCTTTTGTGACAGGTGATAGATTAATTCGGCCCTCCACGAATTCTCTGACTCGACCTTTTTGGGCAGCAGGTCAACATATGTTCTAGACCGCACGGGTCGCTCTGTCATTGCAATGCACTCTATTATAGCTGTAATATTCCACGAAGATTGTTTTATCAAATTCGCCTTTATGAGATTCAACCTTCTTTCCAGACTAGAATTTGGCTTCAACAAATTCAAACCTTACAGTTTTGTTTCAAAATTGGTCCTCGAAACCATGAACTTGGCCACTGTAATAGAGATGAGTAATTCTCCAAGAACTCGACTTAATAATATTGGCCAAGGTCTTGAAATCTAATTTCTGGTGCAATAAAATTTAATCTTCAAACCCTCAGGCTGGCAGGAAAATTTGGCTTTGGTACCACTGTAATGTTCCAAATGGGAATTTGGATAGTAGATACCAGAAATAAACTTGAACAACAAACTAAACGCAAATAGACACATAACCAACAAATAATACACAAATAGACGTCGATAAAATCATTGAGCCATTTTATTAATCCACTGAAAAGAGTACATCAACATGAAGGAATAGTGGAACCTAAGCTTGCTAACTGTTGTCGCCCGGATTGTACAAGCACCGCAACAACGCTCAGGACGGGGGTTGTCACTCTGATCCCTTCCCACTCCGTTCTAGTTGTCTTCCAACAACAAGTTATGGGGGGTAGTCCCTATGGAATGAAGTGAAGGAAAGCAAGTTGAGAATCAACTTGCTTGGGAGACACAGATGAGTGGCCTAGTCACTTGGTTGAATTTAAGCAAGGTTATTGATTAAATTAGATTTTTCTATTATGAGACTAGTGCCTTAATGGAGTCACAAATTCTTGCTTCTTATGAATTGAAACCAAATGATCGGATGGACACCCGCTGTTTGAATGGTTGACTAACCAATATGATGTGCAAATCCTAGGACCTATGTGATGCAATGATTTTGGTAAATTTTAGTTAAATGCCTAGTCTAAGTGTAACCTTCCTTTAACTATTTTGACACTGGGCTCTAAGGTAGGTTGTGAGAAGGAGGCTAACAAGAAGCAGGCTAGGGATTGATTAATGATACCTTCTGTTAGGCTTCTATCACTTGATGCCTCCGGCGCTACAGAGACTATGGTTCTGACGACTGCATGGTTACCGTGTTAACCACCGAAGAGTTGTCAAGGCCCCTCAAGATAGATAAGAAGGGTTGACCTATATATCTATCAACCTAGCTTATGCTAGGAGGGAAATTATTAATGCAAATCTAGATCTAGAATGCTTATGAAAGAGATTGAGTGAAATTTATCTCGAGTTAATATTTTCTTAAGTTGTTTAAGTACTTTGATTAGAAACCTTTTAAGAATACTTATCAATAATGAATTAAAATCTTAAACAAGATAAATTGCTTATAGATACAAGTGCAAATTTTAACAATATTTTACACGATGCTGAGCAACCCAAGATGCCAAATGCTAACAATAGTCAATCAAGATGTTGATCACAGATTTATGACAATTTATATCAGCAATACTACTTCAGAAAATTCAGATTTATCAATGTTGTAGCAACAGTGCATAAACTACTTCAAATGACGAAACTTGCCTAATACATTGAAACATAAAATTTCCAATTTGACCAACAATGTAAATTAGCTTGTTTAGATCACTTTAAGGGGATGTATTCATTAAAATTTCAGATCTGATTTTGAAATTACAGCACTAAGTAAAGACAAATCAGCAAGATAAAACTGCCCAAGATAGTGGCCAATATGCCCAAAAAAAGGCAAAAGGCACTAGAACTTGAAAATTTCAATTTAGGGCTTTTGGTGAGTTTGACTTAGTGATTTTCAGCTCCGATATGATTATTACAGCAGTGAGTTAACCACAGATCAACAAATTAATCCAGCGAAAATAGTTGCTCAATACTTCTAATAATAGAAAATTTTCACCAAACTTGAAAAAAATATTTTTTTGAGTTTTCTGGAGAATGTGATTAAGAAATTTCAGAAGTGATAAACTAATTACAACGGTAAGTTAAAACTTAATACAGATCAACAAGTTAAAACTTAAAAGTACTGAATATGTTGCCCCAAGTGTACCAAAATAGTAAATTTTTATTTTATTTTATTTTATTTTTTTCCGGGAAACCGAAAATTCAAAATTTTTAGTCCTTATCAAGTATATGCTTCAAAAATATTTCAGACTTGAATTTCACAGTTATGCAGTAAATTCGAGCAAACTAAAATGTTAGATCTAGGTCAAATTGGAGAGCCCAAGTAGCCAAAACTTGTGAAAACTTAGATTTTGCAAATTTGATCGATTTTGACCAATTATGATATGATTTTAGGGCTTAGAAATTAATGATGTAACTGTTGTAACGAAACTGAAGCAAAATCAGAGTTTGGAGGTCAAACCGTAGTCCCAAGGCCTTGAAGTTCCCACCGTTGAAACTTTGGGATTACCTTGTCACTTGCGAGATATGAATGTTGAGACCTTAATCCTGCAAAACCACCAAGTATTTATCCTTAAAACTTCAGATTAGGGTTTCAGGTCAATTTTGGGGCAAAAGAGGCAAAATATTGGAGACAAAGGTCAAGGGAAGCGAATTTGTGGGGCTAAACGGGCTAGAATGATAGATTGGGGCACAAGGATGGAGAAAATGGTCAAGAAGGGTGAATGCTTTGCCCAATGAGGCTAGCACTTGGGAAATAAGGGTTTAGGGGCTAAGGCCAAGGGCTTAGGGCCTAAAGGCTCCACAAGGGAGTTGCAAGCCCTTAGAGGGCTGCGGCCAAAGAAGAGGAGGAGGGAGGGCCGAGGAAGGAGGGTCGAATGAAAGAGTGGAGGCCAAGAAGGCTAGGAGAGATAGACATAAGGGAAGGAGGTCGAGAGGAGGGAAGCTGAGAGGAGGAGAGGCTAACAACTAGCCTAGTAGGGTCGAGGAGAAGAGGAGGGAGGCCTAAGCCTCAAAACCCTACGGAAAGGCCTAGAGAGGCCCTAAACCAAGACGCAGAGGGCAAAAGGAGAGACGTTGAGGCTGAGGAGGGCAGAACCGAGCTAGAAGCCCTGAAAAGTTTGAAACCCTTGCTCCAAATTTTTTTATGCTTCAGTTCTTTGATTTTCTGAAAATTCTCCACTAGAGACCCTGCAAAAAATTCCAAGAGACTAGATCTTACCCTCAAGGTCCTAAATCTAGCTCTTCTTCTACTTAACTTCTTAATCTAACCTGCAAAAATGAAAATAGAGACACCCAAACCCCAAATATATGTACAAAATAAATCTAAAACCTCAAACCAAGTTAGAAAAATAAATTTAAATTTAAATTTACAATTTTATTTACAAAATATACGTGGGTTGTCAAATGGATTTGAGAAAATAATTTTTATAATATTTTTTACTTGAAATAATGGTTAAAACGCTTAAAAAAAATTAATTATCACTACAGCTCAAGCGAAGATTAAATCCACCATATAAAAACTAGAGATCCAAGCAAAGTAACCCTTGCCCACAGTCTGTGAACTTGGAGATCAAGGATCGAGTACTTACAAACACTATGTATTATCTCAAAATAATAATCATAAAGCACCACATAGGAAGCCTGTAGTCAATACATACCACATATCAACGAAACAAGAACACCTCAAGTTGCACCCCAAAGTCTTTTATTATGGTAGAAAAAATAGTTCCCAACGGGACAATAGTTTACACAATGCTTCAACAACAATTCTATCCAGAGATCAAGATGACTAGAGACTCAAATGACTCTCTAATTTATAGGTAAATCTTCCAAATGGAAAAATAATGGCTAGTTTCTTTGATCCTTGTCAAAATAATCTTGATCGTTGATAAATACTTCAAGATCTTTTAATCTTGGCCTTTGATTTCTTATTTTTGAGGGGTTTTCGAATTTATCATTTAATTTTATTTTAATTAGTTCAAAATTAATTATTTAGAGCTAATTTCCAAAAAAAATTGACTTTGACTTAACCAGTAAAGTCCAAGGGTCCAAATTTTCTTGAAAAGAGAGAATATTCCCTTGGTGGAGGACCTTTAAAATTTGATTCTTTTCAATGTTTTAAGATTCGGCCAACTCGGAATTGACTTGGCCAAGTTGGTCCGAGCCATAGCCTCCCCGAGTCAACCCAACCAATGAACCGGTTTGGCCGGTTGGGTTAATATCGAGCTGGCCGAGTTGTCTAACAACTCGGTCGGCTCGGCTGAGTTCGAGTCTACTCAGTCGGGTTGGAAAACAGCGGCCCGTGAACCCAAAAACAACGTTGTTTTTTAATTTTTCTTTTGGGGGACTCCAAACAGGTTTATATTTTGTCTATTGTGTATTTGGGGTCCATTCCCCTCTCCTAAAACCTATTTAACGCACCCAACCTGTAAGAACCCTGATTTCAAATTAAAAATGTAAGAACCTTGATTTCAAATTAATTTCAAAATACGAGAACATGAAATTTTATGAAATTTGAAAACAGAATTTTTGAATAACTAATCTAATGAGTACCAACCTGTCCGCTCTGCTGCGAAGCTCATCTGCAATTGTTTTGCTGTAGTTTTGTCTTCGTTGTAGTTCTTGTCCCGACTACGTTACCAAAACGGCCAAAACCACCCTACTGGACTAGGTACAACTTGGGTACACAGTCTCAGAATGCTTTCCAATTGAAGAAACCTGATCCCTCGTGCCCAAAAACTTTAGTACAAACCAGACTCAAGAGTGTCTATATCTTTGTGTTAAAAATTGTTCTCTGTTTTTCCTCCTCTTCTCAAGATTTCTTTCCTCCCTCTTAATTCCCCGTCCACCACCTTCCTCCCATCTCCGTGTCATTATTTTGATACGTGTAATTTTTATAAAACCAAATCTTATTTGATTTTGTTGATTTTATTCAGATATGGAGATTTGATTTGATAAAGTTTATTAATTATTTTAATGAATTGATTTTATTTATTTAATTTATAATTTAATTATTATTTTATTAATTTTAAATTTTAATTTGTAAATTAGAATTAACATTTTCTGTTAGTTTAAGGATTTATCATATATATATGATATTTTGGTAAGGTATTAATTCATTACCTTCATTTGTACCTCCTCTTATAGTAACTAGCTTATATATAGTGCGATACATGTGGGTCCATGCATACGTAGTTATCGTATGGAGGTCTCGTATGTATGCTAATACTTGTATTTTATTTATAGTTATAGGTGGGTCATTACACAACCCCTCTCATTTCCTCACAGCGATCTCATGCATTTGAGTGAGAATTTCAGTGAGAGTTTGTGAAGAGTTGTTGAGTTTGTTTTTGGAGCAACAGTGAGGAGTCTTGGGCAAGCATTGTCACTGGAGTGAGGAGCTTCTTGGGCAGCCATTTGGAGCAGCATTGAGGAGTTGGTTTCTTGGAGCAACCTTGAGGAGACAATTTGTGCTTGGAGGTATTTCTTTTCACTTGTAAAAATCTGTTTTTGCTTATTAAATTTTATGTGCAAATCTGGAAATTGAAAAGAGTGTTTTTTGTGAAGGAAATGAACATTGAATCAATGCTATTTGAAAGATGTTGCTTGGGCATATGTTGAAATGGTTGATAGTCAAATGCATTGCAAATTTTGCAATAGAAAAATTAAGGATGGTCCTGGGGGCATTAATACGCTGAGACAACACTTGGCAGGGATTAGAGGCCAAATTACTCCATGTACCTCACCAGAAATTGGGGAGATTAGGAAGGATTTGTTAGCCAACTTTGAGAAGTTTAAAGAAGATAAGGCGAGGCAAAAAGAGTTAGAGGCTGAAATTGAGAGGAAGAGGAATATACAAAAAATGTTGGCTACCAACCCCCCATTTTGATTTTGAGGGTTCTTCCTCTATCCCTTGTACTGATGCATCCAAACCATTCCGATATGTTCCTCCCTCTTTTGAGTCCATTCAAGAAAAGGGTAAGGGTAAAATGAAAAACGGTGATATGGATATCAAAAGTTATTTCACTGTCACACCCTCCTCTCCATTAGATGCACATGTTCCTCAAGCTAGTAGAAGTCATATGCAGCCCACTTTAGATGACCACTGGAAGAAAGAATTGAGGGAGCCTGCTTGTGATTACATATGTAGATGGTGGTATGATGCTGATATCCCTTTCACTGCTTCCCATTCACCACATTATGAGCTTATGTTTGATGCCATACATGCTGCTCGAAAAGGCTTCAAAGGCCCTACTATGCATGAGATAAGGGGGTATCGCTTACAGAAAGGAATTGCCTCCATTAATTAGTATTTGAAAGATTTCAAGGACTCATGGGCAAGAACAGGATGTACCATCATGTCAGATGGATGGACTGATCAAAGAAACCGTACCATCATAAACTTTCTTATCTTCTGCCCATAGGGAACCATGTTTCTAAGATAAGTTGATGCATCTGATAAGGTAAAAGATGGACAATTGTTGTTTCAGCTATTGGATGAGGTTGTTGAGGAGGTGGGGGTGGCTAATGTTGTTCAAGTCATCACAGATAATGCCTCTAACTATGTTCTTGCTGGTAAACTGTTAGAGGAAAAACACAGAACCATCTTTTGGACCCCATGTGCTGCACATTACATAGACCTCATGCTTGAGGATATTGGCAAATTAGATTGGGTCAAAAAAACTATAGATCATCCCAAAAGCATAACAAAATTTATCTACAATCATTCATGGATTTTGAGCCTGATGAGGAAACACACAGGGGGCAGGGATATTATTAGGCCTGCCATCACTAGATTTGCTACTCATTTTTTGACATTGCAATCTATGCTTTCACAACATAGAAACTTGCAAAATATTTTTGCAGCGAAGAATGGAATCAAAGCCAGTGGTCTCACAAACTGGAAGGCAAAGACTTGAAAAGGAAAAGTTAATGAAAATATTTTAGAGAGGCAACAAAGATTGTGAAGCTTGCTGAGCCATTGGTTAAGGTGTTGCGGTTGGTGGATGGGGAAAGATTGGCTATGGGCTTCATTTATGAGGCTATGGATCAAGCAAAGGAGCACATAAAGAGGGCATACAAGGATTAAGTGGCTAAGTATGGGCTCATTTGGGCAATCATTGATGAAAGATAGAACAATCAACTCCATCACCCTATACATGGAGCGGGGTATTTTTTGAACCCACAGTATCATTATAAAGCTAAGGCGACAGGAGCTTTGAAGGGGGAAGTTAGAGATGGATTGTTTCACTGCATTGATCACATGATCCCATTGGAGTGTGATCAGCTGGAGATACATCGACAGGTCACAACCTTCAGCAATGCCTCAGGTACTTTTGGGAAGAACCTAGCAAAGATTGCAAGGGAAGCAGATGAGCCAGGTAAACAAAAATTTCAATTTTCAAATTCTTAATACTTATTTTGTTAAATCGTTTATAATTTGAAAGTTGGATATAATTTGTAATTTTGTTGAGTTAACTCATTACACTCCTATGTTTTTTGCAGCACAATGGTGGGAGGCTTTTGGTAGCCATTGTCGTGAATTGCAGAAGTTTGCAATTCGTATTTTGAGTCAAACTTAAAGTGCTACTGGGTGTGAGCGCAATTAGTTTGTCTTTGAGAGGATCCGCACAAAGAAGAAAACCATTTGGATAAAAAATGGTTAAATGATCTAGTCTATGTACAATACAACCTCTAGTTTAGATGCAACCAATTGCTGAACAAAAGCCCTAATTCAGATTCCATTGTGTTGGAAGACATTGATCCAACATTAGATTGGGTAGTGGAGAGTCATCCAGCAGAGTTTGCTTCTGATGAGGATATTTATTATGAATTATAGACGATAGCATCACTCGAACATAATGTTCAGTTGAATGCAGATCCTGATCCACTTGTACCAGTCTCAGCCTTAGAGCCAGCAAGTCCTCCAGTTGTAGGCGCTTCCTCTGCTCAACCACGACAGAAGCGCATATCTCGTTTATCTCAGCGTGCAACTGCTGCACAGTCTGCTAGTGCTACCACTTCTACAGTTGCAGTTGGAGATGATGAAGAGGAGGAGCCATGGGGCCTTCTGTCTAACTCTGATCCAAAGATTGATCCAGATGATTTTGGCTCTTCTAGTAGTAGCCAGTAGTACTGGTCACAGTTTATTTTTGTTGTAGAGGGCATTTCTAGCCTCCTTGGTTATGTGTTTTTGTTTTGATCTCTATATCATCATCATGTATGTATTGGACAGTGCACTGGGTGTCATTTTGATATAATGGATATATTCATGAGCCTACTTTGATCATATGTTGTCTTCTATATATATTCTGATGCTGTGTGTTTGCAAACATGAATGGAAATCTTTAAAATTATGTTTTTTTATATAAAAAAAAATATTTAATGTATTTTTTACAACGACCAAGTCATTGAGATGGAGTTGACCGAGTCGGAGTCGGAGTTGGAGTCGACCCTCGGCCGAGTCGGAGTTGGAGTCGAACTTTTAAAACATTGATTCTTTTAAGACCCACAAAATTTTTCATTTGAGGAATTTATTTTCCTAAGACAATTTAACTTGACTTTAATTAATTAATTTTCTGCCATAGGATTTAATTTTATTTTGCCTGAAAAATTAATTAATTTACACACGAGGGGATTAATTATTTTTTGAACCCTCTAATACATATGATCTTTCATTTAAAGACTCAAATAGGGAATACACATTTGTCTTAGACTCTCGAGACACATAACCCATCGTGACTCAATATGATCGAGTAAACCAAGTGATTTGTAATAAAATAATTTAGCTAATTAGCTTAAATTATTCCCAAACCATTTTTACATCAGACTCGACTAAAACACCAGGACTCACTTAAGAATTCAAAAATAAATTTCACCCTAGCTTTGGGGGCTTAATCTGAAGGGAAAGAACTCTTCTGAGTAGTCAAGTTGAAAACCACAGGTAATCAATGAGGTTGAAAAACCTCCTAGGATGGAATTCGTCATCAAATTACAGAGTTACCTTGGTTGTTACATAGACTCAGGGTTTTACTAAGATCATTTACAATATATAACTTGAAAAATAAGAAAACTTTCGGTAAAAATCACATCATCAGACTTTTGTCGGTGCGTTTCGAACCATCCAGTATGGTTCATTGTCAGGACAAGATGAAGAACATGATCTTGGCATCAAGTGAAAATGGTTAAATATGACTAAATAAATAATATTTTAGTATAAAGAAATAATTGTTAGAATATAATTGTTAATATTGAATTAAGAAAAATAATTAATCAAAAAGAAAATTTTAATGAAATGAATATCTAAAAATAAAAATAAAAATAATATTGAGGTGAAACCTAAATAATCAAAACAATAAAACAATTAATAAAATCAATATAATATTATAATAAAATAAAAATAATATTTGGGTCAAACTTAAATAATGAAAACAATTAATTCTAAAAACTTAAAAATAATAAATGGTCAAACTTAAATAATCGAAACAATTAATTCTAAAAACTTAAAAATAACTAAAAATAATGAATGGTCAAACTTAATATATATATCTATATATATATATATATATCAAAAATGAAAAATATAATTAATCGTTTATTAGTAGTCAAGAAAAAAAGGAAAAAAGAACTTAAGAAGAAATGAGAGGGATCCAACAACTACTAATTTTCTAGCGATTTTCTCTATTCAGATTGTTTGGCTAACTTTCAATCTCTATAGCTTCCCTAAACTTACAGTGATGGAAATGATTTATCTTAGCAATGACTCGGGTGTCTTCAATGCAAATGTGGTGTTTTGTCTTTTCCGCATGTTCTGCTAACGCTGAGGAGTGGGTCCTCCCATGTTTGATGTATGCGGCATGTTCCTAAATCCTCTTATTTATTGAGCGGTCAGTTTCACCAACATAGGGTGTTCCACATGAACAAGGGATTACATAAACACCTTTCATATTCTTAGGGTCCACCGGGTCTTTTACAGATCTTAGGGAACTTTGAATAGTGTTAAGGGGCCTAAAGGTTGAGGGAACCTTGTGCTTTCTTAGGATCCTTACAATCTTGTCAGTGGTCCCTTGTATAAAAAGAAGGTGTACCACAGAAAACCGATCATTAGTTTTTTTTTTAAATTATTTATTTGATGATGTGATTTTTACCGAAAGTTTTCTTACTTTTCATAATATGGATCATAGAAGCCTAAATTCAAATATATAATTTGCAGAATGGGATGATTATGACAAATGGATTGCTAATATGTGATCTGATCCTTGTTGAAAAAAATTGGTGCTTCCACTTCCTTGGAACTTTGACAATTTGAGTGCAACACTAAGCAAGCAGAGCAAAACCCAGAAAAAGATCTTTGACCCAACTGATGAATGGCTTTGGCAACGACGTAGATGGCTTGGTGATAAGACTACTACAAACCGACTACGACAAAACTTCTCTCTCCAAACTCCACTGAAGTACTGTAAGATTTCTAAGTGAAATCTCGTCAAGGGTACTGGGTTTTCGTTCAACACCCACTAGTACACTCGAGGGTTTCCATCCTGGGGCTACTGCTGAAGTGGAGAACCGAGTTCTCAACCTCTCATACAAGAAGTAATATCAAATCCAAGATCTCCCTCCAATGGCCTCCTCCTCTTTTATATATCTAATGGACCGCTCTAAAACCTCCTATTTTATTATTGTTTTAATCATGGAGCACTTTTCCCTCTTTTATTTCAATTAAAATATTCTTTTTAATGTAGGAAAAGGGTAAATTGGTCACCATGTCTCCTCAGGTCATTGAAACTCACATCTAACCATCCCATCTTGTAGATCTTCTCGTTCTTGTTCCAACGAGCTATTACAGTGACTAAGGTGTTCTGTCAAGTATACCTCCCGGATGCCACCTTAGGCGTAATTAATTGAGTCAGGCCCAATAATAACTCTATTTTTTGAAAGTTGTCAGAATGCACCAAAATGAAAGGAAAATTGTGCGGATGATGGAATATACCAAGCGAATGCCATCAGACCTCATAGAAACTCCTCAAAGCCCCTCCAAAAGCCCCTGGGCCCACTGATGACGCCAACCTACACCTGTGACCTGTTTGCCCCCAACTTTGAAAGTCCATCCTAACCATGTCATAAGGAACACTAGAAAAGGAACATTACAAGCAGATTACATCACAGACAATAAGGCTTGTACTGAAGTAGTATGGCTTCAAAAGTTGTTTGTAGGATTATTCGGCCAAGAGTTGGAACCAATGGTGATACACTGCGATAATCAAAACTGTGTGAAGCTTTCGGAGAATCCCATGTTCCATGACAAGTCGAAGCATATTGAGATGAAGTACCACTACATTCGTGACATGGTGCAGAGGATAGCAATAAGGCTTGTATACATCTCCATTGATGAATAGACAGTTGATGTTTTGACAAAGCCATTGTCGAGAGACAAGTTTATGTACTTCAGAGAAGCACTCATGGAGATTACCCTCTTGTTGAGAGGGAGTGCTGATATGTCTACAACATGGATGGACATTCTCCCTTTCGGGAGAGTGGGTCCAAGACACCTATAGGGCTCAACAGGCAGTGTTGAGTGAATGTCTCTTGGAGGACGACCGTGATCACACACTAGGAATGGTGGAGTGAGGTCCCAGACCTTGATCACACACCAAGCATGGTGGAGTGAGGTTTTTCAACATCTGGACCCTAATCACACACTGGGAAGGGTGGATTGAGGTCCTGGAACTTAATCACACACTGGGTAGGGTGGAGTGAGGTCCTTTCAACATATAGACCTGATCACCAACTAGGAAAGGGTTGAGTAAGGTCTTGGCACAGTGTACTCACCAGGAAAGGTGACTAAGTGCTTGCTAGTTGAGGGTCTTAGCACTTTTGGCCTAGGTAGAGGCCAAGGGACCAATCACTCTAGAGGAGTGAGTCCTGATACGCTGATGACATCGCCATGCGTTTGGTACCACCCCAGATATGGCCACTAGTGGATGTTGATGATAGATGATGATGCTGGTAATAATGGATAACCTTTTCTTTAGAGAAATTTGTTCAATTTGAGAACATCTATGACAATGATTATGAATACCTCCCTAGTTAAGAGGGAGTGTTGAATTTGTAACTATGGTCGGTCTTCATAATGTACATTTGGTCACTTGATGTAATTGTATATTTCATTGTAAGGCATATTTATAAATGCTTGAGTCAAAAGAATTTTTTTTTTGAGTCAAGGTCCCATTGCGACTTTCAAAAAGTGTAAATTTGAATTTTTGAAATGAAAATTTTGGCTCCAAAAGTGACAAGTCGGCTTCCCTCCAAGTCAAGTTGTCCCTGGCCAAGAGACACGTCCATTCACCCTAGACGTCCATTCACTATATAAAGGCAGCCCAAGCTCTTCCATTTGGAAATTCACATTCTCATACACAATGCAGTTCTTGGGCAAGTGAGCGAAGGACAAGAGGGATGGTGAAGTAAGAAAAGAAGGCTGAATTTTTTTCTCTCCTCTCTTTTTCTTGCAACTCACACATGTGAAGGAATCTTTCTCTGTGTGGTTTGCATTTTTTTGGGGCAACTACTGCAAGGGGTCGAAATTTCTGGGTTACTGGGGCAACTATTGCAGTGCTGAAATTCTAGGGCAACTGGCTATTGCAGGAAGGCCGAAATTCTGAATTGTAGGATCAAGAGCGAAGTGCAGGATCAGATTGGGTGACTTAACTTGGAGGAGAAGACCAGGTTTGACCATAGGTCTAGGTGTGTCTCTCATTGAACAAGAAGAATTTCTTTATTGAAAAGGTTGATGGTTTTTTCCACATAGTGGGTTTTCCTAGGGTAAATCTTGTCTTCTTTTGTGTGTTGTGATATCTACTATTCTACTGTTCCTTATGGTTGAATTCCTCAAGTATAATTGCTGAATGATATATTGGAATAAGCTAAAATAAGATCTACATGAAAAGTAATTATCAGAATTTCAAAAATATTGTGCTAACCCTAATTGCACTAAGAGAATCAACAAATGAGACTTGTTCTTTGATCAAGTCACATTTTTTAGTAAGGATATGTCATTTCCTTTATAATATTAGTTCTAATTTCTTATTATTATTTCTTAGCTTTATTGTTGTGTGTATTACATTTATTCACATGCTAGAAAGATTGGTGTTACTTATTCTTTATCTCAGCATCCCTGTATTTTCATTATATCTATTGAAACCTCAAATGAGTAACCACAGATGACCTTCAATTCAGCTTAAAACATATCAGCAATGATCGATGGGCTACTCTTTTTGGTAATTTATGGTGGTAATTTTGGGATGCTATTGATCATAGGGTTGTTGGTTGATGTTTGCACAATGCAATGATGAAATGTTTCAGAAAAAAATATGGCCACAAGCCAGGAAGTGTTTTTTTGGTAACAGCAACTAGTTTTGACCAATGGTTGGTGGGCTGATCACTCTACTACACTCCCAAGTTGGGTTCTGATACCAAAGTTATGCACAGTAACTGTAAAACATCCAATTCAAATAAAAGAAGGGAAGGATATCCATATATCATAAAGAAAATTCATTTCATATTAGTGTATAATATTTGTGATGATTTACACTATCTCTCATGATGATATCAGTACTCACTCATTCATCGTGATGGTTAATTGTTTTGACCCTTGGGGTTTATTTAGTTAATTATTATTATTGTGTTTATCATGCAATGTTATAATTGTGTAATTTTGATTTTGACATGCATTACATCCTGTATCTGTTTGCATTTCAATACTCCAACCATAACAGAGGCTAATCTTGAACACAGTGGATGTCTCGGTCAAAGCAGTTTGTTGTACTTTTTTTAGACATAATTTTCTCTACATAAAATTTGATACAATAGGCATAAAATTGATTAATATGGAATCCTTCTTGGACAGATGCCTTACATTTTGTTCAATTGGCAGGAATGGTCTTATATTCCTGTTGGTGGGTCATTGCCAAACACAAGACAAAAGCATTTAGGTTTTGGTGCTGCAGCAAGCATGGTTCACCCAGCCACTGGTACATTAAAAATGTTTCCTTTCAATGTGTTTCTCTCAGATGCATCTTTCGAAGGTAACTACAATAGCCCGATATTCTTCTGTATTGTAGGCTATTCTGTTGTCCGCTCTTTGTCAGAGGCTCCATCATATGCAGCAGCTATTGCAAGTTGTCTGAAGGATGAAAATGGTGATGGAGCTATACTTCCATATCAGCTAAGCACAAAAAATGCAGCGTCAAGAGGTAGGGTGTCATCATTCATTACATGTTGATGTTTGCTCCTATTTATATGTGAAACAACTTCTTTTTACTTTCTATCGATTTGATAATAGTGAGTCTGTCACAAAAGGATTGCTGTGAAGACACATAAAATATTTTATGAGAACTACATACGAGATACCTTCTTGATTATTAGGCAGTGAAAAAGATCTTACATAATGTAGGAAAATGGTATGTTTCACCTTACAGGACTATCAGACTATTGAATGAACCATGTTTCTTGACATTGTTGAATATCGTAGCTTAGACAGGTATTTCCACATTGGTGTCTAAATATTAACTTTATCATATAAAGTTAAAGTCACTTTACTTTATGACTAAAAGGTGACTTAAGTCATGTCAATGAATGATTAAGTCACAACCATCGATCTCAAGAGTCCAAGATCTTGACTGTTGATCACTTGGAGATACGGTTTTAGTCATTGAAAGCTATAACAGGCAGATATAAGGAGAGGAAAAGACACAATGAACAGCGTTTTGGAGAAGAGGTTGAAGAGAGGAGGAGAAAATCGAATTGCAGAGAGAGAGACTGCTGAAACAGGTAGAGGTCTGGTTCTCCAGCAGGTTACGAATCCCAAGGCAGCTGTATTGTATGGATCTATATCGTATGGATTTCATATAGTTCATAAAATCATACGGATGGTCGTTCAGTGCACATAGAGACAACATTTGGACTATTCATTTGCTGGAATACTGGAGGACTGATTATGGGCAATTTCTGGGCACATTTCTCAAGATTTTTGGGCTGTTGTTGTGCATAAAATTAATTATGATTAATTAGTTAGAAGGGGCATGATCAAATGATCATGACCCCTCGTGTAAAGGCACCTGAGGCTATATTTAATCCAGGGGCCTTCATTGTAAATAACATCATTTTTCATGCTAATATATAAATATAAATATCTCTTATTTTATAATATTCAATTGTCTCTGCTCCAGCTGTATCAGGTTCCAAAAATGGCTGTAAATTAATTTTCAAATTCTCTGTGGGCTGAATAATAAAGACATGTTTGTTGTTTTTCCCATTAGGGTTTCCAAGGTATATACTATGTCAACTTTTTGTGTGTGGGGTTTTTCTTTCTGCTTTGCTACGTATTTCTAAGTTAAAGAACTCTATATATCTGTTTCGAAATCAGATCTATAAAATATTTAATTTTCTATGCATACTGTTGACCACTACTGGTCAACTACCCATGCAGTACATCCCCTTTTTTTGGCAGAAAGGGGTAGCACCTGATCGACATGTCCGTGCCATCTCGCAGTGATCAACAGCTTGATCGATTTATGTTGTAAACCCAGTCTGCATGTATGAATTGTAAATAATTTTAGCAGATCTGAGTCATGTATGTAAATTGCCTAGGTGGACCTAACTTTCTAATAATAATCTACGTCCCGGAAGGTTTTTCGTCTCACCGATCTACGATCGGCAGAGTTTTCCTTCAACCTGACCCCAAATCCGGGATGCATTTTGTTATTAGAACTTTAGGAGAATCCTAGTATGTTAATCTGCTAGATTATAGTTGTGTCACAGAACTGGGCGGTTCATGAGGGTCAGTATTAAGTGGGTTTGTCCCCTTGAGATGTAAATTGTAAAAAAAAAAAATCATGATGAAATGTGTCTTGAGGGTTGAGGAATGTATTAAATCCCCTCATGGGTCTTAGGTCCTAGGTCCTAGGAGATTTTTCCAAAGGCTAAGTTCGAGGATCCATTTTAAATAAAATAAAAATTAAAAAATAAATAAAAATGATAAAAAATTAAAAAATTAAAAAAATGAAATAAAAAAAAAAATTATAATAAAAAATTATAAAAAATAAAGCAAAAACCCTAACTAATAAAATAATAATATTTTAAGTGAATGCATGCAAAATATTATTTTTTAATAAATCGACGGATGAGATCAAGAGATGTCTTGATCCTCATCAACGGTCGAGATCATTTCAACATGGATCACTCGAACTAGCCGTTGGGATCATTTCCTTTAAGTAGGGTGCTAGGGGTCATTTTCAGATCATTGGATCTGTGAGTCTTGTACTGAAAAAGCTCTCTTGTAATCTGGTTTCTGGTTAATAAAAGAAGACTTTGGGGTCCAAATCTTGCTGGTGTTACTCTCTGGAAGTGCTGTGAGATGTTTAATTTTCTGCATATTTCATTTTTCAGCCATTAATAATAGCTTGTTTTTAGAGTATTGTGAGCACAGGTATCTTGTTCACTTGCTAGGGTTTGAGTGTTGTTAGGGTTTCTGAAGTAATGGCAGGTATCTCCATTACTTTCTGAGATCTAGCAGCATTCTTGCTCTCTTTACTGATGGTTGCTTGAGTTGTGCAGAAAAAACCTTTATTGAAGAATATTTGTGGGCGTTTGGGGAAGTTCTAGGCTGAACCAGCCGACTCCCACAGGCTCTTCTTTGCAGAGCCCAGCTGATTTTGGCCCTGGGTTAATCATTTAAAGTTTATTTCCTGTTTTGCATGAGAGCTTTTATTCCTGTTCACAACAGAATTCAAGTCGTTTGATATTTCGAAAACGTCACTGCAATTATTGTTAAATCTGGCTATCCTAGAGCTGTAAATTTTGTGATTCTAGGTTAATTTTGAAGGGTTTTTTGAAGTTTTGCATATTATATGTCGGGTTTTGTTTTTCCTCTTGCAGAGACAAGGCTCTTGGTTCCAGATCAGTGGATTTCAGTGGCAAAAGACCAGTTTAAATGCATTGCTGTCAAGGATATCTGGTGACTGACCCAGCAGAATAGAGGAATCGTGTGAAGTCGTAGCATAAAACTGCCATTGCAAAATCTTCCCGGGTTTCCAAATCGCTGCCAAAATTTTTTTAAACATTGGAATCCTGCCTAAAACCAAACAGTGGCTTTAGGGGTTCTGCGTGTCTGCGGTATTAATCAATTTATTAGCGGCTGCGGCGTTTCCTTTTCTCCAGCAAAATCTGAGCTCCCCCTTCCGCATAGACCCTTATCAAATCATCTCAAATCTGCGGGAGAGTGATACGCAGACAGTGGAGCTCTAAACCGACTTCGATCAGAAGTATAATAGTTCTCAACATCCGCTGTCAAATCCCTTCGCTGTGTTGTGCGTGGAGGTATCAAAACGTTACGGCTTGTTCACGCCGGCAGCAGGTGATTCGGCTTCCCTTTCGGCGGCTGAGGTAACGTTGTTTTCCCTTCAGGTATGCAGTTATGTTAATTCGTAGATTGCCGGTGCTTTAAAATCAATTTTTTTTTTGTGTCATATAAAACGTTTTGGGTTTATATTTGCGTTGGATTTTTCTGTTTACTGCTTGAGCCGGGCTCACAATTTTCTTCAGACTTTGGCATTCTTTTTTTTGTAAATCCATCGCCCGACTTCCAGTATGCTTCAGTGCGTACCGTTGCATGTAGTGGGTAGCTGACTGCTCTCCGCAGGTTAATCCTCAGTTTTTTCTTTAAGTGATTCGATTTATCGTGTGAAGTCGTAGTTCTCTAGGGTTTAGTTATAGATTTGTGTCTTAATTTTTTTTTTTAGATTCGTATTTTAATAGTTTCATTTTATTAGACATAAGCATATATAAAAAGAAAAATGCGATTTGGCTATGTATATTTCATGTATAGTTTTGTTTTATATTTTAATTAGTGTTTAGATTTTAACTTTTGTTTGATTTTAATTTTTAGGTTTTAATTTTTATAATAAATCGTTTTCCTTTTTTTTTTTTTAGAATTTCTCTAATATAAAAATTTAATAAAAAATAAAAAGATTTATTTTTGGCTTGGTTAAGTTTTAGATTAATTTTTAATTCTTAGGCTTTTGTTAGATTAGTTTTATTTTTAGATTTTAATATTTTAGATCTTAGTTAGAATTAAATCTTAAAGTTTTAGTTTTATTTTTTATTTTTAGCTAAGTTTCATTTTAGATTCATTAAAAATAAAATAAAAAATAAAAAAAATAAATAAATTTTTTGGGAAAAGTTCTCTCTTGTGACAAGATCCAGTTATTTCCATGCTGAGATTCAAATCTATAAATGCGGAATGAATGTTTTATCTGTACATGAATGATTATCTGGTTAACGATTTGTGATTTATAATTGCGTCAGTATTTTCTTAGTTGTTGGATATCGTGATTGAGATTTGGTCATTGCAGGGACTTTGTGGTTTTACTGAATATTTAAGCACAGTTCTAGTTATTTGATGATAAATGATTGTTGTTCATGGTTTATATTCTTACATCGTCTAGCAAGTAATCGTTTAAACATCAATCTCATAAGGCACTGGTCCACCAAATTAATAAAATCATTTCAGCATTTCGTGTCTCCCAAACCAACTGGTCGACAATTGGTCTCCTTCACCTCGTAGGGTCTACCCCCCTTAGCCGCAGGAGACAGGCTTAAACGGAGGGATCGGGGATCAAAGTAACAGCCCCCGGTCTGAGCGTTGTCGTGTCAATCTGCGCGACAACATTTTTTGGCGTCGTTGTCGGGGACAGAGTTTTTCTGTCCTTGGTTCTTTTCAAGCTTTTCTGTGTTTAACTTCTTGTTCAGGTGGCGACTCCACTTCCTAAATTATCTGCAAGAGTGTACACTAGAAGGCATTCGAGCAGTCTGTGCAACCCTACTCCTGATCCTAAAAAGGTCTTCAGGGTACGATCACACAAACTCGCTTCTCGTACACTTCTTGGAAATCTTGGACAAGAAGCCCTCTCCGATATTCATTTGCTCTTTAAGGGTCAAGTTAGGCGCAACACCATGAGTATGTATGCCCCTTGTGATTTTTCTAACATTCCTGGATACCCCAATGATATTCCATCTGTTGGGATAGACAAATTGCCTAGCTTTCAAGGAGACAATGCCATTACTGCTAATTCCCATTTGCGAGATTTCAACATATGGATGGCTAAGTATGCAAGATCTACCGATTTTGATCATGAAGATGTCAGGATGACTCTTTTTATCTTGACTCTAGGAGGTGATGCTTATGATTGGTTTACAGAAAAGCCTCCAAATTCATTCGACTCCCTACAATCAATCATTAATGCATTTAAAGAAAAATATGGAGCTAAGAGAGAGGGAAGACATCTTGTAAAAGCTATTAGTCTAATAAAAAAGAGAGAGGATGAAACTGTCGAGGAATTTAATAGAAGGTTTAATGGTATTATTAGAGAATTACCTCAAGACTATAAACCTACAGATAAAACTCTCCAAGACTTTTACATTGATGCCTTTAGTCCTGAACCATCTTATGAGTTAAGGCGTGCTAAACTTAATGATTATAGAGATTGCCAAGCCTTAGCTATAGAACTTGAAAAGGACAAGGCAGCTTCTGGGAAGTCTGAAATCCCAGGTTTTGATAGGGCTGCTACGAAACTAAAGGAACCTAAGGGAAAAGCAGTCCAAGAGCCAGAAAGTGAGCTTGTTCTCAAGTTGCTTCAAAAAATTGAAACTATGGAAATTAATCATAATAAGGAGATAAACACTTTGCAGAATAGGTTAATCCAAATGGAAAGAGCGCAATCGCAAAATTTTCAACCTCGAAATAATAATAACAGAAATAGTAATTGGCAAAGAAAGGGTCAATCTAGTGAGCAGAGACCCCCTAATCCGCTTACTAATCTGGTAGATAATGCTCCTCCTTACTGTCGTGTTTGCGATGCTCTTCATGATGAATCCTCTTGTCCTATCGTCGGAAGAATCTTAGATAATGGAATGTTTGGGACAGGTGATCAAATAAACGTAGTAGGGAGCAAGTTTCCTTTGCCTATGAATGATTGGATAGAGGTTAAGGAAAGGAGCTATGATGTTATGAATCCTTCATCTACTTTTAGTATAAATAACCTTGAAAATGAAGATGACATTTTGGCTAGGTTATATGGTGAGAAACCCTCTCTTGAGAAAATTTTAGAAATTGCTAGAGATAAGGGTTTGACATACCAAAGAAGGGATAAAGATCAGAGCGGGAATCAAATTCCCTTCGAACTTTAAACCCTGGCATAAACTCTGGAATAGATGTCGATTTGGGAAGTTGGTTTAACAATGCAAAAATCTGGGTTCTTGTGTCTGAAATTGCTAAGATCCCTTCCCAAAGAGACAAGTTACTAAAAGCAATTCAGGGTCCTCAAGTCAACACTTCTCAACAGAAGACTCGTGAGGTTGACTATCATGATGCTCCCATATCTCTGCAAAGCATAGATGCTGATAACAAAGATCATCAACCCTTCTTTATCACCTTATTAGTAAATGGGTATAAATTGAATAACTGCATGTTGGATTCAGGCGCATCTGCTTGCGTTATGACTAAAAGGGTCATGGAACAGCTTAACTTAAGAGTTTCTAGACCCTACTATAATATATGTGCTATGGATTCTAAGAAAATCGAAGTACATGGTTTAATCAAGGATTTACAAGTTCATCTTTCAATTTACCCAGACATCATGGTTGTTATGGATATTGTTGTCGTTGATGTACCTGATGCTTGGGGTATGCTGTTATCTAGAAAGTGGGCCTCTGATCTAGGAGGAAGCATTCAAATGAATTGGTCATATGCTATGATTCCCTCTCCTAGCGGTGATGGTTTTGTTAGGCTAAATAGAGAGCCCGAGAGGAAATTTCATGTTGAAGATCCTAAGAAGCCTCATAATGAAATAATTAAAGAGCAATCTGACATTGGGAACTATTCTATCATGTCCAATTTCATAATTCCCCCCGATGATAAGATTAAGGATCTTAAAGATAAAGTTTGGTATATGTACTTCGATGGTGCGTCCTCTAGTCATGGTAAAGGTGCTGGAGTAGTGCTTAAATCTCCCCTTGGTCATATTTTCAAGTTTGCCTATCGTTTAGAATTTGAAGCAACCAACAATGTTGCTGAGTACGAAGCTATATTGTTGGGACTTGAATTGGCCAAGGCTTTAAGGGTTAAATTGCTTAGCATCAAGGGGGATTCCAATCTGGTTATCATGCAGCTTAAAAACAAATTCACATGTAGAAATCAAAGATTAAGAAATTATCGAAACACTGTGTGGGATACTATGGAGCATTTCGATGCCCTTAACCTTGAAGCAATCCCTCGGGAACAAAATAGTTTGGCAGATGAGTTTGCTGTAGCTGCCACAACTTTCCAGTTATCTGATGAGTTAATTAACGATAAAATCAAAATGGAAGTAATATTTAGACCATCTGTCCTAGATAACTCGGAGCATTGGCAAGTTTTTAACGACGAAAAGCAAGTCATTCTTTTTCTCAACAGTTTGGATGAGTTTGAAGATTTTCGAATAATTTCTCAGGAGGATGGATCTTTAAATCATGAACATATCATAAATCCTACTCCTAGAAATGTGGTTGCCTTAGAGCAACATTTTGATCGGCATGATGCCACGAAGCTTAGAGAAGAAAACAAGATGGACCCAGGCGAGTACCTCGAAATTAACATTGGTACTTCTGAAAATCCGAAAATAGTTAAAATTGGTAAAGGTACTAGTTTGGAGGAAAGGAAAAGGTTAACCGATTTACTTCATGAATATAGAGATGTTTTAGCTTTTTCCTATGATGAATTAAAGGGCTATAGGGAAGATGTTATGGAGCATACTATTCCCTTAAAGGACGAGAATGCTAAACCCTTTCGGCAGAAACTTAGGCAAATTAATCCTAAATTAGCCCCCCTGGTCCAGAAAGAACTTGCAAAGATGCTTGCAGCAGGGATCATCGCTCAAACTAGGCATTCAACATGGTGTTCGAATTTGGTGATTGTTAGGAAAAAGAATGGAACAATAAGACTTTGTGTCGACTTTAGAAAACTTAACCTGGCATGCAAAAAGGATAATTACCCTTTGCCAAACATGGAAACTTTCTTGCAAAGAGTAACTGGGTCTGGAATGATGTCGCTGCTAGATGGTTTTTCTGGGTACAATCAGGTATGGGTTAAAAGGGAAGATCGACAGAAGACCACATTCACAACGCCATGGGGTACTTTTGAATACATCAGGATGCCATTTGGGTTAACAAATGTTGGGGCTACTTTCCAAAGGGCTATGGATTATGCCTTTAAAGGGTTAATCGGGAAAATTATCGAAATTTACCAAGATGATCTTACTGTTTTCTCTAAAGATGGTATCAGTCATATAGATCATCTTAGGAAAATTTTCGATAGATGTAGAGAATATGGAATTTCTTTGAATCCGGCTAAGTCTGTTTTTGGGGTAACAGAAGGGAAATTACTCGGTCATATCATTTCTAAGGAAGGAATCAAGATCGATCCCGAAAGAATTGAAGCAATTCAAAAGATTCCTCTCCCGCATAATCTTAAATCCCTTCAGTCTTTCCTTGGAAAGATAAATTTTATTAGAAGATTCATCCCAAATTACGCAGAAATAGCTAAGCCCATTCAAAGTCTTCTGAAGAAAGATGCGAAATTTGTATGGCAAGAAGAGGGCAAAAAGGCTTTTCAAGAAATCAAGTCTGCTATTGCAAAAGCTCCTGTCCTGGTTAGTCTTGATTACTCCAAGAATTTCATGATTTTTTCTTTCGCTTCTGAAGATACCATTGCCGGTGTCCTCCTTCAAAAAAATAAAGATGGTCATGAGCAGCCTATTGCTTTCATGAGTAGAGCACTTCAAAACTCCGAATTGAAGTACAATACCATGGAAAAGCAGGCTTATGCCCTGGTCAAGTCTCTTAAGCATTTTAGAACTTATGTGGGTTATTCTAAGATCATTGCTTTCGTCCCACATTCTGCGGTTAAGGACATATTAACTCAAACCGATTGCTTAGGGACTCGTGCTAGGTGGGTTACTAAGATACAGGAGTATGATTTGGAAATCAGACCCACCAAGCTGATCAAAGGCCAAGGTTTAGCTCAAATGTTAACCGAAAGTAATGAAAAGACTCTGCCTTAACGATCTATCTTCGCCAGAATTGAAAAGATTAGCAGAGCATGAATGGTATAAGGACATAGTTTATTACTTAACCAATCTTGCATGTCCTAACCATTTAGTCGCTCATAAGAGAAGAGCTCTTAGACTAAAAGCCACTAAGTACTGCCTTATGAAGGATGGCCTTGGATGGAGAAATCCTGAGGGCATAGTGCTTAGATGTGTTAACGATGTTGAGTCCAAAAGATTAATCTCCGAGTTTCATTCAGGATTTTGTGGTGGTCATTATGCCGCTAGAACTACCGCCCACAAAATCCTGAGAGCTGGCTATTATCGGCCTTCGATTTTTTTTGATGTGCACAAGTATGTTAGAACGTGTCAAGCCTGTCAACTGTTCACTGGGAAGCAGAAGCTTGCTGCCCTTCCTATACAACCTGTTATTGTAGAGGCACCTTTTCAGCATTGGGGTCTGGACTTCATAGGGAAGTTCCATGAAAATTCTAGCAATGGCTACTCATGGATTTTGACTGCTACGGATTATTTTACTAAATGGGTCGAAGCCATTCCTGCTAAGAATGCCACTGAAAAGGTTATTATGGATTTCATTGAAAATAACATCATTACTAGATTTGGTGTCCTCGCTAAGATCACTACGGACAATGCCAGGGCTTTTAGTTCTTTAGAGTTTTCATCCTTTTGTTTCAAGTATGGCATTGTCTTATCTCACTCGTCGAATTACTATCCTCAGGGTAATGGTTTGGCTGAATCAAGTAATAAAAATCTCATAACCATTATCAAGAAGATAGTAGGAGATAACAAGAAATCATAGGACAGCAAAATCAAGTATGCTTTGTGGGCAGATAGAATTACTAAGAAGAAATCTACTGGTAAATCTCCCTTTGAATTAGTTTATGGCTTGGATGTTACCTTACCTGTGCACCTAAAATTGCCAGCTTATCAACTTCTCCAAAGTTTTTCCACTAATAAAGATGTTGTTCAGAATAGGATAGATCAGATTGTGGAATTAGATGAGGCTCGTCGGACAGCTTTTGAGGCTATATGTAAAAATCAATATAATATTAAGAAAAGATTTGATAAATGCTCTCGATCTAGATCTTTGCAGGTTGGAGATATGGTTTTACTTTGGGATCGCAAGAATGAAAAGCCGGGAAAACATAAGAAGTTTGATAGTTTGTGGCTGGGACCATACATCATTAGAGATATTGCTGGGCCAAACTCATTCTACTTGAGCAGGTTGGATGGCGAACCACTTGATCTACCAGCGAACGGCCAAATGCTCAAGCTGTTCTTCAGAGATGATATCTGATGCCATGGGGCATCTTCTGTATTGTATTTCTATCCCTACTCCTTGTCTTTTCAGCATTTCATTTCTGTTTTTAGGATTAGATTTACTTTTCATGTTATTAGTTAGTCAATAAATGAAGAGCTTTTATCTTTCCTGTGCTTAATGTATATGATGATTTTGGAATGGACGCTACTTATTTTTATCTGTGTGTTGTATGGATGCAGATTCTGGATTCTCACATTCCTACAGTGCAGCAATGTGTCCCCAAGTAGAGCCAGATGTTGACCACTACTGGTCAACTACCCATGCAATACACCCCCTTTTTTTGGCAGAAAGGGGTAGCACCTGATCGACATGTCCGTGCCATCCCGCAGTGATCAACAGCTTGATCGATTTATGTTGTAAACCCAGTCTGCATGTATGAATTGTAAATAATCTTAGCAGATCTGAGTCATGTATGTAAATTGCCTAGGTGGACCTGACTTTCTAATAATAATCTACGTCCCGGAAGGTTTTTCGTCTCACCGATCTACGATCGGCAGGGTTTTCCTTCAACCTGACCCCAAAGCCGGGATGCATTTTGTTATTAGAACTTTAGGAGAATCCTAGTATGTTAATCTGCTAGATTATAGTTGTGTCGCAAAACTGGGCGGTTCATGAGGGTCAGTATTAAGTGGGTTTGTCCCCTTGAGATGTAAATTGTAAAAAAAAAATTCATGATGAAATGTGTCTTGAGGGTTGAGGAATGTCTTAAATCCCCTCATGGGTCTTAGGTCCTAGGTCCTAGGAGATTTTTCCAAAGGCTAAGTTCGAGGATCCATTTTAAATAAAATAAAAATTAAAAAATAAATAAAAATGATAAAATATTAAAAAATTAAAAAAATGAAATAAATAAAAAAAATAATAAAAAATAAAGCAAAAACTCTAACTAATAAAATAATAATATTTTAAGTGGATGCATGCAAAATATTATTTTTTAATAAATCGATGGATGAGATCAAGAGATGTCTTGATCCTCATCAACGGTCGAGATCATTTCAACATGGATCACTCGAACTAGCCGTTGGGATCATTTCCTTTAAGTAGGGTGCTAGGGGTCATTTTCAGATCATTGGATCTGTGAGTCTTGTACTGAAAAAGCTCTCTTGTAATCTGGTTTCTGGTTAATAAAAGAAGACTTTGGGGTCCAAATCTTGCTGGTGTTACTCTCTGGAAGTGTTGTGAGATGTTTAATTTTCTGCATATTTCATTTTTCAGCCATTAATAATAGCTTGTTTTTAGAGTATTGTGAGCACAAGTATCTTGTTCACTTTCTAGGGTTTGAGTGTTGTTAGGGTTTCTGAAGTAATGGCAGGTATCTCCATTACTTTCTGAGATCTAGCAGCATTCTTGCTCTCTTTACTGATGGTTGCTTGAGTTGTGCAGAAAAAACCTTTATTGAAGAATATTTGTGGGCGTTTGGGGAAGTTCTAGGCTGAACCAGCCGACTCCCACAGGCTCTTCTTTGCAGAGCCCAGCTGATTTTGGCCCTGGGTTAATCATTTAAAGTTTATTTCCTGTTTTGCATGAGAGATTTTATTCCTGTTCACAGCAGAATTCAAGTCTTCTGATATTTCGAAAACGTCACTGCAATTATTGTTAAATCTGGCTATCCTAGAGCTGTAAATTTTGTGATTCTAGGTTAATTTTGAAGGGTTTTTTGAAGTTTTGCATATTATATGTCGGGTTTTATTTTTCCTCTTGCAGAGACAAGGCTCTCGGTTCCAGATCAGTGGATTTCAGTGGCAAAAGACCAGTTTAAATGCATTGCTGTCAAGGATATCTGGTGACTGACCTAGCAGAATAGAGGAATCGTGTGAAGTCGTAGCATAAAACTGCCATTGCAAAATCTTCCTGGGTTTCCAAATCGCTGCCGAAATTTTTTTAAACATTGGAATCCTGCCTAAAACCAAAAAGTGGCTTCAGGGGTTCTGTGTGTCTGCGGTATTAATCAATTTATCAGCGGCTGCGGCGTTTCCTTTTCTCCAGCAAAATCTGAGCTCCCCCTTCCGCATAGACCCTTATCAAATCATCTCAAATCTGAGGGAGAGTGATACGCAGACAGTGGAGCTCTAAACCGACTTCGATCAGAAGTATATTAGTTCTCAACATCCGCTGTCAAATCCCTTCGCTGCGTTGTGCGTGGAGGTATCAAAACGTTACGGCTTGTTCACGTCGGCAGCAGGTGATTCGGCTTCCCTTTCGGCGGTTGAGGTAACATTGTTTTCCCTTCAGGTATGCAGTTATGTTAATTCGTAGATTGCCGGTGCTTTAAAATCAATTTTTTTTTTTGTGTCATATAAAACGTTTTGGGTTTATATTTGCGTTGGATTTTTCTGTTTACTGCTTGAGCCGGGGTCAAAATTTTCTTCAGACTTTGGCATTCTTTTTTTTGTAAATCCATCGCCCGGCTTCCAGTATGCTTCAGTGCGTACTGTTGCATGTAGTGGGTAGCTGACTGCTCTCCGCAGGTTAATCCTCAGTTTTTTCTTTAAGTGATTCGATTTATCGTGTGAAGTCGTAGTTCTCTAGGGTTTAGTTATAGATTTGTGTTTTAATTTTTTTTTTAGATTCGTATTTTAATAGTTTCATTTTATTAGACGTAAGCATATATAAAAAGAAAAATGCGATTTGGCTATGTATATTTCATGTATAGTTTTGTTTTATATTTTAATTAGTGTTTAGATTTTAACTTTTGTTTGATTTTAATTTTGAGGTTTTAATTTTTATAATAAATCGTTTTCCTTTTTTTTTTAGAATTTCTCTAATATAAAAATTTAATAAAAAATAAAAAGATTTATTTTTGGCTTGGTTAAGTTTTAGATTAATTTTTAATTCTTAGGCTTTTGTTAGATTAGTTTTATTTTTAGATTTTAATATTTTAGATCTTAGTTAGAATTAAATCTTAAAGTTTTAGTTTTATTTTTTATTTTTAGCTAAGTTTCATTTTAGATTCATTAAAAAAAAATAAATAAATAAATAAATTTTTTTGGGAAAAGTTCTCTCTTGTGACAAGATCCAGTTATTTCCATGCTGAGATTCAAATCTATAAATGCGGAATGAATGTTTTATCTGTACATGAATGATTATTTGGTTAACGATTTGTGATTTATAATTGCATCAGTATTTTCTTAGTTGCTGGATATCGTGATTGAGATTTGGTCATTGCAGGGACTTTGTGGTTTTACTGAATATTTAAGCACTGTTCTAGTTATTTGATGATAAATGATTGTTGTTCATGGTTTATATTCTTACATCATCTAGCAAGTAATCGTTTAAACATCAATCTCATAAGGCACTGGTCCACCAAATTAATAAAATCATTTCAGCATTTCGTGTCTCCCAAACCAACTGGTCGACAGTTGGTCTCCTTCACCTCGTAGGGTCTACCCCCCTTAGCCGCAGGAGACAGGCTTAAACGGGGCGATCGGGGATCAAAGTGACAGCCCTCGGTCTGAGCGTTGTCGTGTCAATCTGCGCGACAACACATACAAATTAAGTATAAAAATTATTGGAACAGTAAATGAGATATGGGTTTTAGAGAAAATAACATGATATCGGAGCTTTGTCTTTGAAAGGGAACCCAAGTTTTGACATAGGTTGTGTTCAAAATTGTTAGCTTCATTCGGTATTTTCATGGTAAAAATTGGAGAAGAAATTAATTATACTCCAGCTGTCCAAGTCAGCCTCATATGGACAAGTCGGCCCCACTTCTTTAAGGGGTTTGACCCCAAGGTCAAAACCAATCTCCTAGCGCACACACACACACACACATATATATAGGCATTCGATTGGACCTCATTGGGGATCATCACACATCTCATTCACTCAACCAAACACAAGATCTGTTCACACATGTGAGGAGTGTGAAAATTTGGATGCCCAAATTTCTACTGCAGCAACAGATTAAGTTTCTCCTACTTGTTTATATCTGAATCAAGTTACTTAGTGTTTCCTACAGTAAATAGCGAAACTAATACACTGCAGTCTACACCATTTAAATTATAAGCGGAAACAAGAAACTAAACAGGAAAGAAATACAACACATCTACACAGTTATTTTTAGACAGATGTCTCCAGAAAAACCCAATGCGGGAAAACTGGTGCAGCAGCTCCAACCCATCTGACCCATCATAGGCTTGCACCTTGCTGGCCCATCTCTGATGTCTGTCATTGAGGCCCTGCTGCCCCATGAAGTGACGAAGACTGTTGTGATTAGTCTTCACCCAAAACCTGTTACCCACCAAATACTATCGGAACTTGGCCAAGGCATGCATAATGGCCAACATCTCCTTGTCATATATAGAATATGACCTCTCATGGGGTAAGAGCTTCCGACTCTCGAAAGCAATGGGGTGCCCATCTTGAGATAGTACTTCTCCGACTCCCTCCTAGGATGCATCACACTCCACGGTGAAGGGTTGGGAGAATTTCAGAAGTGCTAAAACAGGACAACTACTCATCACCTCCTTGAGGTGGTCAAAAGTTGCCTGTGCCCCATCTGTCCATGCGAAAGCCCCTCTCTTGGTCAAATCTGTGAGGGGAGTTGCCAATTGCGAAAATCCCTTGACGAACTTCCGGTAATATGTGCAGATGCCCAAGAAGCCCCTCATCGTTGTCGCATCTCTGGGTACTGGCCAATCACAGATAGCTTGTATCTTCTTTTGCGCCAATGATATGCCCCAAGTAGAGAATCTCGGTCAGGCCAAACTCACACTTGGACAACTTGGCATAGAACTATTGCTCCTCCAAAATACGCAACACCTCCTCCAAGTGCTGGAGATGCTCCTCCCAAGTCCTGTTGTAAATCAAGATGTCGTTGAAGAAAACCAACACAAGCCTCCTTGACTGCCTCTAGAACACATGGTTCATACATGACTGAAAAGTAGCCAAGGCGTTGGTCAACCCAAATGGCATGACCAGGAACTCGAAGTGCCCATAATGGCACCGAAAACCTGTCTTGGGGATGTCTTGATCCCTCACCCTGATCTGGTGGTACCCCGAACGTAGATCTATCTTAGAGAAGTACTTGGCTCCTCTAAGATCATCCATCAACTCATCAATGCGGGGGATGGGGTATTGGTTCTTCAGTGTCTTCCTGTTGAGGGCCCGGTAGTCAATGCACATGTGCAAGGTTCTATCCTTCTTCTTCACCAACACTACCAAAGAAGAAAAAGGACTGGAACTCGGCTTGATATTGCCCAATGTTGACAACTCCTTGATGGTCCTCTCAATCTTGTCCTTATAGGCCTTAGGATGTTATAAGGGGTAGCGATCACCGCCTGCACACTCGGCTCCAGCTCGATGGTGTGCTCGAATTCCCTATCTAGTGGCTGCCCTGGTGGGATATCTCCAAATACTACTGAGTACCTGTCTAACAAGGCCTGTATGTCTGGTGGTTGTGGCTGGGCCTACCCTCCAACCTCTGAAACCCTCAGCTCCACTGCCCATGCTATCCCCCCATGTTGTGGATCTGCCTCCATCCTATGCGCTGAGACTGTCTGTGGTGGGTATGAATGCATGCCTCTAAGGACCACCGATTTGCCATCCAAGCCGATGAACTCCATCTCCAGTTTCTTCCAATCAGTAGTAACTCGCCCAAGAGAGTATAGCCACTAGACACCCATCACCACGTTGGTGTCTGGCACATCGACCACAAAGAAATGATCCGTCATAGAGTAGTTCCCCATAACTACTGTCAAAGCGGGCACATACCGAGTGCACTGCATGGTACGGTCACCTGGTACCAAGACTTAAAAGCCCTCAAACTTGATTGTGGTGAGGCCCTGCCTTTGAACCAACTGGGCATCTATGAAGTTGTGGGTAGCCCCACTGTCAACTAAGACCTACACCCGCTGCCCCTGTATAATGCCTCTGATCCTCAATGTCAGAAATTTGGGGACCCCACATGAAGAAGCAAGGACTCCCCCGGATAGGGAAAAGGATGCCCCTCCCTATGGAGGTGGTGGTGGTGGTCCCCTCTCTCCTAGACTCTCACCGTCTCCCATACCACACTCCTTCTCCACCTCATCCTTCTAGTCACTATTTGAAAAGACCTCAATGTAATGTGCTTTGCCAGCAGTGCACTGATGGCCTGGTGCCCAGGGCTCTCGACAAGTAAAGCACAACTTCCTCCTCCTGAGGTCCTTCCGTGTCTCATCATCCAGTTGCCCCTGTCCCTGGGTAGCTCTCTAAGGTGGGGGTCTAGTGTCATGCCCCTTCTGGGGAAAAGGGGTCCGTGCAGGAAAGGGTGCTCGTGTCTTGGGGATGGCACCCTTCAAATCTCTGGTGCACATAACTGCTTCCTATAGTGTAGAGGGTTTGCATGACTTCACCAATCCACACAGGGGCTCGAGTAAGCCCTCTATGAAGGTGTATAGCCTCCGAGCATCTGATAGGTCCGACACCATCACTGAAATTCTTAGAAACTCTGAGATGTACTACTATGGGTTGCCTATCTAGCGAAGTTGGGTTAGTGAAGCGAACAAAGTTCCTTCTAAAAATTAATTACTCCAGAAAACATGGAATATATAGATATCCATTGAGGATATAAATATTATATTAAAATGAAAGAATAGAATGAATGATTTACAAATGAGAATGAGAGACTTGCTTATATACCAAGCAAGTGTCTCTTCATGAAGAGCCATGTCCTATTAGACATGCCTCTTCAACCTAATTACTAGCTTAACTAACTATTATTTATGATTATTATCTTTTACATTATATTTATATTATTTATATATTTTATTCGTTACATTGCCTCCTTCCTCAAAAAGCTTTGTCCTCAAAGCTTGTTGATGACAAAAGGCTTGATCTCTTTTTCGGCTTCAAGCATCTTTCTATCTTGGAACAATCATCTTCACCGATACAAGTTGATATGATTTTCTTAGAGACAAACAAAATTGTCGCACTGAGAAGAGACCAGACCATCCCAGATTAATCTTTTGTATAGTACTCTGATCACTGGAATTTTGTAACGACTTGTTAGCATAAGACTGGATTGATTTTATGTCATTATTCTCTGAAACATCAATTTGTTGTTTCTGGTCTAAATGGTCTCGATACGTAGCATGGTTGAGTTGTCTACTCTCATGATTCAGATGTCGATATAAAGTTTTTAGATTTTCTTCTGGTGAAGATGTTGTTGAATTGGTTGTGGAACATTCGCTTGGGATGTCTATTATCTGAATTGCAACATCTACGTGTGTCGTTTCTTCAACTGACTTGTTTTCTTGAGCTATCATATTCACGGGATCGGTATTTGTTCCCTTATTTTCAATTTGAACAGTTGCCACTGGAGATTCTGATACTTCTACTTGAGTGACTTGTTCCAGCTTATCGTTTAATGCTTTCTTATCCTCCTTAAGTTTCTTAGTTTGATTGAGCAGACTTTGATTATGGTTTCTCAAACGTAAAAGTTCTTTGGTTTTTGATTCATCAACCTTATTTTCAGTGTTTTGAATTTTAAGTTTTTCATCTTTTAGATCTCTGATTTGTTCTAATAAATTTTTATTAAGGTTCTTTAAACGCAAATTTTCCTCTTCTTGTTCTGATAAATGTTGCTTGAGTTCTTTCTTTGAAACTTTATTCTTCTTTACTTGTGCTAGTAATTTTTCGACGTGGTCCTTGAGACGAGAAATTTCTTCATCCTTTTCCATTATTTCTTTGTAATGTATATCCACAAGATTTTTATGTTCGCATTCTAACACTTCCATGCTTTGTTGAATCTTGGCTATTTTGTCATTCTCTTGATCTTTTCGCTGCACTGTCTCGGTACACTGGATAACATCATTCTGTGGAAGTGATGATGGATATAGAGAATCTAAGAAGGAATTCATTCTCTTTCTCTCCTCAGCCCATCGCTCCATTCTTGTAATTAATTGTTCTATATCTCTTGCGATTGATTGTTTTTGTTCCCAACTCAGGGATTCCATATTTTTTTTTTTTTTTAAATTTACTTCTCTTTTTTTTTAAATACCTTTAAAGCTTTATTACTCCTTCAAAACTTATCGTTTATGCGCCTTTTTTTTTAAATAATCTCTCTCACTTTCTGTTAAATAAAATTGAACCCTAAACTTTATATTCCTTTATCCCTTACTTATATCTTTGGCCAATTCTGATTTTTTTTTCTCTTTTTATATAATTTTTCTCTTTTTTTATATGATATATTCTCTCTCCTCTTTTTTATTTATTTTTTTATTATTATATAATTTCTCTCTTCTTTTTTTACTCTCTTTTTATAAAAAATTTATATAATAATTTTTTTTTAATATATATAATTATAAATTATATATATTATATAATTTTAATTTATATATATTATAAAATTATAATTATATAAAATTTATATATACTTTTTGAGACCGGTTTTTCCTTTTATATGTAACTATATAAGGCTTATATAATATCTCTTTTTATAATTATAATAATATTTTTTTCTCAGAAAATTTGGATGAGACGTGACTCTTGGTACGGTCACAGTCCTTAGATTTGAACGATTAAAATTATTTAGATCACACCTTTTTTCTCCAATGTTAACAAAATATCTTTTACTTTTAAAATACCATGGGCAATTACCATGGGTTGTTTCTAAAACCTTGGTTAATGTTCTTCACGTAAAATGTAGAACTTACCACTCGTTTCTAAAACCACCAGCAATTACCATTGGTTTCTAAAATACCATGGGCAATTACCATGGGCTGTTTCTAAAACCTCGGTTAATGTTCTCCATGTAAAATTTAAAACTTACCACTGGTTTCTAAAACCACGGGCAATTACCACTTAAAAAGTCTTAAATATACTTGAAAAGATTCTGGCTTATCTTTATTATACACTTTTTATCAATAATGTAAAACCTTTATATATATATTCACTTTTTTTTTGTTTGTTCAGATTATATTATTTCCTTTCCCCTTTTTTTTTATATACCCTTCTTCTTTATTCTTTTTTTTTTTTTTTTTTGATAGTAGCAAATGGCCAAAGACCTAAAAAATGGAGAATCTCCCAATGTGTGGCGAAACGCTTCAATTATGACAGCAACAAGGTTGATGATAGGTTGATAGCCAAAGGCCTGGTGATCAACCAAACGTGGCTCTAATACCAAATGAAGTGAACAAAGTTCCTTCTAAAAATTAATTACTCCAGAAAACATGGAATATATAGATATCCATTGAGGATATAAATATTATATTAAAATGAAATAATAGAATGAATGATTTACAAATGAGAATGAGAGACTTGCTTATATACCAAGCAAGTGTCTCTTCATGAAGAGTCATGTCCTATTAGACATGCCTCTTCAACCTAATTACTAGCTTAACTAACTATTATTTATGATTATTATCTTTTACATTATATTTATATTATTTATATATTTTATTCGTTACAGTTAGCTCCCTGAAATGAGCCTCCGGATCCCTCTGGTCAAAACGCTCCACCGCCCTCCTAGTGAAATCCTCATATGAAGCCACATTGGCATGCCCCAGGGTGGCCAAGCCATGAAACCACCAGTCACAGGGTTCCCCCTCCATGTGTAGTGTGGCCATATTGATGCCTTCCAGTTCTGTCATCCAATTAAGCTAGACATACGTGTCCATCTTCTCTACATAGGCTCGAGCAGTGCACTTGGCAGTGCCATCGAGTGTAGGGAAGTACATCCTCCCTATTGTTCTCTGCAACTCATAGCTCTGCGTGCCCTGTCCTCCATAGCCCTTTCTCTTCTCATTTTGCTTGAGCTTGCAGAAATCTCTGAAAGAGAGTGCTTCCCTGAAGTTTGCACCCATAGACTGCCATTCTCTAAAGTGTTCTCCCATCTGTGAAGGGTCTTCAGTCCCTGCTGGTTCAATCTGTGCCATAGGCACGAAAGAGGGCAATGTGGCTCGAGTTGGCCCACTCGCTGATGGAGGTTGTGCTGCAGGTGAAGGGTGATCGAATTGCTGAGAGGCTCTAGAAGTTTCCCCAAATAAGAATCCCCTAGGGGTGGTTCTCTCCCAGTTCTGCATTTTAATCTCCTCTAGCATCTCTTTCTGCCCCTTTGCTAGATCATTCAAAGTCTTCAAGAGGCTGTCAAAAGCCATCTCCTCCCTGCTCTTGGGCTCTCTCATATCTTCCTCTGCTACTACTGCCTTCCCCCTATCTTCCGTGTCTGCTACTACAAATGAGCTAAGACCTAGGCTCTGATACCACTATAATGTTCCCAAACAGGGAATTAAGTGATAAACAAAGCAAGCAAACAATCCAGCAATAAAAAATGCGAAATGCACATCAAACACCCATGAAAATGCTCGAAATAAAGAACTGTTGAGCCATTTTATTAAATCATCAAGGGCAAATACAATGGTAAATGGAATGATGCACCTGGGCTTCTCTCTAAGGACAAGCATGACAAAACCCAGGTGAGCAAATGTTGATTTGAAGGCTGCCCAACTGCTGCACTAGAACTGAACTGTGCTGCCCAGAAATTGCGTTGTCTACTAGAACCAAAACGCTGGAATCATTGATCACGTGCTCAGAAAATTATAAAACTTCAGCTCCCGGATCCTCGGCCAAAACCCACCAAAACCCAGGAAGAATTTAGCCTAGTTCACACTTCTAAAGTTCAAACCCCAAGGAGCTCGACTTTTGCTGCAAATGGTAAACTCAGCCTGCCTGAGTAAAGCTGGGAAAAATCCCAAAAACTACCCCAAATCATTGGGATGAGTCCTCCTATGAATTTCCTTCCTTCTCAACTGTGATTCCAGTGTTGTGGCTCTTTCCCTCGGGACCCACGTGATGCCCAGACTGACCCTCTGTGCTATCCTCCAAGGCTGGAATTCGAACTTCTTGTTTGTTGCACTCACTTGCTCCAAAACTCCTTGCAAGTGCTAACCCAATGATGTCCTTCGAATCTCCTGGTTCCTCAGGCTAATGGCTGGCCCAATGAAGCTCTATCCTCAACTGCATGTTCCCTATCTGCTCACCCAAAAATACGCACTGCTAGAAGATGACTGAATGGGATGGCTGTGAATACTCCCTGGTGCTTCTCAAGTTGCTATAAAACTACTTTCCTAGGGTGGCACTTGTAGTCCCCCAAAGGTAAGGTTGAATCTCCCACTTGAGAGATTCGTGGTTGAATAGCCAGTTGACTCGGCTAAGCAGCTCGAGCAAACAGTGAAGTGATTTTCGATATGCAAGAATGAACGATGCCCCAAGTGAGTAGCTCTTCCTCCTTATGACTTTGTGGGCCTCCCTTTACCTCATGTGGGCCCCTCCAACCGCTATACGAATTCCCCCCAAGGAAATTCTAATTGCCCAATACGCTTTCCCACGTGTGTGGTCCCCACCTTCCACTAGCAAAATAATTTGGCTGTATTTCTCCTAAGTTCCTAAGTAGAAACTGCTTGGTTCCTTTTCCTTAGCAAAATTGTATAGAGACAAAACTTGTTACAAATTCTTTTGGGAAGGGACATGACAGACTCTGTAACATCTCCCTCTGCGCTGCTGATGTTTGACATCTCTACCCTCCAACTACTGTGCAAATGTTGCATCTGTGCTGCTGCTAGCCCTGCCATTGCCATGCTGCATCTGCATCTGCACTGCAACCCTCTCCAACTGTTGTTGCTGCTGCAACAACAATGGAAAGCATACAAAACACTGAACAGGTATTTAGCATGATGCATTTCTTCCTGGAGTTCTAACTGTTGCTAGTCTTTGTGCTGGCCCTCTGAAGTTTGTACATTGTTGCTGACTCTGCACTGTGCCACTGCACTATTGCCAACTCTGCTCTGTGTTGCTCAGTATATGGCGCTCCTAGTCACTGCAACTGTCACTCCGACACTCCTCTGCACCAACTGACACTGGTTCATCCTGCTACATCTAATATGGGCTCCAGTAACAATGTATTGATCCAAGAGGTGGACTCCTCAAGGATCCTACCCATCTGCAGTTCTTTCGAACTATAGTACTAGATCACCCTACCTCTCCCCTGGAGGTATCTGGGCAATCGTGGCAAACTCCTCCTCGATCTTTATGGTTGCATCCTGCAGATCATGTTTCTCGTCCTTGTCCTTCTTCTTGGGAGGACACTGTGTAGCGTAGTGACCAAGTTCACCACACCGGAAACATTTGATCTTTGAGACGTCCTTCTTCCACCTTCGTTGCTCCTGTTGCCCCTTTAATGCAAGGGTTGCATTATCCTCCTCCTCCTTGGGCTTCACCCCACTGTTGTTGCTGCCATTGAGTTTTCACTTGACTAAGTCTTGCCTCATCTCTTCTTGTTGAAGAGCGACCCACATACCTTCCCAATCCAACAATTTCTCTCTGCCTAGGATACTCTAGACAAGTACTTGCCATTCTTCTGAGACTAAATTCAGGGCCAACCTCACCATCTCTGTAGGCTGAGGTGATGACCCTACAACTACCAACTGATCTCAAACTTCCTGAAGCTTCGATAGGAACGAATCAATGTGTTCCCCCTTTTGCATCCTCGCAGATCTCATTTTCTCCTCCAAGTACATCTTCCGTTGCTCAGAAGAGCCCTGATACAATGTAGCCAAGGCATCCCACATCTCCTTGACAGTCCCTTTGCTGACAATGTGACATACAACATGATCCCTCACTCCATCAAGAATCAATCACTTGACCTTTGCTATTTCAGCCTTGTACTTCTTGACTGGATTTGCATTTGCAGGTTCAGCTACCACAGTATCGACATAGGCTTTGAGATTATGCTCATCTAGAAGGTAGGATATCCTAGCATTCCAGATCACATAGTTGGATACTCCGTCCAACCGATCTTGATCTCTTAGCCCATTAGCTGCCATCTCTACCAACAAAATGTCGAACTGCCTCCTCTCTCCTCTGCGTTGTTGCTAGGCTGGCCTACGTGTAATGTTCCTAAGTAGGAATACAAGTGATATTAAGCATACAATCTGTTCAACAAATATAAAAACGAAATATATATTAAGCACCCATGGAAATGCTGGAAATAATGAACCGCTGAGCCATTTTATTACTTCTTTGAGGGAAAAATACAATAGATAATAGAGTGGTGCACCTGGGCTTGTCTCAATGGACAAACATGACCAAACCCAGGTGAGAAATAGCTGAATCGATGGCTGCCTCAACTGCTGCACCAATCTGTACTGCGCTGCCCAGAAAACTGCCCTTTCTGCTGACTTCAAATTGCTAGAAACACCACTTTCCGTGCTTAGAAAATTACATAAAATTAACCCCAACCTCTCCACCAAATACTGAGAATAACTCACGAAGGAATTGGCCAAAAGTTGACCTCTAAATTTTGGCCCAAATTCTCCTTAGCTCCTCTAGCTACTGGGTGATTTGGGATCCCTGTTTGACCCGTTAGATCTGCCCAGAAAATTCTATAAAATTAGGAGTGTGATCCTTGCCCAAAACCTAGAAAAACCCAGAAAGGGTTTCCCTTGGTTCCAACCTTCAAAAATTGACCCTTCACAGCTTGGCCCTCCTCCAATTTTGAATTCTGTTACTGTGACTGATCTTGTCAATCTCTTCTCTCCCAGCTCCAACAATCCTCCTCCAATTTCCCTCCAAGTGATCTCCTACTTCTCCCGACTAGCTCCAGCTCTACAATTCCTTCCTCCGACTCCCACGTGAGCCAGTGATGGCTCTCTGCGCAGGCCCAGGTGACTGTAAATCAAGCTGCTCTGATACAACAACCTCCTGCTCCAAAAAAATCCCGGAAGGTTGATCCTCCACTGTAGCTTCAATGCCCAAACTCCCCCGGCAGTCGCTGCCCGGATGAACCCACAAGCAACACTTGCGTGTTCCCCTTCTGCGTCCTCCAGAAACACGCATTAGCTGAGACAAATGCTGAATGATATGGCTATGAAACTCCACTGGCTCTCCTCCAAGTTAGTATGAATTTCCTTCCTAGGGTGGCACTCGAAGTCCATTGAAGCAAAGGTTGAGAACTCCACTCGGAGATACTCGTGTGCTAAACAGCACAATAACTGGCCAAGCAGCTCGAGCAACTAAGGTTGAGTTCAATGTGTCAAAAGATAAGATGCTGAAATGAGGAGAGTTGCCTTATAAAAATTTCATGGAGCACTTTTCCCTCATTTTCTCTCCATCGTGGGTCCCTCACTTAACCCTCGATTTCCCCTCCATGCAAATCGAACTAGGGAATGCATATTCTCCTAGTGTGGGTGACCCCCACGTACAAATTAACCACATCAAAATAACTTCTAATAACTCTAACCTCCTAATAAAATCGAATGGGCCCCCTCACCTCCAAAATTGGCCCCAAAATGTAGAAATTAATCCTATTCCAAAATAAGCTAGGAAGGGACATTACAGTCCTCCCTTCCCAAATCTTGCTTGTCCCCAAGCAACTTCAATTTTGGATGCTCAAGTATGCGCTCGCCCTCTCAAGTAGCATCCTCACCCAACAAGCTCCTCCAATGCACCAAAAGTCGCTTGTCCTCAAGTAATGCTTGAGCAAGCATCCTCTCTAACTGCTGCTCCCCACTGTCACTACAAAATGTGCCAGGGTCCTAGATGTGCCACAGGATCGTGCCTAACCTCTGCATTGTCCTGATATGAAATAATCCTTCAATACTAGGATCCCAGGCAATCCTGTCCAACATGAAGCTCCCCTCGCCCCACTCACTATTATGCTGGTGAAAGTACCAGAAGTCCCCTGCTCCATCAGTGACTCACTAAAGCCCAATGGAAGATTTGTATGATCTCCCCCTGCAGTAGCTATCACATCCCTAAAGGTTATTGGGCTGTGAAGAGTTGTGATGCCCTAGTTCCCTGCTAGTCACATAGCGGTGCCACCATGTTGACGTTGCGCTACTCTGACTATCTCATACCCCATCGTGCGCAGCCAGTATCCTCCTCTCTTGGAACTTGATGGTGGAATACTAAAAGAGGCGAGACACATCCTGCCTAGGCATCTCCATGGCACCAAGGCCTACCCATCCAAATCTAACTCTGAACCTATGTAGCAACAGAGAATGTATGCCTCCCCATATGATGAAACCCTCTGTGAACCCCCATGTGTCATCCCAAGAGCGAACCATATCACTCTTTGCCATGACTTTGGTCATCACGAGTGGTCTATCAATCAATTGAATCCCTGCATCCCATAGCCAGACCTGCTACGACATAGCCCTGTCAACCGATGGACTCCCTCTGACCCTCATCGCTAGTCCCTACATGTGATCACTATATAGGCTCCATATATCGTGGGCTAATTTGATGCATGCTAATCTGCCCTGTGTTTGCCACTGTGTAGTACCAATGATCGTTGGAAGCCACGTGTGCCAAAGAGCTACCCCCTGAATGCAACCAAAAGATGGGTATCCGATACTCGTAATCAACTCAAGGTATGTGGATCCCTCCTGTCCCTGCCAACCATCTCCCCTGGGTCTGCCATCCACCCTCTCGATAATGTGCCAATATAAGGTCTGGAGCCTGAACACATACTGGGAAACTACCTCAGTCGTACCTGCTATCTTCAGCTCATGCTTGGTCCCAACATGCTGTGAGAAAAGAGTGACACATGTCTCCCTCGGGACTAGCTCCCTAGACGTAGGCTCAGTGATGAATGATATGCCACCCCTGCAGATGATCACCTCATTCCCCAACCTGTGGCTGTCAACTGATGCACCAATCCAATGCCACTACTGAAAAGTCTCCCCCCTAGTGCGCTGAGTGTCACCCAAATATCTCAGGTGAGCTCCTCGTCCCCCGTTGCTCATGCCCAGAGTGCAGAAAGTCGATAGCAAAATCAACTGTGCCTGGGAGGGTTATAGAAGAGGGTGAAGCGTGTGACTCCCCGCGGATACCATGAAGTATCGCTCATCTGTGTCCCCGTCGATCCTAGGTGAACTATGCCCAAAGGTATGCCCGGTGTTTCCGTCCAAGGGTCTCCCTGGAGGCAACACTCCAAGACCTCGTTGTGTAGTATTATACACCCTTGCATGCCACCGATCATCTCAGTACTCCTGGACATGCCACTGTACACCGCGACCTACACCGTTGGATGCCCTCGGCTACGACTATGCCATCTTGTATCGTCCTGTGTCCCGCCTGTGTCACTGTACCTGTCACTCCTCGCATGTACTCAATGCAATGTGAGGCACTCCCACTCCACAACGCAGTCCAACATACTACGACACACCCCATGCGTCTCCATGCCCATTTGCAGGCCCCTGCTCCTTGCTCCATCGCCCCACACACCACTGGATGCTATGGCCTAACGTTGGGTCTGTATGCATCAGACTGCATCCCTCTACATAACATTGGACGCTATGACGTAACTCTGTGTAGTCCTATGTACCACTGCCCACTTGTTGAAGTTTCTAAGTTTACTTAGTTAGAAACCCTCCATGCACTTTATCTGATTTATTCCTACCTACTTGTTATTTTCCTTAACAAGCTATTTACAATGTAAATACTAAAAATAAACACGAGTGCATGCTCAACATATTACAAATCAACAACTAAAAGAAACAAGAACAAACACACCACATGACACCATTATTTTTGGACTAATGTCCCCGGAAAAACCCAATGTGGGAAAACCAGTGTAGCTATCTGAGGGTTTTCTTATTAAGAAATACCAGAGTACAATCTGGGTGCCGAAACTGGCCTACCCAATAGAGAATTTCCTTAGCAGCAATACCTCTCGGTTTCTGACAAATCTGCTGGCTGAAACCCCGGATAATTCATTCGGCAGCTACTCAGCACCAATTTGCCCCAGAAACCCCAGCGTCTGCCGAATCTGGACTGCGTCAACCTCTCCTAGCCCAACGTTGGCCCTGCGTCAGCCTATCTTGGCCTACGTCAAACTCAGGAGGCCTTGCGTCAGCTCTCTGAGCCTCTACTTCAGCTACACTAGCCCCTCTGGTGCTATGCGCAACACTTAGCTGCCTCTGCGTGGCCCTGCATGAGCACTGGCTGCTCCTATGTCTCTCTCTCTAGTTGCTCTGCTGCTATCCCAACACTATCTCTGCCTCTCTTTCTCTCTGTACTCAATGCCCCTCAGCTACTCTCCCGATCACTGATTCTATCTCTCTTAGCAAACCCTGCTCTGGAGAATAGAATCACTGATCACTCTCTGGTGTATTCTCCAAGTGACCCTCAAGCCTCCTCTTATACTTTTCCTATTGACATCTCAATGACTGAGATTAAGTCCCTAATCAACGGCTAAGATTAGATTTGGCTTGATCCATGTCTTTTGGACCAGTCTAACACAGATTCATATTAATACACATTAATATTTTATTTTCCCTAAGTTTAGACTTAGGGACTCCATTAAAAATATTAATTATTTTAATATCTCCTGATCTGTTTAGAATCTGCCCAAACCCTTTCTGGGTATTGGAGATCACATGTGCCCCAACCTCTCCACCAAATTTCGTGGCTAGAGCACATTCGGTTCTATCCCAAATCAACACCACTGTCGTACCACACTGTAACATATAGTATCTTGCATGGCCAAAATATCGACCTCTCTTCTAGTACGCCCTCCATGATGTGGGCTACATCCCCCCATCTGCTCTGAAATACCTGAGCGGCCCAACTCCCCACATGCTAATGGAAATGACACTACTGCGTGTATCCTCAATAGTCCTTGCGTCCCATATGCTAGTAAGAGAGCACTCTCTCCATACAATGCCCTCTCTGATATCCTGTCGATGCCACCTCCTCCTACCAACTCCTGCCAGAGTAAGCTAGTCACCCTGTGACATCATGCACCGTCAATATGCCAAGACAACTCATGAAATTTGTCTACTCACCTGTCAAACCATCCTGTCACTAGTGCTAACTAGGGCTCTGATGGAGATCTGAAAATGTGGGTGCGCTCAAGCGTCAAATCCATCCCGCAATTACTACCATCACCTACCAGCTCTATGATGTGATGGAAAATCCCACCTGGATCCCAAAAATAGTCCGGCTCTCGAGTCCCTTTGGTAATCCATTGCCTCTGCTGACATGTGGCCATGGATGTATCCAACTACCTAACCTGCTCCATCGATTACCAGCTTAGTACTTCTCACCATCCAATCCCAAAGGAGAGATCGAATGTGTAATCCTCTATGGAAGGAACAAGCCCTCCAAGCTGATATGGTATCATGCTCAACTCAGTCCTACTAACCTGTCCACCCCCTTAGGTACATCTAGACAACTCGGCCTCCCTCAATCCAACGCATAAGGGTGGGTTGATAATGCTATAGACCCCGCCAGTGGGCCTCTGAAGTGCACTGTGCTGAAAACCCAACGCGTGACCTCTATGCTGCCCCTCATCAATGGCTAGCCCAAGGGATGGCTACACATCCTCCTCCATCACAAGCTTGACATGAGCCTTCAACTGCTCCTCCATAGACAACCTAGTATGCACGATATGCTCACCACCTAGCTGTAGGCGATTGTCGTCTGGCAACTCCGTCATAGATCTAGAGGCCTCTGTACCTATCGACTCCTCAACAACAGTGGAGCTATCTTCCGGTACCTCACCAACCTGTGGTGCATTGTTATCACCTGAGAACTTAGTCACAACCCCGAATACCTCATCAATGGATGACACCTCATCAATGGGTGTATGCTCAACTATCTCTTTGCCAACCATGGCCCCTTCAACTACTCTTTCATCTTTTTTCTTAATACTTCTCATCATCCCTACAAAATCCCACTGAATCTCCATTGGTTTGTGCATACCCCTTAGTTCACAAAATTCCCAAAAAGAGAGGGACGCCTGAATGCCATGACCCAATGATTGGTATGCCCTCCAGTTTTCCCCCAATAACTCCACATCAATTGCAATCATGTCCGGATTCCCAACTGAGGAATGAATCAATTTCTTCCCCACATCAATCATCATTTGTTGTATCCTCACCACCTCATTCCAGGTGACCGCCATGTTATTTGATTCTAATATTTCCCATAGGTTGAGCCAAGATTATGGCTTTGATACCACTGTAATGTTCCTAAACATGAATGTAAGTGATATACAAAGCATGCAAACAATCCAACAATCAGAAAAACGAAATATACATTAAGCACCCATGGAAATGCTGGAAATAATAAGCTGTTGAACCATTTTATTATTTGTTTGAAGGAAAAATACAATAGATAATAGAGTGGTGCACCTAGGCTTGTCTCAATGGACAAGCATGACCAAACCGAGGTGAGAAATGGTTGAATCGATGGCTGCCTCAACTGCTGCACCAATCTGCTCTGCCCTGCCCATAAAACTGCCCTTTTTGCTGACTTTAAATGGCTGGAAACACCACTTCCCGTGCTTAGAAAATTACAGAAAATTAAGCCCGACCTCTCCACCAAATACCCAGAATAACCCACAAAGGAATTGGCTAAATGTTGACCTCTAAATTTTGGCCCAAATTCTTCTTAGCTCCTCTAGCTGCTGGCCGAGTTGGGACCCATGTTTGACCCCTTAGATCTACCCAGAAAATTCTATAAAATTAGGAGTGTGATCCTTGCCCAAAACCCTGAAAGGGTTTCCCTTGGTTCCAACCTTCAAAAATTGACTCTTCACAGCTTGGCCCTCCAATTTTGAATTCTGTTGCTATGACTGATCTTGTCAATCTCTTCTCTCCCAGCTCCAACAATCCTCCTCCAATGGCCCTCCAAGTGATCTCCTACTTCTTCTGGCCAGGTCTAGCTCTACAATTCCTTCCTCTGACTCCCACGTGAGCCCAGTGATGGCTCTCTGCACAGGCCCATGTGAGTGTAAATCGAGCTGCTCCAATACAACAACCTCCTGCTCCAAAAATCTCTCAGAAGGTTGATCCTCCACTGTAGCTTCAATGCCTAAACTCCCCTGGCAATTGTTGTCAGGATGAACCCACAAGCAACACCTGCATGTTCCCCTTCTGCGTCCTCCAGAAACATGCACTGGCTAAGACAAATGCTGAATGATATGGCTGTGAAACTCCACTGGCTCTCCTCCAAGGTAGTACGAATTGCCTTCCTAGGGTGGCACTCGAAGTCCACCGAAGCAAAGGTTGAGATCTCCGCTCAGAGACACTCGTGTGCTAAACAACATAGTAACCCGACTAAGCAGCTCAAGCAACTAAGGTTGAGTTCAATATGTCAAAAGATAAGATGCTGAAATGAGGAGAGTTGCCTTCCTTATATAGATTTCGTGGAGCACTTTTCCCTCCATTTTCCCTCCATCGTGGGTCCCTCACTTAACCATCGATTTCCCCTCCATGCAAATCGAACTAGGGAATGTGTATTCTCCTAGTGTGGGTGGCCCCCACATACAAATTAACCACATTGAAATAACTTCTACTAAGTCTAGCCTCCTAATAAAATTGAATGGGCCCCATCAACTCCAAAATTTGCCCCAAAATGTAGAAATTATTCCTATTCCAAAATAATTTAGGAAGGGACATTACACTATACACTCCCTGCTGGAGTTAATAGATCTTCTCCTCTCTACTGCTGCTCAGCAATTGAGAAATCAAATTCCTTGGCTAGGAATTCTCACAGGAAGAAATTCCTTCAAAAAGTGTCTCCTTCCTTCTTCTGACGTTTTTCTGCCCCAACCACTGTTGCAGAAAACTGTCTCACCTGAAGACTGCTCAACGTTGGATTTGTTGCTGCGCTGCTCCCTCTGCCACTGACAAATCACGAACTGGAAATCTTACCTCTCTGTCAACTCACTCAGAGAGAGATTTTCCTCGAGAATCTTTCCCTCCTGGCTTGGACTGCGCAATCCTTTTGGGGATTCGATCTGCTTCCTACATAGCACTTCGATCTCCCTACTTCTCTTCAATGTTGGGTTCTTCTGGTCTTCTCTCTTGCTTCACCTGTGCTCCGATACCATGTGAAAATTTGGAGACCCAAATTTCTACTGCAACAACTGATTAAGTTTCTTATGTTTGTTAAATAATTTAACAAATTATTTACTGTGTTCTACGTTAAATATCGAAACCAATACACTGCAACTTTCACTAATTAAATTATATGTGGAAACAATAACTGAGCAAGAAGAAATACACAACACACAATGGACACTGTTGTTTTTGGACAAATGTCGGAAAAACCCAATGTGTGAAAACCGGTGCAGCCGTTGAGGGCTTGTATTATTACGTAGTAGTTTTGTGAATACAATTCTTCGAATGCCCAAACTAGCAATCTGATACAAAAATCTAACCGGGAAAAAAGGGAGTGAGATGATCTCACCCCAAAAAGGGGAAGATTTGGCACTAATCTGCGTTGGAGATGAGCCTCTGCGTTGCCTCTGTGCAATACTGCATCACACCCATGCAGTGACTACATCATCGCTGTTGGGACTGCGATGCACCTCCTCTCGATCCTTGCTAGCTAGAAACTTCGGCCCTCAGGCCTCCCGGTATCACACCTCGGCTCCAACCACTAGATCCCGACTATTCCTTAGCAGAATTTCTGACTCCCTCTGAAGCTCTGTGCAGCCACAATGTAAATGTAGCTTTGCATGGCCCTGCATCAGCCTCTCTGGATGTCTTTCTACCCTCTTTGCCTTGTACTCTCTGGATTAGGAAAACTTGCTCCAGAAACTATCCCTGCCCCTCACTGCAAGAAATCACCTCGATCGCTTCTCCGGCAACTGCTGTACTGCTCTCTTGAGAAATTGATCTCTTGATCTCTCACTCAATGTGTTTTCCAAATGCCCATCAAGCCTCTTCTTATAATCCTCTTGTTGATCAATCAACGACCTGTTGACCCCTACTGGTCAACTACCCATGCAGTGCACCCCGTTTTTTCTTGACAGAAAGAAGCAGCACCTGATCAGCATGTCCATGCCATCCTGCCATCATCAGCAACTTGATCTTTTTTTTGTAAACCCAGTCTGCATGTATGAATTGTAAATAATCTAAGCAGATCAGAGTCATGTATGTAAAATTGCCTAGGTGGACCTAACTTTCTATGATAATCTATGTCTCGGAAGGTTTTTCGTCTCACCGATCCATGGATCGGCAGAGTTTTCCTTCAAACCTGACCCCAAAGCCGGGATGGATTTTGTCATTAGAACTTTAGGAGAATCCTAGTGAGTTAATCTGCTAGATTATAGTTGTGTCGCAGAACTGGGTGTTTTGTGAGGGTCTGTATTAAATGAGTTTGTCCCTTAGATGTAATTTTGTAAAAGTCATGATGTAATGTGTCCTGAGGGTCGAGAAATGTTTTAAATCCCCTCATGAGTCCTAAGTCCTAGGTCCTAGGTGATGTCTCCGAAGGCTTAGTTCAATGATCCATTTTAAAATGAATTAAAAAAATTAAAAAATGAATAAAAATAATAAAATAATAAAAAATAAATAAAAATTATAAAATGGAGCAAAAACCCTAATTAATAAAATAATAATATTTTAAGTTAATAAATCGACGGATGAGATCAAGAGATGTCTTGATCCTCATCAACGGTCGAGATCATTTCTACATGGATCACTCGAACTAGCCGTTAGGATCATTTCCTTTATATAGGGTCTTAGGGAGTCATTTGAGATCATCTGATCTGTGAGTCTGTACTGAAAAAAGCTCTCTTGTAATCTGATTTTCTGGTTAATAAAAAGACTTTGGGGTTCAAACTGGCTGGTGTTACTCTCTGGAATTGCTGTGAGATCTTTAATTTTCTGCATATTTCAGTTTTTAGCCGTTAATCATAGCTTGTTTTTTTTAAGAGTAGTGTGAGCACAGGTATCTTGTTCACCTGCTAGGGTTTGAGGGCTGCTAGGGTTTCTGAAATAATGGCAGGTATCTCCATTATTTTCTGAGATCTAGCAGCACTCTTTCTCTCTGTGCTGATGGTTGCTTGAGGTGTGCAGGAAAACCTTTCTGAAGGAAATTGTGGGCGTTTGGGGAAGTTCTAGGCTGAACCAGCCGACTCCCACTGGCTTTTCTGTGCAGAGCCCAGCTGATTGTTCCCTGGGTTAATCATTCAAAGTTTCTTTTCTGTTTTACATTGAGAGATTTTCTTTCTGCTCACAGTGAAGTTCAAGATTTCTGATATATTGAGAATATTAACTGCAATTATTGTCAAATCAGGCTGTTCTAGAGCTGTAAAATTTTGTGATACTAGGTTACTTTTGAAGGGTTTTACTTTGAAGTTTTGCATATCCCTGCCAGGCTCTTGTTTTCTGTTTTCCAGGGTTTCAAAGGCTCATGCTGCTGCTACAACCAAGAAAACTGTTCATCTGATATCAGACGTCTCAATCCCAGTGACAAAGGGAAGATTTTAATTTCAAATTTATAAGGGTCATCATAGTTTTGGGATACGCCTGGGGTTTCACTGGTAAATAAAACCCTGAATTGCATCTGCTTAAGAGATCACACCATACTGCCACCATCAATTTGATTGTTATGCAAGCCATCGTCTCCAGGTAACTGTGTAATCGATCTCCAATTTTTCAAAGCTGTCCAGGTAAAATCGTTTTCATTTTTATACAGGCAGAGCATAAAAAACGAATTTCGTTTGGGCATATTTGTCGGGTCTTCTTGACTGTGCGTTTTTTTCCTGCGTCTAACATTTTTGACGAAGCTGTCTGCGTGATTCCCTTCAGGGTATTCGCGTGGGTATTTTTATTAACTGCAAATTTGAATGCGTTTGAGTTTTTTGGGCGTAGGCATAGTTTCCTTCTCCTTCCATTTGCGTCTACAGCAAAGCTCGAGCACGCCGGCAGCAGGTGATTCGGTTTCCATTTCGACGGCTGAGGTGATGTGGCTTTCTTTTCAGGTATGCAGCAATGAACCCGTAGACTGCCGGTGCCTTGAAATCGGTCTCTCTGTCATACAAAGCGTTTGATTTTCGATTCACGTCTTTTCCCTGCGGGTTGCATTGTATCAGCCTTCATTTGATTTGCGGCTTTGTTTCACGTAGGTCATTATTCTGGGTTGACTTCTTTTTTTTTTTTTTTACAAAGAAATAAAAAATCAAAAATGAAATGCGTTCAGTTGTAGGACTTTAATTATTTCCTTAGTTTTAGTTTAGATTTGATTAGGATTTGTTTTATTTAAATTTTAGTTAAGTTGCATTTTGATTTAATGTTTTATTAGATTGTAATTTATTTAACTTTTAGCTTTGCATTGTTTTTATTTTATGTTCTAGATTTTAATATTTTAGATCCTAGTTAGATTTAGATTTAAATTTTTTCATAGTTTTTATTAGATTAGATTTTAATTAGATTTTTTTAGATTTGGGTTTTATTTTGTTTTAAAAAAAAAAAAAAAAATTTGAAAAAGCATAAAAATTTCTTTTTTGTGGAGAATTGCTCTTACCACCATCAGTTGTTTAGCATTTTATATCTTTCGTGCTGAGATCTGAGCATAAAGTAGATATCTGGTTTCACTGTTGCTTAAAGCGATTTATTTCTCTTAGTTTGCCAGATACCGTTATACGAGGAACTTTGTGGTTTTTTCTGGATATTTAAAGCATTGTTCTGATCATTTGATGATAGGTGATTGCTGTTTATGATTTATGCTCTTATATCACCTAGAAAGTAATCATTTAGGCACCAATCTCATAAGGCACTGGTCTCCTCAATTCATCAAATCGTTTTAGTGCTTATCCCTATCGTGCATCTCGTCTCCCAGCCCAACTGTTTGGCAGTTGGCCTCCATCACCTCACAGGGTCTACCCCCCTTAGCCGCGGGAGACAGTGTTAAACGGAGGGATCGGGAATCAGAGTGACAGCCCCCGATCCGAGCGTTGTCGTGTCAATCCGCGCGACAACATTTTTTGGCGCCGTTGCCGGGGACACTTTGTTCTCGGTGTTTCAAACGACAATCATTCATCTTCTCATCTTTCTCATCTCTCAGTTGAGCTGGCAGATTCAATATTTTGGCATCTTTTCATCACGTATCAGCAGTACCTCTTGGGTCTGTTTCCTGTTTGGGTGGCGACTCCATTTTTCTTATTTTTCCCAGACAAGAAGCCTACCGCATATCTGTTTGTTGATTGCTTCTCGGATCTTAGAATCAGATTTGTTGTTCAAGTGGCGACTCCACTTCTTTCATCTTTTGATTTTCTTGAGCAAAGATCTAGTTCTATCATCCCTTATTGTTCATCATGGATTATTCATTTAAACCATGTCGTTTTACTCACCGTCTCCATGATTTTCCGGAGGAGGCCCTTCCTGAATTGCCTATTTTTTCAGATGGTGATCCAATCGCTGCTAAAAGGCATATTGACTTGTTTATTCGCTTCATGATCATATATTGCAGACCCCCTCAGTTTCATCATGGTGATATCAAAATGCGTCTATTTGTCCTTTCTTTAGAAGATGATGCTTTGAATTGGTTTAACAATTTTCCTAAGGATTCTTTCTCTTCTTTGGCTGATATTATCAATGCTTTTGAAGATAGATATGGTTATCCAAACAGCTTGCCTTCTTCCTCCAAAATTGTGCAACAGAATGTAAGTAATTTGATAGGAGGTCCAACTGAAAGATCCCAGGACGATTCTTCATGTCAAAATGTGTCATCCACTGAAAATATTGCAGATCAAGTTCATGATAGTAAAAAACCAGGGACAAATGACAATGAAAAAGAAGAGCAAAAGCAAATTATACGAGATCTAATGATGCTGGTAAGAAATATGGAAATCAATCAAACTAATTATGTCAATGATGTGAAAACTTTATGCACTCACCTGGAGAAACGTAATAGAGAGTTGGAGGTCACTCAAAATCAGCATGCTAAGGAAATTGAGGCCATGAAAATTAAATATGAAACAGAAATTAGAAGCATGCAAAGCAAGATGTCAGTCTTAGAGGAAATTATGGTGACCATGAAAGCTGATCATGATAGGGAGATTGACTCTATGACATTCAATCATAACAATCAGTTGGCTGACATGCAAGCGAATCATAAAGAAGAAATAAATTTCATGCAACATCGCTTGATGGACATAGAGGAAAAGAATGATAAGGTAATAAAACACATGCAAGAAAACCATGCCATGCAAATCAGCGCTATAAGGGATGAATGCTCTAGTCAGATGGATGCCATTAGAATACAAGTTCAAAAGATTCAACAATGGTCAGATGATAAGAGAAACCAGGAGCCTTCTCATTTGCCGCAACAAGTTCCATCTTACTATGAGGAGGTCATTAAGTGGATAATTGAAGGTGATCCAGATAAGCTTAAAAACGATAAAAATCAGATGCAAGACACAAAAAGACTTAGCATGCATATCTTACACACTTCATCTGATAGTTTCGAAACAGAAAGTTCCAGATCATCAGTAATTCATCCTGCCAGAAAGAAGAAGCGTAAGAGAAAGAAGATTAGACGAAGATTTGATGCATCAGACGGCCGCGAGCAGCTTGATTTTCGGATAGGAAAGAGTCCTACCATATGCAAAATTGGACATGGCACATCCGACAAGCAGCCGACAGATTTGCCTGAAAGCAGGCAAATGCTCAGTATGCACTATATTGAACACATCTGATGCCATGGGGCATCTTTTGTATTGTATTTCTATCCCTACTCCTTGTCTTTTCAGCATTTCATTTCTGTTTTTAGGATTAGATTTACTTTTCATGTTATTAGATAGTCAATAAATGAAGAGCTTTTATCTTTCCTGTGCTTAACGTATATGCTGATTTTTGGATGGACGCTACTTATTTTTGTGTTGTATGGATGCAGATTCTGGATTCTCACATTCCTGCAAGCAGCAACGTGTCCCCAAGTAGAGCCAGATGTTGACCCCTACTGGTCAACTACCCATGCAGTGCACCCCGTTTTTTCTTGACAGAAAGAAGCAGCACCTGATCAGCATGTCCGTGCCATCCTGCCATCATCAGCAACTTGATCTTTTTTTTGTAAACCCAGTCTGCATGTATGAATTGTAAATAATCTAAGCAGATCAGAGTCATGCATGTAAAATTGCCTAGTTGGACCTAACTTTCTATGATAATCTATGTCCTGGAAGGTTTTTCGTCTCACCGATCCATGGATCGGCAGAGTTTTCCTTCAAACCTGACCCCAAAGCCGGGATGGATTTTGTCATTAGAACTTTAGGAGAATCCTAGTGAGTTAATCTGCTAGATTATAGTTGTGTCGCAGAACTGGGTGTTTTGTGAGGGTCTGTATTAAATGAGTTTGTCCCTTAGATGTAATTTTGTAAAAGTCATGATGTAATGTGTCCTGAGGGTCGAGAAATGTTTTAAATCCCCTCATGAGGCCTAAGTCCTAGGTCCTAGGTGATGTCTCTGAAGGCTTAGTTCAGTGATCCATTTTAAAATGAATTAAAAAAATTAAAAAATGAATAAAAATAATAAAATAATAAAAAATAAATAAAAATTATAAAATGGAGCAAAAACCCTAATTAATAAAATAATAATATTTTAAGTTAATAAATTGACGGATGAGATCAAGAGATGTCTTGATCCTCATCAACGGTCGAGATCATTTCTACATGGATCACTCGAACTAGCCGTTAGGATCATTTCCTTTATATAGGGTCTTAGGGAGTCATTTGAGATCATCTGATCTGTGAGTCTGTACTGAAAAAAGCTCTCTTGTAATCTGATTTTCTGGTTAATAAAAAGACTTTGGGGTTCAAGCTGGCTGGTGTTACTCTCTGGAATTGCTGTGAGATCTTTAATTTTCTGCATATTTCAGTTTTTAGCCGTTAATCATAGCTTGTTTTTTTAAGAGTAGTGTGAGCACAGGTATCTTGTTCACCTGCTAGGGTTTGAGGGCTGCTAGGGTTTCTGAAATAATGGCAGGTATCTCCATTATTTTCTGAGATCTAGCAGCACTCTTTCTCTCTGTACTGATGGTTGCTTGAGGTGTGCAGGAAAACCTTTCTGAAGGAAATTGTGGGCGTTTGGGGAAGTTCTAGGCTGGACCAGCGGACTCCCACTGGCTTTTCTATGCAGAGCCCAGCTGATTGTTCCCTGGGTTAATCATTCAAAGTTTCTTTTCTGTTTTACATTGAGAGATTTTCTTTCTGCTCACAGTGAAGTTCAAGATTTCTGATATATTGAGAATATTAACTGCAATTATTGTCAAATCAGGCTGTTCTAGAGCTGTAAAATTTTGTGATACTAGGTTACTTTTGAAGGGTTTTACTTTGAAGTTTTGCATATCCCTGTCAGGCTCTTGTTTTCTGTTTTCCAGGGTTTCAAAGGCTCATGCTGCTGCTACAACCAAGAAAACTGTTCATCTGATATCAGACGTCTCAATCCCAGTGACAAAGGGAAGATTTTAATTTCAAATTTATAAGGGTCATCATAGTTTTGGGATACGCCTGGGGTTTCACTGGTAAATAAAACCCTGAATTGCATCTGCTTAAGAGATCACACCATACTGCCGCCATCAATTTGATTGTTATGCAAGCCATCATCTCCAGGTAACTGTGTAATCGATCTCCAATTTTTCAAAGCTGTCCAGGTAAAATCGTTTTCATTTTTATACAGGCAGAGCATAAAAAACGAATTTCGTTTAGGCATATTTGTCGGGTCTTCTTGACTGTGCGTTTTTTTCCTGCGTCTAACATTTTTGACGAAGCTGTCTGCGTGATTCCCTTCAGGGTATTCGCGTGGGTATTTTTATTAACTGCAATTTGAATGCATTTGAGTTTTTTGGGCGTAGGCATAGTTTCTTTCTCCTTCCATTTGCGTCTACAGCAAAGCTCGAGCACGCCGGCAGCAGGTGATTCGGTTTCCATTTCGACGGCTGAGGTGATGTGGCTTTCTTTTCAGGTATGCAGCAATGAACCCGTAGACTGCCGGTGCCTTGAAATCAGTCTCTCTGTCATACAAAGCGTTTGATTTTCGATTCACGTCTTTTCCCTGTGGGTTGCATTGTATCAGCCTTCATTTGATTTGCGGCTTTGTTTCACGTAGGTCATTATTCTGGGTTGACTTCTTTTTTTTTTTTTTACAAAGAAATAAAAAATCAAAAATGAAATGCGTTCAGTTGTAGGACTTTAATTATTTCCTTAGTTTTAGTTTAGATTTGATTAGGATTTGTTTTATTTAAATTTTAGTTAAGTTGCATTTTGATTTAATGTTTTATTAGATTGTAATTTATTTAACTTTTAGCTTTGCATTGTTTTTATTTTATGTTCTAGATTTTAATATTTTAGATCCTAGTTAGATTTAGATTTAAATTTTTTCATAGTTTTTATTAGATTAGATTTTAATTAGATTTTTTTAGATTTGGGTTTTATTTTGTTTTAAAAAAAAAAAAAAAAATTGAAAAAGCATAAAAATTTCTTTTTTTGTGGAGAATTGCTCTTACCACCATCAGTTGTTTAGCATTTTATATCTTTCGTGCTGAGATCTGAGCATAAAGTAGATATCTGGTTTCACTGTTGCTTAAAGCGATTTATTTCTCTTAGTTTGCCAGATACCGTTATACGAGGAACTTTGTGGTTTTTTCTGGATATTTAAAGCATTGTTCTGATCATTTGATGATAGGTGATTGCTGTTTATGATTTATGCTCTTATATCACCTAGAAAGTAATCATTTAGGCACCAATCTCATAAGGCACTAGTCTCCTCAATTCATCAAATCGTTTTAGTGCTTATCCCTATCGTGCATCTCGTCTCCCAGCCCAACTGTTTGGCAGTTGGCCTCCATCACCTCACAGGGTCTACCCCCCTTAGCCGCGGGAGACAGGCTTAAACGGAGGGATCGGGAATCAGAGTGACAGCCCCCGATCCGAGCGTTGTCGTGTCAATCCGCGCGACAACACAACCCAGATTAGATTCTTATCAATGGTTCAGATCATTTTGGCTTGATCCTCGTCTTCTTCTAGAAGTTTCACCCCCAGTTTAATTAATACCCTTTAATTATTTTAATTTCATAAGTTTAGACTTAGGCATCCATTAAAAAGTAATGAATTATTTTAATAAAACTGTCTCCAGGTGTAATTTCCCAAAACGATTTCTGGGTATTCTCGAATACATGTGCTCTAGCCTCCCTGCAAATTTTGAGGCTTAGATCACATCTGATGCTACTAGAAAGCAACAGTTAGCCCAAATGGCATGACGAGAAACGCATAATGTCCAAAGTGGCATCTAAAAGTTGGTTTTTGTATGTTCTTCTCATGAACCCTGATTTGATGATAACCCCACCTTAAATCAATCTTGGACAAGTACATAGCTCCATGTATCTCATCCAAAAGCTCATTGATTCACAATATTGGGTACTTGTTCTTGATCGTCTTCTTGTTGAGAACTCTATAGTCTATGCACATCCTCATCGCCCCATCTTCTTCTTGACTAGTACCACAGAGGATGCAAATGGACTAGTGTTGGGCCTTATGTGCCCCATATTCAACAACTCTTTGGTGGTCCTCTCAATCTCCTCCTTAAATCTCTTGGGATGCCATTATGGTGTGGTGATGATTGACTTCGACCCTTCCTCCAATTCAATAGTGTGCTTGAAAGCTATGTTTGGTGGCTTTTCAAGAGGTATAGCCTTGAAAACCCTCTAGTGTTTATCCAACAAGGCTTGGATATCTATTGAATAATGTTGGTCTCCTTCTGATGTCTTTTGTTGTGTTATCGTACACTATGCAGCCTAGGCTATGTCTCCATGGTTAAAGATATCGTCCATCTTTTGGGTCGTAACCACTTTTGGAGCATCCGTAGCGATTCCCCTGAGCAACACTCTTTGCCCTTTTGGCATGACCCACTCAATCTCCATGGTACGATAGTCCTTCTAGTGCCTCCCAATAGTGATGAGCCACTGCACTCCCAATACCACATTGGTGTTAGCCAGTTCCACTGCATAGAAATCATCTTAAATTCACCTTGATTGATCTTTTGAACTCCAAATCTTGCATTTTTCATGGTTGGGTTTGCCCTAATAGGGCTGACATCATCTCCCCTAAGCAACTTTTGCCATAGGAAACCCCTAATATTAGCGAAGGCTTCAACTTGGGGATTAGATTGAAGGTTTTCCCTCTCCTTTTGTTGATTACATCATTTGCAAACCTTTTATTGGTGCTTGAATGCCTAGGCCTTCCTTTGTTGATCTACATCTTGAAATCCTAGGTGTCGAATGCCTCTCTAAGGCTTTGAATATGGTACGTTGCTCCTACACAAGGAGAATTGTGCCCTTGTCCATCTAAGAAGTACCTTACTTAGCCTTTGATTCATATCACCTTAAGCCAATTAACTTAAAATATGCTTTAGGTGAAAACAAGGAACCCTCCCGTGTTTTCAAATTCCTCTAAAGAGTAGGAGGAGGATTGCTGAGGTGACAGTTGCAATACACCTCATTGTTGCATCTAGGTCTGAACCATGTTTTGTTTGGACAATGTAATGTGAGGAGATAATCCCTCTTATTGTTGTTGCTGTCTTGTTAATCTTACAAATAGACCCAATTGTTGCTAGCATGATTTGGCATCACCTTCATAATAACGTTCTGAATAGCACACTTAGCTTCTCTCGGACAATTTCTGCTATAAATTTCAGCAAGTTATGGTTCATTTGCGGCATGCATAGCAGCCCCTATTGCCCTACATTTTTATGCCCTATCTCTCTTTGATCTATACTTCCTTGACTCCAGTTTCCCAAGGTTTGATTAGGCACTTGGTCTTGGGGTTTTCCTTCATCTTTTTGTTCTCACAAAATTCTCTTATTTCATATAACACCACAACCTTGCTTTGTTAAGGCTTACACTTTAAAAATTACATTGTACTTCCACTCTATAGCTTCAGCAATCCTACCCTTAGGGAACTCCCCCTTGAGTTGGAAATGATCAAACCAAATGTGATTGGAAGAGCTACTGTGGTGATAATAGGTCTCCTTCCTGAGTGGCTCAAGACTATTTCTTTGATGCTTGGGACTTTAGATCATATGGGGATGCTAGATTACCCTGTAACACGGAAAGAATTTGATCCAGAATTTGTTAAACAGTTTAATAGATTGCATGATAAAAGAGGATATTTTCTCTCTTCTTTTTATGGTTTTGTTTGTCAATGGTGGTTATGAAATGACACACGTTGGTTGGTCCTTTGTATCGCATTCATGTTCCTTCCTGCTGGAATGCATTCTTCAACTTAACGCTTTTTGTTTAAGTAGAGTTTCATTGTCTCACAATATTTTTCTCTTTATTGACTAAAATGTTTTGTTATTGTTGCTGCAGCATGGGAAACTCTTTGGCCTCAAGAGCGAAAGCGGCAACGGGTCTTCTTTCTTTTTGGGCTTGAACTGATTTTGCAGTTGAATATCGACGGGACACGAATGTTCTTTGAAACATTTTTCCAGCTTCCTGAGTGGTAAGTATTTGAACTGGAAATGGTTTAACATAATGAGATATGCGTTTAACATATTCGTAATGAGGAACATAGTCACTGTGAGGTTGAGATAATTAATTGCTCATTGAATGATGCTGGGTAGACTGAGGATTCCAAACAAAATTACAAGTCCAAAAAACTGAGATCCAGTTAGAATACATAAATCTGTCACCATTTTCTTATTTTCTAGAGAAATTACAGAAACATTCTGCTTATTCTGAAGATGATTCAAATGCCTTAAAATTCTTTCTTTGTTATTCTGACATATCTGAGACCTATCTGACATAGGAATTTTTAAAACAGAAATGTTATATTATTAGTTTCAGTATTACATCAAGGACATGAGAGTGCATAAAATTAATGGTCTATCTCAGAATGGAAAACTATTATCCACATATATCTTTGTGTAGAGAAATGACACAAATGATGTCTGAGACTCTGAGAGAGTTAGAAGTTGTACTCCTCAAATGTACCTCTACTTTTAATTCCATATCCATAAACCTTTTGGCATGACTTTCTTCATGCTATTATGCTAATACCATATTATCGTTATCAGTTTATTCTTTTTCTCTGTCATGTCCCTTCTCAAACACATTTGTAACAAGTTATCTCTACACATTTTTGCACATTTTTGGCTAAGGAAAAGGACCCAGCAGTTTTGACTTAGGGACTTAGGAGAAATTTCGGCTTAATTTGATTGCTAGTGGAAGGTGGGGGCCACCCACTTGGGAATTTGAACTAGGCCATTCGAATGGCTTGGAGGGAATTCGAAACGCTGATTGGAGGGACCCACATGAGTCAAGGAAGACCCATGAAGACAAAAGGAGGAGGAGGCTCTCATTTGGATCATTCATTCACCTTGCATATCGAATTTACTTGACTGTTTGCTCAGCTGCTTAGCCGAGTCAACTGGCTGTTCAGCCATGAATCTCTCAAGTGAGAGATTCAACCTTACCTTCAGGGGACTTCGAGTGCCCACCCTAGAAAGGCAGTTCCACCGACATTTTCAGGAGGACCGGGGAGTTTCTACAACACCGTAACTTAGCTACACTCAGGAAATGCATATTTCTGGGCCACAGGGAGAACACGTAGAGGGAGATTGAGCCACATTGGATCAGCCACTTGCCGGAGGAGCCAAGGAATCTGAAGGACAACATTAGGCCAACATTCAGTGAGAGTTTTGGAGCCAAAGAAGCCAGCAACCCAACAGTTCGAATTCCAAGCCTGGGAGACAGTGCAGAGGGCCAGTTCAGTGATTTCGTGGGACTTGAGGGCAAGAGCTATAGCCCAGAAACTCATTCGGGAAGTGAGAAGATCTATAGGAGGGATCAGCCCAACATTTTTGGACACTTTCCAGGAGGTTTTAAAGTCAGAATCCAGCAGGCCGAGTTTTGCAATTGCAGCTGAAGTTGGGCTCCTTGGGGGTTGAATTTCAAAATTCTGAACCAACCAAATTCCTTCATGGGTTTTTTTGGGTTTAGGCGAGAGAGTCAGGAGGTCGAATCTCATAATTTTCTGAGCACGGGAAGTGGTGATTCCAGCCCTTTGAAGTCAACAGAAAGAGCAGTTTTCTGGGCAGCGCAGTGCAATTTGGTGCAACAGTTGTAGCAGCCTTCAGTTCAGCTATTGCTCACCTGGGTTTGGTCATGCTTGTCCATTGAGACAAGCTCAAGCTCAAGTGCACCATTCTATTTACTATTGTATTTTGCTCTTGAAGAAGTAATAAAATGGCTCAGCAGTTCCTTATTTCCAACATTTCTATGGGTGCTTAGTGTCTAGGTCATTCTTCTGTTTTTTGAAATGATTGTATGCTTGTATATCACTTGTATTCCTACTTAGGAACATTATAGTGGTATCAAAGCCTAGGTCTTGGCTCAGCTGTGGGGATTTTCTCCTATGAGAGAAGGGGACCAACAAAACATCACATACAGAAGGCAAAGGTATCGGAGCAGAGAAAGAGAGTTGGAGATTACTCCAGACATGGAGGACAGGGGGAAAGCAGTGGTAGAAGAGGAGGACATGGTGGAACCCAAGAGCAGGGAAGAGATGGCTTTCGACAGCCTCTTGAAGGCTTTGAATGACTTAGCCAAGGGCCAAAAAGAGATGCTGGAGGAGATAAAGATGCAAAACAGAGAGAGAACCACTCCTAGAGGGTTTCTATTTGGGGAAACTTCTGGAGCCTCCCAGCCATTCGATCACCCCTCACCAGCAGCACAACACCCATCAGCTAGTGGGCCAACTCGAGCCACACTGCCCTCTTTCGTACCTATGGCATAGATCGAACCAACAAGGGGTGAAGACTCCACACAGATGGGAGATCATTTCAGAGAGTGGCAATCTATGGATGCAAACTTCAACAAAGTACTATCTTTTAGAGATTTCTGCAAACTCAAGCAGAATGAGAAGAGCAAGGGCTATGAAGGATAGGGTACACAGAGCTATGAGTTGTAGAGTACCATAGGGAGGATGTACTTCCCTGCATTCAATGGCACTGCCAAGTGCACTGCTAGGGCTTGGGTTAAGAAGATGGACACCTACTTCTAGCTCAACCGGATGACAGAACAGGTGTAATGTCCTAAATCAGAAATTTTTTGGAACAAGCGTTTCATATAAAATTAACATGCATTTTCCAGAAGATTGCCATGTAAAACCAGAACCATAAATCTTTAAGTTGCACGAAAACTCATTAAAGATCACAACACGAGGAACAATGAGAAATGCAGCAATTAAAATCCAACTTTATTATATATAGATAGATGCCAATACAATAGTTGGGAATGACCCTCTGGTCTCCAAACTAAAATAGAAAAACAACCATGACATCTGTGGATTCTGAATGAATCCACCAAGGGGAGATGGGTGCTCACCCAATCTCTCTATATCACCCGAGGGTTTTCGTTCTGGGGCTACCAATGGACTAGAGAACCGGGTCCTCAAGCTCTCATACAAGAAACAATATATAAACCAAGATGTCCTCCAATCGTCTCCTCCTCCTCTTTTATAGATTTGATGGACTCCTCTAGAACCTTCTATTTTATTATTATTTTAATCATGAAGCACTTTGCCCTCTTTTATTTCAATTAAAATATTCTTTTAATGCGGGAAAAGGGTAAATTGGCCACCATGTCTCCTCAAGCCACTGAAACTCATATCTAACCATCCCATCCTATAGATCTTCTTGTTTTGGTTCCAACAAGCTATTACATTGAGGTGTTCCACTAATTAATCTCCTTGGAATGCTACCTCGAGCATAATTAATTAAGTTATGCCCAATAATAACAATGATTTCTGAAAGTTGTCGGAATGCGACGGAACAAAAGGAACATTGTGCGGATGATGGAATATGCCAAGCGAATGCCATCAAATACCATAAAAACTCTGCAAAACTCCATCAGAATCCCTGATGCCATAAACTTGCTCCACTGACCTAACCATCTCCTACCCTGGAAATCCGCCCTGGTTGCACTATGAAGAAGGATAAAAAAGGGGACGTGACAGTCCTCCCACCCCAAGAATTCTTGCCCTCAAGCAATCCAAATATGTGGACCAATCTGGTGGTCCCACGCAACTGAGACCCAATGCGAGGATCCCATATGAACCACTGGGTGATGCTCTGCTCCTATGTCAACCCACCATGAACGAACTCCTCGATGCCCGGATCCCAAATCAATCTCCAACAGAACCTATCATCAGCGAATCCTCTTGGATCCCAATGACGCGAAGAAGGAGCATGAAGGCTCCACGGTTCCTGCTGTGCTATAACTCTGACTATGAATGTTGTGTTGCTCCACCTACCGCGTACCAACTCATCACCTCTCTCCAATCCAACCCTTGGCATAGAACAAGGTCAATCTCATCATGTTGAAGCTATGCTGAAATACTGATGAGTGGCCAACCTACATCCTGCTACCAACTGACACATGCAATATCCCTCACTTTGGAGGGAACCTACAATACAATGCTCCTGACTAAAAATGACACTCCGTCAAAAGGATGCCAACTCATGATCTCCTGCCAATCTAAGTCATGGACTCCTGTGTAAGGAACAAGTCTACTATGTTGACACTGGTCCATGCTCAACTCATGCTGCCCTATCTGGTTGGCCAACAATATCCATTGATAAATGTCTGCCTCTTTTCGTGTAATGGGTACAAGTAGCCAAGCTGTGCCGCAAGCCTTGTCTATGTACTCCTGGAGAGGGCTACTACTGGGAGACGCTGATAAAAATGGCAATCAAGAGGGTTAAAATGGAGATGGGTTCATTTTTATAAGCCTGAACCATAGGGAAGTATGCATCGATTCAGTTTCATGTTTACACAAGCTTTAAATGAAAAACTACGCTTGGATGAAAAATGGCATGCCCCCAGCATGATGAGAGCTGAGGCACATACCCCCCAAACTTCATTTCATTCACCGAAGTAGACATCGGGGTGCTAAAAGGTGGATGGAATGAAGTTTCACTTTCGATATCAAGGAAAGACTCGACTAGAATTTGACAAGATCTTAATCAAATACTCGATTTGGAAAAGGGAGTTGTTTCATTTTTTAACGAGGTTGACACAGTAAAAGAACTATCCTCAAGACTCCTTGTTTCATTTTTTAAGGAGCTTGACACAAGACCAAGAACCATGCTCCAACACTTTGTTTCATTTTTTAACGAGGTTGACACAAGACCAGGAACTATCCTCATGACTCCTTGTTTCATTTTTTAAGGAGCTTGACACAAGACCAGGAACCATGCTCCGACACCTTGTTTCATTTTTTAATGAGGTTGACACAAGACTAGGAACTATCCTCATGACATCTGTTTCATTTTTTAACGAGGTTGATACAAGAAAAAACTATCCTCGAAATTTGTTTCATTTTTTAACGAGGTTGATACAGGAACAAACTATCCTCACACGTTGTTTCATTTTTTAACGAGGTTGACACAGAAAAAGAACTATCCTCATAACAGTTGATCATGGACCATACGAGAACATGGCCCCCAAGAGGTCCTCACTAGACGAGAGAACTACGCTCTGGGAGGAACACATGTCAACTGGTACAAATGATAGATCAGGTTCCAATGCCCCCAATACATAATGTACCATGTCATTTGCGTGATCATCAACAGATGTGGAGACGGAATGGGTAGCCACATAATTGACCTGTGGCGGGGAGGGTACTTCTTGCAAACGAGAACCAATAGGGGATGACAGTAGGATTGGAGCCATCTGGTGACCGACAAACAATAATTGATCAATGGTCACTATTCTCCCTTCGTGTGGAAAACAAACCACACGGAAGAGCGAAGAAACAAGAGCTCCCATGACATAAACATAGTCGCACCCAAGGAGAAGATCGAAGTCTAAGGGACCTTGGACTACCATCATGTCTATATAGACGGTCTTTCCTCCCAAAGTAATAGGGAACTTCGGAAGGATCCCTAAAGGTTGACTAGCTCCTCCGTTGAAAGCCAACAAATTTTGGGTGACAGGCACAAGCTGTGGGGATCCCAAAGCTTGCCAAGTAGTAGAAGACATGATGTTAACAGACGAGCCTTCATCTAATAGAGTGCCATGTACTACCATATTATAGGCTTGTACCGTAATCTGGAAAGGCACATAAGATGGGAGGCGGAATGCAGTCAATTGACTCCAATCAAAAGAAACAACAAAACTACTTGGTGGGGGTATCATAGGATTGCCCCCATGCTTTACAGGAATAGGAGAAGGACTCTCCTAAACAACTGGGACGAGAGGGCCACTCTTCGATTCATGAGAATCTGAGGAGATGAGAAGAACATGAGCAGTATGATCACTACTCTCTTCAGGAACAGAGTGAACAACTAAAGGCAGAGCCAAGTCGACACTCTTTTCGACCAATGGTTGGTCGGGAACAGACACAAGAGAGTCATGCTCAAGAAGAGTAGGATGGGCAAGAGATGAATCCAAGTCAATCTCTTTACCAACTAGGAGAGGGTTAGAAGAAAACCTCTGATAACCAACAGGAAGTTGGGGTTGAGGAGCTGTAAGGTTTTCCAAAACTTTGGAAGCTTTATCCATAAGAGGACAAAGGTGAAGAAGATGCTCTCCTTCACATAAACTACAGGGGAATTTAATTTTTCCCTTCTTCTTACCATCGCTAGCCGAGGGTGTAGCATTGACATGATCTCTAGAGGTCGATGGGGATGGTCGATCCAGATTTTGAGACCATACCTCTAAGACTCTGGGAATACTAGGATAGTCTCGAAGGAGATGGTCACCCTTACATAGCCTACAAGGGAATTTTACCTTCTGCAAAGGATCGGAAGGTTTGTCGATGGGAAGTGCATTTGGAGCAATAGCTGCATGGTTGGCCTCTCGCTTATCTGACTTCTTCTTCTTCTTCTTAGCCTCTTGGTTACTGGATTTCAAACTTTCACCAGGCGAAGTAGAAGAGGAGGGTGAAGAAATAGGTGAAGAAGGTGAGAGGTCAACCTTAGAATCAACATGGTGTTGTTTAGGTGAAGGAGATGGCTGGACAGAAGTTGGGACACTCGGGACCATCGAGGTCGAAAATAACCAGACAGGTAAACCAATAGTTAACCTAGGAAGGGACAACGTTGCCATATAAGGAGCGCCAACGTTTCCAAAAGAAGGAAAAGGACCAAGACTCCCATCGGAGGGGAATCCTTGACTGGTAAACTCCGGAAATGTTGCCATTGGAATCGACCCTAAAGAATCACTAAGGAAGATAACTTTAACCAAGAATATTTTGTGGGCAGTTAATTTTAAGACACTGAAACAAAACTTTGCCTTTTCATGTTTTAAGAGTCGAGAAAAGGACGAAAGGTGACTCTAGTTGCTTTCAGATTTAACGAGATCGAAAGGAAAAGTGCTCGATGATCTTTTCAAATTTAAAGATTCAATAAAAATAAAAAATGACTACTCAAGGTAATCTAGGCATAAAGGATTACTAGGTAACCATGAACTGCATAATACCTCTCGGCGAACCGAAAAGTACGAGCAAGCAATCTCCCCGAATGCTGTGTTTGTCACGTTTACAAGGCGGTAGACTCCGCTTCCTATGGATAAAGGATTGCAACCTATAGCGGTCTCCCTTTATATACACAACGGTACAGAGAGCACAAGTCCGTGCTAGTGCTGTCTAATGCAAGATCGTTGCAAACGACAACGGCTAGGTTTAAAGACGTCAGAACACGTCTCTAGCCTAGAACACTAAATGTGAGCATTAAGTTTCAATGATTCTTTAGGTTAATTCATTAAATTTTAGCGGTTTATCTTGAATTAGGTTTCAGTTTCAAGGCCCTACCGTTGTCATATGAAAACTTCTATATGCAACTATATGAGAAAAGAAATCTTTGTCTTCGATGAAAGTTTACATTAATTGAGGGATAGAGAACACACAATCAACGCAACAACCAAAGAATGAAATCTTTTACTAATACATGTCCTAAATGCACTTAATCTTCCTTTAACAACAAAAAAAATTATTTCATTTCTCATGCCTATGATGATGCAATTCTAGCTTCTCAATAACGCTACTAATGCAATATTTTCGCTTAAGTAAACTAGAATGATGTTCTTCTTTTCATAAAATGCAAAATGAATCTTTCACATAAAGCACTTTAATGAAAATTTTCACAATTCCGAACAAACAAGCATCGATCAAATCCAAAGCATGATAAATGAAACTAAAAGCAACTTCTTCCCTGAATCGAACAAACCAAACACATAAATGCTTCAATCGACAAACCAAGCAATGTAATCTATGCTCGGAAAGAGAAAAGAGACACTCGAAATAAGAGAACAAACGAGACTCTTTCACTCATTCAATTGAAAATGAAGCAATGAAGATGTTGCGACTGAAAGATGGATTAAATGAAGCAGCAAATCAGAAACTTGACACAATGAGTAAACAAACAAATGAACGGTAATTGACCTAGATGCCCTAGGGTCATAGAAACCATCCAAAAAAACTCAAAACAATCAAGCAATGAAACTTCAATCCAATCAATCAATCAAACCCAGCAAACAAGGCATCTTAGTCACTTCTGGGTGGAAGAAGAGAGTCTGAGGGTCAAGCCAGTTTTGTGAAAATTGCGATAAAATGAAAAAAATGTGATTTTTTCCCTCTTCCGATAAAATCGCGATAATTAAATGAAAAAATCGCCGTATTTTTTTTTGCCAATTTTTATTGAAAAAATCGCAATTTTATGAAAAGATCGCGATAAAAATGAAAAAATCGCGATAAAAACTTAAAAAATCGCCAGGGGTCGTGACAGATGGCAGCGAGGTTTTATAATGTTTTTTTTGGTTTTTTAAGTGATGCTAAATGTTTGAAATGCAATTTTTTTTGAAAGAAACAAATAATTTTTGAGTGGGGCAGCTCAATGATCAAGTCTAGGCCCTAGTATTGATATGCTATTCATGGTAATGTTAAATTCTTAAAGTAAAAGTGACATTCTCCTTAATCTTCATTTTCATCCTTTTACTTAAACTTTTAACATTACCATGAAATGACTCAGGATGTTTGAGAGTGGTTCCGACCTCATTGGATTTCATATGGAGAAAGTAGAATTTTAGATTTCATTCAAAATCCAGCAGACTTATCAGTTTTTCAGGATTTCAAGATTGGGAGATTGTAATGTTTCCAGGTGACACCACCTGCTCGGGCTACCCCTGCCACTAGTAGAGGACGTGGTCTACCTCCTATAGCTCCTACTTCTAGTTCTTCAGCATTTAGAGCATAGCAGACTCCACTGCCAACTCCACCAGCACCAGCATCTACATCTAGAGGGAAAGGGAAAGTTGTGGCATTTTCTTGCAAGAGGGACAGAGGAAATCAATAGGATTAGATTTTAATTATTTTCTTCATTTTATTGTATATGACATTATGACATGATGAGATACATTATCATATTTTTTTGTTGATATTTTGAGGCTGAGTTGGGACTCAAGAGTCAGGACTTACTATTCAGGACATGATTCAATGTTATGTGTGATTTTAGTGCTAGAAATGATATTAAACATCTTATATATTAGTTTTTTTATCATATTTATGTGTCAATGTATTTATTTTATGTTGTAGATGGTTCAGATATTAAAAAAAATGAATATTTTTGTACCAAACGACTATTTCCCAATTTTTTCCGATAATTTCCTGATAATTCCGATTTTTTCCCCGCGCCAATTTAATCCCGATAACGATTAATGCAACATTGGTCAAGGCACACTGGCACTGGAATGGGAGAAACTCTTATTTTTCTTAACTCAGAAACCGACATGACTTTTAGCCTGAAACTAGCACTGAAAAGGGGTCTGGCGTGATTGTCAGGCTAAAACTAGTGCTGATCGGCGTGACTGTTTGGCTGAAACTAGTGTTGATCGGGGATCGGCGCAACTGTTTGGCTGAAACTAGCGCTAATCGAGGGATTCAAAGAAAAAATAAAAAAGAACTTCACACAAGGCTAGACTTAACACATCAGAGGGTGGGCTAGTGTCTGTATGCCTTCAAACAGGTCAATACAGATCTAGAAGACCATAAATAAACAAACTAGGCACACAAGTAGAAAAAATAGAGTGATGAAAAGGAGATGTATTTCCCTAGTGGAGTCGCTAATTTGTGGTGTAGGAATATTCTCTCTGTGAACAAAGACGATCCCTCTAGCCCAAGAGAGTGGGTCTAGCCACAAACAAGACAATCTAATGTAAATTTCCTTAGATTAGAATCGAATAAGAGGGCCTACCTCTTATAACGCTAATCCACTTGATGGTGATCTTGCTTCCTTGCTCCAGCTTCCTTTCGTTCCTTTCGTTCAAGTACCTGAAACAAACATGCAAGAAACAACAGCAAACGTGATAGCATAAAATCGAATCCAATCTACTTAAAAGGTCGAGTTTCAAGCTATCAGATGTAATACTACACCTGATATAGGAAATAAACCATTAATTGTATTAAAATAAACTTCAAAGAGAAATACGACCAAAGCCTTGACGTTGGAGTTCTCCTTTGCGGTATCCAAGTCCCGCTACATGCCTTTTCAACACACTTTTCCTCCTCTAGCTTGACATGAAATGGCTTCCAAGCTCTAACTCTCTCTCCTCATGCTTTAGCTACCAAAGACTAGTCTTTTGTCATCTAAGACTAATCTTCTTCTATCAAAAGCTAAAGATTTTAGAATTTTGCAGCTGGTTCTATCTCTCCACCACTTTCACTATGTGTTGTATTGTAACCAAAAAGGGTAAGAGGAAGTGGTTTATATAGGGAGAGGAGGATAAGAATGAGATCCACTCAAGGGGGAAGAAGGTCTTATCTCCTTGGGAAGGTCCACTTTTAAGGGGGAAAGAACCTTATATGGAGTTCTTGGCCCTTATCCAACCAAACGAACATCCAACACATTGCCACTAGAAGTTTCTAGACGTGAAACTCTGTTTCCTTTTATAAAAATAGTCTAGAAGTAGACCAGCACAGGTATTGGGCTAATAGTAGCGCCGATCGGCGCGGGTCATAGTGTAAAACTCTGCCATCGGTGCGGGTGAGACACTAGGAAAGAGCGTTGATCTTAAAAACTGGGTTTTAAGAAGGATTCTCTGGAAATGTTCTGAAGGGAGTGGGGACTACTTTCTTCAAACTTCAAGGGATGTAAGAGCATAGGTTTCATGGTGAAAGTATAACACAATTGTGACTACTAGGGTTCTCTGGGATCAGGAACAGGGAGTGACAGGAGAGTGACAAATTAATGTGTAACAGGGTGTGCAGGCAGTGATTACCACCCCTTATAGGCACCCCAAGGCCTATAAGGACGAGACTGAACGGGCCATCAAAGAGTTGTAACGCGTTGGGCCACATTAGGCCGAGTTCCAGTCCCTTTGCTTCTTTAGTGGTGCTGGTGAAGAAGAAGGATGGAACCTTGCACATGTGCATTGATTACCGGGCGCTCAATAGGAAGACATTGAAGAACTGGCACCCCATACCCAACATCGATGAGTTGATGAATGAGCTTAGAGGATCCAAGTACTTCTCTAAGATAGATTTGCGTTCAGGGTACCATCAGATCAGGGTGAGGGATCAGGACATCTCCAAGACGTCCTTCTGATGTCATTATGGGCACTTCGAGTTTTTGGTCATCCCCTTTGGCTTGACCAACACATTGGCCACCTTACATTCATGTATGAACCATGTATTTCGGAGGCAGTTGAGGAGGTTTGTATTGGTGTTCTTCGATAACATATTGATATACATCAGGACTTGGGAGGAGCACCTCGAACATCTGGAGGAGGTACTGCATATTTTGAAGGAACAACAATTTTATGCCAAACTATCCAAATGTGAGTTTGGCCTGACTGAGATGCTCTACTTGGGGCACATTATTGTGCGGATGGAGTGAAGGTGCACGAGGAGAAAATACAAGCTATTTGAGATTGGTCGGTACCCAGAGATGTGACAGCGCTGAGGGGATTCTTGGGCATCTGCACTTATTACCGGAAGTTTGTCAAGGGGTTTTCGCAATTAGCAGCTCCCCTCACAGATTTAACCAAGAAGGGGGCTTTCGCATGGACAGATGGAGCACAGTCAGCTTTTGATCGCCTCAAGGAGGTGATGAGTAGTTGTCCAGTGTTGGCACTTCCGGACTTCTCCCAGCCCTTCATCGTGGAGTGTGATGCATCAGGAGAGGGGATTGGGGCAATATTGTCCCAGGATGGTCACCCCATCGCTTTCGAGAGCCGAAAGCTCCTACCCCATGAGAAGTCATATTCTGTATATGACAAAGAGATGTTGGCCATTATGAATGCCTTGGCCAAATTTCGGCAGTATTTGGTGGGTAATCAATTTTGGGTGAAGACCAATCACAATAGTCTTGACTCTTCGCCACTTCATGGGGCAGTAAGGCCTCAATGATAGACAACAGACATGGGTCAGCAAGGTGCAGGCCTATGATTTCAACATAGAGTATGTGCGGAGGAAGCGCAATGTAGTGGTCGATGCCCTGTCTAGGAGACTGCTGGCCTCTCACTCATGAGCATTTTCCATGATTGGAAGGCCTAGTTGCTGGTAGAGTATTCCAAAGACAGGCGAGCATGCGAGATCTTGGAGGGGGCACACACAAACAAGCACTACCGAGTGATGGACGAGGTCATCTACTACAAGGGGCACATATTTTTGGTACCCAACGTGCAATTGAGGGAGAGAGTACTCTAGGCAACACATGACTCGCCATTGTCAAGGCATCAAGGGTTCAAAAAAACACATATGGCAGTCAGGGAGCGTTTCAAATGGAAGGGCCTCAAGGGGACGTGTTGAGGCATGTACAGGAGTGCAAGGCATGCCAAAGGAACAAAGGGGAGGTGATCCACCCAACCGGATTATTGCAGTTGCTCCCCATTCCTGTGGAGAAGTGGGAGAGTATCTCCATAGACTTCATCACCGGGCTCCCCACAATGCAGGGCAAGGATTGCCTCTATGTGGTAGTTGATCGGTTGACCATGTATGCCCATTTCTTCGCCATCCCGACCCGGTATTCAGCCTCATAGGTTGCAGAGTTGTTCTTCAGAGAGGTCTTCCATTTGCACGGGCTTTCGAAGAACATAGTGAGTGACCGAGATAGCAGGTTTATGGGAGGGTTCTGGCAAGAGCTCTTCAGTTTGGTAGGTATTGAGCTCACCTCGAGGACGAACTATCACCCACAGACATATGGCCAAGCCAAGTGGGTTAACCAGTGGTTGGAGGGGTATCTCAGGAACTACGTGACCGGGCAGCAAAGGGCCTAGCTTTGATGGCTGCACTTGGGCGAATAGTGCTGCAACACCACCCATCACATGTCTATTGGTATGACCCCTTCCGTGCCTTGTATGGTTATGATGCATTGTCTTTTGCTGACATTGTTTTTGGAGACAACGAGGTCCCTAAGGCCAAAGATTGGATCCTGGAGAACCAAGACATTCTCAAGGCTCTCAAGGACAACTTAGTGACATCACATAATCAACAGAAGATGTACACTGACAGGCACCGGACTGAGAGACATTTTGAGGAAGGGGCTTGGTGTATCTTTGGCTACAACCCTATAGACAGTCTACCTTGAAGCAAAAAGCAGGCAAGAAGTTACAACCACGTTTCTATGGGTCGTACAGAGGGTGGTCAGGAGAGTTGGAGAGGTGGCCTACGAGTTGGAGCTTCCCCAAGGGAGCAGGATTCACAACATCTTCCATGTCTCATGCGTTAAGAAGAAGTTGGGACAACAGGTCATAGCAGCTATAGAGTTATCCACACTAGATGACGAGGGACATCTGGTTTTAGAATCGGAGTTCATCCTGGAGACTCGGAAGAGGAAGCTGAGGAGCAAAACCATCAGGGAGTTTTTGGTACAGTGGAAGAATTTGGCAGATGAGGATGCCACATGGGAGGGTGAACACATTTTGGAGCATCCAACGCCGAAGTTGCTTGAGGGCAAGCAACATTTGGGAGGGGAGGACTGTAATGTCCCTTCCCAAAAACATTTGTAACAAGTTTTTCTCCCACAATTTTGAATAAATGTTGGTGAATGTGGAACCATACATTTTTGACTTAGGGACTTAGGAGAAAAGAGGTTGAATTATATCTCTAGTGGAAGGTAGGGGCCACCCACGTGGGGGAAAATGCACTTGGGAAATTCGAGCTGCCTTTGAGGGGAAGTCGAATGTCTAGGGAGAGGGGCCCACGTGCGGAAGGAAGGCCCACGAAGTTATAAGGAGGAACTCCCCAACTCAAGGCATCATTTGTCTATTGAACTCATTTGTGTTGCTCGAGTTGCTTAGCCGAGTTACCAATTGTTTAGCATTAAGTTTTCCAGGAAGGAGCCTCAACCTTTCCTCGAGGGACTTCAAGTGCCACCCTAGGAAGGAAATTCGTGCTACCTTGGAGGAGAGCCAGTGGAGTTTCACAACCACTTCACTCAACATTTGTCTCAGTCAATGCGTGTTTCTGGAGGACAGAGGAGGGGAACATGCAGGTGTGGTTTGGGGGTTCATTCGGGCAGCAATTGCTGAGAGAGTTTGGGCATTGGAGCTACAATGGAGGATCAGCCTTTTGGGAGAGTTTTGGAGCAGAAGTTTACTGCACTGGAGCAGTTCGATTTGAAGTCACTTGGGCCTGCGTAGAGAGCCCTCACTGGGCACATGTGGGAATTGGAGGAAGGAGTTGTAGAGCTAGAGTTTGCCAGGAGAAGCAGGGAAAACCTTAGATGGGAGCATCTTAGCATTTTGGGGTGATTTGGAGGGCTTTTCCACCAGGTTACAGGCAGGTTGTACTTCCCAGCATTTTGAGGAGGACGTGGTGCTTGGAGGCTGAATTTTGAGGTGTGGACTTAGGCCAAACCCTTTATGGGTTTAGGTGGGTTTTGGTTGAGGAGCCAAAGGCTAAAATTGCAGCAACTTTTTAGCATCGGAAGAGGAGTTTCCAGCCATTCCTTTCCAACAGGCAGTGCAGTTTCTGGGCAACGCAAAACATCCTTGGAGCATCAGTTGTGTAGCATTTGGTGTTGATATTTGCTCACCTAGGTTTTGTCATGCTTGACAATTAGCGCAAGCCCAGGTGCACTTTCCTTCACCATTGTACTTGCTCCAAGAAAATTTAATAATATGGAAGATGGTTCTTGTTTATGGTGCTTTCCATGGATGAACGCTGATTGTTTTCCATTTCTGGCGTTGAATTTGTTCATTGCTTGCATATCACTGTTTTTCCTAGTTAGGAACATTACACAAGGGGTCCTCCTCTCTTCCCTCCTCAATCAAAGTTGTTCCTTGGAGCACTTCTTTCTTCTGGAAAATCTTGAGCATAGTGACCATACTTGTTGTAATTATAGCATTTGATCTTGGACATTTCCTTCTTGAATCCTGTATTGTTGTTCTTCAATTCTTGACGTTGCTTCCTTGACTTCCAATTGTAGGGCCTTCCTTCCTCTTTCTTCTTCTTAGCTTGGGCAGAAAATGCAGTAGGTTCTCCTTCTTCATGCTTTTGAATTCTTCCTCTAGAGATCATCTTGGACTCCTCTTGAGTGCACTTGCCTAAGAGCTCATCAAATGTGGGGAGCTTGTCATTTTTGCTAATGGTTGTGATAAATGTTTCCCAATACATAGGGAGGCCTCCAAGTGTAACCAACACCAACTCTCTATCAGGTATAATTTCACCAATAGACAAAAGTTGATCCTTGACTTGAGATATCCTCATGAAGTATGCTTGAATGGTCTCACCCTTGTTCATCTTGATGTCCTTGAGTTGATTCTTCAAAGTGATGATATGACTCAAATTGTTGACCTCATGCATTCCAATCAACTTGTCATACATTTCCTTGGACTTCTTCATCTTTGACACATAAGTAATCATATGATCCTTCAAGGAATCAATAATGATCTTTTTAGCTTTGATTTCTCCTTTCTTGTACTTGAACTTGATAAGAGCAATAGCATTTTCTGGAGGCTCAGGTACCTTGCCTTCAACATATTCCATAACATCATTTTCTTCCGAAGTCAGATCCAACCTTGCCCTCCAAGCAACAAGGTTGGAGGACTCATTTAGTTTCTCCTCAACCTTGAAGTATGAGGTAGACATCTTGACCAAGTCAAATGATCTTCAACAACAGATAAGATATCTTCAAGGGGTGACTGCTCTTGTCTCCTTGGGCTTGTCTTCACCTCAATGTTGATAGCATGCTAATTTTTCACAATATTCTATGTTGTAACAATCACTTAAACAATATCTTCTTTCAATAGCATTCACTTTTCATTTTATTTTCAATCACCTAACAGCCGTAAGCAATTGTAGATAGAATAGTAAACAGCTGCACAATAGAAGACAACCAAGATCAATGAGACATAGAGATTTACGTGAAAGACCAGGGAAAAACCTCACAAGGGTGAAATCCCAACCAGATTCTTCTTCTATTAGATATTCATCAAATGTTCAACAAAAAATAGTACATCCATCAATGAGTCAAAGTCAAAGCCTTGACTTTCCAAATCAGCGATCCAAAAACAAATCAATGATGAGAGATAAAGTCAAATCTGGTCAAAGTACCAGTCTGCAATTTTCAGCTCTGTGGAAGTCCAATCAACAACAGTCAACGACAACCCTAACCAGTCAAAGTAAATGGTCAAAACAGCTCAGAAGAATTCGATCTAAGCAGCAATAAATGTGGCCTTCCTTCCTCAGTTAAATGCAATCGACACAGTCCTGAAATTCTGCTAACAATTTGGTCAACATTCAAAGTCAACCTGTGGTCAAACCATGCTCATATCTGTGGTCACAGATGGTCGAAGTGCCCAGGTCAAATCAGTCAAAGTATCCCTGAATTTGGCCTCCCAAAACAGATCAGAAAATTGGTCAAACCAAGTCAAAGTAGCCCAAGTCAACACTGGTCAAAGTAGGCTGAAAACAGAAGGTCAACACTGGTCAAACAGAAGCTCTTCTCCTCCCTTCACACGTGTGAACTCGACCCTGCAATTTTCAAAAGATATCGAACCAAATGAAGAAGATGTGATGATGTGATGATGCCTCCAAGTGAAGTCAACGAGCTCATATTTATATGGGAGTTAGGAGGGTCAATTTCTCTCTCTAGGTCGACTTGTTGACTTTCATGTTGACCCCAACCAACAAAATAATAATATTTTTCCATGTGCAAATTTGATTTTTCCCAAGTGGAAGAGGGGTCTCTTTAGGGTTTGTTGGGCTTTTCCAATGGGGAAATTGCTCCCTCTGCTGCCAATTTTCAACATATAGGCTACTCCTAGAATCATCAAATGGATATAACCTCCTAGGAGAATGAATGGGTGAATGACGATATCCATAATCTTTTGCTAACACATCCTAAGTGCCTGAATCCCCTATAGCCATTCCTCCTTGTATGAGGTTTTCCTCCTTCATTATGTCTTGAACCTGACCCATTTTTTTTTTGGCTTTGCAACTGATTTAGGCTCTACAATAGTTGAGCGTTTATTTGACTCTTCTCCTCCTGTGCTCTTATTATTCTTTCATTATCATTCTTGTAGCTTTGCACTGCTACTTCAAACACCACATAGTCTCAACCAATTTCTCTGGTTCCACTATACTTCTATGTCCATTGGATCCATTCTTTGCATAATCCAAACTATTGGTTAGGCTATTTTTGTTCACCTCATGATTGTCAACTCTTTGTTCCTCCTCCATCTCTCTAAGTTTTAATCCTAATCTTTGGTTCTATTGATACCCATAATTTTGCAAAAAGGTGCATACAACTGCATTTTATTAGAAAGAAAAAATTATAAAATTTGGAAATCATATACATGTTTTTTATGGTCTTCAAGGTTGCTAGTAGCCTTGTTTGACTTGCTGAGAATTTATGTTACTCAATTATGTTTTTTGGGTGAACCATTGTATTCCACTCTTCATTAGCTTTCCATTGACTTGTCATCAATGTTATCGGAACCAAACTAGTCAGCAAACTAGTCAACCCCAAAACCGGCAACCAAACAATAACTGGAAGAAAACCAAAAAAATGGTCGACCAAAAGATACATAAATATACAAATTTTGAAGGAAAAAACATATATATTCATGTGCATCCATATGAATTGAAACCATTATACACAAATATGCAAAATTTGTCATATAGAGAGCAAGGATGCATATAACCAAAATAACACTAAGTGAAATCCATCTTTGAACACAAAATACATCAACAAAAAGGCTATAAATGGCCTCTAGAGTTGAAAAAACTCATGCCACAACAATTTTGTACATATCATCAAAATCATTGCCTATATTGGGTTCTCATGATTAATATCACCCTCTAGGATTGATGGATATCTACTAGGCTTGGGCTTCACCAAGAGTGACACGGATTCCACTTGTATTATGTACTTGTTGGCGATGATTTTCTTACCTTGGTACTCTATGTGGAATATCTCTCTCTGATGGGATTTGAGAGGCTCATAGAGATGTGCATGGAAGACCTTGCTTCAGAGTTCAAGATGAAGGACATCGAGATGATGCACTAGGTGCGGCAGAAACCTTGAGATTCCTTGGGAAACGCAAGTATGCGGTTGATATCCTGAAGAGACTCAAGATGGAGTATTGCAGGCCTATGTTGACACCAATGACTACCAACTTGAGAAAGCTTAATGCTTCTGAGTATGAATTGGTGGATCTCGCATTGCACAAGTCATTGATAGGGTCTTTGATGTAATTGGTCAACGCCAAGCCAAATATTTGTTTCGTTGCGAACACCCTGAGCCAATTTATGGTGGAGCATAAAAGGATGCATTCAGGGGAAATAAAACATGTGCTCGGGTACTTGAGAGGTACAATGGAGTATGGACTTAGGTACGTCAAAATTGGTGGAGTGCAGTTGCAGGGCTACACAGATTCAAATTGGGTTGGGAGTCCAATGGACAAGAAGAGTACCTCGAGTTGTTTTTATTTTGTGTCATCTATGATCTCATGGTTTAGTGGGAGGAATAATTCCATAGTACTTCGCTGAGTAGAGCCCAAGTACATGGCCACAAGTCTAGCAAGTTGTGAGGCCATATGAATTAAAAAAATGCTCATAGGTTTATTTGGTCTTGAGATGGAACTCATGATTCACTATGATAATCATAGTTGCATTAAACTCTCAGAGAATACAATGTTTAATGGTAGCTCCAAACACATATAGATCAAGTACCACTTCATCAGAAACATGATCTAGAGGGGTGTTGTGAGGTTGTAGTACATATTCATAGGTGAACAGGTGGTAGACATTTTCACCAAGCCCCTAGTGAAGGGGAAGTTTGTGTTCTACAGGGACAAGCTAGGGGTGGTGGAAAATCCCTCCCTTGCTAGAAGGGAGTCTTGATGCTTGTAGCATTAGAAGTTATTTTTCATAGGTGAAGTGTCTAGCATGTAGGAGAGAGTCCTCTTTAGGTGCTTGTTCGAGAGGAGCAAGTATTATGATTTCTTTCCTAATTTTTAACCTAGGAAAGGCACATTAATTAATTCACTGGTTAATGTTGGCTATTGGGCTAAAGTTTCTAAGGATAAATAACTTAATTATTTAAGTGACTTGGCTCTAATCTAAATTATTGATCTAAGTGGATTAGTATTTAATCCTAGCCCTCTATCACTTGGAGATTAGGGATTTGGCTTAATGAGAAATTATAAAGAAAGCCTAAGGGAGAGGATCAAGACACAACAATGAGACATTGAGCAAGAGACTTACATGAGCGATATTGCAAGTTTTTTAAGACTAAAGAGAAAGTTTTTTAAGACTAAAGAGAAAGAGAAAAGTGTGCAGCAGGTTTTTCTAGAGAGAAAATTGTGGAGGCTGAGAATCTGAATGAGGGGGGCGAGACTCGGAGAAGGGGGGTCAAAAATCGGAGCAGTCTGAACTTGTGAGAGGGGAGGTGGAGTTCTAGCTGTATGGATAGGCCTAGACTTGGAGGCCAAATTTACTAGGGAGGCCAAGAATTCCAAGGCACGATCATATAGCCAGAAGGAGGCTGAGACTTGCAAGTATAGGACGATAGTTTTCCAGTGTTGAGTTATTCATCAAGAAACTGATTTCCAGAGGTTAATTCTTTATTCTTTGCAAGTATAGGACGATAGTTTTCCGGTGTTGGGTCATTTCCAGGTTCAAATAATTGCCATAATTTCTTTGTATTTTGTTTATGGGTCAACGCCCTATATTTTCTAGATTAATAAAGGTGAAGGAAGACATGATTGGGAAGATTTATTTGTTATTTGTAACTGATTTTTTCTTAGCATTTTCTGCTGCAAATTTATCGTGAAATTTTAAAATACCAGTGTGCTTATTTTCAATAGTTTAGAAAAATAATTTACTAGTTAAATAGATTTCTATGGGTATAAAATAATTGTTGTGTGAAAGAGATCAAACCATGTGCAAATATTTTAATAATTTTAAATAATTTTTAGTTGATGACCAAAGTCCCTATATTTTGTAAGATTTTGTAATATTTGATCATAATAAAATAATTATTAGATATATCATAGAAAATATAATGAATTTTGCTTAAGCATATGGAGACAAAATAGATAAGTAAATATTTAAGCCCTCCCTTATGTATAAAGAAAGTTTTTCTCATCACTTTTAAAAGGCATGAATATTGTATTGGTACAATTCAAAACCCATATTTGAGTTTCTTCCCTTCTTCCAACTTTCATTAATTTTAGCTTGCATGTGCAGTCAAACATCTAGTGTGTAGTTGACCATGAAGTAAGTTTGGTGTAGATACTTGTAAATTCCATGATAAAATCAACTTTTGATATTTCATTGTGTGTTTATGTTAGATTTGTTGAAAATTGTAACTAGGTTTAGTGTTCATTATGATGTCATGTGCAGTCAAACATCTAGTGTGTAGTTGACCATGAAGTAAGTTTGGTGTAGATACTTGTAAATTCCATGATAAAATCAACTTTTGATATTTCATTGTGTGTTTATGTTAGATTTGTTGAAAATTGTAACTAGGTTTAGTGTTCATTATGATGTAATTGTAATTATGACATTGTATATTCTTTATAAAGAAAGAAAGAGAAAGAAAAATAAATTATATTTTATTTTTAGAGTATGCATTTCATACTAAAGTTTGAGTCAAAAGCATGGTCTTCATGCTTTTAGCTCTTCTAGGTCTTTCTAGGATAAATAATAATATTGGTCATGTGTCATAGTCCCATTTGGATTCATTGTAATAAAGAGATATTTATCTTGTCAAGAAAAAGCCATGGATAAGCCCAAGACCAAGTCAGCCCAAGAGAAATATCAAGTCGGTCTAAAGGAGGGCTATTCGACCCCTCAAGAAGGCTATAAATACAAAGGAGCTGAACCTCATTTGGACACTCATCTCATGCAAGCTCGATCCGCAATAGCGAAGGTGAAGAGTAGCTAGGAGGACGAAGAAGAGCAGAAGTCAAAGACTATCAAAGAATCTCTTTCTCTTGTCTCGTTAGGGTTTGTGAAGCTACCAGTTGCAGGACACCGAAGTTGTAGGGACGAAATTCTATTGCAAGGGTTGAAGATGCAGTAGCAGTGTAGCAATATTGAAATTTTGGAAGTTGTCTCAAGGAAGATCTTGTTGGGGGTTGGCTTGGGGCTTGGAGGGTTTGTTGGCTTTGGTCTTTAGGTCTTGGAAGTCTTTTTGTAAGCAAATTCTAAAGAAGAAGAGAAGCATTTTATGGGTTTTCCCCTTAGAGGGTTTTGTCCCTCGATTGGAGCTTATATCTTGTGTACTCTGTCTCTTTGTGATCTTCATTGTTTTGCTAATTGCTTGATGAACAAAATTAAAGAGGTAATAAATAACCAACATCACAAGTAATTATCATGATAAGGAAAATAAGTTCAAATTTTCCAACGTGGTATCAGAGTTAAGGTGCGAGAAGGAGACTAGAGATCACATCTTTGTTGGTACTATGACCGGGGTTATAAGAAATGGTTTCAAGGTTCTTGGAAATATCGCTACATCTATCAAGAATTGTTTATTGAATATCATCTCCAAGCTCATAAAGGAAGTAACAAATGGAATTTTGTTCTCCGCTTTATCCGACACATTCAAAGAGGAGAATGTATGGGTTATTGATAGTGGCGCCTCCAAACATATGACAGGATGCAGTCAACTCCAAATTGTTGATTTCTGGTAGCATCAGATGTGCTCTAAGCCTCAAAATTTGTAGGGAGGCTTGGACACATGTATTCTAGAATACCCAGAAATTGTTTTGGGAAATTCCACTTGGAGACAATTTTATTAAAATAATTAATTATTTTTAATGTATGCCTAAGTCTAAACTTAGGAAATTAAAATAATTAAAGGGTATTAATTAAACTGGGGGCGAAACTTCTAGAAGAAGACGAGGATCAAGTCAAAAAGATCTAAGCCATTGATTACAATCTAAGTTGGGTTTTTGATTGATCAACAAGAGGATTATAAGAAGAGGTATGATGGGCATTTGGAAGACACGTCGTGTTGATTTGGGGTAGCATCGGATGTGATTTAGGCCTCAAACTTTGCAGGGAGGCTTGGGTACATGTATGCCAAAGAAACTAGAAAGCGTTTTGGGAAATTCCACCCAGAAACAATTTTATTAAAATAATTAATATTTTTTAATGGACCCCTAAGTCTAAAATTAGGAAATTAAAAATATTAATCGGTATTAATCTAATTGTGGGTGTAACTTCTAGAAGAAGATGAAGATCAAGCTAAACTGATCTTAGTCATTGATTAGCTTTTAAACTGGGTCATTAAATGTCAACGAGAAGATTATTTAAGGAAGTTTGAGGGTCATTTGGAAAACACACTGAGAGATAAAGAGATGGAATTTCTGAAGTGAGAAGTTCTCAGGAAGAAATCTTGATCGAGGATGCAGTGGAGGGGCAGGGATAGTATCCGGAGAGAGAATTTTTCTCAACCGGAGAATCATCAACAGAGAGAGACAGAGAGATCCATTAGTGGCAACACTGAGCCAGAGGGGCTGACGCAGAGCCACACAAAGGCAGTGCAGAAGCCAAGAGGGAGTCCGAAATTTGCAGAGGGAATTCGAGTTTTAGAAGCTGGGAGCCAGGGTGTGAGACCGGGAGGCAGAAATCGAATCTCTTGGGCAACAAATTGACTAGCCAGAGGATTGACATTGTTCCCAGAGAGCTTGACACTGGGCTGACACAGATACTGTGTAGAGGCAACCAAAAAAGTCGGAGGGCAATCATTCTAGGGCTAGATCAGCCAGGATTTCTAGTGATAGTGTGAGGTAATCTCACAATTATTTCTGCCAGTATTTATCTCTCTGTAACTGAATAACCTAAGAAGTATTCAAAGATGTATTCAAAATTTTCTACTGCTTAATAATAATAAACCCTCAGAACTGTTGCACCGGTTTTCCCACATTGGGTTTTTTCGGGGACATTTATCCAAAAATAACAATGTCCATTTTGTTGTATTTTCTTTCTTGCTCAGTATCTTGTTTCCGCTTATAATTTAATTAAGTGAAGGCTCCAGTAGTATTTACTTCGATATTTACTGTAGAAAACAGTAAATAACTTGTATGGATTAACAAGTAGGAGAAGTTAAGGTGCAAGAAGGAGACTGGAGATCACATCTTTGTTGGTACTATGACAAGGGTTATAAGAAATGGTTTCAAGGTTCCTGGAAATATCGCTACATCTATCAAGAATTGTTTATTGAATATCATCTCCAAGCTCGCAGAGGAAGTAATAGATGGAATTTTGTTCTCTGCTTTATCCGGCACATTCAAAGATGAGAATGTATGCGTTATTGATAGTGGTGCCTCCAGACATATGACAGGATGCAGTCAACTCCAAACTGTTGATTTCTGGTAGCATCGAATGTGCTCCAAGCCTCAAAATTTGTAGGGAGGCTTTGACACATGTATTCTAGAATACCCAGAAATCGTTTTGGGAAATTCCACCCAGAGACAATTTTATTAAAATAATTAATTATTTTTAATGGATGCCAAAGTCTAAACTTAGGAAATTAAAATAATTAAAGGATATTAATCAAATTGGGGGTGAAACTTCTAGAAGAAGACGAGGATCAAGTGAAAAAGATATGACCGTTGATTAGAATGTAAGTTGGGTCTTTGATTGATCAACGAGAGGATTATAAGAAGAGGCTTGATGGACATTTGGAAGACACCTCGTGTTGATTTGGGGTAGCATCGGATGTGCTCTAGGCCTCAAACTTTGCAGGGAGGCTTGGGTACATGTATTTCAAGGAACCCAAAAATCATTTTGGGAAATTTCACCCAGAAACAATTTTATTAAAATAATTAATATTTTTTAATGGGCCCCTAAGTCTAAACTTAGGAAATTAAAAATATTAATGGGTATTAATCTAATTGTGGGTCTAACTTCTAGAAGAACATGAGGATCAAGCTAAAATGATCTTAGTCATTGATTAGCTTTTAATCTGGGTTGTTAAATGTCAACAAGAAGATTATTTAAGGAAGTTTGAGGGTCATTTGGAAAACATACCGAGAGATCAAGAGATTGAATTTCTGAAGTGAGAAGTTCTCAGGAGGAAATTCTGATCGAGGAGATTTCTTGTAGTTGAGGGGCAGAGATAGCATCTGGAGAGAGAAATTTTCTCAACTGGAGAATCATCAACAGAGAGAGACAGAGAGTAATCCAGCAGTGGCAGCGCTGAGCCAGAGGGGCTGACGCAGAGGCAGCACAAAAGCCAAGAGGGAGTTCGAAATTTGTAGAGGGAATTCGAGTTTCAAAAGTCGAGCGCTAGGGTGTGAGACCGGGAGGCAGAAATCAAATTTCTTGGGCAACAAATCAACCAGCCAAAGGATTGACGTTGTCTCCCAGAGAGCTTGATGTTGGGCTGACGCAGACACTGCGCAAAGGCAATCAAAAAAGTCGGAGGGCAATCATTCTGGGGCTGGATCAGCCAAGATTTCCAATGATAGTGTGAGGTAATCTCACAATTATTTTTGCCAGTATTTATCTCTCTGTAACTAAATAACCTGAGAGGTATTCAGAGAGGTGTTCTGTTATAGCTCTGATACCACTTGTTATAGCTCTGATTCCACTTGTTATAGATCTAACCCAAAAATATGTTATTTCTTGGGTTTATTTCTGTTATCATATATTTTTGGATCAGATCTATAACAAGTGGTATCGGAGCTATAACAAGTGGTATCAGAGCTATAACAAGTTGGATCAGAGCTATAACAAGTGGTATCAGAGCTATAACATGTTCAAAATTTGCTACTGGTTAATAATAATAAACCCTCAGAATTGTTGCACCGGTTTTTCAATATTGGGTTTTTCTGGGGACATTTGTCCAAAAATAACGGTGTCCATTGTGTTGTATTTTCTTTCTTGCTCAGTATCTTGCTTTCGCTTATAATTTAATTAAGTGAAGGTTGCAGTAGTATTTACTTCAATATTTACCGTAGAACACAGTAAATAACTTGTATGGATTAACAAGTAGGAGAAGTAACATCACTTTGCTGCAGTAGGGATTTCCTGTTGTGGAATTTTCACATGGTATCAGAGCTGCAGGTGGAACAAGAAGAGGAGTGCCAGAGAACCAAGCGTTGGTCAGAAGAAGGGAGTTCAAAAAAGATGTTGGAGGCAGCAGTTCAAAAACCTAGAAGGCTAACGTAGTTACAAGCTGGGAGGGTAGATTTTCGATGTAGTCTCTCTCTGAGTGAGTCAACAGAGAGAAGGATTTCCAGCTCGAATTTTTGTCAAGGTAGAGGGAGCATTGTTGAAGCCTCAGCGTGAGAGAGCTCGTGGGACGCATATTTTCATCAAGTCGTTTGTTGGGCTGAAAAATGTCAGAAGAGAGAAGAGAAGCACCTTGAGGGAACTTTTCCTCAACAGAATTCCCGCTGAAAAGTTCATTTTCTCATTGGCTGAGCAACAAAAGTGAGAAGCAGAGGGGATTTTCGACATTTTTGGCAGATATGGCAACCAGTGGCTTGAAGGATCAGGACAGGTTGGATGGAGCATCCAACTATGTCATCTGGAAGGCTAGAATGGCTTTCGTTCTAGATGAGCATGCCCTCAAGACATACATCGACAGTGTTGTGGCTGAACCTGCGGATGTAGATCCGCTGAAGAAGTACAGAATTGAGATGGCGAAGGCCAAGAGGATGATCTTGGATGGAGTCAAGTATCGTGTGGTGTGCCACGTTGCTAGCAGAGGGATTGCTAACAAGATGTGGGATGCCTTGGCCATGTTATATCAAGGATCTTCCTAGCAGCGGAAGATGTACTTAGAGAAAAAGTTGAGATATGCTCAGATGCAGAAGGGGGAGTGTGTGGATCCATTCCTCACGAAGCTGAAGGAAACCCGTGATGAGTTGTCTGCTACGGGCACACACCTCAGGATTTAGAGTTGGTTAGACTGGCCCTCAATTTTGTCTCAGATGAGTGGCAAGTCTTTGTCCAGAGTATCCTGGGCAAAGCAGCATTGCCAAATTAAGATGGGATGTGAATAGATCTAAAACAAGAGGAGCTGAGGAGAGACTTAGTCAAGGTCAAACATGACGGAAGTAGCGATAGCAATGGGTCAAAACCCAAGGAGGAGGATAATGTAGCCCTTGTATCGAAGGGGCAACAGGGGCAATAGAGACAAAAGAAAGACGTCTCCAAGGTGAAGTGTTTCATATGTGACGAGATGGGCTATTATGCATCCCAGTGTCCTTTGAAGAAAAAGCACAAGGATGAGAAGCACAATCCTAAGGTTGCAATGTTGATTTTTGCTTGCATTGGATGTGCTGTAACCATGAAAATTGGTGGAGAGCCTAAAGCACATGACATCTCCAAGGCCCAGAAATGGTTTGGACAGATTGTACTCAGTTTGGGAGATATTAAAATAATTAATATTTTTAATGAAGTTCCTAAGTCTAAACTTAGGGCAAATAAAATATTAATGGGTATTAATATAAAAATGGGTTAGAAGGTTCCAAAAGTCATGGATAAAGCCAAATCTAATCTTAACCGTTGATTAGAGATTTAATCTCGGTCGTTGAAGGACCAACAAGAAAAGTATAAGAAGAGGCTTGAGGGTCAGTTGGAGAACACATTAGTGTGATCAGTCATTCATTTTGCTAGAGGTTGCTAAGCAAATTTGAATCAGTGATCAACAACGAGGGGCAGTGAATACGAGACAGAGAGGCAGAGACAATACTGGGAGACTAGCGCAGAAGCAGAGAGAGCGAGAGAAACGGTTAGTCTAGGCTATGTAGAGCCCAACAGAGATAGCGCAGAGGGCCAGAGGGACTGCTAGAGTGACACAGAGGGTCCCAGAGGCTGCGTGGCGCCTCAGAGGGTTGATGCAGAGGATCCTAGGGTTGACGCAGGTTAGCAGGAGGCTAACGCAGAGGCCAGAAGGGCCAACACTGAGATTCAGTTGTGCCGGAGAGGGTTTCGTGGGACAGGTTTTCTGAATACCTGTTTTCGAATATAGAAGTATTGTTGCCGTGTATTTTTCTCTGTCAGGTGATCTGGTTAGGCACCCAGTTGTACTCAGATAGATTAAATAATAATATAACCCTCTGAATACCTACACCGGTTTTCCCGCAATTGTCCAAAAATAACGGTGTCACTTGCATGTTTGTTTTCATTCAGCTGTTGATCTATAGATGTTGTGACTGTATTGTGTTTATTTCGGTATTTAAATGTTTTAAATAACATGTTCAGAATTTACAAGTAGAAGAAATAAACCAGCAGAATACATATTAATTCTCTAATGGATAGACTTAGAAAATTCAACATGGTATCAGAGCGTGGTTGCAGATCACAGGAGAGCTGAAGGCATCAGCTGAGCAGAGCATTTGCAGCAGATTCAGTTGTCTCGAGTGACAGAGTTGATCCTTGCAAAAGGCGACAAAGGAAGGGTTGATGCAGAGAGACTGCGTCATCAGTTCGGGCTGAGAGAGCCCAACGCAGAGGTTGAGGAGGGCAAAAATAGGCTCACACAGAGCCACGCCGAGGGCTAGGTGGGCTAATGCAGTTGGTTGAGGGAGCTTTTTTTCCAGTACCGGGATTGCGCAGAGCCAAGAGGCTTAATCCTTCAGTTGCTAGGGCAAATGAAGCTGTGGGCAGTTTGCAGGAGCGAAGCTGGTGGGGTACTGTGGTCAAAACAGTACCTAACAGGGCAAAATCAAGGTAGAGGAAGTTGTTGTCGAGGCGGATTTCTAGCCAAGGAATTCAGATCAGTGTTGCAGTTGCACAGATGATCGGAGAGGGGCAACTTGATGATTGGCAGAACGATTTCCAGGGGGGAAATCAGGACTCAGAGGGAGTCCAGAAGAGAACTTCCAGATGGGAAGCAGAGAGACTTGGAGGAGTCGAATCGAGAATTTCCAGACGGGAAGTAGAGAGACTCAGCAGGAGTCGAACTTAGAACTTCCAGGCGGGAAGTAGAGAGACTCGGAGGAGTCAACAAAGATGAGTAGAAAGATGGTCATGAATGGGTTGAGAGATCAGGACAGATTGGACGGAGCGTCCAACTTTGTGGTCTGGAAGGCTAGGATCTTGGCCATTCTAGACAGACATCGTATCAAGGGCTTTGCCTTGAGAGTAATGGCTATCCCAGTTGACCCGGTAGCTAATGAATGGTATGAGGAGGCAATGGCTAAGGCAAAGTGCATGATTCTTGATGGGGTCAAGGATCATGTGGTTCCACATATTGCCGAGAAGGAAACGACAAAGGAGATGTGGGACACTTTGAAGACATTGTACTAGCATACTCCCGTGCAGAGGAAGATGCTCTTGGAGAATCAGCTAAGGTCATACCAAATGTAGAAGGGAGAGCAGATAGATGTCTTCCTTGGTCGGTTGAAGGAGATCCGTGACTAATTGACTTCCATAAGGGCCACGTCCGATCAAGAGTTAATGGTGAGGTCCGCACTTAACGCAGTCTCCGAGGAGTGGGAGACATTTGTCCAGAGCATACTGGGCAAAGCGAGTCTTCCAGATTGGGAAGAACTGTGGGCAACTCTTCATCAAGAAGAGATCATACGGCTAACCAAGATGGGGAGTAGCAGGAAAGGGGTCAGGATCAAGAAGGAAGAGGAAGAGGATGCGGCTCTAGCATCTACGGTAAAGCAGGAGAGTGGAAGAAGGACCTCTCTAAGGTCAAGTGTTTCCATTGTGGGGAACTAGGTCACTATGCAAGCCAGTGTCTGAGGAAGAAGAGTAAGGAAGAGGCTTCTGACTCGAAGCCAACGCCAGTGAAGGCGGAGAAAGAAGTCGAGGAGGATGACGATTGTGCCATGAGTGCTCATGTGACACTTGATAAGAAGTGGGGAGACATCGAGTTGTAGTTAGGAGGACTACAGGGGATGAGGGGTAGGATCCTTGAGGTACCCAACCTCTTGGATTATACCTTGCTACGGGAGCCCCGAAGAGGGAGTAGCAGGACTGGCGGATGTCAGTAAAAATAGATGCAGATAAAGCGACAAAGAGTGCTATAGTGCAGGAGTCCCCAAACAGCACGAGGCTAGCAAGCTGCAACAATGTGAGAGGCACGAGAGTGTTGCAACGGTGCAGGATGGCACAGAGAGGTGTGCAACGGTGAAAGATGCAGGGAGATGTTGCAGTAGCGCAAAGGTCAATAGAGGGAGCAATTGTTAGCGGCAAAGGGAGCTTCAGCATCGGGAGTGTTTCTAGCCTGACGGGGATGTCAGAAGTTGGGTGGATCAGTTAGTTACTTCTCAGTAACTGAGTTGTAGTGCAGTAGCACCATGCAGCATGATGAGAGGGGATGCAGTGTTGGGAGGATGGACCAACAGCAACACGGATGCAAAGGGAGTTGCCGTACGGATGCAGCAATGGCAATCGCAGGGCCATGGGCAGCAGTACATGATGCAGCAGTCCAGAGGATGTTGGGCGGGGAGGCCTATCATCAGCACAGGTACCGGTGTCGGATAATCAGTGTGATGCTCAGTGAGGAGTATTACTAGAGCACAATCCTCGCTAAAGGGAGTGTTGCTTTGTGGTAGCATCGGATGTGCTCTAGCCATGAAAATTGGTGGAGAGGCTAAAACACATGAGATCTCCAAGTCCCAGAAATGGTTTGGACAGAATGTATCCGATTTGCGAGATATTAAAATAATTAATATTTTTAATGGAGTTCCGAAGTCTAAACTTAGGAAAATTAAATGTTAATGGGTATTAATATAAAAATGGGTTAGAAGGTTCCAAAAGTCATGGATCAAGTCAAATCTAATCTTAGCCGTTGATTAGATATTTAATCTCGGCCGTTGAAGGACCAATGAGAAAAGTATAAGAAGAGGCTTGAGGGTCAGTTGGAGAACACACCATTGTGCTTAGTGATTCATTTTGCTAGAGTGGGGTTGCTAAGCAAAGTTGAATCAATGATCAATAGCAAGGGGCAATGAGTACGAGACAGAGAGGTAGAGACAATACTGGGAGACTAACGCAAAAGTAGAAAGAGCAAGAGCAGTAGCTAGTCCAGGCTACGCAGAGCCCGACAGAGATAGCGCAGAGGGCCAGAGGGACTGCGTCATCCACGCAGAGGCTGCTAGAGTGACACAGAGGGTCCCAGAGGCTACGCAGTGCCTCAGAGGGCTGACATAGAGGGTCTTGGGGCTGACGCAGGTCAGCAGGAAGCTGATGTAGAGGCCAGAAGGACCATCGCTGAGCTTCAGTTGTGCCAGAGAGGGTTTCGTGGGACAGGTTTTCTGAATACCTGTTTCCGAATATAGAGGTATTGTCGCCGTGTATTTTTCTTTGTCGGGTAAGCCTAATAATATAACCCTCTGAATAGCTGCACCGGTTTTCCCGCATTGGGTTTTTTCTGGGGACATTTGTCCAAAAATAACAGTGTCACTTGTGTGTTTGTTTTCTTTCAGCTGATGATATGTAGATGTTGTGACTGTATTGTGTTTATTTCGGTATTTAAATGTTTTAAATAACTTGTTCAAAATTTACAAGTAGAAGAAATAAACCAACAGAATATAGATTAATTTTCTAACGGATAGACTTAGAAAATTCAACATGCAACTGCGAAGATCGAAGAGGAGGAGTTTGTCATGTCTTCTGAGATACCTCCAGGAGGAAGGTGGGTTTATTTGGAGTTGTAGTTAGAAAGAGCTACAGATGGGTAAGATCCTTGAGGAGTCCACCTCTCATATCAATACCTTGCTACAGGTGCCCAGATCTGGAGTAGCAAGATGGACTATTGTTGGTTGGTGTCGAGGAGTGTCGGGGAGACAGTTGCAGTGGCTAGGAGCGCTAGAGTCTGAGCAAAGTTGGCAACAGTGCAAATGGCATAGAGTAGAGGTCAGCAACAACGTAGTAGATTCAGAAGGTCAGCGCAAAGACTAGCAGCAGTCAATTCCAACATTCTCGTGGTATCATACTGAGCACAGTTAGTATAGTAATTTTGGATGTTTTTCAGTTGCTTCTCTCAGCAACTGAATTGCAGTACGGATGCAGTGTTAGCAGTGGCAATGCTAACAGTATAGCAGATGCAACACTTGAGAGAAATGTTGCATTTATTGTTATCATGATAATATTGGCACGAGGAAAAAATCGGAAAAAATCGTAATTATCGGGAAAAAATTGGAAAAAATCGGGAAAAAATCGTTTGGTACAAAAATATTATTTTTTTTTTCAATTTTTTTAATTTCTAAACCATTACAACATAAAATAAATACATTGACACATAAATATTTTAAAAGAACTAATATATAAGATGTTTAATATCATTTCTAGTGCTAAAATCAAACATAACAGTGAATCATGTCCTAAATAGTAAGTCCTGACTCCTAAGTCCCAACTCAACCTCAAAATATCAACAAAAAATATAATAATGTATCTCATATCATGAGTCATAATGTCATATACAATGAAATGAACCAAATAACTAAAGTCTAATACTACTGATTTCCTTTACCCCTCTAGATGTAGATGTCGGTGGAGTTGGTAGGCTGCAGTAAACTATGGAGTCTGTTGTGCTCTAGAAGCTGAAGAACTAGGAGCTACAAGAGGTAGACCACGTCCTCTACGTGTGACAGGGGTAGCTTGGGTCATGATTTTTTTTGAAAAAATCGGGCAAAAAATAAATTCGAGTACTTGCCACGATATTCTCGTTCTGATGAAAAACTTGCGATAAAACGATAAAATCGCAATAATATCGCGATTTTCACAACACTGCTTGAGAGGGAGTTGTAGTACAAATGCAGTGTTGGTAGTGGCAGTGTCAGCAACAGTACAGTTATAGTAGTAGCACAATAGTTGGTGGACAACATGTTAAACATCAATAGCACAGAGGACGATGCTTCAGAGTCAAAGCAGTATGCAGTAGCAGTATATTGCTAGAGCACATTCCTCGCTAAAAGGGAGAGTTGATTTTGGGTAGCATCGGATGTGCTCTAGGCATCAAACTTTACAAGGAGGCTTGGGTACATGTATTCCAAAGAACCCAGAAAGCATTTTGGGAAATTCCACCTAGAAACAATTTTATTAAAGTAATTAATATTTTTTAATGCGCCCCTAAGTCTAAACTTAGGAAATTAAAAATATTAATGGGTATTAATCTGATTGTGGGTGTAACTTCTAGAAAAAGATAAGGATCAAGCTAAAATGATCTTAGCCATTGATTAGCTTTTAATTTGGGTCATTGAATATCAACGAGAAGATTATTTAAGGAAGCTTGAGGGTCATCTGGAAAACACACCAAGAGATCAAGGGATCGAATTTATGAAGTGAGAAGTTCTCAGGAGGAAATTTTGATAGAGGAGATTTCTTGCAGTTGAGGGGTAGGGATAGCATCCAGAGAGAGAAATTTTCTTAGCCAGAGAATCATCAGCAAAGAGAGGCAAAGAGTAATCCAGCAGTGGTAGTGTTGGGCTAGAGGGGCTGACGCAGAGCCACCAAGAGGTAGCGCAGAAGCTAAGAGAGAGTTTGAAAGTTGCAGAGAGAATTCGAGTTTCAGAAGCCAGGAGCCGTAGTGTGAGACTGAGAGGTAGAAATCGAATCTCCTGGGCAACAAATTGACCAACCATAGGATTGACGTTGTCCCCAAAGAGCTTGACATTGGGTTGACACAGATACTGTGCAGAGGCAGCCAGAAAAGCTGAAGAGCAATCATTCTAGGGTTGGATCAGCCAAGATTTCCAGTGATAGTGCGAGGTAATCTCAAAATTCTTTCTGCCATTATTTCCCTCTGTAACTGAATAACCTGAGAGGTATTTAGAGATGTATTCAGAATTTTCTACTGCTTAATAATAATAAACCATTAGAACTGTTGCATCGGTTTTTCCGCATTGGGTTTTTTCGGGGACATTTGTCCAAAAATAACGGTGCCCATTGTGTTGTATTTTCTTTCTTGCTCAGTATCTTGCGTTCACTTATAATTTAATTAAGTGAAGGTTGCAGTAGTATTTACTTCGATATTTACGGTAGAACACAATAAATAATTGTTGTAGCGGCTACAACCACCCTCCAAAATTTTGGCCTGCACCAATTTCGAAGCCTCCCTTGAAGAGTTTCACTTGATGACTGCACACACTCAGGTTCACTCCATGAGCTCGTGTGAGTCTTTACATTCGCCTTGCTTGTTTATTGCATTCAAGTCCCTGCATGTTGATGTCCAAGTCATGCTTGTGACCGTGTTTTGGTTATGCTCAAAGTCTTTTCTTCGTATGTGTTTGTTGTGTTTGCCATGAAAGCATCTGTCGCACTCACACACGGAGTCACATTCACTGTCGCGCAAGCGTCGTCTCGATCATGAACGATCAATCATGAGTGTCGCGCTTGTCACTTGCACCGTTGGTCAGTCATGTTGAACATGTGTATCTGGATGGTTTGGTTGTTTTGTCGTCAAGTCATGCGAGTGTGTGTTCGTATGATCACCTATGCATATTTCGACTGTTCACACACTTAGTCATTTTTGTTGAAGTTCTGACGACCAGACTCCTCACTGACAGTCAGACCATCACCCTACTTTCGACTCGATCGACTGTCAACCAGAACAACGCAGAAGCACCAAGCTAGTCCCTTTGAAGCTGCGCTACCCACAAGCAACTAAATCAAATATCATGCTGGCCACCCGACAGTTGGACCCGGTAGTCACCCCGGCACTGACTCCCCTTAAAAATTGTGCAGAGGCCATTGACCTCACCCGTTCAACTAAGTGAGGAGATTGTGCAAACAGGCCGGATAGACACCAAGTGCTCGGCCCTGTCTCCTTCAGAAAATTGTGCAGTTTTCCCAATCAGTCATCTAGACAGTCGACCAACTGTTCATCTTAAAAATTGTGCAGTGCTCATGAGCAGGCCTTCTGTTGCCCATCAGTCAGCTCAGCTCAGAAATTGCGCAGAGATGATCAGCAGGTTGGCCTCCCAACCTCAGTGTAGTTTTCCCAGCCAGCAGCTCCTAGCAGCAGAGTGCCTGTTCTCTCCAGAAATTACGCAGTTTCTGCTGCCAGTGACTGAGCAATCAACGTCCAGTTCACTTTGGGAATTCGCAGTTTTGGCTGCTAGTGACCCCAGCAGCCAACTACCAATTCCCTCTAGGAATTGCGCAGTTTTGGTTGCCAGTGACCCCAGCAGCCAACTGGTAGTTCCCTCTGGGAATTGCGCAATTTTGGTTTCCAGTGACCCCAACAGCCAACTGGTAGTTCCCTCTAGGAATTGTGTAGTTCTGGCTGCTAGTCTCCCGGGTAGTTCCCCAGAAAAACTGCGCAATCCCTGCCTGCTGACCCTTCATGCAACCTGGCCTATTCCTTTGGAAAATTGCGCAAATATGGTTGTCCAGCCCCTGCTGACTGTTCGTTCCAGAAAATGTGCAGAGCATGCCTGCCTTGCCCTCCTGCAGCCTAGACTGTCCCTCCCAAAATTTACGCAATTTTCCTCCCAACCGAGCCAAACCTTGCAGACAGTCACTGTCAACTCAGATTGTCTATCTCCATCCCTCAGTGACTCTTACGTAGTTTTCATTAGCAGTTGCTCGAGGCCATCATCCCGCATCACAGCCCTGCTGCCTGTCCCAGTCACCTGCATCTGAATGATCATGTCATGGTAGACTAGGAGTTTTTGGATTTGATGTCGTTTCATCATGAGTGATTGCAGGTACAAGCACACCAACAAACATGTCAAGACGACGAACAAGATGAACGAAGGGAGCACATGCAGATGGATAGGTTCACCAACAGACGAACGAATGAAGCATGCGAAGCGAAAGAACACAACGAACATGCACCTTCGCAAACAAGTGACCTTGTTAAGCCTTCCAGCATGAAAGCAAGGAACAACATGCTAAAGCTTCATCAAGCGAACCAAAGACCATCGAAGACTCCGCACACTTCGCCATGCAGAGTTGAAGCTATGATACACCATGAAGACATCCATCACTCAACAGCACTGTAGCTCAACATGCTCTCCAACAACAGCACGAATGTACCAGCATTTGTCATGTCAAGTCATGTCGAGTCAAGTCATGAGTCATGTTGCCCACATCTCCACTATGGGCTTGTTGTCGATCAATGTGATGTAACGTGGAAGTAGTCATGTAAGTCGAAAATTCATGGAATTCGAACAGTCATGAGGGTAGTCGAACAACCACAAGGGTCAGTTTCACCCTTGGCTATAAATACCCCCCTCATTTCTACATGAAATGACTTTTCACCTCATCTCCTCCCACATAGCCAAGATAGTCTGTAATCTTTTTTTTGAGGAGTATGTAGTGGCTCCAACGTTTTGCTAATGGGGTTAGTGATGTATGGTGTAACGATGTGTCTTAGAATTTTCGCTTAATTCAGAATCCTGTTAACAGGCCAGCATGTTTTCACACATGTATTGTATTTGTTGTAATGCATGTTGCTTTTATCTGTGTTCTACATCTGAACTGATTCATTTGTTGTAATGCATAATCTCTTAATGGAAATGTGTTTTATATGTTGTTAATGTTGTCTCGTCCGTGTTGACTGCTCTACCGGACATCAGACTGACCTTTCACATGAACCTTGATGTAACAACCGTTGCACTCGTTTAGACTGATCTGTGAGTGTTGTACATGTTATCTTACCTTGTATGTTGTGACTGTCGCATTCGAGTGGACAGCTCCGCGGAATCTGTGTATGTCCTTTGTGTTCCTAGCCGAGTTGGCACTGATCCCTTTCAACCTGGAACTCACCTTCACCTTTTTCCCCTCACAGTGAAAGAACCATTGACACAAGTACACTTACACTCACCAGGCATGCAAACCTCACTTCTCGAAGACAAAGCGAATCACTCTCATATGCTAACAAGCAAGAGTTGAGGCAAATCCTTAAGATAATGGCAACCGGGCCATCATATTAGATGGGACTCCCACACCAAACGGTGTGAGGTCTAGTTGGGACTTCATACCGAGGTGATCCCTTGAATGTTGGTGGGTCCAACACCGTCAACATGTCTAGCACTAGAAGGAGGGTTGCCAATTGTACATGGCTGAAACTCCTCTCACACTCACTCATCAATCATCTAGTCAAGGCAGTAACTCGCACTCCCTCTCTCACAACTCAGCAGTTGGTTACTCGTCACCTCCCAGAATTGAACACGAGATTTCATAACAACACCTTCGCTCCTTCCGTCCCATCACTTGCCAGTTCGCGAAGGAAGTCAGATTGATCCCAGGCGTACAGTGTCTTCCACACCCATATAAGAAGCCAAAAGCTACTCCCACGGGGATTTTTGTATCATTGGTGGAAGAAGAAGTCCTTACTACTCTTGAAGGTTTGGAAGAAGCTATTGAAGACGGAGAGGAACCTCCAATCTTCTTTGAAGACGAACAAGGCACTCTTGTGGTCTTGGGATCAAACTTCGGTATAGGAGGCAGAGGGGAAGGCAGCGGAGGAGGTGGAGGTGGAGACGAACCGACAGACTCAGATCCAGAACCATCAGATTCCGAAGGAGAGGAAGAAGACGAAGAGGACAAAGAGGACGAAGAGATGGCTGACCCAAATCTTGAATGGATGACTCAGGGACCATTGGCTCTCCCGGTTGTTTTGCACAAGATGCCGAAGCGAGCAGAGAGAATGAACATCAAGTTCAACCCTGACAGTGCGGTGAAGGCAAAAGACCACTTAGACAACTTCTACCTATAGCTGCAGACCCTTGAGGTACGTTATGATGATGTAGCATGTAGATTGTTTCCATGTACCTTAGACAGCTGCGCAGTTGCTTGGTATCACAGCCTTCCACCCAACTCCATACAGAACTGGGGTTCTTTCAAACGTATGTTCCTTGAAAAGTTTGTTGATGACAAGACCCCAACCATGCTACTAAAAGAATTGGGAAGCCTCGGGATGGAGGGAAAAGAGAAAGTGAAATATTTCAATCAGAGGTTTATGCGTATTTTGAACAAGTTTGTAGCAAACACCAAACCTCATGACTCCATCACTGTCGACTATTACACGTCTTCATTGCCAACCACCATTGCGCAGTTCGTCAAGCGAGTTGCGAAGCCAACACTTTTAGAAAGCTGCGAAGAGGCTATTGTTGTTGAAAAAGACTTGCGTGCCATTGGAGTCATCAAGGATGACGAATCAACGAAAGACTCCAAGGATGCGAGCAGAAAGCCCCAAGAAACGACGAGTAAGGGCAGAGACAAGGAAGCAACTGATATTGAGACCCTCACTCGCCTTGTCAAGAACTTGACCATCGAAATGTCCAAACTCAAGCAACGGAAGACGGACACATTCGCGAGCAGCCATCCGCCCAGACAGAGACAGGCAAGTAGTTCATCAACCGGCTCATCAAGCAACAACCAGTTTGGTTCCAAATTTGTGCAGAAGCCTATGTTCCAACTCGATCAATGCGCTGATCCTAAGTTCTATTCCTTCCATGAAGAATTTCATCCCGAGAACTCTTGTTCGGATTGGAAGCGAGTTGTTACCTCTGTCTATAGTCATACACTCGATGCGGATGGCGACATACAGGAGCAGCCAGAAGACACTGATGATAATGAAGAGGTTGCACCTGATGAAGCACCAAGTTCTGGGCATGTGGTGAACGCATATCAGTGCTCGCAAGTAGTCTCAAAGACGAACACCGAGAAGCAGCCCCAAAAGCAAAATGATCGTTACCATCTTAGGAGTAAAGGGGCTCCCCCTACACTTGAGGAGATGCAAGAGAAAGTGAGACAACTGATAAAGAAGATCGATCCAGTGGCTACCTCAAAGCAACAAACACAAAGCAAGTTCGGGAAGACAGCGGCAGATAAGAGTACATCCATAGGTAGCAAGTTGCAAAACACTCCGCTAGACAGCACGAACATCCGTTCCACCCCGGACACCTCGGTGAGTCTACCACCTCTGGATTACAACATAGTCGATGACATGAAGAAAACTCAAGCAAACATCAGTTTGTTCAAGTTAGCCAAAGTCCAAAGTCAGCAAGATATCCTGCTGCGCGCATTGGGACAAACAACAACAAACAGCGCGACCTCTACCAGCAAGGGAGCATGCACATCTCTTGGATCGTTATCTACTGTGCTCAATACACTCCAGATGGAAGAAGCAAACTCAGGTTGCCCCCCTTTCCTACTTTCATTCGAAGTTTTCAACTGCAATGTCCACAACTGCTTGGTTGATTCTGTCGCGACAACCAATGTCATGCCGCTCTCCATTTCTAAGAAGATCAATGCACGATGGAGTGAAACATCCACGAGAATCATCCAAATTGACCGAACATTAGTACCATCCATTGGTGAACAACGAGACGTGATTATCCGACTATCCCATGATAGTCGAGTCCACCAGTGCATCAGCATAGTTGTTGTGGACATACTGGAAGCATATGGTCTGCTGCTCAGCAAAGATTGGTCCAACAAGCGAGATGGATACTTATCCATAGATTGGTCTCACATGTGGCTTCCATACAAGGGAAGATGCAGCCAAATCTGGATGTTATCCAAGAGGTATATGAAACACAATGTCACTCCCAATAATGGCGAGAATGAACCATTGGCTTTCGCAGAACTCATGTTTGGCAACTGCCTCCTGGAAAAGACATTGGAGTGTCATCCTGCACGACCTACTCCAACCTCATCAGACAAGCAGTTGGGACTCCTTCCTCACCCAACTGATGATAATGAAACTTGTACAGTTTGTTTTTCTGATAGTAGTAGTAGTAGCAGCAGCAGTACCAGCACGCCAAACAGTCCATGTACAGACAAGCTGTGGGCCATGAGTCTTGACAAATCAGGAACACATGATGGCTCAAGGACCGAGTGTATCTCAGCCATCCAAAACAATGAACCATGCGTGATTTCAAGTTTTTTGAAGTCCGAAGTCACAAACTATGATGTTGAAGCACTCGTGTTGAACACACAAAGGACCAACACTATGAACGAACAGAGCAACCTGGGAATCCACCATGATCCGAAGATGGCCAATCTCGGTACAAGTTACACACTGTAGAAGCGATCAGTTGATGGCCACTTGATCGAACAATACCATGATGGGTCTGCACGAGTAGATGATGACCTGAGTACCCACTACACGCGAACAATCCAACATGAGTTTCTAGGTAAAGGAGAAGATAAGCCATTGCAGCAAAGAATAGCTAACACATACATGTTGTTTGTCCTCCTTTCGCTGAAAAGATTGACTAACATTTTAAGTGTTTGGATTACTTGCAAAATTCGTCATCATTCTTGGTTTTCTAATTTAAATACTGCACGTAAGAAATCTGGGAAGATTCGCTTACGCATTGACTTCAGAAACTTAAACCCTTCCTGGAATAAAAACAACTACCTCGTGCCATCATTTGAGCCCATGTTGCACACAGTACCTAAAACAATGGTGTTGTCTTCACTTGAAGGTCTTCTGGAATGCCACCGGGTTTCGGTAGTAGAGCCCAGTGGATTGGCACTGGTCCACGAGAAACATGGCTCACACAAGTATCATTTGCAATCACTTGACGGGAGGATTGATAATCTTCCTGTCAACGACCAAGTCTTCAAACACTAGTTTCAGTAGCTTGGGTCATCCTCGTGCCATGTACATAGTCTGCTTGCTGCTTGTTGTTTCATTTTGGTTTGTTTTGATTATTATCTTTTCTTTCGCTTTGTTTGATTCTGCTTACTATTTTTGTTCACGTTCATTTTGTTTGTTTGATATATTGCTATTTTTGTTTCTGGAAATAAGTGTTGCCAACTACTACGTTCTGGCTTTTGAATAGAGTATGTGGCTGAAATTTGAAGAAACTTGTGACGCTGCAGCACTTGGCCAGCCTTGTGTTCATTTTCTCTATGCTTGGTTACAACCTTCGGTTGATGAAGTCCTGACGGAAAATATGAACCGTTTGTAAGGGAAGCTTTGGTCCAACCGTGAACCTGTGTCCACACTAGGAAGCCCCATACCTGTACTTAGCATTCTGCTCTGTGTGTTTAAGCTAATCCAACTAGTAGAAACAGAGAAGGGGAAAAATCTAAATGAGAAAACCTATGTCAGAGGTCTTACATGCTTCTCTGAAGGAACAACCTCTTTTGCTCTCAATAAGTTGGGATCCCTCTTTCACCCCAAAAATAAATAAGTGCCTATGCAAAGCTCTCTTAAAAAAATACAAAGGCGGAAGAAGAGAAAGGCTTCCGGCGTAGAGAGGTGAAGCATGCAACTCCACCGGGGTACTGACCTGGCTCGCTGGCAGTGGAGCAATGTGTGTATTCTTGCGTGACTCCGTCAGGGTACTTTCCAGGCCTGCTGGCAACAGAGCAACACCAGAGATGAAAAATTAAACTCTGAAATTCTTCAACTCGCAAACTAAACTACCCTTCCCAGATTCGAAACACTGAGATCTAAGCGAACTTTTGATTGTGTTTGACTGAGTTGGCAAAGGGTGAACCATGTATGTCCATGGGGTAAGTGGGGAAACTGAAGTAACCTGCACAATGATTCAATACTCCCCAAAAGACCAAGGCCTTGTGCTAGCAATGAACCAAAACAGAGAAGTTGGAGTTCTACCAATGTGTCGCCAAGTGTTGTAGCAGCTACAAACGCCCTCCAAAATTTTGGCCTGCACCAATTTTGGAGCCTCCCTTGAAGAGTTTCATTTGATGACTGCACACCCTCGGGTTCACTCCATGAGCTCGTGCGAGTCTTTACATTCGCCTTGTTTGTTTATTGCATTCAAGTCCTTGCATGCTAATGTCCAAGTCATGCTTGTGACCGTGTTCTAGTTATGCTCAAAGTCTTTGCTTCGTATGTGTTTCTTGTGTTCACCATGAAAGCATCTGTCGCACTCACACACGGAGTCACATTCATTGTCGCGCAAGCGTCATCTCGATCATGAATGATCAATCACGAGTATCGCGCTTGTCGCTTGCATCGTCGGTCAGTCATGTTGAACGTGTGTATCTGGATGGTTTGGTCGTGTCATCATCAAGTCATGCGAGTGTGTGTTCGTATGAGCACCTATGCATCTTTCGACTGTTCACACACTTAGTCATTTTTGCTGAAGTTTTGATGACCAGACTCATTGACAGTCGGACCATCACCCTACTTTCGGCTCGATCGATTGTCAACCAAAACAATGCAGAAGCACCAAACTAGTCCCTTTCAAGCTGCGTTGCTCGCAAGCAACTCAATCAACTCTCATGTTGGCCACCCAGACAATCAAACGTGGCAGTCACCCCAGGACGGACTCCCCTAAAAAATTGTGCAGAGGACATTGACCTCACCCGTTCAACTAACTGAGGAGATTACGCAGACAGATCGGACAGACACCAAGGGCCCGTCCCTGTCTCCTTCAGAAAATTGTGTAGTTTTCCTAGTCAGTCATCCGGACAGTCGACAATTGATGTTGTCCCGGATGACTGACTGGGAAAATTGCGCAGTGCTCATGAGCAGGCCTTCCGCTGCCCATCAGTCAGCTCAGCTCAGCTCAGAAATTGCGCATAGATGATTAGCAGGCCGACCTCCCGGCCTTAGTGCAATTTTCCCAACCAACAGCGCCTAGAAGCAGACTACCTGTTCCCTCTAGGAATTGCACAATTTCTGCTGCCAGTGACCGAGCAGTCAATTGCCAGTTCCCTCTAGGAATTGCACAGTGTTCGCTGCCAGTGACCCCAGCAGCCAACTGCCAATTCCCTTTCGGAATCGCCAAGTTTTGGCTGCCATTGACCCCAGCAGCCAACTAGCAGTTCCCTCTGGGAATTGTGTAGTTCTGGCTACCAGTCTCCTCGGTAGTTCCCCAGAACAACTGTGAAATCCCTGCCTGCTGACCCTTCATGCAGCCCGACCCATTCCTTTGGAAAATTGCACAAATCTGGTTGTCCAACCCCTGCTAACTGTTCGTTCTGGAAAATGCGTAGAGCATGCTTGCCTTGCCCTCCTACAACCCAAACTGTCCCTCCCAAAATTTGCGCAATTTTGCCTCCAAGCCGAGCCAGACATTGCAGACAGTCACTGTTGACTCAGATTGTCTATCTCCATTCCTTAGTGACTCTTGCATAGTTTTCATCAGCAGTTGCCCGGATCCATCATCCCGCATCACAGCCCTACTGCCTCTCCCAGTCACCTGCATCCGAATGATCATGTGTCATGGGAGACTAGGAGCTTTTGGATTTGATGTCGTCTCGTCATGAATGACTGCAGGTATAGGCACACCAACAAACATGTCAAGACGACGAACAGGTTGAACGAAGGGAGCACATGCAGATGGATAGGGTCACCAATGGACGAACGAACGAAGCATGCGAAGCAGACGAACGCGATGAACATGCACCTTTGCGAACAAGTGAGCCTGTCAAGCCTTCCAGCATGAAAGCAAGGAACAACATACTAAAGCTTCATCAAGTGAACCAAGGACCATCGAAGACTCCGTGCACTTCACCATGCGGAGGTGAAGCTATGATACACCATGAAGACATCCATCACTCAGCAGCACTGTAGCTTCACATGCACTCCAGCAGCAACATGAATGTACCAACATTGTCATGTCAAGTCATGTCGAGTCAAGTCATGAGTCATGTTGCCCATATCTCCATTATGGGCTTGTTTTCAATCCATGTTATGTAACGTGGAAGTCCAAGGGACCCACTTGTTGAACATAGAGTCATGTAAGTCAAAAAGTCATGGAAGTCAAACGGTCATGAGGGTAGTCGAACAGCCACAAGGGTCAGTGTCACCCTTGGCTATAAATACCCCCTCATTTGTACATGAAAGGACATTTCACCTCAGGTCCTCCCACATAGCCAAGACAGTCTGTAATCTTTTCTTTTAGGAGTAAGTAGTGACTCCAACGCCCCGCTGACGGGGTTAGTGATGTATGGTGTAATGATGTGTCTTGGAACTTTTGCTTAATTCAGAAGCTTGTTAACAAGCCAACACGTTTTCACACATGTATTGTATTTGTTGTAAGACTGATCTGTAACACTTGTAATGCATATTGCTTTAACATGTGTCCTACATCTAACCTGATTCATTTGTTGTAATGCATAATCTCTTAATGGAAATGTGTTGTATATGCTGTTAATGTTATCCCGTCTGTGTCGACTGCTCTGTCGGACATCAGACTGACCTTTCACATTAACCTTGCTGTAACAACCGTTGCATTCGTTCGGACTGATCTGTGAGTGTTGTACGTGTTATCTTACCTTGTATGTTGTGACTACCGCATCTGAGTGGACTACTCCGCTGGAATTTGTGTATGTCCTTTGTGTTGTGTGTTCCTAGCCAATTTGGAACTGATCCCTTTCAACCTAGAACCCACCTTCACCTTCTTCCCCTCACAGTGAAAGAACCATTGAAACAAGTACACTTACACTCACCAGGCACGCAAACCTCACTTCTCGAAGACAAAGCGAACCACTCTCCTGTGCTGACAAGCAAGAGTTGAGGCAAATCCTTAAGATAATGGCAACCGGGCCATCATACTGGATGGGACTCCCACACCAAACAGTGTGAGTTCTAGTTGGGACTTCACACCGGGGTGATCCCCTGAATGTTGGCAGGTCCAACACCGTCAACAATAACTTATATGGATTAACAAATAGGAGAAGTAACATCAGTTTTTTACAGTAGGGATTCTTGTTGTGAAATTTTCACATGGTATCAGAGCTACAGGTGGAACAAGAAGAGCACTACCAGAGGACCTAGCACTGGTCAAAAGAAGGGAGCTCAAAAAAGTTGTTGGAGGCAGCAATTCGAAAACCCATAAAGCTTACGCAGTTCCAAGCGAGGAGGGTAGATTTTCGAGGCAGTCTCTCTTCGAGTGAGTCGACGGAGAGAAGGACTTCCAGTTCGAATTTTTGTCGGGATAGAGGGAGCAGCGCTGAAGCCTCAATGTGAGAGAGCTAGTGGGATGCAGATTTTTAGCAGGCCATTTGTTGGGCTGAAAAATGTCAGAAGAGAAAAGAGAAGCACCTTGAGGGAACTTTTCCTTGGCAGACTTCTTGCTGAGAAGTCTGTTTTGTCATTAGCTGAGCAATAGCAGTGAGAAGCAAAGAGGGGATTTTTGACATTTTTGGTAGATATGGAAACCAAAGGCTTAACGGATCAGGACAGGTTGGATAGAGCATCCAACTACGTCATCTGAAAGGCTAGAATGCCTTTCCTTCTAGATGAGCATGTCCTTAAGACATACGTGGACTGCGTGGTGGTTGAACCTGCGGATGCAGATCCGCTAAAGAAATACAGAACTGAGATGCCGAATGCCAAGCGGATGATCCTGGATGGAGTCATGGATCACGTGATCTGCCACGTTGCTAGCAGAGGGACTGCTAAGGAGATGTTGGATGCCTTGGCCACGTTATATCAAGAATCTTCCAAGTAGTGGAGGATGTACTTAGAGCATAAGTTGAGATCTGCTCAGATGCAGAAGGGAGAGCGTGTGGATCCGTTCCTCACGAAGCTGAAGGAAACCATGATGAGTTGTCTGTTACGGGGCATACACCTCAGGATTCAAAGTTGGTTAGACCGGCCCTCAATTTTGTCTCAGATGAGCGGCAAGTCTTTGTCTAGAGTATCGTGGGCAGAGAAACATTGCCTAATTGGGATGAGATGTGGACAACTCTAAAAGAAGAGGATATGAGGAGAGACTTAGTGAAGGTCAAACTTGACGGAAGCAACAGTAGCAGTGGGTCGAAGCCCAAGGAGGAGGAGGATAATGTAGCCCTTGCATCGAAGGGGCAACAGGGGCAACAAAGACGAAAGAAGGATGTCTCCAAGGTGAAGTGTTTCAGATGTGGCAAGATGGGGCACTATGCATCCCAGTGTCCTTTGAAGAAAAAGGACAAGGATGAGAAGCACGATCCTAAGGTTGCAGCCGCGAAGATCTTGTCAGCTGAGATACCTCCAAGAGGGAGGTGGGTTGATTTGGAGTTGTAGTTCGAAAGAGCTGCAAATGGGCTCCAAAAATAACGGTGTCCATTGTGTTGTATTTTCTTTCTTGCTTAGTATCTTGTTTTCGCTTATAATTTAATTAAGTGAAGGCTGCAGTAGTATTTACTTCGATATTTACTGTAGAACACAGTAAATAACTTGTATGGATTAACAAGTAGGAGAAGTAACATCAGTTTGTTGCAATAGGGATTCCTCTTGTGGAATTTTCACACATTGAGTGAGAGATCAAGAGATCGATTTCTCAAGAGAGTAGCGCAACAATTGTCGGAGAAGTGTTTGAGGTGATTTCTTGCAGTGAGGGGCAGGGTTAATTTTCGGAGGAAATTTTCTTGATCTGGAGAGTACAAGGCAAAGAGGGCAAAAAGACGTCCAGAGAGCATGACACAGGGCTACGCAGAGCTACGTTGTGGCAGAGCTTTAGAGGGACTCTGAAATTTTGGTGAGGAACAATCGAGATTTAGTGTTGGATCTGGGGTGTGAGACTAGGGGCCCAAAGAGCCGAAGTTTCCAGCTAGCAGAGGATCGAGAAGAGGTACAACGCAATCCTAGCAGCAGTCACGCAGTGACTGTGTGGGTGTGACGCAGTATTGCATAGAGGCTCATCTCCAGTGCAAATCAATGTCGGATCTTCTAGTGACAGGGTGAGATCATCTCACTACCTTTTTTCCCAGTTAGATCTCTGTATAGGATTGGCAGTTTGGGCATTCGAAGAATTGCATTCAAAAAACTATTGCTTAATAATACAAACCCTCAGTTGCTTGAGGGATCAGGACAAGTTGGACGGAGCATCCAACTACGTCATCTGGAAGGTTAGAATGTCTTTCCTTCTAGACGAGCATGCCCTCAACACATACATCGACAACGTGGTGGATGAACTTGCAGATACAGATCCACTGAAGAAGTACAGATTAGAAATGGCGAAGGCCAAGAGGATGATCCTTGATGGAGTAAAGGATCACGTAGTGTGTCATGTCACTAGCAGATGAATTACTAAGGAGATGTGGGATGCCTTGGCTATGTTATATCAGGGATCTTCCGAATAATGGAATATGTACTTGGAGCAGAAGTTGAGATCTGCTTAGATGCAGGAGGGAGAGCATGTGGATCCATTCCTCACGAAACTTAAGGAGATTCGTGATGAATTGTCTGTTGCGGGGCATACACCTCAAGATTCAGAGTTGGTTAGACTGGCCCTCAATTCTGTCTCAGATGAGTGGCAAGTCTTTGTCCTGAGTATCCTAGGAAGAGCAGCATTGCCCAATTGGGATGAGATGTGGGCAACTCTAAAAGAAGAGGAGCTGAGTAGAGGCTTAGTCAAGTTCAAACTTGACAAAAGCAGCAGTAGCAGTGGGTCAAAGCCCAAAGCGGAGGAGGAGGATAATGCAGCCCTTGCATCGAAGGGGCAGCAGGGGCAACAACGACGAAAGAAGGATGTCTCCAAGGTGAAGTGTTTCAGATATGGCGAGATGGGCCACTATGCATCCCAGTGTCCTTTGAAGAAAAAGGAAAAGGAAAAGGATGAGAAGCAGGATCCTAATGTTGCAGTCGCGAAGATCGAAGAGAAGAAGTTCTCCATGTAAGCCGAGATACCTCTAGGAGGAAGGGGGGTTGATTTGGAGCTGTAGTTCGAAAGAGCTACAGATGGGCTCCAAAAATAACGGTGTCCATTGTGTTGTATTTTCTTTCTTGCTCAGTGTCTTGTTTCCACTTATAATTTAGTTAAGTGAAGGCTGCAATAGTATTTACTTCGATATTTACTATAGAACACAGTAAATAACTTGTATGGATTAACGAGTAGAAGTAACATTAGTTTGTTGCAGTAGGGATTCATGTTGTGTAATTTTCACACACTGAGTGAGTGATCAAGAGATTGATTTCTCAAGAGAGCAGCGCAACAATTGTTGGAGAAGTGATTGAGGTGATTTCTTGCAGTGAGGGGCAGGGATAATTTTCGGAGGAAGTTTTCCTGATCCGGAGAGTATAAGACAGAGAGGGCAGAAAGACTTCCAGAGAGCATGACGCAGGGCCATGTAGAGCTACATTGTGGCAGCGCAGAGCTTCAGAGGGAGTCTGAAATTCTAGAGGAATAGTCGAGATTTAGTGTCAGAGTCGGGGTGTGACACTGGGAGGCCAAAAAGCCAAAGTTTCCAACTAGCAGAGGATCGAGAGGAGGTACAATGCAGTCCTAGCAGCAGTCACGCAATGACTGTGTGTGTGTGATGCAATATTGCGCAGAGGTAGTGCAGAGGCTCATCTCCAATGTAGATCAATGTCAGATCTTCTAGTGATCGGGTGAGATCATCTCACTACCTTTTTTCCCAGTTAGATCTCTGTATAGGATTGCCAATTTGGGCATCTGAAGAATTGTATTCAGAAAACGGCTGCTTAATAATACAAACCCTCAGTTGCTTGAGGGATCAGGACAGGGTGGACAGAACATCCAACTACGTCATCTGGAAAGCTAGAATGCCATTCCTTCTAGATGAGCATGCCCTCAAGAATACATCGACAATGTGATGGTTATCCTTGCAAATGCAGATCCATTGAAGAAGTACATATTAGAAATGGCAAAGGCCAAGAGGATGATCCTTGATGGAGTAAAGGATCACGTAGTGTGTCATGTCTCTAGCGGAGGAATTACTAAGGAGATGTGGGATGCCTTGGCTATGTTATATCAGGGATCTTCCGAGCAGTGGAAGATGTACTTGGAGCAGAAGCTGAGATCTGCTCAGATGCAGAAGGGAGAGTGTGTGGATCCATTCCTCACGAAGCTGAAGGAAACCCGTGATGAGTTGTCTGTTGCGGGGCATACACCTCAAGATTCAGAGTTGGTTAGACTGGCCCTCAATTCTGTCTCAGATGAGTGGCAAGTCTTTGTCCAGAGTATCCTGGGCAGAGCAGCATTTCCAAATTGGGATGAGATGTGGGCAGCTCTAAAACAAGAGGAGCTGAGGAGAGACTTAGTCAAGGTCAAACTTGACGGAAGCAACAGTAGCAGTGGGTCGAAGCCCAAGGAGGAGGAGGATAATGCAACCCTTGCATCGAAGGGGCAACAAGGGCAACATAGATGAAAGAAGGATGTCTCCAAGGTGAAGTGTTTTAGATGTGGCGAGATGGGCCACTATGCATCCCAGTGTCCTTTGAAGAAAAAAGGACAAGGATGAGAAGCATGATCCTAAGGTTGCAGTCGCGAAGATCGAAGTGGAGAAGTTCTCCATGTCAGCTGAGATACCTCCAAGAGGGAGGTGGGTTGATTTGGAGTTGTAGTTCGAAAGAGCTACAGATGGGCTCCAAAAATAACGTTGTCCATTGTGTTGTGTTTTCTTTCTTGCTCAGTATCTTGTTTCCGCTTATAATTTAATTAAGTGAAGGCTGCAGTAGTATTTACTTCGATATTTACTGTAGAACACCCGTAAATAACTTGGATGGATTAACAAGTAGGACAAGTAACATCAGTTTGTTGCAGTAGGGATTCCTGTTGTGGAATTTTCACACATTGAGTGAGAGATCAAGAGATTGATTTCTCAAGAGAGCAGCGCAACAATTGTTGGAGAAGTGATTGAGGTGATTTCTTGCAGCGAGGGGCAGGGATAATTTTCGGAGGAATTTTTTCTAATCCAGAAAGTATAAGGCAGAGAGGGCAGAAAGACTTCCAAAGAGCATGACGCAGGGCCATGCAGAGCTACATTGTGGCAACGCAGAGCTTCAGAGGGAGTCTATAATTTTGCTCAAGAATAGTCGGCATTTAGTGTCGGAGCCAGGGTGTGAGACTGGGAGGCCAAAGGGCCGAAGTTTCCAGATAGCAGAGGATCAAGAGGAGGTATAGTGCAGTCCTAGCAACAATCACGCAGTGACTCTATGGGTGTGATGCCTTACTGCGCAGAGGCAACGCAGAGGCTCATCTCCAGTGTAGATCAGTGCCAGATCTTCCAGTGACAGGGTGAGATCATCTCACTACCTTTCTTCCCAGTTAGATCTCTTTATCGGATTGCCAGTTTGGGCATCTGAAGAATTGTATTCATAAAACTACTGCTTAATAATACAAACCCTCAGCTGCTTGAGGGATCAGGACACGGAGCATCCAACTACGTCATCTAGAAGGCTAGAATGGCATTCCTTCTAGATGAGCATGCCCTCAAGACATACATCAACATGGTGGTTATCCCTGCAAATGCAGATCCATTGAAGAAGTACAGATCAAAAATGGCGAAGGCCAAGAGGATGATCCTTGATGGAGTAAAGGATCACGTAGTGTGTCATGTCAGTAGCAGAGGAATTGCTAAGGAGATGTGAGATGCCTTGGCTACGTTATATCAGGGATCTTCCGAGCAACGGAAGATGTACTTGGAGCAGAAGCTGAGATCTGCTCAGATGCAGAAGGGAGAGTGTGTGGATCCACTCCCCATGAAACTTAAGGAGACCCGTGATGAATTGTCTGTTGCGGGGCATACACCTCCAGATTCAGAGTTGGTTAGACTGGCCCTCAATTCTGTCTCAGATGTGTGGCAAGTCTTTGTCCAGAGTATCTCGGGCAAAGCAGCATTACCGAATTGGGATGAGATGTGGGCAGCTCTAAACGAAGAGGAGCTGAGGAGAGACTTAGTCAAGGTCAAACTTGACAGAAGCAGCAGTAGTGAGTCAAAGCCCAAGGAGGAGGAGGATAATGCAGCCCTTTCATTAAAGGGGTAGCAGGAGCACTAAAGACGTAGGAAGGACGTCTCGAAGATCAAGTGTTTCAAGTGTGGTGAGATGGGTCACTACGCTACTCAATGTCCTCACAAGAAGAAGGACAAGGATGAGAAACATGACCTAAAGACTACGCCTGCGAAGATCAAAGAGGAGTTCGACATGACAGTTGAGATACCTCCAGGACGGAAGTGGGCTGATTTGGAGTTGTAGTTTGAAAGAGTTATAGATGGGAAGGATCCTTAAGGAGTCCACCTCTTGGATCAATACCTTACTATGTGAGCCCAATTTTGTGGTAGCAAGATGGACTAGTTTCAAATGGTGCCGAGGAGTGTCAAAGAGACAGTTGTAGTGGCTAGGAGTGCCTGATTCTAAGCATCGTAGAGCAAATTTGACAGCAGTGCAGATGGATCAGAGGTCAGTAGTAGCGCAGTAGTTTCAGAGGGTCAGAGCAAAGACTAGAAGCAGTCAAACTCCAGCATTCAAGTGGTATCACACTGAACATAGTTAGTTCAGTGATTTTGGATGTTTTTCCGTTGTTGATGGAGTAGCAACAACAATTTGCAATGCAGTAGCAGTTGGCAGTGGCAGTGCTAGCAATAACACAGATGCAACACTTGAGATGGAGTTGTAGTACGAATGCAATGTTGGCAGTGGCAGTGTCAGCAATAATACATTTATAACAATAGCGTAATAGTTGGTGGACAACATGTCAGACATCAGTAGCACAGAGGACGATGCTTCAGAGTCAGAGCAGTATGCAACAACGTATATTGTTAGAGCACATTCCTCGCTAAGAGGGAGTGTTGATTTGGGGTAGCATCGGATGTGCTCTAGGCCTGAAATTTTGCCGGGAGGCTTAGGCACATGTATTCCAAAGAACCCAAAAAGTGTTTTGGGAAACTCCACCCAGAGGTAATTTTATTAAAATAATTAATATTTTTTACTGGGACACTGAGTCTAAACTTAGGAAAATAAAAATATTAATGGGTATTAATCTAATTGTGGGTGTAACTTCTAGAAGAAGACAAGGATCAAGCTAAAATGATCTTAGCCATTGATTAGTTTTTAATCTAGGTCGTTGAATGTCAACGAGAAGATTATTTAAGGGAGCTTGAGTGTCATTTCGAAAAACACATCGAGAGATCAAGAGATCAAATTTCTGAAGTGAGAAGTTCTTAGGAGGAAATTATGATCGAATAGATTTCTTGCAGTTGAGGTGCAGAGATAGCATCTGGAGAGAGATATTTTCTCAGTCGGAGAATCATCAGTAGAGAGAGGCAAAGAGTGATCCATCAGCTCTCATGCAAAGGATGATGTAGGGCCACACAGAGGGTGAGAGAGAATCTGAGATTTTGCTGGGTAGAATCAGTTTCAGAAGTCGGGAGCTGGGGTGTGAAACCGGGAGGCTGAGAGTAGTGACTTCGGGCAGCAAATCGATCAGCTGGTTGGGTGATGCAGTGTCTAGAAGGGTTGACGCAAGGACTGTGTGAGGACTGCGCAAAGGCAGTGTAGGGCCTGTCAGAGGCACCTCATCCAGTGTCCGGATCAGCCGGGATTTTTCTCAGTGATTGCGTGAGGTAATCTCACAAATATTTCTGCTAGTATTTCTCTCTTTGTAACTGAATAACCCTTGAGGTATTCAGATAGGTATTCAGAAATTTCTATTGCTTAATAATAATAAATCCTCAGAGCTGCTGCACCGGTTTCCCGCATTGGGTTTTTTCAGGGACATTTGTCCAAATACAACAGTGTCATTTGTGTTGTATTTTCTTTTCTTGCTCAGTCTCTTGTTTCTGCATAATATTTAATTAAGGTTGCAGTGTATGTATTTCGATATTCACTGTAGGAAACTGCAAATAATTTATTTGAAGGTATTTAACAAATAGGAGAAATATCATCAGTTGTTGTAGTAGGAATTCTAGTTGCAGAATTTTGACAGGCTGTAGCTACAAAGTTCGAGGAAGAGGAGTTTTCCGTCATTGCCTAGATACCTCCAGGGGAGAAGTAGGGTGATCTAGTATTGTAGTTCAAAAGAACTGTAGATGGGTAGGATCCTTGAGGAGTCCACCTCTTGGATCAATACCTTGCTACAGGAGCCCATATCAGAAGTAGCATGATGGACCGGGTTAGTTGATGCAGAGGAGTGTCGGAGAGATAGTTGCAGTTGCTAGGAGCACCAGAGTCTGAGCAGCGCAGAGCTAGTGTTGGTAGCATTACAGTTGGCACAACGCAGAGTCAGCAGCAGTGTAGTGGCTTCAGTGACAGCGCAGAGACTAGTAGCAGACAAAACTCCAGTATTAGATGCATCATGATGAACACCTTTGGTTTAGTGTTTTGGATGCTTTTTCGTTGCTATTACAACAACAACAATAATTGGAGAAGGTTGCAGTGCAAATGCAACGTTGGCAGTGGCAAGGTTAGCAGCAACACAGATGCAGCATTTACAAGGGTTGCAATACAAATGCAGTGTTGGTAGTGGCAGGGTCAGCAATAGTACAAATGCAACATTTGCACAATAGTTGGTGGGCATTGATGTCAGACATCAGCATCGCAGAGGGAGATGTTACAGATAAGGGTGATGCTTCAGCCAGTTGCATTACTAGATCACATTCCTCGCTAAGAGAGAGTGTTGATTTCTAGTAGCATTGGATGTGCTCTAAGCCTCAAAATTTGCAGGGAGGCTTGGACACATGTATTCCAGAATACCTAGAAATCGTTTTGGGAAATTCCACTCAGAGTTGAAGTTTCCAGCGAGCAGAGGATCAAGAGGGGGTGCAATGCAATCCCAACAACATTGACGCAGTGACTGTGTGGGTGTGACGGAGTACTGCGCAGAGGCTCATCTCCAGCACAGATCAGTGTTGAATCTTCTTGTGATAGGGTGAGATCATCTCACTACCTTTTTGCCTAGTTAGATCTCTGTATAGGATTTCTAGTTTGGACATACGAAGAGTTGTATTCATAAAACTACTGTTTAATAATACAAACCCTCAGTTGTTGCATCAGTTTTCCCAGATTGGGTTTTTCCGGGGACATTGGTCCAAAAACAACGATGTCACTTGTGTGTGTTATTTCTTTCTTGCTCAGATTCTTATTTCCGCATATTATTTAAGTTGTGAAGGTTGTAGTTGTATTTATTTCGATGTTTATCATATAATACTATAAATAACTTGATTAAGTAGGAGAAATATAATCAGTTGTAGCAGTAGTGATTTGGGGATTCTCGAATTTTCACACAAACCCTATCTAAGGGAAACTGATCTCACTATATTGAACTTGGAGACAACAAGAGATATCCAGTGAAAGGCATTGGATCTACATCATTGGAGCTTGAGTCAGGTGGAAGAATTCACCTCAACAACATTTTATATGTTCCAGGTTTGAAGAAAAACTTACTTTCTATTTCTTGTCTAGAGGATAAGTGTGATAGAGTTTCTTTTGTTGATGGCAAGGTTTTGGTTTGGGGTAAGGGCTTTAGTATTAATGAAGCAAGGGTGATTGGGATTCATGAGGGTACATTGTATAAACTCTATACACCACTAGCTCAAGCCCTAGTTCACCTAGAAGTGAGTCCTTCCAATCTATGGCATAGAAGGTGTGGACACCTTCATAAGATATTGTCATCTCTTAGTCAAATGGTCAATGGCATCCCTGAAATAAAGGAAGATCGTGAAGGGATCTGTAAGGGATGTGCTCTAGGAAAGAATGTAAAGAAACCATTTGCAAGTATTGGCACCATATCTAAGGAAAGTTTAGATCTCATACACTCGGATGTATGTGGACTTATGGCAGTAAAGTCTCTTGGTGGGTATCAATATTATGTAACCTTAATTGATGATTACCCAAGGAATTCTTGGTTATACCTTCTCAAGAACAAGGATGAGGTATTTGAAAAGTTTCAGGAGTTCAAGAATGAAGTGGAAAACCGAACCGAGAGAAAGATCAAAATTCTAAGGTCAGATAATGGTGGAGAATACACCTCCAAATAGTTAACAACTTTTTGCAAGGAAGAAGGAATCAAAGGGAGCTCATTATTCCCTATAATCCTGAACACAGTGGTGTGGCAGAAAGGAAGAACCATACTATTGAAGAATGTGTCAGGGCTATGCTACATGATGAAGATCTCCCTCAATGCCTATGGGGAGAGGCATGCATAAGAGCTATCTACTTACAGAATCGAAGACCTCACGAGATTCTTAACAACATGACTCTGGAAGAAGCATTTACAGGAAAGAAGCCAAGTGTGGATTTCCTTAAGATATTTGGGTGCCCTTTGTATATTCATATACCGAAGGACAAGAGGAAGAAGCTAGATCCTACCAGTCTAAAGGGAATCTTTGTGGGATATAGTGCTTCATCAAAAGCATATAGAATATATATCAAGGAGGATCATCAAATTGAAGTAAGCAGGATGTCATCTTTGATGAGAGCATAGCTTACAAGAAATCAAGGGATGTTCCAATTGACTCTGATGAAGAAGAGATACCTATCTTTGAGGATATCTCTAGGGATAATAATGGTCAAGAACCATGATCTGCTCAAGAAGATGTTGAAGGCCCTTGTGAGCCTATAGAACATGTTATTGTTCCAGAAAATCTGAAAAAGGCCTGTTTGGCTGAAAACTACTCTTCAAGAGGAAGAAGGACATACAACATCAGGAACATCTAGGGAAAGGAAGAGACCAAAGAGGTATTTTGGATAAGTTCCATACATGACAAGGCTTATTGAAGCAAAACCTTCCTCCTGTGAGGATGCAACTAAACATCAAGAATAAAGGAATGTGTGTAGGACTAATACCAATCCATAATGAAGAATGATGTCTAGGAGATTGTCCCTAGGCCAAGTGACAAGTCTACAGTCACTTCAAAGTGGATTTACAATATAAAGCGCGCTACATATGGGAGCATAAACAAATACAAAGCAAGGTTTGTAGCAAGAGGCCTCTCGCAAAAGGAAGGAATTGGTTATGAGGAAACCTTTGCTCCCACTACTAGGTATACAAAAATAAGATCGCTTGTTTCATTGGCTACTACTATGAGATGGAACATCCATCAAATGGATGTCAAGACAACTTTCCTGAGTGGGACCATTAATGAGGAGGTTTTCATTGATCAACCTTAAGGATTTGAAATAAATCTGAGGGAGACTCATGTCCTTAGATTGAAGAAAGCTCTATATGGCTTAAAGCAAGCACCTAGGGCTTGGTATGCAAGGATGGATGCATATCTATTGAGACTTGATTTTACCAAGAGTATCACAGATCCTAACCTATATATCAAGGTGGTCCAAGGTGATCTAGTTATCATACTCTTGTATGTGGGTGATCTACTAGTTACAAGTGTAGAGCATCGAATTTAGGAATGCAAGAAGCGGTTAGCAGCAGAATTCGATATGAAGGATCTTGGGATTATGCATTATTATTTGGGACTAGAAGTATGGCAGAAGCCAAGAGAGATATATCTTGGTCAAGGCAAGTATGTGATCAAGATGCTTCAAAAGTATGGCGTGATGGATTTCAAGCTTATGATGACTCCTATGATTATCAATTTAAAGAAGTTGAGGAGTTCAAAATCTAGTCTGGTGGATCCTACTTGCTATAGGCAATTGATTGGGTCCTTGATGTATCTAGTAAATACTAGACTGAAAATTTGTTTTGTCGTAAATGTTCTAAGTCAGTTTCAGATGGATCCAAAACATGATCATTTGATTGCATCAAAGCATATCCTAAGATATTTATGTGGAACTATATATCATTGCCTTTGGTACACTAGTAATGAAGTCCAACTCGTGGGATATACAGATTCAGATTGGGGTGGCAGTGAGACAGACAGAAAAAGAGCAACAAGTGGATGCTTCAGCCTAGGATCTTCCATGGTATCATGGATGAGCAGAAAGAAGGATATGGTTTCTTTGAGTAGTGTTGAAGTTGAATTTGTTGTTGCAAGTGAGGTCTGTCGAGAAGTAGTTTGGCTCAGGAAGTTACTATCAGACTTGTTTGAAGGACCACTTAGCGCTACTTGGATACATTGTGATAATAAAAGTTGCATAAGATTGACAAAATACTCGATGTTTCATGCTAAGATGAATCATATAAACAACAAGTACCACTACATCAAAAACTTGGTATGAGATGGGGTTGTGGAGTTGCACTATCTACCTACAGATGAACAAGTAGCAAACATATTGACTAAAAAGTTACCAAACAAGAAGCTTGAGTACTTGAGAGGTAAGCTTGGTTTGATAGATATATCTTCCCTAATTGAGAGGGAGTGATATCGAATAGTTCTTGCCTTTATGGGTTAGGCACTAGACTAGGACTAACAACTGTAAGTCTTAGTTAAGGCCATAAAAGAAGAATGGAGTTTGGAGGATTGGATAAGCATCTAAATTGGAACTTCTAATGGATTGGAGAATCCAAGGAAAGAAGTTGTTGACCGATGCTTTTTGAGGATGAGGTAGGGCATCCAAGATAAGAGTAGCGGAAGAGGACCAATATTCTTTGAGGATCCAAGTTTGGGAATCCAAGATAAGAATAGTCCTAGAAAGGGCATACCTTGTAGACATCTAGATGGGGTGTGTGCCTTGAGAAATAATTTGGCAGCTTACATAAAACCTCCCAGCATAATGCTCATAATTAAATATAAGCTTGTCTAGTTAAGGCCTTCAGGGACAGTGTTGGTTATGATAAAAATGCTTGACAAAATATGGTTTATCAATCCGACTCTTCTTATGAGAATGCTTCAATATTGAGATTCCTTGTACCATGAATACCTCCCTAGTTAAGAGGGAGTGTTGAAAATTGTAACTAGCTTCAGTCTTCATTATGATATAATTGTAATCATGACATTTTATATTCCTTATAAAGAAAGAAAGAGAAAGAAAAAGAAATTCTATTTTATTTTTGAGTATGGGTTTCATACTCAAGTTTGAGTCCAAAGCATTTTCTTTGTTCTTTTAGGTCTTCTAGGCCTTTCTAGAATAAAGAATAATATTGGTCATGTGCCATAGTCCCATTGGACTCATTATAAAAAAGAGAATTATGTATTTTGTCAAGAAAAATCCATGGATAAGCCCAAGACCAAGTCGTCCCAAGAGCAAGATCAAGTTGGCCTAGAGGAGGGCTATAAATACAAAGATGTAACCTCATTTGGACACTCATATCAAGAAAGTGCAATATGCAATAGCGAAGGTGAAGACGAGTAGCTAGGAAGAAGAAGAAGAGGAGCTGAAGTCAAATTCTATCAAAGAATCTCGTTCTCTTGTCTCGCTAGGGTTTGTGAAGCTACCAGTTGCAGGAGGCCAAAATTTTGTAGAAGTTGCAAGAGGACGAAGTTGCAGGGCCGAAATTTTGTTTCAGGGGTCGAAGTTGAGGTATTAGTGTAGTAGTATTGAAGTTCTAGAAGTTGTGTCAAGGAAGATCTTATTGGGGGCCGACTTGGGGCTTGGAGGGTTGGTTGCCTTTGGTCTTTGGGTCTTGGAAGTCTTTTTTTGTAAGCATATTCTAAGGAAGAAGAAAAGAATTTTTGGGATTTTCCCCTTGGAGGGGTTTTTCCTTGGCTTGGACCCTATATCTTGTGTACTCTGTCTCTTTGTGATCTTCATTGTTTTGGTAATTGCTTGATGAACAAAATTAAAGAAGTAATAAAGAACCAACTAACATCACAAATAACTATCATGATAAGGAAAATAAGTTCAAATCTAGAAGTCTCTAGATTTTCCAACAAGATTTTGGATATTGTATCGACAATACTTATGGTTAGAGTTAAAATACTATACTTGTGAGAATAGAAGGATAATTCTCTCTCCAAATTCTAGTGGACAACTGGAAGGAATTTTACGCTGATAGAGTGGAGAGAAGATTGTAGAGGGGAAGGAATAAGTTGATGGTATTTGTGCACAATATTGTTTTTAGTCTTTCATCATGCAAAATATTTCACTACTATTAGGTTAACAAACATTCTTCTATAGTGGAAAAAATCCTCTATGTGATCCATCCAATGCTTTCAATACAACTTAATATATGTTCAAGAAAACTTTAAGAAAAGTATGCCCTTCATGTGTCAAACAAAACAAATATTGATTAATGGATTTCAAGATTTTGGAAGGCGTTTATCAATGATTTAAATTGCTTTTCAAGTAGCCCACTAGTGTTACATAAAGATGCACTATAAGTTTTCTCGGTTAATTAAATCGTACAACTTTATTTTATTGGTTGACAACCAAATGTGTCTTTAAAATAGGTATGAAAATGAAAACTTTATAAATGTGTATAATTGATATTGAGAACTAATAATCATTGACCAATTGTTTTATAAGTTAGACTTAGATTTGTTTCCTTATAGTTTTTCATGATCATAATCGGACATTCATAACAATAATGAGAACTATATCATTTCCATCTAGTAAATAGTTCACATCTCAATTTGCCTTTTGGCATATATCTCTGGTACATATTTGTTATTGTGGTTACTAGTATAATTTGGCCATCTTTTATAATTTGATTTCTACTAGAATATATTTCTCAAATTCAACTAGTTTACAATTTTCCCAATTCCAAAGCATCAGTTCTTATGAGTGTTAACCCTTCTTTTAGGATTCTCAACCCAAACTTCTCAATTGTAAATACTTTATTCATATTTTAAAACTATTTTGATCTAATATTACAATCACTTATAGAATCCATCTTATTAATTTAGTGTTATAGTTCACTTATCAATGTAAAACTATGATAGAATATTAAGTCAAGTATACATGATAGAATGGAGTCCAATAGCATAGAATTTTCTTCATTCACATTGTTTTTAGGATAACATTGTTCTAGGCTTTAGAAGGCACTGTCCCAATTCCAAAGCATCACTTCTTATGAGTGTTAACCCTTCTTTTAGGATTCTCAACCCAAACTTCTCAATTGTAAATACTTTATTCATATCTTAGAACTATTTTGATCTAATATTACAATCACTTATAGAATCCATCTTATTAATTTAGTGTTATAGTTCACTTATCAATGTAAAACTATGATAGAATATTAAGTCAAATATACATGATAGAATGGAGTCCAATAGCATAGAATTTTCTTGTATTCACATTGTTTTTAGGATAACATTGTTCTAGGCTTTAGAACGCACTGTCTATTCCTTCGCTAAGGCATGGTGTTCTAATAAGATTTTGAAAGGCCCCATTCTAATCCAACCCGGTATATATTTATAAATATCCAATGAAATCAAATCAACCTCAACTAAACTTTTGATTATAATATAGACATAAAGAAATCAACATCCACAATGACATATCAAGTGTAATGGTCTTTTTTGTGCTATCAAACCTATAATTAGTAATACATTTGCATCCACTGACAAACATACACACACCTAAAAAGTTTCTATAAACAAGTTGAATATTTACCACTTCAGATTTGTGATGATTACGTGTGTTTTGTATTAATTCATGTGACAGGATGTGGAAAGGATTCCTTGGGGCAAGGCTTTCTTCAATTGATCTCATTTGGTTTGCACTGGTCATGTTTATCATGGCTCCAAATTACATGCGTTATTGTTTAATAAAACATTTGATTCTAGATCCAAGTGGAGCAAAATTGATGCAGACATATGTTGGCCTGTAACATTGAATAAAAATACATAATATATAAGGTATCATTTTATCTTTCTTTTGCTTGCATAACCATTTTGAATGGAAAATTTATTAATCAGTTCCTAACCCTCAATGAAATTTTAATGAGTCCGCTAAATATATGACACGAACCATTCATCTTTGAAATATAAGCTCTTTAATATGTGAAGGGATCAAAATGGAAGTTTACATCTAGCCCACATTAACGGATACAATTTTCAATGCCAAATTAATACATGTATATTTCATTGTACTTTCAAGACATGCATTATGTGTGTCATGAAAATTCTTGTGTAACTTTATATGACATTCATCAGTGTACGATTTATATGCATTCATTTGCAGTACAATAGAAAATGGGAGAATGTTGATCCGGCTGAATTAAATTTAAAAGAAATTGTTGGTGTACTTTATATAAATTGATAACAAAAATGTTTAGATTAATATTTGTTCTCACTTCAATTGGTAATTTATGTTATAACATGTTAAAAGTGATACATTTTTTTTTCCAAAATGTTGACCAAAAGGAATTGAATTTAAAAGAAATTGATTTTATTGTTTATATAAAGCAAATATGTTTATATGAATACTTCCGCTCATTTCAATATATGTTTCATATATCACATGTTTTTATTAACGGTCTAGCATGTACCTTGTACATTATATGCTAATATGGTTACTAAAGAATTCGGCCCTCTTGTATAATTTGATCCCTAGTAAAATATATTTCTCGACCTCAGCTACTTTATATTTTTCCCAATTCCAAAGCATCACTTCATATTTATATTTTTCCCAATTCCAAAGCATCACTTCATATGAGTGTGATGTTAATATTTCTGGTTATAAGATTCTCAAATCAAACAACTTAATAAAATACATTTAAGTTATATTTCAAACCTAGTTTGATCTAATATTAATATTGTTTATAATTACATCTTATTAATTTAGCGTTATAGATCACTTACCATAATCATTAAAAACTAGGATGGCATGTTATGACATTGTAAAATTTTATATGAGTGTGATGTTAATATTTCTGGTTATAAGATTCTCAAATCAAACAACTTAATAAAATACATTTAAGTTATATTTCAAACCTAGTTTGATCTAATATTAATATTGTTTATAATTACATCTTATTAATTTAGCGTTATAGATCACTTACCATAATCATTAAAAACTAGGATGGCATGCTATGACATTGTAAAAATAGGATAAAACATTAGATTAAGTCAAGGATACATGAAGAAGGAAATCTAATAGCATAAAAGTCTTTTATACTTCTATTGTTTATGAAATAAGATTTTCTTAGGCTTTGAAAGGCTTCGCCTATTTTTTAGATAGGGAAAAACATTCCGATTAGGTTTTGAAAATCCCCATTCTAGGTCAACAAACTTAATTCAACCCCAAATAAACTTGCATTTATAATGTAGACTTAGAGAAATCAACATCTGCATTTAAATATCATGTAGGTTTTCCATGCTTAAAGACCTAGAACTAGTAATATATTTGCACATATTCACTTGGGGTTTATGACAATTAAGTGTGCTTTCTAGTAACCATTGAATTTTATGTGATAGTCCAGTGTGGAAAGGATTGCTTGAGATTGGGATTTCTTTAACTGCCATTTTTTGGTTTGCATTGCTCATGTTTATCATGGCTCCAAATTGCATGTGTTATTGTTTAATAAAACATTCAACACTAGATCCTAGTGGAACAAAATTGGTGTAGACATATGTAAGCTAGTGACATTGAATGAAAACACAATATATAAAATATTCTTTTTACCCTTTCATTCATTTTCAAATCTATTTTGCAAGGGACATTATTGATTAGCTCATAATCCTTAATGAGATTTTAATTGATCCACTATATGTATGGAGAGTGAACCATTAACCATGGAAATATTATCTTTTTAGTTGCGTGAAAAGATACAAATGAAATTTTCATCTTACCCACATTAAGGGGTAGAATTGTAAATACGAAATGAATACATGTCTAATATAATATACTTTCATGACACACATCATCTATGGCAAGAAAATTCTTAAGTGTAACTTAATTTGTCATTCATTTGTAGTATAATATGATTTTTTTCTCAAAAAGATAACCCAAGGGAATTGAATTGAAAAGCAGTTTTTGTTATTTAAATAATGTGAGAACAAATTTGCTTATATTGATAATTTTACTGACTTCAAGAAGTCATCTATATTAGAAGAAGTTGAAAGTGGATAAAATATTTTGCAAAATGTTGACCAAGGGATTTGAATTCAAAACAAATTGATTTTCTTGTTTGTGTAAAGTGATAACAAATATGCTTTTATTATTACTTTTGTTCATTTTAATGTATGTTTCATTTAAGTATGTGTGTCACATATCGTGTTCTTTTATTAAGTAGACATCTATCATATATCTTTTAATATATCTATTATTATGATTACTAAGTGAATTTGGCTATCTTGTACAATTTAACCCCTAGTCAAATATCTTGCTCAACTTTAACTAATTTATGTTTATCCAATTCTAAAGAATCACCTTTTGTGAGTGTTATGTTAGCCTCCCTTCTTTTAGGATTACGAACCCAATATATCCAATCAAAGACACTTTAATCATATATAAAACCTAGTTTGATCCAATATTAAAATTATTTATATAATCCACCTCATTAATTTAGTGTTATAAATTACTTAACCATGATCATTAAAAAATAGGATTGGCATATTATGTGGTGGGATTTAGAATACTAGAAATAATGCTACAGTCATTAGATCAATACTTTTAATGTCGATTTGGGGTTCATACAAACTTGAGAGATACTATGTAATATGTACGCAAACTCCACATGCATTTACCTATAAGTAGAGTCTAATTCTTCTATGACTACCCTTAATTATTCAATAAGGGAGAGTGATAGATCATAACCACTTGAAATTCGAGTGCTATAAAACTATAAATCAATTTAAAAATAGAACTTCAAAATAGAATTTAGAGGACCAAGCAATTAAGTGACCAATCATCATTTTTCTTTAATAATGGAAAGATGGGATACAAATATGTGAAAAACAAATTGTAAAGATGCAAATCCAAGTGAGCTATTATGAGCTATTGGGTCAAGACCAAAATATAAGCATGTTATAAATCGAGTTGCAACTACCTATGTAAACCAAAGCAAAATAAACCCAACTTACTATCTATTCTACTGCATAAGCTTAATTGAAACATTGGAAAGAAAATAAATCATTTATGAAGTGAAAATGAAATAGTCCATGGTCCAATACATTTCAATTAGTTCATGCAAAGTATTATAATTCAACTAAAACAATGGTTGGGATAGCACTGTTAAAAATTGTGCATTGCTACAAGAAACCCTAAAGTCATATAGACAATGCTACAAGAAATTTTATAGGAATTTAGAAATTATTATGAGAAAAACGAAGAATGTCATCATAACCAAATAATGCAAGAAAAATCTATTGAATTAAGCTAGATACAAAATGTCTTTAGCATGAAAGAAATAATGAAACCATAAAATATTGCTTGCGAAATTGCTATAGTAAACAAATTGTTAGTTATGCAATATTTCTTGTGTAAGCAAAGGAAACTAAAATGATAGCAATAACATAAAGGTATACAAGCTCATTTAGGGTATCCTCGTGTAGGACCTACCTAAGGTCCTTACAAAGAACGTGTAAGTAACTAATGACAAGTACATGAAATATGAAACCTCACAATTATCATCTCATTTCAAGAACAATGGAGTTACAAATGAAAAGAGTAAAAGTTATTTGAACACCTCTACAATGACTTGTAAATGAATAACAAAGAATAAAATTTTAAGGTTGAGCCTTGAATCCTTCTTATACAAGGACCTAGTATCAACTCAACCCTTTAATCACCCCTTAATTGTGTTGATTGTGGAGCTTGATTATCTTCTTTATTTAGAGATCTTGTATTTTAGTCATGTTTGGACCCCAATTCCTAAGGTGGGGTGTAGGGGGGATGTCCCCCCTACTATTTTTTCTAAGGGATCTGAGGGGGGACATCGACAATTCTTTAGCAACCACTCTAACAGGGATTCAAGTGTAGTGCTTGACGAGCCTCCAAATTAGGTAAAACATAAGGATCATCTAACCTTTCCTAGGCACATAAAGGCTATATTAAACCTTCCCTTTTGCACTACATAAAGTTTTCTTAGATTAAATGAGTTCTTAGGGAGGTTAAAGAGATTTATCATACTGTATGTGCCTAATGTGATTATGATGTGGGATATTGAGAAGGTTTGGCACAAATTATGAGGATATCCAGTCAGAGATATTTATGGGGCCTACCCTCTAGTATAGGAAGATCAATCTTGGCTAGCTTGATGCACTAAACACACCTCCCTATAGTTGCGAGGTCACTTAGGGAGCATGATCCTGTCTTCTAGGAGTTTTGGAGGGAAAACAATCCTCCTTTCAATGAAGTTTCCTTTCATTCATTTTGTATAAATAGAGGGCTAGAGTAGCCCATTAGGTAGCTAGTCGAAGTCAGTATAAGTAGTAGAAGCACAGTAGTAGAGAGCTTTTAGGATATTTAGTTCTGCAACTTTTTATGTACAAGCAATTGACATCTTTAGTTCTTAGTTTTCTTCTCCATTACGGATCTAAGATTCCTTGGGTTAGGGACCAACCCAGGTGTTTGGGACCCCTTTTGTATCATTATTCTTTATGCACTTGTTCAATTTTGTAGTTTCTTTCTAAGTATTGTTTTTCTAGAGGGTTAACAAGCTTTTTTTTAACAATCTTTTGATGCAAAATAATTAAGTATTATTGGATAACATTGATAGTTATTATATTGTTTATTTAGCATCTTTATTTATGAATTTTTAATTTTATTTGTTTATATTTACTTATTCTACATCATTGTTGTTTTGTTGTGATTATACAGTCCCTTGTTTTTGCATAGCTACAAGGGACCCTACAACCACACATTTGTTGAATAAATCCTTCTATTGTTGATATGATAACAAGGGCATGGGCGCTTTATCATTTCTTAGCCTTCCCTTAGCTCCTTTTTGTTTCAAACCTCATCATTAGCACATTTTGTTGCTTACAGATTGTCTCATGTAGAAAAATAGAGACTCTTGTAGTAGTTTGTGACCGGAAAGCGAAGGCAATTGACCGGAACAAAAGCTGTTGGTTCAAGATAAACTGCCTTTACCTTTATGTGCAACAGCAACCAACAGTCTTGGATCCTTGGAACCGCTTGGATGATTTCAAAACTACAACAGCCAGACTTCAGAGATCTGGAGGTATTTATGTTCCCTCCACCACTTTAGCCTCTGCCTATGACTCTACCTTTGTTGTTCAATCTGATTCCGATGGGTGTACATCTATGGCTCTATTTGTTTCAAATACCTAAGCAGAGCTCAAGGTTGGGTTGACCTGGATGCGGCTCACCCATTTTGCTTTTGAAATTTGTCCAAACTTGCATCTAACTCATGTTTCACCTTCCCTAATGTGTTGCAATGTCCTTGGAATCCTAAAGATGGAATCTAGAAGTAAATAGACCAACTAGATTCTTTGACCTAGTTTGTTGTAGAAATTGTCTTTTTCCTCCATAATTAGGGTTTGTTATTTACTTGCTTTATTTAAGTTGTGAGTTTTCTTTCTTTGCACAGTAGAATAGATATGATTTCATTTCATCATAGTTAAGAAGGTTTGCCTCCTTTCATTGCAGTTAGCATAGGTTTTCCTATTTTCTTTTATTTCTTACAATTTTAAATTTTCCCTGTAGCATAAAACAATAGAATGGTCTCTGAGTAACTAGATCTTATCTCAATGTTTTTCACCTATACAAAAGTCAACAAAGGAAAATGATAAGTACATACTGCATGCATAGTGCCTACCCCTCTCAAGTTTGTATGAACCTTAGGTTAACAATAAAGCTGAGACCCTTAGGAATTGCAGCATTATTGTTGCAATATTGAGGCCCATAACTTTTTGGTGTCATTTCCAGGGAGGTGTCAAAGTAGGTACTGCCTTCTTCCTTAGTTGATTTACTCTTTCTTTCATTTCACTTTCTACAAAAACAATAAAATTTGCATTAGGAATTCTTCATTTTCAAAAACAAATATATTGCATTGCATTAACATTTTCATTCCAGATATATATATATATATAAGAAAATATATATATTATGCCTAGAAGAGATAAGATTAAAATAGGAAAGTTCATATCAAAAACCCCCACTTCCACTAGCATATAGCCTCTTTTTGTTGATTGCAAGCATCCAACCCTATCCATAGGGACTATTTGTTAAGTTTTTCTTAGGGTTGTATTGTTCTTTGCTTTGATAATTGCATTTTATCATTTACATATAGAATTCACCCCATAGCATCATAACATTATTCATATTTACAACATTATTTAGTAACATATGCAATTATATAGAAAGAACAACATTATCATCAATGCAGCTGAACATAAAGGATCATTAGAATAAAAACATTCACACATAGAGACACCAGGATTGGCTGAAGACCAGGGCAAAACCCACGATGGTGAAAACCCTTTCAAATTCTTCTTCTTATTAGATTTTCATTGAATGATTGAGCAAAACAGAGTACAATGATCCATATCTTCATCCATACAACTATCCAACAACATCAACTAAACAATATTCATAAAGATGATCCCAACAACATTAATCTAACGAGATCCAAAAGATGATTCCAACAAAAGTAATGATCAAGTAGCACTGGTAAAGCATCTTCCAACAAAAGACATGCTTGGAATAAATATAATTCCAGGAGATCTCTTAGAAATGGAAAAGACGTGCTTCTTCTCGGCCTTCAGCTCTTTGATATCCTTGATCACTTTGTTTTGAAATTCAACCTCAGTGATTTCTTCTTCTTTGTCTCCTTCTTCGTCAGGTGTCTCTTGTTTATTGTGCTTGGCCATAAACAATACTCTTCCATTGAATTCTTCTTCGTTATCATTGTCTTCTTCAGATGAGGAGCTATCTTCTTTGGAGAAGAAACTTTTATTAAACCATTTCTTCTTGCCTTGATTGTTGAACTTCCTGGGACTTTTATTTCCTTTCGTAACAACCTCATTTTTGTGAGGACATTTGGCTGCAAAATGCCCAAACTCACCACAATCAAAACATATTAATGGAATTTTACCTTTAAATTTTCCCGTACCTGTTCTCATTTTCCACGAGAAATAGGCAAACACTTTATCTGAGAATTCTTCGTCATCTTCTTCCTTTTCCCCATCCTTATAATTGCAAGTTTTTTTCTTTCGGAGTCAGCTTGTCCTTACTATTCTTCTTGGATGCGGCAACAAGTGTTGTTTCTAAGTGAGATGTGCCATCCTCTTCTTCAATCCTCATTTCTTATGCCGTAAGAATTCCATGCAATTCATCTATGTTGAGATTAGTCAGATTCGATCTATCTTCTAAGATAGATACCTTAGGGTTAAATCTTGTTAGCAAGGTTTTGAGGATCTTTCAGACAACAATTTTCATTTCAACGGGTTCTCCCAAACCTTCCAATGTATTTGTTGTTTCATTAACACGCTGAAAGTATGCTGAAATATCTTAATCTCCCTCATTTTGAGTTGCTCAAATTTTTCCTTGAAAATTTGAAGTTTTGCTTCTTTCACCTTTGAGTCATCTGCATATATATTTTCAAGCTTGCCCTATACCTCTTAGTAGTTTTGAAACTCAATACCTTAATATAAACAGATTCGATAAACCCACTGATAATAAGATCTTTAGCCTTTGCATCATATAACATATCTTTCTTACCTTGTTCATCCTGGGTCGATGTGAAGCCTTTATCAACGATTTCCCATACTTTGTATCCTTGCACCAGCAAATGAACCTGCATTCTTCCACTCCAAAGTGCATAGTTATTTCCATTGAACAAAGGAACCCTATTCTTAGTATACTCCATGATCTCCTTCTAGTTGTTAGACTGCTATTAAAGGAACTTTGCTCTAATACCAATTGTTGGAAAATACTAAGAGCCGGGGGGGTGGGTGAATCAGTATTCCTTAGTGATTAGCACTTTTAAATATTTTTACAGCATTAGTTAATATTCAATTATTATTAATGTTTATGCAGTAATAACAATAAATAAAAGAACACAGGAGGCACAAAAAAATTTAGGTGAAAAACCCCCTCTGGGTCAAAAACAACCAAACGCTTTTCTAATAAATTCTTTAATCTTCAGCCCCAACTGAAATGAAAGCAATAACTTCCTAGAATTCTAGAAAATCATTCTTCTGTAACTCCCAATGGAAGGACGCCCCAATGCCCTGGTTTCTTCAGTAATCAACTGAATGGATTCCCCAACGCCCTAGACCAACCTACCACCTTGAAGTGTTTACAGGCTCCAACCTATAGGCAACTTCATGCACCTGCCTAACACCTCCCTGCCACCCTATAATGATTGAAATGAGACAAGAGTGTGAATTCCCTTACCAGGGAAAATATCCATGATACAATATGATTTACAATGATTTTGATCAAACACCCAATCACACTATGACCTACAACCCAACCATGGTATCATCCCAACAGAGACTCCTATACCTCCCAACAATGCCTTTTCGACTCTGGGCAGATTGATTCTTTTACAATAATGACTCTTCCAATGATGACACTTTTACAAATGACTCTTTTACAACTTTACAATGATGACTCTTGGCCTTGACACTTCTTCACAATATGTAGATGGTTGTCATGTTTTCAAAGGATGTCTCGTTGACTCTTGGCCTTGATACTTCTTCACAATATGCAGATGGTTGTCATGTCTTCAAGGGATGTCCCGCTGTAATGCCTCCTTTGATTTGATACTTCATCACTTGAATTCTTGCTTGAAGTTGTACTTGAATATTCTTCTACATGCATGCAAAATTTGCCTAGCGAAACCAATCCCAAAACAAACAAAATACCCTTCAACTTACTTCTGCCTGCAAAACACATGTAAGTGCAAAACACATGTACCTGAAGTGTGCTTGTCACTTTTGTTGTTGGCTTGTTGCAGCAGTAGAAAAAGACTCCCACTCTTGATATAGGCTTTGACTCTATGTAAGACTATATCCAAAACTGACCTAAAGATATATACAATAAAAACTGATGACAAACCCTAGACTTGTGATGGACCAAGTTGTAAGTACAACAACAGAGACCATTCTATCAACTATGAGAATACAAGTAACATGAACTTACAACATCATATAGATTTACCAAACTTGGTGTAGCATCAAGAATATGTGGCATCAAATATGCAGTATCAAGAATAGGACATCTGAAATGTGGTATCAAAACTAACTGTGACATATAGAGACATAGAGATATAAAGAGACCCTGTATGTACTTGTGTTGTCCTGCAAAAACATATGTCAGAGATGATACTCATATTTCAAATGTAAACACTAATCATACATACCTTGCTGTAGGAGACTTACCCTTGACTGTTGATGTATGGTCCTTACTGCAGTGATCCTTGAATGTATGTTTTTTCTTGCCTTCTAGGAACTTGATATTGAATCTGTTGTGTATATGTAATTTTTGATCTGCAGGGTCTTAAATTTTGTCGTATGGTATCCCATTGAGTTATCCTTCCAACCCCATAGGTCTGATCAATATTGGATTCTTCAAGAAAGAGTTATGTCCAATCTCCCACGATGACCTGATTATAGATTGGTTCAAGAGAGAAAACTTGTACAAAGCGCTACGTGTCACTGTTGCGACCTTAGGTCCTGAAAACTCTGCTCAACAAACTAAAATCCGTCCTCTTTCTGTGACTATTTACGAAATTTGAATCTAATGCTCAGAGAGAAAGTTATGACGATTTTCCCAACGTCACCTGTTTGACATGGAATTTGGGAGCTTGCAAAAACCCTAACTTCCTCAGATCATATCTCCTAAAATATAGCGAACAAAGATCTAAAATTTAGTCGCGGGGTTCATCAAGTTTTAGGTTCAAATGGGTTTTAATTTCAGCTTCTGAAGCTTCCCATAAAAAAAGTTATAGCGAAAATTCCACGAAACCTGTTTTAAGCCACACAATCCCTACAAGAGGAGGATATGAGGGTCATTATTTATATGAATGTCTTGAGTTAAGAGGGTCCTCAAAAAGTGAACGTTATACGGATTTTAGGAAACAAGAATATTATTTATTATTGACTATTCAATGACCACAACCAATTATGAGCGTCATGCCACAACCCCATAGGGTTTTAGCCCACTATCTGGGGTTATTAAATTCAAACACAAATAACTCTCAAATCGTGAAGAATTGGGAGGCGTACCATATATCAGCGGAAACATCTCGGCGAATATAATCCATCGAGAAGATATTTGACGCAAAATAATATGAGTTGTCAAGTCAAAATTCCCTTGCAATATCAGCGTAGCCCCTGGTGCTTCTTGGGTTGACATCAATGACAACCACTGATCAAGAATCTCTCCCTTTGGCATTGATGGAAACACAAGTACTCCCCCTGCGATCATGACACCTCTTCCTACTTCCTTCTCTCCCCCTTTTTCATCAATGGCAAAGGGTAACTCCCCTTGACAAACAACCATCCTACAGACCTGTACACACCTCCACTCCCCCTTTCTACTCGAGTAGATAAGAGAAAGAGTCTAATGAAAACTTGGGAGAATCCCAAGCTTTTGGCGAAGATACTCAAATGCTTCATGAGGTAATGGTTTATTAAAGATGTCAGCAATTTCTTCCTTTGTGCCAACATATTCAAGCTTGATATTCTTTTCGGCGACCTGCTCTCTAACGAAATGATATTTAATCAGAATGTGCTTCATTTTGGAATTCATCACGGGATTCTTGGAGATATTGATGGCACTAGTGTTATCGCAAAATATGGGAATAGGCTTATCAAACTTGACTTGAAGATCTTGCAAAGTTTGCTTCATCCAGAGAACTTGTGTACAACAAGTTGCTGCCGTGATATATTCTGCTTCTGCTGTAGATAACGAGATTGAAGAATTCTTTTTACTTAACCATGAAACAAGACAACCACCTAGATAGAATGTTGCTCCACTGGTACTCATATGTCCAATCTGCATCTGTATAATCTTGGATAACCAGTTCATTTCCTTTGGGATACCATAGACCATATTCCGTTGTGCCCTTAATATACTGAAGAATTATTTTGACGGTAACAATATGAGATTCTTTTGGTGCTGCTTGGAATGTTGCTACTTGTCCAACTGCTTGCATCACATCTGGTAGGGAGACTGTCGCATATTGGAGACAACCAATCATGGATCTATACAACCTTTGGTCCACATCCGTTGATGAACCTTCTTGTAACCTGTTACCATGGGGGTAAGGATAGGCTTGCAATATTCCATCTTGAATTTATTGAGAATTTCCTTGATGTACTTGACTTGATATATGAATATTCCTTTATCTTGCTGAGATATCTAGATAATTGTTAGATTTTCTTGATCCACTTTCACATAGAGATTGCTTGTCAGTGCTTCCTTTCTTGAATCTATAATGCGTCAACTATTATTCTCCCCCTGAACATGTAATGAAACTTCCATAATGTTCAACTACCTATCTGTCAATTGTAGACTTGTGTCATATAATGTTGCATATACTCCTCATCTTCAAATTTCTAGGAGTCGATAAGCTGAATTGTTCAGAATAATGTGTCATTTAACGGATCGTCTTGACTCGAGTCATTAACCGAAGCAGTTGTTGATTCCTCACAATATGTTACGAATCATGAAAACATAACTATTGGGACCTTATTGCCTTCTTTCCTTTCTTGGTCATCTTGTACTTGTTCATCCTGTACCTGTTTTCCTTTCCAAACCTTCTTATTCTTGTCGTCGAGATTTGCTTTCATGGTTTATTCCATATTGTACCTGCATCTATGCGCTATGTGTCCATATTTATGACATTTGTAACATTCTATGTTATTCATAGAAGATTCTGTTTGGTGTTTATCTCACGATCCTGCAAATTTGCTTCTAGGGATTTGTCGATAATAGTTGTACCTGTGTGGAACTTCACAATCCCTGTCCATTTGTCCAAAATTGTTACATTTGTAACATTTGACATCATCTCTCAAATGATCAAATTTGTGGATATTATGCTGAGTTTTGGAATATGCATTTCTGAGAGATCTCCTAGAATTATATTCATTCCAAACATACATGCGACATTTTGAATCTCTATGTCCAAACCTTCCATGTGAATAACAATGACCATAAAAGATAGGTTGATACTCAGGAGGAAATCTTCTTCGAGGAATTGTCTTCCAAGGTTTTTCCTATGAGTCTTGATATCTCGACTAGCTGGGAGATCTACCTGCTTGGTAGATTTTGCATATCCATCTTATTTAGTTGTCATAGAAGGACTTGACTCCTTTTCAATTTTTTCTTTGTAACCAAGACCAATCTTGTCGCTGCAGGATCATTGGTTACTGATGAGTTCATCCAAAGTCTTTTAACTTTTGGTGTAGTTTTGAAGAGTTTTTCCATTTTTTACTTCCTTTCGTAAATAAACGATTTTAGCTTCCAATGCTTCTCTTTCCTTGTTGCTTTCCTATAATTCTTTCTTGAGCGATTCTTCAATTCGTTTGTATTCTTCAACCTTGATTTTAAGATTTAGGACTTGTCCCCTTTCTGTCTTTAATTCATCTTCAAGAGTCTTGACGTGCTTCTTCTCAGCCTTGAGCTCTTTAATAACCTTAATCACTTTGTTTTGAATTTCAACCTTAGTCATTTCTTCTTCTTTGTCTCCTTCATCAAGTGCCTCTTGCTTATTGTGCTTGGCCATAAACAATAATCTTCCATTGAATTCTTCTTCGTTATCACTGTCTTCTTTGGATGAGGAGCTATCTTATTTGGAGAAGAAACTTTTCTTAAACCATTTCTTCTTGCCTTCCTTGTTGAACTTCCTGGGACTTTTATTTCCTTTCGTAACAACCTCATTTTTGTGAGGACATTTGGCTGTAAAATGCCCAACCTCACCACAATAAAAACATATTAATGGAAGTTTACCTTTAAATTTTCCCATACATGTTCTCATTGTCCGCGAGAAATAGGTAAACTCTTTATTTGAAAATTCTTCTTCATCTTCTTCCTTTTCCTCATCCTTACAATTGCAAGTTTTTACTTTCGGAGTCTGCTTATCCTTAGTATTCTTCTTGGATGTGGAAAATGTTTTTTCTAAGTGAGATTTTCCATCCTCTTCTTCAATCCTCATTTCATATACTGTAAGAATTCCATGCAATTCATCTATGATAAGATTGGTTAGATTTGATCTATCTTCCAAGACAGATACCTTAGGGTTAAATCTTGTTGGCAAGGCTCTAAGGATCTTTCGGACAATAATTTTCATTTCAACAGGTTCTTCAAAACCTTCCAATGTATTTATTTTTTCATCAACACACTGAAAGTACGTAGCAATATATTTATATTCCCTCATTTTGAGTTGCTCAAATTTTTCCCTGAAAATTTGAAGTTTTGCTTCTTTCACCTTTGAGTCACCTACATATATATTTTCAAGCTTGCCCCATACCTCTTTAGCAGTTTTGCAACTCAATACCTTAAGATAAATAGTTTCGATAAGCCCACTAATAATAAGATCTTTAGCCTTTGCATCATATACCATATTTTTCTTACCTTGTTCATCTTGGGTCAGTGTGAAGCCTTTGTCAACGATTTCCCATACTTCGTATCCTTGCGCCAGCAAATGAACTTGCATTCTTCCACTCCAAAGTGCATAGTTATTTCCATTGAACAAAGGAACTCTATTCTTAGTATACTCCATGATCTCCTTTCAGTTGTTAGACTGCTATTGAAGGAACTTTGCTTTGATACCAATTGTTGGAAAATACTAGGGGGGCAGGGGTGAATTAGTATTGCTTAGCAATTAGCACTTTTAAATATTTTCAGAGCATTAGTTAATCTTTAATTATTATTAATGTTTATGTAGTAATAACAGCAAATAAAAGAACACAAGAGGCAAAAAAAAATTAGGTAGAAAACCCCCTCCGGGTCAAAAACCACTGAACTATTTTCTAATAAATTCTTTAATTTTCAGCCCCAACTGAAATGAAAGCAACAACTTCTTAGAATTATGGAAAATAATTCTTCTCCAACTCCCACTGGAAAGACACCCCACTGCCCTAGTTTCTTCAGTTATCAACTGAATGGATGCCCCAACACCCTAGAACAACATACCACCCTGAAGTGTTCATAGGCTCCAACATGTAGGCGATTTCATGCACCTTCCTAGCACCTCCCTACCACCCTATAATGACTGAAATGAGAAAAGAGTGTGGATTCCCTTACCAGTGACAATGATCCACGATACAATATGATTTACAATGATTTTGACCGAACACCCAATCACGTTATGATCTGCAACCTAACCATGACATCATTTCAATACAGACTCCTATACCTCCCAACAATGCATTTTCGACTCTAGGTAGATTGATTATTTTACAATAATGACTCTTCCAATGATGACACTTTTACAACTTTACAATGATGAATCTTGGCCTTGACACTTCTTCACAATATGCAGATGGTTGTCATGTTTTCAAAGGATGTCTCGTTGACTCTTGGCCTTGATACTTCTTCACAATACGCAGATGGTTGTCATGTCTTCAAGGGATGACCCGCTGCAATGCCTCCTTTGATTTGATACTTCAGCGCTTGAATTCTTACTTGAATTTGTACTTGAATCTTCTTCTACCTGCATGCAAAATTTTCCCCACGAAACCAATCCCAAAACAAACAAAATACCCTTCAAATTACCTCTGCTTGCAAAACACGTGTAAGTTCATAATAATGAATAAATACAAATTGAAATTACAATGCGTACTTGAAGTGTGCTTGTCACTTTTGTTGTTGACTTGTTGCAGCAGTAGAAAAATATTCTCACTCTTGATATAGGCCTGGACTTTATGCAAGACTATATCCAAATTTGTCCTAAATATATATACAATAAAAACTTATGACAGACCCTAGATTTGTGATGGACTAAGTTCTAAGTACAACAACAGAGACCATTCTATCAACTATGAAAAGAAAAGTAACATGAACTTACAACATCATATATATTTAGCAAACTTGGTGTAGCATCAAGAATATGTACCATCAAATGTGCAGTATCAAGAATAGGACATCCAAAATGTGGTATCAAAACTAACTGTGACACATAGAGACATAGAGATACAACTGAGACCTTGTATGTACTTACGTTGTCTTGCAAAAACATATGTCAAAGATGATACTCATATTTCAAATGTAAACACTAATCATACATACCTTGTTGTAGGAGACTTACCCTTGACTGTTGATGTGTGGTCATTACTGCAATGATCCTTGAATGCATTTTTTTCTTTCCTTCTAGGAGCTTGATATTGAATCTGTTGTATCTATGTAATTTCAGATCTCCATGGTTTGAAATTTCATCCTGTGGTAGTCCTCTGAGTCCTGTTTCTAACCCCACATGTCTAATCAATATTGGATTCTTCAAGAAAGAGTTATGCCCAATCTCCCACGATGACCTGATTATAGACTGGTTCAGTACAACGAACTTGTATGAAGTTCCACGTGTCATTGTTTTGATCTTAGGTCCTGAAAACGCTACTCAACACACTACAATGCTTCCTCTTTCTATGACTATTTAGGAAATTTGAATCCAATGCTAAGAAAGAAAGTTATGATGGTTTTCCCAACGTCACCTATTTTACATGGAATTTGGGAGCCTAAAAAACCTTAAATTCATCATATCATATCTTTGAACATATAGCAAACCAAGATCTAAAATTTGGTCATGAGGTTCATCAATAGTTCGGCTCAAATGGGCTTTAATTTCAGCTTTTGAAGCTTCGCAAAAAAATAGTTATAGTGAAAATTCCACGATGGCCTGTTTTAAGCCACAAAATCCCTACAAGAGGAGGAGATGAGGGTCATTATTTATATGAATGTCTTGAGTTGAGAGGGTCCTCAAAAAGTGAACGTTGGAGGGATTTTAGGAAAACAATAATATTAATTATTGACTATTCAATTACCACAACCAATTATGAGTGCCATGCCACAACCTCATAGGTTTTTAGCCACTAACTGGGGTTACTAACTTCAAACACAAATAACTCTCAAACCGGGAAGAACTGGGAGGCGTACCATATATCAGCGGAAACATATCGACGAGCAAAATCCATCAAGAAGATATTTGACACAAAATAATATGAGTTGTCAAGTCAAGATGCCCTTCTAATATCGGGGTAGCCCCTGGTGATTATTGGGTTGACATCAATGACAACCACTGATCAACACCATGATCCTAAAGAAGAATTGACTTATCACAACTCATCAGGAGGTTAGAAGCACCGAATTACTAAAATATACAAGTAGGAAGTATAAGTGATAATAAAAACAATAAAATCAAAGAGGAATAGAGTCACAACGAGGTAACATAAATCTAAAAGTATTGTTGCAAAGGCTGCAACACCCTCCAAAATTTTGGCCTATACTTAAATTACATAGCCTACTGTGGATCTTGTGATCGATCATATTTTTGTTGCTTATTTGGTGAGATGATGATCTCAAGCTTCCATCTTTGATCGTAAGATTTGTTCACACTTTTATCTTTATATAGTATGTGCCATATTTGGGCATGGGGATTATCTCTTGTCATGCAAAGGGAAGTTTGTTTTGCTTCAAGGGGAAATCTTTATGAGAATGGGTTGTCCTCACCACATAGACATGTTTGACACTCATTTCATGCACTCTTACATAAGTGTCGAATTTATCCTCCCAAATTCTATCATCGGAGCCACACTTGCCATAAGTTGCCACAAAGGTTGTTGCATTAAGTGAAGTATGTATTATATGTTCTAGCTGGTCTATGTTGTATCACTAAGTGTTCAAGTGTGTGATTGTAGTCAAGTTTTAACATTATTCACATCAGTTTCACTGATCCCACACTTTGCCAAATTCTGGAGTTTCCCCAGCAACCTAGTCTCATCCAGCTTTCATGAACCACACACCACACATATGTAACCGTAAAACTTTTCCCTTGCATGTTGGAACTGCACAATGCGTAGAAAGCCTAGCCACCCTTAGCATTCAAAACTACGTAGTGGTTTTCTCTAGTGTCCTTCCCTTAGTCAAAACCCACTATGTTTAGAAACTGCACATTTTTGTCCCTCGGGCATTTCAGTTGCCCAGTTCACCTTACATCCTGAAACTGCACAGATGTTTCCTCCCAGGGCCTCATCCTACAGCAATGCATTGCATCCTAAAACTGCATAGTTTTATCCCTCAGCTGCCCAGTCTGCCTTGCATCCTGAAATTGTACAGATGTGTCCTCCTAGGGCCTCATCTCGCAACTGTGAAGTTTTTTCCCTCAACTACCCAGTCTGCCTTGCATCCTGAAACTACGCAGATGTGTCCCCCCAAGGCCTCATCCCACAGTAGTCACTAATTGCTGAAACTAAGCAATTATGTATCTCAGAGGCCACGAAGAAGGATGACATGCTAGATGAATCTCAAGGACTTGAGGAGAAAGATAAGCATACCAAGGAACCCAAGGTATGATAGAATATCGGGACTGCATGAAGACTCCATCTAATGCATAACCCTTTGGAGGGTAGGTATGGAAAAAAAAAGCACATAATTTGAAATACACCTCTTAATGTAGCTTGAAGGATTGTTTATCATTGTCACATCATTCTATCTTCAATAACATGCATGGTTGCAAGCACTGAAAGTCATTCCATGTGTTTCCTTTACGTCTCTTGCTCCATTTCACTTGTTGGATTAATTGTCATTTGTTGACATGTTTGGTTGTTATGTCATGTTTACGAACCATTTTGGTGACCTTAAAGGTTGTTCTTTGTGTATACAAGTTGTCATAGCCATGTAAACATATATCGCACTCATACACAAAGTTGTAAGTACTGCCGCACAAGTGCCGTCATAGTTGTCCAAAGGTCTATCCCAAATGTCGTACCTGTCGCTTTTAACTCTAGACAGTCTCACTAAGGGAAATGCTTGGTCTTATTGTCCTAGTGGTTTATGTTTTCATGTTGTCTAAGATGTTAAGTGTGTGATCACAATGTAGAGTCCTCACAAGTTCACTTGCCTCCCACACTTGGCCATTTTCCTGAAAATCCTTCTGATTGAACAAATCCACTTCAGCAGACCTCGACTGAGCTGCATTACGTAGTGTCAGCCCTCAGTGTTGCTGCTCTGCTGCCTGGAATTGTGCAGTGCTTGAGGCTGCCCCCCAGGATAGTTTCATTGTGCAATCCCTGAAGTGAGCAGTCGTCCTTCCCAAAATTGCACAAAAACTTCCTCAAAGCCCGACCTAAACTACACACTTTGTAAGATCAGTCATCAAGCCTCCTCCCTGCCTGCTAGAACCCCGCAAGGCGCAAAGACTTGAACCTTCTTTTCCTCCCAGAATTGCATAGAGGTTTCCTCCCAGGTTCTTCCCTCAGTCGGGACTCACTGCTCCCAAAAACTACGTAGAAATGTCCTCTCTGGTCCCTCCGCTGCCCTACCTTGTCTTCCCTCAAAAAATTGCGTAGAGGTTCCCCAGGGTCCCACCTTGTAGCTACCACTGGTGACCTCAATTTTCCAATCCTTCCTCCCGTGGCCATTGCGCAGTTTTCCCTGACAGTGAAGACTATGCCCTAGAGTTCCTCATTCAAGCCTAAGTAGCGCTCTGCGCAGTCTTAGTGACCAATCTCCCTCCCTGTCACTTGGAACTGCGCAGTGTGTAATTACTAGGCTCTTTTCCCCAGTCTTTCATCTATCCTGGGCCCAGTCCATGGAAAACAATGCATCATCTTAGACTAGGAGGTTTTAGATTTGATGTCGTCCCATCATGAATGAATTGTGGTAACAAGTGTAGAAATTTTGAATAATATAACACTTATTCATAGAGATTATCCTGATTATACACTATTTTCGGAATGCATGCATAATACATAACCTCCTCTACGTTGATCATCAATTTTACAGAATTAAGAAACAATCGCATGCGCACATTGAAACATCAATCACACATATCAACACAGTATGTACTGGGGAAAGCATACATCTGAAAACCCCCAACTATCTGTATATTATAATGATAGAGAACATGTAACAATACATAGTATAATACTCCTCACAAGTACTCAGTACTATCTCCACCTGCTACACACAAACTAGCTCAGATCTGAATCAAGTCACAGGTTCAAATCTCCTCCACTGTTTACCTGCCTCCACTGTGCAATCCAATGTGAGAATAGGAATGATCCAAGCTCGTTTTCCTTGGCTTGTACTGTGCAATCCTCATTGGCAATCTCAATCATTGATTGTGCAAATATCATGCACAACTATAGTCACAACTGATAGTAGTCTCCACCTCTAACACCTATCTCCACTAAACTATCCATGCACTGAGTTAACTGATGTATTCTTTAGTTGATTTATGAGTTAATAATTAGTGAATTAATTAATAATTAATTCACATCACTCATCACTAGTGTATTTGGTAGTTAGACGAAATACAACTGGTTCAACTAAGTCAAACTGAACACAACTCCATCAACTCCTCAATCAACTCCACCAAACTCAATAACTTGAGTTCTAACTAAAGTCCATCATGCAATAGCTCAACTAACCCATAAGAAAAGCGTATTTCCTTCTGGCAGTTGCATGTGCCACATCCGTAGCTCGAACTGAAGTGCTCCAAGAGGATAAGATAATGTTTATAGTCCAAATATTATTAAGAGCTAATAATATTCGACTGTTCTATTTTTAGACTAGCAGTCTAAAAAAAGACTCCGCCCATATGTCTAAAAACAGAAGTCCATCTATTTTTACCAACATGAGAAATCATCCAAAAATAGAATCCTGCAACTCATAGACCATGATCCATATGTCTAAAAATAGACTTTGCGCCAAAAATAGCCTGCGGGCCCACTTAGTGAAGGCGACTTCTTTTCACTAAGCTCCATCATCTTGTTGCATTTTCAACACTCCCTCTCAACAAGATATGGATTATCTGCAACCCCTATCCTGCCTCGGTGGTATTCGAATTTGCTCCTGGTGAGCGCCTTTGTCAAGATATCGGCATCCTGATCCTTCGTGGGAATGTATGAAAGTAACATGATTCTCCGCTGCACACAATCTCTGATATGATGGTACCTGATGTCGATGTGCTTGGATCTATCATGAAATACTGAATTAGCCAAGAGTTTAATGCAACTCTGGTTATCAAAAATAAATCACAGTAGGCTCCAAGTGTGACCCGAACAACCCGACCAGGATCTTCCTCATCCATATAGCCTCGCATGCAGCCAAACTTGCTGCCATATACTTGGCCTCTGCTGAACTGGGTGCCACGGATCTCTGCTTCCTACTGTACCAAGAAATTGCTGTTGACCCGATACTGAAGATCCCTCTAGATGTGCTCTTTCTGTCCGTTGTGCTCCCTGCCCAATCTGCATCCGTGAAGCCACATAGCTTCACCTCATCCTCCTGTCTGTACCACAATCCATATCCTGATGTGCCTCTGAGATAATGCAATACATGCTTGCCTGCCTTCTAGAAGAGCTTGGTTGGCTTAACCATAGCTTGTGAAAGCTGGTTAATAGCATAGCATATATCGGGTTGTGTATTGACCAGATACAATAGCGACCCCACGAACTGTCCATAAATAGTGGCATCCACTACCTCCGCTGAAGTAGCATCCTCCTTCCTCCAACCTCCAAGAAGAGGAGTATCAACAGGCTTGCAGCCATGCATGTTGAACTTCTCCAGTATCTCCCGAGCATACTTACCCTGAGAAACAAATAGTCCATCACTACGCTGCCAAATTTCCAATCCCAGGAAATAATGAAGGAGGCCCAAGTCCTTCATCTCAAACTCTCTAGCAAGATCCTCCTTGCATGAAAGTATCAACAGCTCATCTCCCGTCAAAATCAAATCATCTACATAAAGTACAATGATAAGCAACTTACCCTCCACCACAATCTGGTATAGGTTAGGATCCGCCTCACTCTTGGAGAATCCAAGTCCGGTGAAATAACTGTCTATCCATGTGTACCAAGCACGAGGTGCTTGTTTCAACCCATACAATGCTCTCTTGAGCCTGCACACATGCGACTCGCTGCTGAAGATCTTGAAACCTTCGGGTTGCTCTATGTACACCTCCTCCTCAATGACTCCATTGAGGAATGCAGTCTTCACATCCATCTGATGAATGTGCCACCCCATCTGCGCTGAGAGAGCAAGAATCGTCCGTATGGAAGAATACCTTGCGACAGGTGCAAAGGTCTCCTCATAATTGATCCCCTCTATCTGTGAAAAGCCTCGGGCAACAAATCTTGCCTTGTACTTCTCCACACTCCCGTCAGCTGCCTGCTTCACTTTGTAGATCCATCTTGAACCCACCATTGATTTCCTCTCCGGTCTTGGGACAATCTCCCATGCACTGTTTCTGACAATCGAATCATACTCTTCCACAATGGCATCTACCCATGCAGGATCCTCCACAACTTCCTCGAAAGAGGATGGCTCAGTCACGACACATTTGCTCACAAGAGACATGTATCCAGTGTACTGATTAGGTGACTGTCTCTGTCTGCGCAGTCCTGTAGGTGGTCCTACAACCTTCTCTGCATCTTGAGCCAGTCGCTCAGTTTCTGTAGTGTGCTTTCGCCCTCTGATGGTTGGCGCTGCATGAGTGGTCTCTTCCACTCCATGAAATTCATCTTGTGGCATATCCACGTCCTGAAGCTCATCCTTAGGAACTAATAGCTCCTCATCTGCATGCAAGTGTGGCTCCCTCTCAAGCGAACACTTCATGGCTTTCTCCTCCTGAAATTTGATATCCCATTGCACAACAGTCTTGCGACTGTCTAGCAAATACACATGATAGTTGAGGGGCGTATTAGTGTACCCCACAAATATCCCAACCTTTGTGGCTGGCTCCAGCTTCTTCCTGGCATCCTTCGTCACATGCATGTAAACAGGAGAACCAAAAATCCTCAAATGGGAAATATCATGCCTCTTACCAGAATAAGCCTCCTCAGGTGTACTCATGCCAAGTATCTTGTGAGGACAACGGTTTTGCACATATACTGTAGTATTGCATGCCTCCACCCATAAGTGAAGGGGTAGGCCCTGATCATGCAACATCACCCGTGCAACACCCACGATCGTTCTGCTCTTCCGCTCAGCAACCCCGTTCTGCTGTGGGTTATGGGGAGCTATGAGGTCTCTTCGAATCCCTTTTGCGCTACAGAGGTCCTTGAACTCACCAGAAATGAATTCACCATCATTTTCGCTCCTAAGAACCTTCACCTTCTTCCCCGATTCCTTCTCCACTAGTGCTTTAAACTCACAGAACTTTGAGTATGTCTCGCTCTTCTTCTGCATGAAGAAGATCCAGCACTTCCGAGAGAAATCATCAACAAAGATCACGTAGTACCTGTGCTTTGTTGTCGAATCTACTGAGAAAGGTCCACGCACGTCTGTGTGAATTCTCTCAAGGATCGTCGTGGCGCAACTATCCTTCTCGTGAAAGGTATCTTTCACAAATTTTCCCAATGTACACCCCTTGCACTGATCTTACTGTGCAAGAGTGCCTTTAGGAAGCCCAGTAGAAATCTGCTGCAGTATCTTCAAGGCTCCATGGTGAAGGTGGCCCAATCTCCTGTGCCACAACTCGCCATCATCCCGGCTCACCCAATCCTTCTGCCTTGCATCCCATTGCTGCACAGCCATCTACATGCAATTGATAAAGGTTCCTAACTCGAACCCCTATCTTCCAGGTTTCTCTAGTTGTCTTACTTCGCAGGAAAGCCTTTCCCTCGCTGAAAACAACATCATATCCCTTGTCTTCTAACATCGCCACAGAGATAAGATTCTTCTTCAATCCTGGAACATGCATCACTTCCTTCAATACGAAGGGTTTACCAGACTCCCTCTCAAAGGAAATGGTACCGATACCGGTCGCACTGTATCTACCATCATTTCCCATCTCGATGTGCACTCCAAGATCTTTCTCATCCAGATCAGAAAACAAATCTCGATCTCCTGTCATGTGAAAAGACGCACCACTGTCCAAGAACCATACCAATCCCATCACACTTGATACCAAGCATGTGATCAACGAAAAATCAAGCTCAAACTGCAAGGCTAAGGCCTCTCCCGCTGCAGATCCAGCAGCTTGCTTATTTTTCTTCTTCTGCAGACAATTTGTGGCATAATGTCCGTGTTGGTGACAGTGAAAGCACTTCACCTTGGACATGTCCTGCTTCTTGCCTTTCACACCAGAATGAGAAGCTTTCTTGTTCTTCCCCTTCTTTGCTTTGGCATCCAAAACGCAATTTTCTTCATCAGATGCCTTTGATGAAGATCTGTCCCTGGTATTCCGCCTGATCTCCTCTTGCACAAGATCTGACCAAAGTCTCTCCCATCCTGGCAATTTCTCCCGACCATTGACAGAGTCCTGATAGGAATGCCAACTCTTTGGAAGACCAAGGAGAGCCAAGCTCACCAAGTCCTCATCATCGACAGTCACCCCCACACTTCCCAGCTCATCCCGGCATTGGGTGAACTTCGTGAGATACTTGGGCATACTATCTCCTTTCTCACACTTAATGTTTCTGAGTTTATGCTTGAGCACCAACTTCCTCTGGTCTCTCTTGCTTTGGAATAAATCTGTCAATGCTTTGCACATCAAGTATGGAGAAGCCTTTCCATGCAGGCTGGATACAATGTGATCCTTCACGCCCACCAACAGAATCCTTCGACACTTTGCTATCTTCTTTTGCCAAGCCTCAACGTGAGCAGCATCAGTAGGCTTTGGGACCTCAACCTATATGAACTCATTCAACCCATTTTCATTTAACACCACCTCCATCCTGTCTTTCCATGCAATATAATTCGAGCTGCCTTCAAGGGCATACTCCAATCGCAATCCGTTGAAAGAAATTTCAACTTTGACACTAAGAAAACACTGCTGCAAATTCAAATTCCACCAACTCAAAACTCAACCGCTCCGGATCTAAAATACGTGAGAACAAAGTATTTCTTGTATAGAGATTGACTGTATGGGATTTTACCAGATATCTCAGCTTCCAAAAGAAGGATGAATCCAGAGGCTACCTGGCCTGATTACAGACTCTGCCTGAAGAAATAAAATGTAATCACTTTCTGAATAATAGATCTGATGATCAACTCTACTCTGATACCATGTAGAAATTTTGAATAATATAACACTTATTCACAGAGATTATCCTGATTATACACTATTCATGGAATGCATGCATAATACATAACCTCCTCTACGTTGATCATCAATTTTGCAGAATTAAGAAACAATCGCATGCGCACATTAAAACATCAATCACACATATCAACACAGTATGTACTGGGGAAAGCATACAACTGAAAACCCCCAACTATCTGTATATTATAATGATAGAGAACATGTAACAATACATAGTACAATACTCCTCACAAGTACTCAGTACTATCTCCACCTGCTACACACAAACTAGCTCAGATCTGAATCAAGTCACAGGTTCAAATCTCCTCCACTGTTTCCCTGCCTCCACTACGCAATCCAATGTGAGAATAGGAATGATCCAAGCTCATTTTCCTTGGCTTGTACTGTGCAATCCTCATTGGCAATCTCAATCATTGATTGTGCAAATCTCATGCACAGCTATAGTCACAATTGATAGTAGTCTCCACCTCTAACACCTGTCTCCACTAAACTGTCCATGCACTGAGTTAACTGACTGATGTATTCTTTAGTTGATTTATGAGTTAATAATTAGTGAATTAATTAATAATTAATTCACATCACTCATCACTAGTGTATTTGGTAGTTAGACTAAATACAACTAGTTCAACTAAGTCAAACTGAACACAACTCCATCAACTCCTCAATCAACTCCACCAAACTCAATCACTTGAGTTCTAACTGAAGTCCATCATGAAATAGCTCAACTAACCCATAAGAAAAGCGTATTTCCTTTTGGAAATTGCATGTGCCACATCCGTAGCTCGAACTGAAGTGCTCTAAGAGGATAAGGTAATGTTTATAGTCCAAATATTATTAAGAGCTAATAATATTCGACTATTCTATTTTTAGACTAGCAGTCTAAAAATAGACTCTGCTCATATGTCTAAAAATAGAAGTCCATCTATTTTTACCAGCATGACCAATCATCCACAAATAGCATCCTGCAACTCATAGACCATGATCCATATGTCTAAAAATAGACATAGTCTAAAAATAGACTTTGCGCCAAAAATAGCCTGCGGGCCCACTTAGTGAAGGCGACTTCTTTTCACTAAGCTCCATCATCTTGTTGCATTTTCAACAATAGGTTCACTGATAAATCATGCCGATACGACAAACGAGATGGAGAAGAAGAAAATGTGCTAGAAGACTTATTTGCAACTAGATGGATGAAAGAATCTCATCAAAGAAAAAGCGAAGGGAACACATGCATGCAACCATCTTACAAGAACAAGATCATTGAAGACCCCGCAACATCAAGCTATGTGGAGGAGAAGAGAAAGTGCATCCAAGAACACATCCATCACTCAGGAGCAACAACAACTTGTCATTTCCACCACAACCTGCCAATCCATGTCAACAGTGTCATTTCAAGTTGTGTCATGAATTTTCGAGGCCACATCACTAGTATGATGGACCATATATGTTGTAACTAAATGTAATGTAAAGTGAAATTGCAACGGACACACAATGAAGATGAGGAGTCATGTCAGTTGAAAATTCATAGGAAATTGAATGGTCATGAGGGTAGTCCAAGAGTCACAAGGGTCAAGCATCACCCTTGGCTATATATACCCCTCCCATTGTATGAGCAAGGAATTTTCACCTTGGATCCTCCCACAAAGCATAGAGTTTTCAGTCAGTTCTTTGAGGAGCAGGGAGTGGCTCCATTGTCCCACTACTAGGGGTAGTGATGTATGATGTATATATGTGTCTTGGAAATTTTGCTTAATACAAAAGCCTGTTTAGGCCATCACGTTTTCATGCATGTCTTGTAGATGTTTGTAAGACTATTCTTTCTGCATTTGTAATTCATGTTTGTTTCACATGTACTAATATAGTTGTGTTGAAAATGGCAACAAGAAATGCTAAAAATAGAAATGCTATAAATAGCATTGCTATAAATAGCATTTCATGTACTAGTGTTGGATATAGCAACAAGGAATGATAAAATAGAAATGCTAAAAATAGCATTTCAGGATACATTCCAATTTTAGTTAGTCCCTGAACTAAAATTGAGAATTAAAATTCGAATTTGATCTTAGCAGTTGTTTGAAAAATAATTAATTAATTCATATTGAATTAATTAATTGGAGAAAATCAAACATGAAGTCTATGTGAAGACATGGAACAATTTTCCCATTGATTGACGAATTTATCCCTTAATTAAAGTGATCACAATGAGTTGTACTTTGAGTTGTAATTAGTTAGCTCAGTTAACTGAGTTAAGTCTAGTTAGATTAGTTCCAACAGTTTGTGGAACTGATTGTGAGTTCAGTTAGTTCATGCATGCATGCATGTAACTACTGCACTTTAGATAACTGAATATTCTCTCATAAATAACTCATGCATGTTAGTTCAGTCAGAGACCCAGTTGAGATAAGAGGAAGGGAAAGTGTACTATCAATTGGAGGAATTTTCCTATATAGGAAACTCATCCATGCAGAAGGAATTATCTCCTTTAGGATTGCGCAGTTACTTCTGAGTTTGGTGAGTTGTACGAGAGGTGAATTCACACAGGTGGCAGCCAGAGGACCCAGGAGAAACTGCGCAAGGAAATAGGAGGCTTGGAGGACTAGAGGAAGGCATATGTTGTGTCTATTCAGTCTATGAGAAGCATTGAGGGATTGTACTGAGAGCTGGATAGCTTGTGAGCTAAAGCTTTGTGTAATCTAGAGATATTTACACTTGTATGATAATACAGATAGCGAGGTTTTTAGTTGAGGCTTTCCCCAGAGTATTCTTGTATGTTTCATGTGTATGATTTCTTCTTCTTTTTTATATGTGTTCCGATTGATCTTGCTCAAATTGATTAAGCTTCCACAAAGTTTGTTTGTAGAAGTAGATCAAGTATTTTGCTTTCGTATATTGCATTATCAGGTGATCTACAATGAGAACACATATAAGCTTCCGCAAAGTTTGTTTGTAGAAGTAGATCAAGTATTTTGCTTTCGTATATTGCATTATCAGAGCAAAGGTGATCAAAGTGGAGAACAATATACAAAGAAGGGAGAAGTTCGAAATTTGAAGTTCCTGATTATAGAAATCGAATTCTTATCACATCTCAAATTTCACCAATGGCATTCAATGGTTTGAGACTCGAGTATGCCCTGGATGGAAGCTTGAATTATATAGCCTGGAAGGATTGCATGGAAGCAGTATTAGAGGACAACGGTTTGAAGGACTTCATTGATCAGGAAGTCCCCAAGCCAGCAGCTACTAATGCCCAAGAATTGGCGGAATGGAAGAAATGTGTGGCTAGAGCGAGGAGAATCCTTCTAGAGGGAGTTCGAGACCACATTGTCTCGAGTCTCCATGGGAAGAGACACCATTTTCAATGTGGAAAACATTGAAGGATCTATATCACAACAGCAACGGTCAGAGGAAGCTAGCGTTGAAAGACAAGGTTCGAAAAATCAAGTGTGATGAGCTTGGAAGTGTAGGGATCACGACAACCGATGATGACATGGTGAGTCTTGCTCTCCTCGGTCTTCCTAAGAGCTCGCATAGCTACCAAGACTTGTTAAATGGAAGAGATAAATTACCAGATTGGGAACAACTTTGGTCGGATCTGATGCAGGAGGAGATAAGGAGAAGCACTAGAGATGGATCTTCATCAAAGCAAGATGATGAAGAAAATCTAGCCTTAGCGAGTAAGGAAAGGAAAGGGAGAGGGAAGGCATCCCATTCCAAATCCAGTTCTTCCCATGGTGGGAAGAAGATTGAAAAATCAAAAGTATGATGCTTTCATTGTCATGAGGTGGGCCATTATCCTACGAATTGCCCACAAAAGAAACCCAAGAAGGGATCCTCGAAGGGATCAGATGGTGAGACACTGGCCTCGTAGTTCGAATTGGATTTCACCCTCATCGCATGTATGGTTTCATTGATGGTGGGGTGTATTTGATACCTGGACAGTGGAGCCTCTTTCCACATGATCGATGATAAGAGTTTGTTCAGTACCTTGGAGGAGAAAGACCTTCAGATACTCATAGCAATGGGTAATGATGAAAAGTATAGTGTTTTAGGTGTGGGCACGGTTTCTTTTCAGAGATAGCATGGAGCTCGCATTACCTTGACAGATGTGAAGTATGTGCCATGACTGAAGAAGAACTTGGTATCAATTGCGATGCTGGAAGACAAAGGCTATGATGTAGTCTTCAGTAAGGGAAAGGTTTTCCTTAGACACATCACCACGAGATAGGTGAAGCAGATCGGTTCACGAGTCAAGAACCTGTATGCTCTTGAGGTTCAAGATGCATGTAAAGCCTTGAGGAGCAAAGCAACTATTGGAGACTTGGTGGTTGAGAGGGAGAGTACATTACCTCTCAACATGAAGTGCCAGAAGAAGTCTCAGACAATTGTGGAGGAGCCACAATTGGTGAAGCATCTTTAGGAGGTTATGGAGCAGCCATAACTGGAGAAGCTGAGAGGAGATTGAGTGGAGGCATCCACTCATGAAAATACCTCCAGTAGGGGGAAATTTCAAGCCAAGTGGGCAGAGGGATCACATGCATCCATACCTTTAGGTATGAGGTGGGGCGATGTGGAGTGATAGTCCCAAGAAAGCTAAAATAGGGGTAGGATCTTTGAGGTACCCAACCTCTCTGATTAGACCTTGCTATAGGAGCCTCGACGAGGAGTAGCAGGGCTGGCTAAGTGGGTAGAGATAGATGCAGATGGAGCGGCAGAGGAAGCTTCAACATCAGAGTGTGTTTTTAGCTGAACAAGGAGGTCAGTTGGGAGCTCAGTTACTTACTTCTCAGTAACTAAGTTTCAGTGAAATAGTGGGCAGCACGATGCAACATGATGAGAGGAGGTGCAATGTGGATGCACGCTGGGAGATAGGACCAGCAGTAGCACAGATGCAACATGAGGAATCAGTGTGATTAATGCAGTCAGATATCAAAGTGACAGAGGCTAGAGCAGTCAGATACCGAAGAGCACAGAGGTGCAGAGTTTTCAGTCGATAGAGGCAATAACATTCAGAGAATTTGATGACAGAGGCATCATTCAGATTCAGGTTGGATATTTTTTTTTCTTCTAGAGTTGTTGGAGCAACAACACTAGGGAGAAGTGTTGCATGCAGAATATTCCAAAGGTTCAGTGTTGAAAATGGCAACAAGAAATGCTAAAAATAAATTGCTATAAATAGCATTTCAGGTACCAGTGTTGGATATAGCAACAAGGAATGATAAAATAGAAATTCTAAAAATAGCATTGCTATAAATAGCATTTCAGGATACATTCCAATTTTAGTTAGTCCCTGAACTAAAATTGAGAATTAAAATTCGAATTTGATCTTAGCAGCTATTTGAAAAATAATTAATTAATTCATCTTGAGTTAATTAGTTGGAGAAAATCAAAGATGAAGTCTATGTGAAGACATGCAATATTTTTCCCTTTGATTGAGGAAGTTATCCCTTAATTAAAGTGATCAGGATGAGTTGTACTTTGAGTTGTAATTAGTTAGCTCAGTTAACTGAGTTAAATCTAGTTAGATTAGTTCCAACAGTTTGTGGAACTGATTGTGAGTTCAGTTAGTTAATACATGCATGCATGTAACTACTGCACTTCAGATAACTGAATATTCTCTCATAAATAACTCATGCATGTCAGTTCAGTCAGAGACCCAATTGAGATCAAAGGAAGGGATGGTGTACTATCAGTTGGAGGAATTTTCCTATATAGGAAATTCATCCATGCAAAAGGAATTATCTCCTTCAGGATTGCACTATTACTTATGAGTTTGGTGAGTTGTGTGAGAGGTGAATTCACATAGGTGGCATCCAGAGGACCCAGGAGAAACTGTGCAAGGAAATAGAAGGCTTGGAGGATTGGAGGAAGGCATATGTTGTGTCTATTCAGTTTATGAGCAGCATTAATGGATTGTATTGAGAGCTGGATAGCTTGTGAGCTAAATCTTTGTGTAATCTGAAGATATTTCCACTTGTATGATAATACAGATAGGTAGGTTTTTAGCTGAGGCTTTCCCTAGAGTATTCTTCTGTGTTTCATGTGTATGATTTCTTCTTCTCTGTTATATGTGTTCCAATTGATCTTGATCAAATTGATTAAGCTTCTGCAAAGTTTTTTTGTAGAGGTAGATCAAGTATTTTGCTTTAGTATATTGCATTATCAAGTGATCTACAGTGAGAATTTCTACAAGTTGAACTATTTCGGTTGTTTTAGTACTTACCTTATTGGGAATGTGTTGTATTGGTTATCACTATTATCTCATCCTTGTGGACTACTCTGCAGGATACTAGACAGACCTTCCTCGCTTACTGGTTATAGTGACCGTCACATCCATTGTGGACTACTCCATTGGATGGTGGGCGGGTCTCCCCTTGTAATTTGGTTTTAACGGCTATCGCATCTTCTGTGGACTATTCTGCTGGATGTTGGACTGACCATTCCTAGTTCGTGTGTGTCCCTTCCTGGGTGGTACTATTACCTCTCACTTAGAGGCTCACTTTTCTCTCCCCTTTGCAGTAAGAGAACTATAAGAACCAGTTTCTATACTATATACTTTCTTTTCTTTTTTTTATAATTCACAATAAAATACAACCAGAAGAGACAGACGTTGGGAATTCAAATTTATTCAGCACTATCTAACACATTCCTGAAGTTCATTTCATTGAACATATCATAAAATTTACATACATTTAACTAAGACCATGAAGCAATCATATAAAATAATATTGCAACACATATGTACCGTTCACCAGAAGACGAGACTCCACTTGATTTTCTATTACTTGTATTCCCTTGTTGTCGGTCACCTCCGAGAGTGAATGACGACGTACTTGATCCGAATGTGATGACTCACTGGTTAACCTCCCAGCCTACTCCTTGGGTACTCTTCTTCCCCGCAGACCCCGAAGCTGCAATGAGGTTGTATAATGGAGGACTGCACTAGCTGGTAGAGGAGAGCACTCCTTGGCCCAAGAGTCCCCTCTCTAAAATCCTCTACCTCACCAAACTCACTATAGTTTCGTAATCACTGCTCTGACATCGTCTCGTCCATCCAACCATAGGGTTCCCAAAAGTGCATTCTCCCATGGCTTGCCCCTTCTTTTATAGGAGTCCTCATAGGTGACACTTGGCATGTCATGCATAATTAATTATTTTTTTATAATTCAATAGCTTGATTATTCACCCACCCATGTGTCACTCTCTCATCAAGGGTCTCCAAAAATTATTTACTTAAATTTTAATTTAAAACTAATATTTTCCTCACCTCAACAAGATTCCTATTCCTTCTCCTAGTTGCCTCTTTATCCCCCTTTTTATTCCTTAATTTGTGCATTACTAAAATTCAATTAATGAGTCAAGATTTGATCCCCTATCTACTTCCTAATTTAACTCAAGTTATCTCTTAGATGGATATTCTTATGTTGGTTGTTGCCACATGGAGGTTCTCTACATTTCTCTAAATTTAATTTATTATTCTTGTTTTAATTCACCTTCCTCTTCTCTTAATTAGGTTTAATTAGTTTAGGATTAATCTTTATCCTTACAATTATGTCCCTTTTTCTCAAATTAAACTACATAATCTACCTAATATTTTCCAACATGGGAAGGGTAGAGTTTTTAAGGTAATCTATTTTATTTCTACTTATGATCCTCTTAACCCAAGTTCTATTTTTGATTTAATTACCTCGGTTTCTAACATCATTTACCCTTGATTTAAATTTACCTAGTTTTCATTTCTTGATTATATTTATCAATTAATTCATTTTTAATGATTCCAAGGGTGCCAAGTTTGGTCGTGCCCTTCAAGAACTTCCCTTGAAGCTCCAAGGGTGCCATGCCTAACAATTTATTTATGATGCCAAGGGTGCAAAGTTGGTCGTGCCCTTCAAGAAATTCCCTTGAAGTTCCAAGGGTGCGACGCCTAACATTTTATTTGTGATGCCAAGGGTGCCAAGTTGGTCGTGCCCTTCAAGAAATTCCCTTGAAATTCTAAGGGTGACACGCGACTTGCCCTTCAAGCATTCAGTGACTACGAGGGGAAAGTATAGGTGCAACGTCATAGACCGTTATCATCTCTTATGTTGCTTTCTATAGTGAGACTAATGGTGTCAGGGATCAAGGAATCCGCCTTGATGCGTGCCCCCCAGTAAAATCCTCATGAGCGACCCAACTTTGGGACTTGCCCTCATGGCATCGTGATATTCAAAGTGAAGGTGTTTTAACTCTTCCAGCCCAAGTCACGGCGGGAGTGCTAGTGGGTGAGATCAGGGACATTGTCCCACCCCTCCCATGTAGTTCCATCCACTTGTACAACCCCATTACCCATATGTGAGTCATTCTGCCAAGCAACTAATCTGTGCCTGCAACCATTAACATATCATCAGAATATAGATAAACATATATAGCAGGTTTCAAAATCGACTTAGAATTTCAAATATAAAATAATATAAATTTTCATCAAACCAGGGGTCGTCAACTCGTCATGTGCGAGTGCCTCTATTGGTTTCCTACCATACTCAATAATAATCAGTAACCAGGTTCTCAGTGTTAGTCATTGTCATAATAGCATTACTACCATCACCTGGTCATTCACATCATTGTGCATTGTGAATTAGAACTAATGTAAGTACTAACATAGGGGATACCTCCATAACGTTAATGGAACCATACATATAGATAAAAGCTATCATCATTATAACATCAATAGAAAACATGTATATCCTTTACTACTATCACCATCATGATATCAATAGAGAGTACACATAACCATTAACTATATTGTAATCATAATATAAATAGAGAACATACATAACCATCTCATTCACTAATAATAGAGTCACGTTTCTGGATCCTCAACCTGAGTTCCTCATAGAATAAAGTATCTAAGATAATGTCATATTAGGGTCAGAAAACTAGAGTGGGAACTACAAGAACCTTGATACAATTACGTTACGCACTCACTAGACACACTTACCTTGTTGTTTGAAGATACTAGCGTAACACTCTCATGTGTTGGCAGCTAGATCCAAGGCAGATCTTTGAGTATTTGGCAACAAGGCCTTTATATCGGATGGGACAACTACACCAAATGGTGTGAGGTCTAGTTGGGACTTCATATCAGGGAGATCCCCTTACTTGATAGATTTCCAGCACTGTCAACAAAATGGCACTAGAAGGAGGAATAGACGACAGGCTATGCCCATAGATTCTGGTTTGAATCCCTTATTTAAAAGGGCTCTTCCTGAAATCATAATCTCAGGATGTTTTTATAAAAATCTTAATTGTACCATACCCGCGGAAGTTATTCATGACCTGTCCAAGTTGAAGTTCAATTGTGAGGGTGAACCGCCTTTTCATGTGCATCTACTTCAAGTTATGACTCTTTGTTGTTGTCACCAAATAAATTCCAAAAATGTCTAGGTTATATTACTCACCCTCACATTCAAAGGTCATGTTAAGAAATGGTGTCATACATTACCCATTTCTTATATCGGTTCATTCGGTCAGCTTGCCGAGATGATGGTTAAAGCTTTCAATACGTATAGCCACTGGGATGTCTGTGAAAAAATATGTCGTTCAAGCATGAAGTCTGACGAATCAGTTGAGGACTTTGTTGATCGGTCCCTTTACATCTGTTGCGAAATTATTGATAAAATTTTGAGCTCGGATTTCTTGAGACAAGCGTTTAAACGCTTGGTTCCTGTCTCCCAATATGGTGAACCTCTTGATTTTCCTTCCTCCCCAACTCTTGCGGATCATGAGGAACCTCAGACTGCAGAGGAGGAGCCCACCACCCCATTTGTTCCTTGTCCTCCTCATTTTCCAGTCTCGATGTGGGTGCTCCCTTGCGATGATCATGAAGCTAAGAAATCTACAAATCAAGTCCCCAAACCATCTTGTCATCTATCTCCCGCTTCAATGGAGGAAATTCCAGAATGGCTCAGGAAGCCTACAATGAAGACTCTCTCCTCCATTTTGCAAGAGGATGTCACCATTCACAAATCTAATCTCAAGACTGATCCAAACTTTTGTTCTCCTCTATCTTCTCCACATAATGACTCCTTGTACCAGGAATCGCTTGATCAATCTATTTCACCAGCCTGCTTTTCAGATCCTCTTGATTCTCAAGCTGCTGGTTCAAATTGTGATTAGGTGCAAGGTAGTCACATTACATAGGTAGAGGAGCAGGACGGTGAAGAAACTATCAATTCTTCCTCTCTGTTTCAAAATTTTTTGCATCAAAACAATGAGTTTCCATTCTTGAATAATTTTCAATCTGCTAATATCAGTGGAAAATCCAGTCCAATCAATTCTTTCAATCAACCCCCAGTCTTGGGAAGTAATCACTCCCATGCTTCCATATGTCATGATGAATGCCCAAGCATATCATGTGATATTTTGGTTTCTCATGAAGACTCTAACTCAGATCTCGAATCTGCTTCGGTCAAAGAAGACATTCATATCGAAACTTCCTCTTCACCTCACTTTCCCTTGCGTCCTACCCTTCGTAACACATCTACAAGAAATGGAGATACTCCATGTTCTCTTGTTTCTTCATTCGATGAATTATCTCCTTGATTGACACAAGGCAATGATATTGTCCAAGATAAAATTGAAAACAGTCTAATCATAGAGTATCCTTCCCATTCCCCATCATCCCTTCTTTTGCATGAAGACAATTCATCAAATCAGCTTGCTCATGCGATCTCACCAATTTCTTTATATTTGGATGTCCCATCAAAATAACCTCTTTAATTGAGAAATTTGATTATTCTTGAAGCTAAAAAATATGGTGAAATCTATGACAGAGATGGCTGCCATCTGGAGAGAAGTTTTGAAATTAGTAATAACAACTACCCTCAAGCCATACATGATCTGGTTCAAGCTTCAAAATGTGATTCTACAATCCTGGAAAGTTTTGGGACATGCTAGGGAGTCGAGGAACTTCGACACCCGTTGATGGTTATGTCTGGACTTCACAACTCTGGTAAGCCCCCCAAACTAAATAAAATCTGTTTTCTCACGAACAATCTGTCTATCTACATGGTTTCAGTCGATATGGATTCTTGTGTAAAAAATGATTGGTATTCTGGGTATGATCTTTCAAATTTTCAAATTTTCACGTATGCCCAAATTCATGAATCTATTGCAATTCATTCATCTTCATGCAAATATCTTACATCAAAATCAGGTTGGAGATGTCCATCTCTCATGATATCATTAGATTGTGAAGTTGATCATCTCAAAGACTATATTTGATGAGAATCATACTTATCAAATTTCCCCCTTAATGGTCAGCTCCTTGGTCTTCTTGTGAACCTTGTACTGCAAATTTGTCCTCTTGTCACACTAGAAATCTTCATGGGTGATGATGAATGCATAAGCTATCACACAAATCAAGTTCCTCTCCATTCACCATGCCTTAACTGGTTTAATGCATTCACGGTACTAGCACCCTTTTTAAATTATTGTGATGACCATGATGCTTGCGCAATTGGTCACTAGTTGTAGGAAGGTGGTCCATCATATCTAGCTCATAGCAAACTTGGTTTGGTTGTTAAGAGAATTCACAAGATTGTTCAAATGGATTTTTCTGTGTTCATTGCAAACTGGGAATCTGATGATTCAATCAGCCCATCTGATCAAGTCTCTATCTTGGGTGACTATCATTCAGCTTATCATTTTCCCATCAGCACATCCAATGATAGTTGTTTCGTGCTCTCTTCTCTTCATTGTTTAACATCTCTCTCTTCAAATTTTCGTCAAGTAGGTGAGGCACTTCAACCTTCGTTGATGGTTATGGCAGGTCCTCACTCTCTTGGCATGACTGCTTATAATGATCAGGTTCAACTTCCCATGCAAAATTCCCATCGTGATCTCGTCTCTCAAATTGAAAATTCATCCTTCCAAAGATCACGAGGCTTTCAAGACGGTCATCATGAATTTCACTATCCAATCGCTGAATGGCTAGAACAATCTTACTTGGCAGGCTCTATTATAGGTAACAAGTTTCAATCCTTCCTCATGCTTGCTAAGCATCTTGGTAGACATGAGGACACACTTGCAAGAGGCTTTTGAGGTTTGTTTAAAAGTGGTATCCATCAAAGAGGTAAGCATGTGGATTGGGTAAAAGTAGTGGTTGTGACATGTCTTTCTGCCCACAAGCAAGACCTTCCCTCCCTTGTGCAAGTTTTTCAAGTTTTTATATCTTATGTTGCACATCACCTTTTATCTATTTTAATCATTCATATCTTTGTGGATGCAGGTGAGGAACAATCACGATGGATTCACTGGAAATTTCATTTTACGTGACTCGGGCGTTCTAGCTATTAGGTTAGGAGTAGGATTAGTTGCATCTTAGTTTTCCCTTCCTTTCACTCATATTACACTCATTCCTTGTAGTTCGTCCTTGTTTTCTTATTATGATTTCACATCATGTTTTCTTTGGTCATTTTGTTCTCATGCCTTTTGATTTTGTTTCCTGGTTCTGTGTCTTCTTTCTTTTTGATTTGTTTTCTTCCTTATTAAGATTTCCTTTCATTTCCATTATGCGATTAAGTGTTGTGCCTTACTGCGTCCTAACTTTTGAATGGGTATGTGGCTGAAGTTTAAAGAGTATTGTGACATCGCAACCCTTGGCTAGTCTTGTGTTTGTCTTCTTTGTGTTTGGTTGTATCTTATGGCCAATGAATTCATGACGGAAAATATGATCCATCTATAAGGATAGTTTTGGTCCAACCATGAACCCGTGTCCAGTCTGGGAACCTCATTCCTATACTCAATTTTCTGTTTTGGTGTTTTCAATATTATTAAACTAGTAGAAATGGAGAAGGGAAAAAATATAAACAAGCAAACCTAAATCAGAGGTCTTTATATGCTTCTTTGAAGGAACAACCTCTCCTACTCTCAATAAGTCGGAATCCCTCTTATGCCCCAAAAATAAATAAGTGCCTATGCACATGTCTCTTTAAAAAATAACAAAGGCGAAAAAGTGAAAGATTCCTGCGTAGAGAGGTGAAGCATGTAACTCCACCAGGTTACTGTCTAGGCTCGTTGGCAGTGGAGCAATGCTTGTGTTCCTGCGTGAATCCGTTGGGGTATTGTCTAGGCCTACTAGCAATGGAGCAACACCATAGATGAAAAAATATACTCTGAAAATCTTAAGCTTGCGAGCTAAACTAACCTTCCCAATTCGAAACATTGTGATCTGGCTTAATCTTATGTTGTGTTCAACTGAGGAGGTACAAAGGGGACCATTTTTTCCCATGAGGTAGTTGGAGAAGCTAGATTAATTTTCACGATGAATCAATACTCCCTGAAGGACCAAGGCCCTGCACTAAAATGAACCAAGACAGAGAAGCTAGTATTAAATCAGTGTGTCACTAAGTGTTGTAGCAGTTGCAACACCCTCCAAAATTTTAGCCTATACTTAAATTTCAGAGCCTACTCTGGATCCTATGATCGATCGTTCCTTAGTTGCTTATTTGGTAAGTTGATGATCTCAAGATTCCCTCTTCGATCTTAAGAGTCGTTCACGCTTTTATCTTTATATAGTATGTGTCATCTTTTGGCATGGGGATTATCACTTGTCATGTAAAGGGATGTTTGTTTTGCTTCAAGGGGAAATCTTTGTGAGAATTGGTTGTCCTCGCCACATAGTCATTTTTTACACTCGTTTCACACACTCTTATACAAGTGTCGCCTTTATCCTCCCAAAGTCTATCATTGGAGCCACACTTGTCGTAAGTTGCCACAAAGGTTGTTGCATTAAGTGAAGTATGTGTTATATGTTCTAGATGGTCTATGTTGTATCACTAAGTGTTCAAGTGTGTGATCGTAGTCAAGTTCTATCATTTTTCACATCAGTTTCACTGATCCCACACTTTGCCAAATTCTGAAGTTTCCCTAGCAACCTAGCCTCATCCAGCTTTCATGAACCACACACCTCACATATGTAACCATAAAACATTTCCCTTGCCTACTGAACTGCAAAATGTGTAGAAAGCCTAGCCTCCCTTAGCATTCAAAACTGCACAGTGGTTTTCTCCAATGTCCTTCCCTCAGTCGGAACTTACTATGTTTAGAAACTGCACAGTTTTTTCCCTCAGGCATTTCAGTTGCCCAATTCGCATTGCATCTTGAAACTACGCAAATGTGTCCTCCCAGGGCCTCATCCTGTAGCAGTGCCTTGCATCCTAAAATTGTGTATTTTTATCCCTCTGTTGGCTAATCTGCCTTGCATCCTGAAACTGTGCAGATGTGTCCTCCCAGGGCCTCATCCCGTAGTAGTACCTTGCATCCTAAAACGGTGCAATTTTGTCCCTCAACTACCCAATATGCCTTGCATATTGAAACTACGCAGATGTGTCCTCCCAAGGCCTCATCCTACAGCAGTCACTACCTACTGAAACTATGCAATTATATCTCTCAAGGGCCACGAAGAAGGATGACATGCTAGATGAATCTCAAGGAGTTGAGGAGAAAGATAAGCATGCCAAGGAACCCAAGGTATGATAGAAGATCGAGACTGCATGAAGACTCCATCTAATGGATAACCATTTGGAGGGTAGGTATGGAAAAAAAAGCACAACTTTTGAAATAAACCTCTTAATGTAGCTTGAAGGATTGTTTATCATTGTCATATCATTCTATCTTCAATGCCATGCATGGTTGCAAGCACTAAAAGTCATTCCATGTGTTTCCCCTACGTCTCTTTCTCCCTTTCTCTTGTTGGATTAATTGTCATTTGTTAACATGTTTGGTTGTCATGTCATGTTTGCGAACCATTTTGGTGACCTTAAAGGTTGTTCTTTGTGTATACAAGTTGTCATAGCCATGTAAACATATATCACACTCATACACAAATTTGTAAGAACTGCCGCACAAGTGTCGTCACGATCGTCCAAAGGTCTATCCCAAATGTCGCACTTGTTGCTTTTAACTCTAGACAGTCTCACTAAGGGAAATTCTTGGTCTTATTGTCCTAGTGGTCTATGTTTTCATGTTGTCGAAGATGTTAAGTGTGTGATCAAAATATAGAGTCCTCACAAGTTCACTTGCCTCCCACACTTATCCTTTTCCTGAAAATCCTTCCGACTGAACAACTCCACTTCACTAGACCCCAACATGGTTATATGTTCTCGATGGTCTATAGCAACGTAGCCTCATCCAACTTTCCTGAACTACGCACTTCTCATATGTAACCCTCAAGCTTTTCCCTTTCTTGTTTGAACTGCGTAATGCATAAAAAGCCTAGCCTCCCTTAGCATTCAAAACTATGCAGTGGTTTCCTATAGTGTCCTTCCCTTAACTGAACCCCACTGTCTCCAGAAATTGCACAGTTTTGTTCTTCATGAATTTCAGCTGCCAAGTTTGCCTTGCATCCTGAAACTGCGCAGATGTGTCCTCCCAGGGCCTCATCCCATATAACAGTGCCTTGCATCCTAAAACTGCACAATTTTGTCCCTCAACTGCCCAGTCTGATTTGCATCCTAAAATTGCGTAGATGTGTCCTCTCGGGGCCTCATCCCACAACAATTCCTTGCATCCTGAAACTACGCAAATATGTCCTCCCATGGACTTATCTCGCAGTAGTCATTGCCTGCTGAAACTGCGCAATTGTGTCTCTCAAGGGCCACAAAGAAAGATGACATGGTAGATGACTCTCAAGGAGATGAGGAGAAAGATAAGCAAACTAAGGAACCCAAGGTATGATAGAATATTGGGACCGCATGAAGACTCCATTTGATGCATAACCTTTGGAGGGTAGGTATGGAAAAAAAAGCACATCTTTTGAAATACACCTCTTAGTGTAGCTTGAAGAACTGCTTATCATTGTCATATCATTATGTCTTCAATGACATGCAGGGTTGCAAGCACTGAAAGTCATTCCATGTGTTTCCCCTATTTGTCTTGCTCCCTTTCGCTTTTCGGATCAATTGTCATTAGTTGACATGTTTGGTTGTTATGTCATGTTTGTGAACCGTTCTGGTGACCTTGAAGGTTGGTCGTTGTGTATACAAGTTTCCCTAGCTATGTAAACATCTATCACACTCATACACAAATTTGTAATCACTATCACACAAGTGTCATCATGGTCGTCCAGAGGTCTATCCAAAGTGTCGCACTTGTCGCTTTGAACTCTAGATAGTATCATAGAGGGAAATTCTTGGTTTTGTTGTACTAGTGGTCTATGTTTTCATGTTGGCGAAGATGCTAAGTGCATGATCACAATGTCAAGTCCTCACAAGTTCACTTGCCTCCCACACTTAGCCGTTTTCCTAAAAATTCTTTCGATTTAACAACTCCACTTCACTAGACCTCGACTGAGCTACATTGTGTTGTCTCAACCCTTAGTGATGCTGCTCTATTGCCTCGAATTGTACAGTGATTGAGGATGCCCCCTAGGACAGTTGCACTGCGCAATCCCATAAGTGAGTAGTTTTCCTTCCTTCCCAGAATTGCGCAAATCCTGCCTCAAAGCCCGACCTGAAATGTGCATTGTGCAAGATCAGCCATCAAGCCTCCTCCTTGCCTACTAGAACCCCACAATGCACAAAGACCTGAACCTGCTTTGCCTCCCAGAACTCCACAGAGGTGTCATCCCAGTGTCTTCCCTCAGTCGGGACTCACTGCTCCCAAAAACTATGCAAAATTGTCCTCTCTAGTCCCTCGGTTGCGCTGTCTTGTCTTCCCTCAAAAAATTGTGCATAGGTACCCCAGGTTCCCACCTTATAGCTGCCACTAGTGGCCCCAACTGTGCAATCCTACCTCCCCATGGCCACTTCATAGTTTTCCCTAACAATGAACACTGTGCCCCAGAGTTCCTCAGCCAAGCCTAAGCTGCGCTCTACACAGTCTCAGTGACCAGTCTCCCTCCTTGTCACCTGGAACTACGCAATGCACAGTTACTGGGCCTTCTTCCCCAACCTGTCATTTGTCCCAGGCCCGGTCCATGGAAAACAATGCATCATCTTAAACTATGAGGTTTTTGATTTGATGTTGTCCCGTCATGAGTGAATTGTAGGAACAGGTACATTGATAAATCTTAGTGAGATGACGAACGAGATGGAGAAGGAGAAAACATGCTAGAAGACTTATTTGCAGCTAGATGGAAAAAAGAAGCCCATCAAAGAACAAATGAAGGGAACACATGCATGCAAGCATATTACAAGACCAAGATCATTGAATACCCCACAACATCAAGCTATGCATAGGAGAAGAGAAAGCGCATCCAAGAACACATTCATCACTCAGTAGCAAAAACAACTTGACATTTCCACCACATCCATCCAGTCCATGTCAACAGTTTCATGTCAAGTTGTGTCATGAGTTGTTGAGGCCACATCACTACTATGGGCCATATCTGTTGTAACTGAATGTAATGTAAAGTGAAAGTCCAACGGACACACAATGAAGATGAAGAGTCATGTCAGTTGAAAAGTCATAGGAAGTTGAACGGTCATGAGGGCAGTCCAAGAGTCACAAGGGTCAAGCATCACCCTTGGCTATATATACCCCTCCCATTGTATGAGAAAGGACTTTTCACCTTGTCTCCTCCCACAAATCATAGAGAGTTTTCAGTGAGTTCTTTGAGGAGAAAGGAGTGGTTCTAGTGTCACAATACTAGGGCTAGTGATGTATGATGTACATATGTGTCTTGGAACTTTTTCTTAATACAAAAGCATGTTTAGGCCAACACATTTTCATGCATGTCTTGTAGATGTTTGTAAGAATATTCTTTCAACATTTGTAATTCATGTTTGTTTCACATGTACTAAGATAGTTGAACTATTTCGGTTGCTTTAATACTTACCTTGTTGGGAATGTGTTGTATTGGTTATCACTGTTGTCTCATCCTTGTAGAATACTCCACAGGATACTAGATAGACCTTCCTCGCTAATTGGTTACAATGACCATCACATCCGTTGTGGACTACTCCACTGGATGGTGGATGGGTCTCCCCTTCTAATTTTGTTTTAATGATTGTCGCGTTTTCCGTGGACTATTCCACTGGATGTTGGACAGACCATTCCTGGTTCGCATGTGTCTCTTCCTAGGTGGTACTATTACCTCTCAATTAGAGGCTCAATTTTCTCCCCCCTCTGCAGTAAGATAACCTTGAAACAATTATGTTGTGCACTCATTAGGCACACTTACCTTGATGTTGAAGATATCAATGTAACACTCTCATTTGATGACAGTTAGAGCCAAGGAAGATCTTTGAGTATTTCGAAATCAGACCTTTATACCAGATGGGACTCCTACACCAAATGGTGTGAGGTCTAGTTGGGACTTCATATCGGGGAGATCCCCTTGGTTGATGGATTTCCAACACTGTTAACAAGTACTTATCTTCAATGAGAGGTGATCATAGGCCTCTTGAACCAAAATTCAAGAGTCGTGATTGTCCATTGACCATATAACATTGATTCCTTCAATCTATTCATCAAATTCAACAATAACCAGGCCTAGATAAGACTATCCCATCTAAGGCTATATCAAACCTATCACAAGTGCTTGAATATTTGCATGTTGAGCATGCTAGGGTTTCTAGAGTACATATCTCAAACCTTTGTCATAATCCAGGGTTTCTTCCAAACCCTAACCTTATAATATCCAACAAACCCTAATACATAAATTTCCTAGGGTTACTTTCAAACCCTAGTATTCTTTTAGGTCTCCACCATCTTCTCTTGCTTCCATCAATGGAGTCTTCATAGGGGTGATATTCAATGACTTTTCTTTATCTTAACTCTAATGCCATGTTAAATTTCTCTTAGGGATATATTGTTTTTTGTTTGATAATTGTATTTCATCATTTACATATAGAATTCACCCTATAAAATTATAACATTATTCATATTTACAACATTATTCAGCAGCATGTGCAATTATATAGAAAGAATAACATCATCATCAATGCAGTAGAACATAAAGGATCAATAAAACAAAAGCATTCACACATAGAGACACCCGGATTGGTCGGAGACCAAGGCAAAACCCACTATGGAGAAAACCATTTCAAATTATTCTTTTTATTAGATTGTCATTTAATGATTCAACAAAAGAGAGTACAATGATTCATATCTTCATCCATACAACTATCTAGAAACATCAATTAAACAATATTCATGAAGATGATCCTAACAACATTAATCTAACAAGATCCACAAGACGATTCTAGCAAAAGTATTGATCAAGTATCACTTCAATAGATTTTAGTCAACTTCATTCATATGTGGTCAACTGTAGTCAACTACGGCAATTGACGAAAAATAAACCCTACTTTCCAACCAATAGGGAAGACATATGAGCTGGCCAGTGTGCAGTTGCAGCTAATATTTCTCCGTGACATGCCTACGGTTGAGACCCAAAACCCTAAAAATGGAGATGTGAGCTTCAAACCTTTCAATTTCACTTTTGTGCGAACCTGTTCTCTATTAACTTGCCTTAGAACTGTGTGAGCCAAAACCAAAGAAGAGAATAGAATAATTATCTAAGATGATGGTCCAAATCAAGGTCACTTGACTTATATTTATAGCCAACCATGGGTGTCTAATTTTCTTTAGGCCTAACCTGATCAAATATGCACGTGGGGATTAATTCAAAATCACACTTTCCCTTCAGTAGTCAATATTGGTCCTCTCGAAAAGAGGAATCTCATCTCATGGTTGGAATTTGTCACTGAGATGACAAAATAACACTATTGAGGCCCTTTTAGGTGAGAAAGTGAGGTTCTCTATGGAGCTTGCAGAGGGAGAAAGACCTTCACAACCCACCAATAGCATGGTTGCAATTAAATAACCTGAAGCATTCATGTTCCCCATTAGAGAAATAGATGGAGAAGCCAAGATGAAAAACATCAATCCATCTGTCCTTCCATACTTCTATGGTTTAACTAATTAAGATCTTAACACTTTTATGTTTGAGTTTGTTGTAGTTTACAGGATTTATGACTACATAAATGATGAGAAAAAGCTCAAATTTTTCCCATCCACTCTTAAGGATGAATCTCTTCATTAGCCTAGAAGGGAATAAAATCACTTCATGGGAGACTATGTAGCAAGATTCAACACTAAGTACTAGGATTATTGCAGAGCAAGAGATAACAGAGATGAGATATTCAGAATGACTCAAGGAGTAGATGAGTCTATGGAATATTTTGAGGAAGGTTTTCAGTTGAGTTATAGAAGAGTGTGCAACTGCATTTTAGATCCAGGTTCCTTGAAGTTATATTTATTACAAGGAGTCAAAGAATAACTAATGGAAACACTCAACCAACTAACCAATGGAGACATATATCACCTCAGTTATGATGATATCAAAATGATATTAAAAAATCATTCAAGAGCTGCTAGAAAAAGAGGCAGAGAAAACAAAGGCTTGGTAAGTCCCTCTTCCTCCAATTACTAAGAAAAATATATGAGTTATGCTAGAGGACTTATATAGCGAGATATTACACACCTTTCCTATGTGGATGGATACACTACATATCAAGAGGAAACAATAAGAAACACGTAGGAAATATTGAGAGGGGGGTGAGTCAGTATTCCTTAGCAATTAGCACTTTTAAATATTTTCAGAGCATTAGTTAATCTTCAATTATTATTAATGTTTATGTAGTGATCATAGTAAATAAAAGAACACAGTAGACACAAGAATTTTAGGTGGAAAACCCCCTCCGTGTCAAAAACCACAAAACACTTTTCTAATAAATTGTTTAATCTTCGGTGCCAACTCAAATGAAAGCAACAAATTCCTAGAATTCTAAAAGCATTCTTCTCCAGCTCCCACTAGAACGACGCCCTGATTTCTTCAGTAGTCAACTAAATGGATGCCCAAACATCCTAGACAAACCTACCACCCTAAAGTGTTCATAGGTTCCAACTTGTAGGCGACTTCATGCACCAACCTAGCACCTCCTTTCCACCCTATAATGACTGAAATGAGACAAGAGTGTGGATTCCCATACCAGGGACAACAATCCACGATACAATATGATTTACAATTATTTTGACCGAACACCCAATCACACTATGACCTATAACCCAACCATGACATCATCCCAACAAAGACTCATATACCTCCCAATAATGCCTTTTCAACTCTAGGAAGATTGACTCTTTTACAACAATGACTCTTCCAATGATGACACTTTTACAAATGACTCTTTTACAACTTTACAATGATGACTCTTGGCCTTGAAGCTTCTTCACAATATATGGATGGCTCTCATGTCTTCGAAGGATGTCCCACTGCAATGCATCCTTTGATTTTATACTTCTTCTCTTGAATTCTTACTTGAAGTTGTACTTGAATCTTCTTCTACCTGCATGCAAAATTTTCCCAACGAAACCAATCCCAAAACAAAACAAAGTACCCTTCAACTTACCTCTGCCCGCAAAACACATGTAAGTGCATAATACTTAATAAATACAAATTAAAATTACAATGCATACTTGAAGTGTGCTTGTCACTTTTGTTTTTGACTTGTTGCAGCAATAGACAAAGACTCCCACTCTTGATATAGGCTTGGACTCTATGCAAGACTATATCCAAAACTAACCTAAAGATATATACAATAAAAACTGATGACAGACCCTAGATTTTTGATGGACCAAGTTCTAAGTACAACAATAGAGACCATTCTATCAACTATGACAAGATGAGTAACATGAACTTAGAACATCATATAGATTAAGAAGACTTGTTGTAGCATCAAATGTGTAGTATCAAGAATAGGACATCTGAAAAGTGGTATCAAAACTAACTATGACATATAGAGACATAAAGATATAACCGAGACCTTGTATATACTTACGTTGTCCTTCAAAAACATATCTCCGAGATGATACTCATATTTTAAATTTAAACACTAATAATACATACCTTGTTGTAGGATACTTACCCTTGATTGTTGATGTGTGGTCCTTACTACAGTGATCCTTGAATATATGCTTTTTCCTCCCTTCTAGGAGATTGATATTGAATCTATTCTATTTATGTAATTACAGATCTCCATGGTTTAAAATTTCTTCCTGTGGTAGCCCACTGAGTCCTCTTTCCAATCCCATAGGTCTGATCAAGATTGGATTCTTCAAGAAATTGTTATGCCCAATCTCCCACGATGGCTTGATTATAGATTAGTTCAGTAGCACGAACTTGTACGAAGTGCCACATGTCACCGTTATGACCTTCAGCCCTGAAAATGTTATTCAAAAAACTACAGTCCGTCCTATTTTTGTGACTATTTACGAAATTTGAATCCAATTCTCATAGAGAAAGGTATGACTATTTTCCCAACATCACATGTTTGACATGGAATTCGGGAGCCTACAAAAACCGTAGCGTCCTCAGATCATATCTCCTAACATATAGCGAACCAAGATCTGAAATTTGGTCCCAAGGTTCATCACAATTTCAGCTCCAATGGATTTTAATTTCGGCTTTTTAAGCTTCACATAAAACAAGTTATAGCGAAAATGCCACAATGACTTGTTTGAAGCCTCAAAATCCCTACTAGAGGAGGATATGAGGGTCATTATTTATATGAATGTCTGAGTTGAGAGGGTCCTCCCACAAGTGAAAGTTGGAGGGATTTTGGGAGAAAAGAAAAACATTATTAATTATTTACTATTAAATGACCACAACCAATTATGAGTGCCATGCCACAACCCCATAGGGTTTTAGCCCACTAATTGGGGTTACTAACTTCAAACACAAATAACTCTCAAACCGTGAAGAACTGGGAGGCATACCATATATCAACGAAAACATCTCGATGAGTATAATCTATCAAGAATATATTTGATGCAAAATAATATGATTTGTCAAGTCAAAATTCCCTTGCAATATCGGGTCGCCTGTGTTTGGGTTGACATCAATGGCAACCACTGATAAAAAATATCTGCCTTTGGAATTGATGGCAACACAAGTACTCCCCTTGTCATCATGACACCTCTTCCTATTGCCTTCTCTCCCCCTTTGTCATCAATGGCAAAGGGCAACTCCCCCTGACAAATAGCCATCCTGCAGACCTGTAGACACCTCTACTTCCCCTTTCTACTTGAGTAAATAAGATAAAGAGTCTAATGAAAACTTGGGAGAATCCCAAGCTTTTGGCAAAGATACTCAAATGCTTCACGAGGTAATGGTTTGGTAAAGATGTCAACAATTTGTTCCTTTGTGCCAACATATTCAAGCTTGATGTTCTTTTCGGCGACTTGCTCTCTGACGAAATGATATTTAATCGGAATGTGCTTCATTTTGGAATGCATCACATGATTCTTGGAGATATTGATGGCGCTGGTGTTATCACAAAAGATGGGAATAGGCTCATCAAACTTGACTTGAAGATCTTTCAAAGTTTGGTTCATCCAGAGAACTTGTGTACAACAAGCTACTGCCGTGATATATTCTGCTTCTGTTGTGGATAATGAGACTGAAGATTTCCTTTTACTTAACCATGAAACAAGACAACCACCTAGATAGAATGCTACTCCACTGGTAATCTTACGATCATTAAAACTTCCAGCCCAATCTGCATTTGTATAAGCTTGGATAAACAGATCATTTCCTTTAGGATACCATAAACCATATTTTGTTGTACCCTTAAGATATCGAAAAATTCTTTTGACGACAATAATATGAGATTCTTTTGGTGCTTCTTGGAATCTTTCTACTTGTCCAACTGCCTACATCACATCAGGCCTGGAGGTTGTCACATATAGGAGACTACCAATCATTAATCTATACAACCTTTGGTCCACATCCTTTAACGAATCTTCTAAGCTTAACTTGCAACCTATTATCATGGTGGTAAGGACTGGCTTGCAATATTCCATCTGGAATTTTTGAGCATTTCCTTGATGTACCTTGTTTGATATATGAATATTCCTTTATCCTGCTAAGAAATCTGAAGCCCTAAAAAGTATGTCCGTTCGTTAAGCATAGACATTTCAAACTCACTTTGCATTTTTGTGGCAAAGTCTTTACTTAATCTGTCATCATTGCTTCCAAAGATTACATCATCCACATATACTTTGATAATTGTTAGGTTATCTCAATCCACTTTCACATAGATATTGTTGTCAGGAATTCCTTTCTTGAATCCCTGTTGATGTAGATATATGTCAAGACGAGCATACCAAGCCCTAGGAGATTGCTTGAGACCATATAGTGTCTTCTTTAATTTGCAAACATAGTTTTCTTTGTTAGTGACCAGAAAACCTTCGGGTTGTTCAATGTAAACTTCTTCTTCCAATTCACCATTTAGAAAGGATGACTTAACATCCATTTGGTAGACCTTGATTTTTCTCGAGCATGCATATGCGAGAAACATACTAATAGCTTGCATTCTGGCAACGGGAGAAAATGTTTCTTCAAAATCGATTCCTTCAACCTGTGCATATCCTTTGCAGACTAATCTCGCCTTGTTCCTGGTAACATGTAATCCTTCAATTTTTTTGCTCCCCCTCAACCTGTAATCAAACTTCCATCTTGTTCAAACTACCTTCCTATCAATCATTGAATTGTGCCATATACTTCTTCATAGACTCCTCCTCTACAAACATTAAGGAGTCAACAAGCCAGATTGTTCAAAATAGTGAGTCACCTAACAGGCCATCTTGACTTGGTTCATTATCTGAAGCAACTGCTAATTCCTCATGACCTTTTGCTTTTACAAATCCTGAAAGCATAACTGCTGAAACCTTGTTATCTGCTTGGTCTTCCTGTATATGTTTCCTTTTCCAAACCTTCTTATTCCGGAAATCTCGAGCCATGTGCCCATAGTTATGACACTTGAAGCATTCAGTGTTTTCCATAGGTGATTCCATTTGATATATGCAGATACGAGATATGTGTCCTTAGTTATGACATTTGTAGCATTCGATGTTATTCATAGAAGATTTCGTTTGGTGTCTATTTCATGATCCTACAAATTTGCTTCTAGGGTTTTTCCAATAATAGTTGTAGCTGTCTGGAACTTCACAATCCCTAGCCTTATGTCCAAAATTGTTACATTTGTAACATTTGACATCATCTCTCAAATGATCAAATTTGTTGATATTATGCTGATTTCTGGAATATCCATTTCTAAAGGTCTCCTCGAATTATATTCATTTTAAACATACATGTGACATTCTAAAGCTCTATGTACAAACCTTCCACATGAATAACAATGGCCATAAAAGATAGGTTGGTACCTTAGAGGAAATATTCTTCGAGGAATTGTCTTCCAAGGTTCTTCCTGCGCGTCTTGATCTCTTGATTTAGTTGAGAGATCTATCTGATTGGTAGATTTTTCATATCCATCTTCTTTAATTGTCATAGAAGGACTCGAATTATTTTCAAAATTTTATTTGTAACCAAGACCATTATTGTTGTTGTATGATCATTGGTGGCTGATGAGTTCATCCAAATTCTTTGAACTATTGGCGTAGTTTTGAAAAGTTTTTCCATTTTTACTTCCTTTCACAAAGAAACTATTTCAGCTTCCAATGCTTCTCTTTCCTTGTTGATTTCCTTTAATTATTTCCTGAGAGATTCTTCAATTCACTTGTATTCTTCAACCTTCATTTTAAGGTTGAGGACATGTTCTCTTTTTGTCTTCAATTCATCTTCAAGAGTTTTGACATGCTTCTTCTCGAATTTGAGCTCTTTGATAACCTTGATCACTTCATTTTGAAATTAAACCTCAGTCATTTCTTCTTCTTCGCCTCCTTCTTCATCAGGTGCCTCTTACTTATTGTGCTTGGCCATAAACAATACTCTTCCATTGAATTCTTCTTCGGATGAGGAACTATCTTCTTTGGTGAAGAAACTTTTCTTAAACCATTTCTTCTTGCCTTGCTTGTTGAACCTCCTAGGACCTTTCTTTCCATTCATAACAACCTCATTTTTGTGAGGAAATTTGGCTGCAAAATACCCAACCTCACCACAGTCAAAACATATTAATGGAATTTTACCTTTGAATTTTCCTGTACCTGTTCTCATTTTCCGCGTGAAGTAGGTGAATTATTCTCATTTTCCACGTGAAGTAGGTGAATTATTTATTTGAGGGTTCTTCTTCCTCTTCTTTCTTTTCTTCATCCTTACAACTGCAAGTTTTTTTCTTTCTGAGTCTGCCTGTCCTTACCATTCTTCTTTGATGCGGAAAATGATGTTTCTAAATGAGATGTACCATCCTCTTCTTCAATCCTCATTTCACATGCCGTAATAATTCCATGAAATTCATCTATGCTAAGATTGGTCAGATTCGATCTATCTTCCAAGACAGATACCTTAGGGTTAAATCTCGCTGGAAAGGTTCTGAGGATCTTTCGGACAACAATTTTCATTTGAAAAAGTTCTACCAAACCTTCCAATGTATTTGTTGTTTCATCAACATGCTGAAAGTATGCAACAATATCTTCATCTTCCCTCATTTTGAGTTGCTCGAATTTTTCCCTGAAAATTTGAAGCTTTGCTTCATTCACCTTTGATTCACCTACATATATATTTTCAAGCTTGCAGCATACCCCTTAGCAGTTTTGAAACTCAATACCTTAAGATAAAAAGATTTGAGAAGCCCATTGATAATAAGATCTTTAGCCTTTTCATCATATACCATATTTTTCTTACCTTGTTCATCCTAGGTTGCTATGAAGCCTTTGTCAACGATTTACCATACTTCATATCCTTGCGCCAACAAATGAACCTGTATTCTTCCACTCCAAAGTGCATTGTTATTTCCATTGAACAAAGGAACTCTATTCTTAGTATACTCCATGATCTCCTTCCAATTGTTAGACTGCTATTGAAGGAACCAAGCTTTGATACCAATTGTTGGAAATACTGAGAGGGGGATGAATCAATATTCCTTAGCAATTAGCACTTTTAAATATTTTTAGAGCATTAGTTAATCTTCAATTATTATTAATGTTTATGAAATAATAAAAGTAAATAAAAGAACACAATAGACAGAAGAATTTTAGGTGGAAAACCCCATCCGGGTCAAAAACCAATGAACACTTTTCTAATAAATTCTTTAATATTCAACCCAAACTGAAATGAAAGCAAAAAAATCCTAGAATTCTAGAAAAACATTCTTCTTCATCTCCCACTGGAACGATGCCCCAATGCCATGGTTTCTTCAGTAGTCAACTGAATGGATGCCCCAACATCCTAGACCAACCTACCACCTTGAAGTGTTCACCGGCTCCAACCTGTAGGCGACTTCATGCACCATCCTAGCACCTCCTTGCCACCCTATAATGACTAAAATGAGACAAGAGTGTGGATTGTTGTACCAAGGAAAACGATCCACGATACAATATGATTTACAATGATTTTTACCAAAAACCCAATCACACTATGACCTGCAACCCAACCATGACATCATCCCAACAGAGACTCCTATACCTCCCAATAATGCCTTTTCGACTCTAGGCAGATTGACTCTTTGACAATAATAACTCTTCCAATGATGACACTTTTACAAATGACTCTTTACAAACTTAAAATGATGACTCTTGGCCTTGAAACTTCTTCACAATATACGGATGGTTGTCATGTCTTCAAAGGATGTCCCACTGCAATGCTTCCTTTGATTTGATACTTCTTCTCTTTAATTCTTTCTTGACGTTGTACTTGAATCTTCTTCTACCCGCATTCATTTTTTGCCTAGCGAAACCAATCCCAAAACAAAACAAAATACCCTTCAACTTAGCTTTGCCTTCAAAACACATGTAAGTGCATAAGAATGAATAAATACAAATTAAAATTAGAATGCGTACCTGAAGTGTGCTTTTCACTTTTTTTGTTGACTTGTTGCAGTAGTAGACAAAGACTCCCACTCCTGATATAGTCTTAGACTCTATGCAAGACTTTATCCAAAACTGACCTAAAGATATATATAATAAAAATTGATGACAGACCCTAGACTTATGATGGACCAATTTCTAATACAACAACAGAGACCATTCTATCAACTATGACAAGGCAAGTAACATGAACTTACAACATCATATAGATTTAACAGACTTTGTGTAGCATCAAGAATATGTAGCATCAAATGTGTAGTATCAAGAATAGGACATCTGAAATGTGATATCAAAACTAACTGTGACATATAGAGACATAGATATATAATTGAGACCCTGTATATACTTATGATGTCCTGCAAAAACATATGTCAGAGATGATACTCATATTTTAAATGTAAAAACTAATCATACATACCTTGTTGTAGGAGACTTACCCTTGACTGTTGATGTGTGTTCCTTACTGAAATGATCCTTGAATGCATGTTTTTTCTTGCCTTCTAGGAGATTGTCCTGTGGTATCCCTTTGAGTCCTCTTTCCAACCACATAGGTCTGATCAAGATTGGATTCTTCAAGAAAGAGTTATGCCCAATATCCCACAATGACTTGATTATAGACTAGTTCAATAGAGCGAACTTGTACGAAGTGCGACATGTCACTTTTGTGAGATTCAACCCTAAAAATGCTAATAAACAAACTAAATTCCATCCTCTTTCTACTACTATTTACGAAATTTGAATCCACTGCTCAGAGAGCAAGTTATGAAAATTTTCCCAACACCACCTGTTTGACATGGAATTCAGGAGCCTGCAAAAACCCTAACTTCCTCAGATCATATCTCTGAAACTATAGCAAACCAAGATCTGAAATTAGGTTACGAGGTTCATCAAGATTTTGACTCAAATGGATTTTAATTTCATCTTTTGAAGCTTCGCAAAAAAAATTTATAGCAAAAATTCCATGATGACCTATTTGAAGCCACAAAATCCCTACTAGAGGAGGATATGAGGGTCATATTTATGTGAATGTCATGAGTTGAGAGGGTCCTCAACAAGTGAAATTTGGAGGGATTTTAGGAGGAAAAAAAATATTGTTAATTATTGACTATTCAATGACCACAACCAATTATGAGTGCCATGCCACAACCCCATAGGGTTTTAGCCCACTAACTGGGGTTACTAACTTCAAACTCAAATAACTCTCAAACCATGAAAAACTAGGAGTTGTACCATATATCAACGGAAACATCTCGATGAGTAGAATCCATCAAAGAGATCTTTGACACAAAGTAATATGAGTTCTCAAGTCAAAATTCCCTTGCAATATTGGGATAGCCCCTGGTGCTGCTTGGGTTGACATCAATGACAACAATTGATCAACAATAACCACATGCATATTCCATGCATGCAAAAAATAACAAGGAAATCATGCATGCAACTGGGTACCTGCAAGAAAAACCCAATGTAGTTGCTGATCTCGATGTCCTATTGTGACTTCCTACTTTTCCTTTACCTTCTCGCTCCAAATATCCAAGTTTGCCACACTCCTCCAAGAGTGCTCCAAGAAATTCTATGTGTTCAAGAGTATGAGAGAGAGAGAATAGAGAGAGATCTCTAAAACTAAACTAACTAAATTCTATGAACTGATCCTCAAAATCCTTTTAATCAACGAGGCCTCTATTTTCTTCAATTTTCCATTATTTTCCTTCATTTCCTCCTCATATGCAACCTGTGATCTTTCACCTTCCTTTTCTCCTAATTTCCTTTATTTTCATAAATAAAATGACAATTAATGCCACTTTTCCTTTTCAAAGCCTTTGTCATTGCCTTTGCCAATTTCCTTAGCCATTAATTAATCACAAATGATCCCCATCACTATGTTTTTTGCCCAACATTCAACTTAGCATATGTATCCCATGACCAAGGTCTTATTTTTCCTTTATTAACTTTATTACAAGAATTTTTGACCATGGATGTTACATAATGAGAGTGTTATACAGTGATATCTACTATATTAAATGTCAAATTTCCCATCCCACTGCACCATTTTTGAACAATCTTCACCCCTTATCTTGGCACATTGGCATTGGGAGCGATGGAACAATGACGCAGAGGAGGCATGATGGGTTTGAATTATGTGGCCAAGCCATGTATTCCCTACAACAATACTACGTGGCCACATGCGTTGATGTGGTAAGGCTAATGAGTGAATATTTAAACTAGCATAAATTTCAATTTGGAAGTTGGTTTGAGATAAATATTATATCATTGGAAATCTCTCGATGAGCCAAATTCGACGGTGGTATTTTTTTGAAGTTTTGAGGAGGTTGGAAGAAGAGGATTTTTGTGACCCCGTCTTCATAATAGACCTTGGAGATTGGGTAAATTTTGAGGTTAGACCTCCACTATCTGATAATAACCTAAGGGGTGGGAGGGAGTGTTACAATGTGGTATTGGAGCATGGTTCAACACTGGGCATGAAGAGGCTCGCATGCACACACATCCCATATGAGTATCTAATTTGCGAGCTTCCTTTATGTTACATATGTGTATTGATTTTAAATTGTAGTTGATATAATGTTAGATTTGATAGAATTATTGATTAAGTATTTTATCTTTAAATCTGCATACTAACTGAGATTTGATGTTTCAAATGGTTTCACATCAACATGTTTATTGTAAATAAGCGGTGAAGGGTAATTCTGTTTATATTGCATTTGTGGTTGGTTTATAGCTATGTGTGTGTAATAGTGAATAAGCATACATCAAGGAACAACAAGAGAGAGAAAGGATGAGTAGTAGGATGGAAGAATATGGCACAAATAGATCCTAACATGATCAAGAAGAGGAGTCAATTGGGAAAAGGAAATAAAACTCTCCTTGTTGGATGGAAACTCTTAGAAGCCTAAGAGCTGAACTAAGAAGCTGCAAAACATATAATGAAAATATTTTCAGAGCACAAGAAAAGTAAGCATAAGTAAATGTTGTGATATTATATATCCTAACATAATTGCAAAGGAAGAAATAATAGGAGATTGGTGCCAACTATCTAGATAGGCACAAGTCCAAGCCTATCCCATCTAAGTCCAAAGGAAAATATTGGACACCAATAGGGAAGGAGGAAGCAAGTCAAGGAAGAGGCATAGGGATGTAGAAGAAGGCACAATTCTACTTAGCACTCTAGAAAGAGAGTCAAGTGGCCTTGACCAATGATTTAATATTGTAGTCAAGAAACACCATTATGAAATAAGAAGAAATAAGATTTCAATTCTAAAGGAGTTCAAGAAAGAAAATCCCCCTACCTTTGATTTAGAAGTAAAGAAGGCTAAAGAGACAGAGGCTTGGCTTTTGGAGATAAATAAGTACTTCAAGGTGCATTACTACTCTAAGAACATGAAGGCTAGAGTAGCTATTTTCAGTTTGAAATAAAAAGCTAACATATGGTGGGAAGATTTGAAGAATGAGAAAAAACAAGCGAAATTGATATTTGATGAGTATACAAGAAAATTCTTGGACCTTGTTAGAGTCGGTCTAGTAGCCCTCCATCAGCGATCAAAGCTCTTTGCATTTGCATAAGTAGGTGTCTCATCAGTGTCTTGCATTCCATTAGGCATGCCATAACCCTGATGGAGGAGCTGGTGTCTTTATTCCCCTCTTGGCACTGCTGGATCAAGTTGTTTTAGTCATTAAACGTTTTCAAGGTTATTTGTCTTGTCTTGAGGTCAAAATTTCTAGGTCTAGGGTTTAGGTCCAGTTTGTCTTCAAGGTCATGTCTCTAAAAGTCAATAAATGCCCAGCAGGCCAGAGGGATGATTGTCAAAGTGTTTCTTTAAAAGATTTCATCTTGTACAGTTAATTTTTACCTTGGATTTAAGAACCCTGTTTTTAAAGCCAAGGTCATTTCTCAAAATTTTGTAAAAATTGTAAAACTTCAAAAATTCTTTGAAAGGCAACACGCAACCCTGGCTCCCTTGCCAAGACCCCTCAGAAGCTATCCCTGCAAAAATTATCAAGGAAAAACATCAAATCAATCAATTTCAGGACAAAAGGAAACCAAAAAGACAACAACATTTAAGTTTAAAAAGTGTCATGGAAAAACATTAGAAAGTGGGTTGTGACATGAAATTTATTCAAAGCCAGGCTATAAAGGCTCTATTTCCCTCTATCAAGCTCCATTGTGCATCCAAGTGATGGAGAAATCAGTTGCAAGAGCGTTTGAGTGAATTCGGTGATTTTGGGAGGTGCGCGACCCGTCGAGACTGGCGTGCGAGCCGTTGAAGGCGCGCGACCCGTCAGGGCACCTCCAGCAGTGTAAAAATTACACAGGCGCGACCCGTTGAGGGCACGCGACCCGTTGGGCAGTGCGCGCGACCCATCAGGGTTTCCTCCACAGAAAATTACTAGCAAGCTGCCAAGCGACCACAAATTGTTCAAGCTTGTCCGGTAGGCCTTCAATCATATAAATTATGGTTTGCTAAAGCTTGAGAAGATCATGATAATATTTTAAAAGCCTTCATTTGCAAGTAAAGACTCCATGTGCTTTTTCTTGAAAATATCAAAGTTGCTAGGGTTTGTTTTGCTGTTTTAAGGTATTCCTTTTCATTCCTATTGTTCCTACATTTTCCCACCTCCCATTTCTTACTCCCTTATCACTGTTATTTAATTTCCCTACCAAAAATATTAAGAAATCAAAAATCAAACCCTAAACCCTACCTTCCATAACATCCTTGCAAATGAAATTGTATGATGATGTTGATGTCATGATTCCTCTCTTTAACCCCTGTTTCATATATTTTTCCCAATTTCCCTTCCAAGTCTCCCTTCCCTAACATTTCCCTTGTGCCACTTGTCCCCTTGAAACAACATTTCAAAACAGTTAAAACATCAGATTTCAAAGCAGAAGCAGCAGTACATTTCAATCACTTTGCCCCTGAAATCATGACAGAAACCGAAACGGACTATGAGCAAAGTGATGATCGTGAGTCAACACCAGAAGTTGAGCCTGCTCCGGAACATGAAAAACCACTATTGGGCCCGAATGCACGTATGCAAGGCAAAAATGAAGGTGCTCCAAAGGCGGTTGGCCAAAGCAAAAAAACGAAGAAAAAGGTCCGACCCCCTCCACATCTTGGCCGAGGCTTCCTTGAAAGAGCATGGCACTAAATAGCTCAGCCCCAGCACAAATTCCAAGAAATTTTGAGCATTTTGGGTCATTTTGTTTTTTTCAGGCAAAAAACAGGTTTTGTTCCCTCAACGGGTCTCACCCCCCGCGCGACCCTTTCATTTGGCTACTCCATTCCGGGAAAACTCAGCATTTCTGGATTTTTCATGAAAAGTTACACATGCTCACTCATTGCCAAGAGATTTTATGAAGTTTTGGGCCTCCAGAAAGTCAAAAAACAAGCAAAAAATGACTTTCTGCCACATTTTTGACACACAGAAATCAGTCTTGGGAGATTGCAATTTTGGAGGGGTAAATGACCACCAAATTCAGAAATTCCACTTGGGTTGGAAAGTAGACATCCAAACCTTTCCAACAAGCCTATTCTTGCCCCATTTGGACACCTGGAAGTACCCCAAAAGTGCTCTCAAAGGCGCGCGACCCGTCAGGATTTGGCGCGCGACCCGTCAGGCAAATTGCTCAGAATTTCAACCTACAGCTCAGCAAAACGCAGTTTTGACTTTTTGGAGTTGATTTTTATCCTTCTTGTTGTAAATGATGTAATTTTATGACACTTTTACACTTGTGTATCTCTTCTAGAAGATTCATTCATGAGATAGGTGAAAATTAAATGAATGAATTGGTTTCCTAGCTTATAGAGGCAAGTTGTTTTGACTGCCTAGTTTTCAGTGCTTAGTTTAGAATTGGTTGAAACAGCTCCTAGGATAGTGAGCTCGACCCCTAGAGGCAAGGAAAGGTGTTAGCTTGCCTATATTATGTATTTTCTTAGTCATTTTCAGGGGTTGGAAGGTTGGACTCTTGAGGGAGAAACTCTTATTATATTACTCACTGTATCTCTGCAATTTTTGGCAAAGGAAGACCAGGGTTTTGAAGTCCTTTTTGGGATTCTTGTGGTCACATGTATTGATGGTGTGTTTCTCTTTGTACTTGTAAGTGTGTTATGTGAATCATTTCCTTACTTTTCCTTCTGCACATTAGGCAAATGAAGTGTTAAAGTAGAACTCATGACTATCATGCTTGCTTTTAAGTTTGCTTAATATCAATGTTTTCGACTGTTTAAAGGGAATTCAAGGTTATTGCTTGCCCTCTTTAACTCCTCACCGGTCATTCTCATCCATCCATCTCTATTAAAGGCATCAATATTGTTTCCTACCTCGCCCCAAAGAACCCCCTGCGAAAACTGTGTCCAATCCCTGCACCTAAAATTTCCATTTCCCCAATTTTCCACCAAAAACCCTAAAAATCCCAAATCAACCCTTTTGATCAGTTTACTAGCCTAAAATCAGTGTTACCCTATTGGTTATCTCACCCATTGAAGATCTTTATCGAGATAGACCGGAGAGATCCCTCTCCTGCCCCGTAGGGCTAGCTATGAGGCTAAGTGGTTTGATGTTGCCTTGAGGTTTACCTTTCTCAGCCTGAGGTGAAATTTCAAGCGCTAACAGACCTTATGAGGTAAATGCATTATATCAAGGATGAGAAGAAAAATATTGAGAAGTATCTCAGTGGATTACCACAAGATTACTGTGAAATAATAAAGTATGATAAGCTAAAAAACCTTCACGACATATGAAAGATGAGGTACTACTATGAACATTCCAAACACAATATTGAAGCCCAAATATATTGGAAGAAGAAAGATAAGGAAAAATTAAAATTATAAGGACCAAAGTCCTCAGGATATATGCAAGGATGGAATAATATAAATTTCACTACTTCTTCCAAGAATGAATATCAACAAAATACCATAACAAACAATAGAAACAAACTTCCAAAATTAGCAAAAGAAGATATCGAAGGGTCCAAGAAGGGGCCTTTATAGCATTGGAATTGTGGAGAAAACCATCTAAGGAGGAATTGTACTTAGTAGCAGTGGACTAGCACGAAGTTGTATAATGTACAAGAAGAAACAAGGGGAATGAAGTGGCCCAAAACATACCTCAAATTTATGCTACACTGGACAATAGGTAGGAATCCCAACATGTTCCAATAATCCAAATGGTCAGTATGGTCATCAACCGACCTATTTCTATTTTAATTGACCTAGGTTCTAATTTCAACTATATCAGCTCGAATATTTCAAAGAAATGTAAATTACCAAATAAATCTCATGAAGAATCATGGTTGGTGCAACTAGCCATGAGAAGAAAAAGGTGATTGACAGTGATAGTGGAGTCATGCCCTATAGATAATAGTGGTATGACCAACCCTTGATGGTGCTAGATAATCTACAAACACTAGGGGATCTCCTCATTATAAAGTCCCAATTAGACTCAACACCATTTGCAGTAGGAGTCTCATCTAAGATGATTGAATTTATGATTTTCCTTGCTGGAAATCAGTCTCATATGAGAGAAATCACTATACTTTTGAGACTTGCAAGTATGTTGGCTTTTTGAAACATACACATGTAATATACATAAGATACTTCCACAAACAAAGTAAATAACATGAGTCTTTATAAGAACAATATCAGTACTATTTGACACATGCGAAGAAAGAATATTTACTTTATTAGAAAAAAGTTTCAATCAAACAAGATCATGAAAGCAACAAGGACGTGCATTTTCATTAATATTTGTACTAAAGATAAAGAAATAGTTCATTCCATTAATAAATTAAACATAAGAACGTACCACACCATTACAAGAATATTCTTACAATTAGTTTGATACATGTGAGAAAAGTTTGTTCGGACCTATGAGCTTCTTATAATTATGCAGAAGTATCAAAATGCACCATTACATAGACATTTCACTTGTTCCGATAGTGGAATAAAGAATCCACAACTTTCCTCTCAAAGAACTATCTCTCTATCCTACGCTATCAAGAGAAGGCGAGGCTCCAAGTCCTTTTTTTGCAGCTATGAAGGTCTATATATAATAAGTGATGTTACTTTTCACCTTCCATGTTACACTTGAGCTCCCTCATTACCCTTCGTCTTCCAAGTGACTCTTGAACTTCTTGGTGGCTTTTCAAATTCTACATGACTTTTCATTTTCTCTCAAAATTTAGTGTTTTTCTTTACAAAATGTGTTTAATATTTACAAAATACAAAATAAAACATATTTATTCTATAACTTGACGAAATTGTAACTCAACCACTATGACATGGGTTTCCTTCATGATGTACTAATACCAATATTTGTACTATGCTGCTACACTTTTGACCTTAAGTGGTAAATCTGGATTATATCTCATCTTACCCTCCAAAGCATCTAGAAATATTATTTTGGAGCTTATTTGTATGTTGTTACAGAACATGGTCAACTTCATATGTAACTTTATCAGTTCGATGACATACTGCAGAACAATATCCTTAGTTAGTTCCAGGTCATCTTGAGTTGTTGCATGTCTTGTGATGTCTAGAAACTCCTTTAGCTCTTGTATGATAACATCTCTATGTTTCACTTCTCTGAGTGCACCTACTAAAGATACCTTATGGACTCGAACCAAGGCTCCCAATATAGAGTGCAATTTCATGTAAGTAGACATAGTGTTGGCTATCTGATCATATGCTTGCATATGCATCTTTATCTCTATTCTATCCATTTCAGCTTCATGTCTTCCTTTCCTTGCCAACATTCCTGGTGCATTTAGGTACTTGGCACTCCATTCCTGGACCATATTCACCACCATATGAACCAATCTTGTAATTCTTATTTTTTCCCACAATTCATTTTGGATATCATACAAAGGCGCCATGATCTTGTACAAGATGATCATCTCCTCGTAAACTCACTTTATCATGTATTCCAATTGTTTGAGTTCTTCAAGTATAGTTGTCTATAGGAATTATTTGTTGGAACTTGTGGAGGACACTCTTTTATTTTCAATGAGGAGGCTCTTAATCCGCTTCTTTGCATTAGCCAATTATTTCTTCAATTGTTAATTCTTGTGCATAAGAAAATCAATGTTCTTCTTTGTGGATACTGAAAAGGTTGTACCTGTTTAAGAAACTACCTTGGGATTAGTCTTTGTATTCGACACAATAACTCTTTCCATATGAATAGAAATTAGTTGATTTGGCTCATTCAGAAAGTACTTTCTCCTTTATTTAACGAGTTTATATTTGATCTCTTCAAATGTGAAATTGGAGATGTCCATAATTCTATCTTCATCTGGAGGTGGAATCCCCATCTCGGTGAAAGGAAGTTTCCCACCAGTCAGAGGAGTTGGAGGCGGAATATTCAGAGGAGATATGATTGGCTCAGTTTTTGTTCTTTGGTTTTCATCTTATTTCTCATCATCTATGATAAGATATTACTCCAACTTCTTCAACAATTCATCTTATTATTATTTCTTCCTCTTTTCCTCCTCAAGATGTAATCTTCTTTGCTCTTCTTCCTCCTACTTCTTCTTAAGAGTTTCCTCCTCTTTCATTTTTCTCTACTCTTCTTTTCTTCTTTGTGTGGCATGTTGCTTGGATTTATCTTATTCTTCCTTTTTCCTTTGCTCTTCCTCCTACTTCTTCTTTCTAGCTTCCTCAATTTATTTCTTTATCTTTTCTTCTTGAATTGCCCCTTTAAGGTTTTTATCTACTTTGAGCTTTTTTCTCCTTTCCTCCTTAGCTTCATGTTCATGTCTCCTTTTTGACTTTGTAATATTCTAAATGCCCATTTCCTCCTAGGTCACTTTTTGAATCCAACTCATTGAAGTACTTTTCATGATGCAACTGATCTAACAAATCATCAATCCAGGGAAAAGTGTACATATTCTTGAGATTGATCTAACTATTGAAATGACAGGGCGAGTGAATGGAATAGACAAAGAAACTGGGCTCATGCAGAGCAGGCACGTCTTCCTAGAATAACGGGTCGGTAAGCCTGATAATGACCATAATTCTTTTATGTTTTATCTAAGATGTCATTTTTGATGAAAGCTGAAATGAGATTGCTGAAACGGGAATCATTAATGAAAGAACTCAAGATAGTTAATAATAGGTCATGATGAATATTATCAAAGCATCCTACCACTTCATAACCTAACTAATGGATATTTTGATTGGACATGAGGAGCCTACCCAAGCCCGGAGGTTGTATTGCGGTCTTGACCTGGCTTTCCATCCCACCCTAGACACTCATCGTTACTCAGTTCAAACTCCCACCAAACTCAAATTGCTTACGAGCTTGCCTGGAAACGACCAACTAACTCCAACTTGCCTAACGAATGCTCGACTAAAAGTCCGCCATCGCTCGAATGATAAGGAGAGGATGTGTAAGCATGACTCGACCAATGGGAGAGGTCTGACAGGGTGAGGTAATGAACGCTCGACTAAAAGGCCACCATCGCTCAACTGACAAGGAGAGCAGCAAAGCCTATTGTTTACCTCATTAAACCAGTCGATGAAGCAGTTGGATCTCCAACTGCTTCATCGACTGGTTCAATGAGGTAAACAACAGGCTTCCAACTGCTTCATCGACTGGTTCAATGAGGTAAACAACAGGCTTTGCTGCTTGCTCTGCTTATGGCTCTATTAACCGTCCAGGATCATTCAATACGATGGTATGAACGTGATAACAAGGCAAACCCATGCAAACACCCCTTTATTGGAAAAAGCTTATGAATGAATTGAGCAATGACTTGTGGTTGGTATGACCCCTAAATAAGAATAGAAATCAGCATGGCATCCTACAAGCAGGTCGAGGCCATAACACATTCATCGCCTAAAGCGGACATACAAAGAATTGGTATATTATATGTGGGCTTTCATTCATCATCACTATCATCCCATCCCATGTGGGTTGATAATCACGACAAGCTCTCTCGACCAACGGGTTGCCATTGGAGAGGTTGTTCATTAATACCAGTGAGTTAGCGCTCGACCAATAGGGCCAATTCCCACTCCTCCCTACACAGACCGGACCCATATCTCCCTAAATATCCCTAAAAGGCACTATATTGCTCACCCATATTAGGGCTTTCTCGCTCGATCAACCTCTCCCGCTCCTCCCTACACAGACCGCGCACCCATATATCCCTAAAAGGCACTCTATTTAGACCCACCCCCACCAATCTAGTGCCGTAAGGCCCCCACCCCAAAAGGTATAGGAATTCGATTGTTCTTTCCCAGTGTATTGCTCCTTCCCACCCGGTGGGAGGATAGAAAGGTACAACGAGCCTTCCTAATTTAAGGTCTTCCCCGGACCGTGGGTGAGAGGCAAGGAGAACTCCGAGGGCGGGTGACAGGCTCAACAGCAGGCTGCATTAACGACAACCGGAAGGAGGAAGTAACTACCTGAACTGAACACCGGATGGGAGAATTCAAACAACTCCTTTCCTCCAGCTAATGAAAATAGTTGGGAGGCAAGAGCTTGGGCAGGCAACCCGGCAAACGAAATAGAATTAGCAGCAGGTTAGATAGCAGCAGGTTAGTTCAAGTCGGCTAAGCCACTCGGAGTTCAACGACAGATTCCCAACGAGGTAGCTCCTCAGGCAGGGACCCATACCAGTTTCGAACGAGGAAGATTACGTGAAGGACCCCCGATTATATTTCTTTCCTCTGGCTATAGCTAAGGGTAGTCCTTCATTGCCACCCTTTTCACCCCCTGTTCGGAAGGACTTCTATATCCTCCACCGGACCATTGGTAGCTCCAGTAGTTAACAATTAAACTAGTTCGGAGAATTGGCCCCTTCCATAGTAGCCAGCAGCACCAACTCCAGAATTACGTTGGGATGGGGGAAATAAAGTTGCCCTGGGTGAAGGAGCATGCTTTCATTATTGGATTGATAGCTAGTCGATGGAGCCCGCCCCAACAGCATTGGATTGTTCGGAAGCTAGCCCATCTCCAACTACATGAAAGCTATTGGGAACCCTCAGTCTCAACTAAGTGGGGTTAACCCTCCGGAAAGAAGAACTCACTGGCTACCCCTAACTAACTATAGTTAAGGTAGGTTCAAGTTAGCCGCCCTCAACTAATCTAGCTCCGGAATTCAACTAGTTGAATCGGAATTCAAGTTGCTGCTAATCGTGTGGAAGGACTAGTTCTATCGGGAGTTCAATAAAGTAAGGGTACTCCGCAGCTTCATCCGGGTAAGAAGGTCCAACCATGGGTGAAGGATGGGTAGGGGTTGCACGAAAGGGAGGAAGAGATGAAGGACACCCAGTTGCCACGATGACAGAACGAAACACCTATCCGATCACTATACAGCTTCAGTTCAACGAACGAGACAGAAACATCGTTCCTACCTGCGCTTAGATATAATCGAAGGGGAATAATACATGGGGATACTCTCTATGGGGATACACGTAGAGGTACACATAGTAAAGTCAATTTGCATAATTGCATATATAATACAGGAGCTAATGAGTGCATGCAGAGCGCCTTAATCTTGCATGCTCACCTGATTCACGGTTGATTGCTTTATATACGTGCATGCCAGGGGAGGAGGACTAGTGAAACGGGGTTGGACAATGGCTCTGATGAGGTGTTCACTTAACTGATGAGGGTTATGAACTGATGAATGAGGTTCACCATCAATGCCGAGAGGAGTTATCTTCAATACAGTCCCATAGCACTTAATACCCATTACCTAGTATAGACCTTCCCATAGACCGAGTCCCTTACACTATATATAGGATTTGAGACCGATGAGGAGTGATTGATTATATTGATTAACATCGTTGGGAATGGGTTGTAGGCATGGAAAATTTTAGGGGCTAATGTTCGCCCAGTGGGCTAATTTTCCATGATTTTTCCACAAAAAAGATTCGCCAATTTCCAATTTTATAAAAGATGATTCGCCCAAATTTTAGAATATAAAATTATTTTACCTTAAAAATCGCCAACATTGTATAGAGGCTATATATAAAATCATTATAAATTTGAATAATTTTACAAATATATCAATAAACATTTTATAGTTTGCATATTAGGGATTAGTGAGATTCGCCAATGTTTTAAACTTCAAGAAATTTTTCCATCCTTAAAATTTTCCTTGGGTGTAGGACAACATCTGCTGCTGATAGGGGCGAGCCAAGAGGCGATCCCAGATTGCGATGCTGGTAGTCATGCCAGGTTCTTTGCCGCTACTCAATCCAGGTAGGTTTCGATCCACTAGATGGAGGTATTCGATCCAAGAGTCGATCCAGATGGCAATGAAAGAGTAAATGCCAGGTGTTGAGGCACTCAATCACAGGAATAGCTGGGCTGGGATACTCAACTGGGCCACTTGGCGGGTCTACTCAGCTTGGCTTGGATACTCGGACTGCATGGCTACTGCGATATTCCTTGGTTGCTACTCGACTGGACTACTCAACTGGGATGAACCCTTCTATGACCCATTGTCTTGGTTGGCCCGGAAAGAAATGCATAATTACATATATAATATATCTCATGAATGACTGGAATCACTGGTCGAACTAAAGCGTTGTCGAAGGATTGACCTTGTCAACTCGTATCGGATTGATCGATTCTTTTCTCAATTCTTCGATAGCGTAATGACATATATAAAGAATGACTGGAAGAACGTTTTCAGCATTCTTAGAACACCGAATTGTTATTACATATATAAAGAATGACTGGAAGATCCCTCCACATTCTCGTTGATTAAATGCGTTACATGGATTAGTCCATTTATTTCTCTCCAGTATCAAATTTTATTATCTAGATATTGAAGGGTTCTCTATCTATTTAGGGTTCTCTATCTATTTTATGTATTATTGTAAAGATATCAGTTGCTCAAGGCCATAGGTTCCTAATCGAAACTACACCAATGGGTAGGAGTCCGAAGAAGACAAAATAGAAGAAAAGTGATTAATCCCGACAACATTTTATTCATACATTTAGTCGATGGAGGGTGAAAGAAAACCAAATGGATCTAGAAGTTATTGTGCAGCTCACTGTTCTGACTTTGATGGTTGTATCAGGCCCTTTAGTTATAGATAGATAGAGCTTTGGATGGATCAAAGATCCATCCAAATATCCTTTAACTATTTAAGTTGATAATGTAACGAATAAAACCCACCTGTATCACTAAACTATATACGCCACAATCCCATTGACGGATATTCCATCACTTCTTTCCTTCCACATTTGAATCCAAATTCCAGAATTCCTTAATTCTCTCTCTTCTATTTCCAAGAGAGAAGAAAGGATTCTATCCATTCTAGTTTTAGAAATTCTAGGTTGTTCTTTCTCTTTATTAAGGAATTTTTTTTGCTCAACTCCTCTAATATTCTAATTGAATTCTTTCTAATTCATTTTAGAAAGATCTTCCTCTTCTAGGAAGAAAAAGAGCCATAAACTAGAATGGCTCCATATTCTTAGCTCTTAATCTTTGTTGATCTCTTATAGTAATCACATCTTGAGGTTTGCAAGGGTAACTTGGTATATCTACCATATGGTCATTGACCTAGATATGTCCATGATTCACTAATTGTCTAGCTCCGGGAATGGTGGGAGCCATACCCAATCGAAAAAGAATATTATCCAAACGCATTTCAAGTAATTGCAATAGGACCTGACCCGTTGAGCCTTTGGCTCTTCTAGAAATACGAACATATTTCAGCAAATGCTCTCAGGCATAACTTGTCTCCATCCGCTTCATATCAGCTCAACCCAGAGTTTCCAGTATAGCGATCATTACCCTACGAGCTACTATAATATATGTTCTCAACTTGATATCTATAAAGATAGATGGATCATCTATATCCAATTTGTTGTCCATCTACCATAGTAGACTCACTCATTCATATATGATGAGGGGACCCTTTTAACTCAGTGGTAGAGTAAGGCCATGGTAAGGCGTAAGTCATCAGTTCAAGTCCAATAAAGGGCTCATGTTTCCCACGAAGAAAGAAGGCTCGGGTGTCCATTTCTATTACATAGATAGAAATATTTTCATTGAAATATGAAAATGACAACAAATCGGATTCGGATCTAGTCCATTTTTTATCTTCTTTTATGAGGTGAATGACGGGAATTGGACCCGCGCGTGGTGGATTCACAATCCACTGCCTTGGTCCACTTGGTTACGTCCGCCCTGGGAAAAACCAGTTTATCTATCTACAGTCATTTCTTCTAAGAATAAAAAACGAGCTAACATTTTTTCTTATGTGGGTCGGTGACCTCTGATAGGGGATCAAAGCAAGATCGATGACTAACTCTCAACTCTCACACAAGTTGTATGGCTTATTATCAAATATGTGATAAATATGAAGTATTTTGTATTTCTCCTGGAGAAATATCCCGATCCCATCTTCCCTCCGTTCTTTTGAACGTGAAAGAAGACTCTTTATTCTTTCGTATCGATCCTTTGTCTATTCACTCATGGGTGATAATTATTGTTTTTCCCTATTAGATTTTAGTTTTCAACTAACACAGTTTTGCAGATTAGTTCAGTAGATCCCACGTTATTCGAGTTGTAACGAACGGGCCATAACCATTAAAATGGTTCGGTGTAAATGGAATAGATCGAGATCTATCTCGATACTTATTGTATGTTTTATCTTGATACTAAGATCTTGTCCATCTGAACAACTCTGGGCAGGGTATTTGATCGGAGAGTCATTGTTTAAAATGATCAAGGTTGTGGCTGTGTCGACAAGTTTGACCCTATTCGCTTATCACATATTCAAATTCGATGAATCTAGACCATTTGAACTTGTATCCTTCCTTCTCGTATTAGAAGGTATAGGTTTCCAATCTGGAAAATTTTGTTATCTTACATGCACGGTTAGGATACAATCAAGTTCTTTGTTATATTATTATGCAGGTTATGGGACTAAGATACAAATTTGAAGGCTCATCTACCAATGGAGATAGTGAACATTTGATGAATCAAATATAAATGTGATTGTTGTCTTTCAGTTAATTCGTTTGAAAGTTTAGGTCAAGCGAACAGAATTGGTAGGCGTCAATCGATCCGTGGAACGTATCAAATATTTCACATATAAGTTCGTTATGAGATGAGCCCACTCATCTCACAATGATATAAAATCATTTCGGATAGATCTATTGCCGAGTAGAGATCTATTTGTAACGGGGCAGAAAGCAGCTTCTTTTGGGTTGCTGTCCACATAATTTCTAGACAAGGGGTAATAGTTTCTTTCTTTCGTCCCAACCCAATGGACTTCTTTATTCTATTGTTTGTTCCAGAATGCATTCCATGAAATATGTGTATTCTATAAAATAGTGGGGTAGATTAAAGCAAATGTTGGTCCAGATGTAGATCTAATATGCATAGCCGGTAGATTGCATTTTTGTGATATGTTACTAGAACGGAACAAGAGGCAAGGAAGAGTGTTTGCCCCAATATGAAAATCTTGGGTCTCAAAAACCATGTGATGATCTTAGGTGAAGAAAGAGAACGAACCAAAGGTTCACCTTTAGCTAGGATGGATCTGTTAGAGTCGGTCTAGTTATCCCTCCGTCAGAGATCAAAGCTCTTTTTAGCATTTCATGTTTAGGTGTCCCATCAGTTTCGATTAGTTTCATTTCATTAGGCATGCCATAACTCTGACGGAATGGTTGTGTTACTCATTCCCCTCGTGCTTGGCACTGCTGGTTCAGGTCTATTCATAAAAACAAGTCTTCAAAGGTCATGTACAGTCCTGTTTCAAATTTCTGGGTCATAACAATGATTCTTGGTCATTAGGTCTTGGGTTGAGTCAGTGTTGTTTTGCAAAGTCTAAGAAGACTAGCAGGCCAGAGGGATGTCCTCGATAGGTGGTTACTTCAATAATTTTCATCATTATACATATAAATTAGGACTTCTCTTCAAAACTCTGTTTTAAAGATAAGTCGTCATCTCATTTTTGTAAAAATCTTCAAAAATTTCAGTTCTGAATCGTCCAAGCGCAACCTTGGTCTCCTTTGCCAAAGCATATCATAGCTATCCCTGCAAAAAATTGCAAAGAAAATCATCATTTCAATCAAATTTAAGGAGGAAACCAAAAAGGTCAGAAGTCTATTAATCCTGAAAAAGTGTCAACGACAAAACATTACAAAATGGGTCATGGACCAAGCAAAAATCAAAAGGGAGTCTTTATAAAGATATTTCATGACATTTTCAACTCATTTCACATGCCAAGAGTGAAGAGCATCGTTCCAAAGTGAAGTTGTGAATTTGTAAGGAAGTTGGAGCAGTTTCAGGGGCGCACGACGCGTTGGATTAGGCGTGTGATGCATCAGCGGTGCGCAACACATTAAGCAAGTTTTCACAGTGTAAAAATACACTGGCGTGGTGCATCAGAGGCGCGAGGCGCGTTGGGCAGGCGCGCTGCGCATACAGCCAACAAGCCCAAAAACTTCAAAATTTTGCTCCAAAATTGCTCAATATGCTTGGATCATCATTTGTACAAGTAGGTAGGGCCTCCATCTCTGTTTTTTTTATCCAAGTTTTGTGCTTACTTCATGGTGTTTGATGAATGGTGATTGTTTAAGAAATCAAACCCTACTTCTTCATAATTTCCAAAGCAACAGTGCTAGGGTTATGATTGATAGTTTTGCTAGCAAGTTTATCATTCCTCCATCACTCCCTTATTCCATTTGTCCATTCATTTCCTTATTCCTTAAGTTCTCCCACCCCCTAAATTCACATGCCCTAATCCTATACCCACTGTCCCTATGTACCACAGCCCCTTCCTACTTGGCATATTTTGATAATTGAAACAAAAGGCACCAAATTCTCATTTCATACACTTGGCAATTGGAGATAAAGGTACCAATTTCTCATTTTCAATGAGCTGAACATATCATTGGCATAGACTGGTAACACCATGGAGACGGACACCGACACATCATACAACCGAGACAGTGATTCTACCACAGAACTGCATGTACCAGAAGGGCACTAAAATGTCGAAAAAGGGAGGATAGACTTCGAATCTTGGCCAAAGCTTCTTTGGCTGAACATGGCACTTTATGAGGCACCCTCAGCCCAAATTTCAACAAGTTTGGAGAAAATTTTGTCAATTTTGAAATTTTTGGTTAAAAAACAGGTTTTTTGGCTCAACGCGTAGCGCGCCGCGCGCGACCCATAAGATTGGGAGGTCCAAATCACAAATGGTTTGCATTTTTGGATTTTTCATGATGCAATATACATGCTCATCTATTTCCAAGGAATTTCATCAAGGTTTGGGTCCCCAAAAGGTCAAAAAACATGCAAAAAATGACCTCACTGCCCCTTTTTGAACACACAAGAAGCAGCCTTGGGAGAATGCACTTTTGGAGGGGCAAATGGACACCAAATTGGAAAATTCCACTTGGGTTGGAAAGTAGACATCCATAACTTTCCAACGAGCTATCGTGAGCTTAATTTGGATTCCGATAAGTGCCCAAAAAGCAGGTGGAAAGGCGCGCGGAGCATAGGGCTCAGGTGTGCGGCACACAGGGTTTTTCAGCACAGTTTTCACCTTTCAGCTCAGAAACTCGGCCAGTCTTCACCAGTTTCACCCCTTGAGATGATATTTGACCAAACATGATGTAATTTGATGTATGTGAGGTAACATGGCACTTATTTATCTCCTTATAGATGGTTCATTCACAAATTACCAAGAAATTAATGTAATGAATCAGTTTCCTTATTTTTAGAGGTAGGTTGTTTTGGTCAACTAGATCCTTGCTCCATGTTTAGAATTGGTTGAAATAGCTCCTAGGATGATGAGCTAGACCCCTAGAGGCAAGGGAATGAGTTAGCTTGCCTATATTATGTATTTTCTTAGTCATTTTCAGGGTTGGACTCTTTGGGAAGAGGCTTGGAGACTTTATTGTACATTTTACTTCAGCATTTTGGCAAAGGAAAGACCATGGTTTTGCAGCACTGTTTGGAATTCATGTGGCTTTATGTCTTGATGGTGTGCTTCTTTCAGTACTTGTAAGTTGTTATGTGTATCATTTTCCTTCTCTCATCTTCTGCAATTGAACAAATGAAGTGTTAAGGTAGAATTCATAATCTGTAATGCTCTGCCTTTAAGTTTGTTTGATCTCCTATGTTTTCATCTGTTTAAGGAGAATTCTTGAGGTTTCCTTGCTCTCCTTAGCTCCTCACCTATCTGATCTACTCACCTCATTAGCTTTTAAGGCATCAAACAATTGCCTACCTTGCTCCAATCAGACCTCTGCAGAAACTGTGTCTCATCCCCGCACCCAAAATTGCCTTTCCCTTTGATTCAACAAAACCCCAAAAAATCACCTTTAAACCTCTGCACTTAATACCTAGCCTAAGATTAGTTACAATTTCAGTCATCTCGAGCCTCATTGATTATATTTTTCCGAGATTGACCCGGAGAGAGCCCTCTCCTGTCCTCGTAGGTCTAGCTACGAGGCTGATCGTGGTTTGATGTTGCCTTGAGTTTTGCCTTCCTCAGCCTGGGGCAAATTCGAGCGTTAACAGGATCAACTCCAGAGAATTTCTCTGCCCAGGTATTTGAAATATCCATCATACTTGCCACTTCTATGGTTCAAAAATAGGCTCGATTTACCGCACATAACTTATTGTAGAGAATCCTAGTTGATCAAGATCTTCGCCCTGATATTTAGCAAAGGGATAGATACATCCAAGATTTTCGATTGAACGAAAATTTTGTTCAACCCCAATGGAATGCGTTCTGTTTAGATGGATCTAAAAGTCACATGTCCAATCGATACATTGATTGCTCTATGGATTGCTTGGAACATATGATATTCGAGAGAACTCTCGAATTTTTCGAAGAACTAGCGATAAAAAAAAAAAAAAATAGTTTATAGGTTTGATCATCTGGTATCGGATCAATCTCGATCGATCCAAAATACTAATATTCCTGCTCTGGTCCAACGTTTCCATCCATCGATCTCGATAAGGACATGAGATTGATATGATCTGAAAGACTTTTCAAGGCCAAATCATAGGGACGGACTATGAGGGGATATATATAAATAGTATCACTTAGTGGAATGTATAGGGCTATACGGGCTCGAACCGTAGACCTTCTCGGTAGAACAGATAAAAGTTCTTATTATAAAAATAATTTGAACTGTTCCAAGAACCCAACATGCATTTTCTCGCATCGGGCTCTTTCATTAACTGATGGAATGATCGGTTAGTCTGCCTTCTCCTCTTTCCGGTAAGATACTAATATGGCTCCGTGTGCTCCAAATTCTTACTCTTCGGAAGAAATCCCAAAGTTATTCAAAAGGTTTCTTTAACGTAGGTCTGCCTTGCTTGGGCATAGACTGACTCAAATAGAGTCTCTTCTATCACTCCAAAAGTAAAATATGACACTTCATACACCTAAAAGTTCATAGAGCGAAAAGAATCTATTTTGAGGTCCCCGTATTATGCTCATTATGCCTGGCATTGAACAGAGCTGGGATTGACCATATCAATTAGATCTGTAATTCGAATTAGATCGAACTTCATCTTTGTCATGCTATTGTTCCCCAGAGAAACAAATTTATAGAGTAAGACTATTTCACATAGAATCTATTTCGTGGATCAGACGAATCGATAAACTCTCCCGAAAACAATTGGCGCACGTGTAAACGAGGTGCTCTACCTTGCTGAGCTATAGCCCTTCCTTGCCAGTCTTGGTGATACACTACTATACTAACTAGATGGGTCACTTTATGTCAAGGTAGATATTTCATGATCCAATACGTTCCAATAAGTTCGATCTGTGCCAGGGACACATACATTGTCTATACATTTAATTCGATTTCGATTTAGAATCGTTTATAAATCCAACTCTACCTATGAGAATAAATGACCCACTTAACTCAGTGGTTACAGTATCGCTTTCATACGGCGAGAGTCATTGGTTCAAATCCAATAGTAGGTAAACTTATTAGATGCCATCGAGTTTTCAATGGTATCTAATAAGTTTTACTCCACGTGTTTGGATTGAGGCGGAACATTGAATCCATTTTTCAGATCATTATAGAAAATGTTAATTAGAGATGGGGGGGGTTAGCATTGATAGCCTCTACTCGTGTTCTAGCCCTTTTCAGAGCTAAATCAGCCTCAATTGCTTGTCTTTTGCCTTCGGCTTGAGCTAAGTCATCTTTAGCTATTCGAAAATTTTCCTGGGCTTCTTGGGGATCGATGTCAACATCTCTCTTTGCATTATTTACCAATATAGTGATTCTATCACTGTATATCTTGGCGAAACCACCCATCATAGCCATAGTGAACCACTGCCCATTGAGACATATTTTCATAACTCCTATATCTACAGCTGCCACAAGTGAAGCATGATTGGGTAATACGTCAATTTGACCACTATTAGTAGATAGAATTATTTCTTTAACTTCTGAATCCCAAATGACTCGATTAGGAGACAGTACATGAAGATTTAGGGTCATTTTTAGAATTAACTTTCCATGTTGGATTTTATAGCCTTCGCGAAAACTTCATCAATATTACCCACCAAATAAAAAGACTGTTCGATAAGACCATCTAATTCTCCAGAAAGGATCATTTGAAAACCTCTAATTGTTTCCATGAGACCCACATATTTTCCTGGGGAACTTGTGAATACCTCTGCTACGAAAAAGGGTTGTGATAGGAAACATTCAATTTTTCTTGCTCTTGCCACGATTAAACGATCTTCCTCCGATAATTCATCCAGTCTAGGAATAGCTATAATGTCTTGAAGTTCCTTATAACGTTGTAAAGTTTTCTTAACCCCTTGTGCAGTTTCGTAATGTTCTTCGCCTACGATCCAAGGTTGGAGCATAATCGATGTTGAATCTAAAGGATCCACTGCTGGATAGATACCCTTCGTAGCTAATCCTCTCGATAGTACGGTAGTAGCATCTGAATGTGCAAATGTCGTAGCAGGAGCAGGGTTGGTCAAGTCGTCAGAAGGTACATAAACTGCTTGAATCAAGGTTATGGATGCCTTTTTTGTGGAAGTAATTATCTCTTGCAAAGAACCCATTTCCATGCTAAGAGTTCACTGATAACCCATGGCGGAAGACATTCTACCTAATAGGGTGGATACCTCTGATCCCGCTTGGACAAAACGGAAGATTTTATCAATAAATAATAGTACGTCTTGCTCATTGACATCTCGAAAATATTCGGCCATGGTTAGAGTAGTTAAATCGACTCTCATGCGAGCTCTCGGTGGTTCATTCATCTGACCATAGACCAGAGCCACTTTTGATTCTGATATTTTTTGTTCATCAATTACTCCCGATTCTTTTATTTCCATGTAAAGATCATTCCCTTCACGGGTACGTTCTCCTACTCCAAATACAGATACCCCTCCATGAGCCTTAGCAATTTTGTTGATCAACTCCATAATGAGTACTATTTTACCCACTCTAGCTCCTCCAAATAAACCAATTTTCCCCCCATGGCGGTAAGGAGCCAAAAGATCTACTACTTTAATGCCTGTTTCGAAGATGGATAATTTTGTATCCAACTCTGTAAAGGCGGGAGCAGGTCTATGAATAGGAGATGTTATGCAAGCATCTACAGGACCCAAATTAACGACAGGTTCTCCAAGAACATTGAAAATTCGTCCGAGAGTAGCTCCACCAACTGGAACACTTAGAGGAGCTCCCATGTCAATCACTCTCATTCCTCTCGTCAAACCATCTGTAGCACTCATAGCTACAGCTCTAACCTTATGATTTCCTAATAATTGTTGTAGCTCACAAGTAACCTGAATTTCTTGACCGGCTGTACCTTGACCCTTAATTGTCAATGAATTGTAAACATTAGGCATATTACCTGGAGGAAAAGTGACATCTAGTACTGGGCCAATGATTTGAGCAATACGTCCCACATTTTTTTCTACACGTGCGGAAACCCCAAGAACAAGAGGATTTTTTCTCATACAAAAATGGAAATAATTTCCATGAAGAATATATAAATATGATTTTGCCAATATCATCAATAAAAAAAATGTTCCATATTGGGTTGATCAGACCAGTAAATAATAAATGGAAGTTACCACCTTGGTAAAATCCAAATTTATTGAAAAGTTTAAATTCATCCATATTTGGAATATGAAGTAGGTAGATGGATATGAATAAGGATCACGAGGAAGTCTTCGATTTATCTATAACTAGAACCAATTTCTCCATAACTAAAATCGAAAATACTTCAAAATTATGTCCAGATCATCTGTGAAATATGAAACTTGATATTCATGACCTTTCTCTCATTGATCATTATCTCTTCTCTTCATATGCACATCTGTATATATATTTTCAGAAAATTCACACCATTATGGTCAAAGGTCAATTCAGTTCCTTGATTTCATTCATGAACTAGTTTAACCACTGAAAGGTTCTCGAGTCAATCCATGGAGGAAGAAATTCAAGAGTAAATATTGGGTTGCATCATACATAAAGAACATTATACAATGAGAGTGTATCTAGCACCCCAATAACGGATGACTTTTTGTAGGATATTTTTGTAAAAATTGATTGTTTACGTTCAGTCCATGTCGATCAGACCTCGTCCTTGCGAGAAATAATTATTAATAAAGGAGGGACTTATGTCACCAAAAACAGAGACTAAAGATAGTGTCGGATTCAAAGCTGGTGTTAGAGATTACAGATTAACTTATTATACTCCTGAATATCAGACCAAAGATACATATATCTTGGCAGCATTCCGAGTAACTCCTCAACCCGGGGTGCCACCTGAAGAAGCGGGAGTGGTAGTAGCTGCTGAATCTTCCACCGGTTCATGGACCACTGTTTGGACCAATGGACTTACTAGTCTCGATCATTACAAGGGGTGATGCTATGACATCGAGCCCGTTCCTGGAGAGGAGACTCAATTTATTGCCCATGTAGCTTACCCCTTAGACCTTTTCGAAGAAGGTTCTGTTACTAACTTGTTCAATTCCATTGTAGGTAATGTATTTGGATTCAAGGCCCTACGGGCTCTACGTTTGGAATATTTGCAGATTCCCCCTTCTTATTCCAAAACTTTTCAGGGTCCACCTCATGGTATCCAAGTTGAAAGAGATAAATTGAACAAATATGGTCGTCCTTTATTGGGATGTACTATCAAACCAAAATTGGGTCTATCAGTTAGGTGAAGTTATCATTCTAATTGAAATCGTACGTTGTAGTTCATACGCTTCCTAAGATTTGAATCGTCGTAAACTTCCGTTTTGATTTAATAAATTGCTTTCGTCGATTTCCTTGCCTTAGGAGGGACAAGCGGCTTCGCACCTTCTAAGATTTTAAATCGTACACTTCCATTCCGTCGATTTGCGTACGCTTCCGTCGATTTGAAGGGGCCCACATATAACTTAGTCCCATTGCTATGTTCTCAATTGCTCTGTAGAAGCTGTAGTCTGTAGAGTCTCTACTGCTAGAACCATAGAGTCAAGCCCATGCACTCTGTCTTAGAGTGAAAGCTAGAGTCCATAGAGAATCAATTAGCTTTCTCTTTCAACTTGCCTTTCTTTCTCTTGCCATTCTCTCTTTTTCTTCATAGTAGCTGTAGAGTATTCCATGCAGTAAGGCTGGAAACTAGCTTTAACAGACCAAGATTGAGCTTTTTAAGCCCCTACTCCTATCCAGGCCTCTGGGAGAGGGCCTCCTTCTTGACTTGGTATGACTACTCTACAAGCATTATAATGGTTCTTGATCTTTTCCTCATCCTCCTAGAAGACCGAGGCATATGGCCATGTATACCTCAACTTTGCACAATGTCACGTGCATATACCTATAAGGTTGTGTCATTGATAGCCCATCTCACTGAATTTGAGGTGATTAAGTTCCTCAATTTCTACCTATGCCGCCTTTAAATTCATCAATTCGTATGACCCTATTTGTAAGGGGAAGATGGGGCAAGGTGACTTCTTCGATTTCTGTAATGTCCTTGACAGTCCTGTACAAAGCTAGTACTAAACTTCTTGCATCACCACTTTATTTGTCACAAACAACAACATGAGATGTGGAATTCTATATGCTCCAAATACCCTGATGAATGTACCCTGAGGTGATGTGAACTAGGTTGCAACGTCTTCTATAGACTCTCTAGCATTGTCTGTCATGGAAGGTGCCTCAATACCAAATATCATTTGATATAATACTGAAATTAATTACTCAGTAATCTTAGCATACATGCCCCTATAATAGGTATTCCACAATATCTTGTAGTATACATGGACAAGAGGTTGTACTTTGGTTCACTTCCCCTCCAAACATGGAAATTTATTTTTAGCACATATACCATCTAGTAAATAGGATGACACATAGAAATCTGGTTGCTCTCCTTGTGCTACATTCTTTGCCCTATCAACATTTTTCTGCAATCGCTGGGATATGAGATCATATCAATTAAAAATGGTCCCCTTGGTGGCACATGGGTGTACCATATAAACACATCTTTCTTCAAATAACTCTACATTCTTGCATCCATACAAACTACAACACATCGCCATTAGATATTGGTACACTTTATTTAATGACTTGGTTCTATAGATACCATCAGGATTTGGCCAACATTTTCTTGGTTTTTTCCACTAATTGTTAAGAATATCCTCCATGTATTCCCCAAAACCAGCATAGAACATTGTGTTGAGATATTCTTCATGCTTTGGGAGCTTATAGTATTTATGCAGATCATGAGCCTAATAGGTGGAAATCTCCTCACCCTTTTCACTTATGACAATCATACTTTGAGAGTTATGTGTTGTAATATTCACATAATGGTTTTTGTGCAAGGTAGATCTACATAATGGCAAGAAACTATGTGAAATCTAGACCTCTTGATATTGACATATACCTCTCTATCTTCTTTATCCTTTGGGATTTCCTTCTTGGCAAAGTCCTTGAACACCTTTTTTCATGTTAGAGTTGTGGATTTATTTATGAAACATGTTGTATATGTCAGGATTGGTACTTATTATTTTTGGATTTTCATAATACCTTCAATGTTTCTTTCAACAACCTCTTTTGCAGGTACTTTCCTTTTAATTATAGGCATGGTATCTGTTATCCTCCACAATGTCCCAGGGTGAGAGGAATCGATGGAGGTAACCACAGACCAAGATTTTAGTTTGGTAGCTAGCCCTACCAAACCAGAGAGGGATCTCTCTTTGAAATTACAACCAAGAGATGACTAGAATGCAAAGGATTTTAGGCTAGATATCTAGGCTCAGGTGGGTTTTGGAAAATTTAGGCTTTTGTTGCTATATAAGGGAGAAAAACCAAGAAGCTAGGTCACAGGATCAAAGGGTTACAACAACAAAGATATGAAGGAGCAAGGTAGAAATACTTTTTTGATGGATTTTAAGGCTTTTCAGTGTAGTATGGTGTTCATAAGAAGCATAAAGGTCTTAATGAGCATGAAAAATGAATTCCTTAAGCAAGAGAGAAAGTAACATATAATAATTTTCCATCAAAACAAAACTTAATGTATAGAATTGTGTTTATAAACTATAAGGAAAACCATTGAAGAGTTGATGCATGGAAAGAGAAGGTGAATATATTTCATATAAAGTAATAACAGAGGGAAAAAAACATCACAAACTTACTGCACATGAATTCCTACATAATAGTTGCAAAGTGCATCCTTTGATTTCCAGAAAAGTCCAAGTACAAGCTACAATGGTTCTCTTCTCTCAAGTCCAACCATTCAAATGACTCAGAAAATGACACCTATAGACTAAAACATCATTTCCCTTCTCTCAGGGGTTGAATCCATGACTTGTGGAGCTGTTCCACAAAGGTCTCAACCAAAACCCTAATGATTAGGGAGGTTAAAACAAACCCTCCATATAGTAAAACTGGTTCATTTGACCAAAACAAAAGACTTACTAGCATGTATCTACCTCATTTGACTTTCATCTAGCATATTTACATCTTAGTTACATGATTACATGCTCAATTACATCTTTACATAGGTAAAAAGTCAAAATAGGTCAAACTATACATGAAATTAAACCTCTTGGAAAAAACACAACGAATTATGTGAAAAGCGCCACGTGGCCCAGGAAAAGTAGCGTGAGATTGCAGGCTACTTTGGAGGCCTTCCTAAACTCCAAATTGAGCCCATGATAGCTCGCTCGAAAGCTCTTTCTGTCTGATACACAATGGATTTCTCAAGCACTAAGAAAGACCAAGTGTGGCCCCTCAAAAGTCAATTTTCCCAATACTGGTCAAAAAGCATAGCATGGCCTCCAAAAACAGGGCAGAAAGGTGTTTTTTAGGTTTTTTTTGGGCATTTTCTCCCCGTAAAAGCTGATGAATGAAGAAGCCAAGTGTCCAAAGTTGATGTAGAAGTCAAATTCTATACAACCATATAAAGTTTTTTTTTCCATTGGAGCTCTCCAAAAAAAGTGTAGCATGAGCCACGCTACGCTTTTTGCAGGTTGACTGTGCCAAAACTACAAAAAATTCTCAAAAACAAAAATTTCTTCCAAAATTCTTCAAAATTGATATGCAAGGTCATAAAGTGATATGCTATGCTATAGTGGAGGCATCAACAAGAAAATCTAATTTTTCCTTCCCTTTTTGCTTGATTAGTGTTTCATTTAGCCTTGCTTTCATTTGCTTGATATTGACCTTTAGAATCATGTTGCTTGTGTAATAATGAGAAGCCATGTGTTTCTGAAGTCTCTTGTCCCTATTTTATTTCTTAATAAGCTTCTCTAAATGATCATTGACTTTGCCTAGCCAATATTCCTTGTCTTCATCAATTTCCATGCCAATAAGCTCATTCACCGTGATCTGCTTCCTTTATTGTTGAAGTGCCTTCTTAGAGCCTTTTGTATTTGATTTTTGTTTACCCTTAGTCTTCTTTTTCAATTTCATGATATATTTCTCTTGAAGCATTTTTTCAACCTTCAATTGCATGTTTTCCTGTTGTAGGCATGCTATCAAAGAATTTGCCTCTATCAATTTGTCCTGTAAGCTTTTGAGTTCATTTTCCTTGTTCACCATAGGCTACTCAATTGTCATAGGGTCCTCATTGGCCTTTAAAGTAGTCTCATGATGCAAAAGTGATCCCTGTTGTGCTGATGTAGAAGGCTTGGCCCCTTCCACAACCTGTGGAGAAAACACAAGCATGTTTCCTCTCTGATAAGTCTTCACTACTTTATCCTCACCTTTCTTCTTTTTCATTGCAGACCTACTTGATGAGCCAATTTTTGTTTGAGCAGGGGGTGCTGAGGTGAAGTAGGTCTAGTAGGCTAGTTGGAAGAAGGAAAAAATACCTCTTCTCCAATGAATGTCTCCCAGGAAATGTTTAGCTGCTTAAGATGATGAAGGACAATAATCTTGATGAGGGAGTGATGAAAGAGGCTATTTTGTTGTAGCTCATTGTTCCTATGCTACACTTTGTATGACATCTTTTCTATGCTCCTGTAAAGATAATAGGGTATGTTGAGCAATTTTTCCCTAGTGAAATGCATAATAAATCTTATGTGATAGCCATAGAGTCTAGAGAATCTCCCTTCATAAGTGAAATATTTCATTATGATCTTCATCAAGGGTGAAAACATTTCAAGGAGCCAGCCAAAAGGAAAGATCATCTTGATGTCATCTTTGTATGGAACTTTGAGGTAGGGTTGATATAGTTGAGCATCTAATTCCTGAGTCTTGAACCACTTTTCACCAATGTTGGGTATCCCAGTAGTTGTTTCTATGATATCAGCTGAGATAGAGAATGTGACACCTGCAATTGTGACTTTATTCTCTTTGAGGTTTGTGACAAACAACTTGGTCAATTCAGCATGGTATTGAACCTTTTGCACCAACTCACAAAACTCAAGACACCCTACATGTTGAAAACACTAGTTGGTAATCGGTGAAGACATCAGCTCCTGAGTATTACATGGTTCATATATTGACACTTTCCCACCTTTGTTGTAAGTTTTCTTCTCCTCCTCCATAGTAGACTGTGATAACAAACCCTAGGGGTAAAATAGGGGAAGGGGGAAGGGAAAAAGGAATGGGATGATGGGGTTAGGGAGTAGGAATAGGTGTGATAAAATTTATGGAGGTGGGGAGAGATGTTAGAGACCTTAGGGAAGTGGAGGGAGGTTGAAAAGATGAGGGAATAGGGCTAGGGAATTTTTACACAGGCCTATACTAAGAAAACTGTTAAAAGCGCAGCGAGTAGGGATAGGTTTTGGGAATAGGTCTTAGGGAATGAAAATGATAGAATTTATGGTTTTATGGATGTATTTAGGTGTGTAGGAGGTTAGGGCATAATAGGAGAGGGATTTCTAGGGTTTACAAATTGAAAAAGACAGTCTTCAAGAAAAGCGTAGCGTAGGGGCCAATGAGAAGTTTCCACATCATAAGATTTGATAAACTGAGTGAAAGATAGTGTGAGAGGATTAAACTTACTTGTTTGACCCTTGTGAGATATTTTGCTAAGCTTGTAGACCTTTTGCAACCATTTAGAAGCCTTTCACCACAAACCGTAGCACCACTACAAAAAGAGCAGCATCTGAAGGAAAAGCGCAGCATGCAGTTGGAAAAGCGCAATGAAAGAAGAAAAGCGCAATGAATGAGGGAAAAGACTGATTTTTTAAGAGTGTATGGCCCTAAACTTGTGAGAAAATGGTGAATGATGGATGAGAGCTCCCTCCACAATGTGATGAATGAGAGAAATAAGAGAAAATTGACCTTTTGTAGCTTTGAGAAGTGGGATGGCCCACCATATAGTTTTCTCACTTTTACTTTGGATTTCATGTACTTGTGAACCTTTTGAAACAGATTGAGATTATTTAAACTTATTTTAAAATATTCTTTTGAAACGAAACCTTTTTGAACCATTTTTGTACCACTTTTCCTTTACATGCCAATTTATGAATAGAATGAGAAATTCAATGACTAAGACCCTAGTGACCTAATGGATGATAGTGAACTGGATAAAGACCATGATAATGATACTGATATGACCATAAATATTTTGAGAGATGGTACATCCAAATGTATGATGATAGTGACCAAAATATGGCAATTTGTAAAGGAGTAATTGACAACCTAGACACACTAACCAGTGACCAAAGTTTTTGAATGGAAGACCTAGTGAAATGATAAAAACTTGACCTTAAACCCTAATGGACATTCTAAAAGAGAACATTTGATCATTGGTGGTAGGCAAAACTGACTGACACTAACATTGGCTCTAGTTGGGGATGGCAACTCCATAGGAGGTGTTAAGAACATCGTAGACCTAGTAACCTTATTCATTGGGCATGGAGTCAGAATGAAAAGATTAACCTCAAACTAAAAATTGACTGACTGACTTTTACAAACAATACAAAAAAACAAACAAAAAATTTAAGCCAACAACTAATCAGAGAAGCCTTATGGCCTTCTCCTCAGGCTTCAAACTCCTAAAAATATCCACTATAAAATCTGACATGAAATGTAAACTAGTATATACAATGATCATGAAAATTTCCAGAAATTTCTTCAGGTATAGTAGTTCTTGAGAAGCCTACCATTGATTGCTCCTCTTGAATAACTTTGGCCATTCATTTCTTCCAACAGATAAGCATTCTTCCCCCTGAAGGTTGATATTTTGTACGGTCCCTTCCATAGGTTTTCAAACTTATCATGTTTGCCCTTCTCTTCATTCCGTGCATCCCAACGAAGAACCACATCACCCATGTTGAAGTTATCTTCTTTAGTCTTGTGATCATAAATATTTTTAATCCTTTCCTGAAGCTTAGAAGTATTTTGAAATACTTCTTCCCTAGTTTGTTGTAAATGGATCATTTGACTTATCCTCCGCTACACATCATTCAGTTCACTGCTCACTTCCTGCAGAATTTTCATGACTAGAACGGCAAGGGATGAAGGAAAAATAGTATCAACCCCGTACACCAACTGGAAAGGAGACATGCCTATGGATTTCTTAGTACTGACTCTATCCGCCCATAAAGCATTAATGAGATTTTTGTGCCAGTTCTTTCTATTGACCTCCATAACATTCTCAATGATATTGATCAATGATTTATTAGAGGATTCAGCCAGCCCATTCCCTTGCGGGTAATAAGCGTAGAATGCCCCAATGTGATATGGTACTTGTCACAAAGATCCACCATCTTCTTGGACTTGAAAGTAGCAGCATTGTCGGTGATTATTTTCTGTGGGCAACCAAATCTAGACAAGATATTAGTTTAAATAAACTGAATGACAACAAAATCAGTAGCTTGCCTAGTTTGGATTGCTTCAATCCATTTTGTAAAATAGTCCGTCTATGTCAAGATCCACTTGTGTTTTGCGGACGATGAAGGATGTATTTCCCCAACAAAATCAAAACCCCACTTTTGGAATGGAGATGAAACTGAAACTGGCTGCAAAGGCAATGGCAAAAGTTTTATTTTCCCTTGAAAAATATGGCACTCATGACAACTCATTACTGTTTTGTACACATTAGATAAAAGAGTAGGCCAATAAAACCCAGTGCTCAGAATTTTTTTGGCTATAGTTTTCCAAAAGAGATGGCCACCACAATCTCCTTTGTGGAAATCAGTCATCACATCCTTCGCTTCATTTTCAACTAGACAAATCAGCAATAGACCACCTAGATATTTCCAACACAAAACACCATCAAGAATGTAATACTTTGAAGCCTTCAATTTTAATGATCTACTTTTACCTTTGGGCACTTCTGGGGGAGGATTTAAATGCTGCAATATATAAACTATGTCAGAGTACCATGGAGATGAAGTGAATAGATTTGACATCTAAACCTGTGGATCGTCTACTTCTTCTTCAGAAAGGGAAGCAATTAGATTGATATCTAATGCATGCAAATTAGATTCGGACATGAGCTTGGTCAAACCCTATCCTTTAATGAGCTTTGTTGGCTTTATTTCCAGATCATATTCTAACATTATTATTATCCATTTTCCCCTCCGACCCTCTGGATCAGTCTACATAAGGACTTCCTTTACTGTTGTTGTTGGAACATAAGCTATAGTGTGAGAATGCAGAATGTATACTTGGAAGTCTTTAAGCGCTTTCACCAAAGCCAAAGCCTGCTTCTCAATAATGTTGTATTTTAGTGCTACATCCCTTATTGTCTGACTAAAAAATGCTATGGGTTGTTCATTTTTTTGATCCTTCTTTTGCATCAAGACAACTGCTAAAGTATGCTTCGAGGTGAATGAAAATATAATAAAATATAAAGTATAGTCAGGACTGATTAAAGTAGGAGCAGTAGATAATGAAAATTTGACTACATTGAAAGACTTCTTGGCATATTTAGACCATCTTACCTTGTTTTCCTTTTTCAGCATGTCTGTCATCTCTCTCAAATGTTCAATGAGGTTGGGAATGAATCTCCTTAAAAAGTTAATTTTCCCATTAAATGACTAAATTTATTTTTTGTTCCTCGGAAAATCTAACTACTGAATGGCTTCAACTCTTGCAGGGTCAATCTGAATTCCATCTTTGGAAATGATGTGCCCCAACATCTCACCTTCCTCCATGGCGAAAAGGCTCTTTCTTGGATTCAGCGAAATGCCGAATTTTTTGCATCTCTAAAAGACATTTCTTAGATGATGTAAGTGTTCCTCATCAGATTTAGAAAAAACCAAGAGAGCACCTAAATAAATAACTAGAAAAATATCCTTTTCATTGGTGAAAGCGATGTCCATAGCCCGCTAAATTTTTTCTCCTGCATTCTTTAATCCAAACGGCATTTTGGCGTACATAAATGTACCCCATGGTGTCGTGAAGGTTGTTTTCAACTGATCATCCTTGTGCACTAAAATTTGATTGTAGCTTGAGTGTCCATCAAGAAATGACATCCTAGAAGACCTAACTACCATTTGCAAGATATTTTCCATCTTCGGTTGAGGATAATTGTCCTTTAAGGACACTTTGTTCAAATTTCTGAAATCAATACAAAGGTGAATCTCCCCAGTCTTCTTTCTCACCAGCATAAGATTTGACACCCATTCAAAAAAATGGATGGGAACTATAATACAAAATTTATAAAGCCTATTTACCTCTTTCTCAATGGATGGCAACAACTTAGGATTAATCCTCCTCAGCTTCTGGTAAAATGGATTTTGATCAGGTTTGACTGGTATAGTGTGTTGAATGACGTTCTTACATACACATTTAAATCTGAATAATACCAAGCAAACACATCAGAAAATTCTGTCATCAAAGTAATATACTTACTTTTTAACTCAGGAGATAAAGACTTTGACAATTTGACCATATTGGGCTTGTCTATGGTACCAATGTTTACATCTTCAACACCTTTTTCAGTGGGGACCATGGTGGGATTTTTAGCGACACCATCACGATCAAATAAATCTTCCAAAGGTACACGACCTCATGGAATGTTATTGTCTTTTAAATGCCACACTTCAACCTCGGTTGCTTCGATTTCTTGATTATCCTCATCACATGTGTCATCAATATGGGAATTTAGAAATTCATCCTCCATCTGTAAAAAGTTATTAATCTGTTTGTCGTCCCAAAACACCTACCAATATCTCAGATTGTGAGGGACAGTTGGGCAGTTATTGACATGAATTAAATACTTCTTACTTGAATGGGTAGGAATCTTAACTACTTGCAGCAGTAGCAAGGGAATGAGACATAGTATTATGAGCTCTAGGAATCAAAGACAAATTATATTATGAAAAATTCTTAAGAATGTCAAGGACAAAATTTCGATAAGCTCGCATCCTTGGATGCTTGGCCTGGTACTCCCCTTTTACCTGTTTAATTACTAACTTGGATTCGCCATAAATTGAAATTCTCTTTGCTCCCAATTTTTTTAGAATTTTAAGGCTAGCAATCAATGCTTCATACTCCGCCTCATTATTTGAGCAATCACAATCCAACTTATAAGAATTTAATCTTACATTCTAAGGAATTTTACATGACTGATGCAAGGGGCCATGAATCCACATGCCAATCCCAACTCCTTTTCCTAATGCACCATCAAACTCCATGGTCCAAAGACCTTCTTCTTCATCGGGAAATAGAATTTTGGAAGACTGATCTTTCTAATTTTCTGGAGGATGACTCACTCTCTCAAAAATCTGAGTTTTTGGCACTAATTCAACAATGTCTTCGGGTGAATTTTCTAGTTGCAAAAATTCTACATCATTTTCCTGTTTTTCTTCAATCAAATCTTCCTGTACACTACTTATGACATTCGAAAATTCTGAAATATGAACAATTTGACTATCATCATAAACTAGATTCATATCACTATACAAAATGAAAGACTCTAGATCAATATGTACAACATGGATAGGGTGATTATTTGGTCTTTCTTTGCTACTAATCATGAATTTCATATTCTTCTTCTGGTATAGTTTTCTAAGCTACCCAAATATTGGTATAGTAGCATATGAAAAATCAAGTTGCAAGGTTCCTTTCAACTTTCCCCCCCAAGACCGTGAAAGAAACATTCCAAATTGTGGAGGTATATCGGCGACCACTACATCCATCAACACATTCTTGGCTGGAATTGGGTCGAGGGACACCACTAGATCTTTGATAAGGCCAAGACATTTGACTCTTCCTGAATCAAATGATTACAATTCATGGTAGGGTCGGGTGATTTCCAATCCTAGTTTGTCCATAATAGCCTTTGGCATCAGGTTATGTGAGGCATCAAAATCTAACATGGCATTATGTAGTATAAACTCATGAAGTTTTAAACTAAGATAGAAGGGGGGACTTCACTATCCTCAGGACATCCCTCTACAGCAGGATCAAATAAAATTGTAGGCTCATCATCGACCACATTGACAATATCTAAAATTTGATCTACTTTCAACATCTTAACAATCTAGAATTTGTACTTTTCATTTTTGACTAGTTCAGTTAGAGGAATTGAAACCTTCAATTTGGAAATTTCATTCTCTAAGCTAAACAAATTGGATTGTTTGTCTACCTCTTTTGCTGCGGTGTCCTTCCTTTCAGGCTGTCCTTTGGCTTGAGATTCCTTTTTCTAACTTTTAGTTTGAACCTCCTTGTCCTTCCTCACATTGCTGGTAGAAGCTTCATTGTTTTTATCTCGACTCAGAATGACAATCTCTTTTTCTCTATTTTGATCTGTAGGAGTTGCTTCTTTATCCGATGTATCTTTCTGAACATTCTTCCTTTTCTGATGTAATGTGATAGGGACATTTCTTCTTCTCAAGTTGTATTATTTCTACAAATGACTGAGGGCATTCTGATATCCCCTTTGATACTCTCTTATCTACATTGCCCATGAATCATCATTGGAAAGGACAAGTTGTTGATCACTTGGTGTTATTGATTCCTGAGAAAACTGATCTTCCTCAGTTAGAAAGGTAAGTAATTCATCTTCCTCAAAGAAATGATTAGCCTCAACAATTTATTCATCGTCATCTTTCGGGACTTGTGTGTAGTTTTGTTGAAATGGTGTTCTGATTTGTCCCTGAGGATCCTAATTTTTCTGTTCTTTCTGCTTATTTCAGAACTGTGATTGTTGTTCTCCCCTATAGTTCGGATTCCTTATCGAAGGCTCCGCTTGTCTATCAGCAATATTCATTATTTCCATCATTCTTTCCATTTTTTTAATCAAAGTGTCAAGCTTTACCTCAGAAGAAGAAGAAGACTCCTCCTTAATAGTAACTTTCTTCTCAGGTTTCTCTGGTTTTATTTTAGACTTATTGATAAGAAAATTAGCTTCCACACTTACAGCATTGCACTACATTTCTTCCAAAGTTGCAGGATCTCTCTCCCTAAGCTGATATTCCATGTCTGGATTGAAGGCATTAGGATAGTGGAGGAGGGCTAAACTAGGGGGAGGTTTGATAGCATTAGGAATGGAATTGTAAACCAGATTGAAATGTGTTGTAAACTCTTGCATTGTCTAATTCGGGTTTCTTTTCATGGAACTATACTCAACCAAAATTTGTAATGGATTTTTCTTCTCCTACCACCGAGCTATGAATAACTCTATCAACCGTTGGGAACTATTGATGGAATTTTCTGCCAAACTGCGAAACCATTTCTTTACCTCTCCAGAAAAACTCTGGGCTATGATTCTCATATTTTCATCCTCCTCATCAACCTCTTCAAGGTCGATAAATTCTATCAGTTTGTCAACATGTCGCTATGCTGTAATTTCTGAAGTTCCATAAAAAAGAGGGAGTCTTTGACCATAGTTCTAAGGTAGGGAAGACAGTTGACCAAGTAATAGTAGAGGAGAAAATCGTGCCATGACTACTATATGAGGTCACATATGTACTACAATGGGTTGTGTAGGTACTACAATAGGCTGTGTTGATGGAGATGATGACACTAATGGAGGTAGTGGTAAACTAATTATGGAAAATGATGTAGCTGATGTGTTTGGAGATGAGGTGGAGGATGAAGTAGTAGCCAGGTTTTCAAGCTGATATTGAATGTAAGCTTTCTCAGTAGTGATTTGAAGTTGGTCCACTAGGATTTGAAGTTTATCAAAGTTTAACCACAATTCGTGATTAGTTTTGGAAAAGAGAGATTTAGCAGAAGGGAGGTAGGAATCAAACCTAATAGGTTCAAAAACCACTTCTGAAAGGGAAGAATTAGATTTAGATCAAAACAAAGATTGCTTAAACTAAATATCAAAATAAATATCTTCAACATTCAATATTTGATCAGGTAGAGATGTAGTTTTTACCAATTTTCGAGGTTCACATTCAGGAATAGGGGATTTAAGTTTCTTAAGAAACTTATCTGGATCATCAATATTAGTAGGTGGATTTGGGTCAGGATTTGACCTCGTATATCTTTTAGGAGCTAGATTTTTTTTTACACCTTGAACTTGATGTGGTTTCTTAAATTAGCCTTCTTTGGATATTGGAACCTGTCACCCATAGAATTAGCCTTGAAAGCAATGATAGAACTAATCCCAGGAACAATATAACAGTCATTTCCCTAGCAATGGCGCCAAAACGTTATCCTCGACAATGTCCTAGGCTGAGAGGAATCGATGGAGGTAAACATAGACCAAGCTTTTAGTTTGGTAGCTAGTCCTACCAAACCAGAGAGGGCTCCCTCTATGAAATCATAGCCAAAATACGATTGGAATGCAAGGATTTTAGGCTAGATAGCTAGGTGTAGGTGGGTTTTGGAAAATTTAGGGTTTTCTTGTGGGATAAGGGAGAAAAGCTAGGTAGCTAGGTCAGAGGATCAAAGGGTTATAGCAGCAAAGATATGAAGAAACAAGGTAGCAATACTTTTGTGATGGATTTTAAGGTTTTTCAGTGTAGTATGGTGTTGAGAAGAAGCATAAAGGTCTTAATGAGCATGAAACATGAATTCATTAAGCAAGAGAGAAAGTAACATATAATATTTTTCCATCAAAACAGAGCTTAATGTAAAGAATTATGTTTATAAACTGTAAGGAAAACCATTGAAGAGTTGATGCATGGAAAGAGAAGGTGAATATCTTTAATATAAAGTAATAACAGAGGAAAAACAACATCACAAACTTACTGCACATGAATTCCTAGATAATAGCTGCAAATTGTATCCTTTGATTTCCAGAAAATGTCCAAGTACAAGCTACAATAGTTCTCTTCTCTCAAGTCCAACCATTCAAATGACTCAGAAAATGATACATATAGACTAAAACATCATTTCCTTGCTCTCAGGGGTTGAATCCATGACTTGTGGAGTTGTTCCTCAAAGGTCTCAACCAAAACCCTAATGACTAGGGAGGTTAAAACAAACCCTCCATATAGTAAAACTGATTCATTTGACCAAAACAAAAGACTTACTAGCATGTATCTACCTCATTTGACTTTCATCTAGCATAATTACATCTTAGTTACATGATTACATGCTCAATTACATATTTACATAGGTAAAAATTCAAAACAGGTCAAACTGTAGATGAAATTCAACCTCCTGGAAACAGGGAAGTGAATTCTGTGAAAAGTGTCGTGTGGACCAGGAAAAGCATAGCGTGAGATTGCAGGATACTTTTGGAGGCCTTTCTGAACTCCAAATTGAGATCATGATAGCTCATTGGGAATATATTTATATTTTCTACACAATTGAGTCCTCAAGGACTAAAAATACCAACTTTTCCCCCTCAAAAATCAATTCTCCCAATACTGGTCAAAAAGCATAGCGTGGCCTCCAAAAAAAGGCAAAAAGGTGTTTTTTAGGTGGTTTTTGGGCATTTGCGCCTTGTAAAAGCTGATGAATAAAGAAGCCAAGTGTCCAAATATGATGTAGAAGTCAAATTCTATCTAACCATATAAATGTTTTGGCCATTGGAGCTCTCCAAAAAAAGCATAGTGTGGCCCAGGCTATGCTTTTTGCAGGCTGACTATGCCAAAATTGCAAAAAAATATCCAAAAACAAAATTTCTTCCAAAATTCTTCAAAATTGATATGCAAGGTCATCAAGTGATATGTTATGCTATAAGGGAGGCATTAGCAAGAAAATCTATTTTTTCCTTCCCTTTTTGTTTGATTAGTGTTTCATTTAGCCTTGCTTTCATTTGCTTGACCTTGACCTTCAGAATCATGTTTCTTGTGTAATAATGAGCAACCATGTGTTTTTGAAGTCTATTGTCCCTGTTTTCTTTCTTAAGAAGCTTTAAATGATCATTGAATTTGCCTAGCCAATATTCCTTGTCTTCATCAATTTCCCTATCGATAAGCTCATTCACCATGATCTACTTCCTTTGTTGCTGAAGTGCCTTCTTAGAACCTTTTGTATTTGATTTTTGTTTACCCTTAGTCTTCTTTTCCAATTTCATGATATATTTCTCTTGAAGCATTCTGTTAACCTTCAGCTACATGTTTTCCTACTGTAGGCATGCTATCAAAGCATTTGCCTCTTTCACTTTGTCCTGCAAGCTTTTGAGTTCATTCTCCTTGTTCACCATAGATTGCTCAATTGTCCTAGGGTCCTCATTGGCCTTTAAATTAGTCTCATGATGCAAAAGTGATCCCTGTTGTGGTGATGTAGAAGGCTTGGCACCTTCCACAACCTATGGAACAAGCACAAGCTGGTTTCCTCTCTAATAAGTATTCACTACTTTATCCTCACCTTTCTTCTTTTTCATTGCAAACCTACTTGATGAGCCAATTTCTATTTGAGCAGGGGGTGCTGAGGATGAAGCAGGTCTAGCAGGCTAGTTGGAAGAAGGAAAAAATACCTATTCTCCAATGCATGTCTCCCAATCAATGTTTAGTCGCTTAAGATGATGAAGGACAATAATATTGATGAGGGAGTGATAAAAGAGGCTATTTTGTGTAGCTCACTTTTCCTATGCTGCACTTTGTATGACATATTTTCTATGCTCCTGTAAAGATAATAGGGTATGTTGAGCAGTTTTACCCTAGTGAAATGCATAAGAAATCTTATGTGATAGCCATAGAGTCTAGAGAATCTCCCTTCACAAGTGAAATATTTCATTATGATCTTCATCAAGGGTGCAAACTTGTCAAGGATCTAGCCAAAAGGAAAGATCTTGTTGATGTCATCTTTGTATGGAGCTTTGAGGTAGGGTTCATATAGTTGAGCATCTAATTCTTGAGTCTTGAACCACTTTTCACCAATGTTGGGTATCCCAGTAGTTGTTTCTATGGTATCAACTGAGATAGAGAATGTGACACCTGCAATTGTGACTTTATTCTCTTTGAGGTTTGTGACAAACAACTTGGTCAATTCAGCATGGTATTGAACCTTTTACACAAATTCACAAAACTCAAGACACCATACATGTTGAAAACATTGTTTGGTAATTGGTGAAGACATCAGCTCCTGTGTATTATATGGTTCATATCTTGACACTTTCCCACCTTTGTTGTAAGTTTTCTTCTCCTCCTCCATAGTAGACTGTGATACCAAACCCTAGGGGAAAAACAGGGGAAGGGAAAAAGGAATGGGATGATCGGGTTAGGGAGTAGGAACATGTGGGATAAAATTTTAGGGGGTAGGGAGAGATGTTAGGGACCTTAGGGAAGTGGAGGGAGGTTGAAAGGATTAGGGAATAGGGCTAGGGAATTTTTACACATGCTTATACTAAGAAAACTGCTAAAAGTGCAGCGAGTAGGGGTAGGTTTTGGGAATAGGTCTTAAGGAATGAAAATGATAGGGTTTAGGGTTTTAGGGATGTATTTAGATGTGTAGGAAGTTAAGGTATAATAGGATATGGATTTCTAGGGTTTACGAACTAAAAAAGATAGTCCTCAAGAAAAGCGTAGCGTAGGGGCCAATGAGAAGTTTCCACACCATAAGATTTGATAAATTGAGTGAAAGATAGTGTGAGAAGCTTAAAATTACTTGTTTGACCCTTGTGAGAGCTTGTGCTGAGCTAGGAGACCTTCTGCAACTATTTAGAAGCCTTTTACCACAAAGCGTAGGACCACTACAAAAAGTGCAGCGTCTGAAGGAAAAGCGCAATGTGCAATTGGAAAAGCACAACGAAAGAAGAAAAGTGCAACGATTGGAGAAAAAATGTAGCGACTGAGGGAAATGAATGATTTTTTAAGAACTAATTACAAGGAAATACATAAGCAAGAACTAATTACAACAAAGAAACACACACACACACACACACATATATATATATACATATAGATATATATATATATATATATATATATATATATATATATATATATATATATATATATATATATATATATATATATATATATATATATATATATATATATATATATATATATATATATATATATATATATATATATATATATATATACATATATATATATATATATATATATATACATATATATATATATATATACATATATATATATATATATATATATATATATATATATACATATATATATATATATATATATATATATATATATATATATACTATATCTATATATATATATACATATATATATATATATATATATATATATATATATATATACATATATATATATATATATATATATATATATATATATATATATATATATATATATATATATATATATATATATATATATATCAATTGAATTATGAAGAATGTGAAAGGTTAGGGTAATGAAACAACGCGAGAGACAAAAACAAAGAAATTAAACGACAAAAACCTAAGCACAATTTTTAGGTGCAACAGAGGGACTTACTTGGAGAAGAGTTTGTGCATGATCACAAGTCGAAAGACTAGCTCTATCTTTAAGAAGTGCATGGACCTCCAAGGAGAAAAATAAACTGTGAGATGCAAATTAGGGCTTGACTCCATATATAGTTTCCCTACATGTGTGGGATTTGTGGGTCTTTGAAGTGTGCCCAACACATATCCTTGCGACAAGGGGAGTCAACTATTTCTTTGAAATGTGATAGCACTAAGATTAGGAAGTGTGCTAGCATTGGGTTTGAGACTTGTGTTGACTTTCCAATCAAAAGTGTGATATGAAAGTGGGGAGTGATAGGCTTGTGCAAAAACATGCGTTGTCACTTAAGAGACATTTTGAAACACAACGAACTGACCTAAACACTTAGGAAATGTGATACAAGCTTCAGATGACCTCAATTACAAAAAAAAAGGGAGAACATGATTGAGGGGCTCCAAAATTGGATGAAGTCAAAAAAATTTGGAGGAATTGTAGCAACTACAACACCACCATAGTTTCTCTCAATTCATTGCCATTGGGATTAATCAGCATGGACTAGCTTCCAACCCACAAAACCAAGGTTTAATATTACTGCAAAGCATTGGAATTAATCAATGAAGTTGGTGAGAAGATAATGTTGCAAGGAATAAAGAGACTAATCTCAATTAGGAAAATAACTACACTACAAGTGAAGTGATTCAATAGAAAGGGATGCGTGTTATATGCTATCCAAATGATTGAGGAATTGGAAGGCATTGTCGATCCATTTGAAATCCACTTGGTGTTAAAACAATTAAGTGACATGTTCCTAGAAGAATTTCCTAGCTTACTACCTAGACGAGATATTGAATTTATTATTGAATTAATTCTAGGAATAGTGCCAGTAACAAAGACTCCATATTGCATGAGTACGCCTGAACTAATGGAATTGAAGATACAACTAAATGATATTCTAGAAAAAGGACACATTCAACCCAGTATATCAGACTGAGGATACCTAGTGCTATTTTTCAGAAGGATGGCATGTTGTGGCTGTGTGTAGATTACCAGTAGCTAAGAAAGGCTACTATGAATAACAAGTATCCACTTCCTAGAATTAATGTTTTATTCGACCATTTCAAAGGGGCTACATTTTTTCCAAAAAACATTTGAGGTATGGATACCATCAAGTCAGGAATAAAGATGAAAGTATTCACAAAACTAACTTTGGGTATATGGCCATTATGAATTTGTAGTGGTGCCATTTGGGCTTACAAATGCCCCAACCACATTTATGTGCTCGAGGAACAATATCCTCAAACCTCATCTGGATATATTTGTATTCGTCTTTGTAGATGATATCCTTGTATATTCATAAAATAGAGAAGATAATGAAGACCATCTAATAGTATTATTTGTTGGCATTGTGATACAGGTATGACACAAGTGTTGTCCTTGACGGCAACTCTCTCAGATGAAAGATCACAATATAGCAGGTAAACAACAAGAATGAAGAAAGAAAGGTATACGCAGGTTCACCATTAACCAAGCTGCGTATACACGCAGGTTCATTGTATACAAAGTCGCATAAATGAAAAGGTATACATAGGTTCACTATATACCAAGTCACGTATACACGTAGGTCCACTATACACAAAGGCACATATAACGTACACACGCACTTTCACAGAAGGAAAGGCATGTAGATGTTGGAAAACTAAGTTTTGGTCCGTGGTATTTGGACCATGGTATTTTGGTATTGGTCCATGGTATTTGGTCCGAGGTATTGACCCCAGGTATTGGGTCCAAGGTATCAGTCCTACGTGGTTTTGGACCATGGTATTGAGAGAGGCCTAAACCTATATAAGGAGAAGAAGATCATTAGGCCAAAGTGCAAGTGTGCAATTGATGAATATTTGATGAAGTGTGAGATCTAGTATGCAGGCTATGGGTATGTGATGCTTTGCTAAGGATGCACCTATGTGGCGAATGAAGGTTGATGGATTGGGATCATGAAGACTAAAATGCATTATCATTATATCGTATGATCATGAATAGTTCAGATCTGAATACTGACGCATGTCTTATCCTTTATATCTGATGATCTGGGTATATCTGAAGTAGAAAATTACAGCGAAGGTATAAGTAATTATTTTCAGGTCTGTACGCTGGTTCCCTTTGGTGAAAGGGCGTATACACGCTGGTTCGACACAACCAAGTAGTGTATGCATTACGAGATTTGATATTTGAGGTTTTTGTTGGTTCTAGTGGTTGCTGCAGAGTTCTGGGTTCTGCTATGTGTTCTGGTGACTATATTTTGATGACAAGGTTTTAGTGATTTAGTTGTTGGGTGATTCAGAGATTGATGATGTAGATATAGTTGATGGTTGTATTGCAGTGGTGATTGATTTTGTATTGATGGATCCAATCTGAAAATTTATGAAATGTGGTCCCTGGAAGAAAAGAGAAGGTCGTAGCCTTCTATAGGCCAGCGCCTACGTACTAGTAAATATATCGGCTAGTACAAGAGCTAGGGGGTTGTAGCTCCCTTCCAATAGAAGCTGGAGAATGAGAGAAGGTTGTAGCCTTCTGCAGGTGGGTGCCTGCGTACTGGTATGAGTCTACACCAGTACAAGATTGTAAATAGGTTTTTCTTATCTTAAAGAAAACAACAGCAGGTGGTTTTTGTCCCGCATTGGGTTTCCACCTTATATCATGGTGTTCATGTGTGTCTCTTATGTGTGATGATTTGTTCTATTTTTACTGCACTTGGTTGTTGTTTATATGGTTAATGATGTTCTGATGCATTTATTAAAGATCAACATATGATGAATTAACTGAATCATAAGTTTGTTGGATATACGCTAGTTGCATTAAACACAATTGTGGGTATACACGAGTTCCCTTAACTGAAGTAGCTTATATGAATCTAATTATGGAAATGAAAAATTTATTGATTTGTTAATACTGATTCACCCCCCCCACTTCTCAGTATTATTTCCAGCAATTGGTTTCAGAGCAGGTCCTTTAGAAGAAGCTTGATTGCTTGAAGGAAGATCCATCATCATGAGTAATCAAGAAAAAGAGGGATCCATCAGACCACCAATCTTCGATGGGAGCAATTTTTTTTACTGGCAGATAAGAACCACAACCTATCTACAATCACTTGGAATGGATATTTGGGAAATCGTGGAAGGAGGATATACATTTCCATAAGCAATTCCTATAGATACGGCAGGTAGAAAGCAATATGAAATCAATGCTAAAGCTATTACTATCTTATTGGGAAGTTTGTCAAAACCAGAGTCTGTCAAGGTCATTCAGCTCAAATTAGCCAAAGAAATATGGGACAAAATCATTCTGAGCTACGAAGGAGACTCTTAGGTAAAATGTGCTAAGCTTCAAACTCTTAGAATACAGTATGAAACTCTTAAGATGCATAGTGATGAAACATAGCTAGTTACTTCCTTCGTATAAATGAGGTTGTCAATTGCATGAAGAATCTAGGTGAAGAAATTAAGGAATTTGTCTTAGTTGAGAAAGTTTTGAGATCCTTGTCTGCTAAATTTGAACCCAAAGTGTCTGCCATAGAAGAAAAGCAGGATCTGTAGAATATCACTATGACGCAGCTTCACGGAATCTTAACTGCTTTTGAAATGAGAAAAGGAGGACCATCAGATATGAGAGAAGCCGCATTTAAAGTATCAACAAAGGGAAAAGAAAAACTCAATGAATCAGGATACATTTCAGAAGAATAATATGAGGTAAATTTTGTCAAGAAGCTTCAACGGGGATCTGGAAGGTTCAAAGGTAAGCTACCTTTCAAATGCTTTTCTTGTGGTAGAGTTGGTCATTACGCTGCTAGATGCCCTCATAACAAAGGAAAGATGTCTAAAGAAGGTAATAGAAGTTATTATACTCATGATAATAGTGATGGCTTGTCCAATAGTGATGAAGATAATCAAGAAATTAAACTTCTCATGGCATATGAAAATAATGACATAGAAAAAGAAGAAGTTACCAGATTAAAAGTTCAGCTGGAGACAGTAACCAGAGTAAGGGAGCAGCTGCAGGATGTAGTAAAAGACCAGAGCATAACAATCCAAAGACTTGAATCTAAGATCCTCTCTCTAAAACAAGATCTTGAAGAATCAAATAAGCAGAATGAAGAAGCTCTTGAAGAACAAGAACATGAAGTACTCAAATTAAGGCAACAAGTGGAAAAAGGAAGAAAAGTTGAAGAAAACATAAAGAAGCAATATCTGGAAAAGGAAGAACAACATCAGGTTGAGGTAAATATCTTAAAAGGTAAATTAGAAGAAAAGGATAAACTGTTATGATTTCAAGATAGTATTAAGATTTTGGATGATATTCTTAGTAGTCAAAGATCCCTTACTATCAAAACTGGTATTGGTTTTTATGAAACTGTTGAATGTGAATCTAGCTCACAGGGTGAGGCAAGGAACTCTAATGCAAAACTTGAAATGCTCAACAAGGAGATAAGAAGTCAACCCCATCAACAACCAAGGAAAGAAAATCTTCAAAGAAAATCTTTTGCTCCTAACTGTTGAAGTGATAGATGGTTATTTCCTCTGATGAATAATGTTGAATGTTATGAATGTCATAATCTTGGACATGTTGCAGCCAGATGCAGAAGTAGAATGGTTCAAGACCATCACACAGAAAGATCATCACATTCCAGGTACTTTAAGGGATATTGTTTTTCTTGAAATATGTTTGGTCACAAAGCTATTGATTGCAATAAAAGGAATATGAAACATGTAAGATGTTATGCATGTAACAATTTTGGACATAAAGTAAAGGAATGCAGGAGCAAAATTCAGACACCAAAGCAAAAGGAGCATACATCATCCCAATCCCAGGCATTGAAGAAGACAGAATTATTATCAGAAAGATGTGGCATAACTCAGTTAGCAAACATAACAGACCCAGGGGAAGCTGAAAGTGTAAACCTTCAGTATTCCAATTTTCATACACAACTATTATAAAGTGAAGTCGCGTATATACGCGAGTTAGAGGCTACATAGTTGTGTATATGGTGCTCTGAAGAAAAAGTAGCAGGATAGACTCAGGAAAAGAAGTCTGATATGGTTGGCACAGGTATAGGGGGAGCATATGCTTCGAATAATGCATTGTTGGCATTATGGTTAGAAGTCTTTGGTGATGATGATACATCTTGCTACTTGTTAGACTCCGTCTTGTCAAGTCAAATGTGAGACTGATTCTTCTTCAAAACCCTGTTTTGAAGAAGAAATCATTAATATGTAATTTGTCATGATGTTTCAAGGCTCTACAGTTCTTCAAACGACAGTGTTTTTGATGTAGATGATGAGACAATCCCTGCAAAAGTTAGAAATGGATTTACATTCTCCGCAGCTGATGAACAGGGACTAGACCATGCATTACTATAGAAAGAAGCCAAATTGGTGGCCAGCAAAAGCAAGAGCCCAAACAAGCCCGCATTTCTAGCTCCACTCAACAATCTGCTTCAAATTCATTTATGTTTCGCTAATATAACAGTTTGAAGAAAACAAACATGCTGGTGCAGGTTCAGCAGCTGGACTAAATCAGAGTTCTCTGTCTTTTTCGTATGAGGCAGCCATAGATGGTACTGTTCAAGCTGTAACAGATACATTGAAAAGCCTGAATAGTTCTCATGTGCTTGTTAATGTTGTTCATGTTGTTCATTACACCAGACTTGAAGCTGGGAGATGATGGAGTTCTACTTCATGTTGATTTGGCTAAAGGAAAACACCGTTTAGGTGGTTCTGCCCTTGCTCATGTTTTTGATCAGATTGGTAACGTTTGCCCAGACCTTGATGATGTTTCAGATCTCAAGAGATTCTTCAATACAGTCCAGGACCTGGTTGCAGAGAATCTTGTTTCAGCTGGTCATGACATTAGTGATGGGGGTATAGTTGTATCTCTGTTGGAGATGGCTTTTGCAGGAAACTGTAGGATGAAAGTTCACCTAAGCTCTAAAAGTGCTGATACATTTGGCTTACAACCATTAAAGAAAAATTGTGCAAATGATGCCGGGAATGAATGATCAAATTGTGGATTTATATCCCTCACTACTTACTACTTCACTGCTCAAGGAGATAAGAGTCTGACAGTGGACTCTCTGAATAGATATAGCAATGGTGAAATTGGTTTGATGGTTGGGCTTAGCCCGGAAGGGCCTTGGACAAGTATACGTTCTGTCTTACCTCTATCTACAATTCCAAAAGAGCTGAATGGAACTTTTGGTGTTAAGTTCATTGATCCAAGAGAGCCCGTGATGATAGTGCCAGTTTTGAGAGCTGGTCTTGTATTAGTGGAGCGATCTTGCCATCACCAGCACTTCAGTTGCGACTTCTTCGATCAGTATTAACAGTTCTTCGTGAGTGGACACTTTCAGCCCTTGCACAGAGAATGGGCACAAGTGCCACTGGTGCTTCTCTAATTCTCGGAGGGGTGTTAACGTCTGAGCAAACTGCTTCTATTAATCAAGGAATAAAAGACAAGATCATAAGTGCAGCAACCAGGTATATGACAGAGGTTCGTAGATTGGCACTGTCGCAGGGGCATACTGAACCTGTATATCGTGACTTCAAAGAGCTAGAAGATACACTGCAATTAGCTTTCGATCTACTGGATGTACATGGTTGTGGCTTTCTAGACAAAGATCAATGTGCTCAACTCTTTGAAGAGTTGAATGAATATCGGACCCTACCAAAGATCTCAAAAGAAGCCTACGACTGCATATTATATGAGCTTGATGATAGTCATGATTTCAAGATAAATAAGATGTACAGTATGCCTTGGAGAATATGAAGAGAAGGACATATTGCGGGTCTTGCCTACCTGTGGCCATGCATTTCACATTAACTGTATTGATGTATGGTTAAGGCAACACTCAACCCGTCTTGTTTGTCGAGTATCTCTTCGAGGTTCTTATGGTAGAAGAACTGTAATATGTCCATTTTTAAGCATATCAACCCAGCCAAGTTATACTCCTAGAGTCATTTCTGAAAGTCCGTTCGAACATTCTCATGCCTATTTTGACAGCAGCGGAGAAGATCAATATAGAGATAGAAACCCTGGTCAAGAGCAATCTACAATCTCATTTGCCTCAGAGCAAAACCAGTCTGAGAATGACTGTCATGGAACTGATCGATTTAATATCGCAGAAAACAGTTGTGAAGCTCAGGCTTTTTCCCATATGCAGCTCAATAATGAAATAAATGATGGTACTCAATCTGAATCTCAGGATCTTTCTCAAAGTATGATTGATGAGATGTCTACAGTGCATGGGTTAAAGCCTTTTAGGGGGTTAGAAAATGGCAACATGGCAGCTTGCATTCCAGATGAAATTCAAGGAAGGCAGGACTTTGTTTCTCTGCGAATCGATTCTAGTGAAACCAAAGGGGCTGTATCATCATATCATGGTCAGCAAATGAGAAATGTTGGAGATTCTGAACAGATTGTTGAACTGTCCAAATGCACTAGATAAATTTCATAGTGATTTAACTGCTTCAGGCATTATTGAAACTGGTATTTCCTTGAATTTGGATGAAGGGCTATGTGTAAATTATTGGAACGTCATGGGCACTGCTGTACTTCATCAGTTTTTATGTAATAACGGTGTTGCTTCTTGTCAATCTGGTGGTTACATTCGTATTGGAGGCATTTTTTGCTGAAACAGAGCTTGCTGGCATTGATCGCATAGTTTTAATCCGGGCTCTTAAGTTGCTAGAGCAACGTGGGAAAATTTGGCTCACGTCCTTGACACCTGGCCCTTCACTTCAGCCAAAAATAAACAAAGACACCTGTTACCAGATGAATAGGATTCGATTCCTATTTCCAGACTTTATTAAACGGGATCTGCGCTCCATGTGTCGGTCATCAGAGCGATTCTTGCAATTATAGCTGAACAGATTATTATTTTTTTATCGACCTGTAGGGAAAACTGTTTTGGTCTATGCGCTGATCATTAGGAAAAGATGAGTGGCTTTTTACTATTTTTCATAGTGCCAATTGAAACCATTCCATCTTTTCATGGATCGGTTTTCTTCTGAGCTGTTTATTGTATTAAAAAATTCATTTGTAGAGAGTTAGGGAAGAGAGGGGAGATTTTCTGAGTGCTGAAAGTGCTGGAGAAGAGAGCTTTCAATGTACAGTTTTGGCAGAGAGATTAATGAAATTACATAGCTCTGATTTCAGAGATTCATGTGGTATGTTAATTTAGCATAGGTGTTTCTTGTGTTTCATATGTAATCTGTTATGTTCCATTTCACTACATGATCATATCTAATTGAACAAATGAAGTGTTAAAGTGAGAATTCATGCCTGCCATGCTCCACTTTTAAGTTTGTTCAATTCAATGTTTTCTTCTGTTTAAGGAGGATTCAAAGTTATTGTTTGCCCTCCTTAGCTCCTCACCAGTCTTGCCATCCCATTTAAAATCTAGATTTGATGCTAAATTCCTTGCCTACCTTGCCTCAGTCGTCAACCTGTGTTGTTCATTATATTTCTCTGTTTGAAGCTGTGATTTTGCCCATGCAGCCCAGAAAAACCCCGTTATTTAATTAAAAACCCTCAAATCAGTTTACTAGCCTAATATCAGTGTTACCTTGATTGGTCATCTCTTCCTATTGAAAATTTACCGAGATTGACCGGAGAGAGCCTTCTCCTGCCCCGTAGGGCTAGCTACGAGGCTGAATGGTTTGATGTAGCTTTGAGATTTGCCTTTTCAGCCTGAGGTGAAATTTCAAGTGCTAACACTACTTAATGTTGGTTGGCCAAGATAATGGTATTGCAGGCTACAGGTCTAGATGTTGGTGATAGATGAATATGGTGCAGATCATATATGGTGTACGATAGTTGCTGATGACTATCATGGTCTTTTTTAGGTTGCTAGTCTTTGTTATAAAAGTCATGAATATCATTTGGTGTAAAGGTCTTGCAAAGACCTAATTTGTACCCCCACTATGCATGGGAAGGATGATATAATAATTTCTATTTTCAGTCATGTATAAACATTTGGTATACCCCCACTTGGTTGGGTGGATGAATCAAAATGGTGTATCCCCACTTAGTTGGAAGATTGATGTGTGTATGAGCCATTGGTGATAGGAAGGTCATACTCACTTAGTTGAGTTGTAGAGTCATGTTATTCTTTTGAAAAATATTTTTGCAGACTCGGCATGTGCTCAGGGGGAGCGTGGACGGATTGATACATCTTAGCATGTACAAAGGGGGATCTAAATCAAAGATTTCATCATGTACTCAGGGGGAGTATGGACAACATAATGTATATCAAGGGAGAGAATATCTTGGTCTGCCCTTTTCCCTTGATGTCAAAGGGGGAGAGTGACTTGGTGTGGTTGTTGCCATCAAGTCCAAAGGGGGAGATTGTTGGCATTATGATACAGGTATGACACAAGTGTTGTCCTTGATGGAAACTCTCTCAAATGAAAGATCACAGTATAGCAGGTAAACAACAAGAATGAAGAAAGAAAGGTATACGCAGGTTCACCATTGACCAAGCCGCGTATACATGCAGGTTCACTGTATACAAAGTCACGTATACGAAAAGGTATATGCAGGTTCACTATATACCAAGTCGCATATACACGCAGGTTCACTATATACAAAGGCGCGTATAACGTACACACGCACTTTCACAGAAGGAAAGGTGTGTACATGTTGGAAAACTAAGTTTTGGTCCGTGGTATTTGGACCATGGTATTTGGTCTGAGGTATTGACCCCAGGTATTGGGTCCAAGGTATCAATCCTACATGGTTTTGGACCATGGTATTGAGAGAGGCCTAAACCTATATAAGGAGAAGAAGATCATTAGGCCAAAGTGCAAGCGTGCAAGTGATGAATATCTGATGAAGTGTGAGATCTAGTATGCAGGTTGTGGGTATGTGATGCTTTGCTAAGGATCCACCTATGTGGTGAATGAAGGTTGACGGATCGGGATCATGAAGACTAAAATGAATTATCATTATATCATATAATCATGAATCGTTTAGATCTGAATATTGATGCATGTCTTATCCTTTATATCTGATGATCTGGGTATATCTGAAGTAGAAAATTGCAACGAAGGTATAAGTAATTATTTTCAGGTCTGTACGCTGGTTCCATTTGGTGAAAGGGCGTATACACGCGGGTTCGACACAACCAAGTACCATATACATTACGAGATTTGATATTTGAGGTTTTTGTTGGTTCTAGTGGTTGTTGTAGAGTTCTGGGTTCTTCTCTGTGTTCTGGTGACTATATTTTGATGACAGGGTTTCAGTGATCCAATTGTTGGGTGATTCAGAGATTGATGATGTAGATATAGTTGATGGTTGTATTGCAGTGGTGATTGATTTTGTATTGATCGATCTATTTTGAAAATTCATAAAATGTGGTCCCTGGAAGAAAAGAGAAGGTCGTACCCTTTTGTAGGCCGGCACCTACGTACTAGTAAATATATTGACTAGTACAAGAGCTAGGGGGTTGTAGCTCCCTTCCAGTAGAAGCTGGAGAATGAGAGAAGGTTGTAGCCTTCTTTAGGTGGGTGCCTGCATACTGGTATGAGTCTACGCTAGTATAAGATTGTAAACAGGTTTTTCTTATCGTAAAGAAAACAACAGCAGGTGGTGTTTGTCCTGCATTGGGTTTCCACCTTATATCATGGTGTTCATGTGTGTCTCTTATGTGTGATTATATGTTCTGTTTTTACTACACTTGGTTACTGTTTATATGGTTAATGATGTTCTGATGCACTTAAAGATCAACATATGATGAATTATCTGAATCATAAGTTTGCTAGATATATGCTAGTTGCATTAAACACAGTTGCGGGTATACGCGAGTTCCCTTAACTGAAGTAGCGTATATGAATCTGATTATGGAAATGAAAAATTTATTGATTTGGTAATACTAATTCACCACCCCCCCCTCTTAGTATTATTTCCAACAATATTAAAATTATTAAAAAAGCATAAATTGTACATAAAACTAAGCAAATGTGAATTCTTCCAAACCTATAGTGACTACTTGGGGCAAGTTATTTCAAAAGAAGGAGTGGTTGTGGATCTATAAATGATAAAGGCTATAATGTGTTAATTCAGAATTTAGTGACAAATTCCAATCATGGGAGTAGATTCCTCTTTCCAAGAGGACCAATTTAGGCTTTTGAAACACTTGATTTGGACAAGGGAAAGTGTATTTTTGAAGTGAAGCCCACAATGTCACATTTGATCAGGTAGACCCCAAAGTGAAATTGGACACCCTTGGAATCCTATAAATAGAATTCAAGTAACCCTCATTTGGACATCATCATCAAGCATATTCTTCTTCTTTCTACTTTGTTTTGGTTTGCATAGGTCTAAAGTGGGTTTGTGAAATTTGGTTCATACAGGTCCAAAATTGCAGGGTCCAAATCTCACACGTGTGATTAGGTTTTTTGGTTTCTAGCTGCAGGGTTGACACAAGAATTTTTCAGCTACAACTACATGCATATAAGCTTATCCATGTGGTTGGAAAGCTTTAGCCACATGCATGAATCTCCCTTCGTTCAGTGGATACTTAGGGTTTCATTTTTATAGGTGACCGCAGTTGACCACAGTTGATCGCAGATTGGGAAAGCTAACTCTGATTAGTATTGTTGCTGGGATCATATTTTTGAATATTGTTTGGTGGAATTTTGATGGATAGTTTTTTATTGGCTCATTATACTCTCTGATGAACATTTTATGACAACCTATTAGAAGAATAATTTCAAATGGTTTTCCACCTGATGGGGTTTTTCCCTGGTCTTTGACCAAATATTTGTCTCTTATTGATTTTGTTGATTGTCTCTTATTTTCATTGCATTACGGTTATATCTTCAGTTACTATCGATTGATGAAAAAAATTAATTGCTATTGAAAGATTGCTAATTTATGAATTTAATTGGCCCAAAAGTAATTGAAACAAAATAGAGCAGTGTAAAAATCAACATGGTTTCGGAGCTAAGGTGAAGGACAAGCCCAAAGGAGACAAGAGTTGAAGCAATCATCTTTGGAGGAGTTAAATTATCCTATCTAATCAAGTCAAGATCTCAACCTCTTACTTCAAGGAAAATGAGAATTTGGGTGAGTCATCTAACTTTGTTGCTTGGAAAATTAGGTTGGAAATCACAGTTGATGACAATGATGTTTGGGAATACATACAAGGAAAGGTACCCAAGTGTCTAGAGAATGATTCTTCTACTGCCAAGAGCAAGTACAATAAATGTGAGTTAAAAGAAATGAAAATTATAGCTTGTGGTTTACAATATCATTTACTTGCATATGTTGGGAATTTGAAAAAGTATAAGGATATGTATAATAAGTTAGTTTGCATGTATGAAGCCAACAATTTGAATGAAATCATCTCCTTTAAATATCAACTCAAATATATGAAGATGGATAAAGGAGAGTTTTTGCAATGCTACATTATGAGAATATATTGTCCTAGAGATCAATTGCAGAGAGTTGGGGAAGCTATGTCTGACAAGGAATCAATGATATTAACCCTTAGAAGTCTCCCACCTATTTCGTAAACCTTCATTACTACTATAAAAAGCAACAACAGTTTCCCCTCATATGATGAAATTGTTGGAAATCTCACTGAAGAAGAATCAAGGATGGTTTCTAGAGGTAAGATAGAAAAGCATGAAGAATAAGAGCACGTTTCATTCATCACTCATAAAAAGAAAAAGAAAGGAAAAGGAGGTCCATAAAATTCAATGAAGCCTCCTTGAAATTCAAGGAGAAGGAATGAAAGAGAAGAATCACGCATAAAATGTTATAATTATCGCAAGTAAGGTCGCTATGCTCAAGATTGTCCTAAGAAGAGCAATGGTCCATGCTACAACACTAGGAGCAACAATAACAAGATTAATATTTAAAGAAGAAGAGATTATCGAAGTAATGATCATAATGGAAGAGATGAAAGAAGAAGAAGAGATGCTCCAAGTGATCATGAAGAAGACCACCATCCTCAAAAGAAGTTAAGAAATACCAGGTATGAAAGTAATACTGCTAATAAATCTGAATACATTCTTATTTCTTCACTTTCTAGTTCCTCTGCTTTGTATACTTGGGATAGTTGGTTGGATGATAGTGGGGCTTCTCATCATTTATTTTGTTATAAGGAATTTATCTCTAATTTGGTGGAGAGGGAGTCAAGTTTGAAAATTATTCTTGGAGACAAATCCACTCATCTTATTAAAGGTTTTGGGTCTATTAAATTTCATTTGGACTCTGGGTAATCTATTTTGCTTCATGATGTCATTTATATATCGGGGTTGAAGAAGAATTAAGTATCTATATCTTCTTTGGAAGACAAAGGGACGAGGGTTTCCTTCATAAAGGGAAAAGTACCTACTTAGCGGGTGGGATCTCCTATGAGAGATGCATTCACATTGGGATCTAGATTTGAAGGATTTTGTAGAGTCATTGGAGTACCTCTTTTAGCATTAGTACATTATATTAATCATCAAAGCAAGCTATGAAACTGAATACTGGCCCATATACACTATGAATCCCTTCCAAAATTGAAGAAATTGGTCCCTGGAATTCCTAATGTTCAAGCCCAACATGATGGCATATGTCTTGGATGTGCCAGTGGAAAGTAGAGATGGGGACCATTCCCCTCTATTGAGAATAATACAAATGACGTCCTCCAACTCATTCATTCTAACATATCTGGCATGATGCCTGTACATTCTCTTAGTGGCCATCTTTACTACATTACCTTCATTGATGATTTCTAAAGGAATACATGGATATATTACTTGAAGCATAAGGATGAGGTCTTCAATTTGTTCACGAATTTCAAGGCTTTGGTTGAAAATCAAACAAGGAAGAAAATTAAGATCTTCAGGTTTGACAACGGCGAAGAGTACATTTCAAATGAATTCATATATTTTTGCAAGAAGGAAGGCATCAAGAAAGAGATGATTGTTCCCTATAAGCCAAAAAAAAATGGAGTAGTTGAGAGAAAGAATAGGTCTATTGTGGAAGCTTTCTACGCCATGCTCCATGATCAAAAGTTGTAGAAGTTTCTTTGGGGAGAAGCTACTATTGTAGATGTATATCTTCAAAATAGGATTCCCCATCAAGCATTGGACAACAAAACTCTTGAAGAAGTATTCGAATACATATGTCAATCCCAATTGTGTTCATCCCCGTATATTTGGCTACCCCATATATTTCCATGTGTTGAAGGAAAAAAGGAATAAGCTGGTAGAGACGAGAAGAAAAGGTACATTTGTTGGATATTGTGAATATTCTAAAACATTTATAATATATATTCTTGGTCAAAGGAAGGTTGAAATTAGCAGGGATGTAACGTTCCATGAAGATGCTTCCCTTGGGAAAGTAAGGGACCTTCCTCTACCTCCTCCTCCTGAGAAGAAGAAGAATGATGATATGGATATTTTAGAAGGTCCTTCTATGCCTGAACCTGAGAGAGATATTGTTGATGATCCCATGGAGCCTATGGACCCCTTGGATCCTCCTTCATGTGATCTCCCTTATAGGAAGAGTCCACTTTGGCTTTCTAACAGATTACAAGATGTCGTGAGACTCATTCCTTCCACAAGAACTTTTAGAGAGAGTGAGAAGCCATGTAGGTACCAAGGATATGTTGTAGCTATGAACAACATGATTCAAGTTGGGCCTCATGCTTTTGAAGAAGTCGTGAAAGAACAAGTCTAGAAGGATTCTATGGCTGAAGATCAATTATGAACAATGACGTATGGGATGTTGTGCCGAGATTGAAGGAGAAATCTGTGGTGACTTCAAAATGGCTATTTAAGATCAAACATGGAGTCAATGGAAGCATTGGGAAATATAAGGAAAGGTCGTGGCCCAAGGACTCTCCCAGAAAGAGGGAGAAGATTACGATGATATATTTTCTATTTTAGCTCGATACACCACCATTCTTTTGATGGTTTCCCTTGTTTCAAGGCAAGGATGGACTCTTAATCAAATGGATGTGAAGACATCATTCCTTCATGGCATGTTACAAGAAGAAGTTTATGTCGAGTAGCCACAGGGATTTGAAGTAGAGGACTGAAAGGCAGATGTTTGTAGGTTGAAGAAGGCATTGTATGGTTTGAAGCAAGCCCCCAAAACATGGTATGCCTACATAGATAGTTATCTGATGAAGCTTGGATTCACAAGAAGCAACACTGACCAAAACCTATACTTCAAAGTGGTCCAAGGTATGCCATTGATTTTGGATTTTATATGTTGAAGTTCTATTTATGACAGGTAGTGATCCCCTAATGATCGCGTGTAAGAGGGAGCTGTTAGAAATAATACTGAGAGGGGGGGTGAATCAGTATTATCAAATCAATTTTTTTTTTATTTCACAATCAGATGTGTATACGCTACTTTAGCTATGGGAAACTGCGTATATATGCTATTGTGTCTAAAGCAACCAGCGTATATCAAAAAGCTTAAGATTCATTAATTGTTGATGTTTAATCAGTGCATCAGGATTTCATTAATCATAAGAACAGTAAGCAGGAGCAGTAAAACATAACAGATCATCACACACATGGACACAAAGATATAAGGTGGAAACCCAATGTGGGTGAAAACCACCTGCTGCAATTTGTCTCTATCTTCTTTTAATTAGAAGCTTCTTTTTACAATGATTATGTACTGGTGCACTCTTATACCAGTACGCAGGCTGCTACCTACAAAAGGCTACAACCTTCTCTCGTTCTCCAGCTTTTCCTGGAAGGGAGCTACAACCCCCTTAGCTCTTGTACTAGCTGAGGTACTAGTACGTAGGTGCTGACCTACAGAAGGCTACAACCTTCTCTTTTCTTCTAGGGACCACGTTTCATAAATTTTTAGACTAGATCCCTCAATCAAACATCAAGTATATCTGCACCAACCAATCTCCTTTGCACCAAACAAAACTAAATCAAATAGTCACTTCTCTGAATGTTGTACCTAGAAAATAGTTACAGTAACCAGACACCAATTCTGAACCCAGAACACTGCAGCAATAAACAAAAGTAGCTAAAACATATTTCAAGAGACGTACGCTACTTCAATGTGTACAACCTACATGCATACACTTCTGAATGAAGGCCAACCAGTGTATACGCTATTTTGAATTACATAGCCAACGTGTATACGCACCTTTGCTTCGCTGAACCTGCGTATAGATCTACAAAAGATAATTTGTCCTTTTCACTTATTCAGACATCAGTTATACCCAGATTATCAGATTTATAGATCAAGTCATGCGCCAAAAATAACAGATCAAAATCACACAAATATACTACTATTCAAGCCTTAAGATCTTGACCCATCAATAGTACTTATCCTTCTTCTTGTGCTCAGGTTCCTCCTTGATTCAGATCCAGCTATGCACCATAACCTAATGACCAGTATTCCAGATCTAGCTCTTCATAAGATATTCAATACTTGAGTCAATGCTTTTGCCTAATGATCTCCTTCCCCTTTTATAGCCTTAGGCCTTACACAATACCAAGGTCCAAAACCATAAAGAATCAATACCTTGGACCAAATAACTGGGTTCAACACTTCAGACGAGATACCATGGTCCTAAACCATAGGTACAAATACCAAGGACTAAATACCTTGGACCAAAAATAAGTTTTCCCACACGTACGTGCTTTTTCGTGCATGAAAGTGCGTGCATACGCATACATGACTTTTGATGGCAATCCCGCGTGTATACGCGACTTCGTCAAAGGGAACCTACGTATACCTCTTTTTCTTTCATTCTGAGAGCCTGAATAGTGATCTACCATCTGAGTGAGTTGCCATCAAGGACAACACCTGTGTCATAGTGCCAAACCTGTGTCATAATGCCAACAGGAGCTATTCTTTGAATTCAAGATGAAGGAACTTGGATTCATGCACTACTTTCGAGGGATCGAGGTGTGGCAAAGGCCTGGTGAGATCTTCTTTTTACAAGGAAAATATGTCATGAAGTTGTTGGAAATCTTTGGAATGACAGAATGAAAGTCCTTATCCACATCGATGGAAATGAATTTCAAGAAGCTATGTGGAGAAGTTGTAGGACCTGATTTGGTGAATCCATCCTAGTATAGACAGTTAATTGGGGCTTTGATGTTCTAGTCCAGACATATGCTATGTAGTGAACACATTGAGTCAATTCATGACTGAGGCTCTCCATGCACATTGGTCACTGCCAAATACATTTTGAGATATTTTCATGGGACGATCACCCTTGGTCTGAGATATGTCGAATATGTTTGAATACATGGATATACCGATGTTGAATAGGCAGGAAATGTTGTTGATAGGAAAATAACTTTTGGATGTTGTTTTTAGCCTTGGATCTGCCATGATATATTGGATGAATAGGAAACAAAAATATGTAGCATTGAGCACCACCAAGGAATATTATATTGCCACTAGCATGGCTAGCGGTGAAGCAGTTTGGTTGAGAAATCTCTTTGGAGATCTATTTGAGTAGGTCCTAGACACTATAGTGACATATTGCGATAACTAGAGTGAGATTTGACTTGTAGAGAATCTTTTGTTTCATGACAAGTCCAAGCACATAAATATCTTATATATTACATTCAAGACATGGTGCAGAGAGGAGCCATTAGACTCCATCACATATCGATAGATGACTAGATTACATATATTTTCACTAAGTATTTTCCGAAAGGGAAGTTCTTGGTCTTCAGAGAGAAACTTGGACTGTTGGATGTGACCCCTCCTGATAAGGGGCGTCATTGATTGAGAACACTGAGCATAGCTCTTCCCCATTAGAGAAATTTTGAGGTCTAAAATGGGCCTCCTAAGGAATATTTCAAAATAATAGTGGAGATAATAAAATAAGGTTAGATTACATCATCAAATTTTAGAGGGGAAAAGGAAAAAACTACTTTCTCAGCTCGTATTTTCAACTTATCTCCCTACAAATTTACTCAAATTTTGATTGGGAGAACTCGTTGGATGGGAAATTTAATTCCTCATCCAAGGAATACCCATGTTGCATACTTTTGATGGGTCCTCCTACATGAAAAATGGGAAATGCATGAAAAGGCATGATTGCAATCACGTTTTTTCATGTATTTCTCATTTTGGTGTAGCAAGGCCCATCAAAAGTATCAAACATGGACACTCCTTGGATGAGGAATTAAATTCATCCAATGAGTGCTCCTGCTTGAAATTTGAGTAAAATCATAGGGAGATAAATTTAAAATATGAGTTGAAAAAAATAGTTTTTTTTTTTTTTTATAATCTTTTTACTTTTTTACTCCAAAAATGATGAATCATCCCCCATGGTTGACATCATCATCTTGAATCCTATTGGTTCTTATAAATTTTATTTTGGTTGTATATTTTGGTTTTGAGTCCCATTTTTTATCTCAAAATTTCTCTAATTCCCTTGTTTGAGCTCCCCAAGGAGGGAAAGGAGCATTGAGGGCTCCCAGGGTTGATGGATCTCTAGGCAATAGGGTATCGCCCCTATTTGTTACCCATAGGGTGGAATATGTATCTCCTCTATCTTGGTCTAGAATAGTATACCCCAACTGACATCATACCCACAAGTTGGGCTTGTTGGGATTGTAGCTCCCCATCTAGCCAGTGGGTTGAGAAAGTTTGGGGGTGTGTGATCCTTACCTTTGGTAAGTCGGGTATGTCACCCAAGCTCAATTATGATGCATCTTTTCTACCATATGACTCCTAAGGTTCATTGTTGGGAATATCAGAAAGAAATATGATGGATGAGATATTGTATCTCACCTATTTCTCGACATAAGTTGGAAGACATATGCTCCCTTATGAGATGACTTGGGGAGAGAGTGTCCCATAGGACCTTCCCCACTATCATGGACATGAGGTGAGATTATCCTACAGGACCTTCCTCATTGTCACGAGAGGGTGGTAGTTGTAGCTCCTTGATGATTCTTCTTCTTTAGATTCGAGAAATATTAAACGGATAGAATTGAGCATTGATGGGGCATGAGATGATGACATGATACTTATGATGATTACATGATGTAATTGGAATTTCTCATTAGATGAGAGGGAGTGTTAATTTGGAAGCCTGGTGACAAATTCCAATCAAGGGACTATATTCCTCTTTCAAGGATGACAAATTTTGACTTTTGAAGTACAAGATTTGGACAAGGGAAAGTGTATTTTTAAAGTGAAGCCCACAATGTCACATTTGTTCAGGTCAGCCCTAAAGTGAAATTGGACACCCTTGGAAGCCTATAAATACAAGTCAATTGAACCTCATTTAGACATCATCATCAAGCATCTTCTTATTCTCTCTTATTTAGTTTGGTTCACTCAGGTCTGACGTGGGTTCGTGGAATTTGGTTCGAACAGGTCCGAAATTGCAAGGTTTGAAGCTCGCACGTATTATTAGGGTTTTTTGTTTCCAGCTGCAGGATGACAGAAGAATTTTCTGGCTACAACCACACACATACAAGCCTATCCATGGGGCTGGAAATATTTAGCCGCACACATGACCCTACCTCTGTGCAGATGGGACTTAGGGCTTCATTTTTATAAGTGATTGCAGTTGACCATAATTGACTGCAGATTGGGAAAGCTAACTCTGATCAATATTGTTGCTGGGATTATATTTTTGAATATTGTTTGGTGGAATTTTGACGTAATTTTTTGTATTGGCTCCTTGTACTCTCTGCTGAACATTTTATGACAATCTAATAGAAGAAAATTTTCAAAGGGTTTTCCCCTTTGTGGGGTTTTTCCCTGGTCTTTGACCAAACCTATCTCTCTTTTTGATGTTTTTAATTGTCTCCTATTGTCATTACATTATTTTTCTATCTTCAGTTACTATTGGTTGATGAAAATAATTAATTGCTATTGAAATATTGCTAATTGATGAATTGAATTGCACTAAAAGTAATTGAAACAGCATAGAGAAATGTAAAAAATTAACATAATGGAGTGCCCCTCACCCTAGAATGTCACAAAGGTCAGATATTTCATGGGGTTAGTTGGGTACTACCGAAGTTTCATTTTGTCTTAAGAAATTTCTTACATGTGTGCCTATCTTAAGAATAATAGATTCAGACAAGGACTTTGTGGTATGCACAAATGCTTTCAAAGAAGGACTCAATTAAGTCCTAATGCAAGAAAGATGTGTAGATTTCTATGAATTAATAAATTTAAGTGAATGTGAGAAAAAATATGTTACCCATCACTTAGAGCTTGCAACAATAGTGAACACTTCAAAAATGTGGAGGCACTATCTATTGGGGAGAAAATTTGTATTGGTGAAAAACCATGAGGGGTTGAGATATTTGTTTGGTTAGCCTAAGCTGAATTCCAAACATGCTATATGGTTGGATTTTATCAATGAATTTGAATTTGAGATAGAGCAAATCAAGGGGAAAAAATATAATGTGGCATTTGCACTCAGTAGGAGTATACAAGAGGTTCATTTGGCAACCTTGAGTACTTGCACAATTGACATCAAGGAGAGGATTAAAGCGAAATTATCTCATGATGAACACTACCAATATGTAAATAAATGTTGGGAAAAGGAGTTGGAGGGATCCATGAGAAAGAACCACCAACTCACTGATAAAGGTATTTTGTTGTTCAAAAATATAAAGTATGTGCATGACGTAGCCGATATGAGGATGCTCAACATGGATGAGTTTCACAAAATACCTTATGCAATTCATCTTGTTTATAAAAATTGATAATAGCCATAACTAGAATATTATTGGCTAGGATGGAAGAATGATGTTGTTGAATATATTGCCAAATGTTTGGAATTCCAACAAGTAAAGGTAGAATGTAGGAATCTAACAGGATTGTTGCAACCAATCCCAATCCCTGAGTGGTACTGGGAATTCATATATATAGACTTTATCATGAGATTTCCAAAGACAGATAAAAAATATGATTGGTGGTGGTGGACACATTGAGTAAGGAAGCTCACTTCATAGCGATCAACCACTCACAAAGTTATTGACATAGTCTATATTTTCATCAAACCGATATGGAAAGTTCACTTCTAACGTTTGGAAGTCACATTTTGTTGGCTTTGGAGCCCAACTAGCTTTTAGTAATGCTTATCATCCTTAGATAGATGGCTAAACAGAAAGAGTGAACATAATTTTGGAGGATATGTTAAGAATGTATGTCATGCATCAAGTAAAGAAGTGGGAATATTTTCTACCATTGGTGGAGTTTGCATACAATAATGGATAGCATGAATCGCTAGGGATGAGTCTTTTTGGGGAACTTTATGGTCAGAAATGCAACACTCCTATCAACTAGGACGAATCAATAAATAGAGTAGTTCTTGGACCTAATATGATAAAGGAAATGGAGCAAGAAGTGCTCCATATCAAGAAAAAATTAAAGGCAACCCATGATATACAAAATATTTATGTAGACCAACAAAAGATGCACAAGGAATTCTAAGTGGGAGAGTATGTACATCTCTGCATCAGAATGAGAAAGAACTCACTAAAATTGGGGTCTCGTGCCAAGTTGGCACCCATATTTTGTGGACCTTTTCAGATCTTGGAAAGAGTGAGGCCAGTGGCCTATAGATTGGCCTTGCCTTCAATAGTGACTGCACATAATGTTTTTCATGTTTCTTTCCTTAAGAAGTATGTACATGATTTTAATCACATTGTTGATTGGTTTGTGATATAAGTGGAACCTAAGGGAGAGTTCCAACTAGAACCAGTGTGCATCTTGGACTAGAGGCAAACTGCGCTCTGGAATTGAGTTATAAATCAGGTCAAGATGTAATGGAAGAACTTTGGAAATAATGAAGCCATTTGAGAGATGGTAGAAAAAATGAGGGTGTTATCCCTATTTTGTTTGATGATTAAGTAGATTAAGATATGTTATATAAAATTAAGTATTTTTCTTTTTTCTTTCTAGTCATAGAGGACATTAAGGACGATGTTCCTTTAAGGTCGTGGGGTTTGTAACACCCCTCCTATTTTTGTAATGAATGGGATGATAGATCCATGATATGAGGGATCTACTGCAAAAGTAGTGGTTGCTAGTGTGGAAAAGAAGGCAGGACAAGAAAGAAATAACATTGAGGAAATACAATGTGGTACATAGGATCAAAAGGTGTTGAACACTAAAGAAGTCCTATTGAGGTTGATGGGTTGTTATTACTAATATTTATGTTGGAATATGAGTGTCCAAGCATGAAATATCAGTGGGAGTCTCAGAGAAGGAATTGGGTAAAGAGTTCTCGCTGAAAATGGTTGATAAACAACTAAGTACTTGCTAAGAAAGGTGATGAACCACTTAGTGCTTGCAAAGTAGTTTGATAAACCACTCATATTCTTGTTGTAAGGCTAATAAACCACTAGGTAGAGTGGCAATCCACTAGGGTGCTTCCTAAAAAGGGTTGATAAACAACTAAGTACTTGTTGAGGAAGCTAACAAACCACTCATTTCTTTCTAGATAATATAATAAACCACCCAGACATTATGCTACAGGTGTTGCAACGCTTTTCTTGAATAGACAACTGATAAACCACTTACAAAGAATTCCCATACTCCTAGAAATTTTAGCAATAAGTGAATTGAGTCTAGTTGAATCCCTAATAAGGAAATCCCTTGGATCATGAATCTGGCACAGTTGGACAATTACAAGAAATATTATGGTGAAAATTGACTATGTCTGGGTGGAGAGTTTAAGTCCCACCTCCAATTTCCATCTATCTATAGCTATTCAAATAAGTAATGTCTTGTGTGTGTGTGTGTGTGTGTGTGTGTGTATATATAATTGAACATGAATGAATTATCTGAGATGCCAATGATTGATCCATGGCTTAACATTAATCTTGAATGGCTAATATATTTTTTGCATGTCTTTAATGGGAAATTAGTTATGTATGCTCTTTGTCTATGTTGATATATTAGCTCTATCTGAATGATATGAATGTTTCTTAATGTTATATGCGCATTTCATTGTTTTAATGATGACATGTAATCAACTATTGTTACCAGTGCTCTAATTATTGGCATGTTTATAAATTGAAAGTTTCCTTGTCTTTCTTAATATGGTAATGTATTGTGTTTATGGAGAGAATGGATTATGAACCATGTGTGTGGTCTGTATATCTATATATATATATACACACTATTTTTGTGGCATGCTCTAGACCACTTCAAATCCAAGGAAAGGCTCAGCAAAGTCACATGAACCCTTGGAGTCTCTATGTTGGTTTTTAACAAGCTACAAGCTTGTAGTTTTTCTAAGTAAGCCTTTGAATTACATATATAAAAGAAATGATTTTTCCAGTGAAGTTTGTGGGATGTGGGATGGGAATATCCATATTATTCAATGTGTAACTTCCTATCATGTGACGCCTCTCTCTCCAAACTAAATGTGTTAACCACTTGGGAGCATGGCATTATTAACACAAGACGTGGGATAGATTTATTCCCATCATCTGATGTGAAACTTCACATCACACCACGCCTCTCCCTATAGTTGTATGTGATGGATGTTTGGGAAAAGGGGTGTTATTTTTAGAAGGTGTGGGGCAACCTTATTTATGTCATTGAACATGAATTTTCTTGACACATTGTAACTAGTTGGTACAAAGGATCCATTGTGGCACTATGGAGCCATGGATTTGTGATGTGGAAGAATGACAAAGGATCTCAAGTAAAATCCTTGAATTCCATATAACATGAAATAACAGTCTTGCACGAAGTGCCTGACCTTGTGGAACCCTTTGAAAAAGGTTAAGGTGGTAAATGCTACATAGGCCATGAATGGTTGTGTAGATGCCACATAGGTAGGTGACGAAGAATATTGCTAATGTGGTGCCTACATGAAATGAAAATGTGGCAAGTAGAAACAAACCTATTGGTTGGCCAAAAGGTTTCTTTATGAAGGACACGTGGCACCCTCTAAGGGTGCCACATGGTAGGGTAATATCGTCCTGACATCTTTAATAAATAGGGGAGATAGGTGACGTTGGGACCAAGTGGCACTAAATATCATGCCATGATATAGGTAATAAAGGTGTGATGGTAATATTTCCATTAAGTTTCATCCTTCATGCCTCCTATCTAGCGCCAAGCCACTTGGGCATGTTATCATTGGGTTCAATTAACAAAGAATGCTAGATAGTGATATTTGTTTCCATCGATGTCAAATTTCTCTTCTTGTCACACCATTTTCAAATGATATTCACCCCTTGGCCTTACGCGTTGGCACTAGGAATAATGGAGTGATGATGTGGAGGAGCCACATTGGGTTTGACTTACGTGGTAGATCCATGTATGCCCTGTGGAATTTCCACATGGCCATGTGTGATGATGTGGCAAGGTTACTGACTGAATATTTAAATAGACATAGATTTCAATCCGGAAGTTGGATTGAGATAAAAATTGTATCACCAAAAATATATCGACTAGCCAAAAATGATGGTGGTATTTTTTTTTGATTTTTGAGGAGGTTGGAAGAAGAGGATTTTTGTGACCCCATATTCATAATGGACCTTGGATATTGGGTAAATTTTAAGATAAAACTCTACACTACCCAACAATAACCTAAGGGGATGGGAGGGAGTACTACACTCAAGTTCATCTTCAATAGTTAGGAATTTATTTATCTCTTATAAGAGAATAAATATTTATTATTTCAAGAAGGGGGAGATGTACAACAATATTTTCAAAGACATTTGTAATGATATGGATTGAATCATTATATTATTTTTCATCCATCTTGATGCTTTCAGAGTGGAAAAAGTGGAGGAATAATTTTGTAGGGGAAGTTTTGTCAACAATACCTATTTTAGAAAAATAGGATTTGAAACCTTTTCAATGAAGCCTCAAATGACATTTTTTGGGGGTAACTAATTTCTTTATTAAGTACACACTATTATACACTTAGATACCTTTCACATTATGCAAGAATCACATAACTGGAGTTTAGATGCAAAAGCTATGCTTCTCACAATTTGACCTATTTTGATTGACCACCATGGTTTGAGAGGATGTCATGTCAGCCCCTATTACTCATGCAAAAGGAACTAGCCACATGGGAACTTTGAAGAAGACTCTGGAAGGGTCAAATTTGTAACTCGAGTTGAGAGTTGAAGGAGTCAGACCTGACCCCTAGTTAGATATTGAGTCATGTTATAACCAAGCCATTAGGAGAAAAGGGGTTTCATTCATTTTGATTGTAAGAGAGAGTAGAAAAATTTAGGAGTATGAATGAGAGAGTATAATGCACGGGATTTAGTGCCTATAGCAACCTATCAGTGCATAAGTCTTAGGTAACTCCATAGAAATTTCCTTCTCCTTTTGTAATTGCATCATTTCCATTCCATAGAAAGAGAGAGAAGAGTAGTCTCATCTTCCAGTTGGGTTTCCCCATGTAAGGGTTTCATAGATCATATCTTATGTTCATTGTGGTTGATGTGTGATTATATTTTACTGTTCTCTATTTTTCACATTTTATCTATTACATGCATATGAAGAAGAAAAATAAAAAATTGATAAACCTAGAATCTAAGGAAATGAACCTAATAGTATATATTTTAGTCTATTTTTATTAGACCTATTGTGAAAAATTATCCAGTGGAATATGCACAATATTTTATGGATAGTATTGGTGTTGGTGCATGTTTCTTTCAAAATTTTCTAGAAATTTGCAAGGGATTCATGAATTTATTTTTAAGAAAAAAGTTGTTAAACTTGAACCATGGACAACAAGTATATTCATAATAACCCTAATATCTATCAAAGGAGAGATTTGTATGGATGGAAGTACATGTCACAAAAATAAAATATGATATAAACTTCTCATGGAATCCCTGAACAATAAGCTTGGGCTAATTGGAGAGGATGGAGGTTCCAACTCAAAGGTTAGATTGGAGGAGAAATTGGGGGATAAGGATGATCCTAACAAGGAATCAAGGAAATAACCCAAAAATGAGCATCCAATTTTGAGTGGTATGAACCTTTCATAGTCCCTCTTTAATCGGAAGCAAAGGTGGACATCAAGTCAAACCAAGGTGAGATAAATTCTTTAAAATTAAATAATTGGTTGTAGTAGTTAGAAATTTACTTTACTATTCACCACATGCATAAGGAACAAAAACTATCATTTTCTAGATTAAATTTAAAGAGCCATGCCCTAACTTAGTGGGAAAGCCTTATAAGGAAACTTATGTTAGAGGGTGAACCCTCATTAACTAAGTGGAAGGAATTTAAAATGCTCATAAAGTCTCAATTCTCTCCTACCAGATATGCAGAGAACCAATGGATCTAATGGCACTACTTTAGATAGAGGCAGGGGTGGAGTATACAAGAGTACACCACTGAATCCATGATGATGGAAATGGTGATGGGTATCTCTCATATGGTGCCAAATGTACTCCTTAAGTATCTAGAGGGGTCTACACATACATACATAAAAGTAGTTGATTTTTTTCAAGCCAAGAAAAATGGATGATGCTTGTTTACAGGCACAATACCTAGATAACATAGGCCAACCAAGAGGTTTCCAGGGAAGGAAAGAAGAGTTGGAAAGGGGAAATGGTTAGAAGACAGCAACCATTGTACTTTAGTGTGAGGATCCTAGAAATCAGTGTAATCACTAACTTTGATGTCCAAATAAAGGATACACATTGGAAATTGGATCAAGAGTTGAACCCGATGAACCAAAAGAAAGATAGGAAGAAAAAGAATCTTCTCACCATATATTTGAGCAATTAGGTGGATCTATAATGTGCAAGAGAACTTTTTTTCATCTCAGTGTAGAAGGAGATGAATATGAGTATCCTTCATGATTAGGAAGAGAAGGAGATGACCAAGCTCTTCCACATTAAATTACAGGTTGAAAACACAAAGATCAATGCACTATTCATCTCAGGTTGACATGCTCATTTCATAGCATCAAATATGGTCAAAAAAATTGGATTCGAGGTTGAGATAATCCTATCCCATATCAATTAGGATGGGTAAATAAGGATGTGGAAATCAAGGTGAAAAAATAGTATAGAATAAAATTTGTTGTCAATATTGATTTTATTGATGAGGTAGAATTGGATGTAGTATGACTTGACATATGTGGAGTAGTGTTTGGGAGTCCCTATATGTACATGTAAGATGTAATACTCATGCAGAGTGCCAAATAATACTGCCTCATCAAGGATGGGAAAATATTCATCATCAATATGCATAAAGGAAAGTAATATTTTGTTTATAAGTGCCAACCAAGCCATGAAATTAATTAGTTCTAGCAAGAAATATGTTTTACTGTTTTTAATAGAAAATTAGTCTAGTGAGGAGTAAATTTATCCTTAGATAGATTTAAAAAGAACACATATAAAAACTGGAAGGGTTACTATAGGAATATATAAGAGTGTTCCAAAAACCTAAAGGGATACTACGCAAGAGAGATGTGGAGCATGTGATCCAATTGTTTCTAGATTCTTTATTTCCAAATATTAGGATGAAAAAACAGTCCACTATGGAAGTAAATTATTTGAAGTAAGTGTAACAACTACTAGAGCATGGTATGATTTGACCAAGTACCTTAGCTTGTTGGTCACACATCATGATTGTTATAAAGAAGGATGGGACTTGGAAAATATGCATTGAATATAGAGTATTAGAAAATATTACGCTCAATAATAAGCACTTCCTGCCTAATATTGATGATTTATTGGATCAGTTGTAGCAAGATAAATACTTCACCAAATTAGATTTAAATTAGGTGTCACCAAGTGTGGATCAACGAATAATACACCTATAAGATCACCTTCAAAACCAAACAAGGTTTGTATGAGTGGTTAGTCATGCCTTTTAGTCTATGAAATGCACCAACTACACTCATGAGATTAGTGAATGATGTAATGCACCTTTATTTTAATTTGTTATTGTTTATTTGGATAATATATTAGTTTACAATGCTCCCTATGAGGCCTACACATCTCACACTTGATGTAGGTTCTAGAGAGTTTGAAAAAACATTAACTACTAGAAAATATCAAGAAATATGAGTTTGCATAGGAGTCTTTGGTGTAATTGGGCTATGTGATTGGTGGAGGCTAGATCAAGATAAATCAATTAAAGATGAAGGTCATCATCAGGTGGCCAATTCCTACAAATGTATCTAAAGTTAGGATTTTCATTTGGGTAGCATAAGAAATAAGGAAATTCATAGCTTCATTTTAAGCAATAGTTACATTGATCCATGCCATAAGAATTAATGGTAAGATTTTCTAATGGGGGAAGGGTCAACTAAAGGCCATTAAAGAGTTAAAGAAGAAAATTAGTCAAGCACCATTTATCACATTATTAAACTTGCATTAGCTCTTCAAAGTGGAGATGGGTGAAAGTGGAGCATACCATGGGAGAAACTTGATGCAAGGAGGAAGGAATATATCCTTCAATTCCAAAGAATTTCATGGGGAAGTTTTAAACTAACATACCTACGAAAAGGATCTCTATTCCTTGGTACAAGTTTTGAAAAAGTGTAAAAACTATTTGATGGGAATGGAGACCATCGTCCACACTGATCACTAGTTGTTATAATGCTTGTAGGCCTATAGGAAGCTACAACATACTAGACACTACAAGTGGATGGGGTTATTATATAATTTTTATTTAGTAATCAAGTGTAATAAGAACAACAAAAAAAAGTTGGCCTACAAGCTTGTGAGGTCATCCATCTCCTTTGTCAAGCTTGTGAGATTTCTTCTCCTAAGAAACTAAAAGTATCCTCAAAGAGATGGATGACCTCCACTTGCCTTTTTTTGTAAATATCCACTACTTTTGGATCCTCTACTAAGAGTGCATGAGTGTAAGTGAGGATATATGGATTAGGATGCTTAGGTCTAATCCAAAGTGGCTCCTTCAATTCTGCATCCATAATTCTTTTCACTTCTTTATCCCTGACCTCATCATGCCTTAGCTAATATGCTACCCACTAACCGCGTACATCAATATTGGCACGTCACAATATTTCCAATTTCGAGAGACCGTGTTATTAATGGTGTTCGCCCGGCAACTGAGATTTCGCCGCTTCGCCTCATCAATCTCACCTTTCTTATATGAAGAAGTTCTATTTCAATCAATGGGGGCCGCTCAACCAATCCCAACTCCGTTTCACCAATAAATGAAGGATCTCTCTTTGCTCCCCTTTCATGAATTTCTTAATTTGACGGATTTGTTTCTGCTCGACCAGACAAGTCGTATTCTCTCTCACAGGCAAGGTTTAGCTTGGTGGGCCATTAAATTTGGGTCCCATATGGTTAGATCTAGAAGCACAAGGTTGGGAAGCTAAAATTCAATAGCCTTGGCCTTGTCTTCTATGTTGCATTTAAGTAGAGTCCAGTGAAGTCCTTGGCATATTGTAGATGGATAGTCCCTTTCTATTCAAGCATTATTATTTGAAACTAGCACCACTGATCCTTTAGGAATAAGGAGTAGGCCTTTGATTGTTTCCTCCAATTAACTGCCTCTAAAGAGAGGTGTTCCATGGGTCCTAAAGATGTTTCCAAATTTGCAACTTGAGTGTCCCTCTCTTGTAGCAATCTTTGTGGCTGATGCAATTTGATTTTGATATACTTGCTTTCCTTTTCCAAGTGATCCCTTCAATTGGCTTCATCAAACCTTATCCATTTATTCTCTTAAAGTTTCTTCATTTCATCTTCCATATTGGCAATATTAAAAACTCTTTTGGTTTGGGGAATTATTTTCCATCGATGAGTTTCAACCTTATGCTATTCTACAACGAGGAATAACTATGGTGCTACATGTATAGTAAGTGCTTTTCCTACCCCAATCCAAGAGTATAAGGAGGTGGTTCTCCTTTGAACTGGTTCCTTTGTTCCTTTTCATTCTGTCATTTTGTAGGATGTTCCTATAACAAGATAGCCTATTCCTAAAGTTGAGCATTGTGCTCCTTTTATTTTATTTTTTGTCTCATTTCCTCAAGAGGTGTTTGTATTTATGTTGCATGTACCTCTAGTGCCTTCAATTTCTTCCCCTTCACATCCTGAAGCTTTGTATTTTTTGGGATAGGGGTTTCTTCAATAATAATAGGAGTGGGAGAATGTGGCCCTGGCTTACCACTATACCATACTTTGGTGATTTTTATCTTCCTATTTTAAGCTACATATTTGGAAGATCTACTGATATTTGGATTTGTGGGGGTACTAAGTGTTTCTAATGTAGCTACAATTTATTTTTCTTCTTCTTCCAAGAGTTCTTATGCTTTTTCTTGTCCTACAAGGCCTTCCACTATCTTTTATTTCCTCTTTTTGGTTTGCCTCTTTTGTGGTTTCTCAACTTCTACCTAAGGTTCTGTTGGTTCTTCTTGAGGCTTTGTCATTTATTTCTAAAACTCTATTAGAGGTCTTATCAATTCATCCTAGGGTTCTGGAAACTTTGTCTTTGTAAACTCTATATAAGTTTTGGCTAATTTATTATGGGCCTCTAAGAATGCCTATCTATCTAGGTCAATAAATTATACCTAGGGAATGGGGTACAGAAGATGTTTCAATGCATCCATGACTATTAATATGATTAGGCCATAATAGGCCAGGTAATTTTATTCCCCTCATTCACTTTGGTTCTCATATCTTTTAGGGATCCGAGGGGGAAGTGTGGGATACTTAGCCTCTCATGAATAGGTAGGCTAGTTTGGAATGTTAATTGATAAAGGAGCCTAAATTTATAAGAATAAACTATGCTTAGCATTCCCTCACGGGATATATACTTGAGGATATGATATGTTATCTCATCCCAGGGATATGGTAGGCTTTCCCTCCTAATCCAATTTTTGTCTTCATCTCTTTGCTCATTAGGGAGGAAGAATTGTCTCTTAGCACTAATGAATCCATGTATCTCCTCTTACTCCATTTAATTACCTTTGGAAGGGTATTGATCTTATTGATTATGTCTTCATCAATGTTTATTATCAATCCCTTGATTGCAGTGACTACTTCTTGGCCCTTGAGTTGTAATTTTTAGGAAAACTCTAGGGAAATTTCATCATCATATCTTGTAAGTTTCTCAAGGAACCCTAGTCAGTGACAATTTTATAACATGGCCCTGACCTCGAGATTCTGATGAATCTGAGTGGTATCATTGGGTTCTATCCTATTGAATCCTCACCCCCGTTGTATGACACCAAAAATATTTTTCAAGGAAATATTTAAGGAATTGTTGCTTCCATGTCATTACATGAATTAGCATTTGGAAACAAGGAATTTTGTAGGTTAATAAAAATGCATAGTTTTCAACCAATTCTTTTAAAAACAACTTATCACTCCATATTTTAAACCATTCTACATAATTATAGACAAAATAATGACTGACTTTTCTTCTTTTAATTTAGGTTCTTGACACAAAAAACCTATTGACTGATAAATTCAAGTAATTGAGCCATAATCCTAGTGCCAAATGTGAGTAAGGGAGTGGAGAGATGTTAGACTTAATATTTAATGAGGAAACCTTCATTTCTTAACTTATTCAAGGTCTTTGTGAGAATTTTTAGTGATATTTTTTTTTCTTGTAGCAGAACCCTTTGTATCCGTAGCTCCTTACATACTGGTTCCTATAGCTTACAATTTTTGAACCCAATATCTTGTAACCTTTATAGTAGTGGCAGAATTTGTTGAGGATTTCTAACACTATTTTCATGTAGAACATGAAGTGAGAATATGTGGCGAGCTTGAAGTTAGTATCAAGTTTAAGTGGATATACTATTAGGTGGCAAATGAGAAAAATCAATGCATATTAGTTAATTTGGCACCAACCTACCTCCGTCAGTCTTAGTGTCCTTATACTCCCACTTTACGTTGTCATCAGTAGGTGACAATGGCCTACTCTTTTAATGATCTTTTGATTTTTTCTTATTCACACTCAAGTGCATGGAGAACTCTTAGAAAAAAAATGGAATTTTATGCCAAATTTGATGTGACCTCTATTATTCTTTTTTTCTTAACAAGAACGGTTATGGAATATATTATTGGATCGGTCTGAATACCAATTTTCTGATTACAATAGGCCTGATCTAGTTGGATTCGTCCTTCTGAGAAACTGTGAAGCTTGAATTCCACTTCCAGTTCCTTTTGGAATCATCTAGAGAGTTTATTTATGTTATTTTCCCAATTTTAAATATACAAACAAACCGTTTTAGAATCAAACAAAAGAACATAACTGCTGAAAAGATTTAAGGGATTGGGACCCATGCTTCTTCCTTGTCACTTTTCATTGCCCCGACCTTGAGTTGTGCTGCTTTGTTGGCTTCAAGATCTGCTTCTTTGATGTTGTCTCTCAGCACGTGAAAGTATCTCAGATTTTGGAATAGCTTCGCCATGCTTCTGATTCTTTGGATCAACCTTGCTAATCTTAGATCCGGCGGACTAGTATTGGTCACCATGGTTTTTATGATCACTTCAGAGTCCCCAAAAATTATTGCCTCCTTGATTCCCAGCTTCAAGAGCAGGTTAAGTCCTTGGAAGAGGGCTAATGCCTCAGCTTGGATACTGGAGTTGATTCCCAGACCCCAGGAAAACTAAAGGATTGATACTCCATCGATGTTTTTAATAACTCCTCCTGCTCCAGCATTGCCATGATTTCCTTTTGATGCCCCGTCAAAGAATAGGGAGTGAACATTTTGTTTGGGGACCCAGTTTTGAAACTCCTCGCTATTTTTTCCCTTGATTTTCCATTCCTCAGGAAGGTCCATGCTTTTGATTTTTTGGTGGAATTGCAAGTCCAGGGAGGACCCCCAATCTATGTCTATCTGGCTGAGGTTCGAGTTGTCTTTTTGTTCTCCCAATCATTCTTTTAATTGGCTCTTTACCTTGGCCGCAACTTTCTTGGCATTGTGCTGAATAGTTCTGAAGATTCTACCATTTCGATCTAACCAAATTTGCCAGCAGCAGATTTTGAGAAGTGATGACCAGGCCGCTTTGATCAATTTGTTTTTAGGAGAGGGTCCGGGATATCTATTTTTCCAAGTGGCAAATAGGCCTGTTATAGAGGTAGGGATCTCGAATCTTGGATTCCCTATCGTCCATCAATTCTCTGCAGACCTGAATGGAGAATTTGCAGTTGAGGACAAGGTGCGTGGCGCTCTCCTTTGATTCTTGGCACAAGGAACATCTAGAAGGTCCATAGTAACCGCGCCTCTGGAGCTTGTCCTATGTTAATATTTTTTTGTGGCATAAAAGCCAGTAGAAGAAATCGATTTTGGGCAGCAATGTGATTCCCCAGATGGCCTTCCACGGGGCCGGATTGGGTGGCACGTTGGGGATTGAGTCTAGATGCGCATAGGCCTAGGCGAAAAAGTAACCAGCAGACTGATCACCCCATCCTCGCCTGTCTTTCTTGCGGCAGTGCAAGGGAGCCATACCATTCATCAGTTCGCAGAGATGGTTGGCTTCGTGCTAGAGGTTTGACGGCACGTCCAACAGCTGCCAGCCCGCCCATTGTGAACCATTCCACGCTGTAATGTCCCACAGTTTATTTTTACCTGTAGCCATCATCCAATTTTTTAATGCAGTCACGTTTGGATAGTCTTCAATTGGGTCTCTGTCCATGATTCGATCTGTCCATAAATTTATTTTTTTCCCATTCCCGGGAATCCAATAGGCTCTGGATCGCATTAGCGGGGCTGCTTTGGAGCAGAGACTGATGAAAGGCGAGGTTCCTTGCGGTAGAGGCCCATCTAAGCATCTCGATCGCATGCCTTTGAAGTATTTTCTCCAGATTGCTACCTGTGCCCAGCCAGGATTGGGCGCTATTAGTCTCCAGAGAAGCTTGCCACTCATTGCTATATTCTGCAGATGTAGCTTTTTGATATTGAGCCCTCCTTCCATCAGAGGTTTGAGGATCGTCTCCCATTTTACCAATGGGAATCTCCTTTCATTATTTTTGCCCCCTTTCCAAAAAAAATATCTGATATACTTATCCATTTTATGTAGAATACCATTGGGCGCAAGTAGCACTGAGAACTGATAAAGAGGGAGGCTGCTAAGGACAACTTTTATGAGTATTGTCTTTCCTGCCATGTTTAACCAGTTAATCCCCCATGCCTAAAGCCTGTTTTTAAATTTCTCTACCTGTGGCAGCCAATCCCTGTTGTAGGGGCGTTTGAGAAAAATAGGCAAACCCAGGTACTTAAATGAGGTCCAATCTGTGGTGGCAACAAATCCAAGACATCTGGTGATGGAAATAATCAGAGAAGGGGGGCGTTCCAGCAGTAAGTGTGACACTTACCCTTGTTGAGGCTGCTTCCAGACTCGATACAGTACTCGTCAAGTGCCTCTTTGAATTTTCTGGCTGAATGAATCGAAGTTGCTCCAAGAAGCAGAGTATCATCTACGAAAAGGGCGTGGTTTATATTTTGGACTCCCCTTGCTATGGAGATCCCTGGGATCTCTTTCTCTTGCATTTTTTTGTTTAGATGAAAGCTGAGAACTGAAGCTTGAATAACGAACAGCAGAGGGGACAGAGGGCAACCCTGTCTTAACCCTCTTGTAGCTTTGAAGAAACCTGCAGATCTACCAATAACTAAAGGAGCGATCCAAGGTTCTGATATATAGGCCCGGATCCAATTAATAAATCTTACTCCAAACCCAAATTTTTTCAAAACATTTAAGAGAAAACAATGATTAACTCGGTCAAAGGAATTTGCTAAATCCAATTTGATAGCCATACCTTGTTCTTTGCACTTCTGACTTGACAGGATAGCCTCTTGGACTAGAATAAAGTTGTCCACCAAATATCTCCCTTGGATAAAGCCCCCTTGGTTCTTTGGAATGATTCTAGGAAGGGTTTGCTTCAACCTGTTAGCAATAATTTTGGTGATCAGCTTGTAGCCAATATTACAAAGGGATATGGGGCGAAACCTATTAAAAGCATTAGCTCCCTTTTCCTTGGGAATGAGGGCAAGGAATGAAGAGTTGGTGCCTCCTCCTAATTTCTGACAAGTCTGCGATTCTTGAACCATTTTGAACAGATCTTTCCCCACTATATGCCAGCAGGATTGGGGAAAAGAGGCAGAGAACCCATCTGGTCCTGGGGATTTATCAGGGTTCATAGCAGCTAGGGCACTTTTGACTTCTTCCATTGTGATGTTTTTCTCTAGATGATGATTCTCCTCAGCAGAAACGAGGGTGGGTACCCCGTTCAGCAGATGCAAATTCTGATGTGTATTCTTCTCTACACTGTACAACCTTTTGAAATGATGATGGGCTACTTGTTTGATATTTGAAAAATATTTGTGAGTGATATCGCCTTCTTTAATTTCTGTTATGGAATTAAAGCATTTCCTGGATTCAGCTTGTTTGTGGAAAAAAGTGGTATTGCTGTCACCTGCATTTAGCCATAGGCAGCGTGATTTGATCCTCCATGCTTCCTCTTCAGCCAGGCATGATTTATGATATTGTTGTTGGAGTTGAGCCTCTTTGTCTAAGATGTCTCTAGTGATATATGCCTCTTCCATGTGCAAGTAATGGGCTTCTAGCTGATTATGAGTATTTTTCCTTTCAGTTGCTGGATTGGCCAGAGATTTGGCCCAGCACTTTAGTTTTGACTTCAATCTTCTGACTTTTTCCTCCCATATATAGAATGGAGATCCACTGATAGGCAGAGACCAACTTTCTTTGACAATCTGCATGAAACTGGGTTCCTTGATCCATAAAGGACTGAACTTGAAGGGTATGGGAACAAGGTCAGAGTGAGCTCTAAGAGTTAGCATAATAGGATTATGATCAGAGGTACTACAAGGTAGAATGTGCATGCTTGCATTTAAACCAAGTAAGAGAAATGAGCTATGAACAAAGAATCTATCCAGCCTAGCAGCGATATGCCCGGGGCCTAATCTTTTATTGGACCAAATGAACTTACCTGAGACAGGCTTGATATCTATCAGATCCCAATCTAGAAGGAGATCCTTTGCCCATTCCCTTGCCGGGTCTTGCACAATGCAGCCTCCTCACTTTTCTGAAGAATGCAACATGATGTTCAGGTCACCTGCAATGATGACATTATCCAGATTGCCCAGCCCTGCTTGCTGTCTTAATGATCCCAACATACTTTTTTTTCTCCAGCGTTGACCGGTACATAAACATTGAAAAGACAAAAGATTTCTTTTGTGGTTATGTGCTGCATCTTTAACATCGCCCAGTGGATATTTGTTACCTCTGACACCAGCGAAAACCTACTTTCATTCCAAAGAGTACCCAACCCTCCGAAGGCTCCTCGGGCTGAGATTGTTGTTGCATTACTTTTTTTCCAAAGTTTTTTGCTTACCTAAAGGAAATCAGATTCCTCCATTTTAGTCTCCTGGAGGAGGAGTATGTCCAGAGCCTCTATTCTAATTAGATTTCGAATAGATTCTTCTTTGATCTTGCTGCCCATACCCCTACAATTCCAGGAAATTATTTTCATTATTTACCTTTGCTCGGCTGGGCTCCCTTGGAGCCTTGGTGATGGTTTCTTGCCATCTTCAGCTTTTTTGTTAGCAGCTTCTCCAGTGTTGGTTGGTTGCCCTGTAGTTTGTCCTTGTACGTTTCATGCTCTCTTTTTTCCTAATCCATTTTACGCCCTCTTGTAGATCTCCTTACAGAGGATTGGGACTCTCCTATTTCTCCTTCCTCCTTCGAGTCTTCTGATTCTTGGTCCTCCTCCTCGGCTACATCTTGGGTTCCTTTTGAGCTTTCTGGAACTCCCATGTCTTTAAAGATGTGAGATGGTGAGCCTTTGTATGGGGACACTGACTTTTGGCTTGCAGCTGCATGTGGATCCTCTGGTTGGGAGCTGAAAAGTTCGAACCTGTTCTCTGGGTAGACTTGGGCTGGCTTTGCTGGATCTGCTGAACTGGGTCTTGATGGATCCCTTTGCCGGTGGTTCCTCCCGGCTTCTAGGTCTTGGATGGCATTTTGGATCATTTGACTTGGTTCCATCCGGCCTCCTTCCCTTGAGCTGCTTCGTTTGCCGATGGGCAGTTCCTGGCGAAGTGCCCATAAACCTAGCATTTCCGACATTTGAAGGGCAACTGTTCGTAGTCTAGCTTCTAAACATGCAACTAGTTTCCTACTTTGATTTTGATTGCCTCCGGAAGCCCCTCCTCCAGATCCACCTCAATGCAGATCCTAGCACAGTCATATTGGTCCTTGCTGTTTGCTCGGTCTATGAATTTCCCCAGGGCGTTTCCGATGTGCATCAGAGAATCCCAATTCCAGCAGTGTACTGGGAGATTTGGGAGTCTAACCCAGAACGGAATAGCTTTGGGGACATACACTTCTGGATCAAAATCAGGAGTCCATTTATTCAGATATAGGCCCTGGGGGCCCATGAAGTAAGGACCGTTTCGGAAGATCAGATCTTTGTCTTCTTTGGTGTTAAATTCAAAGAGGAAGAATCCTCGCCCCAGGAAATAAAAGGTCACGCTTTCTTTGATCAACGGCGCCCAGTTTCTTTTAACCCAGCTCTCTGTGGATTTGGGGGATGGCCATAGACCAGTAAACTGGCCTATGAGAGCTCGCTCAGATAAGGACAAAGCAACCTATATCGGAGTTTCCGGAGGAAGAGAGATCTCAGGGATTTCATCTATCCTCTTTATGAATTTCATCGCTTCAGCAAGTTTCTTCTTAGGCAGCCCTTCCAGAAGATGGCTGAATGCCTCAGCTGAGGAGATCTTCGACGAAGGAGAGGGAGAAGCCAAGGGGGTGCCCACCACCTCCATGGAGATCAGGCTTGCAAGCTGCTCAGGGTAAATGAACACCCATGGCCAGGCAGATCGCAGGGAAGAGATCCGCCAGACAGACCCACGACGGATATGGAGAGATCATGCCTCATAGAGAGTTGGAAGGCCGAGGGCCGAGGAGGGCCGAGGGAGCAAGCGGGAGGCAGAGCTTGGCCAACAGGGATCAAATATTATCGTAAAAGTTTTGTGTTGTTAAGCCTCTATCCAGTTGTGATTTGTTTCGTCTCAACTAAAGAATTTTTACTTTTTTGACCTCTTCTATTCTTATTTGGCTATAAAATCACTTTATTTTTCACTCATAATGTTTCTTAATGCTTTAAATTAGTTCAAAGGGTAAGTGTAAGAGATCCTCATACTTGATGTTTTACCTTTTTTTGATGTTGGAGTTTTCTCTAATGTATTTGTAGGCATTCTCATGTTGTTATTATTGAATAGGTGATCTTGTAGCACTCTATACAAAATTATGTAGCTACTCAGTGTCATTTTTTAGAGTTGGAAGGGGTGCCTAAAGTACTTATGCTACTCTAGAGATGTGGGAATTTGTTTCATGCTATGATATTCCTCTAGAATGTTGGATACTCGGGCCTATACGATTTTTTCAGGCTATTACAAGATTGCATGGTCTCTTGTAGCAACTACAAAGACTCTTCATGCTCATCAAAATATTATTCTAAAACATCAAGAGGTATTGATAATTCAAGGAGGACTAGATGATGGTGATGGAGATGCTTTTGATGGTGGATGTTATGAAAAAATAAGGGATTTGAGTTGCTACAAGATTAAAAATGATGAATAGTGGAGGAAAAAATGGGATGTAATGTATATGGATAGAATAACTAGGTGTTATAATGCCTCTGATACTTTTCGCTAGCTTAGATGCAAGTAAATTCTTCAATCTGCATCTTTTTACCAAATATGGGTTATCTTGTAGCATTATAGGGATTTCTTGTAGTATTTCAGAGAAGTGGACATAAATGCATGGATATGGATGATGAATGATGATGGAAAATAGTGTAAGGGCACTGTCTGATCCCTCTAAGAATTCATGACTTGATGTCTTGGGAAAAATGTGAAAGTTGGTCTATTTGACCCATTTTATTGGTCCTTTCCTTTGTGATTCCTACATACAAATAAAGGTAAGATAAAAACACATTTTTTAATAATTTTTTATCATTACTTCTCTTTTCTCTTTTTCTTCATTTTTCGAGGCCCACTAGCTTCCTCATCGAGGTTTTCAACTAGTAGGTCTCCCTCCAGGTTCCTTGAAGAAGGTTTTCACCTAGTTTTATTTATTATTTTTTTTCTCTTCAAACTTAGGTTCCGCCATAGATTTTTTAGCTAATGGGTGTACCTCAAGTGCCTCAAAGGAGGTTTTCATTTGAGGGTTTTTTGTCTTCTTCTTTATTTCTTGTTGGTCAGAGGCTAAATGGATTGGGATATTTGGGTCTCTCAATCAAATTCAACTCCTTACTTATTAAATTGGTAAATTCAAACCTAGAGAGGGGCTTCTTATAGAAATTTAGTTGATAACCATTTACCAAAAGTAGAATATTTTCTTCATCTATAGTTTTGATCTTGACTATGCCATTATCATAAAAGTTTTCAACCATATAATGCCCCATCCACCGTTCATGATATTCCCTTTAAAATCCTTAAACCTTGATTCATACAAGAGACCCCAATCACCCCCTTGAAGGCTCTAGTTTTAATATTCTTGCCAAGAAAGATTTTTCTTTGAAGCTAGACCTATTCAGTATGTAATAAGGCCTACATCCTATATCATAAAGTGAATTTAGTTGCTACAACCTTTCATCCTGTGCTTTGGTGAGATCCATATCAAGCAAGGATGTCATCCTCAATGAGTTGTAATCGAACTCAATAGATAATAAGACCTTCGTTTCATATACTAACTCATAGGAGTTGAACCCAGTAGTGGTGTTCTAGGTGGTTTAGTAGGCCCAAGTGGCCTCAACAAGTCTCTCTGCCCAATCCTTTTTGTTTTTGTTGATCAACCTGGTTAGAGTGCTCTCTAATGCTTTGTTAGTCACCTCCACTTGTCCATTTACTTGCAGGTGATAGGGAGTGTATTTCCAGTGTCAAATGTGGTGTTCCCTCATTATCCTCTCAATCAGATTGGAGGTGAATCGAGAACCATGGTATTGAAGACCAAAATTGTTCCTTTTTTATGCCTTCCTTAAATTCCATTCACTCCATTTCCTTCCTTTTTGACCACAATAATCTAAATAAGGTGTCATCTAGAAAGGTTATTGGCAAAAGCAGGTAATTAATCATATTTTATTCACAGTTTCATTGTTTCCTTATTATTTGATCTAATATTTGCATAAGCTACGGAATTGCATCAATTCTGTAGTTAATGATCGATTATGTAGCTTACTTGAAGAATCTATAGGTTTTGAAACATTGGTTGAGGAACGAAATGTATGGATAGGTAACTGACAACTAGCATAACAATATCCACCTATCTCCATGATCCAAAAAGATGATAAGGATGTCGTATGAGTAGGTCAACGTGGAAGTCAGCCCAATGGAAAAGGAGCCAAAGACAAATTAGGCGAGCGAGGAGATCGATGATAAGGATGAAGCTAATATTTTTCCTCATGATTTTCTTCTCTGATAGAAAATCATAAAGAATCGTTATTTTATGTTATCTTATGTTATTTTTAGAGTTTTTTTCGAGTAGGATAGGCTTAGAAATATCCAAACAATTTAATGAAGGAGGTTATAAAACTTGCCTCTCAGCACAACGATGACATAGACTACTTATTATTTTGAAATACTTTTTGCAATTATTAAAAGCAATATCTTTATTCCTCTATAATTTCCGTTTAAATGTGTGATTAATCTCTATTGATCGCTACATATCTACAACTCACAGGAGGGGCCCCTCATAGCTGTAAGGTTTCATTTCATTTCTTGTTAATATTTCAATTTTGTATTTCAATTTTGTAGCATTATATTATCATAGCTAATCTTTCAGTTTTGATTTTTAGTGAATGCTTGTGACACTGAGAATGAAGTTTGCTGAAGATTTATTTTATAGATCTAATCATTTCATTGCGTGAGATATGAATAAAATAATCAAAAGGGATATATTATGCACATGTAAATTTTGATAAATTAGAAGTATAAATTATTTCAAGGCTTTATCAGTGTGATTTAGATTTTTCAGTGTGATATTTTATTTATGTACTTAATATTAGTTTCATTTATGTCAGTGAGAAGTAGATCTAATTTTGCTGGTGTGATATTTATTTCTACAATTTCATATTAGTTTCCTTTTCTGCAAGTGTAAAGAGAATTTAGATTTGATTTTTTTATTTATTTATGCAATTCAATTCAGTTTTATTTCTGTCAGTGTGATATTTTCCTTTCTTACAAGAGTTACAATTTATTAGATAAAACATGTGCAAGAAAACATCCTAATTCAATTTGAAATTTACTCACATAATAAAGAATCCTAGCACAACTTGTGCACATAAACTTCATTAATTTACAAGCCCTAGTCGAAAATTTATGCAGTAATTTAAGCTCAATTAAATTACCAAACATTTTGGTGTCATTGCCAAGGAAGTGTATATAGGATTCATTTTTTATGAGACTTTTCATTAAAAAAAATGACAGAAACATATTTATGCATAGGGAAAGAGATTATAGAGGTAGGTTTATAAGTAGAGGTAGGAGTTCCATTCCAACATCACCACTCACCCCACCATGACCTCGTAGTGCCATGCCATCCATCGAAACTCATATTCCATCATTTGCAGGTAGACTTAGACTTCTTGAGGTACAAAGATCTGAAATCCAACCAAAAGATTCACCAACTTCCTCTACTAAATCTGTAGTAGACGAACCTACATCCCCAATTGAAGGAGTAATATTTTTATCTTCAACTGGTGAACAACATCTAAGAGAAGAATTGGAAGTCCCTAGTGAAGAGGAAGAGGAAACTTATTTTATTCCATTGATAGAAGAACTAAAAGAGGAGCTAGAAAACCCAATTGAAGAATCCTATATTAGCTCTAAGGAATCTACAATGGCAAGGGAAGGAGAAGAAGAAGTACATAATGTGAATGGTTAATTTAGGATTGGAGGTGGAAGAGGTAATGAAGGAAGAGGTAGAGGGGGAAATAGAGGAGGAGGTGGAGGAATAGATGGTATAGGAGAGCCAAAACCTTTTGGGTTTCCCTTCTTAGATGAATATACCATAGTTACAACAAAGAATATCTCACTTTCCATCCTCCCTAATTTCCATGGAGTAAGACATGTGGATCCTGAAACAATTCTTTTTGAGTTTGAAGTTTTGTGTAGATCTTATGACTACCTCCTTGATTCTCAAAAAATGAAATTGTTTCCAGCCACTCTTAAAGACGGAGCACTTAAATGGTTTATGGGATTAGGAACACACACCATAAGAACATGGCAAGAAATGAAAAATGCGTTCTTAGATAAATACAAATATTATGGAATGTATCATAACCTTAAAGATGAAGGATTTAAGATGATGCAAAAAGAAGTGAAAATCTTGAAGATTTCGTTGAAAGATTTGCTTATAATGTTAAAAGGGCTAAAATGCATAATCTAGATGAATAAAACATGAAAGATCTTTTTCTAAAAACCATTAAATATGAGTGGATATATATTCTTAATTTAATGGGCAAAGGAGATGTTTATTAGTTATCATTTAGAGAAATTTGTGAATTCTGTACACACATTTCAAGAGGAAAGGCTAGAACTAGGAAAAATCCAAAATACCCTGTTATGTCTAGGATTAATAAATAGCAGCTGGGATAGTAAGTAGAGAAGAAATAGGAAATTTTCTTAACAACTTCAAAACAGATATCTTAGGGAGTATTAGTGAACAAATATATACCCTTAATATTCAAAACAAGCAAAAAGTTGAAATTGTTGCATTATTAATTTTTTTTCCTAATTGAAAAAAGAAACATGCTTTAAGAGAATGTCCTCTTGATAGTGTAGAAATATGTGTTATTTGTGCATAAAGTCATATCACAAAGGAATAACCTTCAATTCCTAGACTTAAAGCAGTCTTGAAAAATGAAGTTGAAGCAAGGCAAGCTGAGTCACTCCATTTTATTGGTCAAATACCATGGCCACCATAACGACCAAGTATGGTACAAGGTCTTAATCGTCAATACTAATCATTTGCACAAACTCATAACAATTGGAATACTCAAATGCCTTGGAAAATTTGGCCACCTCAAAATCCATTATGGACACAAGGTTGGCAGTATCCTCCAAGGAATCCTCAATATAATCAATTTCAACAGTCATTTGTTCCATATCAACCTCCATATTATCCTCCTCAATCAAACACTTTTTCACAATTTCAAAATTAAACTCAGTCTTCTAATCAACCACTTCAATTACCATCCACATCATACCCCAAAAAAACCAATCAACTACCTCCTCAGCCACTTCCAAATCTGAATAATAAAAATTCACAACCTGTTTACACTATAGAATGTCAGAAATTCCAAGCTTGCATGATAACTCCATTAGATCTAAATAATGTCCAACTTAGATTTGGTAGATTTTTGGAAAAGAAGTTACCATTTGTTGTTATTCAGGAATCTGGAGAGGATGAACCGCTTCAAAAAGAAACATCTCTTAATCAAGAAGAAATTCCTCAGAATAAGAGCACCCCTATACATGATACCTCAATAAATTCGACTCCCATTGTAGAACAACCTTTTGCTTATGTTAAAAATCCACCCTTTCCTGAAAGGATAAAATTTGACAAAGGAATAGAAAAACAAATTGTGTTACCTGAATATGATATGTTAAATGAATTGAATAATGTTTGCATCAAATTCCTTTGTTACAAGCTATAAGGGAAATACCAATATTTGCAAAGACAATCAGGGAGTTAAGCATTAAAAAACCAGGAAGAAGAAGAAAAGAAGTTTAAAAAATTTAGTTAGTTGGAAAAATTGCAGATATTATGATGGGAAAACCAACAGTTCAAAAATATCTAGATCTAGGTAGTCCCATTGTAAAAACATAGATTAATGGTGTTGAGATTCCAAACACATTGATCGATTTAGGAGCAACTATCAATATCATGAGTAAACAAACTATGGATCAATTAAAACTTTTTAATCTTCAATACACACAAAAATTACTACAATTAGTAGATAGATCCGTTATCAAACCAAATGGTGTATTAGAAGATGTATCTGTCTCCTTAGATTCTTGGGAATATCCTGTTGATTTTATGATTTTAACTCCCAAGAATAATTTAGGAGGACACCCATTGATTCTAGGAAGACCATGGTTAGCTACAAATTATGCTTTTATAAGTTGTAGATTTGGTGATATGTTTATCTCTGATGGAAGCTCTACTAAGAAATTCACACTATATGCTCCAAAAACAACAATAGAAGTAGAAAGTGAAGTTTGGATAGATGATGATAATGAAGATTTTGATATACAACCAATATTTTCTACTTCGTAAACAGATGAAGAAAATCAAATTTTAAATCTAATGAATAATAATGATTCTTCCTCATATTGTGAACAAGACTAAAATTTTCAAGAACAACACAACGTTGAATATTTATCATCTCATCAATTGCTTTACATTTTATGGAAAATTTTGGCAATTCTTTAATAGAAATATTTCCGTGGAAAGCTTTGAACATTAATGATAATTTGGAAGAATCCAAAAAGAAATAACTTATAAAGATGTTACAAGAACATTCCTCTGCTTATTCATGGGAATATATTGATATGAAAGGAATTGATCCTAATATTTTTATGCATCATATCTATACTAAATAAAATTCCAGACCTGTTCGACAACCCCAAAAGAGGATGAATCAAAATTTAAGGGAAATTGTTAAAGAGGAGTTACAAAAACTGTTGAATGTGAATTTCATTTACCCAATATCATATAGTCAGTGGGTCTCACCATTAGTGATTGTTCCAAAGAAAAATGGAAAATGGAGAGTATGCATCGATTATAGTGAATTGAATAAAGCTACATTGAAATATCATTTTCCGCTTCCCTTTATAGATCAAGTCCTTGATACATTGGCAGGGAAAAAGTATTTTTCATTCTTGGATGGTTTTAGTGGATATAACCAAATCCAAGTAGCTCTGAAATATCAATCCAAAATAAATTTTATCTGTCCATGGGAAACATATGCTTACCGGGTACTTCCTTTTGGATTATGTAATGCACCTACAACATTCCAAATGGTAGTTCTATGCATTTTTCTGATCTAATCCATGATTGTGTGGAAGTTTACATGGATGATTTTACTATCTATGGTAATTATTTTGAGGAATCTCTTGAATATTTAGAAAAAATTCTCATTATATTTAAAGAAAAAAATATCTCATTAAGCCATGAAAAATGTTTTATGATGTTCATTGTGGGAGTTGTTTTAGGCCACCACATTTCAGGGGATGGAATTAAAGTGGATGCATCTAAAGTAGAAGTTATTTCCAAATTATCAGTTCTTGCTTGTTAAAGAGTTGTTAGAAGTTTTCTTGGTTTTACTGGTTAGTATAGAAGATTCATACAAAACTTCACAAAGACAGCCTCTCCACTTTTCAAATTACTTACAAAATAATGTGAATTCATTTGGAATTATAATTGCCAAGAAGATTTTGAAACATTGAAAGAAAAGATTTCTGAAGCACCCATCTTAAGAGGACCAAATTGATGTCTTCCTTTTCACATTTCAACTGATGCTTCAGATACTGCCTTAGGAGATTTATTGGGAAAAAGGATCTAACTCCTTATGTCATTTATTACACAAGTAAAAATTTGACTCTTGCATAGTTGAATTATACTCTAACAGAAAATGATTTTTTAGCTATTGTACATGCCATTAATAAGTTTCTGCATTACATCACTGGTTATGAAACATTTGTTCATACATATCACTCTGTAATTATATATTTAATGAATAAATCAATACTAATGGAAGAGTTACAATATGGTTATTATTGTTACAAGAATTCAATATTACTATTTTGGATAGGCCTGGAAATGAGAATACAGTTGTTGATTTTCTATCTAGAATCCAAAATGATAATAAGGATGTTCCTGTAAAGATAATTTTCCTGAAGAGTATCTTTTTGCAAGATATATTAAATCTCCTTGGTTTGCAGATATTGCTAACTATTTGGCCACAGGAAATTTACCTTCACATTTGTCTCCTCAGGAAAAAGGAAAGTTATTCAAACCAGTGCATCTTATTCATGGTTAAATGGAGATTGTATAACACAGAGCTTGATTTAATCATTTGAAGATGTGTTAGAGAAGATAAACTAATAAAAATATTAAAGGCTTGTCACGATCAACCACGTGGAGGACACTTTGGTGATAAAATGACTCCCTATAAAATCCTTCTCTTAGGATATTATTGGCCTTCTCTTTTTAAAGATGCTAAAGAATATGTTAAGAGATGTGATAGTTGTCCGAGAATGGGGAAAATTTGTTCCTTCATATGAGTTGCCTCTACAACCTCAAGTACTTATTGAACCCTTTGAAATGTGGGCTTTGGATTTTGTTGGTCCGATCAATCCACCATCAAGGAAAAAAGGTACATTCTTGTCTGTACAAATTATGTCACAAAATGGGTAGAAGCTAAAGTACTTTCTTTTGCTACTGAAAATGTTGTAGTTTCATTTTTTTTAAGGATATTTTCACTCATTTTGGTGTCCCAAGGGAAATTGTGATAGATCAAGGTATTTAAATTACATCCAAGTTGGTGCAAAATATAATGGAGCAATACAAATCAAAACATCAGAAATCCACTCCATATCATCTATAAGAAAACAGACAAGTTGAAGCTACTAATAAATTACTTGAAGCAATTCTTACCAAGACTGTACATCTGCATAGAAGGTATTGAGCAGAAAAGCTTCCAGAAGCTTTATGGGCATATCGTACCACATGGAGAAACACAACAAGACATACTCCTTATGAACTTGTTTATGGGAAGAAAGTCTTGTTTCCTATTGAGTTCCAAATAAAGACCTTCAAAACATCAGTCAAATTGAGTCTTGATCTATCAAAATCCCCAAAAAAAAGAATGGAGCAATTGAATGAACTGGATGAGATACGAAAAGATGTTATTCATAGAACCAATATAGTTCAACAACAAAGATCCAGATGGCATGATAAGTTTATCAAAGATAGGAAGTTCCAACCAGGTGATTTTGCATTTCTTTTTTATTCTAAATTTAAATATTTTCAAGGAAAATTTCAAACTCATTGGCTTGGTCCTTATGAGATTGAAACTGCCTTTGACAATGGAGCAGTCATAATTAAAATCATTGATGAAGAAAAAGCAACTTTCCTTGTAAATTGTCATAGATTACGAATATATCATAAACCATTGATAAAGGAAGAGTTCATAAGAAATCTGCAATATAATATTGATTTGAATTTGGTCAAGAAAGATTCTTCTTCCTCCCCAACTTAGCCTTCTACTTTCTTTTTCAAAAATAATATATATATATATATATATATATATATATATATATATATATATATATATATATATATATACATGAAAACCAATGTTGTTGGTATGTTTATACAAAAAAAACTAAGTTGAAGACCAAGAATTATTGGCAGCCTAGATTTTCTTTTAATTTCCCTATTCGTGTCCCATTCCTTTTATTCCTCTTTGCAGAAATAAGACAAATACAAAATTGTCAATAATCTACGGCTCTCATGAAATTCTGCAGTTGACTTGACAGATTATATCCAAAGCAAATAAAGATCATGGCCAAAGCAACCTAAATGGAGATTATAGCTAAAGTAATCTAAGAAGCCTACAAAAGAACAAATCAATAAGGCATAATGAAAGGTATCTAAATATTAGTTAAATAATAAAGGAAAAAATATTGAGTTATGATATAAATAGATGATTATAACCGTTTCCCCCACCATATTATGCAATGATTATCTTTGACATAATATTAGTTTTCGCCATTCAATGCATGAATTTTTGGTAATCATCACAAGATGTGAATGACATTAAAACCTTGCTATTGTTTAAATTCATTCACCTTCATCTGTATATAATTCCATTTCTCTCATACATTATCCCATTTCCTTTGCATTATATCCCACTTCCTTCGGCTCTATTTTATTTTTCTTTTCCGAAAACATTTCAACTACTACCCAAATCTCGTTTATGTCCTTGATACACACCATAATTCTGTCAAAAAGGGAAATTAAGGTCTGAAAATTCCTCAACATGGGAGTTATTGTGTGTTCTGAGCTGAATGGGACCAAGTTTCTTGAAGCTTATCCAAGGGTGAAGTAACAATTGCAGCAGGCACAATGGTTACAATTCTTTGAAAATTTTGATGGGCATGAAAATGAGGTTACAAAGTCATTTTCTTGGTCCTATGATGGGATATAAGAAGAAATTGGAGATATCAGGTTGGTCTTAACAGATTCATTTATGGCGGAGGCTATAGAATTACCATGAAACAGGGAAATTTGGTTTTGTTAGCACTTGAAATTTCACCTCAGGCTGAGAAAGGTAAACCTCAAGGCAACATCAAACCACTTAGCCTCGTAGCTAGCCCTACGGGGCTGGAGAAGGCTCTCTCCGGTCTATCTCGGTAAAATCTTCAATAGATGAGATGACCAATAAGGTAACACTGATATTAGGCTAGTAAACTGATCAAAGAGTTTGATTTGGGGTTTTTTGGGTTTTTGGTGGCAAATTGAGGAGAGGGCAATTTTGGGTGCGGGGATTGGACACAGTTTCTGTAGGGGGTTCCTTGGGGCGAGGTAGGAGACAGTGTTGATGCCTTTAATTGAGGTGGATGGTCAGGAATGAAAGGTGAAGAGCTAAAGAGAGCAAACAATAACTTTGAATTCTCTTTAGACAGAAGAAAACATTGAAATTAAACAAACTTAAAAGCAGAGCATGGCAAGCATGAATTCTTACTTTAACACTTCATTTGTTTAATGTGCAGAAGTAAAAGAAAGGAAATGAATCACATAAAAAGCTTACAAGAACATTGAGAAACACACCATCAACACATGAGTCCACAAGAATCCCAAAGAGGACTGCAAAACCCTGGTCTTCCTTAGCCAAAAATTGCAGAGATACAGTGAATAATACAATGATAGCTTCTCCCTCAAGAGTCCAACCATGAAAATGAGCAAGAAAGTATATAATATAGATGATCTAACCTCTTTCCCTGCCTCCATGGGTCGATCTCACTATCCTAGGAGCTGTTTCAACTACTTCTAAACTAAGCACTACAAACTAGGCAGTCAAAACAACTTGCCTCTATAAGTTAAGGAAACCAATTCATTCATTTAATATTTACCCTTTTCATGAATGAATCTTCTAGAAGTGTTACATAAGAGTAAAAGTGTCTTAAAAGTACAATAATTACATCAAAGAGAATCATAATTCACCCCAAAAAGTCAAACTGGGTCAAATTGCGTTTTTCTGAGCTGTACAGTGCATTTTGGAAAAATCTCCCTGACGGGTCGCGCGCCCCTGCCTGACGGGTCGCGTGCCTTTGGAGCCACTTTTGGGGCACTTGCAGGTGTCCAAATTGGGCAAGAGTAGGCTTGTTGGAAAGGTCTGTGAGTCTACTTTCCAACCCAACTATAATTTTTGAATTTGGAGTTTATTTGCCCTGTCAAAAATCAAATCTCCCAAGACTGCTTTCTGCAATTCAAAAAAGTGGCAGAAAGTCATTTTTTTGCTAGTTTTTTGACTTTATGGAGGCCCAAAACTTCACCAAATCTCAAGTCCATCCATGAGCATGTGTAAATTTGCATGAAAAATCTGGAAATTCTGAGTTTTTTGCCAAATGGAGTTGCCATGATGAAGGGTCGCGCGGGGGGTGAGACCCGTTAATGGAGAAAACCTGTGTTTGGCATAAAAAATTCACAAATGACAAAATTTTCTCCAAATTTCTTGAAATTTGGGCTGGGAGTCCCCAATCAAGTACCATGCTCATTCAAAGAGGCTTTGGCCAAAATTTGGAGTGGATCGGGCGTTTTCCTTCGTTTTTGTGCTTTGGCCAACCGTCCTTGGAGCACCTTCATTCTCGCCGGTATTTTTGACATTTCTTTAAAACCATGACACCTGTGCAAAAAGTGAAGGAGGTTTTTCTTCCTTGGCATGTTGTGGATAAAAACCTCTCTCAGTTTTCAAAAATTAATCTTTTATTGCTCTGGAACATCATTTGAGTGCGACTTGTCCCGATGTGTGAAACAAGGAATTTTGTCGAAATGGAGTGAAATGAAGGGAATAGGGGGCTTCTAAATTCTTGGGGAAATTTTTGGAAGTAGGGAGGGATGTTAGGAAGTAGGGGAAAGTGGAATCTCAGAGATTGAGTGAGGGGAAGGGGTCCAAAAGGGCAAAACACAGGCCCAACCTAGAAAATTTCCAGGTTGTAGCTAGAAACTAGGGTTTGTGCAAAAATGAGGAATTTGGCGGATCTAAGGGATGGGAAATGTCTGATAAGGTACTTTAAGGATAGGGGAAGGTGTATGAACATCAGGAAACAAGTTTTTCCGGTGATTTGACCATCCAAGGGAAATGGCCTTCAAAACCCTAGGAGAGGGAAATGACCTTGCCTAGGCACAACTGAAGCATGAATAAGGTGTAACATGACCCAATGGAACCTAATATGATGATAGCAACCCTCTGAATGATGATAGGCTCAGCTGAATGATGACATGGACTGACATTTGGACAACTTTGAAAAGTGTGAAATAAACCCTAGACCTAATGCCTAGTGACCAAATTTTTCTTGAAGACTCATTGAAATGACAAAATTTGACCTTGACACTCTGAGACCACTTTGTAAGAGCATATTTGATCACTGGAGGAAGGCTGGAAAGACTGACACTAACATTGGCTCCAATAGGGATGGTAGCTCCTTGGAGGTGCCAAGAACCTCAGACCTCTGGGAGAGCAGACCAGTGCTTTCAACCATTGGGCGATGGAGTCATTATTTGACAAACAATACAAGACCTTGACTCATTTATTGACTAAAACTTGATTCAAACCGTCTCAATTATGAAACCTACATGATTGAAAACTGACTCACAAATGACTCATGACTGACTTAACTAAAACAAAAACTCACAAAGCTTTTTGAAGGGCAGCAGTCCATCAAGATTTGAAATCATGATGACAACCACCTGTGTTTCTTACAAGACAATATACATCAAACTATATCAAAATGCCAATGCAACCAATTAAGCAGATGGCTTCTTGACTGATTCTCCTGATCAGATCTTCTGGTCAACAGTACAAACCTATAACTGAGCATCCAAAAACATAGCTGACCATGATCTCCTTCATCACTGAACACTGCAATAAACACTATCACTGCTGGCTGCAACAAACTTGCTAGAGGATCGTGAAAAACATGAAGATTTGCCACTGCCACCTCCTGCTGAAAGAACAAGGTATCCTTTGCCTCAAATTCTGATCTGCCTTCATCATGTGCTTCGGAAAGAGTATGTTCATGGGCTTCAAAAAACTCCGAACAAATGGATGAGCAGATTTCTTCTTGGAAAAACATTTCAGCACATGAAACATATGAAGAATCTGAGAGGAAATCCTGAATGTTTTGATCTTCTGTGGTGTGAATGTGTTGTAGGTCATTTGTATATGACATGAGGGCCAGGTTATCATGTTCCTTATTACATTCTTCAATATTATCAAGCACAGTATTATCATTTAGATCGTTTGCCACAAATTCACTCAAAGAAACTTTTTCACTTGCTTGAGCAAAGATCTCACCTTGTTGTTCATGAGCTGACTGAATGACCTCCTCATGAAGATCTAGTTCCGGTGAGGTGGGAGCACTTAGATTTGTAACTTCGTTTTCTTCATGCCAGCTGATCTCAACAGTCGAGTTCTTCTTTATAGGATTCAACACAAGGTATTCTTGGTCACCATGATCTGAATTTTGATCTGAAATAGCTGAGTTGACTGCATTACATTCTAAAATTGAATCTTGGCTACCCTGCACGATGTCTTCTTCTGTGGGCAGATCTGAAACAAGCTCTTCTCTTTCATCAATTACAACCATATGGCCATCTTCAACCTGCTGATCTTGACAAGTATCCTCTAAGATTTCTATGTTCTGCTGAAACGGCTTTTCATACAGGGCTTCCATGATCTCTTCATCCATGAAATTATCATCTTCATAAAACTTCTCAAGGTTTTCAATAAAACTATAGGCATGCTTGCAACAGTCTTGAACTAAATTCAATGATGGATAAGAGTCCTTATATCTTTCAATGAACATAGCATGAAAATCCTTTAAACAGTAAATACAAGCAGGCGGCAAACTTTCATACCATGATTGAGCTGTACCTTCCAGAGTGGCCAAGAATATCTTCATCAAGCAATCTTCAGGAAATTCCACCTTCAATTTGCGAATATGCATATGAAATCTAACTAGATGTAAAGCAGCATCCTTCTTACCATCATCATTAAATGTAGGCAAATTCCTTGACCAATCTACCTTCGGAATTTTATTTGGAAAACCTGGAATGTGATCTCGGCTCAAGGGAGCATATCTTCTTGCGATCTGATCCATCTTGAAAAGCTCAAAGCTACTGATCTCTCTGCAGTGAAGTCACCATGAAGCATTGATCTCTGGAGTTTTTAGTGAAGGAGTCGCCAGTAAATGATTTCAGCCTTGTCAGTGTCTGATCATTTTTCACCATCAACAATCAGATCTGAACTTGATACATGTACTGGGGTAAAATGCAATCGAAGTGTTATTTTCACAAGCTCACGGAGATTGACTGAAGCAGCATTTATCTACTAACGCTGATGTAAAACAAGAGCGTTTTCGAAGGCTACCTGGCGGAACTTCAGGCTCCGTCTAAGACTTATGAAATAACACGTCAATGAGCAAACGATTAGTTTGTTCTCCCCAGTATGGTCGCCAGTATGTTAGCGCTTGAAATTTCACCTCAGGCTGAGAAAGGTAAACCTCAAGGCAACATCAAACCACTTAGCCTCGTAGCTAGCCCTACGAGGCTGGAGAAGGCTCTCTCCGGTCTATCTCGGTAAAATCTTCAATAGATGAGATGACCAATAAGGTAACACTGATATTAGGCTAGTAAACTGATCAAAGAGTTTGATTTGGGGTTTTTTGGGTTTTTGGTGGCAAATTGAGGAGAGGGCAATTTTGGGCGAGGGGATTGGACACAGTTTCTGCAGGGGGTTCCTTGGGGCGAGGTAGGAGACAGTGTTGATGCCTTTAATTGAGGTGGATGGTCAGGAATGAAAGGCGAAGAGCTAAAGAGAGCAAACAATAACTTTGAATTCTCTTTAGACAGAAGAAAACATTGAAATTAAACAAACTTAAAAGCAGAGCATGGCAAGCATGAATTCTTACTTTAACACTTCATTTGTTTAATGTGCAGAAGTAAAAGAAAGGAAATGAATCACATAAAAAGCTTACAAGAACATTGAGAAACACACCATCAACACATGAGTCCACAAGAATCCCAAAGAGGACTGCAAAACCCTGGTCTTCCTTAGCCAAAAATTGCAGAGATACAGTGAATAATACAATGATAGCTTCTCCCTCAAGAGTCCAACCATGAAAATGAGAAAGAAAGTACATAATATATATGATCTAACCTCTTTCCCTGCCTCCATGGGTCGAGCTCACTATCCTAGGAGCTGTTTCAACTACTTCTAAACTAAGCACTACAAACTAGGCAGTCAAAACAACTTGCCTCTATAAGTTAGGAAACCAATTCATTCATTTAATATTTACCCTTTTCATGAATGAATCTTCTAGAAGTGTTACATAAGAGTAAAAGTGTCTTAAAAGTACAATAATTACATCAAAGAGAATCATAATTCACCCCAAAAAGTCAAACTGGGTCAAACTGCGTTTTTCTGAGCTGTACAGTGCATTTTGGAAAAATCTGCCTGACGGGTCACGCGCCTTTGGAGCCACTTTTGGGGCACTTGAAAGTGTTCAAATTGGGCAAGAGTAGGCTTGTTGGAAAGGTCTGTGAGTCTACTTTCCAACCCAACCAGAATTTTTGAATTTGGAGTTCATTTTCCCTGTCAAATATCAAATCTCCCAAGACTACTTTCTGCAATTTAAAAAAGTGGCAGAAAGTCATTTTTTGCTAGTTTTTTGACTTTCTGGAGGCCCAAAACTTCACCAAATCTCAAGTCCATCCATGAGCATGTGTAACTTTGCATGAAAAATCTGGAAATTCTGAGTTTTTTCCAAATGGAGTTGCCATGATGAAGGGTCGCGCGGGGGGTGAGACCTGTTAATGGAGAAAACCTGTGTTTGGCATAAAAAATTCACAAATGACAAAATTTTCTCCAAATTTCTTGAAATTTGGGCTGGGAGTCCCCAATCAAGTACCATGCTCAGTCAAAGAGGCTTTGGCCAAAATTTGGAGTGGATCGGGCGTTTTCCTTCATTTTTGTGCTTTGGCCAACCGTCCTTGGAGCACCTTCGTTCTCGCCGGTATTTTTGACATTTCTTTAAAACCATGACACCTGTGAAAAAGGTGAAGGAGGTTTTTCTTCCTTGGAATGTTGTGGACAAAAACCTCTCTCAGTTTTCCAAAATTAAGCTTTTATTGCTCTGGAACATCATTTGAGTGCGACTTGTCCCAATGTGTGAAACAAGGAATTTTGTCGAAATGGAGCGAAATGAAGGGAATAGGGGGCTTCTAAATTCTTGGCGAAATTTTTGGAAGTAGGGAGGGATGTTAGGAAGTAGGGGAAAGTGGAATCTCAGAGATTGAGTGAGGGGAAGGGGTCCAAAAGGGCAAAACACAGGCCCAACCTAGAAAATTGCCAAGTTGTAGCTAGAAACTAGGGTTTGTGCAAAAATGAGGAATTTGGCGGATCTAAGGGATGGGAAATGTTTGATAAGGTACTTTAAGGATAGGGGAAGGTGTATGAACATCAGGAAACACGTTTTTCCGGTGATTTGACCATCCAAGAGAAATTGCCTTCAAAACCCTAGGAGAGGGAAATGACCTTGCCTAGGCACAACTGAAGCATGAATAAGGTGTAACATGACCCAATGGAACCTAATATGATGATAGAAACCCTTTGAATGATGATAGGCTCAGTTGAATGATGACATGGACTGACATTTGGACAACTTTGAAAAGTGTGAAAGCAAACCCTAGACCTAATGCCTAGTGACCAAATTTTTCTTGAAGACTCACTGAAATGACAAAATTTGACCTTGACACTCTGAGACCACTTTGTAAGAGCATATTTGATCACTGGAGGAAGGCTGGAAAGACTGACACTAACAGGTTTAAAAACTGAAAAATCAAAGAGAAAGATTGGGAAATATTCCTTAAAAACCTAGGCATGGAAATCTCCATTTTTAATAAATGAATTCCAGTAACAGCTTTAAAAAGTAAATGGAGAAACTTGTTAATCATTCAAAAGTTTATAACTTGTGAGGGTAGGTTTGGGAATATGTTCTTTTATCATTCTCGGTTGATGATGCATTTTATTGATGGCAACAAAATCAATTTTCCATATCTCTTGCTTTGTAGTTTAAGAAAAATGGTTGCTAATATCCAAAGGAAAATATAGTATATTGACAATGCTCTGTATCATCACGGGTTAGTAAAATTTTTAATTTAAGCTCATTTGAGAAGTAAAGGGGATAATTGGGAGGATGTTTTGGTTCAAAAACATTTTAAAGAAGCTGAGCAAGATGAGTCCAGTTCCAAGTTAAGAATAAGCTGTTGAAAATTTCGCTCAAACCCTAAGCTTCAAAACAAAGTGCCTACACAAGAAATACCACAAGAGAAGTACACACAAAAATATTATGACGATGAAACCCCTCTTGAAAATGTTTTAGAAAGTCTTCGAAAGAAAAAATATGTCAGTACACATGAAGGTCCATCAAAAGAAAGAATAGAGCAAGACAAAATTAGCAAGATAAAGCGTTCTCTCACTGTTGAAAAACCATCAAGAATAAGTGCACGACTTATGAAATTGACCAGTAAACAGTCTCCAATTTTTGTTGATTTAGAAGAAGAAGAAGCAGATAAAATACCATCACCAACTGCAAGTCCCACAAGGGAGACCCCAAAAATAAACCTTGTTCGATAGGAAATCTATGACTATATAGAATCTCTTGAACTGGAGGCCCAAGGAAAAGTTCTTAATTTATCCTGAAATCAAGAAGAAATTATGATTGAAGAAGTTCATTTCATCCCTCCAGGAGAATCCATAATTGAAAATTCTCTTAAAGAGGAAATTTATGAATTAGAAGTGTTAAACAAGTTTCTGAAGCAAGAACATGAAGTAATGAAAGTACAAAATGACATTCAAAGGACTCAAAATGATAATATTCTCTTACATCTTTGCCACTGGTACAAGAAAAACAAGAAGTTAAAGGCTAAAAATAAACTTCTCAAAAGTAAAATCAGGGGTTTTCAATGTAGGATTTTAATGAAGAAACCAAAACCAAAACCAGAAAAATAGAGAATACTAATTTAGATGTTCTTGCTCAAGCCTCAGAGGTAGCTCAGTGATAGAGTGGGTCACAAAATTTTGAAATTTTGTGCATGAGGACATGCAATATCTTTTGTGTGGGGGAATGTTGAAGACCAAAATTGTTCCTTTTTGACACCTTTCTTAAACTCCATTCACTCCATTTCCTTCCTTTTTTACCATAATAATCTCAATAAGGCATCAGCTTGAAAATTTATTGGCAAAAGCAAGTGCTTAATCATATTTTATTCATAGTTTCATTTTTTCCTTGTTATTTAATTTAATATTTGCATAAGCTATCGAATTGCATCATTTCTCTATCTAATGATCGATTTTGCATCTTACTTGAAGAATCTTTAGGTTCCAAAACACCAGTTGAGGAATGAAATTTATGGAAAAGTAGCTGACAACCGGTATAACGATATCCACATATCTCCATGATCTAGCAAGATGATAAGGATGACATATGAGCAAGTCAACGTGGAAGTCAACCCAATGGAAAAGGAGCCAAAGATGAATCAGGCGAGTAAGGAGATCGATGATAAGGATGAAGCTAATATTTTGCCTCATGATTTGCTTCTCCGATAGAAAATCATGAAGAATCATTGTTTTAGGTTATCTTATTTTATTTTTAGAGTTTTTGTCAAGTAGGATAGGTTTAGAAATCTCCAAACAGTTTAATGAAGGAGGTTATAAAACCTGCCTCTCAGTACGATGATGACATAGATTGGTTATTATTTTGAAATAATATTTTCAATTATTAAAAGTGACCTTTTTATTACTTTGTCATGTGCATTTAAATGCATCACTAATCTTTGTTGCTCAGTGCATACCTACAACTCACAGGAGGGCCCCCTGGGAGCTGTAAGGTTTCATTTCATTTCTATTTAATATTTCAGTTTTGTAGCATTAGATTATCACATCTAATCTTTCATTTTTTATTTTTAGTGAATGTTTGTGATAGTGAGAACATATTTTGTAACAAAGTTTGCTGAAGATTTGTTTTATATATCTAATGATTTTGTTGTGTGAAAGATGAAGAAAATAATCAAATGGGATCTATCATGCACATGTAGGTTTTGATCAATTAGAAGTATAAAAATTTTCAAGGCTTTATCAATGTGATTTAGATTTTCCAGTGTGATATTTTATTTTTGTACTTGATATTAGTTTCATTTCTATCAGTGAGAATTGGATCTAATTTTGATGGTGTGATATTTATTTCTTCAATTTTAGAGTAGCTTTCTTTTTTCAATTGTAAAGAGAATTTAGATTTGATTTTGTTATTTACTTCTGCACTTCAATTTAGTTTTATTTTTGTTAGTGTGATATTTTCCAACTTTCTTGCAAGAGTGACAATTTCTTAGATAAAATGTGTGCATGAAAACATCCTATTTCAATTTGAAATTTACTCACATAATAAAGAATCATATCACCACTGGTGCACATAAACTTCATCAGTTTACAAGCTCTGGTCGATAATTTATGTAGTAATTTAAGCTCAATTAAATTACCAGACACTTGGTTTGTTACCAATTCTCTTGGGAAACCAAACTTGTAGAAGATGTTTTCCCTCAATAATTGTGCCACCTTTTTCTCAATTGTTGCTTTTACTACTTTCAGCTCAACCAACTTAGTCAGGTAGTTAGTGCACACAATAATGCATATTTTTTTTATATGGAGAATCAATAGGACCAATGAATTCCATGCCCCACTTCTCAAATGGCTCAAAATACACTTGAGGCTATAAAGGAATTTTATCCTTTTTTAATGGGTTTCCCCATCCTTTAGAATTCATCGATATGTAGTTTATTTCTTGACATATTTGTGAAGATTTAGCTAATAGTACCCTACTTGTAAGATCTTGTAGGTTGTCCTCTTGGTAGAAAAATGTTCCTCAAAGGGTCCATCATGACAAGCTAAGAGGATATCATAAACTTCATCTTCCCTCACACATCTTCTTAGGATCTGATTAGACCCCAACTTGAAGAGGTTATCCCAAATCCAAGTGTAAGAGGCACTCTTTATGATAATTTTTCTTTTCTCCTTTGAGGATAAGTTAAGAGGAAATTGGCCAGTAGCCAGGAAGTTGGAAATTCAGCGAACCATGGAAAGAGAAGTGAGATGGAAAAAAGATTCTCATTAGGAGGCTTTTCATCTACCACTTCATAATTTGTAGACAAGGTTAGTGTTGAAAGAAAATATTCAACAAAATTCTCTTTTCCAAGTTTGTCAACAATAGTCAAATCAAATTGTTGCAATAACAGTAACCATTTAATTATGTGAGCATTCACATATAGTTTATTCATTAAGCATTTGATCACAACATGGTCAATATGTACAAAGAGCCAGTAATGTAATATGCCTAAATTTGTTTAAATAATGTACAACAACAAGGAGCTCCTTTTCAGAAACTATATAGTTAAGTTCAGCCTTGGACATATTGTTTTTGATAAAATAAATGGCATAGGCCCAACTTTACCTTTGAGTTGTCCTAGTGTTTCCCCAACAATTTTATCTGATGCATTTGTATGGATATGGAAGGGAAATTTCAATTTGGACCTCTGAGGATAAGTGTTGTCATTAGTTTTTCTTTAATTTCCTCAAATTCTTTTTGGCATAAATCTGTCCAACAAAACTCTACATATTTTGTTAGTAATGAAAATGAAGGAGAAGAAATCATGCTAAAATAATTGATGAATCTTCGATAATATCTAGCAAGGCCTTAAAAACTTCTAAGATATTCCTATTTTTTAGGAACAAGAACCTTTTTTATGATACCTATTTTTTTGGGGTCTACTTGTATTCCTTTTGAAGAGAGAAAGTCCCTTAAGACAATCCCCTTGTTTATCAAAAATAGGAATTTCTCATGGATCAGGGAGAGGTTCATTTCTTTAAACCTCTACAAGACTTTACATAGGTTTAAGGTAGCCTCCTTGATATATATGTGTATATATATGCACATAGAAGGATGCACTCCATTTGTCCTTTTATAGTCTCGTGCAAATGAATCAACATGTTGTTTCAAGAAAGTGAGTAGTTGATCTTGTTGATCAACTGAGAGAAAGGGGATGATTTTCAAGGTTTTGGAGGGGATGATTTAGTATGGTTTTCACATTATTTTTCTCAAAATCAGCAATTATCAAACCTTACCATGAATTGTCTTGAGAATAGTCATGTTATCCTATAGATTCATCTTCTAAGACATAAATGTTCATAGCAACAGGGTACTTATTCTGCTGAAATTTATCAATAAGATTCTCTTCATCAATTTGCTTGCTATCAATGGTGGTTTCTATTGTACACAAAGGGTAGGATGATGATATACAAGTGTCTTCTTCTTATTCTACCCAAATAGGAAAATCATGTTGAATGAGGGGTTGAGTAGGTGGATATAAGATAAGTTGATTTTTATATTGTATTAATTTTGAAGATCAGTGACAAATTATAACCATGGTAATAGGTTCCTCTTTTTTGATAGGACCAATTTTTACTATTTAAGTGCTCAATTTGGACAAGGGAAAGTGTACTTATGAAGAAAATCCCACATATGCACATTTAGATAGGTCAACCCTAATATGAAATTGGTAACCCTTGGAAGCCTATAAACGCAAGTGACCTCAAGCTCATTTGGACATCACCAAGAATCATCTTCTTCTCTTATATGTTAATTTGTTTGCATAGGTCTGAGGTTGGGTTGAGGAAAGAGGTTTGCACAAGTCTGAAAATACAGGATTTGAAGCTTGCAAGTGTTCTAGGGTTTTGGTTTCTGACCTTTGGCTCATCAAAAGAAATTTTTGGCTATAACCATAGGCCAGCAAGCTCCAGGGTGCAGTTGGAAGGTCTCAACCACATGTAAAACTCTTCCTTCGTGTTTTTAGGCTCTAGGGATAAATTTTGACATATGACCACAATTGACTAAAGATAAGAAAATTGCCTCTGATATATATTGATTTTGTAAATATATTTTTGAATGTTGTTGGGTTAATTTTGTTGGATGATTTTTTATTGGGCTCATTGTACTCTCTGCTAAACATTTTATGATAATCTAATAGAAGAAGACTTTTTAAAGGGTTCCCCCTCTTGTGGGGTTTTTACCTGGCCTTTGAAAAATCGGATGTCTCTTGTTGATGTGTTGATTATCTCCTTTTTCATTGAATTTATTGTTCTATCTTGAATTACTGTTGATGATTGGAAATAATAATTGTTATTGAAAATATTGCTAATTGAAGAATTGAAATGGGCTAAAAGTAATTATATCAGCATAAAGCAATGTGAAAATTAACATGGTATCAGATCTAAGGGGAAGGACAATCCCAAAAGGAGACAAGCATAGAAGTAATCATTTTTGGAAAGTTGAAGGTGATTATCTAATCAAGTTGTCTTCCTCTTTCTTCAAGGAACATGAGAAGTTGGGTGACTCATCTAACTTTGTTGCATGGAACATTAGATTAGTGATCATAGTTGATAACAATGATGTTTTGGAATATATTCAAGGAAAAGTATATGAGCCTCTAGAGAATGCTTCCGTTGTTGCCAAGAAAAAGCACAAGAAAGGCGAGTTAAAAGAAAATCAAATTATAATTGATGGTTTATAAGATATTCTACTTGCATATATTGGAAATTTGAGAAACTCCAAGGACACGTATGATAAGATAGCTGGCATGTATGAATTCAACAATTTGAATGAACTCATCTCCTTGAAAGATCAACTCAACGACATGAATATGAACAAAGGGGATTTGTGCAAGCTTACATTATGAGGATATCTCATGTTAGAGATCAATTGCAAAGAGTTGGAGAAGTTGTGCCTGATAGGGAATTGGTGATTGTAACTCTTAGAGGTATCCCTCCCATTTGGGAAACCTTCATTACTAATATAAGTAACAGCAATACCTTCATTTCATTTGATGAGATTGTTGGAAATCTCACTCCAGAAGAATCAAGGATGATATCAAGAGGAAGGATTCAAAAACATAAAGAAGGAGAGCCCACTAAATTCGTCATTCAAAAAAAGAAGAAGAAAGGGAAAGGAGGTCCATCAAATTCAAGAAATCCTCCACCTTGAAATGAAAAAATAAGGAATGATAGAACATCATCTCACATTGAATTCTAAATTAGTCGCAAGAAGGGCCATTATGCTTGATATTGTCCTAAGAAAAGCAATGGTCCATGCTACAACACTAGAAGCAACAACAACATGTCTGATGATCGAAGAAGAGGAGATGATCGAAGGAATGATCACAATGGAAGAGATAAAAGAAGAAGAAGAGATTCTCCAAGTGACCATGAAGAAGATCATCATCATAAAAATAATTCAAGATACTCTAGGTATGAAATTAATGTTGGCAATCAATCAAATATATTCTTATCTCTACCCTTACTAGTTCCTCTCCTCTGGATTCATGGGATAGTTGGGTGGTTGATTGTGGGGCCACTCATCATTTCTTTGGGTATAAGGAAGTTCTCTCTAATTTGGTAGAGAGGGAGTCAAATTTGAAAATTATTCTTGGCAACAACTCCACTCATCCCGTTAAAGGCTTTGGGTCCATCAAATTCCATTTGGAGTCTGGGGAATTTGTTTTGCTCCATGATGTGATGTATGTGTTGGGATTGAAGAGGAATTTGGTATCAATATCTGATTTCGAAGAAAAAGGATGAGGTTTTCCTTCATCAGGGGAATTTTTTTTACTTGGCCTATTGGATCATCCATGAGAGATGCGTTCACATTGGGATCGAGATATGAAGGATTTACATTATGATGCTCTTTTGAAATTGAAGAAATTGGTTTCTGTTATTCCCGATGTTCAAGCCCAACATGATGGAGTGTGTCTAGTTCATGCCAGTGGAAATAAGACAAGAGGACCATGACCCTCTAGCGAGAACAAGACAAATGACATCCTTTGTCTCATTCATTCCAACTTATGTGGTCCAATGCCCATACATTCTATTGGTGGCCATATTTGTTTTGGAGAATTTGGTATTTACGGATAAATACTAATTCCCTAGATAAGTAGTTGTATCTAGAACAATAGTTAAAAGTGTTTTAGACTTTTCGTATAAGCAATAGATAAGATGAGAAGATAAGAATACCTACTTGTAGTTCCACTTTCCTCTCATCTCCCTTGTATCGATCCTATTGCTCCTTCCCGTACTTAATACGCTTGAGAAGTACCCTGTAAACACAACAGAAAACAAAGAACCAATCAAAGCATACGATCTATTGAATATAAGTGAAAGGAATCAAATACAATTCACACATATAAGCATTATGAAACAATACAAACATATGGGAGAAAGGTTCAAACACTTTATTAGATAGAAGAAGGAATTACAACCATTGGTGTCTGATTCAAAGCCATTCCTTCAGCTTGGATCCCATCCACATCACATCAAAATAATGACAAACTTGTAGCATTACAATACTTGCTTCAAAGCCAAATCTCATAGCAGCATTATCTCCTTACAATTCAACATAATCCAGCCCCTGATCACTTAGATGAGTGGTCAATTTATAGGAAGATGAAGGAGGTTTTGTCATAAATGGTGGCATTGAATGGCCTTCCATACTTAGAATTAGTTCCATGGAAGAATGGATGAGAGGATAGGATGCACCTTAACTCATTCTTCATCCATTTTTGAGCTCATAAGAGTTGATAAGTGAGGGAACCTTCTAGATGAATCCAAAAGATAACAATATTCCCCAAACACTATGTGAATTTCCCTCATTCTTGCTCAGCGCAGGTGAAAGGAAGCCTAAGTTCTCTATAGAGCACCCTTGCAATGGACTCAAATGCTCTGCAGCACACCTTTACAAGGGCTTACCTATGTTGGTCCCTCTAGAGGTTGTTTCTGGATGTCTTCAAGTCATGAAATTGTCTGGGAAGGAAGCATTCAAAGGGGTGACTTGTTTAGGGCATGAAGCAACTTAAATTAGGGTTTGATGAGCCCTAAAACACTGATCTGGATGTTGGGTTTGATGTGCCCAAATGGATATGTAACAGCTGCCCCCTAAAGCATGAAGTTGAAAAATGGCCAATGTTGAATGAAATGCTTTATGATGTGATGAGGAGGTATCGAAGTTGAAGGTGACCTGCATCAATTACAATACATATATCATGATATTTGATTTTACATGAATTACTGAGGGAAGGCATACCCATGCTCAACTTATAAACTTTCATTACATGTACATAAATAGTCGTCTACAGATATAGGCCCATGATCGGAATGACCATCAATGTAAAGCCATTGTACATATGATTTAGTACTCTTGAAATCGCAGCCTGGATGGATGAAACTAGATCCGGGGTCTTCTATCTCGTTCAATCATTCGCTCAAGTACGAGTCTAACAATGTGAATATGTAATCTGAAGTCAAACATGGGAAGATACCATATGATTACCAGCCAATGATGTAAGTTGTTAACAGATGCGAGAGAAATCACCGATAATGATAATGATCCTCAAGGTACTGCAATACATTCTACATGGTGTGAATGGATGATTTGATGTCGAACACCATACAAAGTCTTTCGGTCGAAGGCCATTGATGTATGCCTATCGCCGGAAGTGAGAAACCTGCCATTGATGCATGCAAGCCTCAAGGTACTAGAAGGGTGTTTCTAAGTCAACTTCTTGGATAATGTGCTGATGTCGACAAGAAGTGACTCGTCGCAGGAGGGCCTTGATGTATCCCATATCAACGACATGAAATGTCGACAAGAAGCGACTCATTGTGGGAGGGCCTTGATGTATCCCACATCAACGACACGAAACGAGCGTAGTGATTTTTAGAGATGGAATTTGACTGACGACATAAGGTTTAGGAATGGCGATCATAAAAATGAAGGTTTATGGTATTGCAAAGGATGAATTTTGACTGGATGATTTCTCTTGAACATGTCGGTGACATTGAAATGAATTGGTAGCATTGACCCAAAAAAAAGTGATAGATGGTATGACAGAACAACGATATGATAACCATCAAGCTAATAACCCAACCCAAATAGTCACGGTGATGGAGTGAAAGTGTCATGTTCAAGAGCAACCTGCTACCATAAAGTGGCTTTCCCCTTTTTCCTATTTTCCCCAGTCATTGCTGACCAGTACCTCTTTATTTTTATCAAGCTTGAGGAGGATATCATATGCTTGTTGTGTAATTTCACCCTTCGAGTGAATCCATTGCTATGTGATGTTTTAACGAGTCTAGTGAAGGTGAAACTCGGTCTTGTCTAGATGGACAAGTTTGTCGCTATTTGACGTTTTAACTAGTCTAACGAAAAAGATAACTCAGTCATTTTCATGTTTAGAGAGTTTTAAAAGGGACACAAAGAAAACTCCACAAGTTCTTTTTCGTAAATTAATATCTCAAGCCCGAAAAAGCATAAAATAATACAAGAGTGATGTCCTTTCCAATTCGTTAACTAGCTGAAAAGGACAAGAGCTTAAAGAGGACTCCACTTTAAGGAACGAGTGGTGTCTAGGATAGCAACTGGTTTTGGTGATGTTGGAACTTCTCAAAACATGTTGATTTATGTGAAGAGGCTGGCTAATAAGACCACTCATTGCAATTGTTCCTCAAAAAGGGTAAAACAACCAAGTGAAAGCGTATGATTGGCCAAAGGGATGGTGGCAATGGGATGAAAACAACCAAGGCTCATATGATGAAAGAGGATGATAGAATGGAAATCAAGAGGGTTAAAATGGAGATAGGTTCATTTTTACACAAGCTTGAACCATAGGGAACTATGCTTGGATTTAGTTTCATGTTTACACAAGCTTAAAACGACAAACTATGCTTGGATTCAGTTTCATTTTTACACAAGCTTGAAACGAAAAAACTATGCTTGTGTTGTGGCTAGCAACAAACCCCCCTTTTTATTTAGTTTTATTACTAAAATGAAATAAATGGGGACCCTTCTAAAACTTGATAAAATGTAGCACTTATATTCCTCTTTGAATAAAAAATACTATCATAAACTTAGGAAAACACCCACAAAACCTGAAAGAACATAAGTTTTATGATAAGTTCCCAATAAAATCATTCTCTCAACGATAAAACATCGCATTGCAAATGGTAATGGAGGATGTCATATAAGAAAACTCCCGAAATTACAAAACGCGATGTGAGATCACGCGCCTTAAAGACCCATCGCAAACCGCAGTTTTCAGATGCTGCAATTATCACTTAAGGTAAAATATCCCGATCCAGCGATATGTGATAGGACATCTCGCAAATCGCATTTCGTAGAAACATGTGGTGATAAATGATTATTGACATCACCGATTAGCGATATTGCGATCTGTGATATTGCAAAGCAAAGCAAATCACAAAATCTCTTTATTGCAGATCTGTAGGGCTCATCGTTCGATAAAGTTTACCTCGTAACCTGATACTAATTTATGGGCATTAATGTCGATTTAATGGGTTAGTTGATGGTCATTAATGAGATAAGATTTAGATCTTATCAAAAGGTCGTTTCACGTAGGGTGATATATTTTATATAATTTCGGCATTAAGAGATTTCCTGTCACCTTATCTCTTATCATTATCCTTTCCTTACTTGTAAATTTGCAGGAGTGGAACGCAGGAAAATATATGCAACAGTGTTCAGAGCGTAATGGTAAAGAAGAAAAAAGCTCCGGTTGCTGAGGACAAAGAAATGATGCCCTTATACACAGACACCACCTGTAACAAAGATGTTGGCATAACTACTTGGGAAGGCATGTACAGTCTGCTTGAAGATTAAAGTCCCAGAGTAATGGAGGTTAAAGCAATAGCAGACTCACACAGGTCATCTGAGGCATCAATCACATAACTTGCATGTTTGTTCTTGCACCGGATAGTGGCAAGACCCAAGATTCTTCCATACACAGACATGATTAAGTGGGTACTGGACTGTGTTGATATAACAAACAGACAATTCAAGACTCAAAGCCAGGACCTCACTGAGTCATTCACTCCGCAAGATTAACAGTTTATGTATCATCTACCAAAACTGCGCAAGAGGCGAAACTATCATTAGGGAAGCCCGGATTGAGAAAAGGAGGCAGTTTCCAATGCACTATTAGCGCTTAGCGTTAATCCTGCATCGCTGGGCAAAACCCCTGGAGAAGGAAAGCCTCTTATCGCTCAGTCACCTGTAAGCTCGGAAAACCGTAGGAAAAGGCGCTAAAGGCTATAGGCGAGACCCGTGCTCCAAAAACCAATGGTATTTATCGGGGATATCCTTAGGTGGTATGCAAATTTCTGATTAGTTGGCTTAGCATCTGCAGACAAGCTAGAGACAAAAGGTTGAAGAAAGAGTAGATTCCATCAAGACGTTAACCAAGTTGAATTGGGATTCTTACTTGCAGTACTTGGTTAAACCACACAGTCAATGCATGCCTCTCAAATGCCTTATGAACTCTGCCAAGAAGATAGTGCCAACACTTACCGATTCTATTTTCGCAGGGCAACTAAAATCAGAGCTTGGTCAACCGACACTCCTCAAGCCGATGCTAAATTCTTACAATCTCAAAGAACAGATACATAGATAGTTAATTTCCAGATTTAGTTTTAGTTTTAGTTTTAATTTATTTTTGCCTTAGATGAGGATGGTCATTTAAACCTCCTCCTATATTTTTGTAATAGACTATTTTTAGTATTTAGTTAGTAGTATTTTAACCCCTCTCATGCATTTAGAGAAGGGTCCTGAAATTTGGCAAAAATGTTTCCTTATAACATGCACTTCTGCACCCTCGGAGGAGGTTTTGATGAATGAATGGAACAAGATTCATTGATATCTGTGTTTAATGTCTGCTACTGAAATGCACTTTTGTACTCTTAGTAGATGTTGAATTAGGAAGAGATAAACCTATATTGTTGAAGCTCATGAGTAGAACTTGTTATCAATGGTACCTTTATCTCTTAATAATTTCTGCTTATGTGTTAAAGTGATATTTATGTTCAGTTATTTATATTTGAAGGCTTGAATGTTTGAGTTATCATTTGGCACTTTTGTACGATGATGACTATTCTGTTTATGCTTAATGTATGAATGACTTATTATGCGATATGCTTTTCACAATTGTTTCGGCTAACATTTTATACGAAACACTTTAATTTTATCGAATTCTCTTCTCGTAGCAATTGAATGATATTTATTACCAATTGCTGTTAGAAATTATTGTAGATCGCATAACTAAAAATTTAAATCCTGGGTTAGTTTTAGAATAGATATTTTTGTCCATTAGAATACAATTGCATGTTATTAAATTAGATTTAGATTAAGATCATTTTATTTAGAAATCATTAGAAAGGAAATATCAATTCTCATCACATACACACACAAATTGGGAAACTGGTCCCATTATCCCCAATCGGACTCACCATCCCAAACGGAAAAGGAGATGCTTTCAAGGTCCAGACCGGGTGGGTATCCCCCTTGTTGTATACCTGATTTTCAGGGCTTCAACATATTTGGTGCTAGAAGGAGGGTCCTGAACTATGAATGGCTAGTAAATCCAAATCTAAATACCATTATGAGAGTAAATCGACCTCAAAATCTCCCCCGAATTCTCCATCGCACTTCGAATCTTTAAATCTTGAGCGAGAAGTTGATAAAACAACAACCACCACCACAAACCTAAACATTTCAGAGAAATCTACGGTTGAACCTCCTGAAGTTGAGTCTTTGATTGATAAACTTCAAGGATTTTCCATATCACTGCAAAATTTTGAAATCTCTCAAGGTAGTGTGACTTCGCATTATAATCCTTCTCATCCTCTTACCAGATTGCAGAGTGAAAAGCTTGGTATTGAACCAACTGAATTACCTCTACCTAAAAGGAAAAGAGAAAGGAAGTCACCTAAAGGGTCTGATAGTGAGACTCTTTCATCATCATCATCCATTTCAACTTCTCCACTACGAAGTCAACCATCCACCCCTCTACTGCAAATTGTTGTCCACTAGACTACTGGAAATTCAACATCTACTTCTCAATCATTTGGAACTTTAATATCCTCATCTTCCCAACCACAAGGAACACCCTCTGTGCTTTCCTCTGTTAGTAGTTCAACGATGTCCCAAACCCCATGGAATAACCTAGGGGCAGTCTTAATGCATGTTCCCTTGAGTCAAATACCAGCCCATCTTGAAAAATGGTTGCCTAAGTTTAATCCTGAAGTAGGCATGCTAGCAGAAGAACACATAAACAACTTTATGTTATCTGTAAATCTAAATGGGGTTACTAATGAAGATGTTGTTGTCTGGCTCTTCCCTGACACTTTACAAGGAGCAGCCAGAACTTGGTATTTTTCATTACCATTAGGATCCATCACTAGTTGTGACATTTTCCAAGAGCAATTCTTGACTAAGTTCGGTGATGATAGATCTACAACAACGCTGATCAATGATCTATCGAATCTAAAGACTAAGTAGAGAGAACCTATCAAAGATTTTAACTCACGTTCCAACAAGCCTTTGAATGAAATTCCAACTGCTTCCAAGCCTAGCGAAGAAGTTCGAAGTGAATGGTATATATCTGCTTTACCATCGAAGATAGCGATCTTCATCGATAGGGCTACCAAGACAACATTCGTTGAAAACATGAAGGAAGCAATAGTGGTAGAGAAACGTATCTTAGCTTTAGAAAAGAAAAACGTTGTTGATGAAAGAAAATTTAAGAAGGTTACTTTTAGAGATGGTCCTAAGAAAAAGCAATCAAAAGACCCATTTTATTTAGAAGGATTGCAAAAAGTCCTAAAACCCATGTCTAACGAAATGGTTGACATTAAGAGACAAGTAGCAGAGACTTCTTCTAAAAAACCCTACAAGCCTTATAGAAGAAATCCTTCAACTGATTCAAAGCTGCCCAATGCTATAACAAATGCAAAATATAAAGGAGAAGAAGAGGAAGTTTCTAACGAGGAACTTACTGATGAAGATGAAGTTGTAGAAGTACAAGGAATGTGGGACTTCATCCTTCCAGACGAAGAGGATCAAGAGGCATCACCAGTCAGTACTAAAAGTATAAATCAGCTCGATCCTCCACAACCTAGTCCTAAACAGAAGAGCGCAAGCTCGACATCTAAAGATAAAGTCGCAGGTAAGAAATCATCACCAAAAGTGACTCAAACAAGCCCAGTCCCATTCGATTCACCAACTCCGTCTAAAACACTGATTGTTTATGATGAAATGGAGTATAATATCGTTGAAGGCATGAAGAAGACTAGGGCTAACATTACTTTCATGAATTGAGCAAACTAAAACATCAACATAAGCTACTTTTGAAAGAGTTACATGAAATTCCCATTGCACCTCTTTCTGCTGCTGTAATCTCGCAAGCTTCTCATGAGATGAGAAGACCTCCAACTAATATGGAAAATAAAGTCGATCCCAATGATATTGCTTTAATTGGTGGTAGGTCAAAATCTCATGCTCCTCCATTCCTTCTTACTTATGAAATTTTCAATAAAAACTTGCATAATTGTTTGATAGATTCAGGAGCTTCATCTAATATCTTACCTAAAACAATATGTGCAAAGTTAAATGTCCAACCTCAAAAATCTGTAGTACGCATAGTTCAGTTGGACCGATCGCAGGTTGAAGTAATCAGTGAACTAAATCAAGTTACCATAAGGTTGTCATCTAATCCAAAGGTATGTCAAGTCATTGATATTCTAGTTGCAGACATTCCCAAATTTTATGGCTTAATTCTTAGTAGGGATTGGTCTGAAAATCTTCATGCGATCGATTGGTCACATATGTGGCTCCCTTACAATGGTAAACTGAATCATATAAAGGTTGAGCGAGAAAGACACCAAAAATACATAGTGATGGAATTAGAAGGAGAAAATGAACATGTAGCATACAACAACAATATAATTGGTAACTCTTCTATTGACTCTTTCTTAAGAAATTTTAATGCTCATACTTCACCCTACTTAGAACATTCTGTTTTGTCTCAAGTAGAAAAAGTTTCTCAAACAGATGGTTCTAAATGTGTTAATTTTATAGATAATCCTGTAAATAAATCTTTGTTTTGGAAATTGTTTTTTGATGGTTCTAAGTCTAATGATGGAGCAGGAGCAGGATGTGTATTAGTTAGTCCAGAGGGAAACAAAACTATGCTAACATGTAGAATTGAGTTTCATTGCACAAACAACACTACAGAATACGAAGCCCTAGTCTAAGGACTGTACAAGGCAATCATATTAGATATCAAATATCTACAAGTCTTCGAAGACTCTGAGATTGTTATTAAACATGTACAAAATACTATACATTGTATATCAGATCATTTAAAATGTTATCAATCTTTAGTGCAAGATCTGACTGAAAATTTTATAGCATTTAATATTTCACCTATTCCCATACTCCAAAATGCTAGCACTGACCTCTTGGCAAATGTAGCTTCTAAGCTCATTCCATGAGAAGACTATAGCCCAGACAGATTATCAATTGAATTGATCTTTAAGCCCTCGATCCCCGATAATGTTACAAACTAGAGAATTTTCAATGATGATCATGATATTGTAAGTTTCCTGACATCCAAAGGATCTTATACTAATAAGATAATTGATGAGGACCAACATGAAAAACAGTTGCAACAAGAAAGCACTAATAATGCTATACCAAAATCTGTAGTCAAGTTGGAAGACCTATATGATTTGAAAGACTGATTTAAGAGATCTACCAATTCAAAACTTCAAAGTTCAACTCTAAACTATGAATTAGTAAATCTAGGAACGGATACCAAGCCACAGAATATCAACCTAGGTCTTGGCCTAGCCCCTGAAGAAAAATTAGCCTATGTTTGTCTCCTGAAACAATACAAAAGTGTCTTTGCCTAGAACTATGATGACCTTAAGACTTACGACACTTCAATCATTCAACATACTATCCCAATGATAGCTGATGAAAAACTTGTCCAGCAAAAGCTGAGGAAGATCCATCCTAATATGGAAAGCCAAACTAAATTTGAGCTCAATAAATTATTGAAAGCCAAGATTATTTTTCCCGTTCAACATTCTAGATGGGTTTCCAACTTGGTTCCCATCAGAAATAAAAATAGAGACATTAGAATTTGTATTGACTTTTGAAATATTAACAAAGCCTACCAAAAGGATAATTTTCCCCTGCCTCCTATGGAACAAATATTGCAAGCGGTTGCAGGATCAGAATTAATGTCCTTTTTAGATGGTTTCTCTGGCTACAACCAGGTTCTAGTCCATCCCGACGATCAACTGAAAACCACGTTCAGAACCAAATGGGGTACTTACGCATATCAAAAGATGTCGTTTGGTCTAATAAACGTTGGTGCCACATTTGAAAAGGCCATGGATTGTGTCACCATTATAAGAAATGATAAAAAAGAATTCACTCTTCAAATGGGACCAAGAGGAATATGAAGCGTTCAATCTGATTAAGCAAGCGATTGTTAATGCCCCATCCTTAGCGACTCCAAATTTTTCCGATCCTTTCATTTTGTATACATTTTCTTCTGATAAATCATATGATACGATACTCACTCAAGCCAATCAAGACAAGGCGGAAGCCCCAATTGCCTTCTTCAGTTCAAATCTGCAAGGCGCTAAATTAAATTATTCCAACGTTGAGAAATAAGCTTATGTTGTTTTCAAGGCGATCAAGCATTTCAGACCCTTTCTTCTTAAAACCCATACAAAAATCATAGTACCGTTTCCAGTGGTAAGAAATATTTTAGTACAGAAAGACGTGGGTGAAAATAGAGCAAATTGGGTTACTGCCTTACAAGAATACAATGCTGAGATTAAGCTAGAAAATATTGTAAAAGGTCAAGGCTTTTGCAAAATGTTGGCTGGAGCATTGCTTATTTCTGAAATACCATCTTCAAATCAAGAAGTACAAATGTATGAGGTAAGCCTAAATGATATTGAATCAATATATGTTGATATCATATTTTATCTAAAGAATGGATATGCTCCTTCAAATCTGGATTATACAAAGAAAAGAGCTTTAAGATTGAAAGCTAAGTAGTATCAACTCGTAAACGATGTACTTTTTAGGATGAATTATGATTCTATTCTCCTTCGATGCCTTGAGAAATCTGAAGCTAAAAAGGTGTTATAGGAACTCCATGATGGACTAGTAGGTGGACATTATGCGGGAGATGCTATAGCACATAAAATTTTATGCGCAGTATACTATTGGCCTACACTATTTAAATATGCACATAGCTATGTAAGGAAATGTCAAATTTGTTAAACTGCTGCTGGGATACAAAAGAAACCATCATTGCCTTTACAATCAGTCAATATCGATCAACCCTTTGATCAATGGGGATTGGATATAATAGGTGAGATCGTTCCTCACTCTTCTAAACAACATAGGTATATCCTTACAGCTACAGATTATTTTACTAAATGGGTAGAAGCAGTTCCTCTCAAGACAGCTAATGCTGAGCACATCATTGATTTCATAGATCAGTTCATAATCACCAGGTTTGGTTTACCCACTGCTTTAATGTTTGATAATGCATCATATTTTTCTGGCAATACTATGACTGAATTTGCACTTAAAAGAGGTTTTAAGCTTAAATATTCTGCCAATTATTACCCACAAGGGAACGGGTTGGCCAAATCAATGAATAAAAACTTAATCAGAATCATTAAGCAAACCATTGATCAGAATCATAAAAATTGGCACAAATCTTTGATGTATGCTCTTTGGGCAGACCGAATAACGCAGAAAGCCTCCATTGGCACTTCTCCCTTTAATTTAGTTTATGGGAAAGAAGTGGTTCTCCCAACTCATCTAGCAATTCCTTCTTTGGCCTTAGTTCAATTTATTGACGAAACACCAACTTCTTCTTTACAACTAAGACAACTACAAATCCTTAAGCTAGAAGAGCAACGAGAACAGGCTAAAATCACACAAGCTCATCATCAAGCATTAGTGAAGGCTTCCTTTGATTCAAGCATGGTATCTAGAAAGGACGTTCAAATTGGATATTTAGTTTTAAAATGGGATAAGGCTCATTAAGAAAAATGAAAACATTCAAAATTCCAACGAATGTGGCTTGGCCCATTCCAAATCGTGGAAATCATAGGTCCATCCACTTTCATGTTGCAAGATTTAGCAGGGAAAAGAGAATCTTTACCTGTTAATGGGCAAATCCTCAAAAAATACTTTCCATAAAAGATGACCTCTTTGATTTTTGTAAATTATTGTTTATAGATTTATTTTTATAATAAAACAAGTTGTAAATGGTTACGTTTGGAATTCACGAAAAAGATTAGTGTTTCTTTTAGATTTTGTTTTTTCGCTTGTATAAATAGAACTGATTTGGAAAATTGGTCATTATTATTGAAAGATACAGTCAAATGCTATAAGCCTGGAAATGTTACTAGTTTCAGCCTTGCGAATTTTGGTAAAAATCAACCTTTAGTGGGAATTTGTTTTATATCAGTCAATGAAAAGCATCAATAACAAAACAAAATTCTTTGTAGAAAATCTCTTTCCAAAAACTCTATAATTGTCGTCTAGAGCTATTTTTAAGGAACCAATGATTTCCTCCCCACCTAGAGAATTAAAACTTTCAAGGAATAATCCAATGATACACTATAAACTTAAAGAATAAGAGGTCTCACCATGAGCTGACTTATCATGATCATAGATACTATAACTTGTTGACATTGCCAAGCTGCATATCAAAACAGGGCAATGACTCAAGATTGTTGCAATCAAAAGACAAGGAGTCTCATCACGAGCCAACTTGTTAAGCAAAGATTATAAATCAAGTGAATGGCATTGTCATAATTTGGCTACCAAACCAAGACATTGCTATTTAAGAATTAAAAGAAAACAAAGGCAATAAGTGTGGATATGGATTTATCTTTGAAAATTGTATATTTCTCCAAATAGGATACATGATCATTGTTGGGTAACAGGTAACCCTGTCGAGGCTATGAACGCCTGCTCGCAACAGAGGCTCTACCTACGACAAATGAGTGTACTTAAAACTCATCTACAGAGAAATCTTTGTTTTTATCTTTATAAACCAAGTAGTGGTTGATGTAAATATAATTACTAGCTTTGGGAAGTAAATAATCCGAGTTAACACAGGAGAAACAAACTACAATAAACGACTGAAAGCATGATAAACTTTATGTTTCTATAATAAAGTTTGATTTTCTAGAAAACTTTTCTATTTTGGAAGTTTAGAAAATTCAAAAGATAATCAGAGATAATTGGTCCTTCCAAGTGAATCGCCAATTGTTGTGGCCAGCAACAACCCCCCCTTTTTATTTAATTTTATTACTAATACGAAATAAATGGGGACCCTTCTAAAAGATCAAATGTAGCACTTATATTCCTCTTTGAATAAAACATACTATCATAAACTTAGGAAAACACCCGCAAAACCCGAAATAACATAAGTTTTATGATAAGTTCCCAATAAAATCGTTCTCTCAACGATAAAACATCGCATCACAAAGGGTAACAGAGGACATCATATAAGCAAACTCCCAAAATTGCGAAAACGCGATGCGAGATCGCACACCTTGAAGACCCATCGCACATCGCAGTTTTTAAATGCCACAATTATCACTTAAGGTAAAATATCCCGATCTAGCGATATGGGATAGGACATCTCGCAATAGCATCTCGTAGAAACATGTGGTGATAAATGATTATTAACATAACGGATTAGTGATATTGCGATCTGCGATATTGTGAAGCAAATCGCAAAATCACTTTATCGCAGATCTGCAGGGCTCATCGTTCGATAAAGTTTATCTCGTAACCCGATACCAAGTTATGGGCATTAATGTCGATTTAATGGGTTAGTTGATGGTCATTAATGAGATAAGATTTAGATCTGATCAAAAGGTCATTTCACGTAGGGTGATATATTTTATATGATTTCGGCATTAAGAGCTTTCCCGTCACCTTATCTCTTATCATTATTCTTTCCTTACTTGTAAATTTGCAAGAGCGGAAAGTAAGAAAATATACGTAGCTATGTTCAAAGCATAATGGGAAAGAAGGGAAAATATTCGGTTGCTGAGGACAAAGAAATGACGCCCTTATACACAGACACCACCTGTAACAAAGATGTCGGTATAACTACTTAGGAAGGCATGTATAGTTTGCTCGAAGATGCAAGTCCCAGAGTAATGGAGGTTAAAGCAACATCAGACTCACGCGGGTCGTCTGAGGCATCAATCACAGTACTTGCATGTTTGTTCTTGCACCAGATAGCGGCAAGACCCAAGATTCTTCCATACACGGACATGATTAAGTGGGTACTGGACAGTGCCGATATAATAGACAGACAATTCAAGACTCGAAGCCAATACTTCACTGAGTCATTCACTCCACAAGATTAACGGTTTATGTATCATCTACCAAAACCGTGTAAGAGGCAAAACTAGCATTAGGGAAGCCCGGGTTGAGAAAAGGGGGCAGTTTTTGATGCGCGATTAGCGCTTAGAAAAAACCCCTCGAGAAGGAAAGCCTCTGATCGCTCAGTTTCCTGTAAGCCCGGAAAACTATAGGAAAAAGTGCTAAAGGCTAAAGGCGAGACCCACACTCCAAAAACTAGTGGTATTTATCGAGGATGTCCTTAGGTGGTATGCAAATTTTTTATTAGATGGATTAGCATTTGCAGACAAGCTGGAGACAAAAGGCTGAAGAAAGAGAAAAGTCTATCAAGAAGTTAACCAAGTTGAATTGGGATTCTTACTGGTAGTACTTGGTTAAACCACACAGTCAATCCATGACTCTCAAATGCCTTACGAACTCTGCCGAGAAGATAGCGCCAACACTTGCCGATTCTATTTTCGCAGGGCAACTAAAATCGGAGGTCGGTCAACCGACACTCCACAAGCTGATGCTGAATGCTTGCAATATCAGAGAATAGATACATAGATAGTTAATTTCCAGATTCAGTTTTAGTTTTAGTTTTGATTTATTTTTGCCTTAGATGAGGACCATCATTTAAACCTCCTCCTATATTTTTGTAATAGTCTATTTTTAGTATTTAGTTAGTAGTATTTTAATCCCTCTCATGCATTTAGAGAAGGGTCCTGAAATTTGTCAAAAATGTTTCCTCAGAACATACACTTCTGCACCCTCGAAGGAGGTTTTGATGAATGAATGGAACGAGATTTATTGATATCTGTGTTTAATGTCTACTACTGAAATGCACTTTTGTACTCTTAGTAGGTGTTGAATTAGGAAGAGATAAATCTATATTTCTGAAGCTCATGAGTAGAAATTGTTATCATGGTACTTTTATCTCTTAATAATTTATGCTTATGTGTTAAAGTGATATTTATGTTCAGTTATTTATATATGGAGGCTTGAATGTTTGAGTTATCATTTGGCACTTTTATATGATGATGACTATTCTGTTTATGCTTAATGTATGAATGACTTATTATGCGATATGCTTTTCACAATTGTTTCGACTAACATTTTATACGAAACAATTTATTTTTATCGAATTCTCTTCTCGTAGCACTTGAATGATCTTTATTACCAATTGCTGTTAGAAATTACTGTAGATCGCATAACTGAAAAGTTAAATCTTGGGTTACTTTTAGAATAGATATTTCTATCCATTAGAATACAATTGCATGTTATTAAATTAGATTTAGATTAAGAGCATTTTATTTAGAAATCATTAGAAAGGAAATATCAATTCTCATCTCACACACACAAATTGGGAAACTGGTCCCATTATCCCCAGTCGGACCCACCATCCCAAATGGAAAAGGAGTTGCTTTCAAGGTCTGGACCGGGTGGGTATCCCCCTTGTTGTAGACCTAATTTTCGGGGCTTCAATAGCTTGGAACTAGTTTCGTTTTTATACAGGATTGAAACGAGGAAAAACTTTGCTTTAAACTGGTTTCATTTTTACACAAGCTTGAAACGAGGAAAAACTATGCTTGAAATTGGTTTACATGCCCCCAGCATGATGAAAGGGAGAGTCTCTTGTAACCAGATGGAAGTTGGAGCGGTGAATCAGGATGGTTATCCAACATTTTTTGGGCTTCATCCAGATAGGGAAAAAGGTGAATGGGGTGATTCCCTGTACATAACCTACAGGGAAAATTAACTTTATGATTAGGTGCATGTCCCCTGTTAGCGCTTGGAATTCACCTAGGCTGAGATAGACAAACTCTCAAGGCTACATCAAACCATTTCACCTCGTAGCTAGCCCTACGAGGTATGAGAAGGCTCTCTCGGGTCAGATTTGATAGATCTTTCAATATGATTAGGTTGACCAATTAAGAATAAAGATTTTAGGCTAGTAAATTGATAGGGGGGTTGGCTTTAATGATTTTTGGGGTTTTTGGTGGCAATTGGAGGGAGTGCAATTCAGGGTGCGGGGATTGGGCTCAGTTTTTGCAGGGGGTTCTTTGGGGCAAGGTAGGAACTTGTGCTGATGCCTTTGGCTTGGATGAGTGATCAGGGAAGAAAGAGAGGAGGTTAAAGAGGGCAAACAAGGACTTTGAATCCTCTTTAAACAGTGGAAAACATAGATATTGAACAGAATTAAAAGCTGAGCATGGCATGCATGAATTCAAACTTTATCACTTCATCTTGTTCAAATAGCAGCAAAGAAAGAGAGATGTAACACATAAACAAACTTACAGTAACAATTAGAAGACACACCATCAACACAATGATCCACAAGAATCCACAATGAAATCTGCAAAACCCTGGCTTTCCTTTCCTTAAATTGCAGAAATAGATGTACAATACACAATAATGTTTCTCCCACAAGAGTCCAACCATGAAAATGAGAAGGAGAGAGCATAATATAGACCATCTAGACCATCTAACTCCTTTCCCCACCTCTAGGGGTCGAGCTCAGCTTCCTAGGGGCAGTTTGAACTAATTCTAAATTAAGCACTAGATAATAGGCAGTCCAACAACTTGCCTCTATTACTTAGCTAACTGATTCATGCATCAATTATTCACTTTTTACATCAAGGAAGCTTCTAGAAGGGTAAAGAGAGATAAAATCTATCAAAGTGCCATGAAAATATTACATTTATCCATCATCTACAAGTAAAAATGGTCAACCATAGTCAAAACAGTGTTTTTTGACAAAAAAGGTCAATTCTGGCAAAGCTGGCTCGAATGGTCACGCCCCCTGTTCAAATGGTCGCGCCCCTTTGCAGCAACTTTTGAGTGGGTTCCACTGGTCCAAATCCGGTGCAAGATGGCTCATTGGAAAGCTTGGTCTGTCTAATTTCCATCTCAAGTGGAATTTCTGAATTTGGAGTTGTTTTTCCCCCTCAAAAACCATTTCTCCCAAGGTCACTTTCTGCAACTCAAAAAGTGGGCAGAAAGTCATTTTTTTGATGTATTTTGAGCTTTTGGAGGCTCAAATCTCAAAATCAGGCTTCTCCCAAGTATTGGTAATTTTTCTCTTTGCATTCCCTTTCAAAAATGCCAAGTTTTCAAAATTCCGAGCAGTCCTCCAAAATGGTCTCACCCGGGGTGAGACCATTCCACGGGAAAAACCTGTAATTTTACCAAAAATTTGCAAAATGCTCCAAAATTCTCAAAATTTTCAGATTTTGATGATTGATCAAGGCTGATCAGTACCATGATGAGTGAGGGATACCTCAGCCAAGATACGGAGTGGGTTTTTCCTTTTCTTCTTCTTCTGGGCCTCTGATAGCTTCCTTTGGAGAATTTTCATTTTAGCCTTGCAAACATGCAATCTTGCCCAATAGTGTGTTTTCATGTTGCGTAGCAGCTCTTTGTCATGATTTGCCTTCTCCAACAATCTCTCCAAGTGTGCATTCACACTGATAAGCATGGACTCCCGATCAGCAGGCAATGGGTCACCGGGCCTCCTACGGTTCAAAGTTCGATCATTGCGGATCCTCCATAGCTCATCAAGTTCTTTTTCTTCTTCTAATTGTTTGGTACGCTGTTCTAGATAAGTGATGGTCCATTGAGCCATTTGGAGCTTTTGCTGCAACACGAGGTTCTCCTCCTCTCTCTGCCTGATAATCTCATAAAAATCTGAAGGAGGAGAGCGGGCATCACGACCAATGAAATCATCATGTGCCTCGCCAACTGCCTCATCCTCAACCATGGGCTGCTTGCCCTCTCGTACTACCTGTGCTGATGAAGAAAGCGAGGCCCCTTCCACCTGGTGTGGAGATAACACTCGCTGCTCCGAAGATGATGACGAGACCCCTTCCACCGGCTGTGGAGAAAGTACTCGTCGAGCTGCTGCAAATAAGGTCCTATGACCTCTCTAATATGTGACCCTAGGAGAAGAAGCCATGTGTCTCGGAATGCTGGTCTCAGGCTGATGTGATGGCCCTCCCTCCTCGTGAACTGCCTCTGGCTCTGGATGTGGCTGTGTAAAAAACTCTCGGGAGATAAAATCTTCCCAAGGAATGCCCTGCTGGCTCAGCTGATAGGAAACTACTAGCTGAATAAGACCATGATGGCATAGGCTCCGAAGTTGCTGTACTAGGGTCTGTCTCTGAAAGATAGAGACCATCCTCTGAGTGTCGTGAAATAAGTATGCTGAGATGTTCATCATCCTCACTCTGGTGAAGTGCATTAGCATGCGGATATGACCAGGACCTACCCGTGAGAATCTCCCCTCGCATGTGAAGTAGTGCATAATGAGTCTCATGATATCTACATACTCTGCTCGGAGGAACTTGATAGGAAAGTTCCTTGTCAAGTTACGCACATGTGTAGGCCTGACATATGGCTCATAGTATACTAGATCCAGCCACTTGCGCTTCGGCCACACCTCACCCACATTGGGTATCCGGGTAGCCTCTGTGATAGCCTCTGGAGAAAACACAAAATTAACCCCTGCAAGGGTGACCTGCCTGTCATGGAGATGTAGGACAAACAACCGGGCCAACTCTCTGTGATGCTGAATGTGTGACAGCCTCTCACAAAACTGATAACAAGCCATGTGCTAAAAACAAGCCACTGCCAATGGGCAAGCTTGCAACTCTGTCAATGATGTGGGCTCTTCTCTCCTGTGGTGACCACCTTTGCCTCCCCTAAGAGGCCTCCGCTGTGTCTCAATCTCAGAAGATGATGATCGGTCATCACCTTGCTCATTAGTCTCAGTAGTTGACAAGGTGTTGTTATTGAGCAAGGTGGAATAAACAAGTCAAAATGACCGCTGCCCTGCCTGCAAAATGTTGTGAAGTATGTTGTTTTCAAGGGGAAACATCATGAGGGACGTGTTAGGGGAGGGAATTTACATATAGGAATGGGAAAAATATATATAAGCAGGGAATTTTGAAGGAAAACATCACATAATGCTAAACATGTCATTCCATCTTTCAACATTTGCAAATCAATACTTTATTTAGGGAAACTGTGTTTTTTAAGCATCAAGGGAAAGGACAATGAAAATCTTCATGATGGAGGGGAGGATGTCATGGGCATAGGGGGATAGGGCAGCATCACTTATGTACAAGTAACAGGCAGCTCATTTCATTTTGCTTTTGCATGTCCTTGAGGAGCATACTCTGTTTTTTATAACTTTTGGAATGGCCATTTGATGCTTTGGGAAACAGAGAGTTAGGGTATTTGATTGCAAGAGGAAGGGAAAGGGGATTGCTGTGATTATGTTACAATGGAAGGGAGAGGGAATTGGTAATTTGGGAATTAGGGAAAAGAGAGGATATTAGGAATTAGGTTTAGGGGGACAATGAAACCTTTTTAATAATCACTGCCAACTAATTTTCGTAACAACAAATCATTTAGGACAGTGGCAGCTTCATCATGCTTTTACCATGGGGAATTAGGGTTTCACTGTGTGCTTTGATCATAGGGAGGGACATTCAATTTGCATAAGGAGTCTTGCATGAAGGGAAATGCAATTGAATTAGGGTTTTAATATAGGGAATAGATAGGGAAAAACAAAGTTCTAGGAAAGGGAGATGATACCATGTTACTGCAAACTCTAACCACAGCAAGACTGCTCTTTTTGGATAACTAGCAGCTGATACCTTTAATGAATTTTATCATGAATTTTACACAGCTTGTAACCTTTGACATCATACAGCAAGATGACATTTTTCTTTATTTTATTTTTTAAGGCTATGCAAATGGTAATTTTCACTGTTTTTACAATTTCTTGTGTGCATGCCTTGTCATCACTTTTGTTTTTGTTTTTTACAATGTTTTCCTTTTTACTTTGCTGTGTATACTAGTGTTTAGGTTTTGAGCATATAACATGGTAAAAAATTAGGGTTTGAAATGGTTTAGAAGGGTTTAGGGTTTCATAGGATTTGGGGGTAGGGTTTGTATGGTTAATTTGCAAATATGATTAATGAATATGACATTTTAACACTTGTGATTTAACATGGGAAAATAATGGAAGGGAATAAAGGAAAAATCACCTTGAAAAACGAACAAACTATCAAAGCATATGCTTGCAAAACAACCATCATTTAACCTATTTTTCATTGTTTTCTTGCATGACAAAACATGACCATAAATCTCCTTTGAAACCATGACACACTCATAAACTTGATAAAGGAGGCATACCTTGGAAAAAACCCGAGCAAATTTGGAGAAATTTGGAGTTTGGATGAATTTTGGTGAGTTTTCTGTGCAGGCGGACCAAATGGTCGCGCACCACCCTGGAATGGTCGCGCACCACTGGAATGGTCGTGCCTGTGTAAATTTACACAGGGAAATGCTCGTGGAATGGTCGCGCACCACCCAGGTGGTCGCGCACACCTGTGGAATGATCGCGCACCTTCCCAAGCGCTGGATTTGCAGAAAATTGCCACAAAATCGCCTTCTTTGCCTCTAGCACGAAATTTTCACTTTCAATTGCACAATAAGAGTGACTAAAGAGGGAAGTTAGCTTTTATAGGGTCTTTTTAAAAAAAATTTAACTTTAGAACCCACTTTCTAATGTTTTCAACTTGCTTTTCTTTTTAACACTGTTTAGAGTCTTTTTGTCCTGAAATGAGCTCTTTTGATGCGTTTGACTCCGTTCTTTTTGCAGGTTGACCGCCTGATGGACTGTAGTGAAGGAACCAGGGTTGTTGCTGGCACTTTTACAAATTTTTGGAAATTTCTTTATTTTTACAAATTCCTCATGGCCTTGGACTTAAAAACAGGGTTTTTTAAATCCAAGGCATAAAGTGAGCTATAGCTGAAGAAAATGATAATGAAACATATGTACAAAATTCCTTCCGGCTTGCTGGGCACTTACTGACCATGACTCATTACCTTGAAATGATTTTGACTCAAAACCCTAGACCTAAGACCATGGGATCTCAAGACAAAAAAAATAAGAACAAGCATGACTCAATTACATTGTTGTATGACCTGATCCAGCAAAGCCAAGAAGGGAACAAAGACCAGCTCCTCCATTCAGTGTTATGGCATGCCTAGTGGGATGCAAAATTGACACTGATGAGACACCTATAAATGCATATGCAAAGAGTTATTGATCACTGATGGAGGGCTCAAGACCGACACTAACATCCCCCAAGCTTCATTACATTCACCTAAGTAGACTACTTGTGGCTATTAGGTGGATGGAATGAAGCTTCTTTTACGAGATCAAGTGAAAGACTCGACTGGGATTTTAGGAGATCTAATCAAAGAGTTGACTTGGAACTTGGGACCTTGTTACATTTTTTTTTAATGAGTTTGACACAAGACAAGGAACACTGCTCAAATTCCTTGTTTCATTTTTTAACGATGTTGACACAAGACCAGGAACTATCCTCATACCCTTTGTTTCATTTTTAAACAAGCTTCACACAAGACAAGGAACTATGCTCTGGAACCTGTTTCTTTTTTTAATGAGGTTGACACAGTAAAAGAACTATCCTCATATTCATTGTTTCATTTTTTAATGAGATTGACACAAGACAAGGAACTATCCTCATGGGAGTTGTTTCATTTTTTAATGAGGTTGACACAGTAAAAGAACTATCCTCATTTTCCTTGGTTTCATTTTTTAATGAGGTTGACACAAGACAATGAACTATCCTCATGGGACCTGTTTCATTTTTTAATGAGGTTGACACAGTAAAATAACTATCCTCATATTCATTGTTTCATTTTTTAACGAGGTTGACACATGACAAAGAACTATCCTCATGGGAGTTGTTTCATTTTTTAATGAGGTTGACACAGTAAAAGAACTATCCTCATTTTCCTTGGTTTCATTTTTTAACGAGGTTGATACAAGACAAGGAACTATCCTCATGGGACCTGTTTCATTTTTTAATGAGGTTGACACAATAAAAGAACTATCCTCATATTCCTTGATCCCGACCCATAAGAGGTCATGACTTCCAAGAGGTTCTCATCAGATGGGAGAACAATGCTCTAGAAGGAGAAATCTAGTTCCAATGCCCCCAGTACATAATGTACAACATCACTGAATTGATCGTCAGTTGATGTAGGAATGGAACAGGTTGCCACATAATTAACCCGTGGTGGGGATGATACCATTGGTACAAAAGGACCATTTAGGGAAGATGGTTGACTGGAAGCCATATTTGGACCGGGAAATGAAAGTTAGTCAACGATGACAATTCGGCCTTCATGCAGGAAATAAATCGCTCAAAAGAGTGTTGAAACAATATCTCCCATGTCATAAACATAGTCGCGCCCAAGAAGTAAATTATAATCTAAAGGGCTTGGGACTATCATCACATTCAGATAAACGATTTTTCCTCCCAAATTAATAAGCAACTGAGGAAGGATCCTTAATGGTTGACTGGTTCCTCTGTTAAAAGCCAACAAATTCTGGATAACTTGCACAAGTGGTGGTGAACCAAGCAATTGCCAAGCAGTTGAGGAAAGGATACTCACAGATGCACATTTATCTATAATAGTGTCGGGTACAATCATATTACAAACCTGTACTATGATCTGGAAAGGCACATAAGAAGTAAGACGAAATCCTACCAGTTGATTCCAATCGAAGGAAGTGACTAGACTACTTGGAGGGGGTACCATAGAAACAGGAGAATTAACCCCTTGAGTTATGAGAGCGGGAAGATTTTCCTCCTATCTTGATGGTATAGGAGGACTGCCCCCAAGATCATTAGAATTTGAAGAAACAAAAAGAACTTGAGTGCTATCATATTCACTCTCTTCGGGAAAGGTACGATTAATTGAAGGTGAAATCGGGTCATCTGTTTCCTCTACCTATGATTGGTCAAGTATAGGCTCATGGGATTCACATTCAGAGAGAGTGGGTTTGACCGATGGTTGATTTGGGTCAGTCACTTTATCAACTAATGAAGGATTAACGGATAGTCTCCTGTAACGAGATGGAAGTCACTGCGGTGAAGCAAGACGGTTATCCAACACTTTTTTGGCTTCATCCAGATAGGGACAAAGGTGAATGGGGTGATTCCCTTCACATAACCTACAGGGAAACTTAACTTTACCCTTCTTTCCATGAAATCTACTACCACTAGTTGATGGTGTGTCACTAGCATGATCTCCAGAATTTGATGACACAGGATGATGTGAACGAGAAGACCATTCTTCTAAGATCTGAGGAATATCATGACAATTTCGAAGAAGATGGTCTCCTGCACAAATTTTGCATGGATATCGAACTTTGTGAGGCTTGATGGATGGTTTCTCATTAGATGTTGCATTCAAGGCAATGGTTGCTTGGTTGCCCCTCTACTGAATTTTCTTCTTCTTCTTATTCTTCCCTTTCTTCTTCTTCTTATCCACCTGGTTACTAGGACCAATACTTTCATTAGGAGAAGAGGAAGAAGGGGAGGAAGAAACAACCGAGGAAGAAGTCAAAGGGTCAACTTTAGGATCAACTAGAGGTTCATTTTGTCCAGTTGGAGGAGTACTCGATTGTGGAGAAATCACGAAATTTTGAACCATGGAGGTTGAAAATAACCATACTGGCAAGCCAATGGTAAATCCTGGTAGGGATAATGTTGCCATATAAGGTGCACGAATATTTCCAAAAGGAGGAAAAAGACTAGGATTCCCATCAAAAGGAATTCCTTGATTGGTGGACTTCGGATTTGCTGCCATATGTTTCAACCTAAGATCAACTAAGGAGTGAGCATGGAGGATGTTATCCACAGTCAATTAATTTCATTTTAATCAAAGTAACATAACAAAACAAAAGAGGGATAATCTAGGCAAAAGGTTTACCAAGCAAATGTGAACTGCAAAATACCTCCCGGCAAACCGAGCAGTACGGGTAGGAAATCTCCCTAAATGTTGTTTTCAGTGTATCACAGTGTATAAGGCTGCTGACTCGATTACCTAAGGATGGATAGAAACCTAGTGTTGTCCTCCCATATATACCCAAAAGTACGTGGAGGCCCAATCCGTATAAGTGTTGTCTAATGCAAAACCGCACAGTGAGAGCATTCCCATATACTTTACATACTGTAACACCGCCCTATATACCTGAAAGTACGTGGACGAGCTAAGATATACTCACGTACATGGAATGAGTTATCACACTCGGGATGTATTGCAAACAAGTTAGTGACAACTGCTTTGTTTTACGACGCTGGAACATGTCTCTAGCCTAGGCCTCTAAATGTTTTCCGTTAGGTGACAATGCTCCATTAGGTAAATTCAGATAAATTTTAAGTTGATCTTCTTTAGAATTTTCCTTTCAAGGTTCACCATGTGATGTATGTTTGCAATTCCTAAAATGCAACTAATATGATAAGCATTATTTTCTTTCAATTGAACAATGAAAACCTTAGCCAGTAGGGACAGAGCAATCAGATATTTGACAAAGAGCAAAGAGCACATCTAATGAAAATTCCCTAGCTATTCCTTTCAAGCATTCACAAACTACAATATGAACAATGCAAGCTTTTCTTTTCAAATCCATTAATTTTATGATGAACAAAAAGGAAATATGCACATACAATTAATCAATCTTTCATAAGAACAAAGAATTTGATGACAGTTCTGTTTCGAAGGAAAATAAGACTTTACGACACTTTCTTTCGAACAAAGATTAATCAACTATATTCTAACTTTGATTATGGATTGATAATGACAGAGAAAAAATTTAAGAAACATTAATCAACCAATTCAAAGTAGGGCTAGACCAGGAGATAGAAACTTATTTTCTGATACATAACATTCATTGATCAATCAAAAAACAAACAAATATAAAAAAGTTGGCAAAACCACTTTCCAAAGGTGGGAAACTGACCCTAGGAGGATCAGTGCAGCCCAGAGTGGGAGACAATGTGCTTTAGAGCATTGTCCTTAAGCCAAGGGTGCTCTGCAGCACACTGTGTCCCTCACAAGCCTGTACTAGTGACAGTAAGCCATTTCAAGAGGCAATTTGACACAGTTTTGACCAATTTTTCAATGTAAAGAGCTAAATTACAATCTATGAACACAAATAAGGTCTACAAGGATGTCTTAGGATGTGGATAAGCTACTAGGAAAGAGGATCTTCCCTAGTATGGTCGCAAATTTGTTTTGGAGAATTTGGTATCTATGGATAAATACTAATTCCCTAGATAAGTAGTTGTATCTAGAACAACAGTTTAAAGTGTTTTAGACTTTTCCTATAAGAAATAGATAAGATGAGAAGATAAGAAGACCTACTTGTAGTTCCGCTTTCCTCTCGTCTCCCTTGTATCGATCCTGTCGCTCCTTCCCATACTTAATATGCCTCAGAACTACCCCATAAACACAACAGAAAACAAAGAACCGATCAAAGCATACGATCTATTGAATATATGTGAAAGGAATCAGATACAATTCACACATATAAGCATTATGAAACAATACAAACATATGGGAGAAAGGTTCAAACACTTTATTAGATAGAAGAAGGAATTACAACCATTGGTGTCTGATTCAAAGCCATTCCTTCAGCTTGGATCCCATCCACATTGTTGGGTTGTGTTATATTCTTTCCACGACTAGCCCATGTAGTTAACTGGGGGTTAGAAGGGGGGCGGAGCCCCCCCTTCATTGTTCCAATTGCATAGGGGGGGAGTCATAGAGGGTTTGAGGGGTGCAGGTAACCCCACTTTATGGGGTTTGGGGCAGCGCCCCGGAATTTTTTTTTTGGACCCTATATTAGGTTGGGCGGACCTACCTATGGTTTTGTGCATGATTTGTCACATATGGTTTTGGACACGATGGTTTTTGGTCCATGGTATTGGATGCTTCGGCATGTATAACTATGTATTGTAACATTGAAAGGAACATAATGAAAAATCAAGCTAGTAGTCCCAGTTTTGGGATCCAGGGGAAAATATTTGTGTATATGTGTTTTATGTGTTATGCTCTAGCATTACTTATTTTCTATGTTTTAGAATTCGTATGCAGGTAATTTCTGTACGGGTTAAAACCTACATTTAGTATCAGAGCTATTTTTGGCTTCAAGGGGATGCCTTTGTTGCTGAGGGGTTTTGCTCAAGCCTGTGGTAGACCCTGTTCAGTGGGAGATCTGCGGGATCAATTCTGGTGGTCAAAGAAGATGGCGAGCAGTGGAAAGATAGAGATCGAGAAATTTAATCGTCAGAGTTTTAAGTTGTGGAAACTCAAGATGGAGGATCTGTTGATGGATAAAGATCAGTGGATCGTGGTAGATCTAGGTACTAAACCAACGAGAGTGTCCGATGAAGAATGGAAGAAGTTGGATCGGAAGGCAAAGAGCATAATACAATTGTGTGTCTTAGATTTAGTATTGCTGAATGTATCAAGGGAAGCTACGGTGAAGGCTTTGTGGGACAAGTTAGGGACTTTGTACCAATCTAAGTCTAGTGAATAAATTGTTCTTGCGGAAAAAGTTGTATAACCTAAGGATGAAAGATGGAGACTTAGTGACAGAGCATCTGAACACATTTAATACTGTGGTAAGTCAGTTATTATCTATTTATATTAAAATTTCAAATGAAGATAAGTGTATTAGTTTGTTGTGTTCTCTACCAGATTCGTGGGATAGTTTGGTTATTGCAAGGTAGCAATACAACTGCCTTGCAGTTTGATGAAATAGTCTCATCCTTGCTGACAGAGAAGATGAGATGGAAGAATATGGAGAGCTAGAATGGTGATGCCTTGTCTATACAAGGACGGTCCCAGAACAGAAACAAAAATAATTCATCGAGTGGGAGATCTAAATCTCCAGGAAAATCTGTAAAGGTGGTGTGTTGGAAATGCGGAAAGGAAGGGCACTACAAAAGGGATTGTAAATCTAAAGCTCCTGATAAAGGAAAGGGATCCGATGATGCTCCTTCTATAGACGCAAAAGCCACCTCAGATGGAGGTGGAGATGTGTATTTGGCTTCTTCAAGTACACATGTAAATCATGAGGCATGGTTGATTCACTCAGGTGCATCCTTTCACTTCACTCCCCATAGAGAGTGGTTCAACGAGTATGAGAAATACGATGGTGGTGATGTCTTCTTAGGGGATGATAGGAAGGCCAGAATCGTTGGTCGTGGAAAAGTAAAGTTGAAGTTGCAAGGTGGAAGGGTTAGAACACTTCCGGGTGTTCTGCATATTCCTGCATTGGCCAGAAATCTAATTTTTGTAAGCAAGCTGGATGATGCAGGTGTAAAAATAGTGTTCGAGAAGGATACCTGCAAGATGGTTCAGGGACCATTGGTATTGATGCGGGGAGTTCAGATTGGAACTCTATACAAGCTGCAAGTTAGCATTGTTGTTGATGGGTGCAACAACTCTATGGTTCCTGAAAGTGGAGCAGAAAATCTAGTGGTCTCTAGAGAGAAGACCATGTTATGGCATCAAAGGCTTGGACATATTGGAGAGAAGGGCCTTCGAATACTGCATGGTAAAGGTATGGTAGAAGGTATGAGTAATAGCTCTCTAGATTTTGATTTCTGTGAAAATTGTGTATATGGGAAGTAGAATCGGGTGAGTTTCCCCTCTGGTGGTAAGAGGGCAAAACAAATATTAGAACTTGTGCACAGTGATGTGTTTGGACTTGTGAAGGTTCCATCACTGGGTAATTTTGTGTATTATGTATCATTTATAAATGAATTCTCAAGGAATACATGGATATATTTCCTTAATAAGAAATCTGAAGTCTTTGACAGGTTTAAAGAATTTAAGGCTCTGGTGGGAAACCAGACAGAGAAGAAGATAAAGGTTTTGAGGACAGATAATGGTGGAGAGTTTTGCAGTAAGGAATTTGAAGAATTCTATAAGAAGCGTGGTATAGCATGGCAGAATACTACTCCATATACACCTCAGAAAAATGGAGTTGCAGAAAGAATGAATAAGATGTAGATGGAAAGGGCAAGAAGCATGCTCATTGGTGTCGGGTTAGGACAGGAATTATAGGCAGAGGTGGTGGAGACAACATGCTACTTGGTCAACAGATCACCTTCATCAACGTTGGAGGATAAGACTCCACAAGAGGTATGGACTGGTAAGAAACCCTCTCTTTCACATCTGAGTACATTTGGATGTGATTCATATGTACATGTTCCAAAGGAGAAATGAACCAAGTTGGATAGTAAATCTGAAAAGTGCATCTTTATTGGGTATAAGGATGGTTTAAAGGGTTATAAGATTTGGAATCTAGTAACAAGGAAGGTTGTGTACAACCGAGATGTGGTGTTCAGAGAGGTGAAAGATGTTATTAAACATGAATTCCAACCAAAGGAACCTGAGAAGATAGAGTTTGAGCTAAAGGAGGAAGAATCAGACTCTACAACAGAGGAGGAATCAGAAGATGAAGAGCTACAAACTTCGGGTGTGAGAAGATCAGTTCGAGAAAGAAGGCAGCCAGAAAGGTATAGTCCATTTGCTTTCTGTTCAAATTTGCTTTAAATATTACTGATGATGATCCCAGAACTGTGAAGGAAGCAGTAGATTCAGAGGATGGAAAACTCTGGAAAGAGGCCATGGTTGATGAAATGGCATCTTTGCACAAAAATGAGGCTTGGGATCTGGTGGAGTTGCCGGCTGGAAGGAAACCCACTGGCAGCAAATGGGTGTTCAAGAAGAAGATAAATGTAGAAGGAAAGGTGGAGAAATACAAAGCTCATCTGGTAGCAAAAGGTTATTCCTAGGTGTCGAGAATTTATTTTGGTGATATTTTTTCTCTTGTTGCCAAGGTAACTTCTATTAGATTACTTTTATTTGTTGCTGCTACTTTTGATTTTGAGGTAGAACAGATGGATGTGAAGATAACATTTATTTATGGGGATTTGGAAGAGGAGATCTAAATGAAGCAACTTGAAGGCTTTGTGGTGAAGGGTAAGAAAGAACTGGTATGTAAGTTAAAGAAGTCTCTGCATGGGTTAAAACAATCACCAAGGATGTGGTATTAGAAATTTGATACATTTTTACAGGGACTTGGCTTCACCAGAAGAAAAGCAGATCATTGTGTGTATTTTAAATTAATTGGTGATCGTGTTATTTATCTGGTCTTGTATGTGGATGATATGTTGCTGGTTGGAAATGACAAAGAAATTATCCAGGATTTGAAGACCCATTTGTCCTCCAAAGTCAACATGAAAGATCTTGGTGCTGCAAACTATATTTTGGGCATGGAAATTAAAAGAGATCGAAAAAATAGGAAGCTCTGGTTAAACCAGAGGAAGTATGTCAAGACAATATTGTAGAGGTTTAATATGTAGGATAGTAAACCGGTGAAGGTTCCTATTCCTGTAGGTGTAAAGTTATCTATTGAACAGTGTCCCAAGACACAAGAAGAGGAAGAGGACATGTCCCGTGTTCCATATGCAAGTGCAGTCAGTAGCCTGATGTATGCGATGGTCTGTACTAGACTAGACATTGCACATGTAGTGGGAGTATTGAGCAAGTTTATGTCAAAACCAGGGAAGGAGCACTGGACAACAGTGAAGCGGGTTTTCAAGTATTTGCGTGGCACTAGTGATTATGGTTTGTGCTACCAAGGAAGACCAAGATTGGACTTAGTGTTGGATTTTCATGGCTTTGTTGATGCATATTGGGCTGGAGATCTGGATCAGAGAAGATATACAAGTGGGTATGTGTTTAACCTATTTGGAGGTGCAGTCAATTGGATGAGTAAGAAACAATCTGTAGTGGCACTATCAACTATAGAGGTGGAATACATGGCAACCACTCATGCAAGCAAGGAAGTAGTTTGGTTGCAGAGATTGTGTTCAAGTATGGGGTTAGTACGGGGAGCTATAAGGATAGACTGTGATAGAAAAAGTGCAATTTTCTTGGCAAAGAACCCTGCATATCATTCAAAGACAAAGCACATTGATGTTCAGTATCACTTTGTGAGGGATATGATAGAAGACAAAAAGGTGTTGCTGGTAAAGGTGGACACTTTGAAGAATACTGCAGATGCATTGACAAAATCTATGAGCTTTGAGAAGTTCTCTTGGTGTAGAGAAATAATGGGCATTGCAGGGCTAGATAAATGAATAAGCTCTCTTGTGGCCCCTTGTGGAAAGAAAACAACAAGTGGGAGAATTTTGGGTTGTGTTATATTCTTTCCACGACTAGCCCACGTAGTTAACCGGGGGGTTAGAAGGGGGGCAGAGCCCCCCCTTTGTTGTGCCGATTGCGTATAGGGGGGAGTCACAGGGGGTTTAAGGGGTGCAAGTAACCTCACACTATGGGGTCCAGGGCAACGCCCAGTAAAATTTTTTTTTTGGACCCTATATTAGGTTGGGCAGACCCACCTATGGTTTTGTGCATGATTTGTCGCACATGGTTTTGGATGCGATGGTTTTTGGTCCATGGTATTGGATGCTTTTGCATGTATAAATATGTATTTTAACATTGAAAGGAACATAATGAAAAATCAAGCTAGTAGTCTCGTTTTTGGGATCCAAGGGAAAATCTCTGTGTATATGTGTTTTATGTGTTATTCTCTTGCATTGTTTATTTTCTGTGTTTTAGAATTCGTATGCAGGTAATTTCTGTACGGGTTAAAACCTACACACATCACATCAAAAGCATGACAAACTAGTAGCATTACAATACTTGCTTCAAAGCCAAATCTCATAGTAGCATTATCTCCTTAAAATTCAACATAATCCAGTCCCTGATCACTTAGATAAGTGGTCAATTTATAGGAATATGAAGGAGGTTTTGTCATAAATGGTGGCATTGAATGGCCTTCCATACTTATAATTAGTTCCATAGAGGAAGGGATGAGAGGATAGGATGCACCTTAACTCATTCTTCATCCATTTTTGAGCTCATAAGAGTTGATAAGTGAGGGAACCTTCTAGATGACTCCAAAAGATAACAATATTCCCCAAAACCTATGTGAATTTCGCTCATTCTCACCCAACGCAGGTGAAAGGAAGCCTAAGTGCTTTGCAGAGCACCCTGGCAGTGGACTCAACTGCTCTGCAACGCACCTTTACAAGGGCTTACCTGCGATGGTCCCTCTCGAGGTTGTTTCTGGATGTCTTCAAGTCATGAAACTGTCTGGGAAGGAGGCATTCAAAGGGGCGACTTGTTTAGGGCATGAAGCAACTGAAATTAGGGTTTGATGAGCCCTAAAACACTGATTTGAATGTTGGGATTTGATGTGCCCAAATGGATCTGTAACAATCTCTATTACATCACCTTCATTGATGAATTTTCAAGAGAGACGTGGATATATTCTTTGAAGCACAAGGATGAAGCCTTCGATATATTCAAGGAATTCAAAGCTTTGGTATAAAATCAAACAGGGAAGAAAATTAAGATCTTTAGGTCTGACAGTGGCTGCAAGTACATTTTGAATGAATTCATATATTTTTTCAAGAAGGTACCAAGAAAGAGATTATTGTGCCCTATACTCCCGAATAAAATGGAGTAACTGAAAGAAAGAATAGGTATATTGTAGAAACCTCTTGGGCCATGCTCCATGATCAAACGTTTCCAAAGTTCCTTTAGGGAGTATTGTATAGGAAAATACTCTCTGTGGATTGAGACTATCCCTATAGCCAAATAAGTGGGTCTAGCAACAAATGAGACAATTTACAAGACACTTTCCTAAATTACAATAGAAATAAGAGAAGAGGAAGGAGACCTACCTCACTCTGATGCTATAATGCACTCCTTTGTTGAAGATCTTGATCACTTGCTCCTCAGTCTCAATCCTTGTTGCTTATAACATTTGAATACCTGCACAAGAGGTCAAAGACATGAAAACGCATAAAAGTGCAAAAAGCATAATCAAATGCAATCCACTTAACAGATCAAGGAGAATTAAGATAAATGAAGCATTGACAAATAATTTATGGAAAGTGAACCATAAGTTGTATATATTAATAAACAAAAGAGGAAGCATAAAATGCAAGCCTTGATGTTAGTAGCCCTCCTTGAGTGAATGTCCAAGTCCAAGCTCAAGCTCTTCAAGCAGTCCTTCTCCAAGCCAAAGTGAATAGCATGTAGGCACTATCTCAGCATAAGGGTGCAAATAAACAGAGACCAACCATTTTAGAATGGAGGGCGATGAACTTATATGCAGGGAGAGGGAGTAAGGATCTTACCAAGATAGGGGAAGGTCCTCACCTCAAGGAGGAAGCTCATAGGGATAAGATCAAAGGGTAATCTTGGGAGAATTCGACCACATCCACAATGAACATCATCCAACTCATTGTTCTGGAAGCCTCTAGATCACGAAGCTTTTCCTCCACTTTGGGAAAAATTTCCTTTTAGGATTCAGCGCGAGTATCCAGGAAAAAGTCACGTTGGAAGCGCGAGGCTCATATGATGAAACCTGCCATCAGCACGAGTGGGCAGTGTCATAGTCGTGCTAACCCAGAAATTATGGCTTTCAACTCAATTTTCTCAAGAAAGGCTCAAGGAAACTTTTCATTAGTTCTTCAGGGAGGATTAGGACTACATATTAGGATGGGTACACTGCACAGTTATCAAGTTTTTGGCACTCCAGGGTATGACATAGGGAAGCGCATGAGGTGTGACAAAACACTATGTAACAGATGCCTCCTAAAGCATGAAGGCAGAACAGGGAGTGATGGATGAGATGCTTTACAAGCTAGTGCAAGGACTAGAACAAACACCATCAGGATACCTACAAATCAAGGATGGATATACATATACATATCTAATACCTCTGTTATATATATCAAAACATGAATCCATGGTATGGATGTAGCCATTCGGATAGAAAGGACCATGTGAAAATATCCTCGGTATGGGCATAGCCATCCGAACGAAAAGAATCATCTATAAGTCTAAGATCCACGGTATAGACGCAACCACCCGATATAGAAGGATAATCATCAGCATAGATATAAGGTCCCATGGTATGGTCACAGCCATCCATATAGAGGAAACTTGTATACAATCATGAATAATACATAACGCCACGTAGCCTGAGTTACATCAGATAAAACTCAGGGTCTTGCGCTCCATCCCAACCCAGTCAAAGTATGAATTCTAACATGCGAATGAATGTTTCGAAGTTGAACATTTTAGAAAAACACCTGATTATTGGCCAATGATGTGAACCGTTAACAAACACAGGAGAAACCACCAATAATGACAATGACTCTCAAGGTATGACAATACAATCTGTGAATGTGAAAATGAAGTTGAAGTCGAACACTCGTGGAATCATCCAATGAAAGGCCAATAATGAAAACCTATCGTCAAATGCGAAGAACTTGCCATTAAGGCATGTAAGCTCTAAGGTACTGAAAGGGAGTTTCTAAGTCATCTTCTTGTATAATGAGTTGAATTCGATAGGAAATGACCCATCAAAAGAGGGCCATAATGATTCCCTGATCATCGACACGAAACAAGCAATAAAGTGGAATAAACAAGCATGATCCAGGAATGTGGAAAAATGTTAGACAATGTATAGGTAGTAAATTGTAGATAGGACTTCTCTTGAACATATCAGCGACACGACTCCGGAGTGTGGTAGCATTTACCCAACATAGGACCAAGGGTCATGATAGTGAAGTGGAATAGTCAGATGAGAGGAAAAATGGATCACCCAAATTGGGAAGGACAAGTGATTGAGTGAAGATATCCCAAACCCGACACGAGGAACAGATGAGTTTCATGTTCAAGAGTGACATGTTGCATATACAAAAGATGTTTCACTTTCACTTTTTCCCCACTATTTCTAGCAAGTACCCCATATATTTTTTAATCACAAGCTTGAAGGGGGGAGCATATGATTGTCGTATAAGTTCACCCTTCAGATGAATCCATCCTAGTAAGTTTTACGAGCCCTAGGAAGGAGAAAATCGATTTTGTCATGGTGACAAGTCTTTCGTCATTTAATTTTTTTACGAGTCCGATGGAAGAGTAACTCAGTGTCTTTTTCATATTTAGAGAGTTTGAAAAAGAGGTGAAAAAGAAAAATCCATAATTTGTCTCTCAAACCCAAAAAGGTAGAAAACAGTTTTCGAGAGAACCTCCTAGCCATGTTCGACTACGGTGTTCCTTTTTTGTACAATAGTCTATCTTAGTCCAGAAAAGGGTTAAACTTATACTAAGTAGGCATCATTTTATTTAATTTTACGAGTTCAAAACAACAAGTACTCAAAAATATTTTCATATTTCAAGAGTTCGAAAAGAGCTAAAAGATGACTTCTCCTGGAGGAATGAGTGGTATAAAATGATAGCAATTGGTTATGGTCATTATGGAACTGCTCAAAACATGTAAAGTTCAAGAGGCTAGCTAAATTATAAGACCACTCATCGCAAATGTTCCTTAGGCAAAGGTAAAACAACCAAGAGAAAACCGCAAGGATCGGCTAAAGAGATGGTGGCGATGGAATGAAAAAACCAAGGCACATATGGTAAAATAGTCTGATAAAAATGGAAATTGTGAGATGTAAAGTGGGAATGGTTTTGATTTCTACACAAGCTTGAAACATGGGAAACTATGCTTGATTATACTTGAATATGGTTTCCTTTTTTCACAATCTTGAAACATGGGAAAAACTTTTCTTGGATTTGGTTTCATTTTTACACAAGCTTGAAACAAAGATAAACTATGCTTGAGATATTTTGCATGCCCCCCAAGCTTCATTCCATTCACCTAAGTAGACTACCGATTAATAACAGGTGGATGGAATGAAAGTTCATTTATGAGGTCAAGTGAAAGACTCAACTGGGATTTTATGAGATCTAATCAAAGACTCAAATTGGAAGGGGATTTGTTTCATTTTTTAATGAGATTGACACAGAAAAAGAACCATGCTCATGACACCTTGTTTCATTTTTTAACGAGCTTGACATAAGTAAAAGAACTTTTCTCATGGGAACCTATTTCATTTTTTAATGAGGTTGACATACTAAAAGAACTATCCTCATGGGAACCTATTTCATTTTTTAACGAGGTTGACATAGTAAAAGAATTATCCTCGTAGTCTTGATCATGGACTATAAGAGACCATGGCTTCCATGAAGTTCTCATTAGATGGGAGAACAACACTCTAGGAGGGATACATGTCCAAGGATTGAAATGAAAAATCGGGCTCCAATGCCCCCAGTACATGATGCACTACATCACTTACTAGATCATCAGTAGATGTGGGCATGGAATAGGTGGCCACGTAATTAACCTATGGTGGGGGAGATACTGCCCGCACATTAGAACCATTCAGGGATGATGGTTGAGTGGAAGTTGATTCAGGACCAATGAATGTAAGCTGATCAATTATCACAATACTTCCTTCATGCAGGAAACACATCACTCAAAAGAGGGAAGAGACAGGAGCTCCCATGACATAAACATAGTCACAGAAAATGAGTAGATTTAAATATAAAGGGCCTTGGACAAACATCATGTCTATATAGACAGTCTTTCCTCCCAAAGTAATAGGTAACTTAGGAAGGATCCCTAATGGTTTATTGGTTCCTCTATTAAAATCTAACATATTTTGGATGATGGGGACAAGATGAGGAGAACCTAAAGCTTTCCAAGCAGTTGAGGATAGGATGATAACAGATGCTTCCTTGTCTATGAATGTTCTAGGTATGGCAATATGGTAAGCATGTACTGTAATATGGAAAGGCACATAAGACGGAATAGGATATCCTGCCAGTCAACTCCAATCAAAATAACTGACTAAACTACTCAGAGGGGGTGTCATAGGAATGAGAGAGATACCCTCTTTCTCTATGGGAACAGGAGGACCACTCTCATGCACCTCAGGAACAGGAGGATTTCCCTCAAGTTCATTCAAAACTGAAGAAACCATAAGAACCTGAGAAGTACGAGGTTCACTCTCTACCTGAAAGGTATGGTTAACTAAAGGTGGAGTCAGGTCTACCGTTTTCTCAACCAATGGTTGGTCGAGAATGGACTCACGAGACTCACTTTCAGAGAGAGTGGGGTTGACCAAAGATGAATTTTGATCAATCACTGGATCAACTAGTGAAGGATCAGGGGAAAGCTTTGGATACTTGGTCATAAGATGAGGTTGATAATCTGTAAGGTTTTCCAAATCTTTGGAAACTTCATCCATAAGAGGACAAAGGTGAATGGGATGATTACCTTCACACAACTTACAGGGAAATTTGACTTTTCCCTTTTTCCCATGGGATTTACTAGTTGAAGGTTTATCACCAACATGATCTCCAGAGGCTGACGACAAAGGTCAATGTGAACCTGTGGACCACACTTCTAAGACCTCAAGAATACCATGACAATTTTGAAGAAGGTGGTCACCCTTACATAACATGCAAGCGAATTTTACTTTTCAAGGTTGGTTGGAATATTTTTCTACATCAGTTGCATCCATAGCAATGGTTGCGTGGTTGACCCCTTGCTTATTTGGATTCTTCTCCTTCGTCCTCTTCTTCTTCTTCTTAGCTTCTTGGTTACTAGAATCCATACTTTCACAAGGTGAAGAGGAACAATAGGGTGAAGAAATAGGTGAAGAAGGCAACGGGTCAATTCTAGGATCAACATGAGGTTGATTTTGTTCAAGTGGAGGAGAACTCGGTTGAAAAGAAGTTTGGACACTCTGAATCACCAAGGTCGAAAATAACCAAATTGGCAGACCAATGGTCAATCCAAGAAGGGATAACATTATCATATATGGAGCACCAATGTTTCCAAAAGAAGGAAAATAACCAGGATTCCCATCAGAGGGGTTTCCTTGACTAGTAGACTCAGGAAATGTTGCCATCAATATCAACCTAAGATCTACTAAGGAGTAGTTCCACAGGAATGATGTTGTTCTGCGGTCAATTAATTTTAGAAATTAACAACAAATAAATCAAAAAGGGGTAATTAGGCAAAAGGGTTTACCAAGTATCCTTGAACCAATATATACACCTTAGCTAAAACCAAGGACTTAACATATGGCGGCTTATGTCCCTGAATGTTGTGTTCAGCGTATCATGTCTACAAGGTGGCTAACTTAGTTACTCTTGGCTAAAGGATAGCAACCTAGTGGGGTCTCCCAATATATACTCGATGGTATGGGGAGCACAAGTTCGTGTTAGCATTGTCTAATGAATAACTATTCAGTGAGAGCATTCTGATATACTTGTCATACTGAAGTGCCTCCTATATACTTGAAATTATTGGAGAACCTTCGATATACTTCCATATTGGAATAGGATTTCATCCCGGGATACAATGTAGGAAGATAACGATAGCTGCTATGTTTAAATGCGTCAGAACATGTCTCTAGCCTATACCTCTAGATATTTGTGTTAGGTTACAAATGCTCCTTAGCTTAATTGAGGTAAATTTTAAGTTATCTTGAATTAGGCTTCAATTTTATGGCTCAACGATGTCACCTAAATTACTATCATGCAACTAAATGAGAAAAATAAAATCTTTTCATTCGATGAAAGCTAAACTAATAAGGGAAGAGAGACAACCAAACGATGCATCAATCAAGAAAAATGCATAAAAACATATCTCCCTAACTTTTCGAATGCAAGATGTAAAAAAAGAAAACTACTCTTTCACTTTCACTAATGAATTCAATGCTAAAATCCAATCTTATGAGAAACAAAATCAATTTCTTTCACTAAGATGCACTAATAATTTTGTCCTTTTTCTTTGAATTTGATCCAAAATTCAAACTAATGCATAAGCAAAGGAAAAATGGATTTCAAAACAACTAAAATGAAGATTTTACTGACTTTTGTTCCAAATAAAACAAAAATAATTTCAAAAATACTTAAACGAAGAGATCCTTTCACTTTTCTTTTTGAAACAATGAAATCAAAACAAGCATATGCTTTCATTTTCACCAAAGCAAAAAATCGTAACCTATGTTTGACAATGGAGAAAAAGTAATTTTCAAAGTACAAATATGATCCAATACTAATGAAAACAACTTTGCAAATATGAACCAAAGGCAAATTGGAAAAGGTGTTCTAATCGTAGTCAGACTCCTAAATGGAGGCAATTGATTTCACAAAGACAATCCAAGTGATGAGTGAAGGGTGACCTAGACCTGAAACCATAGAAGACAATCTAACTTCAATCAAACACCAACAAAAGAAAAGAGACACTTGCAACCATTATAGGATAGCAATCAAGGAAAACATAATGAGATCGCACTGGAAAAACACTCACAGAGGTTGAGACACACTGAAAATGAGAAGAAGCCATAAAAAAATTATAGCCTCTAGGATTAGTGCGCCTGTGAAAGGAAAAGTGGCGTTGAAAGGTAAAGTAGCACCACTGTTAATCCAAAATCAGTGCTGGCAGTGTTTCTATAAAAACAGAAAATGTGTTGGGCGAGGAAAAGAAGGAAAAAACAAAAATTTTCAAAAATCAGACAAGACTCAACACTCTCAAGCAAAAACTAGTGACTGTATAAACCTATAGTGATGCACACAAGCCGAGAAATCGACAGTTTGTCAAACCCATCAAAGGATTAGATCAAAGAAATGGATGGAAAGGTTATAGATTCCCTAATGGATTTGTCATTTTTTTGTGTAGGTAAATCCTCTCTACAAACAGAGATGATCCCTCTAGCCAGTGAGTGGGTCTAGCAACAAACGAGACAATCTACAAGACACTTTCCTAGATTACAATCAAAATAAGAGAAGAGGAAGGAGACCTACCTCGCTCTAATGCTATAATGAACTCCTTTGTTGAAGATCTTGATCACTTTCTCCTCAGGCTCAATCCTTGTTGCTCATATCATTTCAATACTTTCACAAGAGGTCAAAGACACGACAAAGCATAAATTTGCAACAAACATAATCAAATGTAATCCACTTAAGAGATCAAGGAGCATTAAGATAAATGAAGCATTAACACAAGAATTTATGGAAAGTGAACCAGAAGTTGTATATATTAATAAACAAAAGAGGAAGCATACAATCCAGGCCTTGATGTTAGTAGCCCTCCTTGAGTGAATGTCCAAGTCCAAGTTCAAGCTCTCCAAGCACTTCTGCAAGCCAAAGTGAATATCATGTAGGCACTATCTCAGCATAAGGGTGAAAATAATCAGACACTAACCATTTGGAAATGGAGGGGATTGAATTTATAGGTAGGGAGAGGTAGTTAGGATCTCACCAAAGATAGGGGAAGGTCCTCATCTCAAGGAGGAAGCTCATAGGGATAAGATCAAAGGATAATATTGGGAGAATTCAACTACATCCACAATGAACATCATCTAGCTCGCCATTCTTGAAGCCTCTAGATCACGAAGCTTCTCCTCCACTTTGGGAAAACTTTCCTTTTAGGGTTCAGCATGAGTATCTAGGTAAAAGCTGCACTGGCAGCATAAGGCTCATATGGTGCAGCCTGCCATCAGCACGAATGGGCAGTGTCATAGTCTGGTTGACCCAGAAATTAGGGTTTTGAGCTCATTTTTCTCAGGAAAGGCTCAAGGAAACTTTTCATTAGTTCTTCAGGGAGGATTTAGACTACATATTAGGGTGGGTACACTACACAGTTGTCAATTTTTTGGCACTCTGAGGTATGACACAGGGAAGTGCAGGAGGTCTAACAAAATATTATGTAACAGGGAGAAGCAATTGATGTTGTTGTATATGTTCGAAACAGGGTGCCTCATCTAGCATTGGACAAGAAAACCCCCAAAGAAGCGTTCACATGTGTCAAGACTGACGTTGGCCATCTCCGTAACTTTGGTTGTCCCGTATATTTCCATGTGTTGAAGCACAAAAGAAACAAGCTAGAAGCCATAGGAAGAAAAGGTATGTTTGTTGGATATTGTAAAAATTCTAGAGATTTTAGAATATATATTCCTTGTCAAAGGAAGATTGAAATTAGCAGGGATGTAACATTCAATGAGATGTTTCCCTTGGGAAAGCAAGGGACCTTCCTCTTCCTCCTCCCCCTGAGAAGAAGAATGATGATATGGATATTTTAGATGGTCCTTCTATGCTTTAATCCAAGACAAACATTGTTGATGATCCCATGGAGACCATGGATCCCTTAAACCCTGCTTCATGTGATCCTCCTACAAGGAAGAGGCCACTTTGGCTTCATGATACATCATAGGATGATGATAGATAAGTTCTTGTTCGAAGATCATTTATAGAAAGAAAGAAGCCTTACAGGTACCAAGGATATGTTACATCCATGAGCACTATGATTCAAGTCGAACCTCCCACCTTTGAAGAAGTCGTGAAAGAACAAGTTTGGAAGGATGCTACGGCTGAAGAATATGACTCTATTATAAAAAATGACGTATGGGATGTTATTCAAGATAAAACATGGAGTTTATGGTAGCATTGAGAAATATAAAGCAAGGTTCATGGTTCGAGGATCCTCCCAGAAAGAAGGAGAATATTATGATGACATATTTGTGCCTGTGGATCGATGTACAACCATTCATTTGATATTTTCTCTTGCCACAATTCAAGGATGGACCTACATCAAATGGATGTAAAGACAACATTCTTCCATGCAATGTTACATGAAGAAATGTACGTTGAGCACCTACAAGGATTTGAATTAGAGGATCAAAAGACACATGTTTGTAGGTTGAATAAGGCATTGTATGGTTTGAAGCAAGCCCCTAGAGCATGGTATTCCCACATACACAATTATTTGGTGAAGGTGGGATTCACAAGAAGCAATGTCGATCCCAACCTCTACTTCAAGGTATTCCAAGGTATGTCATTGGTTTTGGTTTTATATGTTGATGATCTATTCTTGATAGGTAGTGATCCCCCTGATGATCGAGTGTAAGAGGGAGTTAGCCTCTAAATTCAAGATGAAGGACCTTGGACTCATGCACTACTTTCTAGGCCTCTAGGTGTGGCAAAGGCCCAGTGATATTTTCCTTTCACAAGGAAAATATGTCGTGCAGTTGTTAGAGATATTCAGAATGATAGAATGCAATTCCTTGCCCACGCTGATGGAAATGAATTTCAAGAACTTATGTGGAGAAGATGCAGAACCCGATTTGGTGAATCCATCTAAATATAGGCAGTTGATTGGGGATCTGATGTTATTAGTAAACTCTCATCCAGAAATATGCTATGCAGTGAACACATTGAGTCAATTCATGATCGAGCCTCTCCATGCACATTAGATTACTGCTAACAACATTTGAGATATTTTCATGGGATGATGACCCTTGGTCTGAGATGTACTGTTGAAGATGTTTAAATTCATGGATATAGCAATGTTGACTGGTGTTAGCTACCTATACCAATAGGTTTCATATTTCATGATTGGCAAAGAAAGTTCCAAATATGCTCTGCTTTGGTGATACAAAGATCCCATATTTCCAAAAGGAGACCAGGTGTGTATATAGCCTCATGTTGATTAAGTTTAAATGGGTGGTCCAAAAACCTAATCTGGATCATGCCATGTTTCAATTTTTCTGTTGTAGAATAGAGAAAGAAGTTTGTCCAAATTGTTTAATCTTGGCAGACCAGTAGCTTAGGTAGAGAAGTAAGATTCCCAACTGCTTAATCTGGGACCTTGGAAGCAATAAGGGTAGTTCTAGATAGAAAATCAAAAGGAAAAAGCCAAAGAAAAGAAAAGGCACATAAGGGTCTGCAAGTCTAAGTGCACCCTCCATGAAGAAACAAAAAATGCTAGGCAAGTAGATGGGTAGGCAGATGTGGTTGCAGAAATGTCATTCCTTACAATTCAATGTGTGCTAACCTATTCACAAAGGAATATCAATGGATTGAGAAGGTCTTCTTCTCCATCATGTTGCAGCAAAATAAAGAAGCATGACTAACTTCCTTTTCCCCTTTTTCACATTCATTACTAACATCCCTTCATCAGTTGTGTTCATGAAAGAATTTGAGGTTTCATGATGGTTCTTATTCCTTTGAAAGCCACATTTCTTGTCTAAAAATCTTTTTATTTTGATCTACTCCCTAAGCTAAGCTATCTTCACATAAACTTAGTAATTTCACTCCTCATTCACCTTTTCCATCCATATTAACCCCTAACTTCTATTATCTAAATCCCATATGTTACCCTTTCCCTACTATTATAACACTATGGTGTATAAACCCCAAGCATTGTATGAATATCCCTCCCCTTGGCATTATAGCCCTATGTTCACTATCAGGGATTAAATTGACATCTGGTCAGTTTAAGAGCCCTAATCCTTACCCCTCTTTCCCCTTCAGAAGTCATTTAACCCACTAAACCCTTCATTTGCCAAGAAACCTTGTGATAAACCCCTTTTTACCCCTAACCCGCTTCATTTGCAAAATACATACAAAAAACCCACTTTTTTCCATTTACCCAAAGTCCTAGCGCTATCCGCATTTTTATAAAAAACATTGAAAAAACCATGTAAATTGCAAAATCCTAAGGTTCCTGCCGGGCGCAAATCTCAAAAGAAATATTATTTTAATCCCACCCCCCATCCGTATCGTCCGGCCACCTCAACGATCTGTTGACCGTCGGATCAGGCCCTTTTCATCCGACGGCCCTCGTGCATTTCGGACCGGCCCCGACGTCCGAAAGATACCGTCCGAAATTTGTCAGAGGGTGACGTCAGGCCTCTGCCACGCGTCACCCCCACATCGTATTGGAGGACCCTCTGACAATTCCACTTCCGTATGGAAGGCGGTGCGATATCAAACTGCTAACCACTTTCGATTTCGGTGAACCCGCCTGCCAGCGTCACCGCCAGCGTCATCACCGCGTCGGCGCCCCCGTCCGCCTGTGCTCCACCTGTCTGCCACCTCACCATCCCCGTGGACCTCTCTTATGCCGCCACGTCACCCGATGATGTCATGCTGACGTCATCCGACCTTGACCCCACCTGATGACATCATGCTGACGTCATCCAAAAAAAGCGCCAATGTTCCAAAAAATCCATATTTTGGCCAAAATTTCGCGTTTTTTGCACTTTTTGCAAAAACGACTGTCGTTTTCTCTGCATGTTTTTCACGTCCAAACTCACGCCAACCTGCTGAATTCGACCTGGAGACCGCTGGCGCGCCATTTCCACCTGCATTCGTGACCATTGTTAACAGTTGCCAGGTATTTATCCCTGTAAATCCCTCCTGCGCCTCGTTTTGTCTGTAAATCGCCAAAACTAGCTTAAAACAGTGAAAAAACACATAATTCACCGGCGAATCCCCTGTGCCTAGTCCCCATTTGCACTGTAAGGTCGAAATTCACTAGCTGAGCTTTATATTACCAGTGTTTTCATAAAATTTACATTCAGTTCGCGCAATCGTGGACTGGTAGCCTAAACTGCACCAATTTGCTGTGAAAAAGAGTTTAAAGCCAGGCATTTGTCTTATCCATACTTTGAGCAGTATTTCAATTGCTGTAATTAACCATTCATTCTCTGTTCATCAGTAATTCGCCTTTCTTTTAAAGAAAAACTCTTTGGTGTTGCTCTGCATAGTAACACCAGTTTATAAACAACAGAAATCCTAAAGGTGACCATGGATCCTCCAGTAGCACCTGTTGCCTTGAACGTTGCCCCTTTAAATGCCCCTCAGAGAGAATTGGACTGGCAACCTCTAGCAGACCTGGATTATCAAATGTCAGAGGAAATGCTGATGAAGACCAAGTTCCACATCCACCTGCTAAATGAATTGAAGGCTAAACATGAGAGTGGAACAGATGTATTGGGCATATGGGAATCTTCTCTCCCTATCTTCAAGCTCCCTCGGGTCAACCAGTTTCCTGATTTAATCCATCTACTGCCGAATGCTATGACCCTACTCAGAGGGCTGTGCTTGACCCTTCAGGCTCAGTTGTTTTCTTTATCACCCATGAAGCTATCAAAGAGATGCTGAACTTCAAGACTGAGAAGAAATTAGTTCCTTTATCACTAATAGATTTGATAAATCAAGGAGCTAGATTGACAGATGCTCAGGTCACCAAACTCAATCAGCTGTACATTGGCTCTGACTCTGTGAAGTATCCTCCTATTAACCAAGTATACCTCAACCAATTGAGCAGAGATCTTGCAGACATGATTAGTCCCATTTTGGGCTATAATTCAATTGAATTTGTTGATGAAACCGTGCTGGTGATCATGCTCATGTTCGCTCCTGGCAAGTCTCCAATCTGCTATGACTATGCCACCTACATCTCTGATAAGATACATGAGCAGTTCATGAACTTGGCAAGAGAAAAGGTGTTCAGATACACCTCTTACATCTACCACCTAATCCTATATTATCAACATGAAAAGTTTTCTTTTGCTGTGAAAAGAGTGGATGCCCAAGGCAATCCAAGGTCAGTGGTCTATTGGTCCTCTGTCTTCCACTGCAGACCTGACTCTCCATATACCTACTGTGAGTTCATAGATCTCTTCATCCACCCAGCCATGTCTCTGATGATGAGCTCACCTCCTCCAAGACTAACTGATGAGATGCAAAGGATACTTCAGTTGTCTAAATCTTACAGCATTGGGGACTGGTACTTCTACCAGAACCACACAGTTATAAGGATATATGGGTGTGAGTTGCCCCCATACAGATTGCCCAAATATGTGCCCATGAGATTGTTTGCCCTGGAATACTTCAGGCAATTTGGGAATGCTGATGTGCTACACTTTTCAGGCAGAGGCAAGAAAGCACAGCTCAAGGTCAGGAACCAATTAGGCCACTTTATCTACAACAAAAGGGAGGAAGGTTGGCAAGAGGCGGATAGAATGTTAGAATCCCTTGGCTTGAAAACCAGTTTCCTTTGGAAACCTTATGACCCCAATCACTTCATAAGCCTAAGAAGGGTCAAATATAGGCTGGCCAGTTATGACCACGTAAGGCTTCCTCATATAGAAAAGTATGCAAATCAAACAAAGTGGAGGAGAGGAACCTTAGAGGAGCCTATCACACAAGAAGAGTTAAATCAAAGAGCACTAAGAAATCTGAAAAAGGTGGCTGACCTAGAGCTTTGTCCACAGGTGTTTACTCTTCCAAGCACTCAAGTGGGAGCAGCTGCATCTTCCTCCACAACAAATCAGCAAGCAGCCAAAGCTACTGAGCAAACATCTACCAAGGGCAAGGAAAAGGAAATGGAACCAGAACAGCCACCTCATGAGGAGGTACAACAGCAACAACAACAGGCACAACAGCCACAAGAGGGGCAGCAAGAGAAAGAGCAGCCACTACAGCAAGAAAAGGCAGCTGAGGCCCCAATTTTTACTGAGCAGCAGCCACCACAAATTGTGCCTCCTAGGCAGGAAACAACAGCTGAAGCCTCAATCCTCCAAACCCCACAAAAGGAGGATATAAGTAGAAAGAGGGACAAAGAGACTCCCCTCACAACGACAACAACTCAAGGGGAGAAAAGACACAAAATGAATCCCCTTTCAGAAGAGGAAATGCCTATGGGGAAATCTTTGGGCATGGGCCCACCAAGTATGGAGGCCTCAGCAAGTTCCTTCCAGCAGGAACAAGAGAGGATAGTGGGAGGAGAAGTCAGCTCCTCAAGCCAGCAGAGAGAAGGTGAACTGAGCATCAAACAACAGTTCATTGACATAAAGAGGAGGAATGAGCCAATAAAAATACAGCTATATAATCATTTGTTGAAAATGGCTCCCACTAACCAGCAAAGACTGATGTCTGCATATGATGTTAATGAAGGCAAAATGATCATGAGTCACTTCATGCCAACTGCATTGCAACCACAGTCCCCTTCAGACTACTTGAGGACCAATCTTGAGGTCCTTGCCAAGGACATCCACCCAATGGACAAAATCGAATTGCATAAACAAACGGGTGAGATGGTGTATGCCTCCTTGGCAGATAAGACATTGGATAACTACAGGATAGAAAATAGCCTAAATAATACAGCTACCCAACTTGAGTTGGAGAGAGCATCCTCTCAAGCAAAGGACAACAGGATCAGGTCCTTAGAAGATATAATCATAGAGATTGGGCATGACCCCAAGGACATCAAGGGCATACAAGAAATATTGAAATTGAGGGATGCAGACATGGCAGCTTTGAGGAAAAAGATCAAAATCCCAGCAACTATTCACCCTCAAACGAAAGAAGTTGCCCAGCTGAGACATGATCAAGATGCGACAGCTTTGCTGGTGTCTTTATATAAACAGCTGATCCAGACTCAAGAAAAGTTGGGAGAATCAGAGGCTGCATAGGCAGCATTGCAAGCAACATTACAGCAAAAGGAAGGAGGTCAAACATCTCAGCCTCCTCCAGAAATAATTAACCTTGAGGAAGCTCCTCCAGCTACTGCTCCCCTCACTCAACAAACAGAACAGGCAGCACCTTCTACCTCAGCACCACCACCAACAACAGAGCAGGCCCCAAGCCTGGACATGCAAAAGCTGAGAAATGAGATTCAGGCCCTGGAAGCCCAAATGATAGAATTAAATGAGGCCAGGGAGAATTTAGCCAAGGTAAATGAAAGATATGATAAATCCAAGCAGACTTTGGCAGAAAAGGGCAGGGAAATAAAATCCCTCAAAGACAGGATAAAGGATCTAGAGAAGGAGCTCAAACTGGATAAATTAGTGGCTGAGCTCAAGACAGTGCTATGGGCCAATATTGGCCAATCCATCACTGATCAATGGCAGTATATTGAGACAATTCATGAACAGTTGGAGCTCATTGCAAAAGCACAGAGGGAAATTCAGAGATCAAGGGCCTCTCTAGGCAATATGCCTGAAGTTGCCAACAGGATGATCAATGTGCTTAATAATAGAACAAGTGCTCAGTTAGCAACTATGGGAATCTCCAACAGGACTGAGACTATTTTGTTAATAAAAAGGGTCCTAACACTAAGAAGCCTAGTGCAGACATTAGAAAGAAGGACCCAGGACATGCAGACAGAGGTCAATAGATTCATGGACAAATATGTGGCATTGCAAAATAGAGGTCTCCCTGGCTTACTGAACAGCGCAGGAAGGCTACTTACACATGAGAAGTATGCCAAGAGGGTCAACACATTCGCCACAAATCAGATCACTGAAAGGCCCAGCACCTCAGAGGAAACAGGTCCAGCTACAGGACAAAGTCTCTACAACAAGGTAGAAAATTTATTTTTTATCATGGATGAGATCAAACATCTATTTGAAGTGCCTCCAAACTTCTACAAATATACAGAGGCAGATGAGACTTTGGATGCAATTCTGAGACATCAATTGCCCACACAGGAATGGTGGACTAAGGCAATACAGATGATATTATAAACCAAAGCCTGTAAATCAAATTTCCATTTAAATTCATAGGTGATCATGCACAGGAAAATTTGATAACACCAGCAGGCATGAAAAGGAAAATGCTGGGCCAACTCAGCAGAACTAATCAGCCAATAAATCAAGATTGACAGCTATAGGTGACAGGGCCAAAAAACTACAGCACGACAGCCATAAAGGCACATTTTTCCAGAGTTAAAGCAGAACGTTCAGACCGACTCAGTGGCCTCCAAAGGTCAAAACATCTTCTGACATACATAAAGAGCACTTATTTTGTATTCAATGATGTAATAACTTTCTTATCTACTATCTTGAAAAGTGGGTGAACGTATTCATTTCTAGAATGACTCAAGGCTCCAGATATTTTGTATGACCAATTGTATATATTCCCCCCTCGCATAATCTTGCATGGGTTGTTGTTGATCTCTCTTCAAGAGTTTCTTATGCTGTAAATTTTCCAGACTATTAATACAAAAGCTGATGGAATTTCCAAAGCTCTGCATTATCTGAGTCATTGTGGTGTTTTGTTGAATGTTACAGGATTCCTGCGTGTCTCATGAATCAATAAGTTTTCTTCAAACTCTTAGTTATGTGTTTTGTCATCTTCTCATAGCTCTTTCATGTTTTGTGTTTTACAGTTAATGGCAAAGAAAAAGAATAGTTATAGGATTTAATCACAGATTACCCTAGACTCAATCGATGCTATTATAAATGTTTTCTTCAGTTACAATTGTAGAGGTGTAATTCTTAATTGCTGCACTTTCAGACTATATACTTTCACTGTGATTGTTGTTTCATGAATTCAAGTTTGCTCCTGTACAACATATCTCTTTCTCACACCCAGCTTAGTGGAAAATTCTTAATTGCCTTTCACTGGTTGAACACACCTCATAATCACAATTTCAGATTTGTTCCATGAGATATTTAAATGGCCCTGTAATTTCAGTAACTCAACTCAATATTCAGTCAAACTGTAGCCACAGACTCCATTGCCCAATGGACTAATACTGCCTGAAAACTTACACCTTAGATGCAGAAGACATCCCTCAACCAAAACATAAACAAAACCCTGAACATCATAGCTAGCCTAAACCAAAACAGAGACAAATCATAAAGAGAGAGCCCTCTTTGATTACAGTTTGGCTAGAAACTGTAATCCAAAGATTGGTTAGTGGTTACCCCGGCCGTATTCCCTTGGGAGTCAAAGGGAACAACCTGGGAGTTAACATAATTGGCGACTCACACTGGGGAACAAAGCATATTATTTTTCAACTGTGGTCTGTCCATAGACTGTGGTTCTAAAAAGCTTGAGCAGTCCCTTAAAACAGTCCTAAATTATCCTAAAAATATCAAAAAACAAGTTCAGAAGCTGGCTCCTAAAAGGGAAACTAGACACACTAGGTCAAACCCTGACTCCAATCCACCAGCTATTTTTTAAAATCCTAATACAATCCTCAAGATCATTAGGAAGCAGCGGGAACAGGAGACCCTTGCTGACTCAAGTCCTGAGACAGCTCATCCAAACCCTGTTCCAACTCCAATCAAGGTTCTATTTCGGTCTACCCTTGGTTCCCCAGTTCACCATCCACATCTCAAAGCCCTACTTTTACACCATCATCCACTGCACATATTCCCTTGACCAACACTCTAGTTTCCACCTTTCCCACCACCCCTGTTGTACCAGTCATTCATGCTATCCCAGTTATCCCTGTCAACCCAATAAATCCTGCAAATATGGCTAATAGATATGCACCCCTGCAGTTACCTGCCAATGCTCCAGCTCTACCTCAGGACTATCAATCCAAGATCTCATATTTTGACTCCACTGGCCCTTTCACAGCAATTCAGCATGCCAGAAGGATGCAAGACCACTTTGAGAACTATGAAATAGATGATGACAGTGTGAGAATGAGAGTCTTTGTTCAGAGCCTCACAGGGGATGTAAGAACTTGGTTTAGATCACTGGCTGCAAATACCATCACAACTCCTGATGACCTTTATCAAGCCTTTACTAACAGATGGGAGAAGAAGAAAGATCCCCTGCACATACTTGGTGAATATGACACAATCAAACGAGGTCCTCAAGAGACCGTGTTGGAGTATTGTGCAAGATTTAATAATGTATATAATGCAATACCACAGAATTTAAGACCTCCCCCTGATTTGGCCTTGTACAAATTTCCTGATGGTTTTGACCCTGATATGGCATAAAAATTGAAGGAAAGAGCACCTGAAACCCTTGAAGAAGCCCAAAAGGTTGCTGTCACAGTAGAAGCTAACCTGATTGCCAAAAGAAACAGGGCAAGATTGGAAAAGAGAACCACCTTCAAAGAAGAACCCTCAGCCTTTGATCAAAAACTAGATGCAATACTTACTGGTATGAAGAGATTGGGTGATAGAGTAGAATCAGTTGAGAGAAAGTCATCATGGGAAGCACCACAAAATAACCCTATCAGGAATCCAAATTTTTGGAGAAATCAAAACCCAAACACTGGCAAAACCGGTTCTGATCCAGACATAAGGCATCCTTTCCAAGAAAACTATACTGAGGCATCCACTTCAAATGAGCAAACAGATGACACCCACATTAACCTAATGGGCCTGAATGATAAGTAGCAAGTTTTCTTGAGTCAAGAGGATCATAAAGATGATGACATTCAGCAATTCCAAACCAGGTCAGGTGAGTCATTTGACTTTAAACAAGGATATGACACAGTTGTGTATGAAGTTCATAAACAATATAAGCTAAGAAGCAGAACTATAAATGTGACACAGCCTGACAAGAAAAAGGACACTACACAACCTAAGAAAGCTATTATCACAGAACCAAGTGACAAAACTAGTCAAATTACAGATGAGGTAACAGTTGAGGAAATAGCTGAAACTTCTCCCTCAAAATAGCAACCAGTAGAGTCATCACCCTTGCAGCCCAATCCAACTAACACTCCTCAAGAGATGAGTAAGAAGGATAAGCCTCAAGATCAAGAAAGGAAACAAGAAGAAGACCTAGTGAATAAGGAAAAGGCTGTCACCCACAACACTAAGATATCATCTGAAAAGCCTTTTGACTTAGAAGCTGAAATTGGCAAATTGAAGATAGCTATTCCTCTTTCAGAACTAGCCAAGCATGACATTTATAGACAACAAATCAAGAAGTCCCTTCAAATTACTCGTAATAAAGATAATGTCAATGTGTTGGATGACACCCCAGAAATATTGTTCGGTCCAGAAGTTGATGGAAAAACAGCAGTCACAGGTATCTTACCTTTCTATGTCAGCCTGCATGTTCATGACAAGATACTACACAATGCAATGTTTGACTCAGGTGCCTCTCACAACTTGATGCCTAAATCAGTCATGGAAAGATTGAATCTAGATATTACAAGACCATACAAGGACTTATTCTCATTTGACTCCAGCCAAGTTAAGTGTTTAGGTCTGATAAAAGATCTATGTGTATCCCTAGTTCAGTATCCAAATAAAACAATTCTAATGGACGTTGTAGTTGCTGATATCCCACCCAAATATGGGATGTTGTTATCAAGGTCATGGGGGGCTAAACTCCAAGGTTCCCTACAACTAGACATGTCATATGCAACCATCTCAGTCTTTGGTCAACCCAAGAGGTTATATAGAGAGTCACTTATGAAATACATGGTCAGCAATGAAGAAAAACCTCAAAACTTTCCCATATATGCTGTCCATTCCGATATAGATTCATATATTCTCTTCAATGATAATTCAGGTCTTACAAATGATGAAGAAATCAAAACACTTGAACAAGATCAGGACATTAATGAACAAGCTGCTGCTCTAGAAATCAAGCTAATTCAATCAAGTGATCAGACTGTCCTAGAAGACAAACCAGGTAAAAAACCAGAGCTTCAACTCACTATCCCAGATCACAGAGAAGTTATTAAATCTCCCCTAGAAAAAGAGAACCAATGGTTTCTAGAATTTGATGGGTCAGTTAGCAAATTAGGGGCAGGAGCTGGGGTTTGGGTACATAACAAACAAAACAATCATGCAGAAGGCCGAGCCTATAGACTAAATTTCAAATGCACTAATAACATGGCAGAATATGAAGCTCTCTTGCTAGGCCTTAAGCTAGTAAAATCCTTACAAGCCATAAAAGTTTCAATTATGGGAGATTCAGACTTGATTATCCAACAGGTAAAGGGAAATTTTGTTACTAATGATAAAAGACTGAGATCTTATAGATCTTCTGCTGCTGAACTACTACAGTCCTTCACTGAATTTCAAATTACCAAGATTCCCAGGACCCATAACCTGCATGCTCATAGCTTGGCCACATTTGCAAGCACCTGCAAGTTACCTTTTGAGCCCCATCATTGCTTTACAGCTGAGGTAAAACACAGACCTTCTGTCCCAAACAATGTCAAAGACTGGCAAGTATTTGAAGATGATGCACAAATAAATAATTTCTTGACCTTGCAACAAGAATTTGCAGGACTAAATGAATTGAAGGCTAAACATGAGAGTGGAACAGATGTATTGGGCATATGGGACTCTTCTCTCCCTATCTTCAAGCTCCCTCGGGTCAACCAGTTTCCTGATTTAATCCATCTACTGCCGAATGCTATGACCCTACTCAGAGGGCTGTGCTTGACCCTTCAGGCTCAGTTGTTTTCTTTATCACCCCTGAAGCTATCAAAGAGATGCTGAACTTCAAGACTGAGAAGAAATTAGTTCCTTTATCACTAATAGATTTGATAAATCAAGGAGCTAGATTGACAGATGCTCAGGTCACCAAACTCAATCAGCTGTACATTGGCTCTGACTCTGTGAAGTATCCTCCTATTAACCAAGTATACCTCAACCAATTGGGCAGAGATCTTGCAGACATGATTAGTCCCATTTTGGGCTATAATTCAATTGAATTTGTTGATGAAACTGTGCTGGTGATCATGCTCATGTTCGCTCCTGGCAAGTCTCCAATCTGCTATGACTATGCCACCTACATCTCTGATAAGATACATGAGCAGTTCATGAACTTGGCAAGAGAAAAGGTGTTCAGATACACCTCTTACATCTACCACCTAATCCTATATTATCAACATGAAAAGTTTTCTTTTGCTGTGAAAAGAGTGGATGCCCAAGGCAATCCAAGGTCAGTGGTCTATTGGTCCTCTGTCTTCCACTGCAGACCTGACTCTCCATATACCTACTGTGAGTTCATAGATCTCTTCATCCACCCAGCCATGTCTCTGATGATGAGCTCACCTCCTCCAAGACTAACTGATGAGATGCAAAGGATACTTCAGTTGTCTAAATCTTACAGCATTGGGGACTGGTACTTCTACCAGAACCACACAGTTATAAGGATATATGGGTGTGAGTTGCCCCCATACAGATTGCCCAAATATGTGCCCATGAGATTGTTTGCCCTGGAATACTTCAGGCAATTTGGGAATGCTGATGTGCTACACTTTTCAGGCAGAGGCAAGAAAGCACAGCTCAAGGTCAGGAACCAATTAGGCCACTTTATCTACAACAAAAGGGAGGAAGGTTGGCAAGAGGCGGATAGAATGTTAGAATCCCTTGGCTTGAAAACCAGTTTCCTTTGGAAACCTTATGACCCCAATCACTTCATAAGCCTAAGAAGGGTCAAATATAGGCTGGCCAGTTATGACCACGTAAGGCTTCCTCATATAGAAAAGTATGCAAATCAAACAAAGTGGAGGAGAGGAACCTTAGAGGAGCCTATCACACAAGAAGAGTTAAATCAAAGAGCACTAAGAAATCTGAAAAAGGTGGCTGACCTAGAGCTTTGTCCACAGGTGTTTACTCTTCCAAGCACTCAAGTGGGAGCAGCTGCATCTTCCTCCACAACAAATCAGCAAGCAGCCAAAGCTACTGAGCAAACATCTACCAAGGGCAAGGAAATAGAAATGGAACCAGAACAGCCACCTCATGAGGAGGTACAGCAGCAACAACAACAGGCACAACAGCCACAAGAGGGGCAGCAAGAGAAAGAGCAGCCACTACAGCAAGAAAAGGCAGCTGAGGCCCCAATTTTTACTGAGCAGCAGCCACCACAAATTGTGCCTCCTAGGCAGGAAACAACAGCTGAAGCCTCAATCCTCCAAACCCCACAAAAGGAGGATATAAGTAGAAAGAGGGACAGAGAGACTCCCCTCACAACGACAACAACTCAAGGGGAGAAAAGACACAAAATGAATCCCCTTTCAGAAGAGGAAATGCCTATGGGGAAATCTTTGGGCATGGGCCCACCAAGTATGGAGGCCTCAGCAAGTTCCTTCCAGCAGGAACAAGAGAGGATAGTGGGAGGAGAAGTCAGCTCCTCAAGCCAGCAGAGAGAAGGTGAACTGAGCATCAAACAACAGTTCATTGACATAAAGAGGAGGAATGAGCCAATAAAAATACAGCTATATAATCATTTGTTGAAAATGGCTCCCACTAACCAGCAAAGACTGATGTCTGCATATGATGTTAATGAAGGCAAAATGATCATGAGTCACTTCATGCCAACTGCATTGCAACTACAGTCCCCTTCAGACTACTTGAGGACCAATCTTGAGGTCCTTGCCAAGGACATCCACCCAATGGACAAAATCGAATTGCATAAACAAACGGGTGAGATGGTGTATGCCTCCTTGGCAGATAAGACATTGGATAACTACAGGATAGAAAATAGCCTAAATAATACAGCTACCCAACTTGAGTTGGAGAGAGCATCCTCTCAAGCAAAGGACAACAGGATCAGGTCCTTAGAAGATATAATCATAGAGATTGGGCATGACCCCAAGGACATCAAGGGCATACAAGAAATATTGAAATTGAGGGATGCAGACATGGCAGCTTTGAGGAAAAAGATCAAAATCCCAGCAACTATTCACCCTCAAACAAAAGAAGTTGCCCAGCTGAGACATGATCAAGATGCGACAGCTTTGCTGGTGTCTTTATATAAACAACTGATCCAGACTCAAGAAAAGTTGGGAGAATCAGAGGCTGCATAGGCAGCATTGCAAGCAACATTACAGCAAAAGGAAGGAGGTCAAACATCTCAGCCTCCTCCAGAAATAATTAACCTTGAGGAAGCTCCTCCAGCTACTGCTCCCCTCACTCAACAAACAGAACAGGCAGCACCTTCTACCTCAGCACCACCACCAACAACAGAGCAGGCCCCAAGCCTGGACATGCAAAAGCTGAGAAATGAGATTCAGGCCCTGGAAGCCGAAATGATAGAATTAAATGATGCCAGGGAGAATTTAGCCAAGGTAAATGAAAGATATGATAAATCCAAGCAGACTTTGGCAGAAAAGGGCAGGGAAATAAAATCCCTCAAAGACAGGATAAAGGATCTAGAGAAGGAGCTCAAACTGGATAAATTAGTGGCTGAGCTCAAGACAGTGCTATGGGCCAATATTGGCCAATCCATCACTGATCAATGGCAGTATATTGAGACAATTCATGAACAGTTGGAGCTCATTGCAAAAGCACAGAGGGAAATTCAGAGATCAAGGGCCTCTCTAGGCAATATGCCTGAAGTTGCCAACAAGATGATCAATGTGCTTAATAATAGAACAAGTGCTCAGTTAGCAACTATGGGAATCTCCAACAGGACTGAGACTATTTTGTTAATAAAAAGGGTCCTAACACTAAGAAGCCTAGTGCAGACATTAGAAAGAAGGACCCAGGACATGCAGACAGAGGTCAATAGATTCATGGACAAATATGTGGCATTGCAAAATAGAGGTCTCCCTGGCTTACTGAACAGCGCAGGAAGGCTACTTACACATGAGAAGTATGCCAAGAGGGTCAACACATTCGCCACAAATCAGATCACTGAAAGGCCCAGCACCTCAGAGGAAACAGGTCCAGCTACAGGACAAAGTCTCTACAACAAGGTAGAAAATTTATTTTTTATCATGGATGAGATCAAACATCTATTTGAAGTGCCTCCAAACTTCTACAAATATACAGAGGCAGATGAGACTTTGGATGCAATCCTGAGACATCAATTGCCCACACAGGAATGGTGGACTAAGGCAATACAGATGATATTATAAACCAGAGCCTGTAAATCAAAATTTCCATTTAAATTCATAGGTGATCATGCACAGGAAAATTTGATAACACCAGCAGGCATGAAAAGGAAAATGCTGGGCCAACTCAGCAGAACTAATCAGCCAATAAAGCAAGATTGACAGCTATAGCTGACAGGCCAAAAAACTACAGCACGACAGCCATAAAGGCACATTTTTCCAGAGTTAAAGCAGAACGTTCAGACCGACTCAGTGGCCTCCAAAGGTCAAAACATCTTCTGACATACATAAAGAGCACTTATTTTGTATTCAATGATGTAATAACTTTCTTATCTACTATCTTGAAAAGTGGGTGAACGTATTCATTTCTAGAATGACTCAAGGCTCCAGATATTTTGTATGACCAATTGTATATATTCCCCCCTCGCATAATCTTGCATGGGTTGTTGTTGATCTCTCTTCAAGAGTTTCTTATGCTGTAAATTTTCCAGACTATTAATACAAAAGCTGATGGAATTTCCAAAGCTCTGCATTATCTGAGTCATTGTGGTGTTTTGTTGAATGTTACAGGATTCCTGCGTGTCTCATGAATCAATAAGTTTTCTTCAAACTCTTAGTTATGTGTTTTGTCATCTTCTCATAGCTCTTTCATGTTCTGTGTTTTACAGTTAATGGCAAAGAAAAAGAATAGTTATAGGATTTAATCACAGATTACCCTAGACTCAATCGATGCTATTATAAATGTTTTCTTCAGTTACAATTGTAGAGGTGTAATTCTTAATTGCTGCACTTTCAGACTATATACTTTCACTGTGATTGTTGTTTCATGAATTCAAGTTTGCTCCTGTACAACATATCTCTTTCTCACACCCAGCTTAGTGGAAAATTCTTAATTGCCTTTCACTGGTTGAACACACCTCATAATCACAATTTCAGATTTGTTCCATGAGATATTTAAATGGCCCTGTAATTTCAGTAACTCAACTCAATATTCAGTCAAACTGTAGCCACAGACTCCATTGCCCAATGGACTAATACTGCCTGAAAACTTACACCTTAGATGCAGAAGACATCCCTCAACCAAAACATAAACAAAACCCTGAACATCATAGCTAGCCTAAACCAAAACAGAGACAAATCATAAAGAGAGAGCCCTCTTTGATTACAGTTTGGCTAGAAACTGTAATCCAAAGATTGGTTAGTGGTTACCCCGGCCGTATTCCCTTGGGAGTCAAAGGGAACAACCTGGGAGTTAACATAATTGGCGACTCACACTGGGGAACAAAGCATATTATTTTTCAACTGTGGTCTGTCCATAGACTGTGGTTCTAAAAAGCTTGAGCAGTCCCTTAAAACAGTCCTAAATTATCCTAAAAATATCAAAAAACAAGTTCAGAAGCTGGCTCCTAAAAGGGAAACTAGACACACTAGGTCAAACCCTGACTCCAATCCACCAGCTATTTTTTAAAATCCTAATACAATCCTCAAGATCATTAGGAAGCAGCGGGAACAGGAGACCCTTGCTGACTCAAGTCCTGAGACAGCTCATCCAAACCCTGTTCCAACTCCAATCAAGGTTCTATTTCGGTCTACCCTTGGTTCCCCAGTTCACCATCCACATCTCAAAGCCCTACTTTTACACCATCATCCACTGCACATATTCCCTTGACCAACACTCTAGTTTCCACCTTTCCCACCACCCCTGTTGTACCAGTCATTCATGCTATCCCAGTTATCCCTGTCAACCCAATAAATCCTGCAAATATGGCTAATAGATATGCACCCCTGCAGTTACCTGCCAATGCTCCAGCTCTACCTCAGGACTATCAATCCAAGATCTCATATTTTGACTCCACTGGCCCTTTCACAGCAATTCAGCATGCCAGAAGGATGCAAGACCACTTTGAGAACTATGAAATAGATGATGACAGTGTGAGAATGAGAGTCTTTGTTCAGAGCCTCACAGGGGATGTAAGAACTTGGTTTAGATCACTGGCTGCAAATACCATCACAACTCCTGATGACCTTTATCAAGCCTTTACTAACAGATGGGAGAAGAAGAAAGATCCCCTGCACATACTTGGTGAATATGACACAATCAAACGAGGTCCTCAAGAGACCGTGTTGGAGTATTGTGCAAGATTTAATAATGTATATAATGCAATACCACAGAATTTAAGACCTCCCCCTGATTTGGCCTTGTACAAATTTCCTGATGGTTTTGACCCTGATATGGCATAACAATTGAAGGAAAGAGCACCTGAAACCCTTGAAGAAGCCCAAAAGGTTGCTGTCACAGTAGAAGCTAACCTGATTGCCAAAAGAAACAGGGCAAGATTGGAAAAGAGAACCACCTTCAAAGAAGAACCCTCAGCCTTTGATCAAAAACTAGATGCAATACTTACTGGTATGAAGAGATTGGGTGATAGAGTAGAATCAGTTGAGAGAAAGTCATCATGGGAAGCACCACAAAATAACCCTATCAGGAATCCAAATTTTTGGAGAAATCAAAACCCAAACACTGGCAAAACCGGTTCTGATCCAGACATAAGGCATCCTTTCCAAGAAAACTATACTGAGGCATCCACTTCAAATGAGCAAACAGATGACACCCACATTAACCTAATGGGCCTGAATGATAAGTAGCAAGTTTTCTTGAGTCAAGAGGATCATAAAGATGATGACATTCAGCAATTCCAAACCAGGTCAGGTGAGTCATTTGACTTTAAACAAGGATATGACACAGCTGTGTATGAAGTTCATAAACAATATAAGCTAAGAAGCAGAACTATAAATGTGACACAGCCTGACAAGAAAAGGACACTACACAACCTAAGAAAGCTATTATCACAGAACCAAGTGACAAAACTAGTCAAATTACAGATGAGGTAACAGTTGAGGAAATAGCTGAAACTTCTCCCTCAAAATAGCAACCAGTAGAGTCATCACCCTTGCAGCCCAATCCAACTAACACTCCTCAAGAGATGAGTAAGAAGGATAAGCCTCAAGATCAAGAAAGGAAACAAGAAGAAGACCTAGTGAATAAGGAAAAGGCTGTCACCCACAACACTAAGATATCATCTGAAAAGCCTTTTGACTTAGAAGCTGAAATTGGCAAATTGAAGATAGCTATTCCTCTTTCAGAACTAGCCAAGCATGACATTTATAGACAACAAATCAAGAAGTCCCTTCAAATTACTCGTAATAAAGATAATGTCAATGTGTTGGATGACACCCCAGAAATACTGTTCGGTCCAGAAGTTGATGGAAAAACAACAGTCACAGGTATCTTACCTTTCTATGTCAGCCTGCATGTTCATGACAAGATACTACACAATGCAATGTTTGACTCAGGTGCCTCTCACAACTTGATGCCTAAATCAGTCATGGAAAGATTGAATCTAGATATTACAAGACCATACAAGGACTTATTCTCATTTGACTCCAGCCAAGTTAAGTGTTTAGGTCTGATAAAAGATCTATGTGTATCCCTAGTTCAGTATCCAAATAAAACAATTCTAATGGACGTTGTAGTTGCTGATATCCCACCCAAATATGGGATGTTGTTATCAAGGTCATGGGGGGCTAAACTCCAAGGTTCCCTACAACTAGACATGTCATATGCAACCATCTCAGTCTTTGGTCAACCCAAGAGGTTATATAGAGAGTCACTTATGAAATACATGGTCAGCAGTGAAGAAAAACCTCAAAACTTTCCCATATATGTTGTCCATTCCGATATAGATTCATATATTCTCTTCAATGATAATTCAGGTCTTACAAATGATGAAGAAATCAAAACACTTGAACAAGATCAGGACATTAATGAACAAGCTGCTGCTCTAGAAATCAAGCTAATTCAATCAAGTGATCAGACTGTCCTAGAAGACAAACCAGGTAAAAAACCAGAGCTTCAACTCACTATCCCAGATCACAGAGAAGTTATTAAATCTCCCCTAGAAAAAGAGAACCAATGGTTTCTAGAATTTGATGGGTCAGTTAACAAATTAGGGGCAGGAGCTGGGGTTTGGGTACATAACAAACAAAACAATCATGCAGAAGGTCGAGCCTATAGACTAAATTTCAAATGCACTAATAACATGGCAGAATATGAAGCTCTCTTGCTAGGCCTTAAGCTAGTAAAATCCTTACAAGCCATAAAAGTTTCAATTATGGGAGATTCAGACTTGATTATCCAACAGGTAAAGGGAAATTTTGTTACTAATGATAAAAGACTGAGATCTTATAGATCTGCTGCTGCTGAACTACTACAGTCCTTCACTGAATTTCAAATTACCAAGATTCCCAGGACCCATAACCTGCATGCTCATAGCTTGGCCACATTTGCAAGCACCTGCAAGTTACCTTTTGAGCCCCATCATTGCTTTACAGCTGAGGTAAAACACAGACCTTCTGTCCCAAACAATGTCAAAGACTGGCAAGTATTTGAAGATGATGCACAAATAAATAATTTCTTGACCTTGCAACAAGAATTTGCAGGACTAAATATTGACACTGAGGGAGAAAGTCAATCACAAATACTTGAAGGAGCAAGTCAATCACAAATACTTGAAAGATCAAGTCAATCACAAATACAGAGTAAACAGAATAACAAGCCAATATCACCTAAGACAGCTCACCAAATCCTACATCCAACAATTTTCAACAAAGACAATATACAAAAAATTCAACAAATCAGTTGTGAAGAAGTGGCTGATGCTGAGGCTGAAGTAATACAATTGAAAGACAATTTTCTTCCAGCAGGCCTAACTCCACTAGAGGATATCTTTGATTCAAATGATGTCCCAAGAAAACCAAAAATGCAGCCCCTTAACTCTGCCATTGAAGAATGCAACATTGGAACCATTGAAAAGCCCAAGATAATAAAATTATCTGCTTCCCTACCCACTGATCAAAAGCCCAAATACATTGAACTTTTCAAAGAGTTTCAAGATGTCTTTGCATGGAGTTATGAGGACTTAAAATCCTATGACACCTCTGTTATCCAACACACAATCCCTCTCAAGCCAAATCAAAAGCCATTCAAGAAAAAATTGAGAAGAATAAACCCCATGCTTCTCCCTGCAATTGAGAAAGAGGTACAAAAAATGTTTAAAGCTGGTATCATAGCACCAATCAGGTTTTCTGATTGGATCTCAAATTTGGTGCCTACAAGAAAGAAAACTGGTGAAATAAGACTCTGTGTTGATCTTAGAAACCTAAACCAAGTATCCCTCAAAGACAACTATCCCTTACCTAAGATGGATCACATTCTCCAAAGAGTGGTAGGAGCATCAAGGATCTCACTACTTGATGGATTCTCAGGTTTTAATCAAATCCTAGTGCACCCTGATGATCAAGACAAAACTGCATTCACAACCCCATGGGGAACTTTTAAATATGTAAAAATGCCTTTTGGATTGAAAAATGCAGGGGCAACATTTCAAAGAGCAATGGATATTGCTTTTTCCAAAGAGATTCATGACTTCCTTGTCATTTATTTGGATGACCTCACACCTTTCTCAAAATCAGACCAAGAACATTTGAAACATTTGAGACAGATCTTCCTAACATGTAGGAAATATGGAATTTCCTTGAACCCAAAGAAGTCTCTATTTGGTTTGGAAGAAGGAAAGCTTTTGGGACATATCATTTCAAAGGATGGCATCAGAATTGACCCAGATAGGATACAAGCTATCTTGCAAATGCCCCACCCAAGAAACATCAAAGAATTACAAGCCTTCTTGGGTAAGATCAACTTCTTGAGAAGGTTTATCCCAAACTTAGCAGAATTGATCAGATTACTAAATAGCATGCTAAAGAAGGACTCAAAATTGAAATGGATAGTTGAAGCAAATCAAGCCTTTGAAGGCATAAAATTGGCCCTTACCCAAACTCCAGTTACAACAAATCCTCAATTTGACAGGGAATTTATCATTTTCTCTTTTGCCTCCCAGCATACTATTGCTGTTGTTTTATTACAAAAAGATGACCAAGGAAATGAGAAACCCATTGCTTTCTTTAGCAGAGCTCTTAGAGATGCACCTCTGAAATATCAAATCATGGAGAAACAAGCTTATGCTTTGGTCAAGGCCATTAAATAATTTAGGATTTACATCCTTTATTCCCATGTTATAGCTTATGTGCCAAGTCCCATTGTTAAAGACATTCTCACTCAAGAAAACTTGGAAGGTAGAAGAGGAAAATGGATTGCCAACATCTTGGAATTTGATATTGAGATAAAACCAACAAAACTAATAAAAGGGCAAGGCTTGGCCAAACTAATGACAGAAGCAAACTTCCAAGCCCTAGACATAAACCAGCTGGACAATGAACCGGAGTTGGCGACTCCAAAGATCAATGTAGCCTTTGAACAATCCCCTTGGTACTCTGATATATGCTATGTGTTACAAAACCTGTGTGCTCCACCAGGATTGTCCAGAACTAAGTGTAGGTTCCTAAAAATGAAAGCTTCAAGATTTTGTGTCATGGAAGGCAATTTGCTTTGGAAAAACCATGAAGGTATACTGTTAAACTGCCTGATTGAAAATGAAGCTAACAATATCACCAAAGAATTTCATGCAGGTGACTGTGGTGGACACTTGTACTGGAAGTCCACCGTGGATAAAATACTCAGGGCTGGTTACTATTGGCCCACTGTTTTCTCTGATGTCAAGAAATTCACCACCTCTTGTCACAATTGTCAAGTGTTTGAGGGAAAGATAAAGTTATTGCCACTTCCTTTGAGGCCTATTGCAACAGAGAGACCTTTTCAACAATGGGGCTTGGATTTCATTGGGGAAATTCACCCTTCATCTTCAGGCCAACATAGATGGATTCTAACAGCTACAGACTACTTTACTAAATGGATTGAAGCTGTTCCATGCAGACAAGCAAATGATTCCACTATCATTCAGTTCCTTGAGACTAATATTCTTTCTAGATTTGGTTGTCCTGATAAAATAATAACAGACAATGCTGCTGCCTTCAGATCTAAGAAGATGGCGAATTTCTGCCACAAATTTCACATTACCTTGGGCCATTCTACTGCATATTATCCCCAAGGAAATGGCCTTGCTGAATCATCAAACAAAAGCCTTGTGAACATCATAAAGAAGGTATTGGACGAAAATAAGAAGAATTGGCATAAGAAGCTTGTGAATGCCTTATGGGCAGATAGACTAACAACCAAAAGATCAATTGGGATCAACCCATATGAGTTAGTTTATGGATTAGAAGCCAAATTTCCTTCATCACTGGGAATCCCTGTCATGAAATTACTTCAAGAGAGTCAAGCTGAGCCAAATGATATGCAAAGAAGGATAAATCAAATAATATGTTTGCAGCAAACTAGAGACCAAGTTTACAGCAGAGTTCAAGTTTTACAAGAAAAGTTAAAGAAAGCCTTTGACAAAAGGACCAAGGCAGAAGATTTTAATGTTGGAGACAAAGTCCTCAAGTGGGACTCAAGAAGAGAAGATAAGGGAAAACATGGAAAATTTGATTCCCTTTGGAGAGGACCATTTGTTGTTCAAGAAATACAAGGAAACAATACTTATTTCCTTAAAGGTCTTAATGAAACTGATTTGGATGAAGGTCCTGTGAATGGCAGGATGTTGAAGCACTATTTTGACTACTACCCATAAGTGCAGCCTGAGTTTCCCTTGTACATATTCAGGTGTATATATTACTTTCTGTTAAAAGGTAAAAATGCAATTTCTCAAGTTTTATTAGTTATCAGCAAAAGGCAAATGAGTTCAGAGATCTACCAAGATGGGAAGAGTACAGTTTGGCATGTCAAAGCAGCATACTTCAGGATTTAGTAAAAGCAGTCAAGGGCCCAGGCATTCTGACCTCCTGTTCTTGGCTTTTCAAATGGAAAAGCCATCCCCATGTGGAGCCACTGTTAGCTACCTATACCAATAGGTTTCATATTTCATGATTGGCAAAGAAAGTTCCAAATATGCTCTGCTTTGGTGATACAAAGATCCCATATTTCCAAAAGGAGACCAGGTGTGTATATAGCCTCATGTTGATTAAGTTTAAATGGGTGGTCCAAAAGCCTAATCTGGATCATGCCATGTTTCAATTTTTCTGTTGTAGAATAGAGAAATAAGTCTGTCCAAACTGTTTAATCTTGCCAGACCAGTAGCTTAGGTAGAGAAGTAAGGTTCCCAACTGCTTAATCTGGGACCTTGGAAGCAATAAGGGTAGTTCTAGATAGAAAATCAAAAGGAAAAAGCCAAAGAAAAAAAAAGGCACATAAGGGTCTGCAAGTCTAAGTGCACCCTCCATGAAGAAACAAAAAATGCTAGGCAAGTAGATGGGTAGGCAGATGTGGTTGCAGAAATGTCATTCCTTACAATTCAATGTGTGCTAACCTATTCACAAAGGAATATCAATGGATTGAGAAGGTCTTCTTCTCCATCATGTTGCAACAAAATAAAGAAGCATGACTAACTTCCTTTTCCCCCTTTTCACCTTCATTACTAACATCCCTTCATCAGTTGTGTTGATGAAAGAATTTGAGGTTTCATGATGGTTCTTATTCCTTTGAAAGCCACATTTCTTGTCTAAAAATCTTTTTATTTTGATCTACTCCCTAAGCTAAGCTATCTTCACATAAACTTAGTGATTTCACTCCTCATTCACCTTTTCCATCCATATTAACCCCTAACTTCTATTATCTAAATCCCCTATGTTACCCTTTCCCTACTATTATAACACTATGGTGTATAAACCCCAAGCATTGTATGAATATCCCTCCCCTTGGCATTATAGCCCTATGTTCACTATCAGGGATTAAATTGACATCTGGTCAGTTTAAGAGCCCTAGTCCTTACCCCTCTTTCCCCTTTAGAAGTCATTTAACCCACTAAACCCTTCATTTGCCAAGAAACCTTGTGATAAACCCCTTTTTACCCCTAACCCGCTTCATTTGCAAAATACATACAAAAAACCCACTTTTTTCCATTTACCCAAAGTCCTAGCGCTATCCGCATTTTTATAAAAAACATTGAAAAAACCATGTAAATTGCCAAAATCCTAAGGTTCCCGCCGGGCGCAAATCTCAAAAGAAATATTATTTTAATCCCGCCCCCCATCCGTATCGTCCGGCCACCTCAACGATCCGTCGACCGTCGGATCGGGCCCTTTTCATCCGACGGCCCTCGTGCATTTCGGACCGGCCCCGACGTCCGAAAGATACCGTCCGAAATTTGTCAGAGGGTGACGTCAGGCCTCTGCCACGCGTCACCCCCACATTGTATCGGAGGCCCCTCTGACAATTCCGCTTCCGTATGGAAGGCGGTGCGATATGAAACCGCTAACCACTTCCGGTTTCGGTGAACCCGCCTGCCAGCGTCATCACCGCGTCGGCGCCCCCGTCCGCCTGTGCTCCACCTGTCTGCCACCTCACCATCCCCGTGGACCTCTCTTATGCTGCCACGTCACCCGATGACGTCATGCTGACGTCATCTGACCTTGACCCCACCTAATGACGTCATGCTGACGTCATCCAAAAAAAGCGCCAATGTTCCAAAAAATCCATATTTTGGCCAAAATTTCGCGTTTTTTGCACTTTTTGCAAAAACGGCTGTCGTTTTCTCTGCATGTTTTTCACGTCCAAACTCACGCCAACCTGCTGAATTCGACCTGGAGACCGCTGGCGCGCCATTTCCACCTGCATTCGTGACCATTGTTAATAGTTGCCAGGTATTTATCCCTGTAAATCCCTCCTGTGCCTCGTTTTGTCTGTAAATCGCCAAAACTAGCTTAAAACAGTGAAAAAACACATAATTCACCGGCGAATCCCCTGTGCCTAGTCCCCATTTGCACTGTAAGGTCGAAATTCACCAGCTGAGCTTTATATTACCAGTGTTTTCATAAAATTTACATTCAGTTCGCGCAATCGTGGACTGGTAGCCTAAACTGCACCAATTTGCTGTGAAAAAGAGTTTAAAGCCAGGCATTTGTCTTATCCATACTTTGAGCAGTATTTCAATTGCTGTAATTAACCATTCATTCTCTGTTCATCAGTAATTCACCTTTCTTTTAAAGAAAAACTCTTTGGTGTTGCTCTGCACAGTAACACCAGTTTATAAACAACAGAAATCCTAAAGGTGACCATGGATCCTCCAGTAGCACCTGTTGCCTTGAACGTTGCCCCTTTAAATACCCCTCAGAGAGAATTGGACTGGCAACCTCTAGCAGACCTGGATTATCAAATATCAGAGGAAATGCTGATGAAGACCAAGTTCCACATCCACTTGCTAAATGAATTGAAGGCTAAACATGAGAGTGGAACAGATGTATTGGGCATATGGGACTCTTCTCTCCCTATCTTCAAGCTCCCTCAGGTCAACCAGTTTCCTGATTTAATCCATCTATGTGCCGAATGCTATGACCCTACTCAGAGGGCTGTGCTTGACCCTTCAGGCTCAGTTGTTTTCTTTATCACCCCTGAAGCTATCAAAGAGATGCTGAACTTCAAGACTGAGAAGAAATTATTTCCTTTATCATTAATAGATTTGATAAATCAAGGAGCTAGATTGACAGATGCTCAGGTCACCAAACTCAATCAGTTGTACATTGGCTCTGACTCTGTGAAGTATCCTCCTATTAACCAAGTATACCTCAACCAATTGGGCAGAGATCTTGCAGACATGATTAGTCCCATTTTGGGTTATAATTCAATTGAATTTGTTGATGAAACTGTGCTGGTGATCATGCTCATGTTCGCTCCTAGCAAGTCTCCAATCTGCTATGACTATGCCACCTACATCTCTGATAAGATACATAAGCAGTTCATGAACTTGGCAAGAGAAAAGGTGTTCAGATACACCTCTTACATCTACCACCTAATCCTATATTATCAACATGAAAAGTTTTCTTTTGCTGTGAAAAGAGTGGATGCCCAAGGCAATCCAAGGTCAGTGGTCTATTGGTCCTTTGTCTTCCACTGCAGACCTGACTCTCCATATACCTACTGTGAGTTCATAGATCTCTTCATCCACCCAGCCATGTCTCTGATGATGAGCTCACCTCCTCCAAGACTAACTGATGAGATGCAAAGGATACTTCAGTTGTCTAAATCTTACAGCATTGGGGACTGGTACTTCTACCAGAACCACACAGTTATAAGGATATATGGGTGTGAGTTGCCCCCATACAAATTGCCCAAATATGTGCCCATGAGATTGTTTGCCCTGGAATACTTCAGGCAATTTGGGAATGCTGATGTGCTACACTTTTCAGGCAGAGGCAAGAAAGCACAGCTCAAGGTCAGGAACCAATTAGGCCACTTTATCTACAACAAAAGGGAGGAAGGTTGGCAAGAGGTGGATAGAATGTTAGAATCCCTTGGCTTGAAAACCAGTTTCCTTTGGAAACCTTATGACCCCAATCACTTCATAAGCCTAAGAAGGGTCAAATATAGGTTGGCCAGTTATGACCACGTAAGGCTTCCTCATATAGAAAAGTATGCAAATCAAACAAAGTGGAGGAGAGGAACCTTAGAGGAGCCTATCACACAAGAAGAGTTAAATCAAAGAGCACTAAGAAATCTGAAAAAGGTGGCTGACCTAGAGCTTTGTCCACAGGTGTTTACTCTTCCAAGCACTCAAGTGGGAGCAGCTGCATCTTCCTCCACAGCAAATCAGCAAGCAACCAAAGCTACTGAGCAAACATCTACCAAGGGCAAGGAAAAGGAAATGGAACCGGAATAGCCACCTCATGAGGAGGTACAGCAGCAACAACAACAGGCACAACAGCCACAAGAGGGGCAGCAAGAGAAAGAGCAGCAACTACAGCAAGAAAAGGCAGCTGAGGCCCCAATTTTTACTGAGCAGCAGCCACCACAAATTGTGCCTCCTAGGCAGGAAACAACAGCTGAAGCCTCAATCCTCCAAACCCCACAAAAGGAGGATATAAGTAGAAAGAGGGACAGAGAGACTCCCCTCACAACGACAACAACTCAAGGGGAGAAAAGACACTAGATGAATCCCCTTTCAGAAGAGGAAATACCTATGGGGCAATCTTTGGGAATGGGCCCACCAAGTATGGAGGCCTTAGCAAGTTCCTTCCAGCATGAACAAGAGAGGATAGTGGGAGGAGAAGTCAGCTCCTCAAGCCAGCAGAGAGAAGGTGAACTGAGAATCAAACAGCAGTTCATTGACATAAAGAGGAGGAATGAGCCAATAAAAATACAGCTATATAATCATTTGTTGAAAATGGCTCCCACTAACCAGCAAAGGCTGATGTCTGCATATGATGTTAATGAAGGAAAAATGATCATGAGTCACTTCATGCCAACTGCATTGCAACCACAGTCCCCTTCAGACTACTTGAGGACCAATCTTGAGGTCCTTGCCAAGGACATCCACCCAATGGACAAAATCGAATTGCATAAACAAACGGGTGAGATGGTGTATGCCTCCTTGGCAGATAAGACATTGGATAACTACAGGCTAGAAAATAGCCTAAATAATACAGCTGCCCAACTTGAGTTGGAGAGAGCATCCTCTCAAGCAAAGGACAACAGGATCAGGGCCTTAGAAGATATAATCATAGAGATTGGGCATGACCCCAAGGACATCAAGGGCATACAAGAAATATTGAAATTGAGGGATGCAGACATGGCAGCTTTGAGGAAAAAGATCAAAATCCCAGCAACTATTCACCCTTAAACGGAAGAAGTTTCCCAGCTGAGACATGATCAAGATGCGACAGCTTTACTGGTGTCTTTATATAAACAGCTGATCCAGACTCAAGAAAAGTTGGGAGAATCAGAGGCTGCACAGGCAGCATTGCAAGCAGCATTACAGCAAAAGGAAGGAGGTCAAACATCTCAGCCTCCTCCAGAAATATTTAACCTTGAGGAAGCTCCTCCAGCTACTGCTCCCCTCACTCAACAAATAGAACAGGCAGCACCTTCTACCTCAGCACCACCACCAACAACAGAGCAGGCCCCAAGCCTGGACATGCAAAAGCTGAGAAATGAGATTCAGGCCCTGGAAGCCCAAATGACAGAATTAAATGAGGCCAGGGAGAATTTAGCCAAGGTAAATGAAAGATATGATAAATCCAAGCAGACTGTGGCAGAAAAGGGCAGGGAAATAAAAGCCCTCAAAGACAGGATAAAGGAGCTAGAGAAGGAGCTCAAACTAGATAAAGTAGTGGCTGAGCTCAAGACAGTGCTATGGGCCAATATTGGCCAATCCATCACTGATCAATGGCAGTATATTGAGACAATTCATGAACAGTTGGAGCTCATTGCAAAAGCACAGAGGGAAATTCAGAGATCAAGGGCCTCTCTAGGGAATATGCCTGAAGTTGCCAACATGATGATCAATGTGCTTAATAATAGAACAAGTGCTCAGTTAGCAACTATGGGAATCTCCAACAGGACTGAGACTATTTTGTTAATAAAGAGGGTCCTAACACTAAGAAACCTAGTGAAGACATTAGAAAGAAGGACCCAAGACATGCAGACAGAGGTCAATAGATTCATGGACAAATATGTGGCATTGCAAAACAGAGGTCTCCCTGGCTTACTGAACAGCGCAGGAAGGCTACTTACACATGAGCAGTATGCCAAGAGGGTCAACACATTCGCCACAAATCAGATCACTGAAAGGCCCAGCACCTCAGAGGAAACAGGGCCAGCTATAGGAAAAAGTCTCTACAACAGGGTAGAAAATTTATTTTTTATCATGGATGAGATCAAACATCTGTTTGAAGTGCCTCCAAACTTCTACAAATATACAGAGGCAGATGAGACTTTGGATGCAATTCTGAGACATCAATTGCCCACACAGGAATGGTGGACTAAGGCAATACAGATGATATTATAAACCAGAGCCTGTAAATCAAATTTCCATTTAAATTCATAGGTGATCATGCACAGGAAAATTTGATAACACCAGCAGGCATGAAAAGGAAAAGGCTGGGCCAACTCAGCAGAACTAATCGGCCAATAAAGCAAGATTGACAGCTACAGGTGACAGGGCCAAAAAACTACAGCACGACAGCCATAAAGGCACATTTTTCCAGAGTTAAAGCAGAACGTTCAGACCGACTCAGTGGCCTCCAAAGGTCAAAATATCTTCTGACATACATAAAGAGCACTTATTTTGTATTCAATGATGTAATAACTTTCTTATCTACTATCTTGAAAAGTGGGTGAACGTATTCATTTCTAGAATGACTCAAGGCTCCAGATATTTTGTATGACCAATTGTATATATTCCCCCCTCGCATAATCTTGCAGGGGTTGTTGTTGATCTCTCTTCAAGAGTTTCTTATGCTGTAAATTTTCCAGACTATTAATACAAAAGCTAATGGAATTTCCAAAGCTCTACATTATCTGAGTCATTGTGGTGTTTTGCTGAATGTTACAGGATTCCTGCGTGTCTCATGAATCAATAAGTTTTATTCAAACTCTTAGTTATGTGTTTTGTCATCTTCTCATAGCTCTTTCATGTTCTGTGTTTTACAGTTAATGGCAAAGAAAAAGAATAGTTATAGGATTTAATCACAGATTACCCTAGACTCAATCGATGCTATTCTAAATGTTTTCTTCAGTTACAGTTGTAGAGGTGTAATTCTTAATTGCTGCACTTTCAGACTATATACTTTCACTGTGATTGTTGTTTCATGAATTCAAGTTTGCTCCTGTACAACATATCTCTTTCTCACACCCAGCTTAGTGGAAAATTCTTAATTGCCTTTCACTAGTTGAACACACCTCATAATCACAATTTCAGATTTGTTCCATGAGATATTTAAATGGCCCTGTAATTTCAGTAACTCAACTCAATATTCAGTCAAACTGTAGCCACAGACTCCATTGCCCAATGGACTAATACTGCCTGAAAACTTACACCTTAGATGCAGAAGACATCCCTCAACCAAAACATAAACAAAACCCTGAACATCATAGCTAGCCTAAAATACTACTAAAACAGAGACAAATCATAAAGAGAGAGCCCTCTCTGATTACAGTTTGGCTAGAAACTGTAATCCAAAGATTGGTTAGTGGTTACCCCGGCCGTATTCCCTTGGGAGTCAAAGGGAACAACCTGGGAGTTAACAACTGGGAAGGAAACATTGTCAATTGTTATGCAACCAACTCACAAAATAGAAGAAAATATAGATCAATGACTTAAAAAATATCTTCTTTGAGGGGGAACCTCCTTTACATTACGTAAATGAACAATTCTTGGATCTCTCAAATGATAAGACCTCCTTAGTATATATAGGAGTCTAAGGGGTCATAATATAATCAGAGCCTACATAACAATAATAATGTAACGGCACAACAAAAGAAATAATGAGCTTCTATGGGGCACAATAATTACAACATGTTGGATACATGGGCACAACAATAACAATAGGGAGCTACACTACCAATAATAATAAGGGGAATACACTAGTACTATTGGGACCTAACATGTGCCTCTCCTTCAAAAAAAAATTGTCCTTGAAGCTTGAGTAGTTTCATATGCTTCTATTTAAAATTCTCATCCTCCCATGTGGAATGTTCAGTGAGTAAGTTCTTCCACTTAATGGGATACTCTAAAATTAATCAATTTCATAGCTTTCGGGTTCTTGTTTACATGGCTGCTTCAGACTCAAATATGATTTTTCCTTATTCGTCGAGTTCTGGAAACATTGTTTAAACAAGGAGCTTGTCATCAATAACCTTATTTAAGCATGAAACATGGAAAATTGGGTGTACTCAGAAGATGTAGGCAGGTCTAATTTGTGTGCCATAATACCAATATTTTCCAACACCTTGTAAGGACCATAATACTTGGGTGATAATTTATTATCCTTCTTTTGCTTGAGGGACATTTGTTTGTATGGTTGTAGCTATAAAAATATTCAGTCGCCTACATCAAATCTTCTTTCACTGTGATGTTGATCTGCCTGTTGCATCATTCGATTATGTGCCAGAGTGAGGTTATCCTTTAAGAGTTGGAGAATTTATTGTTGATGCTCGATGTGATCTCCACTGCTTGAACCTTATAATTTTCTCTTAAATATGATGTGATGGATGGTGGATGATATCCATAAAGTGTCATAAATGGGGTAACTTTTGTTGCAGTATGGAAGAAAGTGTTATACCACCATTCAACTAGAGGTAAGCACTTGACCCATTGTGTTTATTTATCATATACAAAGAAACACAGATATCCTTCCAAACATTTATTCACTATCTCAGTTTTCCCATCAGATTGAGGATGATAAGATGAGCTATGAACTAATTGAGTACCATGAGAAGAAAATAATTTCATCCAAAAATTTCCAGTGAAAATGGAATCTCTTTCACTTACAAAAATCTTTAGGTTTCCATGTAGCTTTTGAATTGTTTCCATAAATGCAATAGAAATTGTACTGGCTTTAAAAGGATGAGATAACACAAAAAATGTGCATATTTGGTAAGTCTAACAACTACCACCATGATGACACTCTTTTATTCATACTTGGGTAAACCTGTGCTAAAATCCATTAAGACCTCCTCCCAACGCTAACTTGGAATGGAACAAACCCGTGATCTTAATAGTCTCAACTTTATTTTGTTGGTAAACCAAGAATTCTGCCACAAAATTATGAATATCAGCTTTAAGGCCATCCCAAAAAAATTCCTTCTTGACCCTATGGTAAGTTTTTAAAAATCTTGAGTGCCCTACTAAGGGTGAGGTGTACAATTTCAAAATAATCTTTTGCTTGAGTTGGGAATTCTTATGAAGATATAAGCGATCTTTGCACCATAATGAATCACTTTTCCATATAAATGTGTCATATGTACTAGGACCTTGCTGCAATTTTGAATGAGTGTCCACACCTCTCCTTCATTCTTCCATTCATCCCTTGCTTCGATTATCCAATCAGGTTGGATAACAAAAATGGCACAAATAAATGCTTCCACATCCTCATCCTTTTGAGAGTGCATCTACAACAGGATTTTGCATCACATTTTTGTAGATGATTTGAAAGTCATAACTCAACATCTTTGTGATCCATTTTTGTTGCTCTTATGAAGATAACCTTTGTTCCAAAAATTATTTAAGACTATCATGATTTGTTTTTACCTTGAAGTGTCTTCCCATTAGGTAAGGTCTCCATTTCTTTAGTGCATGTATTATTACCAACATTTCCTTTTCATAAATAGGTTTTTGTAAATACTTTCCTTTGATTGGATGACTTTCAAAGGCAATGGGTCTTCCTTCTTGCATTAAAACAACACCAATTCCATTTCATGAGGCATCACATTCCACAATAAAGGTTTTTGGAAGTATGGTGTAGCTAAGACCAGTGCTTGGAACATTACCTCTTTAAGATGTTCGAAGGCCTTAGTTGCTTCTGGACTCCAAGAAAATGCATATTTCTTTAGTAATGTTCTTACAGGTGCTACTATTCTCCCATAATTCTTAACAAACTTGTGACAATACCCTGTCAACTCGAGAAATCCTCAAATATTCTTTATGGTTGTGGGTATTTTCCATTCTTTAATGGCTTTAATTTTGTTAGGGTCTACCTTAACACCCTCATGAGATAGAATATGACCCAAATATTCCATCTCATGTACTCCAAAGAAACATTTGGAGGTTTTTTCATATAATTTTTTCTCCTCCAATAGTTTGAGCACTTGGTGAACATGTTGAACATGATTCTTCCAAGACTTGTTGTAGATTAGTATATCATTCAAAAAAACTAACACAATTTTTCTAAGGAAGGGCTTGAAAATGGAATTCATCAAACCTTGAATGGTGGAAAGTGCATTAGTAAGGCCAAAAGGTATGACCAAAAATTCATAATGGCCCTCATGAGTTATGAATGTTGTTTTCAAAATGTATTTAGTATCCATTCTAATTTGATGATATCCTAAACGAAGATCTAGCTTGGTGAAGTAAATTAATCCATGTAATTCATCCAACAATTTATCAATTAAAGGAATGGGAAATTTATCTTTAATAGTGATATTTTTTAGCTCCCTATAATCCAAACGCATATGCCATGATCCATACTTCTTGTGCACCTATACTATTGGAGCAGGGAAAGAACCTTGACCGGGTTGAATTATACTACTTGTTACACAGTATTTTTTCATGCCTCCTTCACTTCCATGTTTCATACCCCGAAGTGTCCAAAACTTGGCAATCATGCAGTGTACCCATCCTGATATGTAGCTTAGATCCTTCCTGAAACACTGATGGAAACATTCCTTGAGCCTTCCATGAAGAAGCAAGCTCTAAAACAATAATTTTAGGACCAACGCGACCCTGACACTGGAAACTCGTGCTAGTTGCTAGTTGCACTATAATAGCCTCGCGATGCCAATGCACTTTTTGCTTGGATACAAGCACTGATCCCCAAAAGGAAAGTTTTACCAAGGAGGACAAGAAGCTTCATGATCTAGAGGCTTCCAGAACGATGAGATGGAGGTTTTTTGTTGTGGATGTGGTCGAATTCTCCCAATATTGGCCTTTGATATTATCCCTATGAGCTACCTCCTTTAGATGAGGGCCTTCTCCTATCTTTGGAAAGATCCTAACTCCCTTTCCATGCCTATATATTCATCCTCTCCCATTCCCAAATGGATGGTATTTTGTTATTTTCACCCTTATGCTGAGATAGTGCCTACATGCTACTCATTTGGCTTGGAGAAGGAGTGCTTGGAGAGCTTGAGCTTAGACTTGGACATTCACTCAAGGAGAGCTTATTGACATCAAGGCTTGGTTGTATGATTCCTCCTTAATTTCATTAATTTATATAATTGTTGGTTCACTTTCCATAATTTTTTGTGTTAATGCATCATTTATCTTAATTCTCCTTGATTTGTTAAGTGGGTTACTTTCAATTATGCTATTTGTACTTGTATGCTTTGTTGTGTCTTTGATCTCTTATGCAGGTATCCAAACATTGTGAGTAGTAGAGTTGAGCTTGAGGCATGATTGATTCGAGTTCTTCAACAAAGGAGTATGTTATAACATCATAATGAGGTAGGCCATCTTCCTCTTCTCTCATTTCAATTGTAATTTAGAAAAGTGTCTTGCAGATTGTCACGTAGGTTGCTAGTCCCACTTATTGGGCTAGAGAGATCGTCTATGTCCATAGAGAGGATTTGCCTAGACAACAAAATGGTGACTCCGCTGGGGATCGAACCCAGAATTTTTTAGCTTTTAACAGAGGAACCAGTCAATGGTTAGGGATCCTTCCTAAGTTTCCTATTACTTTGGGAGGAAAGACTGTCTATATTGACATGATGGTTGTCCAAGGCCCTTTAGATTTTAATCCATTCCTTGTCCATGAATATGTTTATGTCATAGGAGCTCTTGTCTCTTCCCTCTTTCGAGTGATGTGTTTCCTGCATGAAGGAAGTATTGTGATCATTAATCAGCTTACATTCATTGGTCCTGCATCAACTCCAAATCAACCATCATCTCTAAATGGTTCTCATATGCAAGCGGTATCACCCCCACCATAGGTTAATTATGTGGCCACCTATTCCATACCCACATCTACTGATGATCTAGTAGGTGATGTATTACATCATGTACTAAGGGAATTGGAGCTTGATTTTTCATTTGGATCCCTGGACCTGTATCCCTCCAAGAGTGTTGTTCTCCCATCTGATGAGAACCTCTTGGAAGCTATGGCCTCTTTTGTTCTATGATCAAGGGTTTGGATTAGAGTTCCTTTTCTTGTGTCAAGCTAGTTAAAAAATGAAACAAGGGCCATGATGATAGTTATTTTACTATGTCAACCTCGTTAAAAAATGAAATAGGTCTCCATGAGGATAGTTCTTTTACTTGTGTCAATCTCATTAAAAAATGAAACAAGGTGTCATCAGGATAGTTCTTTTACTTGTGTCAAGCTCATTAAAAAATGAAGCAAGGTGTCATGAGGATAGTTCTTTTACTGTGTCAACCTCATTAAAAAATTAAATAGCTACTATGAGGATAACTCTTTTACTATCTCAACCTCGTTAAAAAATGAATATGTCTCCATGAGCATGGTTATTTTACTTGTGTCAAGCTCGGTAAAAAATGAAATAGGTGTAATGAGTACGGTTCTTTTCCTATGTCAATCTCGTTAAAAAAATGAAACAAATCCCCTTCCAATTCGAGTCTTTTCTTAGATCTCGTAAAATCCCAGTCACATCTTTCACTTGATCTCATAAGTGAACCTTCATTCCATCCACCTGTCAGTAGCGAGTAGTCCACTTAGGTGAATGAAATCAAGTTTGGGGGGCATGTACCTCGAATTGAGTCATTATGCTGGGGGCATGCAAACTCATCTCAAGCATAGTTTATCTTTGTTTCAATCTTGTCTAAAAATGAAACCAAACCCAAGCATAGTTTGTTTCCGTTTCAAGCTTTTGTAGAAATGAAACAAAATCCAAGCATAGTTTTTTCTCATGTTTCAAGCTTGTGAAAAAATGAAACCATTTTCAAGTATCCTCAAGCATAGTTTCCCATGTTTCAAGATTATGTAAAAATTTAAACCATTTCCCTCTTTACATCTCGTGATTGTCATTTTTATCAACCTATTTTTCCATATGAACCTTGGTTTTTTCATTCCATCGTCACCATATCTTTGGCTTATCATATGATTTCACTTGGTTGTTTTACCTTTTCCTAGGGAACATCTATGATGAGTGGTCTTATTAGCCAGACTTTTGACCTTTACATGTTTTGAGAAGTTCCATCATCACTGGAACCAGTTGTTATCCTTTCATACCACTCGTTCCTCTAGGAGGAGTCATCTTTAAGCTCTTTTCTGACTCTCAAAAAATGAAAATATCTTTGAGTACTTGTCTTTTCGAACACGTTAAATTAATTGACTTGATGTCATCTCAGTACATGTTTACCCCTTTTTCAGGCCGGGATTGACTATTTATGAAAAATGAACACCTTGGTCTACATGGTCAAGAGTTTCTCTCAAATATGGTTTTCTACCTTTTCGGTTTTGAGAGACAAATTACGAAAAGGGACCTTTGGAGTTTATATTTTAGTCTCTTTTTCAAACTCTCTAAATATTAAAAAGACACCGATTTATTCTTCTGTCGGACTAATTAAAAAATTAAACGGGGAAATACTTGTCACCATGACAAGACTGAGTTTCTCCTTCCTAGGACTTGTAAAACTTACTAGGATGGATTCATTCGAAGAATGAACTTATACGACAAGCATATGTTATCCCCTTCAAGCTTGTGATAAAAAATAATTTGGGTACTTGCTAGAAATAGTGGGGAAAAATGAAAGTGAAACATCTCTTGTATATGCGACATGTTGCTCTTAAACGATGACACTCATCTGCATCTCGTGTCGGGTTTGGGATATCCTCGCTCAGTCACTTCAATTTCTAGGTTTGGGTGATCCATTTTTCCCCTCATCTGACTATTCCACTTCATCATCATGACCCTTAGTTCTATGTTGAGTCAAATGCTGCCATACTCCAGAGTTGTGTCGCCGATATGTTCAAGAGAAGTCCTATCTGCAGTTTGTTACCTATACATTGTCTGACCTTTTTCTACATTCTTGATCATACTCATTCATTTCACTTTATTCCTTGTTTTGTGTCAATGATGGGGGAATCATCATGGCCCTTCTTCAATGGGTCACTTCTTGTCAACTTCAGCTCATTATCCCGGAAGATGACTTAGAAATTCACTTTCATTACCTTAGAGCTTGCATTTCTTAATGGCAAGTTCTTCACATCTGATGATAGGTTTTCATTATTGACCTTCAATAAGGTGATTCCACGAGTGTTCGACATCAGATTAATTTTCACATTCACAGATTGTATTTTTGTACCTTGAGGACCATTTTCATTATTGATGGTTTCTCTCATTCCTGTTAACAGTCCATGTCGTTGGCCAGTAATCAAGTGGTTTTCTAGCATGTTTGACTTCGACACATTCATTCGCATGTTAGAATTTTTACTTTGATTGGGTTGGGATGGAGAGCAAGACCCTGAGTTTTGTCTAATATAACTCGGGTTGCGTGGAGTTATGTATTATTCATGATTGTACACATGTTTCTTGTATATGGATGGATGTAACCATACTGTAGGACTTTATATTTATGATGATGATCCTTTTATATCAGATGGCTACATCCATACCTTGGATCTTAGATTTACAGACGATCCTTTTCATTTGGATGGTTGCACCCATACCATGGATATTTTCACATAGTCCTTTCTATCCAGATGGTTACGTCCATACCGTGGATTCATGTTTTAACACCAGATATGTATATGTATATGCATCCTTGATTTTCAGGTTTTTTATCGTCCTTATAAAATCTCGTAAATCATATCAGTCATCACTCCATGTTTTTCCTTCATGCTTTAGGGGGCATCTGTTACACAATATTTTATCACGCCTCCTTCACTTCCCTGTGTCATACCCCAAAGTGCCCGAAACTTGGCAATCATGTAGTGTAACCATCCTGATATGTAGCTCAGATCCTCCCTAAAACACTGATGGAAACATGCCTTGAGCCTTCCCTAAAGAAGCTAGCTCTAAAACCCTAATTTCAGGACCAGCGCGACCCTGACACTGGAAACTCGTACTGATTGCTAGTTTCACTATACTAGCCTCGCGATGCCAATGCGTTTTTTTCTTGGATACCCATACTGATCCCTAAAAGGCAAGTTTTCCCAAAGAGGACAAGAAACTTTGTGATCTAGAGGCTTCCAGAACGACAAACTAGAGGTTGTTCAGTGTGGATGTGGTCAAATTCTCCCAATATTTCCCTTTTATCTTACCCCTATGAGCTACCTCCTTGAGATGAGGGCCTTCTCCTATCTTTGGAGAGATCGTAACTCCCTTTCCCTACCTATATATTCATCCTCTCCCATTCCCAAATGGTTAGTCTTTGGCTATTTTCACCCTTATGCTAAGATAGTGCCTACATGCTACTCATTTGGCTTAGAGAAGGAGTGCTTGGAGAGTTCGAACTTGGACTTGGACATTCACTCAAGGAGAGCTTATTCACATCAAGGCTTGGTTGTATGCTTCCTCCTTTATTTCATTAATATATATACAACTATTGGTTCAATTTCATAAATTTTTGTGTTAATGCATCATTTACCTTAATGCTCCCTGATCTGTTAAGTGGATTTCTTTTGATTATGATATTTGTACTTGTATGTTCTGTTGTGTCTTTGATCTATTATGCAGGTATCCAAACGTTGTGAGAAGTAGAGCTGATCTTGAGGCACGAGTGATTCGAGGTATTCAACAAAGGAGTACATTATAACATTGGAACGAGGTAGGCCATCTTCCTCTTCTCTCATTTCGATTGTAATTTAGGAAAGTGTCTTCTAGATTGTCACGCAGGTTGCTAGTCCCACTCATTGGGCTAGAGGGATCGTCTCTGTTGGCAGAGAGGATTTGCCTAGACAACACCAACCTCTAGCATTCTTGCAACCATATGTTCAATTTCACTCTTTTGGGCATAAAGATATCTATAAGGTTTGATGTTTGGAGGAACACTTCCTTGAATCAAATGAATAACATGATCATGATCACGAATAGGTGGGAGGCCTTTGGGAGTCTCAAATACCTTGGAATGATTGTCCAACGCTTTTTGGAGATCTGGAGAAATAGATGATTTCGATGTTTCAACCTCTAGTGAGCATAATTGTGCAATTACGACCCATTGTTCTTTCTTCAAAATATTTGTCATGCCATTAGAGTTGATTGTCTTTCCTAGTTTCCCTACAATATCCCTTAATTCAACTTCCTTTCCTTCCCAAAAAAAATTCAAGAAAATTTCTTGAAAATTAAAAGCTATTTTCCCCAACGATTGTAACCATTGGACTCCTAGTACAACATCAACACCACCCATTGAAATGGAAATCATTGGACTGTTCAATACATATTCCCCCATGGTTAGCTTGATATTATGGCACTTTCCAGAGGAATTTATAGTTCCTCCATTTGCAACCATCACTTGACACTCTCATGCTAGATATAGGAAGCAATTCAATTCCTTGGCTATGTTACAATGAATAAATTATGTGTACTACCTAAATCAGTCAACACTATTCCCTTTTTCTTCTTGATATATCCTTCTATCTTTAGAGTTTGAGGAGTGGTAATTCCTACCAATGCATTACAATATATGGTCAGATTCATTTCTTCTTCTATGTGGTTTCTTCTTGGTGTATATCCTCCTCTTTTGATGTTTCTTGTTTCTTTTCTTCCTCCTCTTCACAATCTATGTAGAATAATTTCTTCTAAAAACACTTATGACCTTTAGTGTATTTTATATCACAACTATAACAAAGCCCTTTTCCTCTTTTTTCATCCAATTGGCATCAACCTTGTAGGTTGTGGAAGGCTAGGAGAAACAACACTTCCATATTTATAGTTGTGAGTGGTAGACTTCCTTCTTGTCATAATTTTGCTTTCAACTTTTCTTGCCACCTTGAATGCCTTCTCCAATTAAACAGGTTCCCAAAGGTGAACCTCATGTTGGATTTTATCCTTCAAAGTCTATATGAATACATCAATCCTATGCTCCTCTAGAATATCAATTATCCTGATATTCAATTTTTGGAAGTGCTCAATGTTCTCTTCCATTGAACCCTTTTGCTTGAGATTTATCAATTGGCTAAAGAAGGTGTTTCTCTTTGTATCCTCATAATGTGTTATCATTTCCTCTATAAAAATTGACCAAGTGACAAGTGGTTTGCGAGAACAAATCCATTAATAAGGGCACAACAATAAAGATATGGGGTTTCACTAACAACAACAATAAAGGGAATACACTAGTATTATAGGGACCTAACATTGACATGAAGAGTACATCTAGATTTTTTTTTCATCTTTGATTTTCCATGATATCTTGGATGAGCAGGAAGAAGAATTACGTAGCATTGAGTACCACTGAGGCAAAGTACGTTGTCGCTAGCATGGCTAGATGCGAAGAAGTTTGGTTGAGGAAGATGTTTGGAGTTCTATTTGAGTAGGTACAAGACACTACATTGATATATTACACCAACAAGAGTGGGATCTGTTAGCGCTTGAAATTTCACCTCAGGCTGAGAAAGGTAAACTCCAAGGCAACATCAAACCACTTAGCCTCGTAGCTAGCCTTACGGGGTAGGAGAGGGCTCTCTCCGGTCTATCTCGGTAGAGATCTTCAACGGGCGAGATAACCAATAAAGAACACTGATTTTAGGCTAGTAAACTGATAAAAGGTTTGATTTGAGATTTTTAGGATTTTTGTGGAAAATCGGGAAAAGGCAATTTTGGGTGCGGGATTGGACACAGTTTTTGCAGGAGGTTCTTTGGGGCAAGGTAGGAGACTGTATTGATGCCTTTGAAAGAGTCAGATGGGCAAGAATGACTAGTGAGGAGCCAAGGAGAGCAAGTAAACACCTTGAGTTCTCCTTAAACAAATGAAAACATTGATATTAAGCAAACTTAAAAGCAGAGCATGGCAATCATGAATTCTACTTTAACACTTCATTTGCTTAATTTGTAGAAGGAAAAGTAAGAAGATGAATCACATAACAAACTTACAAGTAAAAATAGAAACACACCATCAATACATGTAACTACAGGAATCCCAAAAAGGACTGCAAAACCCTGGTCTTCCTTCCTTTGCCAAAATTGCAGAGATACAATGAGTAATACAATAGAGCTTTCTCCCTCAAGAGTCCAACCATGAAAATGACCAAGAAAGTACATAATATAGGAAATCTAACATCTTTCCTTGCCTCCAGGGGTCGAGCTCACTATCCTAGGAGCTGTTTCAACCAATTCTAAACTGAGCACTAAAAACTAGGCATTCAAAACAACTTGCCTCTATAAGCTAGGAAACCAATTCATTCATTAAATTTTTGCCTATCTCATGAATGAATCTTCTATAAGAGATAAATAAGTGTCAAAATATCATAAAATTACATCATTTACAACAAGCAAGATAAAAATCTACTCCAAAAAGTCAAATCCAGTCAAAACTATGTTTTGCTGAGCTGTAGGTGAATTTCTGTGAAAACTGCCCAACACGTCGCGCCCTGATCCTGAACGCATCACGCGCCTTTGGAGCTGCTTTTGAGGCACTTCCAGGTGTCCAAATGAGGAAAAAGTGGGCTTGTTGGAAAGGTCTGGATGTCTACTTTCCAACCCAAGTGGAATTTCTGAATTTGGTGGCCATTTGCCCCTCAAAAATTGCAATCTCCCAAGACTGCTTCCTGTGTGTCAAAAAGGTGGCAGAAAGTCATTTTTTGCTTGTTTTTTGACTTTCTGGAGGCCCAAAACTTGGTGAAATTTCTTGGCAATTTCTGAGCAAGTGTATCTTTGCATGAAAAATCCAAAAATGCTGATTTTTCCTGAAAAGGAGTTGCCCATCGAAAGGGTCGCGCGTGGCGCGCGACGTGTTGTTGGAGAAAATCTGTTTTTTGCCCAAAAATTCACAAGTGACCAAAAATGCTCAATTTTTTTTGAAATTTGTGCTGGAGTTAAGTCATTTAGCATCATGCTCCTTCAAGGAAGCCTCAGCCAAGATGTGGAGGGGATCGGGCCTTTTCCTTCGTTTTAGTGCTTTGGCCAACCGTCTTTGGAGCACCTTCATTCTTGCCTTGCATACGTGCATTCGGGCCCAATAGTGGTTCTTCATGTTCCAGAGCAGGTCCTTATCTTGGTTGGCCTTGGCCAGCAACCTCTCCAAATGAGCATTGACCCGGAGAAGCATAGCCTCTCGCTCAACGGGTACCAAATCACCGGGTCTCTTGCGAGCCAAGTTGTGGTCCTCATGAATCCTCCGCAACTCATCAAGAGTGTGCTCATCTTCCAATTGCTTGTTGTGCTGCTCCAAATATGTAGTTGTCCATTGTTCCATCTCTAACTTTTGCTGCAACAAGCGGTTCTCAGTCTCCTTTTGCTGAATGATCTCGTGAAGCTCCATGCTAGGAGAATGGATGTCAAGATCAATGATGTCGATATCTGGATCACCTGACGGTCCCTCCTCAATCATGGGCTGCTTGCCCCTCTCTGATACCTGTGCTGCTGTCGGAAGCGAGGCCCCTTCCACCTGATGTGGAGATAACACTCGCTGAGCTGATGAAGAAGGCGAGACCCCTTCCACCTGATGTGGAGAAAATACTCGCCGAGCTGATGCAAATAAAGCCCTGTGGCCTCTCTGATATGTGACCAATGGAGGAGAGCTGACATGTCTGGTCTCAGGGATATCATGCTGTTGTGATGGTCCTCCCTCCTCATGAACAACCTCAGGAGGTGTTGGTGGCGCTGTGAAAAAATCACGAGAGATAAAATCCTCCCATGGGATACCCTGCTGAGCCAACTGATGTATGACCACAAGCTGGATCAAACCATAATGATAGATGCTCCTGTGTTGTTGTGCTAGGCTCTTTCTTTGCATCAAGGGCACCATCTTCTCAATATTCCGACACATGAAAAATGGTATGTTCATCATCCGTACCCGTTTGAAATGCATCAACAAGCGAATATGGTACAAATACAAACATGAAAATCTGCCCTCACAGGTGAAATAGCGCGTGATGAGCCTCATCAAGGGAGCATACTCATCCCTCAAAAATCTGAAAGGAAATACACCAGTCATGTGCCTCATATATGCAGGTTTAATGTAGGGCTCATACTGAAATCTGTCCAATAGTTTGCGCTTGTTCCACTCTTCTCCAACATTAGGTATCCCTGTTGCTTGAGCAACCATCTCAGGTGTCAATGTAAAATCCATCCCTGCAAGGTTCACATGCCCGTCATGCAAATGCAAAACAAACAAGTGGACCAATTCCTTGTGATGCTGAATTTGAGAGATCCTCTCGCAAAACTCATAACATGACAGGTGGCAAAAACATGTGACTGCAAGTGGACAAGCCTACAAATAGGTCAAAGAGGTGGGCTCCTCTCTCACATGGTGACCACTCTTACCACCCCTGTGAGGCCTTCTTTTTACCTCAACCTCTAGTGTTGACTCATGGTCATCACTTTGCTCATAGTCGGTTTCGGTTTCTGACATGGTTTCAAGAGCAAAGTGGCTGAAATGTACCGCTGCTTCTGCTAAAAAATCTGTTGTTTTAATTGTTGAAATGCTATTTCAAGGGGACAAATAACACAAGGGAGATGTTAGGGAGGGGAGAATTTTAAGGGAAATTAGGGAAAATATATGAAATAGGGAATTAAGGGAATGAATCATGACATATACAATTATAATTTGCAAGGATTTTATGGGAGGTAGGGTTTAGGGTTATATTATTGATTTTTAGGAATAGGGGTAGGGTTTTAGGGCTTTTGGTATTTTTGGTAGGGAGATTAGGTAGAAATGATATGGGAGGTGGTAAAGGGATGTGGGGAAAAAGTGGGGGTGAAAAGGATGACCTTGAAAACAGCAAAACAAACCCTAGCTTTACTAGCACTTTGACATTCTTAAGCAAATACACACGAACTCCTCATTTGAAAATAATGGCTTTTAAATACATTCTCATGCTCTTTCAAGCTTTAGCAAACAATACATTTTGATGATTGGAGGCCTACCTGCAACCTTGAAGAAATTTGGGGTCGTTTTGCAGTTTACAGGCAATTTTCTGTGGATGAATCCCCAACATGTAGCGCGCGGGTCTGGACGGGTCGCGCGCGCTCAACGCGTCGCGCCAGTGCTTTTTTCCAACTGCGATGACTCCCTTGACGCGTCGCGCCTGCGCAACATGTCGCGTGCAGGTCTGAATGGGTTGCGTGCGGGCTCTGTCTGCAATTTCGCCCAGTTTCTCTTCAAATCGCCTTTCACTCTTTCTTTGAGGAAAATGATGACCAAATGGAGGGAGAGAGGGGCTTTATAAGCTTGATTTAAATTAATTTCCCCTCAAACCCTCTTTCTAATGTTTATAACATGACACTTTTTCAAAATTTAAATGCTGCTGACTCTATGGTTTCCTTTTGTCCTAAAATTGGTTGAACTGATGCTTTTTCTTGAAAATTTTTGCAGGGATAGCTTCTGAGGAATCTTGGCAAAGGGGACCAGGGCTACATGCTGACTTTCGAAGAATTTTGAATTTTTACAACCTTTTACAAAAATGAGAAAATGATCTTGTCTTTAAAAACAGGGTTTTTAAATCCAAGGTAAAAATTAGTTGTACAAGATGAAATCTTTTGAAGAAATACTTTGATAGTCATCCCTCTGGCCTGCTGGGCATTTATTGACTTTTAAAGACATGACCTCAAAGACAAATTGGACCTAAAACCTAGACCTAGGACTTTTGACCTCAAGACAAGACAAGTAACATTGAAAGAGTTTATTGACTGAAACAACTTGATCCAGCAGTGCCAAGAGGGGAATAAAGACACCAGCTCCTCCATCAGGGTTATGGCATGCCTAATGGAATGCAATGAGATGACACTGATGAGACACCTACTTATGCAAATGCAAAGAGCTTTGATCGCTGATGGAGGGCTACTAGATCGACTCTAACAGGATCCATCTAGCATAGAATCCCATAATTCATGACAAGTCCAAGCACATAAATATTTGATATCATTACATTTGAAACATCGTGCAAAGAGGATTTGTTATACTCCATCATATATTGACAAATGAGTAGATTGTAGATATTCTCGCCAAGGATTTACTAAAACAAAAGTTCTTGGTCTTCAGAGAGAAACTTAGACTGAAGGATGTGACACCTCTTGATAAGGGGTATCACCGATCATGAACACTGATCTGACTCTCCCCCCTTGTCTGAGATCCTAGGTGAGGAATTGAGATGGATGGCTCCTGGGGTTGGGGGATCTCTAGACAATAGGGTTGTATATGTTGCTTCCCTATCTATTACCCATAGGGTTGGATATGTTGCTCCCATATCTTGGTATTTGCATAGTATACCCTAGTTGGCATCATACCCACAAGATGGGCTTGTTGGGATTACCGCTCCTCGTTTGGCCAACAGGTTGAGAGTGTACTTGGGGGTGTATAACCCAAACTGATTATGACACAAGTTTTCTACCACATGACTCTTGAGGGTCATTTTTAGGAAGATCAGTGGGAAATATGATGGGTTTAAATGTGCTCCCCTGTATTACCTATTTCTTGATATGGGGTTGAAGATGTTTTTCTCCCCCACAATATTTCGAGTTGAGATGTGCTCCCCGATGTAGATTCAGGTTGAGATGTGATCCCTGATATTATTTTCTGATTGAGATGTGCTCTTCAATGTTATAGATGGTCTTAGTTAATTCTCCCTGATTATTCTTCTCTAGATTCAAGAATGTTTCAATAGATAGAGTTGAGAAAAGATGGGACATGATATGACGATAAGATACACATGAGATGATGCAATAAGAATTTCTCCCTAGCCGAGAGAGAGTGTTAATTTGGTATATCAGTGAAAAATTCCGACCATGGGACTAGATTCATCTTTTCAAGAGGACCAATTTTGACTATTGAATCACTCAATGCAACACCCTCATCCCACATCTACCCAAGTAACTAGCCAACTGGGGTAAATATGCAATAAGAGGCCACTATAATGGGATTCAAACTCCTAGATGAACTTAAGGGAGTGGAATCGATGGAAACACACCACACAGACCTTACAAATTAGCAACAGAGCTCCAAAGAGCCATCCCAAGCACTCAGGTAACCAACCCCTAACACCAAATAAAGTTTTAGTGCATCAAACCCCTAGACGCTCCCTTGATATGGACAAGGGTGTGACTTGGACGCTCCAGATGCTCGTACAACAAGGCATACATGCATTTGGGGACTTTTCTCCTCAAACTTGTGTTTGTGACTCCATGATTTGTGCCACTTTTTATGCCTAGAGCCTAGGTCACTGCCCAGAACTCAAGGACGGGTTCAGAAATGAATTTACACAATAGAATAATGATACATTTGCAAAAGAATTGATAAGGTCTTGACTAGGGGTCTCATACTAATCTGTTTAAATAATATATCTAAGCATAGGGGTCTCATACTAATCTGAGAATCGCTAAGAAGCATTGTTCCCTTATACCATTAGCTACATTATCGTCTATTAGGTCATAAATACATTATTCATTCATTTACAAATCAAAACATGAGGAGATCCATACATCATCATTGTCATGATACATTCTTATAACCAGGATAATAACAACAAAAATATCAAGGATACATCAACCATAGAATCCACATATAAACTAGTACATTTACACAAAAGATACCAAGGAAAGAACCTCCTATTAATGAATGCAAAATCCAACTCGGTATGGGACTTCCATGTTCCACCTAAACATAGATTGGTTGAGCCAAATCTCTCTTTAGCTAATCACCCTTATGCCATATTCCAAGCATGAATGTGGGACTCAAACCAAAAGAACCAACCAGGGCATCTCGAGGCTAAATCACCTCACCCTCCTTAATAGAAACCAGGTTATATCACAATCCACATCGGATCACTAGGCCAAAACAATAAACATGTAATAACAGGCTTTACCATGATCTCCACTAGATCACTAGGCCAAAAAAGGCATGGATGCCTCTAGATTTCTCCACCTACGCTGTGAGGAATTTTCTTATCTCCTACTCTCTAGGTTTTACCGCAATCCACAGTCTGATCCAAGGATCACTAGGCCATAATTGAGAGACTTGTCTCTAGGCTTTACCTCAATCCATCTCGGATCACTAGGACCTAACAGATACTCCACTCTCTAGGATTTATCATACATCCCATTCTGGGATTACTAGGCCTAATGGAGAGCACCCACCTCTAGGCTTTATCGTATATCCCACCATTCACCGGTAGAGGATTCCTATGCCCACCGAGGAAACAAAAAATATGGCTTTATTGCAACCTACAGTCTGGTTCAGGGGTTACAAGGCCATGTGTTCTTTTATTCAGAGATCCACCTCACTCAACTTTGTATCCATTCAGAAATTGAGCTCAACCAAAACATGAGAACCCCATCACACCATGGCTATCTAGAAATGGCAAGGTTAGGCTGAAAAACATTATCACACCTAGAAAAACCCATGCCAATGACAGAAAGAGAACCAACAACACACATGAAACACCATGCATGTTAAATATAACATGGAAACCACACATGCAAACCTATACATGAAAATAATTTTGTTGTGGCTGCTTGATCCTGCTCTTCCTTGCTTGATCCTTCCTTTCTCTTGCCTTCTCTGCCTTTCTTGATCCAATGCCAAAGTGCTCCAAGAAAAATCTAAGTGTCCAAGAGTGAGAGACAGAGAGAGAATAATGAGAGAGCTCCAAAACTGAACTGACCAAAGGTTACATTGACCAAGCCTTGAGAAAAAGCTTTCCAACTAATCCTCAGGAGCCTTTTTATCAACGAGATCTCTGTTTTCTTCATTTTCCATTATTTTCCTTCAATTTCCTCCTCACATGCAACCTGTGATCTTTCACCTTCCCTTTCTCCTAATTTCCATTATTTTCACAAATAAATGTGCCAAAAATGTCATTTTTCCTTTCCAAAGCCTTTACCATTGCCTTTGCCAAATTCCTTAGCCATAATAAACCAAATGAGCACCCACTAGGATGTTTTTCCCACCATTCATCTTGGAATACATGTCCCATGACATTGGTATTATATTTTTCTACATGGATTTTTTTAACCAGGGTTGTTACAGAACCCTCCCCCTTGGGGGAACATCATCCTCGATGTTCAATGACACCTATAATCCAGCAAACCGCTAAAAACAAAAAATACTACCTATGGATATTTATAACCTAGAATTTTGCAGTATTTACAATGACCACTCCTGAAACATGACAATCATATCGTTTACTAGAGCTTTATAACACTACTCATTAAGGTATTTACAATAATAACTACATATACACACATACACATTTTCTCAACTAGCAAATAAAGGATACGATGCTCATATCAACAACAAGGGAATCCAGAGGCTAACACCTCCACCCTCAAATTAATACCAGGATTCACCTCCTTCCCAGGAATTCTAGAATCCATTGCAAGGTCAAATCTGCATCCAATGTCCAGCGCTATAACCCTACGCCACTTTTCCTCTCACTGAACAATTACCAGCTCATTGTTCTAGGGCATAGTCCCAATGTGCATTAGATTCCATCTTGCAATGCTAATGAACAAAACAAATATATCCAGGGAAAAATTTAAGAACCCCCCTAAATTTATATGTATAATAAATGGGTGAATCCCCATGATACATAGGAAAAATGGAAGGCGGTTTTATTAATAATATAATATTTAAATATAATTTTTTTGGCGAAATCTCTCCCCAAATTATATTATCTTGTAAAATCACGGCGAATCACTAGTACAAAATGGTGAATCACTAAGAAATACAAGGGTTGTTGCAGTATCTTGGCACTAAGAGGGTATTCAAGAAGAAACTGTAAAATAACTTGACAACATTATTGGTGAATTAGACAAGGTTGACTAGTTACCATCAAGCGTGCCACTCTACTGACTAAATCATACAGATTGGGAACTAATTGTTAAAGTTAGTTGATGTGTAATTGTTTTTCTTGTATTGTTTCATTGATTGCAGACAATTAATCATTGGCATACTTAACACCTTTTAGGTGGCCACCGTTGATCTACTATTTTGTATTTGTGACACATATAGCTTGATTATAGAGATGAGTATTCTTGTTTTATTTGCATATTCATATAAAATTCATGAAATTTTTTCTTCACCATGCATATTCCATGTCCTACACTTGAGGCACTCGGTATGAGGTCATCTACTGCAGATGGCATAGTGATCATCAATCCTTCCTAGTTTTCTCATATACTTCTTCTAACTTTTGACAATAATATTTCAATAGCCAGTTAAATGCAGAAGTTGTTGGAAAGTTTGAAAACTCCATTAGTGTGCAGATTTATTGTGAAACAAAAAGGTTAACAAAATCTTACTTTTGTCACTAATACTTGTGATTTTGTCATACTTTGTATAATCTTAATGAAATTTTTCTGGGTAGAATGGGTTATTCTTTGACTTTGGATAGAAGTTTTCCCTTCTGGTGGAATTTAAATGGCTTCTCTTAGGAAAATTCATACCTCTTGTTGGCACCCTATTTTTCCTCTATCTTTCTGTCACTCGAAAGATCAAAGCCTGTTGGACAGGTTTCTTCATGCTAGCCTACACTACTGGAGATTCCTTTCAAACTTTCACTATTACATGAGCTCAGTCATTTCTTTCCACATACTTATCTCTAGAATAGGCTCTCTTTGAGGTTCTCCAAGCTCATGGCTCTAATATCCATTTCAGAATTTTTCTTGAAACTTTATGAAAATTTAAACTGACCTTTCATTAATGTCCTTTCTTGCAACAATCATTGATGTAATTTTTAAACTATCATTATATAATATTTGTACTCGAGAAATCTTCCATCTCTGTCAATCCTGATCATTATGTCTACCATGGACATAAAAATTTGAAATTTTGGTGACCATTGTTATGCAAATCTGACAAGGACTTATTGTTGGAGTTCTTCTGGAAGTCTTGATACCCAGTCAATCTCATAATCAATTATCCTGGATGGGATATGAAACTCCACTTTCTCCATATAAGTCCAATGAGGTTGGAAACACTCTCAAACCCCCAGAAACAATTAATGGTAATGTTAAAAATGTGGCATTCTTTGAAAACTCCAAAAAGCCATAAATGAGACTGTTTGGATAGAAAAAAGTAGAAATAAATGAGAATGTCTCATTTATGACTGTTTGGAGAATGTCTGGAGAAAGTGACTTTTATTTTAAGAATTTGATATTTCCCTTAATTTCCAAGGTCACAAACTCCTTAAATTTCTATCCCATACTTTTTTTTGTCTTAAAGGGCTGTTGAACAAAAAAAATTGAGGTCATGGCACCCAGGCTGGCTGGCATCCCCTCCTATAGTTGGTGGGGAGATAGGGAGGGGGTGCCTAGATACACCCCTTTTGGGGAAATGTGTCCCCCACATTGGGAAATGTTTCCCTTGGTCCCACGCATAGCATGAGATTCATGGGGGGCATCTCCCCATGGAACATTGGAGATAATATGTAACAACAAAAAATCCAAGGTGGTTAAAATGTCAAAGAGACATCTTTATAGATACGAAAACATGCATTCCCCAATTTTTTAAAAAATTAAAAAATATACATAAAGCATCCAAATTTTTAAACTAACAGTCTTTCTTCATTGAAAAGAAAGTTGAAATATAACATACCACATACCAATGTGACATATATGATCTCATCATCTTGATTCCCTCACTAATATTAGGAGAATTCTTAGTGTAAAATAAAAAATTCAACACATAAGTTTTTAATACAAAAGAACAAATGAAGCAACATGATATCAATTAGAGACATTTGAAATCATAAATTAAAAGTATAGGCTCATGGTCTCAATATATTTATGTAATTGCATGTCCATATTCATCGCTGACATCACTAAACTATTTAGCTTTGTAATTATCTGGAATATTTCTAAGCAGTACATTGCCATCCTCATTGTCTAGGTGCTTGTGAAAATAAGAATGGTGCCTAGTAAAAACTAGGTCCCTTCAACCCAAAATTTGCCTCCTAGCATAAGGTTGTTATATACCATCAAACATATCTATCAACATTCCTTTTACAGTTTCAAACTTTTACATCATAAACAATCACAAAATAACGAAATATCTCCATTCCAAAACTGCCTTCAGAGACTCATTCCAACTAAGCATCAGATGCAAGACTTACAAAACCCTTCATCTTCAGAAAAATAAATAAAACATAAGCATTATAAACAATTCAAAAATCAGGGCAGCAACAAAGACTCCATTCTTATTTTCTCCACAGCCATGGACCCCACTACTAACTTTTAACCCTCTTTTGATATGTGTCCACTTCCTCATTTATTTCCCTGAACATATGAGTAAAGAAAATTTTGTCAAAGGTGGATGATATCTCATGTAATTGATCTCCTTTAAGTCTGAGCATGATATTATGCAATTCAACACTTCCCTTCATCCAGTTTATGACAAAGGAGGCATAGTCAACATTTTGAGTATGTTTGACTCTCCTTTCTAGTGCACACTAAATCAATAACCTCAAAGTCATAAGCTTTTCATAGTTAATGGATCTTGCCTCAAGGCCTTCTTTAGATGTGACATGATGAGAATCAGATACAAACATAACTCCTTCAGCATTGCTAAACTCTGGTGGACTCTGCCTAGCTCTGTCAAAAAGACCCCAAGCTTGAATTTTGTCTAGTCCCAGCTCTTTCAACTGATGAGGAGTATCTTTCTTCTAACATTTGAAGCCATTGATCTAATTTGTCAAAATTAGATCTGACTTGTGAGAAAACTTGAAAGGTGAGGAAATTTTTTATCCCCCAAGCTTGAATCTTGTCTAGTCCTAGCTCTTTCAACTAATGAGGAGAATCTTTCTTGATAGGAATTCTAACATTTGAAACCATTGATCTGATTTGTCAGAATTAGATCTGACTTGTGAGAAAACTTGAAAGGTGAGGAATGTGTTTATCTTCAAAGGTTTGATTGTTCCTAGCCATCCAGATTCCCAAATGATTAGGCATGTCAAGGCTATAAATTATTTCAATTATTTTTTGATATGTCATTGCTTCAAACTTTACTCCACTGTCTCCTCTTTCCACACATTTGAAATACCCAAGATCTGCTTTGACTCTTTCCATATTTGTGAGCATAAGGACATTTTTTTAACTAGAGTAATATATTATATTTCTCCTTTCTACACAAAATCAAATCCGTGGTCCCTTTCTACACTTCATCTGCATTAATTCCCCTCCCAATTCCTTATTTATCAATGCTGACCATAAAAAGATGAATCTTCTTGGGGGATTTTCATTCCTAGATCTATCTCCACCTCTAGGTTGGCTCTTGAAATTATGTAACAAACAAATATTTGCATCCAATCTTTGCATCGATGTTTAAAATATGGCTTATCAATCTTACTCTTCCTATGAGAACTCTTCTTATGTTACAAGCAAAATAAGAAACAAAATATTATTTGTTTGTCCTCAGATCAACATGATGTCATTTCTGTCATTATCGAGAGCTAGGGCTTCTTCTTATATCAGAAATGATTAATTCTAGGGTTTTCTAATTCATATTGTTTCTAGGGTTTATGAACCCTAGATGCTTCAATCTCCAAAGCCTTCAATACATGTCATCCTTCAAACTTGCAAATTATACAAGTATACTAATGTGTTAGCTACAAATCCTAGAAATGTTATTGGCAAGCCTTCTATACATGAGATTGATTTTCATTTCATTCTTTGATCATAAAAATCTAGTCTTCATATATAAGGAAAGAATTTTAATGCTAATATATCAATTATGTCAGGATCTCTAATATATCTCTACATACCCTTTTATAATATGTCACTATCTTTCAAAGAAGCATAAGGTCATTATCTTATTCTTCATGTGATTTCACCATGACGTAGAAGACTTAACATTATATGAAATATATCTGACATAGGTCATTGTTTGAAAGAAAACTTTGAAATGAAAAAAATAATATGTACTTCTTGAACCCTACCTACCCATTTTTACAAATATTTGGTCATTTGCAACATATATTTTCTTCAGTTGATATATATCATCTTTTTGTAACATAGGTACCTCAGACCTTTAGCTATCAAACTAGAGCACAAATTACATATATTTCTTTAGGGTGATTCAAAGAGATATGTTCACAACAAAATTAGACTTCTCATCATAGTATATCAAGTTAATAATTCCTTTCAATTTTTTTCCATAAGTTGTTATATGTTTGTCTTTCATATTGCTTAAAAAATGCTATGTGAGTTTCTTCAGAAGTGTTTTCTTTAATCATAGTAGAAGGCACCATAGACCTTTGTATTATCCATAGAGAGTAACATAAGTGTCATAGTACCTTGCATGAGCCAAGGGTACATATCTATACATAAACAAGTGATATTTTCTTCAGAGATACAAAATTCAGATTTCAGACTTCAAATCCAGTGCTTTTATTTTGTGAGAAAAAATAATTCACGTCATAAATTGAATTCCATGGATGTTATGTCATAGGAATTTTAATAATTTAGATAGTTTTCCATGAGAGAGCTTGGACCTATGTAGAAATTATAAGACATGTGCTTGGACAATACCGAGATACAAATACACCCTCTTATTTTTAAGTCTAAAATTCATCCTCGACACTAATCTCTTATACTTTCCTTAATAATGTCTATTCAAACTTAAAAAATTTTGGATTCCTTGTTCCATAGAGAAAACTCGGATGCATTCACAACTCAAACTTTGTATCTCAGAAAAATTTTAGCCTTTTTAGCATTAATTGTTCAGACCTGTTAAATTCTTGAAATCGTCCTTGTTCTACCATAGAGATTATTACTTCATTAGATTACTATTTCATAGATTGATCACTGCTTCAAGGATATTGGATCTTTAAGTAGACATAGGTCACTAACTTGCATATTTTGAATGTCATAAAAGGGTTTCAACATGTTTATTATTTGTTATTATTAAATATGTCTTGGATTTGTCATAGATATATCACAACTTCGGACGTTTTACTTTCCATGCACGGACTAGTTATTTTTTCACAAATTCGGATATCATTTGGATATTATATCACAAATATGAGATTCAATATATTTTTTGTTTCCATGGACTTCAAAATTCTATAGTTTAAATACATTCAAATCATAATAATGAAATCCTTCAGATTTACAAATTTCCATGTAAACTAAGTGCCATAGATAGCATACATGATTCTTAAAGGACTACCACATAACTTGGCTGAAGTTGTAGAGGTATAAAGTCACAGGTAAGCACTAACCATAGAAACATATCGCAAGGTTCCATAGGGATTTTGAGTCTTCGTTTTTGAGTTAGATGTGTGTCCAATCATTTCATTGCAATTCTTCAGTCTAGCTTTTATAGGACTTGAACTATTGAATCTATCTTCATCGAATATCCTTAACCCTAACCCTAACCCTAATGCACGTAGTGGATATCACCATCACGTGTGTATAACACTGCTTCAAATACAAGACCCGATAGGGTAGACTAAAAACATGAACTCATGCACCCAACACACTTAGAAAACCACACCATTCATGCATGCCCTCTCTTGGATGGGTAATTGTGCCTTCCTAATTGACGACAATACATTCATACATGTGCCTCATCCAGTGATCCTACTAAACTACTGAACCTCCATTAGAGGATCTCTTATGGGCCCTCTACTAAACATCAACTTATCTTTGTACATGCTAGAATGTATTTGTTGAAGGATGATGTTGTTGCCGAAGGAGAACAACTACTGAGAAATAGGTAAAATCTAAGACTACCTCCACTCTTGTATCAGATAAAAGTAAAAATATTGTCAAATTAAGCAATACTGTTAAGAAATATTCTCTTTGTATATTTAGCGAACCAAAAATGAAAAAGGATAATTGTAATTTTCTTTCAACTAACGAAATAAAGAATATAGAATTGATTTCAAAGTGTTAAAGATAGAACATTGAGTATTATCAATACATAAAGGTGGAAGACTCTTACCTCACGTAGGAAATGGTATGTTTTAGTTGTTCAAACTTCATTTAGAAGTTGATTGCCTTACCTTTCATTTGGAAAAGAAATTGTGGATCCACCTTTAATAATGACTCCACACATCTCCAAGTCTATATCCACTGGAAAGTCCCCCTTTCATTACTGAGTTGGGTACCCATAAAGTACTAGATTATCTTTACAAAAATTCTCGACTCATTAAAAATTTAAAACTCAGGATTCAGGCTGATATTATGGTGTTTCTTTTCCAATGTTGTGAGAGGATGTTCTGTTTGCAGACCTGTAACTCTCTTATAGGTTTTGGAACTTCATATAATGTGAATGTAGTAGAAGATTCATTCTCTTCTTTGAAAAAAAGGAAAGAGAAGTTTCTCAGGCTAGAAAAGTTAGAGGAAAACCCCTGGCTGTGGAAGCTGTTAGTGTCAGTCTTTCCAACCTTCCTCCAGTGATCAAACGTGCTCTTACAAAGTGATTTTGAAGTGTCAAGGTCAAATTTTGTCATTTCAAAGAGTTTTCAAGCAAAATTTGGTCACTAGGCATTAGGTCTAGGGTTTGCTTTAACTCCTTCTAAAGTTGTCCAAATGTCGGTCCATGTCACCATTCAGCTGAGTCTATCATCATTCATAGGGTTGTCATTATCATCTCAATGTCTAATGAGTCATTTTACACCTTGTCCATGCTTCAGTTGCGCCTAGGCAGGGTCATTTCCCTCTCCTAGGGTTTTGAAAGCTAATTTCTCTTGGATGGTCAAATCACTAGCAAAACTTGTATCCAGATGTTCATACACCTTCCCCTATCTTTCATGTACCTTATCCAACACTTCCCATCACTGAGATCCCCCAAATTCCTCATTTTTGCACAAACCCTAGTTTCTAGCTACAACCTGGCAATTTTCTAGGTTGGGCCTGTGTTTTGCCCTTTTGGAACCCTTCCCCTCACTCAATCCCTGAGATTCCACTTTCCCCTACTTCCTAACATCCCTCCCTACTTCCAAAAATTTCCCCAAGAATTTAGAAGCCCCTTATCCCCTTCATTTCGCTTCATTTCTACAAAATTCCTTGTTTCACACATCGGGGCAAGTTTCACTCAAATGATGTTTCAGAGCAATCAAAGATGAATTTTGCAAAACTAAGAGATTTTTTTGTCCACAAAATGCCAAAGAAGAAAAGCCTCCTTCACTTTTTGCACAGGTGTCATGGTTTTAGAGAAATGTCAAAATTACAATCGTCGGATCCAAGGAGGTTGGCCAAGGCACTAAAACGACGGAAAAGGCCCGATCCACTCCAAATTTTTTCCAAAGCCTCTTTGAATTAGCATGGCACTAAATAGCCTAGCCACAGCACAAATCCCAAGAAATTTTGAGCATTTTTGGTAAATTTTGGTTTTTTCAGGCAATTTACAGGTTTTCTCCATTAACGGGTCTCAACCCCCACACGACCCTTCATCCTGGCAACTCCATTTTGCAAAAACTCAGCATTTCCAGATTTTTCATGAGAAGTTACATATGCTCATCCATGGCCAAGAGATTTTATGAAGTTTTGGGCCTCCAGAAAGTCAAAAAACAAGCAAAAAATGACTTTCTGCCACATTTTTGAGACACAGAAAGCAGTCTTGGGAGATTGCAATTTTGGAGGGGCAAATGACCACCACATTCAGAAATTACAGTTGGGTTGGAAATTAGACTCACATACCTTTCCAAAAAGCCTACTCTTGCTCAATTTGGACACCTGGAAGTGCCCCAAAAGTGGTCCCAAAGGCGCGCGACCCGTCTGGCAGAGGTGCGCGACCCGTCAGGCAAATTTCTCCAAATTTCAGTGTACAGCTCAGAAAAACGCAGTTTGAACCTGTTTGACTTTTTGGGGTGGATTATTATCCTCTTTGATGTAATTAATGTACTTTTATGACACTTTTACACTTATGTATCTCTTCTAGAAGATTCATTCATGAGATAGGTGAAAATTAAATGAATGAATTGGTTTCCTAGCTTATAGAGGCAAGTTGTTTTGACTACCTAGATTTTAGTGCTCAGTTTAGAATTGGTTGAAACAGCTCCTAGAAGGATGAGCTCGACCCCTAGAGGCAAGGAAAGGTGTTAGCTTGCCTATATTATGTATTTTCTTAGTCATTTTCAAGGGTTGGAAGGTTGGACTCTTGAGGGAAAAGCTATCATTGTATTATTCACTGTATCTCTGCAATTTTTGGCTAAGGAAGACCAGGGTTTTGTGGTCCTTTTTGGGATTCTTGTGGTTACATGTATTGATGGTGTGTTTCTCTATGTACTTGTAAGTGTGTTATGTGAATCATTTCCTTTCTTTTCCTTCTGCACATTAAACAAATGAAGTGTTAAAGTAGAATTCATGACTGTCATGCTCTGCTTTTAAGTTTGTTTAATTTCAATGTTTTCTACTGTTTAAGGAGAATTCAAAGTTATTGTTTTCTCTCCTTAGCTCCTCACCTGTCTTTCTCATCCATTCACCTCAATCTAAGGCATCAATACTGTCTCCTACCTCGCCCCAAAGAACCCCCTGCAGAAACTGTGTCCAATCCTCGCACCCAAAATTGCCACCTCCTCAATTTGCCACCAAAAACCCTAAAAATCCCAAATCAACCCTTTGATCAGTTTACTAGCCTAAAATCAGTGTTACCCTATTGGTTATCTCGCCCATTGAAGATCTTTATCGAGATAGACTGGAGAGAGCCCTCTCCTGCCCCGTAGGGCTAGCTACGAGGCTAAGTGGTTTGATGTTGCCTTGAGGTTTACCTTTCTCAGCCTGAGGTGAAATTTCAAGCGCTAACAGAAGCCTCCAAGCTAACTTGCATAGTAACCTACAGATGATCTAATATCTCTGATATAAAGTAGTGATTATAGAAAAACAAATAGGGCCTGGAGATTCTTCTTCCCTACTCTCCAAACCAAGAGACAAAAAAAAGGGAGAAATCCAAGACAAACAAAAAGTAGTAGTAGTGCACACAAGTGCCTAAAAACTAACTGCTTATTCCATACATGTAATCTAGAACCTACCACATCAGTTCAGAAGTACAAGTACAAAAAAGCATATTTCAAAGTCTTTGTATCTATAAAAGATTCAAGATTACTTTAGAAGACCTTGGTAGGGAGACATTGACTAAAGCAAACCTTCCATTTGGATTCTACAAGAAACATGGGATACAACCTGCATGATCATTGAAAACAACACATTAAAGTCTTTGGAAAAGGGTTATTGAGAGAAAAAGCACGCAGGACAAATCAAGCTTATTCCCAACTAGTCAACATAGCAATAAACATAAGATAAAGGTGTAGAAATGAATCCTATTTCTCAAAATTTCCAACAAGATTAGTGACAAAGCTCTATCTATAAAGGCATTGCCACTAAGACATCCTCAATGGTTGCCATGGTAGTAAGGCAAGGAAAAATTGGATTTTCTCAGGATTGATTATTGATATATCAAAAACAATATGTTTCTGAGGATTCATATATCCCAAACAACATATTTCTATCTCGGTGGACCTAAGGTAGGGTGTAGACTCCCAAGGTAGATAGTCTTGTTCTTCAAGGTGGATTTTCATGATGCTTGCATTATAGTTGGGTAGAAATCATTAGGCACATACTAATATGGCTGGATTGGCAACAAATTCAAAAGATGGTAAGTTTATTCTTTACCGATGCTCCATTAAGAAATCTAATAAATAGGCAAACCTCTATATTTATAGAACTTTTGAAAATATGTAAGGCGAGGTTGCCCAATTTCTCCTTGTCATTATGGTATTGTTGTAAATGCTCTTAGCTACTATTTGGATGTTGTCGAAATAACAGGATATGTGCATGGATTATCTTTCTTGAAAGCCAGGTTTTTAATAGCCACTTTGCACACAACTCCAATTTTCTCCCCGCATTAACACCAACATATATATAAAGAAACAAGAAGGATCAATTCCTCAAGGCGGAAACTTTTTTGATGGTGTAAAAACTTGGGAAAAGGTTTAATTGATCCCACCTACTAGATCCAGGATTAATATGAATCTAACTTGATATTATTATAATTATTATTATTATTATGAAATATTTTCTTATATGTAAAATGGAAATGTTAACTAGTAATTTAAATATTTTTCTATATGTAAAAGGGCAATGTTAACTAGTAATTTATCTCCCCAAGCTAATTGTAAAATGTGCCTCTCAGCACAAAAAGAATATATAAAGGAAGCTTTGAGTTTCCTAAAAGTTTGTTACATCATATCTGATGTAGTGGTAAGTGGTTTGGAAATGAAATTCTTGTTGGCAGTGAAGTAGATCCCCCAGCAACGACCAAAACAATTTTTGCTGAGAAACTCCAAGGAAAGATAACTAGGTTTCTACATATTCCCTTTTTGAGATGGAACTTATAAAAGATATCTGCAAAAAACACATATTTCATTAAATTTGGAAATAAATAGTGGATCTAGAATTTTAAAATAGCTGAAATACACAATTCTAGTGAGGTCCTTGTAATAAAAAATTTCCAATTTTAATGAAATATGTGTTAAAAGGTTCAAATGACATGGGTCCATAGCTTTTCAAAGATAATTATTTCTTCATTACATGATCTATTAGAAGATTAGAAGTTACACTTATGTGGGCAATATATTATATCATATGTCATTGTACATGGAGCAGTTAAAAATCAGTCTATTGCCATAGACTGAAATGGAGTACAACCCTATTACAAGGCTTATGGTACCAAGTGCAACATCTAGTTTAATGACAATAATATTCATTGGCTTGTAGCAATCTTCTTCTGGAAAGAAACTAAAAGAGATTTATTACGCTTTGAATTTCAAATGTTTGTTAAAGGATCAAGTGGTGGTTGCAATGAACAACTCAAACTGGGTGATCTCAGAACAAAATAATTTAGTATTTCCAAGACAAATAACATTACTGATGCATCTCTGAATTCCATGAAAACAGAACAATTTGATGTATTGAAATGATGTTAGGAGATTAGTAAAGAGGATCAAATTAAGTGATGTTATGGCCATACCAATGTATGTGTTGACTCTTCGAGCGAAGAGACTCGGAAACACCAAGAACATTAAGTGCCCTCCAAGCAATGGTCATCCAAGACAATGTAGTCCTTGTGGTTTGTAGAGAGTCTTCTCGCTCTAACATTGGGCTCTTCAAACCAACTCTGCATAAGGTCATTAAAAATGTAAAAAATCAGCAAGACACAAATTTTGTAGTAAATATGACCAAAATAAGAACTAGTTCAAACAATTTTCAAAATCTTGCTTTTGAAACCAACATTCTAATCTCCTTAGCAATATTATCATCTTTCACTATTCTTCCTAGATCACCAAACTCAGCTCTACCTTGACAAAGTGTAATTGCATAAAAGGAATGCCAGTCTCATGCCAATAAGCCTCCTACAATGAATGCACAGGAACCTAGTACTTAGACCATTTTTCTCTTCACTTAGCTACCTAGGGCTTATTTCCCTTTCCAAATATCAATAATTCTTTTCGAAGAAAATATAAAATAAGAAAAATATTTTACTATATTCTAAAAGGTGAAGATGCTGAAATCATGCCACAAAGTGAAACGAAATCAAATATATTTCCTCAAACCACCAAATATGTAAATAAAACAATAATAATTATAAAAATAAAACTAGATCTATCGATCTATGCATGAAATGAGTCAAGTGACTAAAAAAATATGACCAAAACAAACCAAAAATTTCAAACTTGGCAAAATCCTCTAAACAAGCAGCAAACAAACCGCTAAATTTTTTTAAGATATCAGAGCTAGACATCAACACAATTTCATGTACTTGAATAAGCCCATTGTTGCTTAGCGTTAGACTTCTTAAATTAGTTATTTATCATTTAATACTAGGACACTATCTATGTGAAAAGAAATAGGTCCTAGCTTCATCAAATTCGACTTCATTTCCAATCAAAGATCAAATCCAAAGGACACTAACTCGTTACTCTAGGATGGTGCTAAAGTTAAATACAAAAAATAACAAAAAATAAAGATATGATAAAAAATAGACCTGCAAGATTGTATTGGTCGAGTGTGACAGGGACACCAATAATTGAGACTAGAGAGATTTATAGAATGTGGTAGTTACTAGTGTGTGTCTATTGTGCGATTAGTGGTATCGTGGAGGGACCTACCAAGAAGGTACATTCATCTCGGGAAAGTATAATAGGGAGATCCATAGATCATTTATGTAAAAAGAAGATGAGAAGTGTTGTCTTCAAGTTGGGTTATGTTATGGTAGAATTTTTTTGGTGATAAGTGGTAACAAAACACTTATATCAATAGGTAGAAAGTAAATTTGGGGCATGAGTTGGACTGACTCATGTTATCTCATCCCTTAATGGTCCTAAGGACATGTGGGAAACCGAACAACTTAGTACTTGAAAGACTTGAAAGAATGGCTGACAAATGACTGACAAGACTATACAAAAGAATTTCGGTCTCATGTCAATAGGTCTCCTACAATGATTGCGCAAAAACCTAGTACATAAACCAGTTTTCTCTTCACTTAGCTACCCATGGCTCATTTCCCTTTCCAAATATCAATAATTATTTTCCAAGAAAATATATAATAAGCATAGTAGTCTACAAAGTCATGCCACAAAGTGAAAGGAAATAAAAACAACTTTCTTCAAACCACAAAATATATAAAGAAAACAAAAATAATTATAAAACTAGATCTATGAATCTAAGCATGAAGTAAGAACTAAAATAATTTAAGGGACTAACACAATCTTTGACCAAAAAAAAACTCAAAACTCAATAAAATGCCCCAAACACAAGAAACATATAAACCATTAAAATTTTCCAATATATCAGAGTTAGACATCAAGGTAGTTTCATGTAGTTGAATAAGCCCATTGATGTTGTGCATTAGTCTTGTTAAATTAGTTATTTATCATTTAATAATAGTTGAACACTATCTATGTGAAAAGAAATAGGTCCCAACCTCATCAAATCTAGCTTTATTTCATGTCATGGATAAGAAACAAACAATTTAATGATTAAATATGAAATATCAATCTTAAAATAACACGCATCAAAGTAATGTCGTTGTATTGTTACAATTAAAAATACAAATATAGAACTTATTTTTACCTAAATTTGACATATATTAATCTTGCATGATCAATGGAACATGTATACCAAAATAAGAGTCTTAGGGTATTTCAATTTCCCAATTCTCATCTTGGTCCTCATTTTCTAAATTGTGAACATGATCTTCACTAAATTAACTGTCATTATGAGCCTACAAAACATTATGTTCTATATCAAGTTCATTAGAGAAATTTGTTATATTGTTTTCTCCCCTTCTATCACAATATAATCGCCAAAGAGTTGGCACTCTTTCATATGGAAAATTGTCAATGTCATACTTTATAACATATAATCTTAAACATGTATCCACATGTTTATCAAGCTTGTTCCTCAACTTCGACTTCAAGAATGATAATGCACTAAACATCCTCTCATCCTCCAGTGATCCCAAAATCATGGTTTGACACAAATCTACTAATTTGCGATATTCTGATATGTTTTCTTGTAGGTATTGACTAGCACTTAAAGTAGTCCATAATACTATTATAACACCATTTTCATTAGGATTCTCCAAAAAATGATATTGCGTCCACATTGTTTCAGCAAAGCATCCACCTTGTTGATACAATTTTGATGAATCTAAAATACCTTCAATTTGTTCTCCATGTATCAAGACTTTCTTGAAAAAAATGGTCTACTAAACATTTTAATCTTTTTTGAAAATAGGCTTTTAAAGTTCTTGTACATTGACAATTGTTCCAATATTGAGGGTATACCACAAACATGGCCTCCAACAATTCATCTTGATGAAATCGTTCTCTAATCTCTAATGATAGTGATCTTGAAATTTTTATCAAATTTTGCCTCACTGAAATCACAATATTATCAAGTTGGTCTCTTGACATGGGGCAATCTTTGGTGATTCATCCTGTCTTACTAATATAACGAAAGGGAACCATATACCCACACACTACTATACATAGTATCCCTTTTTCACCAAACATCAAAAAAATTTCAATATTTTCTATATTGATGATATTAGTCCAACTTTTAAACTCTGGACCAGTAAAAGAGTCTGGCATCATATACAAACTATACAATGCAAGACATGCTAACTTTCTCGCATTTGTGTATTCTGCAATATACATTGTGCGAATTTGATACATTTTCATGAGGACATTCATTTCATGTAGCATAGGAAGAATTCCAGCCAATGTCAATAATGTCTCTATATTAGTTAATCAAGAAAGAATACCTTGAGCTTTGTCTACATTGTAGCAATTTTCATACATCAACCCTAGCAAAAATTTTAACTCACTAAATAGTCTTTGAGTTGTTCCCTTTAATGAGATCCATCTTGTATCAACATCTTTCAGTAGTTTTTTTCCATCCGTAACACCATCTGCAAATTGTTGAAACTCTAAATATCATTTGGGACTATGATAAAAGTATGCATGAGTCTCACGTACAAGATATTCAACTTTTGAAATTGATGGAACTTGCTTACTATTTTAAATGCAAGATTCATTATATGAGCCATAAAATGAATATTTAGCATATATGGTGAAGTTGATAGTTGTAGCCTAACACAAAGGCCATTCCTTTGTCCTTGCATTATTGATGTTCCATCTGCTCCAACAAATACCAACTTTTTTGCAATCATTAAATGATCCATACCGCTTCCTTCAAACCATTAAGAACAAGTTCATAAATATTTGCAGTTGTAGAAGTCTCTCTCATCTTTTTAATCCCAAGTAGATAGGAATGCCTAATATGGTCATTAACCATATAAATTCTCATGCAAATCCATGAAGTATTATCTATAGTCGTAACCTCATCCAAAGACAATGCCAAAAACCTAGCATTTTCAATCTTCTCTTTCAAATCATCCTTTTCTACTTGAGCTAGATATCTTGCCCATTCCCAACCACTGGTTACATACCAATGAGAAGATGGAAAGTTTGACACTTGAAGAAAAGATAGAAATTTCATGTGATTTGGATAATTTGTCATAGGACGACCTTTAGATAATATGTGAAATACAGTGCTCAATTGTATCGTCTTGGATAACAAACTTCTTTCCATCATCTTTTCAAATAGAGATATGATGGTTCCTCCACTTGCCTCAAGTTTCCTCTTACTTATTAAATATTTTTTATATTATTCTTCATATTCAATATGTCGAAATTCCTCAGAATATTTCCATCTAACAATAGATTTCTCTTTACCATTTACAATTTTCTTTTCATACACCTTTCTTGCATGCTTTTGTACTGTATCTTGCTTCATCTAAAATTTCACTACCTTTGAGTTTTCCAACTACACGCATTACATCTAAATTTTCGAAAAACCTCGTTCTCATTTGTAGGAGGTATTTTTTCAATAAATGGAAAACTTGAGACCCGATTTTCTTGGAATCATCTCCCTATGGTCGACTGGCCTTTTTTCCTTTTCCGCGAATGGATTGTGTCACCTTCCAAGGAAAAATCTTTAACATTTTCATCACCAATTTTTGTTGAAATTGCATTTATCTCACCCTGATCACTTGAGGAACCTATTATCTCATCCATTGTATGGATATCAAATGCATTTCCACAAAAGTTAACCTCTCTCTCAGTACTAGATTATTCAAAGGAACTTGAATCATGAAGATAATGTGTATTTTGGATGGAGCCTTTTGAAAGTATGATAATACATCCATTTGCCTTGATGGTTTCTTCCCACGATTATATTTTGACCTCTCACTAAATATTCCACAAGTAAAATTTCAAATCGATCTACAAACCTGCATCAAAAATTTCCAAGAGTTGAGATATGCTTCATATAAATTCACTTGTTCATAGAAATAGAATTTTACTTTGCAAAAGAATTGTTGAGTCAACATTGAAAGAACATATATCAGAAATTGAATTTTGGCAAAATGGAATTTCACAAAAAATATTTAACAATGATAATGGGAAAATATTAACTTTTAAGACATAAAATATAATAATTAATTTATATAAAATTGAAACAACATCATCCTTGCAGGTCTATCTTAGTCCTTTTGGTTTACTAGTTTGGCTTGGGTCGATATCCATGCTAGATATCTATGGATGGGCTTTGAATCATTCCCATTCCATGCAATTAGTTATTTGGACAAATTCTATTAGAAAAATTAGTGACTCTTTGAATTCTATGCAGAAAATAGAGTATTAATCCTCATGGATTTGAATGTAGGCATGATATAGCATGAAATCCATTGTTAAATGAGTAAATTTCATATGGATTTGTTGTAGAATTCCCTTGTTGTTTTACATTTGTGTATCCATCTATCATGCTAAGAAGTGGGTGAATCAATGAAATTTGCATGTGTTAAATGGGAATTCTATGTGAGAATTTGTAATTCCATCTATAGTTTGCATCATGAATCCCATCTCTTCAATAGCACTAACACTTTTATTGGTTCTTACTAGATTAACACATTTCTCTCTATCTCAATGATTTGGGGTTTCTCGGGGCCATAGTGAGTGGCGTCTATCACACAGCTTTCGCTCCCTTAATCCAAATATATATCAGATTTCGCTCCCTAAATCAGATATATATCAAATTTCGCTCCCTTAATCCAGATATATAAGAGCAGGGATGGATGGATGTGAATGTCAAATGAAAATTTTGCTGTACACGTAGTTGTCTTTGTTTTTGGATGTGAAGAATAATTTGATTTATATATAATACCACAGCAGCCATTTCAATATATGAGTAGGGATAAGATATTGTTCTCTACATATATTTTGCCGTTATGAGATGGGCATTTTTGTATGTGGATGTTTTTGGATGTGAGGAATAATTTGATTTATATCTCACTGTAACGATTTCAACTATGGCTCGACTTTACAAAATGCGTGCAGGAAGGAAGAAGTGATGTGATGTATAATATCCCCAAGTTATTAGCAACATGAGAAGCACTTTGGTAAACATTGAAAATTTAATTTCTGAAATGTGAGAATGGGAGCGAGTTGAAAATTTAATATTGAAATGTGAGAATCAAGGCGGGTTGAAAATTTAATTTTGAAATGTGAGAATGGGGGTTAGCACAATACATTTCTAGATCATTCAAGTATATTTTTTTCATTTTCAGTGAGATGATGGATGTTGGACTATATAGTGTCGAATTCTTCTTCAACACATCATCATGATGTTGTGAAAATGGAAGAATAGTGATTTCTTAGGGAGAGTGCAGGGTGCGTGCTCAAATATATATGTGTACAAGACTTTTCTTGTTGGACTCATTTTGGGCAAAGGCAAATGACACTATGTTGCACCATATGTTGTTTGGGATAGGATGGGATGCCAACTGCAACATTGCATAATAATGACATGTTTGAAGATATGACACGGGAACAAGCCATGTGAAAAGGAACTTGACAACTTTTGGTTGTTACACACATTTCATTTTGGAGGAGAGGTGGAAGAAATGTTGATTCATTATGATAAGAATGTGAAGTTCATTTTGATTGGTAATGATATAGATGTCGTGCTTATGACTCTATTTTTAAGAAAGAAATAAACACAACGGGTTTTCCTTTTTATTTTATTAGTTATCCTGGTAATGGAATTTACAATGCTTGCAACCTCCAAGGGTTGTTTCTGTTACAACAATTAAAAACACAACATGACCAAGTCCTCTTTACTCACAAGTCCCATTGGTCTGAGTCTCGGTTGCAGCCGCATTCACTATACAAACTAGTTGTCAATGGATCCCCTTTAAAATAGGAATTATGGTTAACCTGTTTCTTCATTTTCTCTACTCCACAGACACACACACACACACATATATAGTAGGATTGGTCGACTCGTTTTGGGCAGAAGGAAGATGACACTTTGAACATCATCCAAAACCGATGTGAAAATAGGAATGAGAATTCGCAACTTTGGTCTTTCCCCTTCTTTAAAGGTAATGTAACAAAATCAATTGTGACATTGGATTTTTGGTTTCTGATGCATGAAATATTGTTGAGCCAAATATTTGCAAAATTGTTCTCTGCTCTTCCACACTATCAACCTTAATGATTAAAAAAGAAGAAAGTGCTTCACTTGACCCACGTTGGCTCAAAAAAATATATTTCACAAATCCAATGATAGACAATATGTCCAGCTGTGAAAGTCTCCATTCTAAATTCAGTTTTGATGGTTCAAAAAAATATATTTCACGCTATAAAAACCACAAATCCAATGACAATATGTCCACCTGTGAAAGTCTCCATTCTAAATATGATTTTCATGGGTCAAAAAAAGATATTTCACGCTGTAAAAACCACAAATACAATGACAGAGAATATGCCCACTTGTGAAAAGTCTCACCACACCACAAATCCAATGACATAAAATATGTCCACTTGTGAAAGTCTCCATTCAAAATACGATTTTGATGGGTCAGAAAAGGATATTTCACACTGTAAAAACCACGAATTCAATGATAGACAATATGCCCACTTGTGAAAGTCTCACACAAATCCAATGATAGACAATATGTCCACTTGTGAAAGTCTCCATTCTAATTTCGATTTTGACGGTTCTTCAAGAGGTTTCCGTAGCAAATGCAGGTTTTGAGTTTGTAAGTAGGAATCACATGGAAGACCCATCCTATGTTGCTATAGGGAATATAGTCTAACTTGCCAAGAATTATTTCAACATTGTGGCAGCCAAGAAGAAGCTAGAGCATCCATAAATTTGAATGCAAAAGTGTAGACATGGAAGGGAACTCAAAACTCAATTGTGATCAATTAAGGAATCAACAACCTTCCATGAATCATTGGAGGTTGGAGAACATTGTCATAAATGAAAAGGGTGGCTTCCCTCATCCCCAATTTGGAACTCAAACATGCAAGGAGAAAAAAGGATGGGTGCAACAAGATATCCAGATATGTGGAGCATCCTCCATGGGGATATGAAAAGACAAACTTCACTTCCTGAATGACGCATACAGAAATAATGTGGGAGGATCAAGGATCTTTAATGATGGAAATTCAAGCCATCAATCCACCTTGCCACAAAATAATTATCGAGAAGGATCCACCGATCATGGCACTTAAAAAGTGTCTCAGAGGTGTAGAAGCCCCTTGATCAAATTAACCATCAATGGAGACTGAAACCTAGATCCAAGTACGACGAATTAGGTTAATGTGTTAAGTCCATGACAAGGAGATAGTTAAGATGCACGCCTCACTATCTCCAATGGTCTACACAAATTCCTAAACTTGTGTTTTCATTTTATGGAACTCTACTCACATTCTCTCTCTCTCTCTAATGTGTTAAGTCCATGACAAGGAGATAGTTAAGATGCATGCCTCGCTATCTCCAACGGTCTACACAAATTCCTAAACTTATGTTTTCAGTTTATAGAACTCTACTCACATTCTCTCTCTCCCTCTCTCGTAATGTTTTCTATCGTTGTCCCCGTTTGAGCCTCTCTCTCTACCATGGAGGATCCTCTCTAGGTTTCTTTAGTGCACTAGTAAAAGATTGAGTATGCCTCCCTGTTTGACCAAGGTTATTTTGTGATATCCATAATGGAGGATCCTACTAGGTTTCTTGTGTATTATTGACTCTTCCTCTTCCCCCAAGCATCCACCACATATATGTGGCCCTTGGAAGCATCCCTTCCTTGTTCCTACCTGAAATAGAATTACATTATTCGCTGCCAACAAACAGGATGTTGCTACTTCTAGACAGAGTTTTGGGAACTATACCTTCTTGGGGTTGGGAAGGAGTTTTGGGAGCTATACCTTCTCCTTGGGGTTGTGGAGGAGCTTTGGAGCTGTACCTTCTACTTGGGCTTGTCATTCGACATGACCCAATCTCAATCAGAGTGTTGGGTCTCCTTCCTTCGTTGTGGGTATTTTTCCTTTTTCTTTGGCATTCCAACCAATTATGTATTATCAACTTTTCAAAAATCAATTTTCCCTCTTCGATTTTGATGATGTTTATGATTTAAATTTCAAATATATCGAGCATTTCTCCAACACTTTTCATTTTAGGTTTTTAACCCAAAAGGTTAAGCCTTCGCCTTCCAAAATTGGCTAGTATTCTTTCACATTCTTCCAATTTTGTGTTATCATAATCTTGGTCGCCCTACTAAATTCTCTAGGTTCTTCCAGATCCAACAAGCATGGAAATCCCTCGCAAGAGTCCCCTCCCACATACATAGCCATTATCCCACCCAAGTCTGGAGGTAGTTCCCAACGAGTTCCAAAATGTCGGTCACCATTTATGGTTAGCATGTACATGTATGCAGATGGCATGGTAGTGATGCCCTTCATATCTCATCGCTCTCTTGATATCACTTAGCATCATGGCTTCCTTGACATGTGTTTGTTGGTGACCTCAAAACATGACTTCATGTTGGGTGAATTGACTTGACATGTGTTGGTTGGTGAGCTCAAGGCATGCCTTCATGTTTGGTGAATTGACTTGACATGGGTTGGTTGTTGAGCTTGTGAATTTACTTGGCATGTGTTGAAATTCATGTTAAGTGAATTGACTTGACATGTTAGGTGAATTGAATTGACATGGATTGGCTGCCGAACTCGTGGATTGACTTGGCTTGTTGAGCTAAAAACATGCCTTCGTGTTTGGTGAATTGACTTGACATGTGTTAGTCGTTGAGCTCATGTGAATTGACTTGACATGTGTTGGTTGTTGAGCTCAAGTGAGTTGACTTGAGATGTGTCAGTTAAACATGCCTTCATTTTTGTTGAATTGAAAATAAATTGCCTTGATATGTGTTGGTTTTTGTTGAGCTAGAAACATGCCTTCACATTTGGTGAATTGAAAATAAAGTTAGGGGATGGGATAGGAACATAAAACCCCAATTTAATTTATTTTCCAAGATCCCCTCATTCAACGTGTTGGCATTATGATACATGTGTTGTACTTGATGGCAACCCACTTGTAGCAGAACAACTCACTTGTATATGGTAACTAGATGAATCTACAGGAGAGATATTAGATGTGACAGAATGCATGGCAGTTCAAAGGAATCATTTCAGAAGTAATATGGAAAATTACAGTGTAACAGGTCTATTCAGAAGTAACAGGACATTGGTATAGAAGAACATGAAGATGGAACTGAGGTCTACTGATCATAATAAAGAATGTAAAGGAAAAGGTTGATGTAAAGAAGTTTAAGAAGTATACGCAGGTCCACTTAGTCAAAACAGCATATACACACTAGTCCATAGAACAAAAAGAGCGTATACATATACACGCACTCTCTCAGGAGGAAAAGCACATACATGTTGGAAAACCAAGGTTTTGGTCCGTGGTATTTGGTCCAAGGTATTGGTCCAATGTATTTGGTCCAAGGTATTGACCCTAGGTATTTGGTCCAAGGTATTTTGGTCCAAGGTATTGGTCCAAGGTATTTGGTCCAAGGTATTTGGTCCGAGTTATTAACCCTAAGTATTTGGTCCAAGGTATTTGGTCAGAGGAATTGACCCTAAGTATTTGGTCCAAGGTATTGGTCCTAAGTGATTTTGGTCCAAGGTATTAACAAAGGATCTAAGTATATAAGGAGGAGAAGATCAAAGGGCTAAGTGCACAAGTAATGAATATCTTATGAAGTGTTATATCAAAAACAAATATGCATGTTATGGGTTTCTGATGCTTTGCTTGATCTAAACTAAATATGCACCTGAGCATTTTATGATGGATGAGATCTAATGATGGATCAAGATCATAATGACTTATCATTATGTGATCTAATAATGGATGGGCTAGATCTGATTTCTAACACATGTTTTATCCTTTATATGTGATATTCTGGGTATGTCTGAAGTCGGGAATTGCAACGAAGTTATAAGTAAGTATTTGCAGATATATACATTGGTTCGCTTTGGTGAAGATGCATATACATGTTGGTTCATCTCTTCCAAGTAGCATATGCAAAAGAAAAGTTTGATGTTCAAGGATGATTGTATCAGATCAGTGATGTTGTTTTACTGTTGTCTATCAACGAAGTCTTCTTAGATCTAAACGTAAAACTAAATGCATAAGGAGGCTGGTATTTTATTGATTGATTTTATAAGTGAGAAGAAGTGATCTCTGTTGTTTCCTATGTAAAGCTCTGTAAGTTGACAGTAGATGTTTAGTATATTGCTAGTTGGTACAGACTTGATTCAAAAGTTTATATTTCTAGTAGTTTTGAAGGTATATATAGGTTTTATTAATGTAAGTAGCGTATACACTCAGTTTGGTTTCATCCAAGTAGCGTATACATTTTAATGCATGTTTTTTGAGGTTATAGCTGGTTTTGAATGATGATGCAATTCTCTGGGTTCAGATTTGTGTACTGGTTACAATGATCTATCTGTTCTAATTGATTGGTTAAATTTGATTAAGTTTGAATGAATGGTTGATTCAGTTGTGTCAGAGGTTCAATAATTATTTGATTCAGTTGTTCAGTGATTGTTTTATGTCATAGGTTTCAGCGATTGATCGATTCAGAGATTGATGATTGAGTTTCAGTGATTGGTTGATGCAGATGTATTTGATGGATGTATTGCAGTGGCGATTTAATTTGAACTTCAATGTTACTAATGGGTCTAGTGTGAAAATTTGATGAAATGTGACCTACATATAGTGTTTTTGTGTACCAGTAGCATCCAGTGTGAAAATTTATGAAACATGGTCCTTGGAGGATACTAAGGGTTGGAGCCTTCAGTGAGGAAGTCGAAGCTTCCTACCAATAGTGCTTGTTGATTTTATCAGGGGGTTGGAGCTCCATGCCAGTAGAAGCTGGAGAAAAAGTGAAGATTGTAGCCTTCTGTAGGTTGAAGCCTACGTACTAGTAAATATATCTGCTAGTACAAGAACTAGGGGGTTGTAGCTCCCTTCTAGAAGAATCTGGAGAATGAGAGAAGGTTGTAGCCTTCTGCAAGTGGGTGCCTACGTACTGGTATGAGTTTGCACCAATACAAGATTTTAAACAAATTTTCTTATTATTAAAAGAATACAGAGATGACAGCAACAGGTGGTTTTCACCCACATTGGATTTCCACCTTAAATCTTGGTGTTCATGTGTGTCGCTTATGTGTGATGGTTTATTCTGTTATTATTGCACATGATTATTGTTTAATGTTTAATAAAGTACTGATGCATTGATTAAATTTCAACATATGATGAATTAACTAAATCATAAGTTCACTAGATATACGATGGTTACCTTAAGAACAATTGCGTGCACACGCAAGTTCCCTTCACTGAAGTAGTGTATATAAATCTGATTATGGAAATGAAAAAGTTATTGATTTGTAAATACTGATTCACCCCCCCCCCCCAGTATTATTTCCAAAAATTGGTATCAATGCAGGTCCTTTGGAAAAAGCTTTATTGTTTGAAGGATATCTGTAGTAACAATGGGAAAGAAGCTAAACAAGAAAGAACCTCAAAAGAAGAAGACATCTCAAAGGAACTATGACAGTGAGAGAGACGATTGGCCTTTATGTGGAAGTAACTCTTCAGATTCGAAATCACCTCAGAATGAATATGAACAAGCAAAGGAACTATGAGGTACGAATTTGTTGTCCTCTAGTGATACATTTCTCTGTTCATTTGAATATAATGAAAGTGACAGTGAAACAACTGAATTTTCTCTTATGGGTGAAAGAGAAAGAAATCAAATAGAGTCAGAATTTAAAAAGCTCACAAACATAATTAGAGATCAAAAAGATCTAATTGATAAAAGGGAATGTGCCTACAAAGAAGAAGTTACCAGGTTAAAAGCACAGTTGGAGGGAGGAAACAAAATAAAGAAGCAGTACAAAGAAAAGGAAGATCAAAGTCAAAGGTTGCAGGATGAAGTGACATCATTGAGAAATGAGGAAGAACCAGCTACTATGAAGGTCTTGAAGCTATGGTCGTTTCTCTAAAAGAATATCTCAAAAATTCAAATAAGTAGAATGAATAACTACTCCAAGCATTTGAAGAACAAGAAAATGAAGTTCTCAAATTAAGGCAACAAGTGGAAGAAGGAAGAAAAGCTAAAGAAATCATGAAGAAGCATTATCTTGAAAAGGAAGAGCAATATCAGGTTGAGGTAAATATCGTAAAAGCAAGATGCAGAAGTAGAATGGTTCAAGCTAATAATCGGCACACAAAAAGATCATCAACTTCCAGGTACTTTAAGGGATATTGTTTTTCTCGCAATATGTTTGGTCACAAAACCATTGACTGCTTTACACGGAATATGAAACATATATGATGTTATGCTTGTAAAAAGTTTGGGCATATAGCAAAAGAATGCAGGAGAAAATTTGGCCAACATACCAAATGGAACAAACAAAATCACACTCCAAGGTATGGAAGAAGAAGGAAGTACAATCAGAAATATGTGGCATAGCTCAGTATACATATAGAACAGACTCAAGAGGAACTAAAAGTATGAAATTTCAGTGCTCTAATTCTCATATACAGTTACAATGAAGACAAGTCGCGTATATACATGAGTTAGAAGCTGCATAGTTGTGTATATGTTGGTTTGATGAAGAAGCAGTGGGACAAACTCAGGAAAATGGGTCTGATATGGTTCAGTCAATTATCAATTATCTTTTTTGTTCTGATTGATGATGATTACAATCTGTTGATAATATGTAGAAGTGATTTTGACCCTCATAAGTTGTTTATGATTATGCCTTTATTATCCTTATCGATATATGCATGATTAGATCTGACAGTGAACAGTTGGCACAGTTTCAGGGGGAGAATATTCTATGCTTCTAATAATGCATTGTTGGAATTGATTAGAAGTATTTGGTACTTATGTTATTGAAGTATTTAAATGATACATCATGCTACACTGCAGTCACGAGTTTCCTATGATGAAATCTCAGATGATACTTATATTGCTTGAGCCACATAATTGTTATTCATAACAGATTTATGGATGATTGTGGATAACCTTTTTGATGATGCATACAGTACATATATGTTGCTTACATGGTGATCTTCATAAGGACAAGGAGAAGTACAAAGCTTGAGTATAGAACTTCATTTTTTGATGATGAGTCACTCATTTCTTTTATGTTGTTTTCATCATGCCTTAAAAGATGCATAAATTTCATATGTTGCAGTTATGATGCAGGATTCCTATAGTTCTCGGCTCTCACATGGTTGAGGATTGTTGTTGTTGTTAGTATTAAGAAAGATTGACTAATTACTATGAGCTAATGGTTTGCTAGCTACATATTGCTATCTCTTTGATGGATACACATTATGTTGGATACATGGATGATTACTTAAGTTGCATATTGATAAATGTTGTTGGATGGCCAAGAGAATGGTGTTGTTACAGGTTCCATGAAGACATATCTATTTAGATACATGGCTTACTTAGTCATATAATGATGATGACTTCTTACTTTATGATGATAGGTTTGATACTCACATATGTTGATTATCAGGGTTGATGCTTATCAGATATGGGATGTTTCCTAGTGATGATACATGGTTGATATATTGAGGGTTCTTATGGAAATATCATGCAGTTCTTGATGATGATGCTATGATCATAGATTATGACTATGGTGTTTTCAAATACATATGATATGATGTGAATGTTTTTGTGTTACTGCTTGGAGATATGACATATGCTTAGTTGATTCATGGAAGGTTATGATAAGGCTCTTTCTATTAAGGAAATGAAGCAAGTTGATCTTGATGAGATCAAGAAGATGAGTTGATATCTATATATGACATACTTTGTCATAGGTTGATGATATTTACTTTTTCATATCTTTGGAACTGATGATGGACATATACAGGTTGCGGGTCTGGATGTTGTTGACAGATGCTTATGGTGCAGATCATATATGGTGTATGATAGTTGCTAATGACTATCATGGTCTTGTTTAGATCTTTGGTCTTTGTTATAAATGTCATGTATATCACTTGATGAAAAGGTCATATAAAGGCCCATGATGTAATAATATGTCTTTTTCTGTCGTAGTCTTTTTAATGAGTCCTTTTTGGTCAAAGGATGTAATTTGTACCCCCATTATGCATGGGAAGGATGATGTAATAATTGTTATATTTAATTCATGTATAAACAATTGGTATATCCCCACTTGGTTGGGTGGATGAGTCAAATTTGGTATATCCGCACTTGGTTGGGAGATTGATGTATGGATGAGTCATTGGTGATAGGAAGGTCAAACTCACATAGTTGAGTTATAGATTCATGTCATTATTTTGGAAAATATTTTTGTAGACTCTGCATGTGCTCAGGGGGAGCATGGATGGTTTAGTGCATTGCATCATGTACAGAGGGGGAGATTAATCAGAAAATTTAGCATGTGCCTAGGGGGAGCATGATCAATGTTTATGTTCAGCTATTCAGATATGACAATCTTCATATCAAAGGGGGAGAATATCTTAGTCCACCCTTTGCCCTTGATATCAAAGGGGGAGAGTATTTTGGTGTTGCTTGTTATCTCTAACAGTTTCTACAGTGTGCAGTAATCAACACCAACATGGTTGCCATCAAGTCCAAAGGGGGAGATTGTTGGCATTATGACACATGTGTTGTAATTGATGGAAACCCACTTGTAGTAGAACAACTCACTTGTATATGGTAACTAGATGAATCTACAGGAGAGATATCAGATGTGATAGAATGCATCGCAGTTCAAAGGAATCATTTCAGAAGTAATATGGAAAATTACAGTGTAACAGGTCTATTCAGAAGTAACAGTACATTGGTACAGAAGAACAGGAAGATGGAACTTAGGTCTATTGATAAGAATAAAGAATGTAAAGGAAAAGGTTGATGTAAAGTAATTTAAGAAGTATACACAAGTCCACTTAGTCGAAACAACGTGTACACACTAGTACACAGAACAAAAAGAGAGTATACATATACACACACTCTCTCAGGAGGAAAAGCGCGTACATGTTGGAAAGCCAAGGTTTTGGTCTGAGGCATTGACCCTAGGTATTTGGTCTAATGTATTTTGTTCCAAGGTATTGGTCCAAGGTATTTGGTCTGAGGTATTGACCCTAAGTATTTGGTCCAAGGTATTGGTTCTAAGTGGTTTTGGTCCGAGGTATTGACAAAGGATCTAAGTATATAAGGAGGAGAAGATCAAAGGGCTAAGTGCACAAGTAATGAATATCTTATGAAGTGTTATATCAAATGCAAATATGCATGTTATGGGTTTCTAATGCTTTTCTTGATCTAGACTAAATATGCACCTAAGCATTTGATGATGGATGAGAACTAATGATGGATCAAGATCATAATGACTTATCATTATGTGATCTGATAATGGATGGGCTAGATCTGATTGATAACACATGTTTTATCCTTTATATGTGATGATCTGGGTATGTCTGAAGTCGGGAATTGCAGCGAAGTTATAAGTAAGTATTTGCATATCTATACATTGGCTCGCTTTGGTGAAGATGCGTTTACACGCTGGTTCAGATCTTCCAAGTAGCGTATGCAAAAGAAAAGGTTGATGTTCAAGGATGTCTGATCTATTAGATCAGTGATGTTGTTTTATTGTTGTCTGTCAATGAAGTCTTCTTAGATCTGAACGTAAAATTGAATGCATAAGGAGGCTGATATTTGATTGATTTATTTTATAAGTGAGAAGAAGTGATCTCTGTTGTTGCCTGTGTAATTCTTTGTAAGTTGACAGTAGATGTTCAGTATATTTATGGTTGGTACAGTCTTGATTCAAAAGTTTATATTGCAGTAGTTTTGAAGGTATACACAAGTTTTATTAATGGAAGTAGTGTATACACGTAGTTTGGGTTCAACCAAGTAGCGTACACATTCTGATGCATGGTTTTTGAGGTTACAACTGGTTTTGAATGATGATGCAGTGTTCTGGGTTCATATCTGTGTGTTGGTTATAGTGATCTGTATGTTCCAATTGATTGGTTGAATTTGATTAAGTTTGAATGAATGGTTGATTCAGTTGTATAACAGGTTCAATGATTATTTGATTCAATTGTTCAGTGATTGTTTTATGTCAGAGGTTTCAATGATTGATTGATTAAGAGATTGATGATTGGGTTTCAGTTATATAAAATATTGATGATTGAGTTTCAGTGATTGGTTGATGTAGATGTATTTGATGGATGTATCCCAGTGGTGATTGAATTTGAACTTCAAGGTTATTAATGGGTCTAGTGTGAAAATTTTATGAAATGTGGCCTACATATAGTGTTGTTGTGTACCAGGAGCATCCAGTGTGAAAATTTATGAAACGTGGTCTCTGGAGGATACTGAGGGTTGGATCCTTCAGTGAGGAATTCGAAGCTTCCTGCCAATAGTGGCTGGTAATTTGATTAGGGGGTTGGAGGTCCCTTCCAGTAGCAGCTGGAGAACGAGTGAAGGTTGTAGCCTTATGTAGGATGAAGCCTACGTACTAGTAAATATATCTGCTAGTACAAGAACTAGGGGGTTGTAGCTCCCTTCCAGAAGAAGTTGGAGAACAAGAGAAGGTTGTAGCCTTCTGCAAGTGGGTGCCTGCATACTAGTATGACTCTGCACCAGTACAAGATTGTAAACAAATTTTCTTATTGTTAAAAGAAGACAGAGACGATAGCAGCAGTGGTTTTTACCCACATTAGGTTTCCACCTTAAATCTTGGTGTTCATGTTGTCGGTTATGTGTGATGGTTTATTCTGTTATTACTGTGCATGGTTAATGTTTAATAAAGTACTGATGCACTGATTAAAGATCAACATATGACGAATTAACTAAATCATAAGTTCACTGGATATACGCTGGTTACCTTAAGAACAATTGTGTGCACACGCAAGTTCCCTTCACTGAAGTAGCGTATATAAATCTGATTATGGAAATGAAAAATTTATTGATTTGTAAATACTGATTCACCCCCCCCCCCCCCAGTATTATTTCCAACACAATGTTGTGCCTCCTTTTGCAAGTCTGTCGCCCTATCGGTTGAGAGCCCTCGGGGGCCAGAAGAAGGTAACCTCTTGGAAATGAAGGGTCTCGTTTCAGATTCTCATGATGAGGGATGCCGACTTTCTATTTATTATTCTTCTCGAGATCCCCTTATTCAAATTCATCCCTCTATTTGCAACACTGTTGGCCGGTTAGTTGAGAGGAGTGATGCCAACTTGTTGTTTATTATTCTTTCCAAGATCCCCTCATTCAATGGTGTTCCTCCATTTGCAAGACTGTTGGCTTGTCGGTTGGGAGCCCTAAGGCCCTGGAAGAAGGTAACCTCCTAGAAACGGAGGGTCTCTCTTCAAATTCTCAGGATGAATGAACAATGTGAAAAGGAAAAGACCACCTTAATTGAACAACATATTCAAATAGAGATAGGTGACAACTTGAAACCCGTGACACGAAAATATATTTTTTATTAATGCCCCACAAATGACCGAAAGGTAGGTCAATGGGGGTGTGAAAACTCAGAAAGGTCCTCTCCATTCAAGTCATCCACTAAATTAGATTTTCATATGGAGGGATGTGGAGACTAGGAAAGAAAAAACCTGCAAGGATAATTGTATGCCCGCATATTGACAAAACTCCTATGCATGGGAATATTTTGATGGATCATGTCAAGGAGAGCCACATAAGTTGGCCCAGAAGGAATTTAACATTTGTAGGAAGCTAAAAGGTAATTGTTCCATTGAAGCATTGGGAGAGGGTACAAGTAAATGGGCTAGCGTTGAATTCTCTTTGATTGCTGACAAGGGTAATAACAGGTAGGAGGAGTCTACATATTCATATTTTAAGAGATTCCAAGATCGCCATTGACCAAATCAATGGTAAAGTATATCAACCAGATTTGGTCCTTTCCCCCAATCTTGGAAGGAATCAAGGAGCTGAAAGATAATTTCAATAAAAATTATTTTTCCCCAATATTGGGGAGAATCCAGGATTTGAAAGAGACTTTCACTAAAATTCCTTTTCAACACCTTTGTAGAGTTGAATCTTCCTACATAGGAGGAAGAAGCAGAGTCCTATCTCTCGGCCAGGGTCTAATGCTTGCAAGATTAACACCCAGCCAGCCACTGTCAAATGCTATTATGATTAACACTCAATGAGGAGACCAACCACAATAAGTGGCTAAAAACTGCAGGATGGATGCTCACAGAACTGCATTGTTTCATTTTCTTGTTTTTCCATAGGGAAGATCTGGATCCAATACTTTGTTAGAAGATCCTATATGACAATTCTTTTTTTATGTATACAGTAATTGGGCTTTATGGCCCCTATTTTTTTTTCAAGTTTTTATGTTGACAAACAATTTTTCCTCAATTGCAACATATATTCAAATTCAATTCCTCTCTCTCATATGGTAAATATACAATTTCTGTTTGAAATATTAAATATACTATTATTTTATTTTTTATTTTTCATTTTCCTTGAAAAGGAAAAGCATCACGAACATAGCGTCCCATTAATATGGCAAACAACACATCATGAATATCCAACAGTTTACTACAAGAATACAAATAAATAAGAAACATTTACCTCGTTGTGAAACCTTTGCATCTACTGTGAAAATGTTTGACAACAAAATTCCATTGTTGGGCCATAGAGAACCAAACTAGGGTCTCTCAGGTGAGAGCGGAAAAAGTAGACTAAAACTGAGCAAAAAGAAGTTAAGTTGAGAACGTGAAGTAATTTTGAAGACAAGCTTGTAATTTAGGAAGTTGGTGTTGTAATTGGTTTGAATCCACGATCAACCCACCAATGGCGACTATGTGTTCATATATATTTCTACAGCAAAAGAATGGAACACTAATATCAATCCATGAATTGAATGGCACTTGCAAACAAACAAGAACAAGATTAATGGAAATCCATGAATGGAATGGTTAATAGCAATCTGTGAATGAATGGAATGACATTTGCTAAAAAACATTAACAAATATTACTAATAGCAATCTGCGATTGGAATAATGGCATTTGCTAACAAACATTACTAGTGTCAGTTTCAGTTCAGAAATAGTTGCAGATAATTTCTTTATCAGTTTCAGTGTGGAGGCCAACTCTAACTACAAATATTTTCAGTTGTTTTGATGGTTTTGTTATCACTCAGGTTGTTCCCTAAAGTTGTAAGAAAGGGAATACGACCGAGGTAACCACAGACCAATATTTTAGATACATATTCTAGCCAACCTGCATCCAGAGAGGGCTCTCTCTTTATGGTTTAGCTTTGTTTTGAAATGTGTTAGGCTAGTTATGAAGTTCAAGGGTTTTTTTTTGGGTTTGGATGGTGGAATTCAATAGAGCAGTGAGGCAAACTGAAAAGTTCAGTCCATTGGGCATGCTGGAGTTAAAGAAGGATGGCTTTTTGGATTCGGTTTTTTAACAGAGGATGGTTTCACAGAGCAAGGTAGTCAAACAAGGAGAAAAGATAGGCTGGAATCAGATGGAATGAACACAAGGGATGAAGGGTAGCTAAGAATCCTTCAACATATTGCAAGAAAGAAAATGGATGATTACTAGTAAGGAGAAGTTAAGAATTCCTTAGCAAATAGTCAATATGCGAGAACCAGGAAGCAGGAGCAATTAAGAATTCACTACTTATATTAGTTCTGAAGAAAACACAGAGAATAATAAAGATTGAAGACAGAGTGTATTTTAAGCAAATTCTGAATTAATCCTTTTCTTTACCATTTAGATTATGAAACACAGATGATATAGTAAACAATAAAACTGTAAAACATGAGATATAGGGGACTTATTGATCCGGAGTTCAATTCAAGAATTCTGTGACAAGTCTTCTGCATTAATTCTTCATCCAATAGGCCAGACAACAAATGGTTCCAACAGCTTTTTACTCCAAAAAATTTCAGTATTACAATAAAAAACTATGAACACCCACCAACCCTAAATACTTCATTTGGGGGGGTATTTATACAAAAATATCAAAATATCTTACTAAATATCTGATAGAGATAATATCTAATGATGACTAATCCCTTTTTTACAAAAGATAGAGACAAACAGTCTCGAAAAGAGGGAGAAGATGAATCGATGTTGTACTGGCTGTTCCATCTCCGTCGGATGTGCTGGAGGCAAGCTCTGCGAGTCGGTTTACAGTTGTCTTCGACTGATACTCTGCGCTGGCTGCTCCATCATTGCCGAACATTCTTTGACCTTGATCAGATATACTTTAACACGTTTGAGCGTCATTTATCTCTGTTTATCTTTATCACGGAAAAATAGCCCAAAATGTACGTTTTACCCAAGAGAAATTTACAAAATTCCCAACATGTCTTCCCACCATTGTTGCTCTGGAAATTTATGTCTCTGAAGTTTCCTCAGGGTTTCATCAGCTTCTATATATCTGAAAAAATTAGGCTGGAGTTGAAACAGATGTTTTACCTCATGTTCAATATAAAATAAGTTCTCTAAATTATCGTAGAGACTTTGGCCTGTGGGGAGTGCTTTTACTCCTAAAGCACTTGTTGATGAATTAACTTGATCAACAACATATGTGTTCAACTTATGTACATAATCTGCATGTTTCATAAGCCGGTCATTATTTCCTAAAAGACTTGGTAGCCCTTTATTCTGCAAAACTGTAAACCTTTCCATAAAAGAATTAATTTCTACTTGCATATCCTGGCATCTTTTTTCCAAATTCTGCATTAAATTCCTCTTGGTTAGAACTCTTTTGATTTCCAAAATGGTCCCTGTCCTGTCTAGGATGCCAATCTGTTCCAGCTATTCTCTATTTCTGTAATTCAAAAAATGTATGAGCCGGTTGGCTTGATCGGGCATTTGTCCTAATAAAGCTCTTGATTTTTTAATTTCTTCATGTGCTACATTCACTAAGTCAACCTGCTCATAGATAGTTTGGATAGATGGCCAAACATTACTTAGGGATTGATTGATGTTGGTCCAAAGAATTCCCTTGATTTCTGCCAAAGGCTTATCCAAAGTGAGATCCTTCTCTAATGTTCTCACTTTATTTTCTAATGCTTTAACCTCTCTTATTTTCTTTGCCACACTTATTTTGGATTTATCATAACTCTTTTCTACTTTTGCCAATTTTTCCTTTACTTTTTGCAGCTCTGACACTTGGAGTCTCAATTCTTCCATGGCCTTTATCAATTCTTCTGTGCTCATATTAGCACTGCTGCCTGGTGCTGCTCCTGCTAATGTTTTACCTGTGATTACCTCTGTTGCGACTGATGGGACATTTGGGGCCAATGTTGGTCCAACTGTTGAGGGGACTGCAGTTGTGACTGTAGTAATTACCTCAAGTGGCTGGGAGGTCGACTCTCCCTGCTTCTCTTTTAATGATTTTTCAAGTGCCTACTCTGTATCAGTTAATATTTCATTGAGTTTCATGAGCAGGTCCATCATGTATTCTTCTGATTTCTGCTCTATAATTTCTACAGTCCGAGGGTGCCTTGAAGGAGGTAGCTTCAGCTATTTTCTCAGGGCAACAATATCCTCTTCCTTCTTTTTTATTAGTGCCTTTATGCCTTTATCATCTTGGGGATCATGCCCCAGTTCCATGATGATCTCTTCCAATGTTTTGTTTCTATTATCCTTGGCCAGAGAAGAGACTTTCTCCCAATGAAACTGAACTATTGTGTTGTCTAAGGAACTTTGTAACTGGTGGGCCAACATTGCTTTGTCATCCAATGTAGAATAAACCATTTCTCCAGTCTGCTTGTGAAGTTCAATCTGGTCCAATGGATGAATGTCTTTGGCTAGGACCTCTAAGTTTGTTCTGATGTAATCTGCTGCGGACTGGGGTTGCTGTACCTTTGGCTTAAAATAACTCATTAACATTTTGCCTTCTTTAATGTCATAGGCAGACATTAACCTTTGTTGGTTTGAAGGGGCCATCTTCAAGTATTGATTGTACATCTGAATCCTCACAGGATCATTTTTAGCTTTGATCTCTATGAAAGTCCGTTTAATGTCTGAGGACTGTTTTCTTTGTGGCCTGGTGGACGATACCTCTACACTGTGCTGCCTTTCTAGCTCCTGTCTATGTGAGCTAGTTGATGTATCCACCACTGGGGAAGTTTGCTGGCTGACCACCCTCTCACCTCTTAGACTGTCTGTCGTTTCTTCAATAATTTCCTCTTCTGACAGAGGATTCAGTCTTTGTCTCTTTGCTCCTGGTTGTTCAGCAGGTCCACTAATAGGTGTGGCCTCTTCTCTGTCTCTCTTCTTGCTTCTTTCCTCATTTAGAGGAGTTTGTAATGCTGGGATTTCTGCTGCTTTAGATTGGGTTGGAGGAATTTGTACTTGTTCGTGTTCTTTGGACCCCCCTAGTTGATCAATCATGATTGGCCACTCTATAGTTTCTAACTCTTTGCCCTTTGGGGTCCCTGTGACTGATGCACTAGTTCTCTGTGCAGGCTGCTGAGAAGTTCCAGCAAAGGATGTCCCAACTCCTGATTGTTGAGGCCACTTGAAAGATACCTGTCCAAAAGAGTCCAGGTCAAGGGTTTTTTCAAGATCTTTCATAGCTTTTTCCATCTTTTCTTGTTCACTAATTTCCTCTATTAATGTCCCTTCTACCCATTCTTCCTGATTTGCATATTGTTCAATTTCTGGGACCCTATGATGTACATACACTGATAGCCTATTTCTTACCCTTCTATCACTTATGAAACTACATGGGTCATATGGCACCCACTGAAAACTCTTCTTGAATCTAAGGTGGTCTTCTAAGATCTTTTCAGCATCTTGCCATGCATCCCTAGAATTGATGACATAAGGGCCTAACTAGTTTCTGATTCTCAGCTGAGCCTTCTTCTTTACATTACAAAAGTGGGTTAAGTCTGCATAGATGAGCTGCCTGAAATATTCTAATGCAAATAACCTCATAGGCACATATCTAGGCAACTTGAATGGGCATAGTTCACATCCATATATTCTGATTTCTATGTGATTTTGGTAGAGGTACCAGTCACCTATCCTGTATTGTTTGGAAAGTTTTAAAATCTTCTTCATATCACCAGTAATTCTAGGAGGAGGAGCTCCTATCAATAGAGTAGAGGCTAGGTGTACAAATAAGTCAATGAATTCACTATAGGTATAAGGGGAGTCACAGTCATGGAAAATTGAGCTCCAAAAGATCACAGACCTCTGATTTCCTTTTGAGTCTAATTTCCTGATGGGAAATGGAAAACTGTCTGAATGATAATATAACAACAGATGGTATATATAAGAAGTGTATTTGAAAACTCCTTCTCTATCCAAATTCAGGAATTGGTCATCGATTTTGTTGGCTATAAAAGTGGCATAGACATACTTGATAGCAGGGGGCTGTCATGGAGTAAAGATAGATAATAGAACCAGGGTGATATCATCCACATATTCACTGGAACTAAGTCCTAAGATCAAGGATATCATGTCAAGAATGAGTTTTCCAGTCTCAGTGAAAAAGGCAGGCAAATAAGGAGGAGGGCCTTTAGGTTGGTGCATTGGTATCATGAACATCTGGGCAATGCGAGTTATCTCCGATTTGGGCAATTGAGAAGCTTTTTCAAACAAAAATCCCATGGAAAGACGAGCAAGGGGCTCAATGGAATGGAAATGTATCATCTCATTGATGGATTCAACAGTTATGGAAAAAAGGACAGTTTGGGAAGGTGACATAACTTCTCTGTGGACAGGGTCATAGCTGGCACAACATTGGTGAATGATATCTGGGAAAACATGGACTGAGGGAAGAAAGTACATGGGAAGTTTTGATTCCCATAGTCCAAAAATGTCAGAGTTGCTTAGATGACTATCTCTGATTTGGCAGAAGGTCAAAAGATGATTCCTGTCACCAAATAAGTCTTTTATTTGGAAATCTCTAGCGGACAAGGGTAGATAATTCAAGTCTTTATGAGGTGCATTCATGGGTGCGACATTCAGGGCTATGGGGGCTTCAATGTTTGGTTCTTGTGTATTCAAACAAGAATTTGGGCTTTCTGTGGGGAATTGGACTAAACAGCAGGTTTAATGGTCTCTTATGGACTAAACAAACTGATTTCAACTTAAAGTTGGCTTTTTCAAGTAGAATTCTCTGTGGAAAAGTGAAATTGCAGGTTGGTAGGGTAAAAACGGATAAATACCTGGATTGCGGAGGCAAAACTGCAAATTTGCAAGTTGAATGGCGGACTGTCGAGCACGACGCTGGAGTTTCTTGGCTGGGTGACGTGCTAACTACTCGAACATTCAACTAGACGTGGTTTTCATGGAGCACAGTTTGCAGAAAATCGTGGCGAAAATGACATTTTATCGTTTATTTAACGAAAATCGATTTGGCGGGAATTTTTGGCATTTATTGAGTGGATGACATCGGCATGACGGGACATCTTGTCGCATAGTGGAGGGTATGGGATGGTGACGCTACGTATGGTCAACGGGAGGGCGGTAAGTGGTTTACCCCGGACTGCTTTTGGGCTAAACTGGTTTCAGACGGGAGGGCCGTGAGCAGCGTGGGAGTGTGCCGCGTGTCCTCTTAAAAATAGTGAATATGGTTATATAACCAGGGATGGGAAATACTAACAATTGGGGTTTTTATTATAAATATAATATGGGAACGGGTAATGGGGTGGGATTTAAATAATAATGTTAAAGTTAATATGTAAAAATGAGTCTAAAAGCGCTAAGTCACAATGTTTAAAAACTTAGGCTAAAAGGGAAAGACAGGGCTTTTATAGAAGAAATGAGGTCATTTCTCTAAGTAAAAATGGGGTTTTGCTTAGGCATATGATGAAAAAAGGGAATGAGTGTCTTTAAGGATATTAAGCAGATCTTAATACCTTGGGGGAGATTAGGAAGTGATTTAGGGGAAAAAGTATGAAGGGAAATTAGTCATGCTTTGCTTGAGTTGCTCCAAAAATATAAAACTGCCATGGTACCTATGATAGAGGTAAGATTATCATTCTGAGAGACAAAATCAATCACAAGTCTCTTTCTACAACATCAAAACTACCTACCCAGCCTACTGTACCTAACATATTTTCTTCTTTTTCCATGGGTGCATTTGGACTGGCAAACCCTTTTTAGTTTTTCTTTTCTTTGCATGATAAGCCTATCTAAATCTGCACTTATTTCTTCCAAGGGCTCCGATTAAACAGTTGAGCTCCTTAACTTCTCTACCCATCTATTTATCTGCCAAGATTAAACAGTTTGGACAGATTTTTATTCTCTATCTCTAAAACAGGAAATTCAAACATGAACTGGCCAAGATTAAACTATTTGACCATTCATCAATTGTGGTAAAAAGTTCAACAAGCTTTACATGATGCTTTATTTACAGAAAATGAAACAGTAGTGGCATTTTGACTTGCACACTTTCCTGGTCCTTTCTATTTGGGGTTAATTTCTTTTCATTTTTTTCTTTTGACCATTTATCTTTTCACCCTTTGATTTTTCTTTTAGGGTATACCCTCTTTACATTTTTTAAATTTTTTTATTTTTTTAGAATATGGAAAACCTTTGCAACAAGAAAAGGTATGTACATATTGCAGAGCTAATCAAGTCAATCATGAAATATAACGCCTATTGGTATAGGAGCATAACATTGGCTCCACTTGGGGATGGCTTTTCCTGGTGAAAAGTCAAGAACAGCAGGTCAGATGGCCTTATGAAAAACTCTTGCTGTGCTTTGAAATCTTTCTTTGCTAAAAGTAGAAAACTGTACAAAGGATCATGTAAAATATACACATTTTTCTTGAGCTGATTTAAATAACTGTAGATCTGTTTTGGATAGTCTGCTTGGATATTTTGTTCTCATGTTTTCTGCTCCCAAGTCTTCTTCTGCAATCTCTGATAAATTGAAATGAGGCAAAGCAAAAATGGTAAAGTTCCTTTACTGTTTTTCAAAATTTTCTGCACTTTCCTCCTCATTCTTATTGCTGTAAAAAGTTGCAGAAACTGAACTTCCTTATGTACAAGTTAGAGTCAGGATATATCAACAAACTGGATCAAAATAATGTTTCAGCATTCGACCATTAATAGGCCCTTCTTCTGTTTCTGAACCATCCAGGTTCTTCAAAAAGTAAGTATTGTTCCCCTGTGAGGCCTGGATAGTAAAAGGTCCCTTCCATAGGAAGCCAAACTTCCCATGTTTTCCTTTGTCTTCTCTCCTAGAATCCCAATTTAAAACTTTGTCTCCTAAGTAAAAATATTTTGCCTTGGTCCTTTTATCAAAAATTTTCTTGAGTTTCTCTTGTAACACTTGGGATCTTTGGTACACCTCTTCTCTGGTCTGCTACAAATGGATGGTCTGATTTATCCTTCTTTGAATGTCGTTGGGCTACACCTGAGATTATTGCAGTAATTTCATTACAGGGACCCCTAATGATGAAGGAAATATAGTATCCATACCATAGACTAGTTCATAAGGGCTAGTCCCAATGGATCTCTTGGTAGTTAATCTGCCTGCCCATAGTGCATTGGTAAGTTTCTTATGCCAGTTTTTCTTGTTTTCTTCCAACACTTTCTTAATAATATTAATCAGGCTTTTATTGAAGGACTCAGCTAGACCATTACCTTGAGGGTAATAGGCTATGGAATGGCCTAAGGTGATGTGGTACTTGTTACAGAAACTTATCATTTTCTTGGATTTGAAAGCAGTAGCATTGTCAGTTATGATCTTTTCAGGACAGCCAAATCTAGACAAGATGTTGGTTTCTAGGAATCCTATGATCACTGAATCATTGGCTTGTCTACAAGGGATGGATTCTATCCATTTGGTGAAATAATCTGTGGCAGTGAGGATCCATTTATGTTGGCCTGAAGAGGGAGGATGGATTTCCCCGATGAAGTCCAAACCCCATTGTTGAAATGGTCTTTCAGTGGAAATTGGTCTAAGGGGTAGAGGTAAAAGTTTCCTCTTGCCTTCAAAAATTTGGCATTTATGGCAAGAAATGACAAACTTCTTGACATCAGCGAACAAGGTTGGCCAGTAAAATCCAGCCCTTAGGATTTTGTCTGCAGTTGATTTCCAGTACAGATTTCCCCCACAATCCCCTGCATGAAATTCTTTGAGTACCTTGTCAGCTTCATCTTTTATTAAACAGTTTAATAGAATGCCTTCATGATTTTTCCAAAAAAGAGCACCATCTAAAATACAAAGTCTTGAAGCTTTCATTTTTAAAAACCTCTTCTTTGTTTTGGATAACCTTGGAGGAGCCTGCAGGTTTAATAATACATGAATTATATCAGCATACCAAGGTGATTCTAAGAAGTCCTGGCTGATTTGTGGAGTCGCCATCTCCTGTTCATTATCCAGTTCATTAATATCTAGGGCTTGGCAATTGGTTTCAGCCATGAATTTAGCCAATCCCTGTCATTTTATAAGCTTTGTAGGTTTTATTTCAATATCATACTCCAATATAGTAGCAATCCATTTACCTCTCTTGCCTTCAATTCCCTCTTGGATCAGGATATCTTTGACAACAACATTTGGTACATAGGCTATTATATGGGAGTCTAATATGTAGACTCTGAAGTCTTTAATAGATTTCACAAGTGCATAAGCCTATTTTTCCATGATTGGGTATTTTAGCGATGCATCTCTGAGTGTTTTACTAAAGAAGGCTATGGGTTTTTCACATCCTTGATCATCTTTCTGTAGTAAAACAGCAGCAATAATGTGTTCTGATGCAAATGAAAATATTATGAAGTCTCTATCAAACTTTGGGCTTGTAAGGACTGGCATTCTTGTCAAAGCTATTTTAATTTCTTCAAATGCTTGTTTAACTTCTAACATCCATTTAACCTTGGAATCTTTTTTCAACATATTATTCAGCAATCTGATCAATTCAGCCAAATTAGGTATGAATCTTTTTTAAAAAGTTAATTTTACCTAGGAAAGCTTGAAGTTCTTTGACATTTCTGGGGTGAAGTATTTGTAAAATGGCTTCTATTTTATCAGGATCAATTTTGATGCCATCTTGGGAGATGATATGGCCTAACAGTTTGCCTTCCTCTAGACCGAACAAGGACTTCTTAAGATTTAATGAAATACCATACTTTCTACATTTTAAAAATACTTGTCTTAAATGATCTAGATGTTGTTGATCCGATTTAGAAAACAAAGTAAAATCATCTAGATATATAACCAGAAAATCGTGAATTTCTTTTGCAAAAGCTATGTCCATTGCTCGTTGGAAGGTTGACCCTGCATTCTTAAGTCCAAATGGCATTCTGACATATTTGAAAGTTCCCCATGGTGTTGTAAAAGCAGTCTTTTCCTGGTCATCAGGATGGACTAGAATCTGGTTAAAGCATGAAAACCCATCCAAAAGTGAAATCCTAGCAGCACCTACTACCCTTTGTAAAATGTGGTCCATCTTAGGTAACGTGTAGTGGTCTTTCAAAGGAACTTTATTTACATTCCTTAAATCGACACACAATCTGATTTCTCCTGTTTTCTTTCTAGTGGGCACTAAATTAGACACCCACTCTAAAAACCTGATAGGAGCAATTATCCCAGCTTCATACATTCTTTTGATTTCTTTTTCAATTAAAGGGAGTAGTACAGGGTTGACCCTTCTGAGCTTTTGCATGGTTTTTGATTTTCCTTGAGGGGTATTGTATGTTGAATTACAGAGGTGTCATAAGATTTCAGATCTTCATAGCTCCAGGAAAAGACATCCTGGAATTCTTTGATGAGTTCAACATATTTAAGCTTTTTATCAGGGGGTAGAGCTTTGGATAATTTTATCATTTTAGGATTTTCTTCAGTTCCTATGTTACAGTCTTCAATATCTGCATTTAGAGGCTACATCTTGGGTTTCTTTGGGATATCATTAGAATCAAAGAAATCTTCCAAAGGAGTTAATCATGTGGGCAAATAATTGTCTTTTAAATTAATAACTTTAGATTCTCCTCCAATAATCTCATCGATGTCTACTTCTTTAAGATCTTGCAACTTTTTCTTGGTGAATTTTGTTGGGTGAAGTATTTGAACTGCACTTTCTGCTGAAATGTCTATTTCAATTTTATCTATTTGATCAACCTTACTAACAATGTCCATATCTATATTGGTGCTAGAAAATTCTTCTTCCAGGGTCAAGAAATTGTTAATCTGAATATCATTGTCAAACACTTGCCAATTCTTTACATTGTCAGGTATGGTTGGCTTGTGTCTAATCTCAACTGTAAACTGATGATTGGGTTCAAATGGAAATTTACAAGTGCTGGCAAATGTCGCCAAACTTTGAGCATGCAAATTATGTTTTCTTGGAATTTTGGCAAGCTGTGTTTCTGGAAATGTATTGAGGATCTCAATTGCTGCTCCTATGTAAGATCTTAATCTGGGATCATTGGTGAGGAAGTTCCCTTTTATCTGTTGAATGACTAAATCAGAGTCTCCCAAAACTGATACCCTGGTTGCCCCTAAACTTTTGATCAATTTAAGTCCTAGTAACAGGGCTTCATATTCAGCCATATTATTGGTGCATCTAAAATTTAATCTATAAGCGTGCCCTTCAACATGATCATTTTCTAGATTGTGTACCCAAATCCCTGCTCCTGCCCCTAATTTATTAACTGAACTGTCAAATTCTAAATACCATAGGATCTCATGTTCATAGTTAGTATTAGGAGTCTCTGGAATTTGTTTACTAGGGAAATCTGGCTTTTTAGTTCCATCTGGTTTCTCTTGAGTGTCTGATATACCATTGTTCTCAGAAATTTCTTGCAGTTGAAGATTAGACTTTTGGTCTATAATTTCTTTTTGTTCAAGTGCTAAAACCTTGACATGAGTTGGTAGATTAACTTCAGCATTGTATAGAATGAAGGAGTCCATGTCAGAGTGTATGGAATAGATGGGAAAATTCTGGGGTTTCTCCTGACCACTTACCACATATTTCATTAAAGTTTCTCGGTACAATCTCTTTGGTTGACCAAACACTGAAACAGTAGCATAAGACATGTCCAATTGTAAAGATCCTTGGAGCTTTGCACCCCAAGATCTAGACAACAACGTGCCATATTTTGGTGGAATGTCAGCTACCACTATGTCCATTAAAATGGTCTTGGCGGAGTATTGGACTAATGATACACATAAGTCTTTGATCAATCCTAGACATCTGACCTTGCTTGAGTCAAAAGAGAACAAGTCTTTGTATGGCCTGGTAATATCTAGGTCCAACTTCTCCATTACAGATTTAGGCATTAGGTTATGAGAAGCACCAGAATCAAACATGGCATTATGAAGTATTTTATCATGTATGTTCAGACTTACATAGAAAGGAGGGACCCCTCCATCTAGTGATTTTTCGTTTACCTCAAGGCCAAAAATTAATTCAGGTTGGTCATCAAAGAGATTTACTGAATCTTTGTTCTCTGAAATTTGAAGTGATCTGCTAATTTGTCCTCTATAAACATCATGTTTAGCCAATTCTATCAATGGAATGGCTATCTTTAATTTGCCTATTTCAGTCTCAAGATTGAAAGGTTTTTCAGTTTGAATTTTTGTATTTGGGACTATGAAATTGTCTTTTTTTGTTGTATTTTCAGTGTTTTTCTCTTTTTCAGGAGTGGTGTTATGGGCTGAAGTTGCTTCCAAGTCAATTTCTGGAGGTTCTTCCACCTTTCCTTTGGGAGGAGTGGAAGTGGAAGGTTGCCTATTAGGTTGTTCATTGTCTGATACATCTTCAACTATTGGGTTATTTGGGTTAGGAGCTGTTCTAAGAAGGGTTTGTACAGGTATGTTATTGATCTTGGCTCTGTTAGGTTGTTTGGCTTCTTTCTATTTATTGGCCTCAGGGACATCTATTCTTTTGCTCCTCAGATTGTATTGCTTGTGAACTTCATAAATGGTTGCATCATATCCCTCCCTAAAATCGAATGATTCACCTAGTTGAGTATGGAATTGTCTAAGAGTGTGAGCTTCTTGGTCTTCTTGGGTCAAGAAAACTTGTTGTTCATCATTGAGGTCCATTAAGTTAATTTGAGTGTTCTCTGTTGGTTGATCAGAAGTTGAAGCTTCAGCGTAATTTTCTTGGAAAGAGGGCCTAATGTTTTTGTCAGGCCCATTCTTTCCAGTATTAGGATTCTGGTTTTTCCTGAAATTTGGATTTCTCTTAGTATTGCTTGGCTGACCATCCCAAGGGGATTTTCTTTCAATTGTTTCTGCTCTATCACCAAGTCTATCCATTCCTTTAATAATAGCATCTAATTTCTGTTCAAAGGTAGGAGGTTCCTCTTTGATAAGTATCCTCCTTTCAACTCTGGCTCGAGCTCGTTTAGAAATCAAGTTGGCTTCAACACTGACAGTTATACTCTACATCTCCTCTAAGTCTCAAGGAGATCTCTCCCTAAGTTGGTATGCCATATCTGAGTCAAATGCATCAGGGAATTTGATCAAGGCTAAATCTGGAGGAGGTCTAAGATTTTGAGAAATAGCATTGTAAACATTATTGAATCTGGTACAGTAATCTTGGACAGTTTCTTGGGTACCTCTCTTTAAGCCTTCATATTCTGACAAAATGTGGAGAGGATCCTTCTTCTTTTCCCATCTATTCAAGAAAGTCTGATAAAGAGCCTGTGGGTCATTGATAGTGTTTGCAGGGATCGTTCTAAACCATGTTCTGACATCTCCAGTTAAACTTTGAACAAATACTTTCATTCTGACATCATCATCATCAATCTCATAGTTTTCAAAATAATTTGTCATTTTCTTGGTGTGTTGTTGAGCTGTGTAAGTGCCAGTATCGTCAAAATAGGTGATTTTAATTTGATAATCTTGGGGCATGGCCCTTGGATTTGTAGGTAATTGCAGGGGAGCATATCGGTTTGCCATGTTTGCAGATATCAAAGTGACAACTAGAGGGGTAGGGATAATAGTGGAAATGTGTGTTGTATATGGAGGAGTGGGAAGGATAGTTTGAGGTGCTGATGGAGAACTTGAAGAAGCTGCAGCAATGACAGAAAGATTTGGTGTTTTTCCAGAGGTAAGCTCATACTAGATAGGGTTCTGCAAATGTTGGTCAAGGTGTGAACTAGCAGAATGTTCTTGGATCTCCTGGCTTCTAAGGATCCTAAGAATTAGATTAGGATTTTCAAAGATAGGTGAGGGACTAGGATCTGGGTTTGATCTAGTGTAACAGATTTTCTTTGGAGCCAGTTTCTAGGTGTTTTTTTGGTTTTTTCTTGGAATAATTTAAGAATACAACTTTGATAGTATCTTCTAGGAATTTTTAGATATTGGAACTTTAAAATTTCCTAAAGACTTTTGTAAAAAGGAACTGATCAGGAATTTGAAGCATGTTTGAAACAGATAGCTGCACAAAACAAATTATTCAAGTCCCTAGTGGAGTCGCCAATGATGTTATCACTCAGGTTGTTCCCCAAAGTTGTAAGAAAGGGAATATGGTCGAGGTAACCACAGACCAATATTTTAGATACATATTCTAGCCAACCTGCATCTAGAGAGGGCTCTCTCTTTATGGTTTAGCTTTGCTTTGAAATGTGTTAGGCTAGTTATGAAGTTCAAGGGTTTTTTTTGGGTTTGGATGGTGGAATTCAATAGAGCAGTGAGGCAAACTGAATAGTTCAGTCCATTGGTCATGTTGGAGTTAAAGAAGGATGGCTTTCTGGATTCGGTTTCTTAACAGAGGATGGTATCACAGAGCAAGGTAGTCAAACAAGGAGCAAAGATAGGCTAGAATCAGATGGAATGAACACAAGGGATGAAGGGCAGTTAAGAATCCTTCAACATATTGCAAGAAAGAAAATGGATGATTACTGGTAAGGAGCAGTTAAGAATTCCTTAGCAAATAGTCAATATGCAAGAACCATGAAGCAGAAGCAATTAAGAATTCACTACTTATATTAGTTCTGAAGAAAACACAGAGAATAATAAAGATTGAAGATAGAGTGCATTTTAAACAAATTATAAATTAATCCTTTTATTTACCATTCAGATTGTGAAACACAGATGATATAGTAAACAAGAAAACTGTAAAACATGAGATATAGGGGACTTATTGATCCGGAGTTCAATTCAAGAATTTGGTGACAAGTCTTATGTGTCAATTCTTCATCCAGTAGGCCAGACAACAAATGGTTCCAACAGCTTTTTACTCCAAAAAATTTCAGTATTACAGTCAAAAACTATGAACACCCACCAACCCCAAATAATTCGTCTGGGGGGTTATTTATACAAAAATATCAAAATATCTTACAAAATATCTGATAGAGATAATATCTAATGACTAATCCCTCTTTTACAAAATATAGAGACAAACAGTCTCGAAAAGAGGGAGAAGATGAATCGATGTTGTATTAGCTGTTCCATCTCCGTCGGATGTGCTGGAGGCAAGCTCTGCGAGTCAGTTTACAGCTGTCTTCGACTGATACTCTACGTTGGATGCTCCATCATTTCCGAACATTCTTTGACCTTGATCAGATATACTTTGACATGTTTGAGTGTCATTTATCTCCATTTCTCTTTATCACAGAAAAATAGCCCAAAATGTATGTTTTACCCAAGAGAAATTTACAAGATTCCCAACATGTCTTCCCACCATTGTTGCTCTTATTTATGTCTTTGAAGTTTCCTTAGGGTGTCATCAGCTTCTGTATATCTGAAAAAATTAGGCTGGAGTTGAAACAGATGTTTTACCTCATGTTCAGTATAAAATAAGTTATCCAAATTATCGTAGAGACTTTGGCCTGTGGGGAGTGCTCTTACTCCTGAAGCACTTGTTGATGAATTAACTTGATCAACAGCATATGTGTTCAACTTAAGTACATAATCTGCATGTTTCATAAGCCGGTCATTATTTCCTAAAAGACTTGGTAGCCCTTTATTCTGCAAAACTGTAAACCTTTCCATAAAAGAATTAATTTCTACTTGCATATCCTGGCATCTTTTTTCCAAATTCTGCATTAAAGTCCTCTTGGTCAGAACTCTTTTGATTTCCAAAATGGTCCCTGTCCTATCGGGGATGCCAAGCTGTTCCAGTTGTTCTCTATTTCTGTAATTCAAAAAATGTATGAGCCGGTTGGCTTGATCAGGCATTTGTCCTAATAAAGCTCTTGATTTTTTAATTTCTCCATGTGCTACATTCACTAAGTCAACCTGCTCATAGATAGTTTGGATAGATGGCCAAACATTACTTAGGGATTGATTGATGTTGGTCCAAAGAATTCCCTTGATTTCCGCCAAAGGCTTATCCAAAGTGAGATCCTTCTCTAATGTTCTCACTTTATTTTCTAATGCTTTAACCTCTCTTATTTTCTCTGCCACACTTATTTTGGATTTATCATAACTCTTTTCTACTTTTGCCAATTTTTCCTTTACTTGTTTCAGCTCTGACACTTGGAGTCTCAATTCTTCCATGGCCTTTATCAATTCTTCTGTGCTCATATTAGCACTGTTGCCTGGTGCTACTCCTGCTAATGTTTTACCTGTGATTACCTCTGCTGCGACTGATGGGACATTTGGGGCCAATGCTGGTCCAACTATTGAGGGGACTGCAGTTGTGACTGTAGGAATTACCTTAGGTGGCTGGGACGTCGACTCTCCCTGCTTCTATATCATTTAATCGTTCATTGAGTTTCATGAGCATGTCCATCATGTCTTCTTCTGATTTCTTCTCTATAATTTCTACAGTCTGAGGGTGCCTTGAAGGAGGTAGCTTCAGCTGTTTTCTCAAGGCAGCAATGTCCTCTTCCTTCTTTTTTATTAGTGCCTTTACGCATTTATCATCTTGGGGGTCATGCCCCAGTTCCATGATGATCTCTTCCAATGTTTTGATTCTGTTATCCTTGGCCAGAGAAGAGGCTCTCTCCTAATGCAACTGAGCTGTTGTGTTGTCTAAGGAACTTTGTAATTGGTGGGCCAACTTTGCTTTGTAAGCCAGTGTAGAATAAGCCATTTCTCCAGTCTGGTTGTGAAGTTCAATCTGGTCCAATGGATGAATGTCTTTGGCTAGGACCTCTAAGTTTGTTCTGATGTAATCTGCTACGGACTGGGGTTGCTATACCTTTGGCTTAAAATAACTCATTAAAATTTTGCCTTATTTAAAGTCATAGGCAGACATTAACCTTTGTTGGTTTGAAGGGGCCATCTTCAAGTATTGATTGTACATCTGAATCCTCACAGGATCATTTTTAGCTTTGATCTCTATGAAAGTTTGTTTAATGTCTGAGGACTATTTTCTTTGTGGCCTGGTGGATGATACCACTACACTGTGCTGCCTTTCTAGCTCCTGTCTGTGTGAGCTAGTTGATGTATCCACCACCGGAGAATTTTGCTGGCTGACCACCCTCTCACCTCTTATACTGTCTGTCGTTTATTCAATAATTTCCTCTTCTGAAAGAGGATTTAGTCTTTTTCTCTTTGCTCCTGGCTATTCAGTAGGTCCACTGATAGGTGTGGCCTCTTCTCTGTCTCTCTTCTTGCTTCTTTCCTCATTTAGAGGAGTTTGTAATGCTGGGATTTTTGCTACTTTAGATTGGGCTGGAAGAATTTTTACTTGTTCGTGTTCTTTGGACCCCCCTGGCTGATCAGTCATGATTGGTTGCTCTGTAGTTTCTACCTCTTTTCCCTTTGAGGTCCCTGTGACTGATGCGTTGGTTCTCTATGCAGGCTGCTGAGAAGTTCCAGCAAAGGATGTCCCAACTCCTTATTTTTGAGGCCACTTGAAAGATACATGTCGAAAAGAGTCCAGGTCAAGGGTTTTTTCAAGATATTTCATAGCTTTTTCCATCTTTTCTTGTTCACTAATTTCCTCTATTAATGTCCCTTCTACCCATTCTTCCTGATTTTCATATTGTTCAATTTCTGGGACCCTATGATGTACATAGACTGATAGCATGTTTCTTACCCTTCTGTCACTTATGAAACTACATGGGTCATATGGCACCCACTAAAAACTCTTCTTGAATCTAAGGTGGTCTTCTAATATCTTTTCAGCATCTTGCCACGCATCCCTAGAATTGATGACATAAGGACCTAACTGGTTTCTGATTCTCAGCTGAGCCTTATTCTTTACATTACAAAAGTGGGTTAAGTTTGCATAGATGAGCTGCCTGAAATATTCTAATGCAAATAACCTCATAGGCACATATCTAGGCAACTTGAATGGGCATAGTTCACATCCATATATTCTGATTTCTGTGTGATTCTGGTAGAGGTACCAGTCACCTATCCTGTATTGTTTGGAAAGTTGCAAAATCTTCTTCATATCACCAGTAATTCTAGGAGGAAGAGATCCTATCAACAGAGTGGAGACTAGGTGTACAAATAAGTCAATGAATTCACAATAGGTATAAGGGGAGTCACAGTCATGGAAGATTGAGCTCCAAAAGATCACAAAACTTCGATTTCCTTTTGAGTCTAATTTCCTGATGGGGAATGGAAAGTTGCTTGGCTGATAATATAACAACAGATGGTATATATAAGAAATGTATTTGAATACTCCTTCTCTATCCAAATTCAGGAATTGGTCATGGATTTTGTTGGCTATAAAAGCGGCATAGTCATACTTGACAGCAGGGGGTTGTCTTGGAGTAAAGATAGATAATAGAACCAGGGTGACATCATCCACATATTCACTAGATCAAAATCCCAAGATCAAGGATATCATGTCAAGAATGAGTTTTCCAGTCTCAGTGAAAAATTCATGCAAATAAGGAGGAGGGCCTTTAGGTTGGTGTGTTGGTATTATGAACATCTGGGCAATGTGAGTTATCTCCGAGTTGGGTTATTGAGAAGCTTTTTCAAGCAAAAATCCCATGGAAAGACGAGAAAGGGGCTCAATGGAATGGAAATGTATCATCTCATTAATGGATTCAGTAATTATGGAAACAAAGACAGCTTGGGAAGGTGACATAACTGCTCTGTGGACAGGGTCATAGCTGGCACAGTATCAGTGAATGATATCTGGGAAAACATGGACTGAGGGAAGAAAGTACATGGGAAGGTTTGATTCCCATAGTCCAAAAATGTCAGAGTTGCTTAGATGACTATCTCTGATTCGGCAGAAGGTCAGAAGATGATTCTTGTCACCAGATAAGTCTTTTATTTGGAAATCTCTATTAGCCAAGGGTAGATAATTCAAGTCTTTATGAGGTGCATTCATGGGTGTGACATTCAGGGCTATGGGGGCTTCCATGTTTGGTTCTTATGTATTCAAACAGGAATTTGGGCTTTTTGTGGAGAATTGGACTAAACAGCAGGTTTAAGGGTCTCTTATGGACTAAACAAACTGATTTCAACTTAAAGTTGGCTTTTTTAGGTAGAATTCTCTGTGGAAAAGTGAAATTGCAGGTTGGCAGGGTAAAAATGGATAAATACCTGGATTGCGGAGGTAAAACTGCGAATTTGCAGGTCGAATGGCAGACTGCCAAGCACGACGTTGGAGTTTCTTGGCTGGGTGACGGGCTAACTGCTCGAACAGTCGACTGGACGTGCTTTGCATGGAGCACAGTTTGCAGAAAATCGGGGCGAAAATGACATTTTATCGTTTATTTAACGAAAATCGATTTGGCGGGTATTTTTGGCATTTATTGAGTGGATGACGTCAGCATGACGGGACATCTTGTCGCGTAGCGGAGGGTACGGGACGGTGACGTGGCAGATGGTCAACGGGAGGGCGGTAAGTGGTTTACCCTGGACCGCTTATGGGTTAAAGTGGTTTCAGACAGGAGGGCCGCGAGCAGTGTGGGAGTGTGTCGCGTGTCCTAGTACGGGCGGAAATACCGCCAATTCCGCGGACGTTAAATTGCAGCAGCGGAGGGGGTCACGAAATGATCTACAGCCGTCGAATGCGAGGGCTGAGATCGGACGATGGGTGCTCTCCTGAGATGGCATGTACTTTAAGCGGTGGGACCTATGTAATTAAACCACGGTTCTAATGTTTTCGGGCGCAATATCATTGGTTGTCGGGGTTTATTCAAGTTAGATTATTAATTAACCCTTTGGATGGCGCGTGACGGATTATTAATAAAGCCCAAATGGATCTATTAATCCCCTTAAAAATAGTGAATATGGTTATATAACCGGGGACGGGAAATATTAACAATTGGGGTTCTTATTATAAATATAATATGGGAACGGGTAATGGGGCGGGATTTAAATAATAATGTTAAAGTTAATATGTAAAAATGAGTCTAAGAGCGCTAAGTCACAATGTTTAAAAACTTAGGCTAAAAGGGAAAGACAGGGGTTTATAGAAGAAATGAGGCAATTTCTCTAAGTAAAAATGGGGTTTTACTTAGGCATCTGATGGAAAAAGGGAATGAGTGTCTTTAAGGATATTAAGCAGATCTTAATACCTTGGGGGAGATTAGGAATTGATTTAGGGGAAAAAGTATGAAGGGAAATTAGTCATGCTTTGCTTGAGTTGCTCCAAAAATATAAAACTGCCATGGTACCTGTGATAGAGGTAAGATTATCATTCTGAGAGACAAAATCAATCACAAGTCTCTTTCTGCAACATCAAAACTGCCTACCCAGCCTACTGTACCTAACATTTTTTCTTCTTTTTCCATGGGTGCATTTGGACTGGCAAACCCTTTTCAACTTTTCTTTTCTTTGCATGATAAGCCTATCTAAATCTGCACTTATTTCTTCCAAGGGCTCAGATTAAACAGTTGAGCTCCTTAACTTCTCTACCCATCTATTTATCTGCCAAGATTAAACAGTTTGGACATATTTTTATTCTCTATCTCTAAGACAGGAAATTCAAACATGAACTGGCCAAGATTAAACTATTTGACCATTCATCAATTGTGGTAAAATGTTCAACAAGTTGTACATGATGCTTTATTTACAGAAAATGAAATAGTAGTGGCATTTTGACTTGCACACTTTCCTGGTCCTTTCTATTTGGGGTTCATTTCTTTTCATTTTTTCTTTTGACCATTTATCTTTTCACCCTTTGATTTTTCTTTTAGGGTATACCCTCTTTACATTTTTTAAATTTTTTGATCTTTTGAGAATATGGAAAGCCTTTGCAATTAGAAAAGGTATGTACATATTGTAGAGCTAATCAAGTCAATCATGAAATATGACGCCTATTGGTATAGGAGCATAACAGGTTGCGCCTTACCTAGAATGCCAAACACCTTTAGAAATGGTCCAAATGGAGGATTTTGATTCACAAATTGATACCCTGGCGTTGCTTGCAACGAGTCACAAAGAAATTGAGGATTCTTCACAAAATGTATACCCTTGTCCCTGGCGCTGCTGGAAAGAGTCACCAATTCAGAAATCAGAAATGGAGGATTTGTGAACTGAGGAATCCAAAACTATCAAATTTATACACCCTTGCCATCGATGAAAACCAGATTTGAAAACAAGGAGTTGTTCACCCTTGCCCTCCATTTGAAAACCAAAAAATCAGGGCGATTGGGACAAAATTAAACCTCCCAAACCAGAAAAACTAGAAAATGGGCGATTGCAAACAAATTTAACATTGCAAATTAGAAAATCGGTAGATTGTATGGGAATATAATCTCCCAAACTAGGCGAATTGGGCCAAATAAGCCTTTGCATGGTTTATCCGCCCCCTTTTTTGGGGCTAAAATTAAAAAATTAAAAATTAAAAAATTAAATAAAAGTTGGGCTGACTATATGAAAAGGGTGTTTTATAAAAATTTTGCCCCTCTAAAATTCAAAACCCCTTAAATTTCACCCTTGGGCTAAAATTTGCCCCTAAAATTTACCATGAATATATCCCCAAACTTCCCTTCTCTACTACATAGTCCCTTGATCAATCCGGTCACCCCCTTCCATGCAGTCACACACCTTCCAAGTTCCACTGGCACCCCCATCCCAAGCATTCCATCCCTCGGCAAGGTTTCCTGACATTGGAAGGTCCAAAAACCAAGGCATATCCCTTAAAACCATCATACCAGTCATAGCATGCTCATGAAAATCAATGGAAACTATTGGGCACCAATGCCCCACAATCGCCCTGCTCCTGAAGTGCTTTACCAAAATATTTTTGCTTGTTCGAATTCATTTCACTGCTGCTACTAATTCTTGCAGTCAGTTTCAACCACACAATTAGGAATTTCCCATACTTTCTTGTACCAAGCACATAACTACCATTAGATTTAAAATAAATTGAAATAAAGTCACATCGTATCTCATTGGTAGCTCGTCAATAAGGTACACTTGCAATCCTATTTACTTCCTGTCACAACAAGTCAAACTAGTTGTTCGATAAAATCATCATGTATAAAAATATCACATCCGATTAGCTCAAAACGCAACCATCATAATCAAAATTGTTGAAATGTGGCAACAAGAATATTCCAATTTAATTTGTCCTTGAATTAAATTGTGAATTAAAATCGAATTTAGTCTTAACAGCTACTTGGAAATAATTAATTAAGTTATTTTGACTTAATTAGTTGGAGATAAGCCTTGAATTAAGGAGATAAGATTGAGTTATATTTGAGTTGTAATTAGTTAACTCAGTTTACTGAGTTAAGTCTAGTTAAATTAGTTCCAAACTATTTGAGGAACTAATAGAGAATTAATAGTCGCTTGATGCATGCATGCACTCAACTAGTGTACTCCAGTTAACTGTAGATTCCCTCATCAAAAACTCATTCATGTCTATTCTGAGAAAGACCTATTTGAGATTAAAGTCAAGGACAGTGTACTATCAGGTGCATGTGTTTTCCTATAAAGAAAATCATGCATGCAGAAGGAATAATTTTGTGAGGATTGTGCAGTTCTAATAGTGTGTGAGAGCAATGTTCCACTTGGTGAGGTGAGAATCATCCCAAAGGAACAACGCAAGTAAATAGGAGCTTGGAGGGTAGAGAGGAAGGCTTGTGAGAAGCTAGGATTACCTATGAGCATCTGTGAGGATTGTACTGAAAGCTGGCTAGCTGTGAGAGCTAAGGCTTTGTATAATCTCTATGTATTTCCACCTTGTATGATAATACAGATAGTGGGGTTTTTAGCTGAGGCTTCCCCAAAGTATTTTCATGTCTATTATGAATTGATTCTTCTTCTTCTAGTTATATTGTTCAGCTCGATCTTTAAGCTTCCACAAATCGATAGTAGAAGTAGGTTATAGTATTCTGCTTTGATTTATATTACATTATTGGGTTAACCTACAGTCAGATTTTCTACATATGTCTCAGAGCGAGATTTGTAGAGAATTTAGAGAATTTCTACAAAAATCATGAATCGCATGAAATCATCATAGACCAGAAGCATAGATCACATATAACCATCATAAATCAAAATCATAGATCACATGCATAATAAAACTGAAATAAAATACCAATACTTATCCTTTAATCGATCCTTCGCTTCTACCTTTATCCTTTCTGTACAAACACCAGACCGGTTGCCACAGTTGTGTCATAGGTTCAGTAACTGCTTGATTCAATTGTGTCAAAGGTTCAGTAATTGTTTGATTCAATTGTGTTAGAGGTTCAGTAATTGTTTGATTCAGTTGTTCAGTGATTGTTTTATGTCAGAGGTTTCAGTGATTGATCGATTCAGAGATTGATGATTGAGTTTCAATGATTGGTTGATGCAGATGTATTTGATGGATGTATTGCAGTGGTGATTTAATTTGAGCTTCAATGTTACTAATGGGTCCAGTGTGAAAATTTGATGAAATGTGGCCTACATATAGTGTTTTTGTGTACCAGGAGCATCCAGTATGAAAATTTATGAAACGTGGTCCGTGGAGGATACTGAGGGTTGGAGACTTCAGTGAGGAAGTCGAAGCTTCCTACCAATAGTGGTTGTTGATTTGATGAGGGGGTTGGAGCTCCATGCCAGTAGAAGCTGGAGAACAAGTGAAGGTTGTAGCCTTCTGTAGGTTGAAGCCTACGTACTAGTAAATATATCGGCTAGTACAAGAACTAGGGGGTTGTATCTCCCTTCTAGAAGAAGCTGGAGAACGAGAGAAGGTTGTAGCCTTCTACAAGTGGGTGCCTACGTACTGGTATGATTTTGCACCAGTACAAGATTCTAAACAAATTTTCTTATTATTAAAATAAGACAGAGATGACAACAATAGGTGGTTTTCACCCACATTGTATTTCCACCTTAAATCTTGGTGTTCATGTGTGTCGCTTATGTGTAATGGTTTATTCTGTTATTACTGCACATGATTATTGTTTAATGTTTAATAAAGTACTGATGCATTGATTAAATATCAACATGTGATGAATTAACTGAATCATAAGTTCACTGGATATATGTTGGTTACCTTAAGAACAATTGTGTGCACACGCAAGTTCCCTTCACTGAAGTAGTGTATATAAATCTGATTATGGAAATGAAAAAATTATTGATTTGTAAATATTGATTCACCCCCCCCCCAGTATTATTTCCAAAAATTGGTATCAGAGCAGGTCCTTTGGAAAAAGCTTGATCGCTTGAAGGAGATCTGCAATAACAATGGGAAAGAAGCTAAAGAAGAAAGCACCTCAAAAGAAGAAGACATCAAAGGAACTATGACAGTGAGAGAGACGATTGGCCTTTATGTGGAGTAACTCTTCAGATTTAGAATCACCTCAGAATGAAGATGAACAAGAAAAGGACCTATGAGGTACGAATTTTTTGTCCTCTGGTGATACATTTCTATGTTCATTTAAATATAATGAAAGTGACAATGAAACAACTGAATTTTCTCTTATGGGTGAAAGAGAAAGAAATCAAGTAGAGTCAGAATTTAAAAAGCTCACAAACACAATTAGAGATCAAAAAGATCTAATTGATAAAAGGGAATGTGCCTACAAAGAAGAAGTTACCAGGTTAAAAGCACAGTTGGAGGAAGGAAACGAAATAAAGAAGTAGTACAAAAAAAAGGAAGATCAAATTCAAAGGTTGCAGGATGAAGTGACATCATTGAGAAATGAGGAAGAACCAGCTACTATGAAGGTCTTGAAGTTATGGTCGTTTCTCTAAAAGAATATCTCAAAAAATCAAATAAGCAGAATGAAGAACTACTCTAAGCATTTGAAGAACAAGAAAATGAAGTTCTCGAATTAAGGCAACAAGTGGAAGAAGGAAGAAAAGCTAAAGAAATCATGAAGAAGAATTATCTTGAAAAGAAAGAGCAATATCAGGTTGAGGTAAATATCGTAAAAGCAAGATGCAGAAGTAGAATGGTTCAAGCTAATAACCGGCACACAAAAAGATCATCAACTTCTAGGTACTTTAAGGGATATTGTTTTTCTTGCAATATGTTTGGTCACAAATCCACACGGAATATGAAACATATAATATATTATGCTTGTAACAAGTTTGGGCATATAGCAAAAGAATGCAGGAGGAAATTCGGCCAACATACCAAATGGAACAAGCAACATCACACTCCAAGGTATGGAAGAAGAAGGAAGTACAATAAAAAAATATGTGGCATAGCTTAGTATACATATAGAACAGACTCAAGAGGAACTAAAAGTATGAAATTTCAGTGCTCTAATTCTCATACGCAATCACAGTGAAGACAAGTCGCGTATATACGTGAGTTAGAAGCTGCATAGTTCCGTATATGTTGGTTTGATGAAGAAGCAGTGGGACAAACTCAGGAAAATGGGTCTAATATGGTTCAGTCAATTATCAATTATCTTTTTTGTTCTGATTGATGATGATTACAGTCTGTTGATAATATGTAGAAGTGATTTTGACCCTCATTAGTTGTTTATGATGATGCCTTTATTATCCTTATCGATATATGGAATGATTAGATCTGATAGTGAACAGTTGGCACAGTTTCAGGGGGAGAATATGCTATGCTTCTAAGAATGCATTGTTGGCATTGATTAGAAGTCTTTGGTACTTATGTTATTGAAGTATTTAAATGATACATCATGCTACAATGCAGTCATGAGTTTCCTATGATGAAATCTCAAATGATACTTATATTGCTTGAGCCACATAATTGTTATTCAGAACAGATTTATGGATGATTGTGGATAACCTTTTTGATGATGCATATAGTACATATATGTTGCTTACATGGTGATCTTCATAAGGACAAGGAGAATTACAAAGCTTGAGTATAGAACTTCATTTTTTGATGATGAGTCACTCATTTCTTTTATGTTGTTTTCATCATGCCTTCAAAGATGCATAAATTTCATATGGTGCAGTTATGATGCAGGATTCCTATAGTTCTTGGCTCTCACATGGTTGAGGATTGTTGTTGTTGTTAGTATCAAGAAAGATTGACAAATTACTATGAGCTAATGGTTTGCTAGCTACATAGTGTTATCTCTTTGATGGATACACATTATGTTGGATACATGGATGATTACTTAAGTTGCATATTGATAAATATTGTTGGTTGGCCAAGAGAATGGTGTTGTTACAGGTTCCATGAAGACATATCTATTTGGATACATGGCTTACTTAGTCATATAATGATGATGACTTCTTACTTTATGATGATAGGTTTGATACTCACATATGTTGATTATCATGGTTGATGCTTATCAGATATGGGATGTTTCCTAGTGATGATACATGGTTGATATATTGAGGGTTCTTGTGGAAATATCATGCAGTTCTTGATGATGATGTTATGATCATAGATTATGACTATGGTGTTTTCACATACATATGATATGATGTGAATATTTTTGTGTTACTGCTTGGAGATATGACATATGCTTAGTTGATTCATGGAAGGTTATGATAAGGCTCTTTCTACTAAGGAAATGAAGCAAGTTGATCTTGATGAGATCAAGAGGATGAGTTGATATCTATATACGACATAATTTGTCACAGGTTGATGATATTTACTTTGTCATATCTTTGGAACTGATGATGGACATATACAGGTTGCAGGTCTGGATGTTGTTGACAGATGCTTATGGTGCAGATCATATATGGTGTATGATAGTTGCTAATGACTATCATGGTCTTGTTTAGATCTTTTGTCTTTGTTATAAATGTCATGTATATCACTTGATGAAAAGGTCATATAAAGGCCCGTGATGTAATAATATGTCTTTGTCTGTCGTAGTCTTTTTAATGAGTCCTTTTTGGTCATAGGATGTAATTTGTACCCCCATTATGCATGGGAAGGATGATGTAATAATTGTTATATTTTAGTCATGTATAAACAATTGGTATATCCCCACTTGGTTGGGTGGATGAGTCAAATTTGGTATATCCCCACTTGGTTTGGAGATTGATGTATGTATGAGTCATTGGTGATAGGAAGGTCAAACTCACATAGTTGAGTTATAGATTCATGTTATTATTTTGGAAAATATTTTTGTAGACTCTGCATGTGCTCAGGGTGAGCATGGATGGTTTAGTGCATTGAATCATGCACAAAGGGGGAGATTAATGAGAAAATTTAGCATGTGCCTAGGGGGAGCATGATCAATGTTTATGTTCAGTTATTCAGATATGATAATCTTCATATCAAAGGGGGAGAATATCTTGGTCCACCCTTTGCCCTTGATATCAAAGGGGGAGAATATCTTGGTCCACCCTTTGCCCTTGATGTCAAAGGGGGAGAGTATTTTGGTGTTGCTTGTTATCTCTAACAGTTTCTACAGCGTGCAGTAATCAACACCAACATGGTTGCCATCAAGTCCAAAGGGGGAGATTGTTGGCATTATGATACATGTGTTGTACTTGATGGAAACCCACTTGTAGCAAAACAACTCACTTGTATATGGTAACTAGATGAATCTACAGGAGAGATATCAGATGTGATAGAATGCATGGCAGTTCAAAGGAATCATTTCAGAAGTAATATGGAAAATTACAGTGTAACAGGTCTATTTAGAAGTAACAGGACATTGGTACAGAAGAACAGAAGATGGAACTTAGGTCTACTAATCATAATAAAGAATGTAAAGGAAAAGGTTGATGTAAATTAATTTAAGAAGTATATGCAAGTCCACTTAGTCAAAAAAACATGTACACTCTAGTCCACATAACAAAAAGAGCGTATACATATACACGCACTCTCTCAGGAGGAAAAGCACGTACATGTTGGAAAACCAAGGTTTTGGTCTGAAGTATTTGGTCCAAGGTATTTGGTCCGAGGTATTGACCCTAGGTATTTGGTCTAATGTATCCAAGGTATTGGTACAAGGTATTTGGTCCAAGGTATTTGGTCCGAGGTATTGACCCTAAGTATTTGGTCCAATGTATTGGTCCTAAGTGGTTTTGGTCCGAGGTATTGACAAAGGATCTAAGTATATAAGGAGGAGAAGATCAAAGGGCTAAGTGCACAAGTAATGAATATCTTATGAAGTGTTATATCAAAAGAAAATATGCATGTTATGGGTTTCTAATGCTTTGCTTGATATAGACTAAATATGCACCTGAGAATTTGATGATGGATGAGAACTAATGATGGATGAAGATCATAATGACTTATCATTATGTGATCTGATAATGGATGGGATAGATTTGATTGCTAACACATGTTTTATCCTTTATATGTGATGATCTGGGTATGTCTAAAGTCGGGAATTGCAGCGAAGTTATAAGTAAGTATTTGCATATCTATATGTTGGTTCGCTTTGGTGAAGATGCATATACACGCTGGTTCATCTCTTCCAAGTAGCGTATGCAAAAGAAAAGCTTGATGTTCAAGGATGACTGATCTATCAGATCAATGATGTTGTTTTACTGTTGTCTGTCAATGAAGTCTTCTTAGATCTAAATGTAAAACTGAATGCATAAGGAGGTTGGTATTTGATTGATTTATTTTATAAGTGAGAAGAAGTGATCTCTGTTGTTGCCTGTGTAAAGCTTTGTAAGTTGACAGTAGATGTTCAGTATATTTCTGGTTGGTACAGACTTGATTCAAAAGTTTATATTTGCAGTAGTTTTGAAGGTATACACAGGTTTTATTAATGGAAGTAGTGTATACACGCAGTTTGGGTTCAACCAAGTAGCGTATACATTCTGATGCATGGTTTTTGAGGTTACAACTGGTTTTGAATGATGATGCAGTGTTTTGGGTTCATATATGTGTACTGGTTACAGTGATCTTTCTGTTCTAGTTGATTGGTTGAATTTGATTAAGTTTGAATGAATGGTTGATTCAGTTGTATAAGAGGTTCAGTGATTATTGGATTCAGTTGTTTAGTGATTGTTTTATGTCAGAGGTTTCAATGATTGATTGATTAAGAGATTGATGATTGGGTTTCAGTTATATCATAGATTGATGATTGAGTTTCAGTGATTGGTTGATGTAGATGTATTTGATGGATGTATCCCAGTGGTGATTGAATTTGAGCTTCAATGTTACTAATGGGTCCAGTGTGAAAATTTGATGAAATGTGGCCTACATATAGTGTTGTTGTGTACCAGGAGCATCCAGTGTGAAAATTTATGAAACGTGGTCTCTAGAGGATACTGAGGGTTGGATCCTTCAGTGAGGAAGTCAAAGCTTCCTGCCAATAGTGGCTGGTAATTTGATCAGGGGGTTGGAGGTCCCTTCCAGTAGCAGCTGGAGAACGAGTGAAGGTTGTAGCCTTCTGTAGGATGAAGCCTACGTACTAGTAAATATATCGGCTAGTACAAGAACTAGGGGGTTGTAGCTCCCTTCTAGAAAAAGCTGGAGAACAAGAGAAGGTTGTAGCCTTCTGCAAGTGGGTGTCTGCGTACTAGTATGAGCCTACACCAGTACAAGATTGTAAAAAAAAAATCTTATTATTAAAAGAAGACAGAGACGACAGCAGCAGGTGGTTTTCACCCACATTGGGTTTCCACCTTAAATCTTGGTGTTCATGTTGTCGCTTATGTGTGATGGTTTATTCTGTTATTACTGCGCATGGTTATTGTTTAATGTTTAATAAAGTATTGATGCACTGATTAAATATCAACATATGACGAATTAACTGAATCATAAGTTCACTGGATATACGTTGGTTACCTTAAGAACAATTGTGTGCACACGCAAGTTCCCTTCACTAAAGTAGCGTATATAAATCTGATTATGGAAATGAAAATTTTATTGATTTGTAAATACTGATTCACCTGCCCAGTATTATTTCCAACACAACGTTATGCCTCCATTTGCAAGACTGTCACCCTATCGGTTGAGAGCCCTCGGGTCTGGAAGAAGGTAACCTCTTGGAAATGAAGGGTCTCATTTCAGATTCTCATGATGAGGGATGCTGACTTTCTATTTATTATTCTTCTTGAGATCCCCTTATTCAAAGTCGTCCCTCTATTTGCAAAACTGTTGGCCGGTCGGTTGAGAGGAGTGACGCCAACTTGTTGTTTATTATTTTTTCCAAGATCCCCTCATTCAATGGTGTGCCTCCATTTGCAAGACTGTTGGCTTGTCGGTTGGGAGCCCTAAGGCCCTGGAAGAAGGTAACCTCCTAGAAGCGGAGGGTCTCTCTTCAAATTCTCAGGATGAATGAACAATGCGAAAAGGCAAAGACCACCTTAATTGAACAGCATATTCAAACAGAGATAGGTGACAACTTGAAACCCGTGACACGAAAATATATTTTTTATTAATGCCCCACAAATGACTGAAAGGTAGGTCAATGGGGTTGTTAAAACTCGGAAAGGTCCTCTCCATTCAAGTCATCCACTAAATTAGATTTTCATATGGAGGGATGTGGATACTGGGAAAGAAAAACCCTGCAAGGATAATTGTATGCCCGCATATTGACAAAACTCCTATGCATGGGAATATTTTGATGGATCATGTCAAGGAAAGCCACATAAGTTGGCGCAGAAGGAATTTCACATTTGCAGGAAGATAAAAGGTAATTGTTCCATTGAAGCATTGGGAGAGGGTACAAGTAAATGGGCTAACGTTGAAATCTCTTTGATTGCTGAGAAGGGTAACAACAAGTAGTAGGAGTCGACATATTCAGATTTTAAGAGATTCTAAGATCGCCATTGACCAAATCAATGGTAAAGTATATCAACCAGATTTGGTCCTTTCCCCCAATCTTGGAAGGAATCAAGGAGCTGAAAGATAATTTCAATAAAAATTATTTTTCCCCAATATTGGGGAGAAGCAAGGATTTGAAAGAGACTTTCACTAAAATTCTTTTTCAACACCTTTGTAGAGTTGAATCTTCCTACATAGGAGGAAGAATCAGAGTCCTATCGCTTAGCCAGGGTCTAATGCTTGTACAATTAACACCAGCCAGCCACTGTCAGATGCTATTATGATTAACACTCAATGAGGAGACCAACCACAGGAAGTGGCTAAAAACTGCAGGATGGATGTTCACAGAACTGTGTTGTTTCATTTTCTTGTTTTTCCACAGGGAAGATCTGGATCCAATATTTTGTTAGAAGATCCTATATGACAATTCTTTTTTTATGTATGCAGTAATTGGGCTTTATGGCCCCTATTTTTTTCAAGTTTTTATGTTGACAAACAACTTTTCCTCAATTGCAACATATATTCAAATTCAATTCCTCTCTCTCATATGGTAAATATACAATTTCTGTTTGAAATATTAAATATACTATTATTTTATTTTTTATTTTTCGTTTTCCTTGAAAAGGAAAAGCATCACAAACATAGCATCCCATTAATATGGCAAACAACACATCATGAATATCTAGCAGTTTACTACAAGAATACAAATAAATAAGAAACATTTACCTCGTTGTGAAACCTTTGCATCTATTGTGAAAACGTTTGACAACAAAATTCCATTGTTGGGCCATAGAGAACCAAATTAGGGTCTCTCAGGTGAGAGAGGAAAAAGTAGACTAAAACTGAGCAAAAAGAAGTTAAGTTGAGAACGTGAAGTAATTTTGAAGACAAGCTTGTAATTTAGGAAGTTGGCGTTGTAATTAGTTTGAATCCACGATCAACCCACCAATGGTGACTATGTGTTCATATATATTTCTAGAGCAAAAGAATGGAACACTAATATCAATTCGTGAATTGAATGGCACTTGCAAACAAATAAGAACAAGATTAATGGAAATCCGTGAATGGAATGGTTAATAGCAATCTGTGAATGAATAGAATGGTATTTGCTAACAAACATTAACAAATATTACTAATAGAAATCTGCGATTGGAATAATGGCATTTGTTAACAAACATTACTAGTATCAGTTTCAGTTTAGAAATAGTTGCAGATAATTTCTTTATCAGTTTCAGTGTGGAGGCCAACTCTAATTACAAATAGTTTCAGTTGTTTTTATGGTTGCGCCTTACCTAGAATGCCAAACCCCTTTAGAAATGGTTCAAATGGAGGATTTTGATTCACAAATTGGTACCCTGGCGTTGCTTGCAATGAGTCACAAAGAAATGGAGGATTCCGCACAAAATGTATACCCTGGTCCCTGGCACTACTGGAAAGAGTCACCAATTCAAAATCAGAAATGGAGGATTTGTGAACTAAGGAATCTGAAACTATCAAATTTATACACCCTTTCCATCGATGAAAACTAGATTTGAAAACAGGGAGTTGTTCACCCTTGCCCTCCATTTGAAAACCAAAAAATCAGGGCGATTGGGACAAAATCGAACCTCCCAAACTAGAAAAACCAGAAAATGGGCGATTGCAAACAAATTTAACATTGCAAAATAGAAAATTGGGCGATTGTACGGGAATATAATCTCCCAAACCAGGCGAATTGGGCCAAATAAGCCTTTGCATGGTTTATCCGCCCCCTTTTTTGGGGCTAAAATAAATGAATGAATTAATTAAATAAATAAATAAAAGTTGGGCTGACTATATGAAAAGGGTGTTTTATAAAAATTTCACCCCTCTAAAATTCAAAACCCCTTAAATTTCACCCTTGGGCTAAAACTTGCACCTAAAATTTACCATGAATATATCCCCAAACTTCCCTTCTCTACTACACAGTCCCTCGATCAATCTGGTCACCCCCTTCCATGCAGTCACACACCTTCCAAGTTCCACTGGCACCCCCATCCCAGGCATTCCATCCCTCGGCAAGGTTTCCTGACATTGGAAGGTCCAAAAACCAAGGCATATCCCTGCCTTAAAACCATCATACCAGTCATAGCATGCTCATGAAAATCAATGGAAACTATTGGGCACCAATGCCCCACAATCGCCCTGCTCCTGAAGTGCTTTACCAACATATTTTTGCTTGTTCGAATTCATTTCACTGCTGCTACTAATTCTTGCAGTCAGTTTCAACCACCCAATCAGAAATTTCCCATACTTTCCTGTACCAAGCACATAACTGCCATTAGATTTAAAATAAATTGAAATAAAGTCATATCATATCTCATTGGTAGCTCGTCAATAAGGTACACTTGCAATCCTATTTACTTCCTGTCACAACAAGTCAAACTATTTGTTTGATAAAGTCATCATGTATAAACATATCACATCCAATTAGCTCAAAACGCAACCATCATAATCAAAATTGTTGAAATGTGGCAACAAGAATATTCCAATTTAATTTGTCCTTGAATTAAATTGTGAATTAAAATTGAATTTAGTCTTAACAGCTACTTGGAAATAATTAATTAAGTTACTTTGACTTAATTAGTTGGAGAAATTCAAGTTAGAAGTATTTCTGAAGTCATGCAAGAGTTATCCCTTAAATTAAGGAGATAATATTGAGTTATATTTGAGTTGTAATTAGTTAACTCAATTTACTGATTTAAGTCCAGTTAAATTAGTTCCAAACTGTTTGAGGAACTAATAGAGAGTTAATAGTCACTTGATGCATGCATGCACTCAACTAGTGTACTCCAGTTAACTAAAGATTCCCTCATCAGAAACTCATTCATGTCTATTATGAGAAAGACCTAGTTGAGATTAAAGTCAAGGACAATGTACTATCAGTTGCATGTGTTTTCCTATAAAGAAAAATCATGCATGCAGAAGGAATAATTTTGTGAGGATTGTGTAGTTCTAATAGTGTGTGAGAGCAATGTTCCACTTGGTGAGGTTAGAATCATCCCAAAGGAACAACGCAAGGAAATAGGAGCTTGGAGGGCAGAGATGAAGGCTTGTGAGAAGCCAGGATTACCTATGAGCATCTGTGAGGATTGTACTGAGCGCTGGCTAGCTGTGAGAGCTAAGGCTTTGTATAATCTCTATGTATTTCCACCTTGTATGATAATACAAATAGTGGGGTTTTTAGCTGAGGCTTTCCCCAAAGTATTTTCATGTCTATTATGCATTGATTCTTCTTCTTCTAGTTATATTGTTCAGCTCGATCTTTAAGCTTCCACAAATCGATAGTAGAAGTAGGTTATAGTATTCTGCTTTGATTTATATTGCATTATCGGGTTAACCTATAGTCATATTTTCTACATAGGTCTCAGATCGAGATTTGTAGAGAATTTAGAGAATTTCTACAAAAATCATGAATTGCATGAAATCATCATAAACCAGAATCATAGATCACATATAACCATCATAAATCAAAATCATAGATCACATGCATAATAAAACTGAAATAAAATACCAATACTTATCCTTTAATCGATCCTTCGCTTCTACCTTTATCCTTTCCGTACAAACACCAGATCGGTTGCCACACCCAATTCCTTCTCTTCAACCATGTACATATACACATAGTGTATATCCCACACATACAACCACACATGGCATACAACACCATGCAATACATGTACCTACACCTAACATACAACACATACACCTACATCCAGTGTAAAACACAACACAATACTTATGCCTACATCAGTTATACACCACCACACTATACATATGCCTACACCTGATGTACAACACAATACATTTACGTACACAGAGTACAACACAATGAATACACATGTCACGATACCACAACTACACAATGCACATACATAGTATCGCATGGCCGCAACACAACATGTATAACATGCCCACAATACCACATGTACACCAGTACCATATGTACATAGTACCACCTGTACACAACATCACATGTACACGACACCACCTGCACAACGTATACACAATGTATAAGAAGAAATTTCGGCGAAAATCGCATTCAGAAAATCATTGTCGACATGTTTCGTCCCAACCAGTGTGGTTCATATGTACACCGCACCACCTGTACAATGTGCACACAATACCACATGTACACAACACCACATGCACGGCATGTACACGATGCCACATGTACACAGTGCCACATGCATGACATGCACACAACACCATATGTACAACATGTACACAACACCATGTGCACACAACACCACATGTATTGTCATGCACTCAACACCATATATACAACATGCACACAACAACATATGTACATAGCACTACATATACAACATGTACATAGCATCATATGTACACAATGCCTTATATACAACATGCACACAACACCATATACACACCACACCACATATCCAACATGTACATAGTACGATATGTACACAACACCGCATATCCAACATGTACATAGCACCATCTATACCCAGCACTGCATATAAAATATACACCCAACACCATATATAAAATAGACATACAACATCATATCAAAATACTACATATACAACATTACACATCACCATAGGTACAATCACTGAATATACAACATGCACAACATATACACAACAATAGCACTACACATCCAAAACCATATTGCCTCTACCAAGAAACCTTTCTTCTAATGTCTCTCCTCCATCCATGCTTATCCTAGCATGCTGACAAGCACATTTTTTTCATTCCATTGATGTATCCTTCAGCGTTACCTGTCATAACATAAACATAGGAATAATACAAGCATACAATATTAAATCATATACACATGATACTGACCTCATATAGTTTTCATGACTATTATTCCCACTTGATTCCTCATAAACCAGGAACTTCTTCATGCCATTCACCTGCATAAGCAATCATTCCTCCATAAGAATGATCCTTGGTGACCATGTCATACAACGACATACATACATATATACATATAAACATCAACATAAAATAATCATGATCCCTGATGACCATGTCAGATAAGAATGTACATGTTGTGGTAGTTTAATCACTATTTAATTGACTGAACCAAAACCATTTAATTGTCAACCAGGGTAGGAATGTTTATTTCAAAGGTATCTACACTATTTGTGCTGATACATAACATCCAAGGATAGAAAATAAAGAACAAAAATAAATTTTGTTGAATCGATTGCAAAAATTAAACACTCATGCAGAAATCAAAAAGAATTCTACAGAAATGAAATCACACATCATGTTTTACCAAGAACAGGCGCGCCACACACAATATCAATGATTGAACCAACTGATCAACTATTACAGCTTAATCAATCCTATGTAACAGCATATCATAAGTCTGAAAAATAGAAGTAATTTGCTCTATGAATTATATAGTGAAAAAAATAACTTCACACTTACGAGAAAGAAATAATTAATCTACTGCTACAACTACTACTACAATCCCTGCTAAAGAGGAGGGTCCTTCCTCCCTAGCAGGGTGTAACGATGAAGTAAGAACTAGTTAGGAATTCAACATAGAATCTGTAAAAGCATCACCGACAATGTTCTTGTATTAAAATAGTTGTGAATTACAGAATCAAAATGATGGTACTATCTTGTGTTGCTTGTTCCCTTCATGGAACCGAATCCTTTTATAAATTTTACATGCCCAAAATAGGGAATAGATCAGTCATGAGAATCTTACGATTCTCATGCTGATCGATATTAAAAGAAAATAGAAATTGTTACAACTAGTTTCTAAATACAAGGCCTATTCAAGTTACATCATTTTCTAAAATCATAACCACCTAGATTCTTTAACCGCCCACAGGTAATTCATGCTTCTCGACAACTGTCTCATGGAATAGTACCCATGATCTTTGACAGTTGTGGTGTAACAACATCTCGTGGTGTAACAACAATGATATGTAACAACAAATCTTCAAAACATATTTGTGAATTAACAACATAGTTGCCCATCCTTTGGCCTTGAATTCATGGGCAACACCTCAAAGAAAAAGAGCCAGAGAACTTCTCCCACACTTACCCTCGTTAGCCATCAAAAGATATAACTTCATTCATATTTAACAAAAATGGAAAAATAATATGTCACAATAAGAGTTTCTTCTTATAACCAGGAAAGGCGATAATTAGGACGTAAAGCTCGTGGGTTCAAAGGTAAAATGGTCAAAAATGGGGGAAAGAGGTATCTAAAATATGCCCAAAAGTTGCACCCAACATCTCCCCCCAACTGAAGCAATTGCATGTCCTCATGAAAAATTCTCAGATACTGTTGTTGTACCTCCATTGTAGATCTGTCAAGTTGTAAGCACCAATAGTATCCTCATCAATGGACCTGTAGCCCTGAGTGGCCATCAACTGATGCAGCCAAGATTCCTCCTCATAGTCACACAGCTAATAATGGGGTTGGTACTCCTCCACTAGCAGCCAAATCAAAGGATATTTAAACTTGAGCCCTATCCAAAAGGCTCCCAATGATCTCACAATCTAGGTTTACTCTGGGACCCATGCAATAGAAACCATGAAATTTGGAAACCCAAAAGCGTCACCCTCCTGTAGACCTACGCTACCGGTCTCAGTGCGTTTAAGGCACCCCATTAGTGCTCGGCTATTCAGTTACACAAAGAGGTTGGGGCAGAACCCCACAGTTCTCCTTTTGTAGAAAGTGATTACTCTCTGACATCGGAGTACTAAAAAAATCTCTTAAAATCACACCTCAACTCTGTAGCCATTCCTGGTTCCGCCCTTATCCATAATGTTCCCTTTTCTTAGTTCGTGTTTGCTAACTTCATGGCCAGGTGCCATTCTATCTGATTTCTCATGAAATAAATAAAAGCGTGCAACTGTGGGTCCCCCATATAGGAGAAAATGTGTGCAACCATGTGAAAACTAGCATGCTCACATATTATATTATGCAGAAACAACTCACATAGTAATCTTTGGTCATTAAAAGCACAAGCACAAAAAACTTCCAAAAAAGTTCAAGTAGAATTACCCAAATACAATCTATTTTCATATATGGCCTTCAATTGAAACAAATAAAATCTTTCCCACAAAAAGACTGGGTAGGATGGAGAGGGTCTTCTACACCCTAACATATTTAGGGTGAGTTCGTGTAGCTTTTGTTTATCATTTGTTAAATCCTGAACTTGTTGTTGTAACAGCTACAATTTCTCCTCCTTCTCCTTCCTAGCTTCCTTCTTTTCCCATCTTTCCCATTCATCTACCAATTTCTTCTTAGCCCACTTTTCTTTGAGTGAATCTACAAATTTTTGATGTTCTTCCAGCGAGATCACTCCCTTTTGTAAGGAGAGTGTCTGTTGTTTCCATTTCTGCAATTCTGATATCAATAAAATTTTCTCTGAACACCATCCTGCTTCAAGACCATGTGTTCCTTCACATGAAATATCACTTGGGGTGTAACAACATCTCGAGGATTGAACTACTCTCCTTCAATTTCTAGTTTCTGTGTACCAGCTTCTTCGTCAACATGTTCTTATGATTCAGCTCTTTCCTTTTCTTCTTGGGTACCCTCTGCCTCTACTGTTGGTTCTTGTGTAAAAACAATGTCGTTGGAAGGTTCTTGTGTATCAGCTTCCACATCAATTACCATGGGATGCTCCATTTCGGCTGTTGGTTCTTGTGTATCAGCTTCCAGGTCAATTACTGTGGGATGCTCCATTTCGGTTGTTGGTTCTTGTGTAACAGCAATGTCGTTAATGGGTTCTTGTGTAACGGCTTCCCAGGGTTTGGTTTGAGTTTCCATCGAAATGGTGTTTGTAACACAGACTTTGTATCTGGATGTTGCTAGATCCATAGCACATGCTACACATACAGAACTCGGTGTGGTTTCTGCCCTCATTTTGTCTACAACCTCTGCCAAGGTGTCCAGGCCTAGGACTCGTGCTTCCACTTTACTCTCCTCTAATTTTTGCCTTAATATTTCATTTTCTTTTTCTAAATTTTCAATTTTATGCAGCAAAAGTTGGGTCTCGTCCTTACCTGATAGAGGGACCTCTTCCAGATGGGCATGTTCCCCTTCTTTTTGTTTCCCTGTGTCCTTGTGCTTTCTTGACTCCTTTCTAGATGGAGGTGAAGGCTCTAGTTGTGACCTGACTTTCACCCTCTTCTTCGGTATCCTTCCACCTATCAACTTCTCCAATGATCTTTTCTCAATCCTACCTCCCGAGGATTTCCCTTGTTCTTCAATCTCCCTAGCTTCCCTTGGAGCATCATCGGGGATTTTAGCTTACCTTCGGTGGGCTTCCTCGTCTTTCTACTCATAAACTCCTCCCATATCCTACCTTGGAATTCCAATGCATCCAACACAATTAACTTGATGAGGTCGTGGTTGGTAATGCAACTCTCTAGGTGTGCAACAATCTTCACAGCAGCAGACATGTGCCTTATATTTTCTAGCAGGAAATATGGGAGATTGACCAGCTACCTATGTCAAAGGTGGTTTAACAGTGGAAAATGGTAATTGAACATGATTGTTTGCCTTCCTTCATAGCTAATGTATTTGATGACGTACAGGGAAACGTCTCCCCGTGGTTGAGGGAGTGATAACCTGTCAATTACCCTTCCTTTTTTCTCCAACTTCTCTTCTCCTTGCAAGAATTTCGCCTTAAGGGAGGGGTCATTAATATTTTGATTAAACAAACTTTTTCCCCCAGTCTGCAATGATGTTACTCTGGCAATTACTTCTTCTGTAACTTCTAGCTTCACCCCCCTAACTTGTCTCTAGTTTCTGTTCAGGCTTTTAGTGAATTCCATGGAGATCGACTCCTCTGATCCCTTAAGTATCTCAAAGAAGTCAAACCATCTTGCGTCCTTAAAAATATGGCACGCCTCAGGGAAATTTTCCAATGCTTTAGTCGAATAGGGCTCGTTCCAAACCGCTACTCCTCCCATTTCTATTTCATTTACTGCACTTTGTGTTTTCTCTATTCTTTATCTAAGAATTTTGAAGTGAGGGTGCAATGCTTCGCTGAGGTTGATATCAGGGCAGTGAGGTAGGCAATAAAGGTAGGAATGTTGAATCAGGAGGATCATACAACAAATGTTATGATCTCATTATTGATCTTGGATCGTGGAGATATGGATTAAATGTGATTTAGTCCTTCACATGATTGGCATAAAGAGATAACAATAATTGCAGGGTTTAATAACGATTACAGGGTTGTCACTTTTAATTTTAGTTTTAAATCATAGATTGTGAAATGATTCGCCCTCCCCCTGAGTTTAATGTGATGGCCATCCTTGGCCATCAAAGAAGTGTCGTATTAATTTCCATAATTTTTAAATGGAGGGAAAAGCGATATACCTTTTGCGTGACGTACTTGAGGTGATGTGGTGAAAAGGTTACAACGATATAATTAATTTTGGTGGTGACATGTTGGTTGTGTCAATTGCTCCTGTAGCACGATGCTGATGAATTTTATTTATTGTGGCAAATGATTTCACCTAGGTCACTGCTATAGGTTGTCAATTGTTACACATGTAACATCAAATACAATTACTAACACTATTTCTACAATAGTTTCTTATTTACACTACTCTTTATGGATACTTACAAAAATTTGAAGAGAACGAGAAAAGACTAAAACTTGTAATAGCATATTGTAAGATGTGGATAAGATAAATGATGTTTTTATAGAAAGAAAATAACGTGTAACAACCGCCACATGGTGGTTTTCAACTATCACAATTTGTCTGCATGCGCCCCTATAAGAGGTTTTCACAGTCAGATTCTTATTTACATATTTTTATTACATTTTTTCTTTTTTTTCCCTTTTTCTTTTCTTTACTGGGTGTAACAGCTACCAACAAAAGTTGGATTTTGGCTGTTACACTTATTAGAAAATTAAGAATTTGGTAGCGCATGAGAATTTTCCCCTACCCCTGTAATTTGAAGGCCAAAATCTACGACAATGTTGACAAATGAATCCTTAGAAGCGGGTTTGTGATAGCCGAATACATTGCCCATTAGCGAGTAATGGTGTCCTGGCACTGTCAATGGTAACTAAATTCATAGTCCCATTTTCAAAGACTGTGTCAACTTCATAAGGACCTAGCCACCTAGTACAGAGCTTCCCCTTGAAGTCCTTGAATCTCGAATCATATAATAGAGCCCAATCTCCTTTTTGAAACTTCTTCTTTTTAATGAATCTATTGTGCCACTTAGCCCTTTGTTGTTGAATGATGTATGTTTATTGAATAGAAGCTAGTATTTTCTCATCTAGCTCATTGATTTGATTCAACTATTGCTTATGTGTTGTTGCTAGATCCAAGTTCACCTATAACATTGTTCTTAATGTCTTGATTCCGAACTCTATGGGAAATAAATGATTTTTACCATACACTAATTCTTATGGTGAGAATCATGTAGTTTTCCTCCATGTAGTCCTGTATGACCATAGTGCCTCTAGAAGTTTATCAGCCCAATTCCTCCGATGGCTAGCCAATATCTTGGTAAGAATTCCCTCAATAACCTCGTTGGTTCTTTCCACTTGGCCATTCAATTGTGGATGATAAGGTGAAGTAATCTTATGACAAGTTTTGTATTTTTTAACTAGCTTCTGAATCAAATGAGATGTGAATTGGGGTCCTCCATCTATCACTATTTCTCTGGGTATCCCAAAGTGAATAAAAATGTCTTGAAATAAAAAGTCTGAAACAACCTACTCTATAGCCCCGGCCAATGCTTTCGCATCAACCAATTTTGTGACATAGTCTATGCAGACCATGATGTAGTACTTTTATTGAGATGAAGGGTTAATTTGTCTTACAAAATCTAGGGGCCATTTCTCAAATGGATCTAAAACTATTTGAGATCGTAATGGAATCTCATCTGACTGGAGTGGTTGACCCATTCTCTGGCAACTATCACATCCCTTCATGAAATTCTTAGGATCCTGAAATATTGTGGGGCAATAGTACCTTGTTGAGAGCACATTATATCATGTCCTCTTATCTGCAAAGTGTGCTCCACAAGGTTCCTCGTGATAAGCTTTGAGGATATCAAATATTTCATCCTCCCTCACACAGTGCCTAATCTGATGGTCTGGCCCAGTGTGATAGAGATTTCCCTCAATCCATGAATATCTATAACTTTGTTGGACAATTCTTCTCTTTTCTTTGGAGGATAGGTATTGTGGAAATCTTCCTGTAGCAAGATAATTAGCTATGTCTACATACCACGGTGAGTGAGTTGAAATAGCAAAAAGGTATTCATCAAGAAAAGAATCTTCAATAGGCATGCATTCATCACCAATAGTTAGCCTAGAAAGAAAATCAGCCACTACATTATCTTTCCCAGGTTTATCTAGGATTGTTATATCAAATTCCTATAACAACAATAACCACTGTGTAATCCTACCATTAGTGACTGGTTTATTCATTAAAAAGTAAATGGCGGAGTGGTCAATGTGTATAAACACTTGATATTCTATGATGTAGTGTCGAAATTTTTTGATGGCATGCACTATCGCAAGGAACTCTTTATCTGTCACTGTGTAATTGAGTTCAGATGGAGTCAAGTTCTTACTTATGTAATAGATAACATACGGCTTTCTATCCTCCATCTGGCCCAATACAACTCCCATTGCAGTATTAGATGCATCTATAGCTATGTGAAATGGAAGACTCCAGTTTGGTCCTCGCAAAACATGAGCTATTGATACAAAGTTCTTTAATTCCAAAAAGGTTTTCTCACACTTCCCTGTCCATACAAATTCCACACCTTTCGTAAGTAAGGATAATAAAGGAGATGCAATCTTTGAAATTTTTTCTATAAACCTCCTATAGTACCCTACATGACCCAAAAATCTACGTACCTCTTTCTGTGTCTTGGAAATTTGGATTTTCAAGATTACCTCTATCTTAGTAGGGTCTACTTTAATCCTGGCAGCAGAAATAAGATGTCCCAGCACAATCCCTTCATTCATCATCATGTGACACTTTAAAATACTCAAAACAACATTAGTCTACACAAATCTATCTAATACGTTTTTAAGATTAACTAATGTTGTTTCAAAGGCATCAGCGTAAGGTGTAAAGTCATCCATGAATATTTCTAGATAGTCATTCAACAAACCGAGAAAATTCCCAGCATTTCCCTTTGGAAATTTTTTGGTGCATTACAGAGTCCAAAAGGAAGAACCCTATATTCAAAGGTTCCCCAAGGGCGGGTAAAGGTTGTTTTATCTTGATCTTCCGGGGAAATATGTATTTGGTTGTAACCACTAAACCCATCCAAAAATGAAAAAACAATCTTCCCAGACAGGGTATCAAGGACCTGATCTATGAATGAAAGAGGGAAATGGTCCTTTTGGGTGGCTTTGTTGATTTCTCTATAATCTACACAGGCCCTCCACTTGCCATTCTTTTTAGGGATAATGACAAGTGGGGATACCCATTGACTATCAGAAATTGGAGAAATGAGTTTGGCATTCAGGAGTTTCTGCAGTTCTTCTTTCACTACCTCCTTTAGTGTAGGATTCGTACATTGTTGTGGTTGTCTAACGGGATTTCAACCATCCTTTAAATAGATGTGGTGTGCACAAGTTGGGATGGATCCATTCATGTCTATATAATCCCATGCAAAAGCCTTTTTGTACTTCTATAACAGTTGTAACAGTAATCTATTTTGCTCAACAGTCAGGTTTGGATTGACATTTAGATATTTACCGAGTTCTATTTCAACTGGACTGTTTTTTATGTTTGGAGTGGTCTTCATTTGTTCAAAGCTCAAGTCTTCTACAACATCTTCCTCCCTTGGGTCCTCAATAGAAGTAACATAAAGTGAATTACTAATAAAACCATTTATGATATCATCTTTTCTCTCATCCTTGAAGTACTAATATTTCCTAAGGGTGAGAAGTGGCTGGGGGTAATTTGATTCGGGTTCGAATTCATCCCACAAGGGATTTCCTTAATCCATACTTGGTTTTTCTGGGGGGTAGAGACTAAGGTTCTTTGTGGCCTGGATATTTGAAACTATCATAGACCCATACCTGCATCCTATGAATGCGTTTGTAGTGGCTAGCCAAGGCCTCCCTAGAATCAAAGGATACCCCCCCAGGTTTGATTTAGTTTGTAAAATAAGGAAGTTAGCTAGATATCTCCAACTATCCACTGTGATAAATACGTCTTCTAACACCCCCTTAGGTTTGACACAGGACATGTCTTCTAATTCCAACATCATAGGTGTGTGTCTTAGTCCATGTAACCCCAAGGTGGTGGTGAGCTCCTTAGTCATTACATTAATGGTTGCCCCTAAATCATTCAATGTATTGGTAATGATCTTGTCATTGATGTAAACAGTGACCGTGGGATTTCCTGGATCTTTATATTTGGTTGAGAGGTTGATTAGTCATCAATACAAATAACTTTCCCATCACATGAATAGTAGCAAGGTCCTTAGGCTTCCTCCCAAATTTTTAACACAGAGATCTCTTATTTCTTCTGCATAATTAGGTACATCTTTAATATCCCATAGTATAGGAATCTGTATGTCCCTAAGGAAATTAGATTCTAGTTGTGAAGTCGTCCCAGCTTTGGCTAATATTTGGGGATACAGAGTATCCTTAGTTATCATAGTATATTCAGTTGTTACAAGTGTATCAGCTTTACTCAAATTGGTTGTTACAGACACAAAAATCTTCCTGAGTTAGTTGTTACAAGTGTGACAACATCTTCAAGATCTGTGGTATCTTCTCTGGGTGACTCACACTCTTCTTCAGTGATAATAGGAGAGTGTTTTGGGTTAATCACTTTCCCTGACCGAAGATGAATTTCATTACATCTGACAGGAGTGATATAATAAGTCTAAAAGGTAGTCAAGGCCTCAATGTTCTGGGTTGCCTTATTGTTTGGGTTAGGGTTAGGTTGCACAAGTAATTGGGGTCATATAGGAGGTGTAGCAGCAGGTGTTTGAAGATGTGGTAGCTGTAATTGTTGTTGCATTGGTATTGCAGGAGGGTCTGGACCTAGGGAATTTCCTCTCCAATTCTGAGTCCAAGGATATGGCTAACATGGATGGTATTGGAAAGGCAGAGAGGGATACCATTGGTTCCAAGGTGAAGGAATTTGTGTTGGAGGAGTAGAATACTGCCAAGGGAAATGTTGAGAATTATATATATTATTCCATGGATTAAAAGAAGAGAAGTCTTGAGACATACCTGAGAGTCATGGTTTTCATGGTTTCCTGGATCCAATGAAATAGGAAGACTGAACTTCCTTGCTTGATTCTTTGAGAACCGCTTTCAGTCTGGGAAGCTCCTAGCAGTGGCCTATAGAATGCTCTAGATCACAAATGGTGCACAAGCTTATGTTGTTTACTATGCATTCCTTCAGGGAATGTTTTTCCCTGCATTTTAGGAATAACACAGCTAAAGTTGTATCAGCTTCATCTTATGCTTTATTTTGTGCTATCGTTATTTGAGTAGATAAGGTATTGAGGAGATCAGTTTTAAGTTTTTTCTAATAGATTTCCTATCTCATTTGTGGTCACACCTCCGTTTGTAGACTTCTGTATTTCGACATAGGCATCTCATACCATGCTTCTTACTCTCGATGACCCTCTCGAACATCTTAGGCAGAGCTTTATTATCTCATCAAATGATTCCTGAGATATGTCTCCCTTTCCTAGTAGATTTAAGGTATCAAGGCAATCATCTCTCATTCCCCTTATGAATATGGTTTTCAATATTTCTGGATCTAAATCACTATGTTTAGATCTCTACAAGTTATAATGGAATCATTCCACATAATCCTCCAAGATTTCTTCCTCCTTCTGTGTCATCCTGAATATTTCTTCCCTCAGGTCCCTGGTCTGACAATAGTCCTGATACTTGGATAGGAATGTAGCTTTCATGTCACCCCATGTCCGAATAGTAGCAGAGCCTAGTCCCATAAACCATCTTAGTGTTGCTCCTTTTAGAGTAGTAGGGAACAATTTCAGCTTTTGAGCATTCGAAGTATAATCATATCTCCTGCACAAGACATCAAATTCAAACAAGAAGGTGTCAAGGTCTTCTATAGTCATTCCTTGAAAAGATGGAAGAGCTGACAAAGGAATGTTTTTCATGGGAGCTTCGCCCCTTATATCATCTATTGGGAACTCAAAGGTGGTAATGGTGGCATATTTTTTGTTGTTTTTATTTTTATTGTTATCCCCCATTTTTGATCCTCCTTACTCTTGCTGTGATGAGTCTCCTTCTTTAGACCATCTAAGTGACTGTCCTATGGGTGAAGATTTGTGAGATAATAGCTCAGGATGCTTCAGGGCTGGTTGTTTCACTGCGTTGCATGATTCTGGATATTGATAAGTAGATGAATTCTCTTTTGATTCAGGCCCTTGGTGTTCCCCACTAGTTTCCCCTTGGCCCTCAAACCTAAGGTCTTAACCACTAGTTTCCCCTTGTTGTTCTTGTATTGAGTCTACAGTTTTGGGAGTGAGTACACTAGTTTGAGGATGATGAGGTTCGAAGACAGAGGAACCAAATTCTTCTGGCCTTACTATGGGGATAACAACTTTTTGTGGCCCTATTTTTCTTGTATCCCTCTGTGAATTTGATTCTTCTTTCTCTGCTTTTGAGATTAGCTCCTGAATAAATGTTTTTCTCCCCAAATACACGCTCTTCTTGTTCTTTTTATGACTCGTTTTTCCTATGATTTATTACAGTGGTTGTGTTTTTGGTATCTCTACTACTCATACACCTTACACATGGACTTTATGTGTATTTATTTCACACCACAAGTGTCTCAGCTTCTATAGTGGTGATCCCACTCATATATATTAGAGCGATGTGCAGGTTCTTACCTCTCATCTTATCGTCTAGCACCTGTAAAGCTAAAAGCACGTCTAAAGAAAATCCAAAAAAATCACACGCATTAAGTGTCCTAATGATCACAGTGGTGAGCCCGCCCAGGTATGTTAAAGAAATGTGCAAGTTCTTACCTCTCATCATACCACCCATCACTTGTGCACTAGAAACACTATATTAATGAAACACACTTGGTTTATTGTACCGTCAACTGCCTTCCTCAGCAACGACACCAAAATGTTGTGTTGGTTTAATCACTATTTAATTGACTGAACCATAGCCATTTAATTTTACACTAGGGTAGGTCTATTTATTTCAAAGGTGTTTTCACTATCTAACAACCAAAGATAGAAATAAAGAACAAAATGAAAAGTAGCTGAACCGATTGCGGAAATTAAACGCTCATGGAGAAATCAAAAATCATTCTACAGGAATGAAATCACACTTCATGTTTTACCATGAATAGGAGCACCAAACACAATATCAAGGATTGAACCAACTCATTAATTATTACAGCTTAATCAATTCTATGTAATAGCATATCATAAGTCTGAAAAACAAAAGTAATTTTCTCTATGAATTATACAACGAAAATAATAACTTCACACTTACGAGAAAGAAATAATTAATCTACTGCTACAACTACTACTGCAATCCTGCTAAAGAGGAGGTCCCTTCCTCCCTACCAGGGTGCAAGGATGAAAAAAGAACTAGTTAGGAATTCAACACAAAATTTGTAAAAGCATCACCAATGATGTTCTTGTATTAAAATAGTTCTGAATTACAAAATCAAAATGATGATACTATCTCGTGTTGCCTGTTCCCTTCATGGAATTGAATCCTTTTATAAAGTTTAAATACCCAAAATAGGGAACAAATCAGTCATGAGAATATTATGATTCTCATGTTGATCGATATTAAAAGAAAATAGAAATTGTTACAATTGGTTTCTAAATACAATGCCTATTCAAGTTACATCATTTTCTAATCGTGACCGCCTAGTTTCTTTAACTGCCCACAGGTAATTCATGCTTCTTGGCAGTTGTCTCATGGAATAGTACCCACGATCTTTGATCATTGCGGTGTAACAACATCTTGCGGGGTAACAACAACTTGAGGTGTAACAACAACTTGAGGTGTAAGATCAACTTGAGGTGTAACAACAATGATCTGTAACAACAAATCCTCAAAACATATTTATGAATTAACAGCACAACTATCCATCCTTTGGCCTTGAATTCATGGGAAACACTTGAAAGAAAAAGAGCCAGAGAACTTCTCCCACACTTACCATAGTTATCCATCAAAAAGGTATCACTTCATTCATATTTAACAAAAATGGAAAAATAATGTGTCACAACAATAGTTGCTTCAAAGGTAAAATGGTAAAAAATGGGTGAAAGAGGTATCTAAAATACCCAAAAGCTACACCCAACAATACATACATACATATATGCATATAAACATTAGCATAAAGAAATCATGATCACAACATAATTATTAGATATCATAAGGCCAATGTTAAGAGAACTCCCTTTATTCATGAAAAACATGCACAACATTAAGAACAACAATTACCAAGATATCCAAGGCATCTGTTACCTTAAGCCCATTTACTTTACCTTTATTGTTACCTTTCTCATGACTTTCCCTCCCACCATCCATTATCCCAATGGACAAAACCAATCCAACTAGTTGTCATATTCTTTCCTTCAACTTCCCTTATATATGCACCGACTTCATCTGAATCTTACATTGCCTATTGGACTTCATTCAAGTCTCCCCGAGATCCACTAGATTTTCTCTTTTCCCAACCAATTCCCAAGACCCTCAAACATAAAATGCAATAACAAGAAACAAACAAGAAGAAAACCATGAAAACCAATAACAATATGACACCACAAACAAAGTGGTATGACCATATAGCACAAGACTACTATCATTCACCATGACAACAAGCTACTATCATTCATGACTATTCGACATATGTGCATATGACCACACTAATTCACTAGCATTTACCATGCATGTAACCATAACAACAATAAATGAAAAACATGTGCATAACCCTAATGCATATAACAATCCATTAACTAACATACCTACATGCCAAACATACAATACTTGTATGATGATCTGCTCTTATCCCAAAGTCTAATGCCACAATCTCATTCTGATGATTTGCATCTCTTGCTCTATCTCAGCTAACACATTAGCATCATAACATACCAATAGCATCATGATGACCTAATTTCATACAAAGACCTCATGCACAACAAGCTTCACCATGAAAATGCATGCATAACAACATATGGACATTGACATCCACAACAAATGCATATACGACCATACACTTGTAACACATTCCACAACAACGCCATCAACCTTCACATGGAGACATCACTACAACCATGATCAACACCATGCAAATGCAACCATCACGTGGACTACAAGCATAAGGAACACATATGCAATCGACATAAATGCATGACCAACACACAACCCATCCAGTCCAAGGGATGAACCATGCTCTGATACCACTATGTAACCAGAGATAATTTCAGGGACAAATATTTGTCTTAAATTTTAGAAACCTTGGGGAATCTCACTAGTTAGCCATACACAAATTTTAAAATGTTTGTTGATATATTTCTAAAACATTCAAATTTCTAATGGTTTTATATACAATATCTATATAATTTTGGCGAACTTTAATGTAAAATAATTGTATGCTATAAATTTGGGTGAATCATTTTTAGAGAAAATGGAAATTGGTGAATATTTTTTTTGGAAAATTAATAGAAAATTAGCCACCTATGAATATTAGCCCCTAAAATTTTCCATGTTTGTAACACCCTCATCCCACATCTACCCAATTAATATCCAACTAGGGTAAATATGTGAGAAGAGGCCACTATAATGGGATTCGACCTCCTAGGTGACCTTAAGGAAGTGGAATCAATGGAAACACACCACACAGACCTTCCACATTAGCAACAGAACTCCCAAGAGCCATCCCAACCACTCGGGTAACCAACCCCTAAGACCAACTAAAGTTTTAGTGCGTCAAACCCCTGGACGCTCCCTTGATATGAAAAAGGGTGTGTCTGGGAGGCTCCAAATGCACACACAACAAGGCATGGGTGCATCTAGGGAATTTTCTCCTCAGACATGTGCCTGCGACTCTGGCATTTGTGCCACTTTTAAGGCCCAGAGCCCAAGTCACTGCCCAGAACTCAATGACAGGTTCAAAAATGAATTTACACAATGAAACAATGATACATTTCCAAAAACATTGATAAGGTCTAGACTCAACCCATACTAGCCATGACAAGAATTTTGTCAAACATGTCACAAATATGTAATCTATAGATTTAAACAAAATATCTAAGCATAGGGATCTCACACTTATTTGAGAATAGCTAAGAATATCATTAGTTGTATTATCATCTCTTAGGTCATAGATACATTATTCATTCATTTAAAAATCAAAACATGAGGAGAGACATAAATCATCACTGTCATGATACATGCTTATAACCAGCATAATAACAACATAAATATGAAGGATACATCAACCATATAATCCTCATATAAACCAATACATTTACACAAAAGATACCAAGAAAAGAACCTCTTATTAATGAATGCAAAATCCAACCTCGTATGGGACTACCACGTTCCACTCGACCCTAGATTGGTTGAGCCAAATCTGTCTTCATCTAATCACCCCTATGCCATATTCCAAGCATGAAAGTGAGACTCAAACTAAAAGAACCAACCAGGGCATCCCGAGGTTAAATCACCTTACCCTCCTCAATAGAAACTAGGTTATATCACAATCCACACCGTATCATTAGGCCAATACAATATACATGTAATAACAAACTTTACCATGATCTCCACCAAATCACTAAGCCAAAAAAAGCATGGATGCCACCGTATTTCTCTACCTACACTCTAAGGAATTTTCCTGTCTCCTAGTATTTATGCTTTACCACAATCCACAGACTGAGTCAGGGATCAATAGGCCATAACTGAGACCCCAGTCTTTGGGCTTTTCCGCAATACATCCTGGATCACTAGGCCCTAACCAAGACTCCACTCTCTAGGTTTTACTGTACATCCCATCTCAGGATTACTATGTTCGATGGAGAGCACCCACCTCTAGGATTTACCGTATATCCCCTCATTCATCGGTTGAGGATTCCTAGGCCCACCGAGGCAAAAAAAAATATGGCTTTACCACAACCTATAGTTCATTTCAGGGGTTACTAGGCCATGTGTTCTTTTATTCAGAGATCCGCCTCACTCAGATTCAAATTCATTTGGTAATCCAGCTCAACCAAAACATGAGAACTCCATCACACCATGGCCTTCCATAAATTGAAAGGCTAGGCTGAAAAACATTGTCACACCTGGAAAAACCCATGCCAATCATAGAAAGAGAACCAATAACACATATGCAGCACCATGCATGTAAAATATAGCAATGAAACACACATGAAAATTGATATGTGCAAAGAATCATGTTGTAGCTGCTTGATCATGCTCTTCCTTGCTTGCTCCTTCCTTCCTCTTGCCTTCTTTTCCTTTCTTGATCCAATGCCAAAGTGCTCCAAGATTTCTTGATCCAATGCCAAAGTGCTCCAAGAAAACTCTAAGTGTCCAAGAGAGAGAGAGAGAATAATGAGAGAGCTCCAAAACTAAACTGACCAAAGGTTACACTGACCAAGCCTTGAGCAAAATATTTCCAATTGATCCTCATAAGCCTTTTTATCAATGAGGCCTCTATTTTCTTCATTTTCCATTATTTTCCTTCAATTTCCTCCACACATGCAACCTATGTCCTTTCACCTTCATTTTCTCATAATTTCCATTATTTTCAAAAATAAATGTGCCAAAAATGTCATTTTTCCTTCCCAAAGCCTTTGCCATTTCCTTTTTCAATTTCCTTAGCCATAATAAAAGAAATGAACACCCACTAGGATGTTTTTCCCACCATTCACCTTGGAACACATGTCCCATGACCTTGGTCTTATATTTGTTTACATGGATTTTTTTAACCATGGCTGCTACACTCAATTTGGATAAGGGAAAGTGTACTTATGAGGAAAACCCCACATATGAACATTTGGACAGGTCAGCCCTAAGAGGAAATTGGTCACTCTTATAAGCATTTAAATACAAGTGACCTCAAACTCATTTGTACATCACCAAGCATCATCTTCTTCTCTTCTTCATTGATTGGTTTGCACAAATATGAGGCTAGGTCAAGTAAAGAGGTTCACACAGGTACAAAGCTCGCACGTGTTCTATGGTTTTGGTTTCCAACTGGAATCTGTCAAAGGAAATTTTCGAATGTAACCACATGCTAGCAAGCTTAAGGGTGCAGTTGGAAGGTCTCAACCACATGCACAACTCTCCCTTTGTGGTGTTGGGCTCTAGGGATAAATTTTGACATTGTCCGCAGTTGACCGCAATTGACTGAAGACATGAAAAGTTGTCTCTGATACATATTGATGATAGGAACATATTTTTGAATGTTGTTGGGTTAATTTTATTGGACGATTTTGTATTGGTCTCATTGTACTCTATGTTGAACATTTTATGACAATCTAATAGAAGAATAATTTTTAAAGGGTTTTCCCCCTTGTGGGGTTTTTCCCTGGCCTTTGACCAAATATGGTGTCTCTTTCAGATGATTGTAAAGATTAATTGTTATTGAAAATATTGCTAGTTGAAGAATTAAGTTGGGTTAAAATTAATTGAATCATCATAGAGCAGTGAAAAAATTAACAGATTTTCCATTGGAAATAATCATATTTCCAACCCTACAAGTGATGTAATAATCAACAATGGCTAGCCAAGGTCTTCCTAAGATGAGAATGTATTCATTAAACTTGCTATTTGGATGAAGGACAAGGAAATATGTGGTGTACTCTAAGGAATCAATAGAGACCATAACATCTTCATTAATCCTTTAGATGCTACTCTAGATATATAAGCAAGTTGCAGCATTGTGGTGGTCTTCCTTAGATATTCTTGGAGATTGAGTTTGAGCATAGTCTCCTTATTCATGACGTTTATTTCAGATCCCAAATCAATGAGAGTGCCAGTAACTACAATATCATTGATGTGGACATATACTACAAGGTTCCTAGGATCTAAATACTTGGGGATGATGACTCTCCCAAGCATAAGATAAGCTAGTTGCCCTCTAACTTTGATAATAGGGGCATATATTTTCCTCCTCCCTAACCTTCTTAGAAACCCCTCTTTAATGAACTTATTATAGATTAAAACATCCTTGATGGTTTGAAGGAGAGGAATTTTGACACACAAAATCTTCAATTCTCCTAGAATTTTAGCTTCTTCTAGGGTGTGTGCTTTATGAGTGGCCAACCTTTTAGGATAGGGAAATTTGTTTGGTAACTTGAGATACAGGACATTTACTCTCTTTCTTTGGATTTTATATTGGAGAAGGTGCACGAGAATCCAGAAGAACCTTCCCAAACCTAAGGTTGGTCTCTATAATATCTACAACATAACTTGGATAGGCAGTTTCTCCATTATAGACTATTTGAGCCTACTTATTGTTGGGAACTGGATTTGGTTGGGTCGGAATATAAGGTTGTTTTGGAAGATTATTTTTAGGTACTTGTGGTTAAGGAATAGGAGGCATCAAGGAAGGAGGTTGGGATGCACAATGCCTCCATCCTAGCGATGGATTACCCCATTGAGGATGTTGAAGTGGATATGGTTGAAAAGGAGGAATATAATTCTAGGGAGAATAATTCCATGGAGTGGGAATAGACCAAGGTGACGGGTTATGAGGACTCCAAGGTTGATAAAGTGCATTATAAAGGAGAGGGGTAGTTCATACCTTGTTGAAACTACTTGGGGGCTTGCGGTATTTTCTTATTCACAAATAAAATTGCTCCATTCTCCCTTCTTCTCCTTGGTATACAACTTTCAAACTTGAAAAAGATCGAAATTTATCAGTAGAGAATTTTTCTTCACATACAAAACATATTTCTATGACATATAAAAGGACACTCATTACTAGGATGTATTTTAGGGAACAATATAGCTAAATCCATTTCTTCAATTCATGTTTCCGCTTGATCTGTAGTGTATCCATCTACATAGAATAGGTGTATAATATGTTTTCTCTTCATGTCTTCTAGCATACCTATTATCTTATTTTTAGTAATCAAGGAGGAGGAAGAGGGACTTACATAAATTCTATTTTCTCTACCTATTTTTCCAACATCCCTTGGGTGATTTTTGAATATTTTTTATATATCATCATAGCTTATTTGATATATGTCTCCATTGACTAGTAGGTTGAGTGTTTCCATTAGTTCTTCTCTAACCACTCGTAGTAGGACTAACTTCAAGGAATCTAGATCTAAAGTGCAGTTGTACGCTCTTATGTAACTCAATTGAAATACTTCATCAAAATCCTCCAGAGGTTCATTTACTCCTTGATTCATTATGAATATCTCATCTCTGGTGTGTCTTTCTCTCTAATAATCTCGATATTTGTTATTGAAAAATTGTTGAATTTTCTCCCATGAAGTGATGTTGTCCCCTTCTAGGCTCATGAACCAACAAAGGGTTGCATCCCCTAAGAGTGGAAGGGAACAATTTGAGTTTATTCTCATCATTTTTGTAGTTATGAGTTTGCATACTACAACAAACTCAAACATAAAAGTGTCGGGATCTTCAGTACTCAAACCATATAAATGTGGGAGGATATATGGATTGATGCTTTTCATTTTGGCCTCTCTATTTGTTTATTTGGTAGGGAATTCGAACACTTTTGGTTGTCTATTTTCATCCATGGTAGTGGTGGGTTATGAAGGTATTTCTCCTTGTTTAAGCTCCTCAAAAATACCCACTTGCTTAGTAAAAAGGGCCTCAAGGTCCCTATGGACAGGTAAGGATTTTCACAGTTAGCTAAAAGGAGTTGGATGCTAATAGATGTGGGGGTTTTTGGTAAGAACTTTCAATTTTGTTGTAGAAATATGGTGATATAATTGCAACTGCTCAATAAATTTAATCTAAACCAAGAGACAAAATTATACTCTACTGCTTTGTGGAAATTAATTCACAATTTAGAACGACATTCGTAAACATATATCAATCACATACACAAGTACACAAATTTATCTCGGGGAAACCGAATAGTAAAAAACCCTTAATCATTCTTGCATTAATCAGATGAATATAGAATGTATTACAATTTCTCTCTCGCTCTGAGACTTTCTTGCTACAATTTTCAACATTTATCCTCAACTCTTCGAGGAATAAAATTTTTTTTTTTTTTTTTTTTGTAAAATTTTTGAAATAAAAATTCTAATGCAATTTTTCTGTTTTTGTTAAAAAAAAAGGAAATGAAAATTCAAATGTAAATTTTCTTTTTTCAAAATGTGAAATGAGAAAAAGAGCACGTCAGCTAGGGAATAATACAGTACATATTTTGACATCTCCTTGACAACGAAGCCAAAAGGTGATGGCCCTCAGTATTATGGCAACAATGTTGTAACTCCCAAGGGCCTAAGCATTAATTTTCAGCCTAGGTTTTGTACAAACTTAAAAGGGATTGTCACTATAATTTTAGTAAACACTATCATTTTCTATTTCTAACTTTTATATGGGTGGAAGTGCTGAGATGAGATCTGGTTCTACAAAGACCATTCTAATTTTCCTATGCGGCATGCAAAACTTGAAATTGCAAGGAACGAAATACAACAAGAAAATATATGCTAATTTCAATGAAGGAAGACAAACCATCTTAATTGTAATGAAAGGAAAGCATATATATTCTATTTTTCAAAGAGAGAAAACACACAACTAAGGTAAAAGTTGGTAAAGGGAAAACCCTAATTTTGCTGGAAAAAGGAAATTTCCATAGCAAACTAGGTAAAAGGATATACTTGGTATCTATGTTTCTCGTTTCCATGTTTAGAGTTCTAGTGTTCTTGTAACACATTAAAGAAGGTTAATCATGACTTTGATGCAAATTTGAGCAAGTTTCGGAAGCAAAATACACACTGGTATAAGAGCCTCTACTTGTTTATAGGAGGTAGTTCAACAAGTAGTCAAATGTGATAAATGTGAGGTTGAGAAGAAAAAGGGGCTAATGAAGGAAAAGAAATGATAAAACACTCATGTCCACATCATCACATTAGAGGTAGAAGGATTTATTCAATAAAACACATGGTTGTAAGGTTTCCTGTAGACACCATTAAACATAAAATAAACAATATTACTTGAAGTGAAATAAAATGCATAATAAGTAATGCTACTTGAAAAATATAACCACTACTAATGCTACCATATAATGCTCAAAATATTTGCAATGAAAAACTATTCATAAATCATCTAGGTAATAATGCATAAAAATAATATTCAGAAATAAATTGCAGAAATGAACAAATGCATAAGGAATGGTGCACAAGGGGTCTTCATATCCTAGGTTGGGACCTAACCCAAGGAAGCTAAAATCCCTTAAGGATAAGTAGACTAAAAACTAGAACCAAATAAGACTTTCATTAATTGAAGGATTTATTTTACATGGTACAATGTTGTAGAACTAAATTTCCTAATGCTCTTTATTGCTATTCTCGTTCTTATACTTCTTTCTAATGAGCTACTTGAGCCCTTTATTTATACAAAATGAATGAGGGGAAACCTCCTTGAAAGAAGTACCCCTTTCCTATAAAACTCCTAGAAAACTGGATCATGCTCCCTGAGTGATCTCGTATCTATAGGGAGGAGTAGTTATTGTCCCATGACAAGTGAGTTTGAACCTTCTGTAGCAAGGGCCAGGTCCCATGAATATCTCTAGCTAAATATCCTCATAATTTTTTAAATATCCTCTTAATCTCTTGTACAATAATCATATTAAGCACATAATCAATTCCAATTCTCTTTAACCATTTTAGGAACTCATTTAAACTAAGAAAATGTTATTAAGTGAAAAAAGGAAGGTCTATTGCAACCTTTATGTGTGTAGGAAATGTTAGATGGGACTTCTATTTTACCTAATTGGGAGGTCCATCAGGAATTTTGTTGCACATGGAACCTTTCACCCATGATGCATATAGAGAGGAATATACAAAGGATGTGTATTGTAAGGAGGTATTTCAACAATTATAGAGATAGATTCAACTAGACAATGGATATAGCACAATTGAATATCGTCTCTAGAATGGGTCACTCTACAAGTTAGATATGCATTGTGTTCCTAAAGGTGAGCGAATAAAACTTATCAGAGAGGTTCACACCTATAAGGTTCTACGGAATTTTAATGTAGGGAAGACAATGTTGAACTTATAGAAGTATGTGTACCATGCCAAGTTGTAATAATATGTAGCAAGGTTCATTAGAGGATGTATACATTGTTGTGTTAGAATCCTAGTAATAGGAAATAGGTTCTACACCATCCCTTACCTATACTCACTCGTCCTTGGGAAAGAATTCCCATGGAATTTGTGGGAGGTTTAACAACAACCAGGAAGGGACATGATTACCTATTTATGGTAGTTTACAGGTTCAGGAAGATGTGCATTCTTATGCCTTGTAAAAATACCATCAATGGGAAAGAAGCAACAAACTTGTTCTTTGAATAGGTCTAGGTGCACTTTGGGATACCAAGGAGCATTATTTTAGACATGGACACTAGATTTCTGAACGCATTTTGGAATACATTGTGGGAGAAGATGGACATGCAGTTAAACAGGTCTACAATATTCCCTCAACAAACATATGGGAAAATAATGGTAGTCAACATGACTTTGGTGCAACTTTTGAGGTGTTACAATCATAAGCATATTAATACTTGGAATGAAAATATTTCTATATATAACACTCTTGTAATAGATAATTCCATACTTCTACTAGTGAGTCCCTATTTGAAACTTTTTTTGGATATTTTCCACCTTCACCTTGGATGTTGTATATGGGAAACAAGGAATGCAAGAGGATATCACAAGAGGTTATTTAAGAGCAGAAAAAATTGTTGAGAAGATCAAGCATATTTGCAAGTACAATAGATTTTAAAGAAGTGGTGAGAAAAGTATAAGGCTAGGCATAATCATCATAGAATAGAGAAGTCTTTTAGAGTGGAATATAGATATGGTTGAAGTTGAACAAGGAGAGGCTACAATGTCCTAGTAAGAAAAATCAAGACTTTGTGATATGGTCCTTTCAAGATACTAGAAAATGTGGGAGATAATGACCATAGAATGAATCCAGCCTCATGCAAACACACTTACTCAGTTGTGAAAGTGAAAAATATGAAACTCAAGGAGCCTTACATGTTGGATCAAGTATAGGAGAAAGTCCTAACTTCCATGGAGGATCTAACTCTAGATGCCCAGGTAGAGTTGATAAAGAATACAATTTTAGAGAAGGGTTCTAGAGTTACAAGATAGGGGTAGATGACCTTATTCAAAGAAACCTTTTGTGGACCAAAAGTATCCCAAAATGGGGAGGTGGATCCATACTAGATCATGATTTTATCTTTCATCGATCTTGATGCTTGAAAAGTGGGAAATGTGAAGGAATCAACTTACAGGGGTAGTTTTTTTAGTGGGACCCACTTTAGAGAATTAGGGTATGAAATATTTCGTGGTCGTTTTTTAGGTTTTAAATGATTTTTTATCTTAGAAACTTGCTTGATTAATCACAAGACCATGTGACGATTTCCTACACTTGGATGTCTTTCCAATGGTGTAACAATCATGTCAGCCATAATTCAATTAGAAAAGTTATGCCTTTTGTAAGTTGATCTATCATGATTAACCACCATGGTTTGAGAGGATTCCATGTCAGCCCCCATTACTCATAAAAAATGGGATAGCCATGCATTAATTTTGAAAAATAACCTTGAAGGGTCAAATGTGTAACTCTAGTTGAGAGTTAAAGAAGTCAAACTTAACCCCTAGTTGGATTTTCGGCTATGATATAATTGAGCCACTAGGAAGAAAAGGAGTTTCATTCATTTTGATTGAATCTTGTTCCACAGTAGAGTATAACAACATAGGATTTTTAGTGAGAGATAATAATAAATGGAATTTAGTTTCTATAGCAACCTATCAAGCCACAGGTCTTAGATAACTCCATAGAGAGTGCCTCCCCTTTTTCTAATTTCATTATTTCCATGCCAAAGAAAGATAGAGTTGGAAAACCTCACTTTCCAACATAATTTTCTCCCATAAAGGTTACTTAAAGCATATATTTTGTTCATTGTGGTTGGTGTCTTATTTCATTTTAGTTTTCTCTATTTCCTTCATTTTATCCATTACATGCATAAGTAGAAAAATATTAATTAATAAGTATGGAATCTAAGGTAATTTACCCTCATAGTATATATTTCAACCCCTTTTCATAAAATTTGTTGTGAAAAACTATCCAATGTACTATCTGTGGTAATTTACAGATCATTCGATATCAATATTCAAGTCCATATCATCATTCTTGTACAAATTTGTTGCAGCAATGGAATTTGTATCTAAAGATAAATGGTATCTTGTGTACTTTCTAGGAGGAGGTTGGGAATCATTAGGTTGAGAAGTTTCAAGTGCTTTGTTTCTTCTAGTATATTGAAATTACTTCTCTTTCCCAATTTTATCCCTAGATTCCTCATCCATGGCATTCAACATTTCTAGTCTTTCTATCCTAGTGGCCTCAACATTTCTCAATTCAAATCTCTCTAGTAACCATTTAGATTTTTTTTGATGGCAAAGGATAAGTAGGACTCTAATTCTTCAATACAATTCACAAGTGTAAAATCATTAGGATATTCAATAACATCATAGATTGGGTTCCTAGGACACTCAAATTCCCTATGTGCTTCATTACAAGGTAAATGCCAAGGAATTCCCTCTTACTTAATCATATTATATGGAGCAAGGGTGTCACGGAACCTTTTTCAAGAGAAGGTCTATTCTTGTTCCATCCTTGATTTTAAATTTAACAATTGTTATTAAATTGAGGCTTAGGATGGAAAATTTGTTGTTGATTCCTTTTTTCTTCTATGATCATGACCATATTTAGAACGATGACTTGGGTTTGTATAGTTGTAGTTGTAACTTGGTTAAACTTATGGGATAATACCATTATAGTATCTTGAATAGGCTTATCTTTATTAATGGCTCTAGGCATGGTTTCAACTTTTGCATGAGGTGCATGGAAATGATCTATTTTAGAGTCCAAGAGGAATTCTTCAATCTTATTGGCCCATTATTATGCTTCCATGAGGTCATTTAAGGACTTGTCCCTAAACACGAATCTTAATTTCCCTTCAAAATAATTAGTGTGTTGTAGAATATTGGCACCATCTTTTGGCTTCATGTCATCAAGGATTTTTTTACCATTATATCAAATCTCATAAAAATCCCTTACTATTTCAGTATCTTTATTTTTTCATTTAATTGAATTGTGTCAATAACTATTTACCACATTCCTTATTTCCCTTTCCATTAATAAAAGAATCATGGAAATATTTATATTATTTAATGCCCTTATTAGGAAGACTACTACACCACGTTATTCCATTTTCCACTAAATATGCATAAAAATATTCACAACTACATCCTCATGATCATTGTCTATAGAATGGAACTGAAAGATTACATAGAATTAATTCAAGTGTTTTGCAACAAAAATGACATTGTTTCCAAATAACCTAGGCAACCATTTATCAAGTTTATCAGACATATTATGAGGGTAATCTTGAATTTCATACATGCATCTAGGATTGAAGGAATTAAATAACCCATGGTTGCAAAGAACTTGGAGCTCAAGGCAATAATTTAACAAAAATACCTTTCACTACAAGAGAGTTTCTTGAAACTCTTCTTTTATATACCTTAATATAATTAACATGTTTTTGCATATACCTAAGGTTGGGATTTCCAACACTTGGGAATATTGATGTGGACCCACTAGATGCGCACAATAAGTTAGGATTTGGTGTAAGCTCATAAAAATGGGGTTAAAGCATAAAATTTGGATCTCCAACGAGAATTACTCAATTCTCCCTAGAAATGGTGCCAAAATGTTTCACAAAATATAGCACTTTGGTGGAAATCCTCTCACAAGGCACTAAGGCAAGTGTAACATGGAAGTGTTACCAATATCACCTAGGAAATTACTTCATTCTCTTTATTGAAGGATGCATCCTACACAAGGGAGGATTCCCTAGTAGTTTCATGGAATCCTTAGGAAGATAAAATCAAATCTAAATCTTCCTAGATTAATTATTCACAATACACTCACTAGAAAAAATATTCAAGATAAGTAACAATATGGTTTACTTATAGAAATTTCCATATTTTAGTGAGATAACTTCCAAAAAAAAAACTTAAGATGTTTATCAAGTCAATATTGGTCAAAGAGAGAACTAAAAACACTACAAAAAAAGAAAAATATATGGTTGTTATAAAAATTGCACAAAAGATGAGATATTTCAGCAGCAAGAAAATTTATTGAAACACTAAATAAAACAACCATTGAATAATTATTTTCCAATAATAAAATAAGGATGAAAATAATAAATAAGCTAGGGTTCAATTGACATACAAAATCTAAAAATTAAATGCATGTAGCAACCCTAAATTGGAAGTAATCTAGCCCTAATAAGGTTGTCAATTAAATCAGTGATGCATAATATGATAGTAAGGCTCATTTATAACCATATAAATTCTCATACAACCTATATTTCTAACCTTAATATAACTCTAAAATAGAAAAGCAAAATGTAAAAATTTGGATTTTATGATTCACTATTGGGAGAAATACTAGTACCTACTTAGTTTTTAGGAATATGGATCCAACTAAGGACTCCCTTGGGAGACATTAAGAGGATGTAGGGTGATATCTAGGGCATCCGTTTACTATCACTAGAAGATATACTTAGTAATTTATAAAATTGTAAGAAATTTTAGGGAAGAATCTCCACTACAAATATTCCTAGTGTTTTAAAGAAGGGATTTATCCAAAAGAAATCAAGTGAATGCACCCTCTCCACTAGACAAGTAAAATTGCACTTGAATCATACATAAAAAATACAACAATATAGAAACAAAAATTACTCATAAACTTTATAACATCCATAAAACCTAGCCCTGAAAATCCATATAAATTTGCAACATCATCCACTAAAATCATTTTCACATGAAGTCACTCTAGTCATCCTTTCATGTATTTTTTCATAATGATAAAAGTAAACAAGTATTGATGTAAATGCACAAGTACAAAATGACTTATAAGTGTTTAATGCTTCTCTTATTTATATGATACAACTATCACCTCCTCATCCACTAAAACATCTAAGAGAATAAAATAATTCCTTTATCTCTTACAAACCCTAAATATAAGGAAACACTAAATAAAATAATTTGTGATGCACATGTGGATAGGTATTCATAGCCCCATTTAAATTAGAAGTAATGTTAAAATTATCATCATCCTCCTCACAATTGTGCTAAAATTCCACATATGTGGCATAAATACTCTTTGGAATGTGGATGGCTCACTCTAGGTGGCAAGTTGGGATCCAAAAGTGAAACATTTTCTCCAAAAGTCACAATATTTCATCTACAAGAGTTGCATCAAGCCCCAAAAGGTGTGTTGTCACAATAAAATCATTGCATCATCATGTAAATTACCCATAAAAGTGCCACATCATGGTGTCATTGTAACATCTCATCTTAAAAGTGTAATGCTCCAGTAACAAGGGGTTGCCATGCGGTCGATAAGTGCATCGTCCATGATATAAAGTCTAATGTCTATCATCAAGGGTGCAATGGCCATAATCTAAGTATGGTATGTGCAATCAAGCTATCATGTCATCAAAGAGCCCTAGTGCCCTCTAAAGTTCTCCTCAATGTAGTGGGGAAGAAGGATCATAAAAATCCTTCAAATGAGCATCTATACAAACTTCAAGAAGTAGGGGATCCAAGCATCAAGTGAGAAAAATCAAAATGTATAAAAGAGTCAATGAAACATAAAAAGTGAGTCTTGTTTAATTTAAACTACAATAATTATAACACATTAGACATATTCTTCAAACTTCACACTAACTTATGACCTTATGCAATTTTCTATGTTTTCGTATGGAAGGACCATCATAGAACCCTATTAGGTATGTCAATACACAAGAATTATATTATTTCCAAAGAAACCAATCAAGGTGTAAGTGTAAATGACAATTGTATGACATAGGGTTACTTCATGGGAATTGTGTATTTGACATGCAAGGCCACATGTGATATTCACATGGGGTCTTCACTTAGTCAAACTATGACATAACACCTGTTATCACCAAAATAGGACCCTGATAGGCTGCTGATCAGACTATCTTGGTGTAACTATTTCAATCCAATCTTTTAGCTAAGGCTTAGCCTCCTCAGCCTGAGAGGGCTCTCTCAAAGGGTTAATGATTTAGATTAAAGATATGAATAGATGGCTAACTCTATGGTTTGTAATTGTATATGTTTATAGGTTGAAAGATGAAGGCTAGCTACCATTGGGCTATGGAGTCAAAGTATGTTTCAGTACCACAACAAGATCAGCTTAACATGAAGTCAGGGCATTCAGCATTTGAATATTCAGAACACAACACACATATGGAACCACAGCTCATAAGTGCACACAGGAAGTCAGAGCACAATCAGTGAATTCTGAGTGATTGTACACCTATGCAACTGTAAACAAAACTAAGGAAAGGACAACACACATTCTGAATATAAGAAATCCTTCATGAATCCTGAGTAGTGAAGCCAAAGCATTCTACCTAGCATGGAAGTCAAGGCATTATAGAGTTCGAGTGTAGAAATGACAATACAAAACAGTGAAACATAGTAAGTTTATCTATGAAGGAAGTCAGAGCATCAGTGATGAATTCTGAGTATCATAAGTAAACACCACTGCAATTTAAGTATTGGAAGATGCCATCATAACAAGAACATACAAGAACTCTTCATGAATCTTGAGTTGTCTAAGTAGAAATCTGCATTAGGTTAAAAATATACACAGTCTGCACATAGAGCAGCAGCTGAGCCAAAAAGTCTCCAACCTTTTGCTAATTCGACCTCTTGCTCTATATAAAGCATTTACAATTAGGATTCCATCATCCCTCATCAAGAGAATTCGAATTTTCCATCAGTGACACCTATTCTAACCATAAAACAAACCATTAAATGTATTTGACAACTAACTAGTAGTCCTAGAGACCTAATACAACTAGGAGTGTAACTCCTTATTATGACTAAAACAACCTTATCTAGGAATTAAAGACTCATTTTGACACCTAACACTCCATGAATTCGAATTTGATGGTGCTCATATCCTTCCATCTGGCCCTTGATGACTCATCCTTTTGCTGTTCCTAGAAACTAGGAGGCTGTCCCTTGCTATGTTCTGGCTGAAAAATAGGTCTTGGGACAGAGCTCATAACTTCTCGTAAAAAATGTATTTGGAAAACCTGAAAGAGGTTTTTGTGAATCAATCCATGCTGAACAAAAACATCTTTTGGTTTTTTGAAACACTACTCCAGCTGCCCAGAATCGATCCTTGAAGAAGACGTGTAAAACAGGAAATTTTGATTTTTTGAAAAACTGCACCTACAGCAGTTTTGTAGCGCAACTTTGGTCACCCTTTTCTCCCAGCTCATAATGAATTTGAGGAAACTGAAGGAGGCTTTTTTGAATCAATCCATTCTGAACAAAAAACTCTCTTGGTTTTTTGAAACATCATTCCTACCGCCCAAGATAAGTCTTTGAAAAACACTAGTCAAACAGGAGATGAAAAACTGCACCTACAGCAGTTTCGTAGCGCAACTTTGGTCACCCTTTTCTCCAGGCTCATAATCAATTTGAAGAAAGTGGAAGAGGTTTTTGTACTTTAGTATCTTAGGAATGAAAACCTCTTTCACTTTTCAGAGAGTAGTTTTCCACTGCTCAAAAACTCTTCTAGAAGTTGACTGGTAGAAACTAGGAGACAAAGTTCCTCTTTTCTAGAGTTTCCTTTTTATTCTTGTCTTCGACCTTCTGCTACTTGTTTTGCCCTTGCTGGATGTTTAAACCTTGTAAATACTCCCTTTCAGAAATCCTTCTTCACAAATATTTGCTTTTTGTCTCTCAAAATTGGTCCATCAAGTCATAATATGCAGCTACAGCAATTTCGTAGCGCGCTACGAAACTGCTGTGTAATTCTAAAAACACAGCTTGAGGCCAAAAATTCAACTCTTAATCTTTCCTTTGCTTGAAATGGCCTTTCCATATGTCCTAAAGTTGTTCAAAACTGAATGCAAAGGCATCATTCTTCAAGGAAAAAATTCAAAAAGGTAAATCATCAAAATTTAAGGACTTAACCTTACTTGCTGCGTGATTTTCCTTAGTTAAGGAAACCTTTCCCGCTGTATCTTGCTTCCTTTATTGCAGGTGAAGTATTGAGCATGACAACTGACCACAGAGCCTCCATTTTTTTAAATGAGCTTCCTTGGTTGCATGTTTTCCTTGAGATTTTTCTTAGTTTGGAAATTTCAAAATTTTCCAAATTCAACTTTCTCTTCAACTCTTCAAAACTACATTCCTCTTGTTGAGAGATGACTGCCTTACCTCTGTCATTTTTATACAGCTGTGATGATGTTTCCTTAGCCCTAGGGCTAAGTCCTGTTTCAGCTCTTATGATATCTCCCTTTCTTTGGACATTTTCTCCTTTGAAATCACTTTAGATAAATCAACATGGAAGAAAATACCTTGCTTAATTGAGGAGCTTCCTCGCTTGAATTTGATGAAGATTTCTAATCTCTGATCACCATGGGCTTGTTTGCTCAAACTAAGAATTGTATCAAATGTACATTGCATGAACATGACCAAGATAAACATGAGTATGTCTAGGATCAATTAACTTTTACCTTACCCTTTTCCTTTGAAATTTTTTCAGTGATAACAGTGGCTCCACTTGGGATAGTGTGCCCTTGTGGTACACTAAGAACCTGCAGTTCCAGTGCCTTATCCTCTTATGATGAACAAAAATTTATTTGACAAACATATTCTTCAAGCTTCTTGGGCCTTCACCTCGGGCTTAAGCTTGATGATGACTATAGGAGAAAGAAATCTATATTTACTGAAAAAAAAATGCTCAGTCAACCTTGAGCTTATTTGCATTTTCCTACCTACCTACCCTATCAATTTCAAACTTCTTTCAGCTCAATCAATGTGAAATTTCCAATGTAGCCAATCATTTGTCTTATCTGATGTTTGATTTCTTTGACTGTATCGGAGTTCAGAGCCAATATGATATTGTGATGACCACTGCCACTGAAATTGCCTCTGATCTTCATAGAAAAACTGAAAAACTAGAGAGTAAAACTCTTCCATGTATTCAGCTATAGGATCCCAGAATACATGATTAGCTTGATGATTCTTGTAACTTTCTGGTTGTGCAAACTGATCTTCAACAACAGTGTTCAGTTCCTCAATCGTGAAAGAGAAAGGAACCAACATTCTCTCCTTGCGTTCTGCCATAGAAAGTTTCTGAAAATAATGATCACGATTATGAAAACTATATGCCTGAATTTGACCTTCTAAACCTTCAATGTCTTTCTCAATGTCCTCAGCAACTTCATCCAAAAATTTCATCTTATCCTCTGCCTTACACTCAAATGATTTGAGATACGAGGACAAGGACAAAGAAAAATTCTCATTTGTTTCTCCATTACTATGATCATTATTCCATTGTTTGAAACCTTGAATTGAAGGAGATTTTGTTACCAACTCTGATCTATCTATCCATTCCTCCAAAAACATAAACCAAAAGTCTTCAAATGACTTAATGGATTTGGCAGGAAAGCTTTCAATCCAATGTTTACATTTCCCTTGAAATGAATCATAGAACAACATAATGCAAACATCTTCATGCTTAACCCTAAGAAGCTCTGTAAAATCACAAAAATCTGATATATGCTTCAAAGTTAAACTCAAATCTTCTCCATTGAATTTTGGACCATTCCTTAGAAAATATGCATCCTTGGGAAAATGATTTGGGAAACCATGAATTCCTGAAAAATCTATGCATGCATACCTTGAAATAAGAATGGTAGCATCTGAGTCCTTCATAACTCCAGTGGAATCACCATGAATCTATGAATTTTGAATTCTTCAACAATGGAGTCGCCAAGGTAGATTTGCAGCCTCGAAAACCTTCTGAGCTCCTGCTACCTTCAGAAGTTCAGCTTCATGATTTCGGGAATGAATAATCTTCGACTCCCGGCAGACGCACCAAAATGTTATCACCAAAATAGGACCCTGATAGGTTGCTGATCAGACTATCTCGGTGTAACTATTTCAATCCAATCTTTTAGCTAAGGCTTAGCCTCCTCAGCCTGAGAGGGCTCTCTCAAAGGGTTAATGATTTAGATTAAAGATATGAATAGATGGCTAACTCTATGGTTTGTAATTGTATATGTTTATAGGTTGAAAGATGAAGGCTGGCTACCATTGGGCTATGGAGTCAAAGTATGTTTCAGTACCACAACAAGATCAGCTTAACATGAAGTCAGGGCATTCAGCATTTGAATATTCAGAACACAACACACATATGGAACCACAGCTCATAAGTGTACACAGGAAGTCAGAGCACAATCAGTGAATTCTGAGTGATTGTACACCTATGCAACTGTAAACAAAACTAAGGAAAGGACAACACACATTCTGAATATAAGAAATCCTTCATGAATCCTGAGTAGTGAAGCCAAAGCATTCTACCTAGCATGGAAGTCAAGGCATTATAGAGTTCGAGTGTAGAAATGACAATACAAAACAGTGAAACATAGTAAGTTTATCTATGAAGGAAGTCAGAGCATCAGTGATGAATTCTGAGTATCATAAGTAAACACCACTGCAATGTAAGTATTGGAAGATGCCATCATAACAAGAACATACAAGAACTCTTCATGAATCTTGAGTTGTCTAAGTAGAAATCTGCATTAGGTTAAAAATATACACAGTCTGCACATAGAGCAGCAGCTGAGCCAAAAAGTCTCCAACCTTTTGCTAATTCGACCTCTTGCTCTATATAAAGCATTTAAAATTAGGATTCCATCATCCCTCATCAAGAGAATTCGAATTTGCCATCAGTGACACCTATTCTAACCATAAAACAAACCATTAAATGTATTTGACAACTAACTAGTAGTCCTAGAGACCTAATACAACTAGGAGTGTAACTCCTTATTATGACTAAAACAACCTTATCTAGGAATTAAAGACTCCTTTTGACACCTAACACTCCATGAAGTCGAATTTGATGGTGCTCATATCCTTCCATCTGGCCCTTGATGACTCATCCTTTTGCTGTTCCTAGAAACTAGGAGGCTGTCCCTTGCTCTGTTCTGGCTGAAAAATAGGTCTTGGGACAGAGCTCATAACTTCTCGTACAAAATGTATTTGGAAAAACTGAAAGAGGTTTTTGTGAATCAATCCATGCTGAAAAAAAATCTCTTTTGGTTTTTTGAAACACTACTCCATCTGCCCAGAATCGATCCTTGAAGAAGACGTGTAAAACAGGAAATTTTGATTTTTTGAAAAACTGCACCTACAGCAGTTTTGTAGCGAAACTTTGGTCACCCTTTTCTCCCAGATCATAATGAATTTGAGGAAACTGAAGGAGGCGTTTTTTAATCAATATATGCTGAACAAAAACCTCTCTTTGTTTTTTGAAACATCATTCCTACCGCCCAAGATAAGTCTTTGAAAAACAGTAGTCAAATAGGAGATGAAAAACTGCACCTACAGCAGTTTCGTAGCGCAACTTTGGTCACCCTTTTCTCCCGGATCATAATCAATTTGAAGAAAGTGGAAGAGGTTTTTTCACTTTAGTATCTTAGGAATGAAAACCTCTTTCACTTTTCAGAGAGTAGTTTTCCACTGCTCAGAAACTCTTCTAGAAGTTGACTGGTAGAAACTAGGAGACAAAGTTCCTCTTTTCTAGAGTTTCTTTTTTATTCTTGTCTTCGACCTTCTGCTACTTGTTTTGCCCTTGCTGGATGTTTAAACCTTGTAAATACTCCCTTTCAGAAATCCTTCTTCACAAATATTTGCTTTTTGTCTCTCAAAATTGGTCCATCAAGTCATAATATGCAGCTACAGCAGTTTCGTAGCGCGCTACGAAACTGCTGTGTAATTCTAAAAACACAGCTTGAGGCCAAAAATTTAACTCTTAATCTTTCCTTTGCTTGAAATGGCCTTTCCATATGTCCTAAAGTTGTTCAAAACTGAATGCAAAGGCATCATTCTTCAAGGAAAAAATTCAAAAAGGTAAATCATCAAAATTTAAGGACTTAACCTTACTTGCTGTGTGATTTTCCTTAGTTAAGGAAACCTTTCCCGCTGTATCTTGCTTCCTTTATTGCAGGTGAAGTATTGAGCATGACAACTGACCACAGAGCCTCCATTTTTTTAAATGAGCTTCCTTGGTTGCATGTTTTCCTTGAGATTTTTCTTAGTTTGGCAATTTCAAAATTTTCCAAATTCAACTTTCTCTTCAACTCTTCAAAACTACATTCCTCTTGTTGAGAGATGACTGCCTTACCTCTGTCATTTTTATACAGTTGTGATGATGTTTCCTTAGCCCTAGGGCTAAGTCCTGTTTCAGCTCTTATGATATCTCCCTTTCTTTGGACATTTTCTCCTTTGAAATCACTTTAGATAAATCAACATGGAAGAAAATACCTTGCTTAATTGAGGAGCTTCCTCGCTTGAATTTGATGAATATTTCTAATCTCTGATCACCATGGGCTTGTTTGCTCAAACTAAGAATTGTATCAAATGTACATTGCATGAACATGACCAAGATCAACATGAGTATGTCTAGGATCAATTAACTTTTACCTTACCCTTTTCCTTTGAAATTTTTTCAGTGATAACAACACCTATGTTTATGGGATATTAAAAAATACCCTTAATTTCACTAGATATTGATAAATATATCTAAAGACCCTTTTGTTAAACCCTCATCCCAATACATTTTTCTAGCAAAAAAACCTCTATTTTTACTACGTCACCCTTTTTGTAACCCCCAATACCAATAAACTCCTCAATAATCTCCATTCCCCCATAATAGTTACAATATATTGAGTTTATTTTTCACAATTTAAAACCCCCCTTTATGAATGAACGTGATAAAATATTGGTCAACAAGGTGAATCCCCCACGGATATTCAGCCCCATGAGTGCATTTATAGAGGGAATGTTATATGTAATGAATTTCCATTTCCTTGGAACTATGTCTCCCACCCCTTTCTTGCCCATTTTTTATATTCTTTGTTTCTCTTTGCAAGCCCCATTTTGACGTGTATGCATTCCATATAAGGCTTAAGATAATTCAATCTATTATTGTTCTAGTTATGCATCTTATTTCATTAGGACTTGAGACAATGGCTTCATATCTAGGAGCTAGAGCTCAAGCTTCTTTGGATTTTGACTTATTATTAATATAACTTTCATGTTTCTTTTGCATTTTGAAATTTGTATTGATCTCAAGCATCTAAGCCAATTCTTCTCAAGGGAATATGAAGTACATAACTTTTTTAGGTACATGTCATATCAAAACCAAAATAAATGATAATGAATTGGAAACAAATGAAGCATGTTAAGTATGAACAGGACATGGGCATGTTACCCTTATCAAGGCCCCTTAGGACCCCTCTCCCCAAAAGTGGCAACACTTGACTAGAATACATATGGTTATCACCATGGTAAAATAATCCAAAAGGCATAGCCTCCAGCATCATGATTCATTATCTAATTCAACAAATTATCCTTACTTACATTCCCAATACATTGTACATAAAAAATTCATATGACATAGTGTCTACACCTCATGTGCATTGGGTTTGCATCATCAAATGTGTGAGCTAAGAATGTTATATGCAACATCTATTGGATATTATATTTGGATAATGCTAAAAAACATCATCAGGTCCATTTTATATAATGTAAATCATTGAGGAAAAGTATCCTCTAGTTACCCTTAGAAGTTGGGGGTAATAAGTCCCATTATTTCTTATTCACTAGTTGTTGTACTTCAATAAATCACCTTTACTAGTGTTTATAATGCCACCACAAAAAAGATTTTAAAATTATGAGTGAAGCTATTGCATTTAGTGCATGCAAGTCTAGCCCCTTGGATCCAAATATTGATGTTCTTAAAAGACCAAATTTGGAGAGAAAAGCTCAAAATATAGAATCTACGTTTGAGGAGTAGCGAAGCCTACATGAATAAATATTAGTATCAATTAAAATATCTAGGGTTCTCTATTTTAGCAATAAATTTTCACTGATGTAGGACCTCTTGGGTGGTGTCTTTGGAATCTTGTATGTCGCTACTATGAAGAAACCCCATATATTCTTTCAAAATTATCTCTCATAAAGTAGGTTTGATACAAATAAGAATAATGCTAGAAATGAGCTTGCAAATGCAAGTGCATAATAAGATGGGTAAAAGTTATGAAAATGGGAAGGGTTATTTTTTAAGAGGTGGTGGTTGAATAAGATGTGGGATATTCATCGGGAATTTGAGGTGGTTCTTTGGAATGTGAACTATATCAATTCTTGGGACTGCAACAATGAACAACAAGCTAAATACTATTACTTGAATATCTCTTAGGAGGGCCTTTGTCCACCAAGATGGGCAGGCTAGGTAGGCCTTCATATAGGCTAGAAAAGAGCCTTATATCTTGGGTTGAGCTTGGATTATTTCCTTAGTTCCCTGTCATTGGTCGGGAACTAAGGGCATAAGGGACATGAAAAGGTACAAAGAATTTCGATTTTAGGATTTTTATAGGTGGTTACTCTAGGCTCTTAATTTTCTATGGTGGTGTTGGTTCCTAAATTGTTATGGTCACAAAGAAAAAATTAAAGAGGCATTCAATGATATATATATCCTCCCGATTTAGGCTACAAGGGATAGTCTCCCTTGCCTCGGGGGTATTCCTTATAACTAACTTGTAATTATATTCTAATAATAAAATAGATATGACCATATTACAAATATTGTAAAAAGAGGTGTAAAATGGTGAGGCTTACAAGTGGAAGAAACTTGTGCATTACACATAATCATGAACTGATTAAAACCTTAATCATATGATAGGAAAACAACATCTCACAAATCTAAGAATGAATGAAACAAATTAATTCTAAATAAGAAAATAGAAGAAAGAAAAAAACAAGTTGACTAATATCCTTTATTGATATTAGGTATATTCACCTTTATACACTTAGATGAAACAAGTAGTGGAAACATTATGACCTATTGATAATATAAATATTAGCAAATAAGTATTTCTTTTATGAACTGCAATAATGTGCAATACCAATCAAGTCAAACATTACCTATAGCAGTTATTAGGATATAAGTATATCAATCACAAAAAAACACAACAAATAATGAACCATACATTGTTTTAAGATATATTTTACATAAACTATTAAAATATAATAACAACGCCAAGCACTCGAAATTCCATGATAACAAATCATGAGAATATCTCTATTCATTTACTTATCAACATATGATCACATAAATAAAAGAACATTGTAGAAACATTATATTCAAATTGCATGAATAAGATCATAACGGAATCAAAATCAGTTTGAGTAACAAGTACATTCAGATTGTTTTAACAATAAGTTTCTTCTTATCAAAATTGTACCCTCTCATATGATAAACAAGGTCATTATATAAAATATTGGAATAATTGTCATGAGAACTATCTTTGTAATTGACAATTTAAACAAGCAAATTAAATAAAAAGAATTTAAAGTTCAACTCTGAGAAACATTCCCTCCCTTGGAGGGATTTTTTGCAACTTTTGTCATTTTATTTGGAATAATGATAGGTATGGAAATCTCTGGGATCATCACATTATTTTTCTTTGATTTATGAAAAACGGTCCCTGCATCAATGTCTAAGTCTTTGACACCTTCAACAATGGATTGTAGTGGCGGAGTTGGAGTAATGGTCTGTAGAGCTGAAGTAGTAAAAGAATGTTGTTTGAATACCTTTTATACCTCATATATTTCTCCTAGTTTAGATTTTGTATCCATGACACACTTTTAAGCTTTGTCGCAACAATAAAAAATTCATATATGATCCAATACTTGGTAGTTGGAAATTTTTGTTTCATTTTGTTTAGGAGCACTAAAATGCTAAATTTTCTGAAGAAAGAATCGAAGATCCCTTCACTGGTGATGACCCCTTCTTCGTTATATGGGAAAACTTTGAATCTTTATTTTACTTTATCCATTTCACCTTTAAAAAAATGTTCTGAGATGAACCAACCTATGTCAGTCTAGAGTGATGGAAGACCAAATATCTAGATGTAATTCCATTATGTTCTAAGTTTCTTGATAGTTTCCAAAGTCACATAAATTTGATCATTTGTTTCCTGAATCCAATTTTTAGCTTCTTTGACTAACATAAGGATCATAATGCACTGATATCTATTATGAAACTAAAAGCTTGCGGTTATGGATTAGTTAAACAGTTAAAACAATCCATGATCTTATCTACCTTTTTCATACTTTCCTCAACCATAGGGTTCATATTGTTAATTTCAATGTTCAAGTTTAGGATTATTATTTTTTCACAATCAGCTAAAATATTTACATATGGCATTAACTAAGAAATATTTTTGTCAATCATTACCTAAAATTTGTTCTTTTCCTCGGTTATGGTTTCTTTTTTGAATGTGACTTCTGATAGAAATTTCTATAAGGACTAAATTTCCTTATTGTTATCCACTGCAATAGTATTCATGGCTTTAATAATCTCATTCTTCTGTTGAATCTGGTTCTTCTAGCCATTTTTAAATGTTTCTTTCTACAAATTTTTCCAGTTAATTCCTTTGCTATTTCATGCACCTTGGCTTCAAATAACATTTATCAGGATCTACCTTTCCCAAAGATTTGTTGGCATTATGACACAGGTTTGGAACAGGTTTGGCTCTATGACATAAGTGTTGTCCTTGATGGCAACTCACTCAAATGGCAGATCATAGTTCAGGCTCTCAGAATGAAAGAAAATGAGGTATACACAGGTTCCTCGTAACAAAGTCGCGTATACATGCGGATGTACCGATCAGAAGGCGCGTATACGTATGCACGCACTTTCATGCAAAGAAAAGTGCGTACATGTGGGAAAACTTATGGTTGGTCCATGGTATTTAGTCCGACATATTTGAACCTATGGTTTTGGTCCTTGGTATTGCATTTAAAGTGTTGAACCCAAGTATTGGGTCCCTAGTATTAGTTCTCAATGGTTTTGGACCATGGTTTGAGTAAAGCCTAAGACTATAAAAAGGGAAGGAGATCATTTGGCAAGGGTATGGACTTATGTGTTGAATATCTTGTGAGGGGAAAGATCTGGAATACTGGTGATTGGTTGGTGAGTCACAGCTGGATCTGAATCAAGGAGGAACATGAGCATTACACGATGGTTAAGATCTATTGATCTGTACGCAGGTTCGGCACAGCAGAGGCACATATACATGTAGGTTAAGCAAGTGAAGACTGCGGATACGCTGGTTGGCCTTGGCATATCTGCGTATGTACGAAAGTTTATATTGGTGAAGTAGTGTACGTCTTTTGAAATATGTTTTAGCTGCTTCTGTTTATTGCTGCAGTTCAGAATTGGTGTCTGGTTACTAGTATTACTTTCTGGTTACAACATTCTAAGAAGTTATTGGTTGATTCAGTATTTGTACAAAGGAGATTAGTTATTGCAGATCTACTTGATGTTTGATTGATATTCATGGATCCAGTCTGAAAATTTATGAAACGTGGTCCCTGGAATAAAAGAGAAGGTTGAAGCCTTATGTAGGTCAGCACCTACGTACTAGTACCTCAGCTAGTACAAGAGCTAAGGGGGTTGTAGCTCCCTTCCAGGAGAAGCTGGAGAACGAGAGAAGGTTGTAGCCTTCTGCAGGTAGAAGCCTACGTGCTGGTATAAGACTGCACCAGTACAGAATCATTGTAAAAAGAAGTTTCTAATTGAAAGAAGATAGAGACATATTGCAGCAGGTGGTTTTCACCCACATTGGGTTTCCACCTTATATCTTGTGTTCTTTTGTGTGACTTTCTGCTCTACTTTTTTGTTCCTGCTTACTGTTATATGGTTCTGACACACAGATTAATGATCAACATCTGAAGAATAAATTAAATTAGAAGTTTGGAAGTTATATGCGAGTTTCATTAGTCAGAGTTGCATATACACGTTGTTTTCATTAACTGAAGTAGCGTATACAAATCTTTGTATAAATTGAAAAAGAATTTGACTTAATAATACTGATTCACCCCCCCTCTCAGTATTATTTTCAACAAGATTATGAATTCAAATATTCATCATGAGTTGTTCTTATATTTTTCCATCTCCTCTAGGTATCCCCTTTCTTTCATCTCTGCTTCCTTTACTAATTTATCAAATTGGTATGTTAATCCCTTACAATGGTCGTCTTGCAATTATACCTTCTTCATTTCTTGCAATTTTTTTTCTTTCTCCTCATTCTATTGGAAGGATTCTACCAACTTATTCACATTGTCATTTAATTTATTTTGCCTCAACTTCAGACTTTTGATTTCTTTATCTTTATCCTCCAAGAGTTTCTTGGTTACTAAACTGTCATTTGGCATACATGATTGTCTAATTATCCTATCTTCAAGCTCCTTCATTTGGTTAAATGTAGTCTTAACAATGATTGTGGCATATATAAGTTGTCCCTGGACTTTAGTAATAATTGTTTGATATTTTTGCACCGAGAGGCACTCTCTAGCCCAGTATAGGGGGAGTTGTGTAGGAATATTGTTTTGTAAAATTTAACATTTAACATAAACATTTACCAAAAAAAATTAATCTTAATTAAGAAATAAAAACATATAACATATATAATGTTTTATTTCCCCCCAAGAATAATCATAACTTTTCATTATGTAAAATAGTGAAAATTACATGTGGCAAATGAATAAGGCATATCAAAATTGGTTGTTTGTTGTTAAAAATATGCAATTGCAGTCAAATTCAACTTTGTACTACTCATTTGATGGAGTTGATTATGGAATCAGATTCCTCTTTTCGAGATGACCAAAATCGACCTAAATATCACCTCATTTGGACAAGCAAAAGTTGAGTTATGAATTATTTTATTCATACATATGTTATGGACCAGGTCGGCCCTATGCACATGTACCAATGAACAGGTCAAGGGGACCCCTATGGAAGCCTATAAATAGAAGATACCTCAAGATCATTTGGATACATTGATCAAGCTCTCTTCTCCTCTTCTATTTTTTCTTGGCTCACACAGGTCTGACGTAGGAAGCTCGCACAAGGGTCCGAAGCTACAGGGTGAAGCTCGCACTGAACTAGGGTTTTCTTATTCCTAGACATTGGCATAGAATTGAGAAATTTAGTCCCTCGTCACTAGCACAGAGTGATCATAAGAGCGACCAAGGACCCTTGAATGCTAGCACAAAGTCTTCATGAGAGCAACTAGGAGTCTAGATCAGTTTGGTCCCTGGTCGCCCGCACAAAATAGTATGGAAGCGGCCGAGTTGCCATAGTCGTTATCATTCAGTTCACAAACAGTGACTAGGTCTGTCATAGTCTCTCACACAACTCCTCCTCCCCACGTCTAGGACTCCAAGATGATATTTTAGTGTTCCAAATATTTCGCTCAGTGACAAAAATGTTCAGCAGCAGGCTACAGGCAGTGACAATACATTACAGTTATCTGAATCAGAGTTTTGATGTTTAGATGCATTTCATGGATATTCTAGTTGTTGTGAATATATGGATCATTTTACTCTCTTTTTCTAGATCATTTGATGACAATCTATTAGAACAATATTTGCAAGGGTTTTCCTCATAGTGGGTTGTTCCTTTAAGTTCCATTACATTGATGATGATGTTATTGTTCTTTCTATATAGTTGCATATGTTGATGAATAATGATGTAAATCTAAATAATGTTATGATACTATGGGGTGAACTTAATGTGTTAATGGAGAAATGCAATTATCAAAGCAAAGAGCAATATAGCCATATGGAAAAATTAACATGGTATTAGAGCTGGGCTGAAGAAAAGCCAAGGAGATCACTCCCATGGAGACACTTTGGATGGAAGAAAGAAGAGGATGGTGGAGACCTAAGAGAATCCTAGGGTATTAAGGAAACCCTCAGTAGTTAGTGCATAAGTATTTGATGGTTAGGGTTTGAGAGAAACCCTGGTCTATGGCAAAGACTTGAGATTTGATGTATGAAACTCTATCATGTTCTATGTGAAGATGCTCAAGCACTTGGGATAGATTTGATGAAGCCCTATGTGGTGAAGTAAAATTATGAGTGCGGACACAAATAATTCCTATAGCCTGATAATGGGCCTAGCCACAACTGATACATTATATGGAATATTTCCTTAGGTTAGAACCAATTAAGAGGGCCTACCTCTTAGTACGCTTATCCTGTTTGGTGATGACCTTGCTTGCTCGTTCTAGCTATCTCTCGTTTCCTTCTTCAAATACCTGAAACAAGTAAACAACAGCAAACAAAAACCATGATAATAGACAAATTGTAATTCAACCTACTTAACAAGTCAAGAAACATTAAGCCATAAACATGTAAGATGACACATTATGTAGGAAATCAATCGATAGTTGCATATATATTAAATCAAGAAGAGGTTACAACCACTGTCTTGACATTATTGTTCTCCTCTGACAAGACCAGGTTCCCACACACTTCCATTAGCATTCCATGATGGCCTCAACAATGATAGTTTTAAGGCTCTTCCCTTTAGGCTTCAAACTAAACCAAATTCATGCTTCTCCCTCACACACAACTAGAGAGCTACAACAATGAATAGCTTGATGTTTACTCCAAACTTAATTATCACTAGCACACCAACATTAACACTTCAACACTAGCTTGTGCTTGGGAAAAATGGAGGTTTATATAGCATGAATGAATGGGAGATGGTTCCTCTTCTCACAGGAGAAGGTCTTATCTCTTGAGGTAGTTCCATCCTTACAGGGGAAAGGAGCCCAAACTAACATCCTCGACTCCATCCGGCCCAACCATTTACCAGGATTCTGTTACGAAGCTTCTAGAGCTGGAAGCTTCAGCTCTTTATTTTAAAAAAATCCAAAAGAGGATCGAAGCGACTAAAACAAAGCTCAATCGCTCCAGTCGGTGCTAGGGACAGTGTTAATCCCTGCATATTGGTGTGAGGAGGACAAGGGTCATTAGCGCTTGTAAACTGGGAAAAACAGAAGATTTGTGGGAAATTGTGCAAAAGGGAATTGTTTTTCTCATGAAGAGGAACACAATGGGACTTTCTTCATGAAGGGAAAGCATGTAGGGTTCATTTTAGAGGTCCTCCAGGATCAAGGAACGGGGAGTATAGGGACAGTGACAAAATGTTGTGTAACACCCTAGATGACCTAGTTGTTGATAAATTTGATTTAAGGCAACATTCTTATGTATACAATGGATAGTAATGACTCTTGAAGGTTGGTTCAAGAGGGAGAGGATCACCTCTTGTTGAAGATAAGTACTCCTTGACTTATGATGTTTCTTTGTGTATTTACTCTTTTTTATACTTATGGATATGATTATTATGATTATTGTTTTGATCATTTCTTATACTTACTGCATGTATATTTGAGTATATGGATGTATCTAACCTCCTTGATGAGATGTGATAAGTAGATTCCTCTTGAGGATCATTTGAGATGTAGGAAAGAAAAGCTAGATCTGGAAAGAGGTAAAGAGGCACTTGATGAAAAGTTGACAAGAAATACAAGCTGCCTATGAGAAGGTGCACAAGTATTTGAACACTCAAGGTATGAAGGGTATATTGTTTCAATGTTATGTTTCAACATTGGATGACTAGGTAAGCCTTATGGTATTTTGAGAATGTATCCTCCGCAAATGGCTCATGGTTGCATATGAAATAGATTTGGATTTATGTTTCATATGAGGAAATAGTGCACCTGGTATTGAATATTTGATCTTCTTAATTCTATGAGGTTACTTATTACTGATCTTGGATATAGTGGCATGACTTGATGTTTGGATAACATGTGTTGTTCTTGGAGATCTTGATTCTGTGAAGAAGGCTAGTACCTTAACTCTAGTAAATGATACTCTCGACATGCATAATACATGGTGGATCTCTTATAGAAGGTGACCTCATTGATACTGATAATGCTTGTGATAAGTATGATGAAAGTATGTTGAAACTCTTGTTGTTTTGGTAAAGTTTCATTGAATGACCCGATTAGGTCCTATGGTAACCTTGATTATAGAACTATGAGTTTGATACTCTAGATATCGTATTAATTGTGGTCATGTCTTTGATAGTAATTATGACATATGGCAAAACTGAATGCCCTAACCTGATGGATTGACTTGATGGAAGTGATATTGTGTTCACGATATTTAAAGTATGTTGTCACACCTGTCTGTTGTCCCTATCATGTGAAACTAACCTTTGATGAAAGATTGATGTCAGGATGTAATGATGTAGAAGCTAACGTGAGCATGTTATGACCATGATGGGTATATGTTTGATTCTATGATCTAACATATATGTTGTTGCATGATTCTAGTAAGGACAAGTTGATGACATGAAAGAAGACGAATGAAGTAGATTCCGATTCAGAGGGAGACTCTCTTCTCAAGATTCTTACCCTTATTACTATTTTCATTATGTACTAATTAAAATATGGTTTATGTGCATATGACATTATTGGTCTACAACAAGGTCTTGATCTGAAGCCTGTACAGAAATTAGGGCTTTTGCTCCGGTCGCAGGCATAGAATTGGGAATATGCATCCCTAGACGCTAGGATGTTAAGGCTCAGGTAGCGTCCAGGAAACTAGAGTCACTCCCATGCTAACCTGAAGGGATCGTCCATAGGTTTGACTACAGTTGACCATCATCTGAATATTTCTGAAGCTATTTGAACTCTAAATCAATATGTTCACCTGGAGGATGTCAGTTCCAAAAATAAGTAGCAGATATCCGAAAGGTTTGAGAGCAGGGAAGATTGAGTGTTTGTAGTGAGAATTGCATGAAGTAAGCTACCTCGATCCAAATATGTCTGCATCGAGATTTATCTGATGAAGCTAGGATGATGTGTTAATCCAAGCCTCTACATCAGAAGTGTTCCAAGGTATGACTTTGATTTTGATTTTGGTTTTTATATACTGGTGATCTACTATTGTTAGGTAAAGAGCCTTTGGTGATATAAGTAAGAGGGAGATGGATTCTGAAACTCGTAATAATAGATCATGGCATGATGAATCGATTTCTAAAGTTGGGAAAAGATAATCTATATTTTGAAACTATTAAAGAAGCATTGAAAATTGTAAATGCAAATCCTTGGACACTCCAATTTGAAGTTAAAGTTGTTGTTGAACTTGACATGGAATACGACAACTGATTGAAGCATTGATGTTCCATTTAGAGCATCAACCAGTATATATATGATGTGCATAGAACCTGAATAAGTTCATGATTGAGTCACTTCGTACACATTGCCACCAAGAATCCTTCGAGATGTTTGCCTAATATGATCTATCCTTGGTCTGAAATATTCTTCCTATGATATATGACTGTATGGAGATGCTGATGTTGATTATTGATGAGCACATATGAGTGCTTCATGATATCTGCCATAATGAGAGGTTTGTGACACAATCGAGGTTGAGTATGATCTTGCTATCATGACTAGCTATGAGAAGGATGAAGAAGCTCCTTAGAGAGATGTATGATCATGATCTGGATATGACTTGGATATATTGTGATGACATAGAGTGAGATCTGATTGGTAGAAAATCCCATATATATATTTGGGATCGTGATACTCTCATATATTGAGACAATGTAGTTGTACGAGACAAGCTTAGGCTTGTGGTTGGCACCTCCTTGAGAGGGAGGATGGTTATGGTATCCTTTTGTGTTTTATATGATTATATATGCTCTAACATGATTTGATTTTATGTCCTATATAAACAGGAGACAACTTCTGCAGATAGATGATGATTAATTGATATAAGTGCAATGATATGAGTATGATGAGAGAAATGTTAATCGAGGACACTGAGTTATATTCTTACCCTCGGTCTGAGCTCCCAGAGTGAAGAATTGAGATAGAGGGCTCCTGGGGTTGAGGGAACTTTGGACAATAGGGTGTTACTCCTATCTGTTACTCATAGGGTTGGAGTGGTAGCTCACCCTATATTGGTCTTTGTAGAGTATACCCCACCTGGAATCATACTCACAAGTTGGGCTTGTTGGGATTATCCCTCTCCGTTTCGCCAACAATTGAGGAGGCTTGGGGACATGAGATCCTTACCTTTAGTAAGTTGGGTATCTCGCCCAATAAAATATTATGATGCAGGTTTTCTACCACTTGACTATTCAGGGTCATTGATGGGAACATAAGTATGAAATAGGATGGGTTGAGTAGTAGCTCCCCTATATCACCTATTGCTCGATATGGGGTCATAGTAGTATCTCCCCCATGAGATTCTGGGTTGAGTAGAAGCTCCTTGATGTGGTTCTAGGTTGAGATGTGCTCCCTGACGATATACTCTTCGATGATGATGTGGGTCGTAGATATAACTCCCCGCTGATATTTCTAGGTAGTAGCTCGATGGTATTTCTAGGTAGTAGCCCGATGAATTTTTAGGTAGTAGCCTGATGACATATTTCCAAGTAGTAGCTCGATGACATTTCCAAGTAGTATCCTGATGACATATTTCTGAGTAGTAGCCAGATGACATATTTTTGAGTAGTAGCCCGATGTCATTTCAAAGTAGTTACATGATGACATATTTCTGGGTAGTAGCCTGTTGAGATATTTTTGGGTAGTAGCCCATCATCTGATATTTTGGGTAGTAGCCTGCTGACAGATATTCCGGGTGGTAGCCCATCGACTGATATTTCGGGTAGTATCCTGTTGACTGATATTCCAGATAGTAGCATGCTGACAGATATTTCGGATAGTAGCCTGCTAATAAATATTTTGGGTTGTCGCCTGATGAATAGAGCGTGGTAGCTTAAGCTCCCCTATAGTAGCAAATTCTTCTTCTTCTAGATTCGATAATATTCAACATATGATCAGGCACAAATAAGTAGGAATAAGCAAGAGATGTACATTGATGACATTAGACAATGAGATACTTGAGATGAGACGTTTGTCATGCTGATCGATGGTCTGATATTGGCAGGTGGAATTCTCCCTAGTTGAGAGGGAGTGTTAAAAATATGCAAGTACGGTCAAATTCCACTTTGGAATACTCATTTGATGGAGATGATTATGGCATCATATTCCTCTTTTTGAGAGGATAAAACCAACCTAAATATCACCTCATTTGGACAAGCGAAAGTTGAGTTATGAATTATTTTATTCATACATATATTCTGGACCAGGTTGGCCCTATGCACGTGTACCAATGGACAGGTCAAGTGGACCCTCATGGAAGACTATAAATAGAAGATACCTCAAGCTCATTTGGATACATTGATCAAGCTCTCTTCTCCTCTTCTATTTTGTCTTGGCTCACACAGGTTTTACGGAGGAAGCTCGCACAAGGGTTTGAAGCTACAGGGTGAATCTCACACTGAACTAGGGTTTTTTTATTCCTGGATATTGGCAAAGAATTGAAAAATTTAGTCCCTGGTCATTGCCACAAAGTAGTCATGAGAGTGACTAGGGACCCTTGGATGATGGCACAGAGTCTTCATGAGAGCGATCGGGAGTCTGGGTTAGTTTGGTTCGCGGTCGCTCGCACATAATGGTATCAGAGCAACTAAGATGCCATAGTTTCTATCATGCAGTTCATAGAGATCGACCAGTTCTGTCATAGTCGCTCGTACTGCTCCCCATCCTTGTGTGTGGGACTCCAAAATGAGATTTCAGTGTTCCAAATATTTCGCTCAGTGACAGAAGTGTTCAGCAGTAGGCTACAAGCAGTGACAGTACATTACAGTTATCTGAATCGAAGTTTTGATGTTTAGATGCATTTCATGGATATTCTAGTTGTTGTGAAGATATGGATCATTGTACTCTCTTTTGTTGAATTCTTTGATGATAATTTATTAGAAGAATATTTGCAAGGGTTTTCCCCATAGTGGGTTTTTCCCTAGTCTCCGACCAATCATGGTGTCTCTATGTGTGCATGATTTTCTTCTATTGTTACTTGATGGTCCACTACATTGATGATGATGTTATTGTTCTTTCTACATAGTTGCATATGTTGATGAATAATGATGTAAATCGGAATAATGTTATGATACTATGGGGTGAACTTAATCTGTTAATGGAGAAATGCAATTATCAAAGCAAAGAACAATATAGCCCTATGGAAAAATTAACTTTTGTTCAGTCAAAAAACATCTAAGTGATACAACCATGAATGAGTCTATCAAGAAACTGTAATATAACTGATATAGAAGTACAAAAAATTCATAAATATGTCACTATCCAATGTGCATAGTAAATTTATAGTATTATTAGTGTCATAGGTCACATACTGTAACTATATACATATCAAAAAAGAATTGTTGTAAAATCATTCAGAATCAGTGTTTGACTGTAGTGGGTCCATAAAGAGGCAATGATAATATTAGTAATGTGCATCCTCATTGTGTTCATTGATAAACCATGTCTCGTGTACCTTTTGCGTGCACGCCTTGGATAGATGGTCAGAAAGATTGTTCCTTTCCCTGTAAATGTGGTGACATGTTATTACATCAAATTGAGATTTAATCATGATAACTTCCTCCAGCAATGTCTTGAGTGTGTGCAGGTGACATTTAGTATGAATATTGAACCAATCAATAACAACACATGAATCACCAAAGATCTGTAGTTGTTTGCATCCTTGTTCAACTGAAAATAACAAAAGTAACTTTAAACTATAAAAATTAAAAAAATTATTCCTGTCATTTCCCAACCCATATTGTAGTTTGTAGAAATGTTCATTATTGAGGTACCAAACTACCCCGCCCCCGCAATAACCATTTCATATTGAACCATTGAAGTAGGCCCAGGGGAGAGAGTGATCAATATTCTTAGGTTGGATATGGCGGGATCTATTCTGAGTCTCCTCCTTAGGTAAAATATCGTATATAGCCAATAATTGTGCTCCAATATGATCAGGATGAATTTTAACCTCTGAGAAAATATTACAATTCCTACTGAGCCATGTATCCCAACAAATCAACAAAGGGAGATTTTTGAGCTTGTTAGGGGAGGTCTCATTCCACCAACTCTTCTAGCCTTCATTAAAAGAATCACCACTCCATTTTGATACTGATATTAAGTGCTTGATATATGAAATTCCAAATAGAAATAGTGTAATGACATGTGATAAATAAATGATCAATGAATTATTATGCACAGCAGTAAAGAGCACACCGGGAAATATTGTGGAAGGGTCTCTTCATTAAGTTATCACCTGTGGGAACCTTGTTTTCAAGGAGACACCAGATGAACAATTTGATTTTACTAGGACTCTTCAGCTTCTAGGAATGTTTTCACCACCACTAGTGTTGCGTTGGATCTTTTTCTGCTTGAATAAAAATATAACCTTCCTTTGGAGTGTAAAATCCCTTTTTCGAATGTGTCTAGAGGATCTCATCCTCCCTATCTTACAACCTAATGTGTGAAGAGGAAAGGGTCCTAGTGTATGCTCTTCAAGCATGGTTATAATGAATTAGGATATTACGATCCTGTGCCAATTTCCATTTTCGACCCCAGATCGTATTATTCTCCTGGTCAGCAATTTGGTCAATGGTGAGCCAACCTTGTTTGGTCAAATACTCCACTAGATCCAAAGGTAAAATGGGTTTTCCATTGTAGACAAACCATGGATCTAAACCAATGTGAATCTAGGACCTTGAGCCAATTTTCCATGCAAGACTAGAGCCAATGATGTGAAATTTATCAAGAATTTCTTTCCAGATCATGGAGATGTTGATTCGGCTCTTGTTCTATGACCTTATCCAATGAATTACTAAAAGAGGGTATATATATATATATATATATATATATATATATATATATATATATATATATATATATATATATATATATATATATATATATATATATATATATATATATATGTGTGTGTGTGTGTGTGTGTGTGTGATCACCTGAGTCCATAAGTCGTTGGTAGACAAAAGATGCCATGCACTCTTAGCAACAAGAGCCTGGGAGAAACAAAAGAAAAAATTCCCCATTCTCCCCATTTTTTGGGCAAGGCGATCATGTCCCATCTAACCCAGGCGAAAGTTCTACCATCCTTGGATCCCCTCCATAAGAAACCACAACAACATTTTTGAATCTTGCTAAGGATGGATTTGGGAATCCATGACTTTGAAATCCAAAGAATAGGTATTGTTTATAATACAAATTTAATGAGAATAAGACAACCAACTTGTGAGAGCCACCCGTGACTCCAAGAATTGAGCCTTTTCTTAATCCTAGCAATTAGCCACATCCAATCATATTTCCTATAGTTGTTAGGTTTTAAATGAAATCCCAAATATTTTGGGCCATATTCAAAGTTGATGAGTTGGAATGGGAAATTTGCAAGCACATAAGCGAACAACTTGTTGTAGATAGAGTAGATTTTAGATTATTAGCATCCATTCTAGTGGCCATGCAGAATAAATTAAGGATACCCTTGAAAGCATAAATATATTTTCGAGAGACTTCCAGGAATATGAATACTTCGTCTAAAAAGAGAAGATGAGTTAAGGATATGTTAAGTGTCATTGAAGCGCCATTAATATGCCCCCTCCTCTTGGCTTCCCCAACCATTCTGTTGAGACCTTCCATGATCAAGAGAAAGAGAAGAGGAGAAAGAGGGAAACCTTGACATAAACCTCGTTCAGCGTGGAAGAAGTTAGAAGGTGCTCCATTAATCAATAAAGCGAATGAGGTAGTAGTGATACATCACATATCCAACTGATAAAATTGATGTTGAACCCCAAGTAAGTGAGAAGCATACAGATATACAACCACTGAACTTTGTCAAATGCTCTTGATAAGTAAATTTTTAGTATCATACCTTTCCATTTCTTTATTTTCAGGTTGTGTAGTCCTTCTTGTGATACTCTTACAGCCTCATGTATTTGTCTATTATCCAAGAGGGAAAACTTCTCATAATAAATGTGGTGGGAGAGGATGGGACAAACCTTGTTGGCTATAAGTTTAGTTATGATTTTGTATCTACAATTACATAGCGATATGGGTCTAAAATCATTGAAATATTTAGGGTCATCGATATTAGGGATGAGGGCTATGAAGGTGGAGTTAAAAGCATCATACATTTTCCTAGAAATTCTACATTCCTCCACAACTTTCATCAAATATGGCCCAATCAGCTGATATAATCCCAGAAAGAATTCAATCGATCATCCATTTGGCCCAGGGATTTTATATTTCTTGAACCATATAAGAGTCCCTTCCAGATCTCTTGAGGTGATTGGAGCAATAATATCTCTATTGTTATCCTCATAGACAAAATGAGGGAAGAGTCTAGCGGTCTGAATAATTTTTGCAAGGGAGGAATGGCCAGGAGCATAAAAAAAGTGATAAAAAATGTCAGGTCCCCATGTGATCTAAATACTTAAAGTTAGATATCCTCATCCCAGTAACGTCTTCCAATGACCATATGGTATTAAAGGTCTTCATACCATTAAAATATTGTTGAAAAAATTTCGTATTGTCATCTCCATCCTATAACCAAATTTCTTTGCTCCTGAGTCTCCATGTTTCCTCTCTAGCTTTTAACAATCTACTTTTCTCTGCTTCCAACTGAATAACCCTCAATTTAGCTTCAACAGAGACATATCTCCCACCACTAAGTAATTCTAATAGCTTTAATTTAGATTCAATATGTTTTAAAGTATCCTCATCCTTTATCTTCTTAGGCTCATCCCACTCGATAGTCAATCTCTTAAGTCTATGACGATTATCAACAAATTGTATTGCTACAACAAGATCATCCCCAATAGTGCATGGTCACCAAGAATTGCGAACCAATGCTAAAAAATCCTCCTCCTTCAACCATTTCGCATTAAACTTAAAGGGGGCTTTAGGCTTGTCAAAGTTTTCTGACATTTCCTAGAACATGGGATGGTGATCGAATATGATACACAACACTACCCATTGTCTAAATAAGGGTATAGATTTCGTCGGGGAATCCTTAACCAAAAAAAGATCGATTTTATGGGAAATCATAGCCTCACCAATTCTTTGATTCATCCATGTGGGAAGAATATTGGCCATGTCAATATCAACCAAATTATTTTTATTAATCATTTGAGAAAATAAATCTAAGAGGGAGTCTACATGGGCATGTTCTCCCTAGATCTCTGTTATGCCCATGGAGAAATTGAGGTCCCCTCCTAGGATCAGATTATCCACTTTCATAAAAGAATGCTCCATCAAAGTATTCCAGTACTCAACTCTACTAGTGGATGTTCCATATACATTGATGATCCTGAGCTCCATCCCCATAGCTTTAGAAAAAATATCTGTAACAATAAAGCCTTCCCCGCCCTAGGAAGAAATAATGTTGATATAATTTCATTTAGCCCCAAGGGCCAAACCTATAGATCACCCACGAGCATCATTGGCTAAAAGGACCCAATCCTTAAACATGCCTTCTAGAAAATTAACAATATGAGTACTATGTCCAAGAGTTTTTTGTAAGAATATAATGTCCAAATTGTATGATGAAATCAGTCACCTTAGTGCTAGTTTTTTGGGATTACTAAATAACCCACAACATTTGAAAGGGATCCACTTCATTAGGGATGAGAGTCTAGGGTTGATTAGCACTAAGAACCCCGTCTAAGAATAATTGATTCCCAACAACAATGTCCTAGCTGGCCTTACGAATGGATTTTTCGATATGATATTTTCAATCCCTATGTATATTCAGTAGTTTAGAGGGAGAGATGACACCTAAAATGGGACCAAGATCCAGATGACAGGCAACACCATTGGGTGGGTGAGATAAGGAACGTAAGTTATATCGATATCAACCTCTCTACTCAAAGGATTCATCATCGGGAGGAGGGACAGAAGGGATGGGAGTCGGGAAACATATAGGAGAAGTCTCAATCTAACATGAAACTACCCCCATCCCAAGTGATGAAAAGGAAGACCCCATGACAGTAGATGTAGAACTAGGTAGACAAACAATAGAGAGAGTATTGTGTGAAAGGGGGGAAGGAGAAGTACCCGCGGAAAAGGGGACCGCAGATGTTCCATGCTAAGCCCATGAACTACTACCGAAACCATGGATCACCCTTCTATTTGCTGCAAGATATTTGTGAGAAGCCTCACGCATTGGGTTTCTTGCTTGTACATGGGAAGGGTCCTGGTTTGACAACCAGACTCCAAGACATCTTGTAGATCTTTCATCCCTGTACTAACCTCCTTGGTGATTTTATGAAGGAGGAAATCTTTATATACAAGGCTAAACTCGTGACATATGTGATAGTGAAAAGTAATGCCTTCATAGTCCATTTTTTTGTAGATGAACAACCCCCCTATAATGTAGCGCCAAACTAGCAACCAAGCCCTCTCTCGTGTCTAAATAAACCAATATCCTAGCATATTCTCTATGGTCAATCCCTAAATATCCTCTATCATAATATGCGCAGAAATATGTCTTCAGGCCACATATATAAGGCAATACCAACAACCTGACTCAAATTGGTCATGCCCCCAATTGGTCCCACTCAAGGTCGAACAGAGAATTCCATGGCTTGAAATATATGGGGGCCATCTTGATATTCCAATATCTAGAAAGGGCCCAACTTGGTTGTTCTTCCTTATAGAATTTGAAGGTGAACCACCTCGAGACATGGTGGATACTTCAAGCATCACGTCCATCTCCTGAATCCAAACCTTTTGGGCCCATTTCCTTAATTAAGGAGTTGAGTAATGTCGGACATGAACCCAACCAAATAACACCCTATATGTCGTATCCATGATGTTGTCGAATCAAAGACCATCACCCTGAATCAAAGCCCTATCCTATTCCTTAACCTTGGTACACTTCATCTTCTTCCCTTTCTTTTGAGAGCCTATGCCATCATTAAACCCAATGGGAGGTTCTCCTATCAGAGGGATGAGATACCCATTGAAACCCCAATATGGACGCCCCCCACCTTCTTAGAAGCCCCTCTAGAATGTAAACCTTCAGAGACGCCAATATTTCGTGAAAACCCTAGACCAGGAAGGGGAGCATACACACCAGTAGAAAATCCAAAACAATGTCGCTCTCTGATAGCCTCATGAGTCACTAGACTCCCAAAAACTCCACTTATTCCAGCAGAAGATAACCTGAACGAGTGAGATTCCCTTCAAGCCATGTATGAACATTGGGGCTATTGGGGTAGAAACAATTTTCAACAAATCTTAATGCTTCGACAGAAATATTGGCAAAACTAGCCCCCATCTCCTTTGTGTTAGGCCATATGTATTCCTCCATAACTACATAGCTTGAACTATGTGACAAATCATACTCAAGACTCGTCGGTGGAGGGAAAAGTGAAACCAGAACTTGAAATTTTCCTCCCGAATTAACTAGTGAAGAATAAAGTCCAGCATCCGAGGAGCCAAACGGCATGAGCTGGTCTAGGCCCTGAGTCTGTTGTGGCAATTCTTTCCAAATGGGCACCACATCTAAAGGGTCGGTAGAATATTCGACAATTTCTTCCTCCATCTCAACTCTAATACTCATCTTCATGCATCCCAAGTCACACCAAGATATTCTTACCATAGGGAAGATTCGGTCACAAGTAGACAAGCGAAAGAAAAGGAGTGTGTCCTGACCGACACCCCTATGAATTGTTGCTTTAAAATAGAAAACCACGTGAAACCACCAGTCTGTAGTGTCGTGTGACCTATAGAGAGCTCTGAATAGGGTTTTAATGGATTAGGAGCCCCCCATCAATAAAACCCTATACACAACCTTGCAATGGCCTCAAACATCCGCACTACAGAGCCATCTCTGACCCAAGTAACAAAAAATTTTCATTTTCGTTTAAGCTTGAGGAATTCAATAAACCTTAAATTTTCATATAATATTATATAAATATTAAGTGTTTATCAATATAGAAAATGTGTAGGCATTAATTTTTGTAAACATAAACATTTAACATTTATATGTTCAGTCAATTAAAAATAATAAAAGGTTAAAAGTAATATAGAGCCTAGTATGATGGAGATGTTGTAGTGTCAATAATAAAAAGTTAAAAGTAATAAAAATAATAAAATTCAATTTTCTATATTGTAATTTTGTTTTGTATGGAAGCTTAGAGCCTCCAACTCAAGTTAGAAATTATGCTCAGGAAAAACTACATAAATAATTATAACTTACATTGGTTAATGCTAAATTAACAGCGGTTGATAGAAAAATTATCCTATTGTCACAATTTGGTAGGTACTAAAAGATAATAATGGTGGGAAGTAAATCTTTGTAAGTATATTTATTTACATCTTATTCCTATCCAATTTTTATGCAGATACTTTCTTAAATTACCATTTTCCCGCAAAGCTTAAGAAAAAAAATCACAACAAAAATATCTAAAAAACATGCATGAATATTGCAACCATATCCATACATTATGGCATAAAATATGTAAGGTAGTATCTACATGTGCAAATGCTGCAATAAGACCTTCAAATTATGATCCAATCAAATGTTTGAAAAATAGTTTTTTTTAATAATACTGAAAAATAAATATATATTTTTTTCAAATTTAGTTATTATAATTTGCATTGGTCAAAGCTAAACTAATAGTGATCAATAGAAAAAATGATTGTTAGAGTCCTTTGGTAGGGACTAATAATGATTTCATAACCATATTTAAATTTAATTAATGAGCACATAAAAACTTAATACTTATAATTTTATTAACTTACAATATAGCAATAATTTAACCATGGATATTCACTCCCAATTTACCATGGATATTATTAACTTGTAAATAGCTTTTGTTACAATACCATGGCTTATCAATGCCACGAGGCTAAAAACCATATCTCATTTCAAAATAAAAGAATTAAAATGTTAAATATATTAGCCCTTACGTATATCATTGATTACATAGAGTGGCCATTCTTGATCATATGGATGGACAGAGGGGGGGGGTGAGAGAAGGAGAGATGGAGGGAGATAGTGACAGAGCTAGAGAGTGGAGAGAGAGAGAGAGAGGATGATGATTGGGAGGAGGGAGGGAGATGTGAGAAAGAGAGAGAGAAAGGAATGAAGAGAGAGAGGAGAGGAGGGAGAGAAGGAGAGAGGAAGGGAGAGAGAGTATGGAGTTGGAGGGGGCGCGAGGGATGGAGGAACAAAGGCATAGGGGGATATAGGTAGAGAGAGAGGGAGTGACAAGTGAGAGATGAAGAGAGAGTGAGGGAGAGAGGAGATGAGGGAACACAGAGGGAAGGAGAGGGGAGAGAGAGGGAGAAATAGAAACGGAAGGGGGAGAGAGGGGAAGAGATAAGGAGAGAGGTAGGGAGATAGTGCCATATTTGGAGGGAGGAGGGAAGAGAGAGAGACAGAGAGTGATGGGGGGAGAGACAGAGAGAGGTGGGAGAGAAAGGGAGAGAGGAAGGGAAAGAGAGAGGAATTGAGAGAGAGAAGGATGTAGGGAAGGAGAGAGAAAGATGGATTTGGAGGGGGAAAGAGAGGGAGGAACAAAGACATAGAGAGATATATGTGGAGGGAGAGAGGGAGTGGAAAGGGAGAGATGGAAATAGAGCAAATGGGAGGGGAGATAAGGAGGGAAGAGAGAGAGGAAAAGAGAAAGGGATGGAGATAAAGAGATGTATGGGGAAGAGAAGGGGAGAGAGAGAGAAGGAGATAGGGAGGGAGATAGTGACAACATTGGAGGTTAGAGAGAGACAGTGAGAGAGAGATAGGGGGGATAGCCAAAGGTATACGGGAGAGAAAGGAAGAGATAAGAAGGAAAAGAGAGAGAAGCAGAGAGGGTGGGAGAGAGAGATATAGTTGGAAGGGGAGAGAGAGGGAGGGAAGAAGAAATACATAAATATAGAAAGGTGGAGAGAGAGAGAGGGTGACAAGGGAGATATGGAGACAGAGGGAGAGAAGAGGAAGAGAAGGGAAAGAGAGAGAGAGAGAGAGGGATATGAAGAGGGAAAGAAAGAGATAGATATATATGGAGAGAGAATGAGAGATAGATAAATATGGAGAGGGAGTGTGTTTGTTTGGGGGGTGAGATAGAGAGACAAAGAAGGAGAGATGAAGGTAGATAGAGATATAGGTGGAGGGGGAGAGAGGGAAGAAGAGAGAGATTCAAGGAGAGGGAGGGAGGGAGACATAGATATATATGGAGAGATAGAGAAAGAGAGATAGTGTGTGTGTGTGGATGACATAAAGAGACAAATAAGGAGAGATGGAGGGAAATATAACCACCCTAGATCTATCTTAAACCTAGATCTATTAAGCATCAAGGGGAATCAAATATCTCAAGGTGCAAACCTTAACTCAAGTTTTACACTCAAAAAAGAGGTTTGCACCTCGAGATATTTGATCCCTCACAATGCTTGATAGATCTGGGGTTAAGATGGATCTAGAATGGTTTATTGCTAGTTGTAACATCCAACAATATTTTAGTTAATACTTCACCCATTTTCCTATTTCAATCAACTATAAAAGTATCGTTGATTTTAGCCAAATTGATGTTGACAGAATTGACTCTAGAACCAAGCAATTGTGTATTTGTGTTTGTTCTTGGTTGCAGAATAGTTAAATTAAACATATTATTATCCAAATCAATTTTGGACAAGAACCTTGGTCTTGAGTTTGAAGTTATTTCTTTAATTATAATGTCATATGTGGTTGCAATTTATCTTAGGACTAACATTAGTTATTTGTTTCCATCCTTTATCATCTTCTTAGTAATGGGACTACTGACAACTGATATAGCCCTTTTTCCTAAATCTTTCTATTTGGCCTACTCCAAAGTATCTTCTAATTGCTTTAGTAGACCATCGTTGGCTTCTAAAATATATTTCCCCTTTATCATCACCACTAACATCCTTTACTATTTTCTTTGACACATGTAATTTGTCAAAACTGATTTCACTTGCCTTCCTCTTTAGATGATTACTTTGCAGTTAATCATTCATGGTACATGTTTCTACCTCAACTACCTTCCCCTTCCATGGATAGTGTTGTATATATTTCTTGAAGGCATTTTTTGGCTGGAAACTATCCCAAGAAATCAACTCACCCTAATTTAGGCTCAAGCTATCCCTTGAACTAGAGGGGTCTCCCTCAAATGTTACAAGGCTTATGACTGTTCATGGAAATGAACAACAACCTTTTAAGCATAGTGGAACTATAGGGGTTTTTAGATGTGTTTTATTAGGGCTTCAAATCCTTTCTTAAAACAAATAAAACTCTCCCTTTTAGAGGTTTAACTAGCAAGCCTTGGATTCAACCTTGTTAGATGCCATTGAATTGTAAGTGACGAAAAGAAGATTGCAGAAGTATAACCAACAACCACACAACCATCTTGAGCATATTAACTATCTTATATAAAAGGAAAGCAGATAGAATGTCATTCAATGGATAAAAAATAGTACAAGTTGGAATTGCATAAAAGGGAACAACCTTCAGATGTAGAGGAACTAATATAGACAAACTGTCTATTTAGTTTGTTCAGTTATGAATATAACTTTTCCAGAGTATCTAAGTGAGGTTGATACTCAACCTAACCTCTCCTTATGATCCACACAATTTATCATTTATCATTCAAATGATAAATAAAAACTCCTCAACTACCGAGTGCATCTTGTAGTATCCTCCTTTCCAACCCGCATAACAATGTCTTCATATTTTTCATGGATGTTCATTATCTATACATGTTTATCTCTCCTTCCTTGAATTCTATAACATTGAAAAATTTCTTTAATGTTGTTTTCACTATCCTCAAAAGGATTGGCAGGAGTTTATTCTTTTATGATTTTTAGCAATAAAATTTCACCTACAATAACAACTATATCATCCATAACTAATGTATCATGATAATTCAAAATGAAACCAAGAGGATCCTTTTATTTATAAGAAACTATGACTTGAACATCAGAATTTTATTATTCCTATCCACAAAGCTCATAATTTGTTTTTCATAAATATCAAGGAAACCTTTTTTTGTTCTCATTGTTTGAAATAGATACAACTACCCCTAAACAACAATAGAGTTTTTGCAACTTGGAAGAGAGCACTTCATCTTTCATATGTGCTACGGTTAATACCATGCTCCAACAACCATGACAATTTGCTACACTAGAAGCTGGGAGAAAATACAAGTGCACCAAAAATTATGATGTTTTTAGTTTCCACAAGACAATGAACAAATAAAATCACGCACAATCAAGTAGAAATAGATCATTAAACCGATGATCAAGGGAATGCCTAACTTATTCTAGAACTTAAATTCACCCTTAGCCAACAATTATTTAATTTGATCCCTAACTTATTCTCTCTAGTCTACACCCTGAAGTTACAAGTTTTACTCAGTTCATGTACATATCCAAGAAAAAGAATATAGAAACATCAGTGAGCATTAGAGCCAAAGCTCATGAGCATTTTATCTAAACCAATGTCAAAATGGCTTGTGAGACCATGCTCACTCATGCTACCTCTTGTCTAACTTATAACTTCTTTCCATAAAGGTTGAAACTATAGACTTTGGATAAAATCACGAACAACATTTTCTCCATCATTTTTGTACAAAATACAAATGCTTGGATCATGTTTATTCCTCAATTGTAACATTTCCTAAGTCAGGGTCCTGTTCATGAGAACCAACTAGAGAATGATTCTAGAATTCTTTGGAGGTTTAAGCTTCCACAAATGTTTCCACTAATAGCAAGGCTCAATATTAATGGTTTCAAACATGACTTTGTAACCTAATTTAGCAATGGATTCACCCTCAACTTTGTTCATTTTTAATATAATCTATATAGACATTCTAGTCATTGATTTGATCACATACCAAACCCAACAAATTTGTTGATGTGAAGCCAATAAAGCTTCTTGCAAGCTAACTGGACACAAATGACCTTTTCATGCTGCCATTAGCTAGAACACATGAGAATAACAAAGCCCCAGAGGAATTCTTTATCTTAGGTTTTAGAACCAAAGAGCATGCACAAGCAGCAAATACAGTAGCAACCTGATTAATTATAGTTTTAATAGTTACTGAGCACTTGTGACATATACTTGCTTCTTGAAAAGATATTCAAATACCGATATGGGGCGTAATTGTAAATGAAAATATCTGGGCTGAGTGTTTCTTTTTTAGAAATCCATCCATTATGAGATTTAGATATATACCCATCATAGAACCAAGAAAATATCCCAAAATGTTTATTATTTTGCAAAAATTCCCACGTACCATCTTATTGATACCGTTCCACAAAAAAACCCATATTTCGTAATTTTAAAATTCCTCTCCATTTTCTCAGAAAATGAGCCTGAATTTCAATGCCTAGAAACCAATGCGAATTTTGATTTTTGATCAAATCTAATAATCATTTATATCTACTAATTCCTTTATGAAATTCTCTTCCTGAGAATCAAAATTCATAGGCCCCTTTGTTTTTCTTGATACTCTGATTCAAATGCCCGCAATTTGGTTTGAGTAGCTTTAAGATTTACTTCAAACTACGTGACGCATTGATGTAGCTTTGAATCTTGAACCTCTAAAAAAAGTCTTGCCAGATACCTTGGTGGAACAACATAGTTTCCTATATGTATATCTTCATGTGTCTTCATTTGACTCTGTGTTACCCATCAAGTTGTGCCCATTTATTCTCCATGAACACATCTACAATGCAATTTGGATCAATCTCACTAAGACCAGAAATTTTCTCGGTTGTTTCATATTCAGTTCCAATCACTCCAGCTCAGCTTCAACCATAGTCATATTTTGTGTTCTTCAAAGGGAGGCATTACCCATAATTACATACTCATCACATAGTTGATATCAGATTCTTTGAAATCCCATATAGATTCAACTGCAATGGAAGCTAAACCATAAATCAAATGATGTTTTCTTATACAATAAAATTGAACGAAGCCAATTCACTGAAGAAATTTAATCCAGAGGAGGATCAGGGAAAAGCTGATGAAAAGTAAAGAAGAAGTTTTCACATTGCAACACAACAATTTACCCAAACTTTGCATATTTCACAAATGTTATTATGATCATCCACTGAAATCTTTCTTTGAAATAGTAACTACAACAAATCTAGAGCATTGGGTAGCCAAATGACATCGATTTGACCAAGTCAAAACAATGGCAGTCATGGGAATGTCGAGCCACCTTCATATACGTGAAATATTTTACAACCCTGAAACCATAAGCAGAATGCGAATGGGATCCTCGTGGTTTCCAGTTTAATGTAAGGGACCCCCACTATTAACGAGATCCTACCACATATTTAAAAGTTGTCTTCACCAAATAACTAATAATGGACCCCCCTTCCATTAAACATCAAATAAGCAGGGGTCCAACTTTTTAATCTGAGCCATCCAATTCTGAGTAAGGTTGCTAGTTGTTAAAGCTGCAAGCACTTTATCCACATTACGCAAATTCTATATGACCCAAGCTTGTGCTATATTCAAATTCAATTCATATGACTTGGATCTAATGTGCCATTTTTCAATCTCATAAGGAATATTAAGGTAGCGAGAAATACAAGATTGGATAAAAAATTCAGTCAACGACAAAGCCACTCTATTACCGCATTGTTGTGAAATTAGAGATTTGAGTAATAACCAGTCAAGCAAATATTGTTATTCATGTATCAAGTTTCTTGATTGAAACTTCTTATTATGGCAGATCTTGTAAAACACTCCGCAAAATGGTGTATGATAGGAGCCTTTATAATGCCCACCAATCTAGCTAGCTCCCTAGTAGATGAGATGTAACACTGTTAATATCAAGGGGAAATTACAGTGACTGACTGGTATAAGACAACAAAACTCTTTAGCCCAATACCAATCATTAAGGGGATCAGAACACTCAAGGAAGTTGACATATTTCTGGCAAAGCTTAATTTTTTTTGTAATGGGTCATTTTACAAGAAAATGTTACAACATAGCCTCCAACTGGGGACTGCTTCCCCTGTGGGATGCAATAAACTTTTAGACCATGTTCCTTGAATCCTTTGGGAATGGAGTCATGTCATCGAAACCAATTCATATCAAATCAAACTATTGTGTAAACTGCAACCTATTTTCTGCTCAAACTGAAACAATCCATACTGCAAATTGAAGTTTCCAAAGTAGAAAATAAACCACATTGGTGCTTAGTCCATTGGGCTATGGAGTCGTTACCTTAGCATCAATGAATTTTGGTCTTTATCATGTAACCGGAGCTGCAATATATAACCTATAAATTAAAATCTTCACTGCTAAAACTAAAACAATCCATATACTGCAAACCAAAATTGTTGAAACAAAAACCAACTGATCTATTGCAGACCAAATGCTCACAATTCAAGCATTCAATCTCTCACACACACCTACTTTATTCAACTAAAACTCTTCTTGTTAAATGTAGTCAAACTTCCAATGTAATCAAGTAAAGAGTGGATTGTCTAACAAACCACTTTGCATGCAGATGAAAATATGAAAAGAATATACCAGATCAAATTTAGATTCCATAGACAACTTATACTTACATGTGAAAATCAGTAAGTTGTTGAAACAAATATCATTGAACAACTCTGAAACCATCATCCGTAGATATCTGATCTTTTTTTATCATTGTCGAGAGGAAAAAAATATATATTCGTTCAATGCAATCATTACTGAGCCTTGAGCAAACACAACAATAAATGCACTTGATATCTCAAGCCAGTGGAATCTACAACCCATGGAATCACCAATCGAAAACAAAGTGGAGCTGCCAGGCTAAATAAGTGCAACCAATATCCAATGTCAAATCTTTGTTCACCATCAAAGAATAGATCTAATCAATTATCATTCTCCGAGGGAAAGATCCCTTCATTACTGTGCTCCCCCCCCCACCGAAAATGTGCTCCCCGAAAATGATGCCAAATGTTGTATCTATTTTTTGAAGGCAATTTTTTTGACGGAAACTGTACCAAGAAATCAACTCACCCTACTTTAGGCTCAAGCTGGACCTTGAACCACAGGGGGGCTTATGACTTTTCATGAAAATGACCAACAACCTTTTAAGCAAAGTGGCTAGAATTATGGGTTTTTAGAGGTGGTTTCTTAAGGTTTCAAATCCTGGCTTAAAACAAATAAAATCTCCCTTTCAAAGATTTAACTAGCAGACCTTGGATTCAACCTTGTCGGATATCATTGAATTGAACGTGATGAAAAGAAGATTGCAGAAGTATAACCAACAACCACACACCCATCCTGAGTATATTAACCATCTTCTATAAAAAGAAAGCGCATAAAATATCATTCAATGGCTCAACAACAGTATAGTTTGGAATTTCATAGAAGGAAACAATCTTCACAGTGTAGAGGAACTAATATAGACAAATTCTCTTTAGTTTGCTCAGTTATGAATATAATTTTGCCGGGGAACTAAGGGAGGTTAATACTTAGCCTAACCTCTCCTTATGATCCACAAAATTCAAAATGTATGAATAAAATATTATGTAAAATACAAGAAATTACATTCTGAGAGAAAACACACTGCCATAAGTTGAAAAAGGGAATCTTCTCATTAAACTTGCATAAAAGGAAAGTCTTCAAATATGGATTACAAATTTTTTGAGCCAAAAATCCAACCTTCTTACAGTCAAACTCAAATAATATTTGGAAAAACATATCCTCAAGTTTGTGACAAGCTTTGAGGAACAAAAATCTAATAATAAACTAAAAATAAATAAATAAATAAATTCTCATTTGTTGTAGGAAGGTAGAAAAATGGAAAAACATCAACCTTCAAATCTGTAAAATGATCCTTTAACTGCTGATTTTCTTCCCTCAAACATGGAACTTAATTCACGTCTTTCTGATCTAATCCCTGGAAATCTGAAGTTGATATATATTTGTCCCCTGAAATCTGTCAACTGTCCTTTAAAACAGGAAAACTCTGCCACCTATCCTCCAACTAAATTTTTATCTCAAAGAGGAATCTTTGCCACTTTTCTCACATGAAATTGATGGTAAAGTATTTTTTCTTTGAATTATTAGTTGAATTTAACAATGCATTGGTTGAAAACTAATTTCATTGCTAAACCACAATACTAAAACATCACCCCTTTCTGAAAATGAAACATGAACTTTTTTTATCAAAAGTCAATTTTACCCAAGAAGGAGTTTCAGATAAATACAAACTCTCTCAACTACTGAGTGCATCTTGCAGTAGCCTTCTTTCTAACCTGCATAGAAATGTCTTCATAGTTTTCATGGATGTCCATTATCTGTACATGCTTATCTCTGCTTTGTTGAATTCTAGAGCATTGAAAATTCTCTTTAATGTTGTTTTCACTGTCCTCAAAAGGAGTGGCAAGAGTTTCTTCTTTTATGATTTTTGGGCGTAAGATTTCACCTACAATAGCAGCTATATCAACCATAGTTGATTTATCATCATAATTCAGAATGAAACCAAGAGGATCCTTTTATTCATAAAAAAAACCATGACTTGAGAATCATGAGTTTTTTATTCCTATCCACAAAGCTCATAACCTATTTTTCATAAATATCAAGGAAACCCTTTTTTGTTCTCATTGTCCGAAAGAGATACAACTTCCCCTAAACAACAATATGGTTTTTGCAACTTGGAAGAGAGCACTTCATCTTTCATATGTGCTATGGTAAATACCACGCTCCAACAACCATGAAAATTTGCTACAGTAGAAGCTGGGAGAAAATACAAGTGCACCAGTAATTGTGATGTTTTCAGTTTCCATAAGACAAGGAATAAATAAAATCACGTGCAATCAAGTAGCAATAGATCATTAAACTAATGCTCAAGGAAAATCGTGACTTTTAATAGAGCTTAAATTCATCCTTAGCCAACAATTCTGTAATTGGATCCCTAACTTATTCTCTCCAGCCTACACCCTGAAGTTACAAGTTGTGCTTAGTTCATGTACATATCTAGGAAAATGAATTTAGAAACATCAGTGAGCATCAGGGCCAAAGCTCATGAGAATCTGTATCTAAACCAGTGTCAAAATTGCTTTTGAGACCATGCTCACTCATGCTACCTCCTGTCCGACTTATAACTTATTTCCACAAAGGCTGGAAATATAGACTCTGGATAAAAATATGAACATTTTCTATCATTTTTGCCTAGCATACAAATTCCTGGATCATGTATATTCCTCTATTGTAACATTTCCCGAGTCAGGGTCTTGTTCAAGAGAGCCAACCGAAGAAGGATTCTGGACTTCTTTGGAGGTTTAAGCTACCATAAATGTTTCCACTAACAAAAAGCTCAATATTAATGGTTTCAAACATGACTTTGTAACTTAATTTAGCAGTGGATTCACCTCAACTTTGTTCTTTTTTAATATAATCTACATATACATTCTATTAATTGATTTGATCACCTACCAAATGTAATGAATTTGTTGATCTGAAGCCAATAGAGCTACTTGTAGGCTAACTGGACACAAATGACCTTTTCATTATGCCATTAGCTATAACACATGAGCAAGTAGGTAATAGAGCCCCAAATGAATTCTTTATCTTAGGTCTAGAACCAAAGAGCATGCATGGGTAACAGACACAGTATCAACATGATTAATTATAGTTTCAGCAGTTACTGAATTGATCATAGGCACTTGTGACAAATACTTTCTTCTTGAAAATATATTCAACTGTTGAAATGGTATGTAATTGTAAATGAAAATATCAGGGATGAATGTTTCTTTTTTAGAATTGCGTCCATTATGAGATATGGATATATACCCATCATAAAACTAAGAAAATCTCCCGAACTGTCTAGGATTTTGCAAAAATTCCCTCGTGGCATCTAATTAATACCATCACGCAAAAAGCCCATATTTCAAAATTTTGAAATTCCTCTCCATTTGCTCAGAAAATGAGCATGAAATTCAATTCCCGGAAACCAATGCAAATTTTGATTTGTGATCAAATCTGGCAGTCATGTGTATCTACTTTTTCCTCTATGAAATTCTCTTCCTATGAATCAAAATTCATAAGCCCCTTTGCTTTGGTTGATACCTTGATTCGAATTCCCGCAATTTGATTTGAGTAGCTTTAAGCTCTGTGATGCATTCATGTAGCTTTGACTGTCGAACCTCATAAAAAAAAGTCTTGCTAGATTCCTTGGTGGAACAACATAGTTTCCTAAATGTATATCTCGTGTCTAAAAGCATTGGTATCTTCATATGACTTTGCGTTACCGATCAAGTTGTGCCCATTTAATGCTCCATGAACACATCATTTTGTAAGGTATACAATTCTTTTGGATTCTTCTAAAATCCTATGAGGAGCCTTCTAGCACATTTTGACTTGTAAATAAAAGGATAATCGATCTATAAATTTATTATAGCTCCTAGGGACCCTTCCTAGATATAATAAAGGCGACCAACAATATATCTCCCTCTCCCTTCCTTTCTCATCCTTGTTAGTCTCTAGTAGTTTGGTGCTAATGAAGTATTCAGGATAATTGAACAGAACTAAATGCACCAAATACGTACAATATTTGAAAATTTATTAGCTTTGTAATGTAGTTAAATCCACATAGATGTTTGTGACCAAGTACTCTTGGAAATTTATTTTAATTTCATTAGGGCATTTTAATACTTCTCTCATAAAGACAAGCATGGGCTTATCAACTTTAGAATCATTAGGATACCCTTAATGATTGACTAGAGGGAGGCCAATGTCTAATATAGGGTTTTGAGTGAACTAGTAGGGATAAGCAGGGTGACCTCAGAGACACCACTAGGGTTCTTAAGTAATCACTATAAAAACTTCAATTTCTCTTCATTAGGCCACAAAAAAAGAAAGAAAAAAAAAGTTTGTTAGCTCTTTATCACATAAAACTTTTCTATAAATGGGTAAATTTAGCATTTTGGCTAGGGATTCTTGGGAGACTTCAAGAAAAATTTGGTTATTAGTGGGACATAAGAGGTTTTTTGTATCATGTTTCAAATTACAGACCAACAACATAATCGAATTAGGTTTGAAGTGCAAAAATGGTAAGGTTTCCTTCAAGAGCCTGGTCTTTACTTGACATTCATCCACACAATGGCTAACACCAATACCTAAAGCCTTTCCAAGTGTATAGATATCATTATTAAGGACATGGGTATCTGGAAAATGAGCTAAAGATCAAGAAAAGTGTTGTTTGTGGAATTCTCAATCATCTTCTTTTGAATAGATCAAGGGAGGAACTAGTAACAATGTCGACATATAGGAGCTAGGTCACAGGTACTTACCAGGTTTCCAACATTGGTCCAAATCTGTAATGCAAGGTTCAAATGTTTGAAGAATCAGTAGAACCAAAGTTTAATCGAGGAAAAACAATGAATACTATGACATTATTGATATTTAAAAGCCCAATTAAACTGTGCATGCAGTGCATTTACGGGAGAGTATGCCACTCTCCTCATTATTAACTAGTTTTAAATGTGATGGGATTAACATTTTAATGCAGTCGTACACCTAAATCGACACAAATCATATGGAGTATCAGGTGGAGAGTGACAACTAAAGTGCATGCTAATTGTGGCCTAAAGTGAATGTCAACCATTGATTTTTTGTATTGTCAATCATGGGATTGTTTCGAGTGGAGGAAGGGATGTTAATGTCCTTTCACATTAAATCTTGAATCAAACTCAACCATTAGATTAGAGGCTCAATGATCATGCGATCATTTTGGGTTGAAATGAGGGCATTAGCCTCCACACTAGTTATGGCCTGAACCAATCTCGATCATCAAATTCGACTCACCACATTCGTTGGATGGATTTAGGTGGGAAATGAGATGTAGGTGTGAGTTTTATCTCGGCAATCGAAGATGCTACTTGATAGGGTTAAATAACTTGGGTTAACGGAAGACTAGATATTTATACGTGCGATTATATCTTAAATTATCGACCTAATTTAACTTTGAGGCTAACTTGTAACTAAATAATTATACTTCAGACATGGGAAACACGAGTTGAAGTTCAGTCCTTTGTGAAATTTATTCCAAAGGGTATATACATTAATATTTCTAAGAAGTTGTAAATGAAACATCAATGCAACTACAACATTCTACTCCATCTGGAGATATAACTTCATAATGAAGTAGTAAGAACCCAAACTAGATGCCTTTTGTTAGGCTATGGGGTTAAGGGAGTAAATGGTAGTGTTTGGTCACATCAATAACCAATCATGCATGTTTGCATGAATTGGAGCATACCAACCATGACATGAAAGCTTTGCAAAGTGATGGTTGACGTAAGCTCACTCAATTACCGGAAAGGTGTAAAGACTTAGTTTATAATTTACTATCGAGTACCCTTTTCCTCCATATGTTCATTTGGAATCTAAAAGCTACAAAGAACTCACTAGGTGCAAATGATGATGGAGGGGCCATCTAGAACTGGAAGTTCTAGAAAGGAAACACTCCACTCAAAGTTGGACTGCATTCTAGAGGAAATGAAAGAGATAAATATCTGGATGATTAGGATGGAAGAGAAGTTGGCAATTTCTCTTGGAATTCTGCAGGCTATACATAATTTACAGAATGTTGCAAATGTTTGAGGAGGTGTTCACGAGGAGTTGTGCCATTCCCCAAAGGAAGTTATAGATATTTCGTTAATTATCTATTATAGCTCATTTGAAGTGCATGAATGAAAAAATACATCTTTTGGTTAAGGCTTGCTTGATCAACGCAAAAGAATTAGAATTATTAATCCACTTGATTTCCTTCCCCTTCTTTAATATATACATTATTTCCTTCAACATTTCAGTGAAATTGGGGATAAAATGATGCAAAAAAATTATCCTTCCCAGGAAGGATTAGACTTCCTTTTTAGTTTGAGGTAGGGGTATCTTTTCAATCGCCTGAACCCTCTCAGGATCAATTCATACCCGATCTTGGGAGATGATGTGGCCAAGCAATTTTCCCTCGGCCATAGCAAAAAAAGTCTTATGGGGGTTCAATGACAAACCAAATTTATGACATTTCTAGAATACTACATCAAGGTGTTCTAGATGTTGGGTATCAAAATGTGAATAAATAGTCATGTCATCCAGATATATTATGATGAAGTGATCCTTTTCTTCACATAAATCAATATCCATGGCCCTTTGGAATGTGGCTCAAACATTCATTAAACCAAAAGGAATCTTCTCATACATGATTTTCCCTCTTGGAGTTGTGAAGGTTGTGTTATATCTATCATCTTTATGGACAACAATTTGATTATACCCAGAAAAGTTGTCCATCACAGAAATTCTATCAAACCCTACTACCCTTTGAAGGATATAATCCCTTTTTGGTAGATGGTAATTATCTTTTAGTGAGGCCCTATTGAAGTTTCAGAAATCAACGTAGAGCTTGACCTCTCCATTCTTCATTCTGACTGGGACTAGGTTTGCTACCCAGTCAAATTACCTTAATGGTACTATTATTTTAGCATCAACCAATTTTTTGACTTCCCTTTCTATATAAGGAAGTAATAGAGGATTCACCTGTCTGAGCTTCTTCTTGAAGGGTTTAACACTTTCCTTTGAAGGTATCCTATGTTTTATGATTTGTCTATCATAGGTTTTCAAATCTTCATATCTCCAGGCAAACACATCATTGCATTTTTTGAAGAGAGAAATATATCGATTCTTAATTTGTTTAGGAAACATTTTAGATAAATTAATAAGCTTAGAATTCTCCTAAATTACTACGTCAACTTGTTCAACCTCAATGGCATAGGATAAGCTATTGCCTTTTTTTGATCAATTTTTTTTCAAGGGGAATCAATCTTCTTGGAATATAATTATTTTTTAGCTAAACTATGTTGTGTTTTCGATTTTTTCCTTGAACTTTAAATGGTCATGATCTTGTAAGTTATCCTTACCACCATCTATACACGAATCAGAAAAATCCCCCATCATTTTAATCAATTTTTTAATCTCTTGGTTGTCTTCAAAGAACTGTCATTGCTTCACATTGTCAAAGATGAAAGGAAGATATAAAATTTCAATTTCATACTTTAGTTTAGTTTGATTCCAGGGAATCAATGTTACAATTGTGACATCTAGTGCATCAACTAATTCATTTTTTGCTCTAAGCACAATGGTAAAATTCATGGTCAAGAAGAAATTTTCCATTAGGTTCTAGACCTGGTTTTGATAAGGTATGAGTTGTGGATGCTTAGTGTAACACTTATTGGTAACTTACAATCTCAAAGTCTTCGAAAATCAATCGGTTTTGAATATTTAATTTATGGGAAGCTTCAAGCCCTAAAACTAAGGCTTCGTACCCAACCACATTGTTAGTGGTATCAAAGTTTATTTTAGAAGGGAAGGTAAAATTCTCCTTGTTAGGGGAGAACAAAAACACTCTTGCACTAGATCCATTTCAGGAAGAGGCGCCATAAAAAAACATCTTCCATACTACATTTATGTTTTCTACAATTTCTTTTGGTTTTCTTTTTTATTTACATGGTATTTTTCTTGATCAATTATGGTTAATACAAAATTACCTAAATTTCCATTAAAGGCGTAAACAAGAAAGTTATTTGGAATATTCTCAGAACTCATAGTGTAGGTTTACTGTGACTCCTGATATAATCGTCTTGTACCACCTCCAAAAACAGGTATAGTTGCATAGGATAAGTCAAGCTAGAGAGAACCTCCTATCTTAGCTCCCCAAGATCAAGATAAGAGCATCCCATAGTTGGGTGGAACATCTGCCACTACTATATCCATAAATACACTCTTTATTGGTACTTGTGCTAAGACAACTACCAGGTCTTTGATAATGTTGAGGAATTTAACTCTATGAGAATCAAAAGAATAAAGATCCTTATATTCTCATGTGATATCTAAACCCAAAGCATTCATAATTTCTTTAGGCATAAGATTTTGTGATGCTATGGAATCTAGCATACAAATATTTAAAGTGAATTCATGGATCTTCAAGCTAATATAGAATGGAGGCACTAAACCATCTTCATTTTCAACATGAGAACTGATAGTAATATTGTATGTTGATAACATCAGTTGCTAATGATTCATCTCATTGGTCCATAACAATTTAAATAAATTTACAGAATTAATGTTTATACATTGGTATTTTCACAATTTCATTCAAAAGTCCATTAATTTTTACTTTTGTTAATTCATTTTGTAAACTGAAACCTTTTTTGTGGAAAATTTTCTTCCCACTAAAGATCCTAAAGCTTTTCTATTTTATCTCCAGTCTTATCCTTTGGAACAAGTTGTTTATTTTGGGTCTCTTTTCGGTTTGTGGTTTTGTTTCCTTTGTTCATGCATCTAGGCCTTAAGTCGTATTTGTGCTACATTTGGGCCTATAAATGCTTAGAAAAATGTTCTAGTTCTAGAGCCCCAAACCCCTGTTCGATATGATGGATGGGTTCTTGATCATACATCGGGTAGCACTAATCCCAATATTTATCAAGAAATTTTATCTTGAGGTATGTAGAGTCTCCAAAATGTCTTCAGAATATCATCCACTTTCACCTTTATTGCCACCATTTCACTTACATGTCGCAACTCCATTAGCCTCCATTTTCATCATTACATGGGGTTACCTTTGTGTTTTCCAAAAGCTAATGATTTCTAGTATTTTAAGTGAATTTATGGTTAAAACTTAGAAAAATGACATATACTTGCTAATACTTAAAAGTGGCTTGAGTTTCATGACATGTGTAGGTCATTTGGAAGCTTCCAAGGCACCCTTATGTGGCCTCCAATGCTCAAATTCGAATTCCCTTCAAGATATGGAAGAAGATTTGGATAAAGGTCAAAGAGGATATGTGTCTCATCATTACCTATTTGAGTTGTAACTCTATATGTGTCTCATCATTACCTATTTGAATTGTAACTCTATGAGATTTTCTAGGGATCTAGGGAGAGAATAATGGACCTCCATTAATGAGGTAGCTTCTTATGTTCTTGTATAAATAGGAGAGCCTTCTCCTTTCAAAGGCATGTGTAAAGTTGGAGATACTAGGGTGTCCAAGTTAAGATTACTTATGAATGGAATTTAGATTTAGCACCATGCACATAAGTGATGTTCACCTCTTTCTGGTAATGCTTGCATTGGGAGCCTCTCAACTTTCCATCTCTCATACTTTTGGATTGGCCACCTATAATGTGTGAGATTTTTGTGTTTCATAGATTAAGATTTATTGCTTTCATAGATTAAGATTTATTTCTTTCATATCTTTTCCTATGTGAGTTGTTAAGAGTGATTGTTTTTATTTGATTTCATATCTTTTCCTATGTGAGAGGTTAAGAGTGATCGTTTTTATTTTCTTTCATATCTAGAGGTTAAGAGCGATTGTATTTATTTGCTTTCATATCTAGAGGTTAAGAGTGATTGTTTTTGCTTTCATTTCATGTCATGTGGTTTTGATTATTCATTTCATAGGATCCTGATTTGATAATGCATACATGACCCCTTAGAGTAGATTTCATTTCATGTAATTTCAATTCTTGCAAGTGTGGTAGATTAAGATTTCATTCCTGCAAATGTGATAGATTAAGATTTCAATTCCATGCATTGTACTATAACTGTACTACAATTTATTTTGAATTGATTGTTGAATTAGAATAGGTGAATTTGGTTTGTCGTTATTTGGTTTTGTAGTTAGATTGATCTAAATTGGAAGTTAATTTCTATCATATACAATGCACACACGCTTCACAAGTTTTACGAAAACCCCAGGTTGACAATTAAATGATAGGTAATTAATTTTCCTCAACAAGGTATTCCTCCTCTCCAGGAATCATGAGTTGACTAGTCATGTCATTGTCATATTCATCTAAAAAATTTGCATTATTTCATAAAGGAGGTTGAACAAGAGGTTCTTCCCATTGACCTCTATGCAAAATATGAGGATTAAAGGGCCTATAATAAGGTCCCTGATTTTTTAATGGGGCATTTGTGTTTTTATTCAACAGATTGTTATTATTCTGCAGAAAATATCGAGGGGGAGGTTGATTTTGAGGTATTGGTTTTGGTGCCCTATTGCCCACTTAAATATGTTGAATTTTATTTGATAACAATTTAATTTGGTTATCTCATAAATATTTTTCTCTTGGGAACCTTTGGTGCCTAAAGCTTCAGGAGAAGGATCAATGATTTTATTTTTCCCTAGGTTTTGGTTTCTTTAGCCCCACGCTTTCCAGTGGCTATTAAATTACCTTCATAGACACAATATTTACTCTAGGCATCCAATAATGTAGTAGGCTCTCTCTCAACATTTATGAGAGATTAGAGTCAAGGGCTACTGAATATGCTACTGAGGCAGCAGTGTCAGAAGGTCTTATATCATTAGGTAGTTGATTATAGAATTTGTTAAATATTTTGTTAAATACATTTATTGACTCATCAAGATTAAGCTTTAAGGCACTAAACTCACTTAACCACAAATGGTTACTCTTCTTGACACCAAATTGTTTGAGAAATAATTTAACTAATCTTTCCATGGTACTAATAAATTTTTAAGGAAAAGTTCAAAAACATTTATGAGCATAACCTTCCATACTTTGTATAAAAATGATCATACATATGTCATCTTATTCAGCTCCAAGGTTGTCACAATAATCCTTAAATTTTATTGTATTCCTTGGTGGTGTGTTCCCCTTCATTATCAAATCTAGGTAAAGTCTTATTGTATCTCTCAGTCATATCATGTAATGGGGTAGATAAGTTTAGGGTAACATAGAAAATGTTAACAAAAGCGTACATATTTGGGGGAGGAGGAGGAACTAATGTTTGTTAAGGTGTAGGGCCTAAAGATGGGGAAGAGGTGGATGAGGATTTGGCTTGAGTTCCTATAGGGTGGATGACAATTGTCGACCCTCTATGAGGTGTCGGTGGATGGAAGTAATGAGGTGAACTAGGGTTGAGAGAAAAAGAATGAGTAAGAGTTTGTATGAATTCTTTGATTCTCCTTCTCTGATTTGTTGTGGCTACTAGAGCCTCTGGAACCTCAAGATGTAAAGGAGATAGATCAGATTGTGATCAAGTATTGTGTTTGGGGGGATCTAGTTTTTTGGAGTCGCCAAAAAGAAATATTTTCTAGTAGAACACAAATGATAGAATCATTAAAATAGGTGTACCTATTTTGAGCAGTTGATTTTTTTGTGAATGTGAAAAGTTTGAGTCTTACGTCTCTAAAAAATTCACCATCTATGTCTCTCCTGTCATTGAGGAACATTCAGGTTTGTTTATGTACACACGTCTTCCCAAGCTGGTCTTCCTAATTCCTTTGAATATCTTTGTGGGTATGGGAAACATACAAAGTCAAATAATATAATTTGTTTAGAATACTTTGTTGATTATCTAATCCAAAAAGAAGATGAGGTTGTATGGGGTTACCAATAGTCATGAGCACACACACATACATAAATTTCGTTCCAAGAAAATGATGCCAAAAGGAATGTTGGTTCCTAAATTGTTATCGTGATAAAGAACAATTTAAATAGGCATTCAATGAGGATATTTATTCTCCTGCTTTAGGTTAGAAGGGTTGGTCTCGACTCTCCTTTCCTCAGAGGGTGTTCCCTGTAAATAACTCGTAAATATATTCTAATAAGAAAATAGATATGACTAGTTTACAAATATTGTAAAAACAGGTGTAAAATGGTGAGGCTTGCAAGTGGAAGAAACTTGTGCATTACACATAATCATGAACTAATTAAAACCTTAATCATGCTTCAGGAAAACAACATCTCACAAAACTAAGAAAGAAATCAATAAATTAATTTTAAATAAGAAAATAGAATAAAGGAAAAAAAAGTTTACTAAATCCATTATTGATAACTTATAGTCCTGGAAAGTATAAGGATCACGATATCATGTATCATCACCTTTGTACACTTAACCAGACAAAACAAGTGGTGGAAACACAGTTACCTGTTGATACTATAAATATTATTAGATAATTATTTCTATTATGAATTGCAATAGTGAAATATTGATCAAGTCAAACATTACCTATAATAGTTATTAGGATATAAGTATATCAGTGACAAGAAAACATGGCATATAATGAATCATACACTGGTCTTAGATATATTTCACATAAATTGTTAAAACAGACTAAGATGTCCAACACTCGAAATTCCACGATAACAAATCATGAAAATATGTTTGTTCAATTACTTCTAATAATATTAATATATGGGAGAAAATAACAAAGTAATATATGGTAATTTACACACTTGATCAAGTCAATCATACAAACCATATCATAAAACAACATATGATCACATAAATAATATAAAAAGAACACTATATAGACATTATATTCAAATTGTATGAATAAGATCATAACAACATCAGAATCAATTCGTGTAGCAAGTACATTCAGACCATTTTAGAAATAAGTTTCTTCTTATGAAAAATTGACCCTCTTATCAGAGATATGAGGACATTATATACAAAATTGGAATAACTATCGTGAGAATTGTCTTTGTAACTAATAAGTTAAAACAATTAATAAAAATAAAAGAATTAAAGTTTAACTCCAACAAACCTTCTTGCCCTTTGCATGATTTTTAGAAGCTTTTGTCATTTTCTTTGGAATAATGATGTGTATTGGAATATTTGTCATAACTGCATTCTTTCTCATTGGGTTATGAAAAATATTCATTGCTTCAGTGTCTGAGTCTTTGACATTTTCAATAGTGGATTCTAGTGGTTGAATTGGAGTAATGGTCTGTAGAGATGAAGTAGGTAGAGAAGGTCATTCGAATCCCTTCTTAAACCTCATACATTTCTCTCACTCCATATTTTGTATCCACAACATATTTTTAAGTTTTGTCGCAACAATAACAAGTTCAAATTTGATCCAATACTTGGTAATTGGCAATTTTTGTGTCATTTTGTTTAGGAACACCGAAACGCTAAATTATCTTAAGAAAGAACTAACCATATCTTGACTGGTGATGGCCCCTTCTTCATTATATAGAAAAACTCTAAATATTTGTTTTACTTTTTCCATTTCACCTTTAAAAACTTGTTCTGAGATCACCCAACCTGTGTTGGTCCAGAGTGATAGAAGACCAAATCTTTGTATGCAATTCCATTTCATTCTAAACTTGTTGATAATTTCCAATGTCTTAGAAATTTGATCATTTGTTTCTTGAATATGATTTTTAGCTTCTTTGACTAACATAAGGGTCACCATGCACCCATATCTGTAACGAAAATTGAGAGCTTGGAACTCTAGATTAGTTAAAGAGTTAAAACAATCTATGATCACATCTACCTCCTCCAACCTTTCCTCAACAGTAGGGGTCATATTCTTAATTCCAATGTTTAGATTTAGGATTATTTTTTTTTCACAATCAACTAAAACATTTTCATATGGAATTAATTGAGAAATATTTTCATCAATCATGACCCAAAATTTATCCTTTGCCCTAGTCATGATTTATTTCTTGAATGCAACTTCTGATAGACATTAATGTAAGGACTAAATTTCCTTATCCTTATCCACTGCAATAGCCTTCATGGATTCAATAATCTAATTCTTCTACTAAATCTAGTTCTTCTAGTCCTTTTCCAATGTTTCGTTCTCCAATTTTTTTTCTAGTTAATTCCTTTTTTAGTTCACCCACCTTGGCTTCAAATAACTTCAATTTATCAGGATTTACCATTCTCGAAGAATCTTCCTTCAAAGCTTCATCAAGATTATTTTTATATTTTTCCATCTCCTCTAGGTATCCCCTTTCTTTCATCTCTACTTCCTTCACTAATTTATTAATTTGGTCCTTTAATCCCTTATGCTTTTCCTCTTACAATTTCAATGTTTTCTTCATTTCTTGCAATTTTTTGTCTTTCTCCTCATTTTGTTAGAAGGATTCTACCAATTTATTCACATTGTAATATGGGTTCTTTTGGATCAACTTTTGACTCTTGATTTATGTATATTTATCCTCAAAAAGTTTCTCAATTACTGAACCATCCTTTCACATACCTAATTTTCTAATTATCTTGTCTTCAAGCTCCTTTATCTAGTTGAATCTAGTCTTAACTGCAACTGTGGCTTATTTAAGTTGTCCCTGGACTTTAGATATAATTGCTTGAATTTTTTTATTGTTAGTTGTGGCGTCCAAAAATATTTTAGCTACTACTTCCCTTGTTTTCCTATGCCAATCAACTATACTAGTATCATCTATTTTAGCCAAATTGATGTTGAGAGAAGTGACTCTAGAACCAAGCAATTGTGCATTTGTGTTTGTTCCTAGTTGCAAAATAGTTAAATTAAACATATTTTTATCCAAATCAGTTTTAGACAAGAATGTTTGTCCAGAGTATGAAGTTATTTCTTTCATTATAATGTCATATGTGGTTGAAATTTCTCCAAGGACTAACATTATTTCTTTGTTTCCATCCTTTATCATCTTCTTTGTAATGGGGATATTGCTATTTGATACAACCTATGTTCCTAGATATTCTAGTTAGGCTTGCTCCAAAGTATCTTCCAATTGATTTAGTAGATCATTGTTAGCTTTTTGAAACATAATTGTCTCTTTATCATCACCAATAACATCCTTTACTATTTTCTTTGACACGTATAATTTTCCAGAACTGATTTCACTTGCTTTCCTCTTTAGGGGATTATTTTGCAGCTGATCACCTACAGTACCTATTTATGCCTCAAATACCCACCCCTCTCCATGGATGGTTAAAATTGCATATTTTTTAGTAGGGCCTCCTTTGATAGAATCTAGTTCAGCCATAACTACTTTAATTACTTTTAGTTTAATTAGACTCATATCATTCTGAGGAGAACAGTAAATGTTAGCTAAATTTTCAAGTTTAGGCCTCAAATCATGAGAATATACTAGTAGATCAACTAATTTCCTTGCAATTGATATCATTTGTAACGAGTCAAAATTCCCACATATATCTTTATCAAGACCTAATGCCAATAATTCATTTTCAATTATTTCTAGGGAATATTTGTGTTTGATAAGTAATTGACTTACATCATAAGGTGTGACAACCACTCCTTTCTTATTTTTTGAAGTAAAATGAAATTCATCTGGATATCATTGTACAGGAAGTTCCAATGCAAACATCTAGGGGGGAATGCACTTAGGAAGATGATATGGTTCTCCTTCAAAGTTGTAAGCTCGAATGACAGAATATTAGGGAAAATAAACCATTCTACAATACTATTTTATTTTTTAAGGTATAAAATTTATTTGGCCTATTCTAAAATCCTATCAGGAGCCTTCTACCACATTTTGACCTATAAATAAAAGGAGAATTGATCTATAAAATTATTATAGCTCCCAGGGACCTTCCTAGATATAATAAATACAACCAAAAATCTATTATTTTGGTACTAATGAAGTATCTCATCCTTGTTAATATATATTAATTTGGTGCTAATGAAGTATTTAGGATAATTGAACAGAACTAAATGCACACAATATGTACAATATCTAAAATTTTGATAGTTTTGTGTTGTGGTTAAATCCACATAGATGTTTGTGGCCAAGTACCCTGGAAAATTTATTGTGATTTCATTAGGGTCTTTCAATACTTCTCTCATAAATACAAGCATGGGATCATCAACCTTAGAATCATCAAAATGCCCTTGAATGACTGATAGAAGGGAGGCCAATGTCTGATATAGGGGTTTGAGCGAAAAAATATGGATAGGCAGGGTGACCTTGGAGATGTCACTAGGGTTCTTAAGTAATCCTTGTAAGAACTTCAATTTCTCTTCATGAGGCCATATAAGAAATAATTCAGTTATTTCTTTATCAGAGAATACTTTTCCAACTGTGGGTAAAATTATCATTTTATCTAGGGACTTTTGGGAGATTTCAAGAAAAAATTGGTTATTAGTGGGACATAAGATGTGTTTTGTATCATGGTTCAAATTATTGACTAGCAACATAATTGAATTAGGGTCAAAGTTCATGACTGTTAAGGTTTCCTACAAGAGCCTAGTCTTTACTAGAAATTCATCCACAGAATGGCTAACACATGTACCTAAATCCTTCCTAAGTGTATAAATTTTAGTAATAAGGACTTCAGTATCTCAAACATGAGCTAAAGGATCAAGAAGAGCATCGTTTGTGGAATTTTGTGTCATCTTCTTCTTAATAGCTCAAGGGAGGAACTAGTAACAATGTCGGCATATAGGAGCTAGGTCGCAAGTACTTACAAGGTTTCAAATGTTGGTCCAAATCTGTAACACGAGTTTCAAATATTTGAAGAATTAGCAGAACCATAACCTAATTGAGGAAAAAAATGAAAACTATGGAATTATTGATATTTAAAATCCCAATTAAATTGTGCGTGCAATGCATTTACGAGCAAGTACACCACCCTCCTTGTTATTAACTGGATTTAAATGTGATGATACTAATGTTTTAATGCAATAATATGCCTAAATTAATGTGAACTGTTTGGAGTATCAGGCAGAGGAGTGACATTTAGAGTGCATGTTGATTGCAACCCGAAGTGAACATCAACCATTGCTCTGATGTATTGTTGATCGCCATATTGTTTCGGGTGGAGGAAGGGACATTAATATCTATGCATGCTTAATCCAAAATCAATATTGATAGTTCGATTGGAGGCTCGATGTTCGTGCGATCATTTCAGGTCAAAATGAGGGCACTGTCCTCCATGCTAGTTATGACTCAAATCTATCTTGATTGTCATATTGAACTTGCCTACATAGCCATTGGAGGACTTCATGTAGGGAATGAGATGTAGATGTGAGTTTTGTCTTGGTTCCCAAAGATGTTGTTTTATAGGGTTAAATAACTTGGGTTAATGGTTGGATATTTATACATGCGATTATAAATTAAATTGTTAACTTAATTTAACTTTGAGGCTAGCTTGTAACTGAATAATTAGACTTTAGACATGAGAAACATGAGCTGAACTTTGGTCCTTAGTGAAATTTATCCCAAAGGGTATATAAATTAAGATTTATAAGAGATTGTAAATGAAGCATCAACGTAGCTACAACAGTTGGAAATAAATGTGATATTCAAAGCACATATCACCTTCCTTTGTTGGTTTGATTATTCAATTACTTGGAGTAGCAATGTATTAAGGAGGTCCCAAAATCCACTAGAAAACTTGATTGAAAACCCATTTATGCTTTCTCATGTTGCATCTTATGCGTAATAGCCCTGGTTAAAAATCCATGTAAAAAATAATAATATAAGACCACGGTCGTGGGACACGTATTCCAAGTTGAATGTTGTGAAAAACATCCTAGTGGGTGTTGGCTAAGGAAATTGGCAAAGGCAATGACTAAGGCATTTGGAAAGGAAAAGTGGCATTAATTGGCATTTTATTTATGAAAATAAGAGAAAAGGAAGTTGAAAGGTCACAAGTTGCATGTGAGGAGGAAAATGAAGGAAAATAACAGAAAATGAAGAAAATAGAGGCCTCATTGATAAAAAGGCTTATGAGGATCAGTTGGCAAGTTTTTGATAGGTTTTGGTAAGCTCTCTTCTATTCTCTTTCTCTCTCTCACTCTTGGACACTCAAAGTTTTCTTGGAGCACTTTGGTATTGGATCAAGAAAGGCAAAGAAGGCAAGAGGTAGGAAGGATCAAGTTAGGAAGGGTAGGATAAAGCAGCTACAATAGGATTCTTTATAGGTATCAATTTGCATGTGTGATTTCCTTGTTAGATTTGGCAAGCAGGGTATTTCATGTGGTTCTTTGTTGTCATGGCATGGGTTTTTCTAGGTGTGACAATGTTTTGAGCCTAGCCTTGCCATTTTCGGATATCCATTGTGTGATGGGGTTCTAATGTTTTGGTTGAGCTGGATTTCCGGGTGAATTTGAAGCTGAATGAGGTGGATCTCTGAAGAAAGAATAGATGGCCTAGTGATCCCTGAACTAGACTATGGATTATGGTAAAGCCACTGGATTAGTGACCCCTGAACCAGACTATGGGTTGCGGTGAAGCCAGGTTTTGTGTTCTTCGGTGGGCCTAGGAATCCTCGACCGGTTAGTGGTGGGATATACATTAAATCCTAGAGGTGGATTCCCTTGATTAGGCCTAGGAATCCTTGTTGATGAATGGTGAGATATACGATAAAGCCTAGAGGGTGGAGTCTCAGTTAGGGCCTACTGATCCAGTGTGGATTTCTGTAAAGCCCATAGACTAGTGTCTAATTTATGGCATAGTGATCCCTGGATCGGTCTATGGATTGTAGTGAATCCTCATGGTATAGGTGGATAAATATGGTGGCATCCATGCTTGTTTTATGGCCTAGTGGTCCGGGATGGATTGCGGTAAAGCCTAGTTTCTATTGATGAGGGTGAGGGGGTTTAGCCTTGAGATGCCCCGGTTGATTCTTTTGGTTTGAGTCCCACATTCATGCTTGGAATATGGAACTGGGGTGATTGGTTGAAGAGAGGTTTGGCTCAGCCAATCTATGGTCGGGTGGAACGTGGTAGTCCTATACCTGGTTGGCTTATTCATTCATTAATAAAGAGTTCCTTCTCCTTGGTATTTTATGTGTAAATGTACTGGTTTATATGTGGATTATATGGATGTTGTTTCCTTGGCATATCTGATGTTTATATGTTGGTTATGAATGAGTTTTATGGCTCTCATTATGCTTGGCTCATATCATGTTTTTACTTGTAAATTAAAGAATATTGTATCTATGGCCTAATGAATGATACTGTATCTAATGTGATAAGGAAACAATACTTCATAACGAATATCAGATAAATATGAGACCTCTACTCTCAACTCTACTGTTAATACCTGTAGATTTCATATTTGTTATATGTTTGATGAAATGTTTGTCATGGCTAGTAGGGGTCCAATGTATACCTTGTCAATGTTTTGTCAAATGTATTATTGTTTTGTTGTGTAAATTCATTTCTGAACTTGTCATTGAGTTCTGGGCAGTGACCTGGGCTCTTGGCCTAAAAAGTGGCACAAATCCCAGAGTCACATGCACAATACTAGGCAAAAATTTCCCCATATGCATGCATACACGTTGTTGTCACTCACTGCATTATGAGTTTTTAGTTGTCCAAAGTGCCAAAGAGAGAAGTGAGGTTTGAAGCCATCTCCGAAGCCATCGAAGTTCTAAGAGCTTAATTGGATCCTCTCCACCAGATATTGTTCGGAATAAGCTTTCCAACAGTAGGTGGAAGTCCAAAAACGGACTCCTGGATCAAAAGTTAGAGCAGATTGAAGGTACCCTTTCAAAGCCAGAAAACAAAGGAATAATGGCTAAGGGCCAGGCTCATTGCAATCGGGGCTTTCTGAAACAACAGCTGGGGAAGGCAGCAAATCTGTGATTGGTCAATTTCTGATATCACAAACCGTAAATCTGCGGATCCCAAGGCACAGTCTATCGACTTATTACCGATGGGGAGGTCCCGCATATCGGACTTCCCGCAACATCGGAGGTCTTGCAATATCGATGATCAACAATTCTAGGTGGGACCATGGGTTTAAAAAGACTGCGAAGTGGAGAAGTCTTGATATAGTGTAAAACATCTGGAGGGGCCGAAAACCATTTAACAAAGGATTGCAGTGAAAAAACAAGGGCAGGCGGGCCCTTTTCTCTCTCCTCCAAGAGGCCACGTGGTGGAATACCATTGGTCCCTAAGAATCCACATGACAGCTCACGTCAACATGATGTGGAAGTACGGATGACACGTGGCATGCAAATTTGGCATTTTCAGGGGTCCTATGGGGGCATATCTAGGCAACACATGTCACCACTCAGGAGGTGCCATGTGGCACTGATGACATCACCAAAGGAGATTCCCACAGATCAACGATCGGAGAAGTTAAAGGGTCACAACTCCAACTAAAAGTCTCTGATTGTTATTTGTGGAAAAAGGGGGCTCTGATAAGGGGGATAGACTGCGATCACATCGGAGGGCCAAAGAACCAAGGGCTATGAACAAAAGGGGCCAATCCCACAGATCGACGATCACACAGGCCAAATTTCCTCCTCTGTCGAAGTCCCTCCTGACTTGTGATTGCGATATGTGGGAACTCTCTCGGATGTGATATTTTATACAATAGATTTAAAGGGTTGTCGCGACCATCCATTTTCAAATGTCACAGATTAACTAAATAGTCTCCATCTCTAGATGACCCAAATTGACTCTTCCCAGATCGATGGCTCCCAAGCCTTTCCGGCCCCCCCATCCATGTTCCCCTTTATCAGCGAGGGGGGCTCTGAAAAAGAAATCTCCCCGCCAGGTCCCACTGCTATGTGTCCCTCTCATATTATTCTACACACCCCCCTCACATACCACTTACCGCTCATGCCCCCCTCTGAAAACTACTCATCCTCACACTCTCTCGCACCAACAGTCCCACGCCCTTTTCCACCTATCGCTCGGCTCCACGTCAACTGGCCATTACATCCTCCCAGTTATGTCACCCTCACTTCCATTCCACCTCCACTCCCCTACTGCCATGACCAGGTAGTGCATGACTTTAAAGGCGACATGGGTCAACATTTGAAGCATTGAATGAAGTATGGTGCAACGGTAAATCAGTATGGGGGGCTCATGAAGACTAAATGGCTCGACATGGAGCTCCACTCAGATACGAAAAAAAACACTACTTGGACCAACATTATTTATGCTCAGTGACACGCAAACACAGTTGATCGCTATCAGCTACAGAGAGTGCGGAAGTCAGGAAATTAAATTGAAAGCGTCGGGAACCGACCGAGCAATAAGAAGGCACATCTCGGCAGAGACACGACCTGACCAAAGGCCATAACAGGAATGGTTGGGAGTTATTTTCCTCACCATCAGTCAATTTTCCTTATATTTTTTTGTATTTCTTACATTTTAAAAGAAAGGGATCAAATCCCAATTTGTAATCATTTTGGGTAGTAGAGCCATCGCAGGCCAAGGAACTAGTCAATCCGACAGCTAGCCCTGAGCTGAGATATTTTGTAAATGTGGATTCAAAGCCCCCATTCTCTGTATAAATAAGGGGGAGAAACTCTTAATAGGGGTTCCGAAATTCTGCACACGTAGTGGTCCAAATTCTATGGTCCCATTTTTGGTTCTAAATGCTTGTTCATGAGGGACTTGAACGATACACATGTTGAATGTAATGGACTAGTTATTGGGACCCTTCAAGTATTAATGAAACTATTCTGGTGATTCCAAGTAGATAACTGTGCAATATGTTTCCTCTTATGTTTATCACTTCATGTATGTCTTTCTCCCTTTCAAATAGTGTAGTCATGCTGTCAGTTTCTCCCCTTATTCATGATTGTGTATTTGTTACCAAGTAGCAACAATACCTGTGCTAGTTACAGATTTACTTAAGTAGCTATAATATGTCCATATTTTCTTGAGATTTTGGATACAAATGTGCCCATGAGGTATATGACCTGAAAACCTTCATTTCCACTCTGTTGTTTCTACCATTCCACCTCTTCAATATTCGATACCTCTGCCGGGACATTGGAGCTTAGGATTCTTCTACAACCCTATGCATCAAATCTCCCCCTTTCTCTCTTTGTCTTCACCTTTACTACAACTACAATATTAGGCTGTGCTATTTTATGTGTGTCATCCACCAGAACCAGAAATTTCTCTTTGAGGTTGACCTGATTTACCCCCTGAGCATTTGGATCCATGTATTGGCTTGAGTTTACCTAGATGAAAGACAATTGAACCAAACCCACTTTTATCCTTTTAAATTCATGACAATTGGAGTGCAACCGAAAGCCCCCATTGAAAATCCTCCATGCACTCTTATATTTAATATGCCCTAGGCACTGGTCTAAAATCAACCCAAAGGCTGTCTCTAGGAAGCTTTCTATGTCTCCTGAAGCACTTGTGCTGCGGGTGTCGTTAAAAGCCACAACATCTTTTTGGCACCGTTGTTGGGGACAGATTAGAATATTTTTCCCTGGATACGACAAATGTTTATATTCACTTTGTTAGGTGAGCAACGAAAGTGTGGGTTGAAGATCTCTCACCTTGGTGACTCCACTGTTTCAATTTTATGGTAAACATCCTAGCAACTCCACTGTCCATATCTCTATTTTATCATCCTGGCTTTCAATCTGCCTCATACTTGCTCTTATGTTAAAGAAGCTGAAAACTTTCCCTACCTTTGAACCTACAATCACTCATCTAATGAAGTTCTCGAGATGGTCATTCTTGCATTCTTGGCCAACAAAATTTTCCCATTGGATTTTGCATCTATTACTGGTTATCCCAATAATGTCCCTTCTTTTCATGAATGGTATCCCTATTTTCCTAGATTTAGTGGAAGCATAGATAGAAGACCTGACCAACATCTCAAAGAATTTCATGAATTCATAGAACAACAGGGTATTTTTCTTGAAGATGTACAAATGTAATTTTTCATGTATTCTTCAAATGAGGATGCTAGAGTTTGGTACAAAACAATACCTCGTGGTAGTATATCTTCCTGAGAATGTTTTCATATAGAATTCGATCACTACTACAAAATACTATATCCACTGAATGCTCTATTTGAATATTGTTATGCAGATTTTAATGATGAAGACATTCCCGAGGTTGATGACCCTACTGAAGACGTTTGTGGAGCTCTGCTCCAAGAAAAAATCTACTTGCATCAAGAAGAATCACCCAATGAGCAAGAAAGAGAAGAAGGAAATATCATCGAGCTTGCAATAAACCCTGAAAGTTCTTATTCAGTCGAATTTTATGTTTCTTCTTCCTATGATGAATATGACTCTGATGGAGAGTCAAGTGATGCAGAGCCACAACGCTCCCAGTCATGGGAAGCTGCACAAGAAGGGGAGGCCCACCAGGAGGTCAACAAAGAGGCTGCAGTTTACAATGCACATCCTTCACCTAGAGAATAGGATCAAGAACCTCCTCCAATTTATGATCCATATTATTTAGAGGAGGATGATATGGTCACGAAAGTTCAGAAGGAATTATTTGCCAGCAAGTGGGGAGAAAGCTCCCAACAACAAGTTTTCCAAGAAGAGCCCAAAGTTGAAAGACCATGCAGAGTCTATTACTGCATGTTGCAGAAAGATTCCTGCCAGGAATTCTCAGTAGATTCTCCAATCTATGACACTTATAGTTTAGACAATGAAGAGTCTATTGTGGATTTCCAAGAGGGTTGACTAGTTGAAAAATGGGTAGAAAAATATCAGCAACAAGTTTTTCTTGAAAAATATAAAGTTGAGGAGTTGAACAATATTTGTGGCTGCCCTGATCAAGAAGATATTGGTCAACGGACTTTTCATGGAAATAAGGCAGTTGAAAATTATTCTGGTCATTTCTATTACCCTGTAGCCGACTACATGATGATATTCTTAAGTTGGCAACATAGGTTATTCCTAGAGAATGTATCAGGTGTTTTGGTTGAAGATTTTTCATGATGCATGTTTATTTTAATTTTTAATTTTCAGCAACATGGGGACACTAGGTCCAGCACCCAAATGTTGGTCTGGCTCCATTGGAGGGTTGAACTCACTTAGGTGAATTGAGCCCTGTATATAAGTAGGAGTGTATATAAATAAGCTCACTAGCTGAGCATTTACTTTACAGTTGTTAGAATTTTTATTTCTGCATTTTAGTTTGATGAGGAAAGTACTCCCAACAAATGAAGTCCCATGGAGATTTTCTGGTTATATAGATTCATTATATTTCTAACTCCATGCCCAATGGTGAAGGATACTGGTCTGTAGGTTCTCAGCACCTTGCTAGCAAGGCACTGTCCCCAGTTGGAGCCAATGTTGTCACTCACTCCATTATGAGTTTTCGGTTGTTCAAAGTGCCAAAGAGAGCAGTAAATTTTGAAGCCATATCCCAAGCCATCAAATCTCTTAGAGATTAATCAGACCCTCTCCACCAGATAGTGTTCGGAATAAGCTTTCTAACAGTAGGTGGAAGTCCAAAAACAGACTCCTGGATCAGAAGTTAGAGCAGATTGAAGATACCCTTTAAAAGCTAGAAAACAAAGGAATAATGGCTAAGGGTCAGGCTCATTGCAAATCACAATTGGGTCTTTTCTGAAATAGCAGCCGGGGAAGGAAGTGAAATCTGTGATCAAACGATCATTGATATCACAAATCACAAATTCGTGGGTCCCAAGGCATAGTCTATCGGCTTATCGGTGATGGGGAGGTCCCGCAATATCGGCGATCAATGATTCTGGGCGGGACCGGGGTTTAAAAATACTATGAAGTGGAGAAGTCATGGTATATTGTAAAGCACCGGGAGGGGCCAAAAACCATTTAACAAAGGATTGCAGTGAAAAACCAAGGGCAGGTGGGCCGTTTTCTCTCTTCTCCAGAGGGCCATGTGGCAAAATACCATTAGTCCCAAAGAATCCACACAGCAGCTGATGTCAGCTTGACGTGGCAGTACGGATGACACATGGCACGCAAATTTGGCATTTTCAAGGGTCCTATGGGGGAATATCTGGGTGACACATGTCACCACTCAGGAAGTTCCACGTGGCATTGATGATGTCACCAAAGGAGATTCTCGCAGATCGACAATCAGTGAAGTTAAAGGGTCGTAACTCTAATTAAAAGTATCTGGTTGCAATTTGTGGAAAAGGGGTCTCTGATAAGGGGGCTGGCCCACAATCACATCGGAGGGCCGAAGAACGAAGGGCTAAGAACAAAAGGGGCTAATCCCACAGATCGACGATCTCACAGGCCAAAGTTCCTCCTCTACCGAAGTCCCTCCCGACTTGCGATTGCGATATGCAGGAACTCTCCCAGAGGCGATATTTTATATAATAGATTTAAAGGGATGTCAAGTCTGTCCCTTTTGAAAGGCCACATAGTAATTAAACACCCCCATCTCTGGACGACCCAGATTAACTTCGCCCATATCATAGATCCTAGGCCTTTTCAATCCCCCTCGCCATGTTTCTCTTTATCGGTGAAGGGGGGTGGGTCTGAAAAAGTGATTTCCTTGCAGGGCCCCACTGCTACGTGTCCCTCTCATATTATTTCGTACCCCCCCTCACTTACCACTTACCTCTCATGTCCCCCTTCGAAAACCACTCATCCTCACACTCTCTCCCGCCAATGGTCTCGCACCCTTTTCCAGCTATTGCTTGGCTCCACGTCAACCGACCATTACATCCTCCTGTTTATGTCACCCTCACTTCCATTACACCTCAACTCCCTTACTGCCACGACCAAGTAGTGCAAAAATTTGAAGGCGAGATGGGTCAGTCGCTGAAGCATTGAATGAAGTATGATGCAACGGTAAATCGGTATGGGGGGCTCAGGAAGACTTAATGGCTTGGCATGGAGCTCCACTCAGCTATGAAATGAAGCACTGCTTAGAAAAAAAATTGTTTAGGCTCAGTGACATGCAAACAAAGTTGATTGCCATCAGCTACATAGAGTGGGGAAGTCAGGAAATTAAGATGAAAGAGACGGGAACCAGCCGAGCAGTAAGAAAGGCACATCACGACAGAGACGTGGCCTAACTAGAGGCCATAAAAAAATGGCTAGGAGTTAATTTCCTCACGATCAATCAATTTTCCTTATATTTTTCTATATTTCTTACATTTTGAAAGAAAGGTATCAAATCCCGATTTGTAATCATTTTGGGCAATAGAGCCATTGCAAGCCTAAGTAGCTAGTCAATCTGACAGCTAGCCCTGAGCTGAGATATTTTGTAAATGTGGATTCAAAGCCCCCCTTCTCTGTATAAATAAGGGGTATAAACACTTAATAGGGGTTTCAGAATTCTGCTCCTGTAGTGGTCCAAATTATATGGTTCCATTTTTGGTTCTAAATGCTTGTTCATGAGGGACTTGAATGATACACATGTTGAATGTAATGGACTGGTTATTGGGACCCTTCAAGTATTAATGAAACTATTCTGGTGATTCCAAGCAGATCAATGCGTAGTATGTTTCCTCTTATGTTTATCACTTCATGTATGTTTTTCTCCCTTTGAAATAGTGTAGTCAAGTTGTTGGTTTCTCCCCTTATTCATGATTGTATATTTGTTACCAAGTAGCAACAATACCTGTGCTAGTTACAACTTTAATTAAGTACCTGTAACTTGACTATATTTGCTTGAGCTTTTGGACACAAATGTGCCCATGAGGTATATGGCCTGAAAACCTTCATTTGCACTCCATTGTTTTTACCATTCCACCTCTTCAATCTTCCATACCTCTGCCAGGACATTGGAGCTTAGGATTTTGCTACAACCCTATGCATCGAATCTCCCCCTTTCTCTCTTCCTCTTCACCTTTACTACAATTGCAATATTAAGCTGCACTGTTGTTGTGTGTCAGCCACCAGAACTAGACATTTCTCTTTAAGGTTGGCCTGATTTACCCCTGAGCATTTGGATCCATGTATCGGCTTGAGTTTACCTGGATGAAAAATGATTGGACCAAACCCCCTATTATCCTTTTAAAATTCATGACAATTTGAGTGCAACCGAAATACCCCATTGAAAATACTCCATGCACTCATCTATTTAAGATGTCCGAGGCACTGGTCTGGAATCAACCCAGAAGTTGTCTCTAGGAAGCTTTCTATGTGTCCTGAAGCACTTGTGCTATGGGTGTCGTTCAAAGCCACAAAACCCATGTTGTGGGAGTGTATGGAGCCTCCTAGATGCCCCCTTATCCATATCAAGAGAGTGTATGGGGTTTAATGGTATAAAAATTTAGTTGGTCTAAGGGGATGGTTACTTGAGTGGTTGGGATGGCTCCTGGGAATTTTGTTGCTGATGTGGAAGGTATGTGTGGTGTGTTTCCATTGATTCCACTTCCTTAAGGTGACTTAGGAGGTTGAATCCAATTATAGTGGCCTCTCATCGCATATTTACCCCGGTTTTTCGATTACTTAGGTAGATGTGGGATGAGGGTGTTGTAGGGTGGTATCAGAGCAGGTTGATCTCTCTTTGAGTCATATTCGATACCATAGAGTGGTATCAGAGCATGGTTCACCCATTGGATTGGATGGCTGTGTTGAAATGTGGCAACAAGAATATTCCAATTTTAATTTTTCCTTGAATGAAAATTCGAATTTAGTCTCACCAGTTGCTTGAGAAATAATTAATTAATTCATCTTGAGTTAATTAGTTGAAGAAATTCAAGCTAGAAGTATTTGTGAAGTCATGCAGCAGTTATCCCTTTGATTGTGGAAGTTATCCCTTAATTAAGGAGATAAGGATGAGTTGTAATTAGTTAGCTCAGTTAACTGAGTTAAGTCTAGTTAAATCAGTTCCAAGCAGTTGGAGGAACTAATTGTGAGTTCAGTTAGTGAATGCATGCATGAATGAAACTAGTGTACTCCAGATAACTGAATATTCTCTCATAAATAATTTATGTATGTTAGTTCAGACAAAGGCCCAGTTGAGATTAAAGGCAGGGACAATGTACTATCAGTTGCAAGAATTTTCCTATAAGAAAATATCTTGCATGCAGAAGGAATTCATTCCTTGAGATTTGCACAGTTTTATAGTGTGTTGGAGCAATGTGTGAGATCAGTGTCACACAAGGTTGTAGTTGGAGCACATAGGGAAAACTGCGCAAGGAAATAGGAGGCTTGGAGGATAGAGGAGAAGGATATGAGTTGTCTATTTTGTCTATGAGCAGCAGTGAGGGATTGTACTGAGAGCTGGATAGCTGTGAGAGCTAAAGCTTTGTGTAATCTTGAGATATTTCCACTTGTATGATAATATAGATAGAGGGGTTTTTTAACTAAGGCTTTCCCCATAGTATTCTTTTGTGTTTCATGTGTATTGATTCTTCTTCTCTGTTACAAGTGTTCTGTTTGATCTTGCTCAAATCAATTAAGCTTCCGCAAGTTTGATTATAGAAGTAGATTAAGTATTTTGCTTTAGTATATTGCATTATCAGGTTAATCTACAGTGAGAATTTCTACATGGTATCAGAGCAAAGGTGATCAAAGATCTGAACAATATACAAAGAAGGAAATTTGAAGTTTGAAGTTCTTGGTTGCAGGTACAAATCGAATTCATCTCATACTTTAGGTTCATCAGTGGTGTTCTATGGCTTGAGACTCGAGTATGCCTTGGATGGCAGCTTGAATTACATAGCATGGAAGGATTACATGGAAGCGATATTAGAAGACAACGGTTTGAAGGATTTCATTGATCAAGAAATCCCCAAGCTAGCTATAGCTAATGCACAAGAATTGGCTCAATGGAAGAAGTGTGTGGCGAGGGCGAGACAGATCATCCTTCAGGGAGTTCGAGACCATATTGTTTCGAGTCTCCATGGGAAGGAGACTCCGTATTCAATGTGGAAGACATTGAAGGACCTATATCAGAACAGTAGCGACCAGAGGAAACTGGCGCTCAAGGATAAGCTTAAGAAAATCAAGTGTGAGAAGGGTGACACTATTTATACATATCTGAACAAGCTCACCACCTGCATAGATGAGCTCGGTAGTGTGGGAATAACGATATCCGATGATGATATGGTGAGCCTTTCTCTCCTCGGTCTTCTAAAGAGTTGGAATAGCTATTAGGACTCAGTGAATGGAAGAGAGAAACTACCGGATTGGGAATGACTGTAGTCGGATCTAATGCAGGAGGAGATCAAGAGGAGCACTAGATATGGTTCTTCATCTAGGCATGATGATGAAGAAAATATAGCCTTAGCAAGTAAGGCAAGGAAAGGGAAAGGGAAGGCTTCCCATTCCAAATCGAATTCTTCCCATGGAGGGAAGAAGATTGACAAATCTAAAGTGAGATGCTTTAATTGTCATGAGGTGGGCCATTATGCAACTAATTTTCCATTGAATAAATCCAAGAAGGGATCCTCAAAAGGATCAGAAGGTGAGGCACTGGCCTCTCAGTTCGAATTGGATTTTACCCTCATCGCATGCATGGTTTCATCGATGGTGGGTTGTGTTTGGTATCTAGACAGTGGAGCCTCATTCCACATGACCAGCGATAACAGTTTATTTAGTACCTTAGAGGAGAAAGACCTCAAGAAGCACATAGAGATGGGCCATGATGGAAAGTACTGTGTTTCAGGAGAAGGTAGGTTGCTTTTCAAAGGGAGCATGAAGCTCTTGTCACCCTGACTGATGTAAAGTATGCGCCTGGACTGAAGAAGAACTTGGTATCAGTTGCGATGTTGGAAGACAAAGGCTACGATGTTGTCTTCAGTAAAGGAAAAGCGTTCCTAAGACACATAGCCATGGGTCAGACCAAGAGGATTGGGATTCGAGTGAAGAATCTCTACAAGCTAGAGGTAGATGACTGTGCTGCATTGAGTTCGAAAGTAGAATTGGTGCAAAGCCAAGACATTGGTGAGTTATGGCATATGCAGTTGGGCCACTTACATCATGGGGCCTTGAAGATAATGCAGTAGATTTCTACCGGACTTCCCAAAGGTAAACTTGAGCAAGTGGACACATGCAAAGGTTGTACCTTGGGAAAGTACACCAAGTCTTCCTTTCATGATCGAGACAGTCCAACTGAAGCAATCTTGGAGCGAGTTCATACTGATGTGTGTGGACCATTCTTGATAGCATCCACCGCAAAACAAAGGTATTATGTGATTTTCATTGATGATTTTTCTCGTAAATGCTAGATCTATTTCATGCAGAAGAAGGATCAAACCTTATCAAAGTTTTGTGAGTTCAAAGCTTTGGTTGAGAAAGAATCAGGGAAGAAGATCAAGGCCTTGAGAAGCGACAATGGTGGAGAGTATGTCTCTCAAGAGTTTAAGGACTTCTGTGCAGCGGAAGGAATTAAACAGGAGTTGACGACACCTCATAACCCACAGTAGAATGGGGTGGCCGAGAGGAAGAACATAACGATTGTGGGAGCATCTCGGGCGATGTTGCATGACCAAGGCCTACCACTTCATTTATGGGCCGAGGCATGCAACATAGCGGTCTATTTGTAGAATAGAAGCCTGTAATGCATACTTGGGATGAAGAAAACAGAGGAAGCTTTCTCTAGGAAGAGACCAGATGTGGGTCACTTCAGGATCTTTGGCTCATCGGTATATTGCCATGTGACCAAGGATGCCTAGAAGAAACTTGAGCTAACAACTGAGTTGGGAATACTTGTGGGGTACACTGATACACCTCACGACTATCGGGTGTACTTGCCTACCAGTTAGAGGACAGTGGTTCGCAGAGATGTCAAGTTTGATGAGCAGAAGGCCATGCGAGTTTCCCTTTAGAGGGAGCTCCAACTACAGGTCGTGGAGGAAGTTTTGGCTCCTAAGGAGGAGGAGCCTCAGATTTATGCTGAGCAGCCGCATGCAGAGGTTCTAGGAGTGGAGACATCCACTCAAGCAGAATCTTCCAGAGATGGAAGGAAGCGCATGAGATAAGCTGATAGATTGTTGTTGGATGCGAGAGAGAATGTGGGAGAACCATCTTCTCAATGCAGACAGAGGAGGTCACCTGATAGATACACTAGATACACGGCCCTTGTTGGGGAATGTGTTGAGACCGAGCCATCTTCCTTTAAGGAAGCAGTGTAGCAACCGATTTGGGTTGATGCTGTTAGCACCTAAATCTTCCTTAGGCTGAGGGAAGGTAAAAGTTAGGGTAACCACAAACCACGCTCAGTCTGGTAGCTAGCCCTACCAGAACAGGAGAGGGCTCTCTCCAAGTCACGCTCAGTGAATAGATAAGAAAAAATGGTCTGAGATGACTTACAGTGGAATATTGATCTTAGGCTAGTAAGTGAATATGGATACAAGAAACAATTTTTATGAATGACCGAGCTTCTGGGATGGTATGGGACCAACGGTCAGCAAAGAACAAAGAATTTAATACAAAGGCACCAATTACTTCGTGAGGAAAGGCAGGCAGAAAGTGTAGCAATTTAGTTTGGAATAACGTGGAACGGAGAGATTGCTGAGGAGTGTGAAAAGGGAATAGGAACATGAATCCTTTTCAACAGAAGAAGAACACTGAACATGAAATTTTCCCACAGGCAGAGCAATAAAATTGAATTCTACCTAATCTCACTCAGAAAATTTCACTGGAAATGAACATGAATTTAATTATGAAACATAACAAAATACATATGAAAACATAAGAGACACATTTGCTACACTCACAACCACAAGAATCTCATGAAACAGAGCCGCTGCCTTTCATTAATTCTCTGTCAAAAATATACAGTGAAAAAATAGAGTTTCTTTCCCACAGTCTCCTAGAAGTTACAAGCCAACCAACCCTTTGCAAATAGCTTGCATACAATATATAGAATGTGTAAGGAAGAGATAGAACGCCCAAGGGTTGGGGAGTTACTCGAATCATTACAAAATGGAGATGAAGAGCCAACCATCAGCTATAGGTGCAGTGCTACAAACATGACATTTGGCTTGGGTGACCGTTTGCCTTCCTTCGTCACTTGGATAGAAGTCCATCTAGAAACAAAATGCTTTAAATGTCACCTTTGGTGCCAAAAAACCGAAGTGTAGATGAGTGGGCCCACTTGGAGAAGTCGCGAATCGAAATTTTGCGAAACGGAAGAAGATTTGGCAATTTTTCCTCTGTGCATCGCGCTACTTTGGGGCCTGTTTTGGGGCACTTGTAGGTGTCCAAAATGTGCCCAAGAGCACTTGTTGGAAAGCCTGTCATGTCTACTTTCTAACCCCACTGGAATTTTTGAATTTGGTGCTCATTTTCCCCTCCAAATCTTCATTCTCCCAAGACTGCTTCCTGTGCGTCAAAAAAGGGGCAGAGAGGCCATTTTTGGGTGTTTTTTGACCTTTTGGAGACTCATACATTGCCAAAATTTCTTGTCCGGGCACTAGTTGTCGTGATTTTCCATGCTGAATCCAAAAATGCAAACCATTCCTCATTTGGAGCTCTAGAATTTTAGCGCCGTGCCACTGGAGAAAAACCCGGTGTTTTGCCCAAAAATTTGTCATGTGACCAAAAATTCCCCAAATTCCTTGAAATTTGGGCTGGAGGTTCTCTATGGAGTGCTATGATGTGCCAAGGAAGCCTCAGCCAAGATTCAAAGCTGATCTTGCTCTTTTTCCTCTTTTGCCTTTCTTGTTGCTTTCCTCAATTTCGCCTTCAAGCTCCTTATCCAGGCCCTTGCACTCATATTTCATGTCCTGTAATGATAAGCCATGTGTCTCAGAAAGGCAAGGTCCTGATCGGCCTTTTCCAGCAGCCTCTCCAAGTGGATGTTGATCCGATCTAGCTAGGACTCACGGTCATTGTTGATCTCTTGTTCCAAGGTAGTGAGCTCGATCCTCCTTTGTTGGGCAGCTTGTCGATTCTCACGGATGTTTTGCAGCTCCATTATCTCATGCTGGTCCTCAAGTTGCTTGTTTCTCTACTCCAAATACTTGATAATCCATTTGGCCCTCTCCACATTGAGTGACAAGTCTTGGATCTCCGTGTTATGCTCCTGAATAGTCATCCTAAGTCGGGCGCTCTCCACATCTGCATCATCATCCTGAATGAGGACGAAATCGGCCTCCTGTTTCACCTGATGGCCTCTCGTCATGCATAGGCTTTCTTGTCCTTGTCCTGTATTTCTCTAAGGGAAGCATCAGCAAGCAAATCCAACTTAACCTTCTCTTTTTGCCTGATTAGGGTTTCCTTGAGTATTTTCTTCAACTGCTTGATTTTGACTTTGGAGACCTGATTCCTTGTGTAGCAATGAGTAGCCATGTGTCTTTGAAATTTGTTGTCTCTTTTGGCCCTCTTAAGAAGATTGTTTAAATGGAAATTTACTTTGTCAAGCCAAAACTCCCTATTTTCATTGATTTCTTCTGCAATTAGGTAACTGAAGACATCTGCTCCTTTTGTTGCTGAAGTTCCCTTTTGAGTCCTCTAGTCTTTGGACTCTTCCTTGTCACTTGCATTGATGCTCATCTAAATCATCTATGTCAACTAATTATTTTCCCTTTACATCTTCTTTGCTAACATCAACCTTATGCTTATTCAAGAGTAGTTGATTTACCTTCAATTGCTCATTATCCTGCTCTAGGAATCAAACCATGAAATTGGCCTTAGAAAAATTGTCCCTAAGCTCTTTGATCTTAGCATCTTTCTCCATGATGACCTAATCTACTATCTTATGCTATTCATTAACATTCAAGTTTACTATATCAGTGTAAAGATGGAATTGCTCCTCATCTTGCAAAGGTGCCTTATGTTGTGATGGTGATCCCTGTTCTGCTGATGTAGGCTTGGACCCTTCCACAATGTTTGGAGAAAACAATGAGTTTTTAAACCCTGGCAGCAATTGGCTTGAGGATCTTTAGAAGTAGGTTTTGAGAATTTTTGTTGCAACCACTATCACCCATAAACCATCGTCTCTTATCATAAAATTTGATGCAACAGCAAGATAGCAAGCCTACCTAGCAAATCTACACAAAGTATGAGCAATTTGGTGAAGTTTCCAGCAATTTTTGGGCTTGAGGCTATATGTGCTGTGCTAAGAACCCAGTGCACCATGCTCTCCATGTGCGTCACACCCATTCAAATTAACACTGGGCAATTCCTCCCAGTGCGCCGCGCTCTCTATGTGCACCGTGCTCCTCCTCCTGTGCATCGCTCGTTTTCCAGAAGACTTTTGGAGGCCTTCCTGGTCTCCAAATTAGGAAGAAGATAGCTCGTTGGAAAGGTAATTGATTCTAATTTCCACCCCAACTAGAATTTTTCAATTTGGAGTTCATTTTCCCTGTCAAAAATCAAATCTCCCAAGAATGGTCAAAATGTGCCAAATGAGGCTGCCTCAAGGCAGAGTGCTGTTGCAGTCAACTTTTTAATGCCTTCCTCAACCCAAAATTGAGCTCATGATAGCTCATTGGAAATATATTTGTGTCTAGTTATCATTTGACTCATCAAGAAAGTCATTTGGCCAACTGAGCTAGGATAAAACTTGATTTTCCCAAGGTCACTTCAGAGGTGCATCAATTCTCTCGAGGAAATTGTATTTTTGGAATTTCCCTAAAAACATGGAACCTGTGTAAAAAGTGAAGGAGGTTTTTCTTCCTTGGTCTGTTGTGGACAAAAACCTCTCTCAGTTTTTCCAAATTCATCTTTCCTTGCTCAGAAACATAATTTGAGTGAAACCTACCCCGATGTGTGGAACAAGAGATTTGTCGAAATGAAGCGAAATGAAGGGGATAGGGAGCTTCTAAATTCTTGAGGAAATTTTGGGAAGTAGGGAGGGATGTTAGGAAGTAGGGGAAAGTGGAATATCAGAAATTGAGTAAGGGAAAGGTGTCCAAAAAGGCAAAACACACGCCCAACCTAGAAAATTGCCAGGTTGTAGCAAGAAACTAGGGTTTGTGCAAAAATGAGGAATTTGGGGGATCTCAGTGATGGGAAGTGTTTGATAAGGTACTTTAAGGATAGGGGAAGGTGTATGAACATTATGATACAAGTTTTGTTGATGATTTGACCGTTCAAGAGAAATTGCCTTCAAAACCCTAGGAGAGTGAAATGACCTTACCTAGGCGCAACTGAAGCATGAACAAGGTGTAAAATGACCCAGTGGAACTTGACATGATAATGCCAACCCTCTGAATGATGGTACACTCAGCTGAACGGTGGCATGGACTGACATTTGGACAACTTTGATAGGAGTAAAAGCAAACCCTAGACCTAGTACCTAGTGACCAAATTTTGCTTGAAGTCTTACTGAAATGACAAAATTTGACCTTGACACTCTGAGACCACTTTGTAAGAGCATATTTGATCACTGGAGGAAGGCTGAAAAGACTGACACTAGCATTGGCTCCAATGGGGGATGGTAGCTCCTTGGAGGTGCCAAGAACAACAGATCTCTGGAAGAGCTAGACAGTGCCTTCGTCCATTGGGCTATGGAGTCATTATTTCGACAAACCAACACAAGACTTCGACTCATTTATTGACTGAAACTTGACTTAAACCAAATTAATTATGAAACCAACATGATTATAAAAACCGACTCAATGCAAAATGAAATGACTCATGACTGACTTAACTAAAACAAGAACTGACAAAACTTATTCAATGGCAGCAGTCCATCAAGATTCGAGGGTTTCAAATCATGATGACAGCCACCTGCGTACTAATGCAATATGTACAATCATGTGTAATGTGTCTTCCAATGTAACCAATCAAGTAGATGCCTCCTTTATCGATTCTCCGGATTAGATCTTCTGGTCAACAACAGATACTGGTAACTGGGCCTCCAAAAAAATAATTTACCATGATCCCCTTCATCACTAAATACTGCAATAATCACCTTCACTGCTGACTGCAACAAATCTGCCATTGGATCCTGAAAAACATGAAGATTTTCCTCTTGCTGAAGAAACAAGGTGTCCATTCCTTGTGATGCTGATATCTTTTCACAAATAAGAGTATGTTCTTGGTCCTTAAAAAATTCGGAACAAGTAGATGAGCAGCTCTCCGTTTCAAAGAACATTTCAAAACATGAAACATAGGAAGAAGAATCTGAAATGGCATCGTGAATGGTCTGATCTTCGGTAGTCTGAACATCTTGCAGGTTATCTTCATATGATATGACAGCCAGATTCTCATTACATTCATTAATCATAAGAAAAGAAACTTCAGATGTTTCGTGAAACTCAAGCATGACATTTCGGTCATCTATCATAAATTCATCCAGAGAAACTTTTTCACCTACTTGAACAAAGATATCCTCTTGCTATTCATGAATTGACTGGATTACCTTGTTAGGAAGGCTGTGTTCTGATGAGATGAGGGAAGTTGGGTCTGTAACTCTGTCTTCTTCATTTGAGGCAGCCTCAACAATGCAATTCTCTTCTATGAGATCCGGAACAACATGTTTTTCCTCATCACAATCTATCTCTCGATCTGGTTTATCATCACCATTTTCTGAGATTGGAACATCATTTTCCTGCGTATCCTCATTTATTTCAACTGGATCTGAAATAAAACTCCTTCTTTCATCATTTTCAGCCATATGGAAATCTTCAGCCTGCTGATCTATTTCATGTAATTCATGTTGACTGTCACGATGCAAAATTCCTTCATTTTCCACCGTACAAAGATCTTGATTCTGCTGCAACGTTTCCTAAGCATCTTGATGGGACTCCTCTAGTTTCTCTTCATGTTGCTGAAATGGATTCTCGTACAAGGCTTCCATGATCTCATCATCCATAAAATTATCATCCTCATAGTATTTTTCAAGGCTTTCAATAAAAGTAGAAGCATGTTTGCAACAGTCATGAACTAGGTTTAATGATGGATAAGATTCTTGATATCTTTCAATGAATAGGGCATGAAAATCCTTTAAACAGTAAATACAAGCAGGTGGAAAACTTTCATACCAAGATTGGGCTTCACCTTCCAGAGTGGCCAGGAATATCTTCATCAAGCAATCTTCCGGAAAATCAACCTTCAACTTGCGAATATGCATGTGAAATCGAACTAGATGTAAAGCAGCGTCCTTCTTACCATCATCTTTAAACGTAGGCAGATTCCTTGACCAATCTACCTTCAGAATTTTATTTGGAAAACCTGGGATGTGATCTCGGCTCATGGGAGCATATCTTCTTGCAATCCGCTCCATTTTGAAAATCTCAAAGCTATTGATCTCTCTACAGTGGAGTCACCATGAAGCACCGGTTGTTGGATTATTCGGTGAAAGGAGTCGCCAGGTGAATGATTTCAGCCGTCTTCTTATGTCTGATCGTTGTTCACCATCAACAATCAGCTCTGAACTTGAGATATGTACTGGGGCAAAACAATCTTCAAGCAAACCATTTTTCTCCCCAGCGGATTCGCCACTATGTTAGCACCTAAATCTACCTTAGGCTGAGGGAAGGCAAAAATTAGGGTAACAACAAACCATGCTCAGTCTGGTAGCTAGCCCTACCAGAACAGGAGAGGGCTCTCTCCGAGTCACGCTCAGTGAATAGATAAGCAAAAATGGTCTGAGATGACTTACAGTGGAATATTGATCTTAGGCTAGTAAGTGAATATGGATACAAGAAACAATTGTTATGAATGACCGAGCTTCTGGGATGGTATGGGACCAACAGTCAGCAAAGAACAGAGAATTTAATACAAAGGCACAGATTACTTCGTGCGGCAAGGTAGGAAGAAAGTGTAGCAATTTTGTTTGGAATAACGCGGAATGGAGAGATTGCTGAGGAGTGTGAAAAGGGCATAGGAACATGAACCCTTTTCAACAGAAGAAGAACACTGAACATGAAAATTTCCCACAGGCAGAGCAATAAAATTGAATTCTACCTAATCTCACTCAGAAAATTTCACTGGAAATGAACATGAATTGAATTATGAAACATAACGAAATACATATGAAAACATAAGAGACACATTTTCTACACTCACAACCACAAGAATCTCATGAAACAGAGCCACTGCCTTTCATTAATTCTCTGTCAAAAATATACAGTGAAGAAACAGAGTTTCTTTCCCACAGTCTCCGAGAAGTTACAAGCCAACCAACCCTTTGAAAATAGCTTGCATACAATATATAGAATGTGTAAGGAAGAGATAGAACGCCCAAGGGTTTGGGAGTTACTCGAATCATTACAAAATGGAGATGAAGAGCCAACCATCAGCTACAGGTGCAGCGCTACAAACATGACATTTGGCTTGGGTGACTGTTTACCTTCCTTCGCCACTTGGATAGAAGTCCATCTGGAAAGAAAATGCTTTAAATGCCACCTTTGGTGCCAAAAAAACGAAGTGTAGATGAGTGGGCCCACTTGGAGAAGTCGCGAATCGAAATTTTGCGAAATGGAAGCCAATTTGGCAATTTTTCCTCTGTGCGCCGCGCCATTTTCTCTGTGCGTCACGCTACTTTGGGGCCTATTTTGGGGCACTTGTAGGTGTCAAAAATGTGCCCAAGTGGGCTTGTTGGAAAGCCTGTCCTGTCTACTTTCTAACCCCACTAGAATTTTTGAATTTGGTGCTCATTTGCCCCTCCAAATCTTCATTCTCCCAAGACTGCTTCATGTGTGTCAAAAAAGGGGCAGAGAGGCCATTTTTGGGTGTTTTTTGACCTTTTGGAGACTCATATCTTGCCAAAATTTCTTGTCCGGGCACCAGTAGTCATGATTTTCCATGCTGAATCAAAAAATGCAAACCATTCCTCATTTGGAGCTCTAGAATTTTAGCGCCACGCCACTGGGAGAAAAACCCTGTGTTTTGCCCAAAAATTTGTCATGTGACCAAAAATTCCCCAAATTCCTTGAAATTTGGGCTGGAGGTTCTCTATGGAGTGCTATGATGTGCCAAGGAAGCCTCAGCCAAGATTCAAAGCCGATCTTGCTCTTTTGCCTCTTTTGCCTTTCTTGTTGCTTTCCTCAATTTCGCCTTCAAGCTCCTTATCCGGGCCCTTGCACTCATATTTCGTGTCCTGTAATGATAAGCCATGTGTCTCAGCAAGGCAAGGTCCTGATCAGCCTTGTCCAGCAGCCTCTCCAAGTGTATGTTGATCCGCTCTAGCCAGCACTCACGGTCATTGTTGATCTCTTGTTCCAAGGTAGTGAGCTCGATCCTCCTTTGTTGGGTAGCTTGTCGATTCTCACGGATGTTTTGCAGCTCCATGATCTCATGCTGGTCCTCAAGCTGATTGTTTCTCTACTCCAAATACTTGATAATCCATTTGGCCCTCTCCACATTTAGTGACAAGTCTTGGATCTCTGTGTTATGCCCCTGAATAGTCATCCTAAGTTGGGCGCTCTCCACATCTGCATCATCATCCTGAATGAGGATGAAATCGGCCTCCTGTTTCACCTGATGGCCTCTCATCATGCATAGGCCTTCTTTTCCTTGTCTTGTATTGCTCTGAGGGAAGCATTAGCAAGCAAATCCAACTTAACCTTCTCTTTTTGCCTGATTAGGGTTTCCTGGAGTATTTTATTCAACTGCTTGATTTTGACTTTGGAGACCTGATTCCTTGTGTAGCAACGAGTAGCCATGTGTTTTTGAAATTTTTTGTCTCTTTTGGCCCTCTTAAGAAGATTGTTTAAATGGAAATTTACTTTGTCAAGCCAAAACTCCCTATTTTCATTGATTTCTCCTACAATTAGGTCAACTGAAGACATCTGCTCCCTTTGTTGCTGAAGTTCCCTTTTGAGTCCTCTAGTCTTTGGACTCTTCCTTGTCACTTGCTCTTGATGCTCATCTGAATCATCTGCGTCAACTAATTATTTTCCCTTTACATCTTCTTTGCTAACATCAACCTTATGTTTATTCAAGAGTAGTTGATTTACCTTCAATTGCTCATTATCCTGCTCTAGGAATCAAACCATGAAATTGGCCTTAGAAAAATTGTCCCTAAGCTCTTTGATCTTAGCATCTTTCTCCATGATGACCTAATCTACTATCTTATGCTATTCATTAACATTCAAGTTTACTATATCAGTGTAAAGATGGAATTTCTCCTCATCTTGCAAAGGTGCCTTATGTTGTGATGGTGATCCCTGTTCTGCTGATGTAGGCTTGGACCCTTCCACATTGTTTGGAGAAAACAATGAGTTTTTAAACCCTGGAAGCAATTGGGTTGAGGATCTTTAGAAGTAGGTTTTGAGAATTTTTGTTGCAACCACTATCACCCATAAACCATCGTCTCTTATCATAAAATTTGATGCAACAACAAGATAGCAAGCCTACCTATCAAATCTACGCAAAGTATGAGCAATTTGGTGAAGTTTACAGAAATTTTCAGGCTTGAGGCTATATGCGCCGCGCTAAGAACCCAGTGTGCCGTGCTCTCCATGTGCGTCTCGCCCGTTCAAATTAACACCAGGTAATTCCTCCCAGTGTGCCGGGCTCTCTATGTGCGTCGTGCTCCTCCTCTTGTGCGTCGTGCTTTTTCCGAAAGACTTTTGGAGGCGTTCCCTGTGTCCAAATTGGGCGGAGGATAGCTCTTTAGAAAGGTCTTTGAGTATACTTTCCAACCCAACCATAATTTTTCAATTTGGAGTTTATTTTCCCTATTAAAAATCAAATCTCCCAAGACTGGTCAAAATGTGCCAAATGAGGCTGCCTCAAGGCAGAGTGCTGGTGCAGTCAACTTTTTAATGCCTTACTAAACCCAAAATTTATCTCATGATAGCTCATTGGAAATATCTTTGTGTCTAGTTATCATTTGACTCATCAAGCAAGTCATTTGGCCAACTGAGCTAGGAGAAAACTTGATTTTCCCAAGGTCACTTCTGAGGTGCATCAATTCTCCCGAGGCAATTGTATTTTTGGCATTTTTATAAAAAAATGGAACTTGTGTAAAAAGTGAAGGAGGTTTTTCTTCCTGGTCTGTTGTGGACAAAAACCTCTCTCAGGTTTTCCAAATTCATCTTTCCTGGCTCAGAAACATAATTTGAGTGAAACCTACCCCGATGTGTGGAACAAGAGATTTGTCAAAATGAAGCGAAATGAAGGGGATAGGGAGCTTCTAAATTCTTGAAGAAATCTTGGGAAGTAGGGAGGGATGTTAGGAAGTAGGGGAAAGTGGAATCTCAGGAATTGAGGGAGGGGAAGGGGTCCAAAAAGGCAAAACACAGGCCCAACCTAGAAAATTGCCAGGTTGTAGCAAGAAACTAGGGTTTGTGCGAAAATGAGGAATTTGGGGGATCTCAGTGATGGAAGTGTTTGATAAGGTACTTTAAGGATAGGGGAAGGTGTATGAACATTAGGATACAAGTTTTGCTGATGATTTGACCGTCCAAGAGAAATTGCCTTCAAAACCTGGGAGAGGGAAATGACCTTACCTAGGTGCAACTGAAGCATGAACAAGGTGTAAAATGACCCAGTGGAACTTGAAATGATAATGACAACCCTCTGAATGATGGTACACTCAGCTGAACGGTGGCATGGACTGACATTTGGACAACTTTGACAGGAGTAAAAGCAAACCCTAGACCTAATACCTAGTGACCAAATTATGCTTGAAGACTTACTGAAATGACAAAATTTGACCTTGACACTCTAAAACCACTTTGTAAGAGCATATTTGATCACTGGAGGAAGGCTGCAAAGGCTGACACTAACAGATGCTATGGTGGAGGAGTATGACTCCATAGTTAGGAACAATGTTTGGGATATGGTTCCAAGACCGGAGAACAAGTGAGTTGTGAGTTCCGGTTGGCTTTACAAGGTAAAGCAAGCTATTGATGGTAGTCCGGAGAAACATAAGGCAAGATTTGTTGCCTATGGTTTCTCATAGGTCGAGGGGATCGATTATGATGATACTTTTGCTCCTGTAGCAAGGTACTCATCTATCAGATCAATGTTGGCACTATCAGCATAGATGGGTTGGAAGATCCATCAGATGGATGTGAAGACTGCATTCCTCAATGGCAAGATTGAGGAAGAGGTGTACATAGAGCAGCCGGAAGGTTTTGAGACCTTTGATCATGAGTCGCATGTGTGCCGACTCAAGAGAGATTTGTACGGGCTGAAGCAAGCACCTCGTGCTTGGTACACCAAGATTGACAACTACTTCACCGGGTTGGGCTTCACAAAGAGTGAAGCGGATGCAAACTTGTACCACATCATGGTAAAAGGTAAGCAGTTGATCATTGTTCTTTATGTTGATGATCTCATATTGACAGGTGATGATCAATTGATCATGTCTTGCAAGGAGGACCTTGCAAGAGAATTCGAGATGAAAGACATGGGTCTCATGCACTACTTCCTTGGCATGGAAGTGTGGCAAAAGTATGGGGAGTTGTTTGTGTCTCAAGGCAAGTATGCGAATGAGATACTCAGGCGATTCCACATGGAGAAGTGTAAGCCCATGCAAACTCCTCTAGTAGGTAACTAGAGGAAGGAGGATGCAACTTCAGGAGAAGTAGTAGAAGCTACTATGTATCAGCAACTTGTGGGTTCACTAATGTACTTAGTGAACACACGACCGGATTTGTGCTATGTGGTGAACTAGCTGAGTCAAGCTATGGTTTAGCCTACCAAGATGTTTTGGAAGGAAGCTAAGCATGTTTTAAGATACCTCAGAGGCACATCTTAGTATGGATTATGGTACAGATAGACAGAGGGAGTGAAGCTACAAGGCTTCACAGATGCAGATTGGGCAGGGAGTCCATCAAATCGGAAGAGCACATCAAGAGAAATTTTCAACCTTAGGTCAGTTGCAGTTTCTTGGTACAACATGAAACAAGGGTCGGTTGCACTCAGCTTAGCAGAGGCTGAATGCATGGCTGCAAGTCAAGCAGCATGTGAGGCCATTTGGATGTAGAAAATTCTAGTTGGTTTGTTTGATCAGAGGATGGATCCAACTGTGATCTATTGTGATAATCATATTTGTATCAAACTCTCTGAAAATCCAATATTTCATGATAGGTCCAAGCACATCAACATTTGGTATCATCATCTCAGAGACTGTGTCGCAAGGAGGATCATGTTGTTGCAATATATTTCAACCGACGAGCAAGATGCTGCCATTTTGACTAAGGCATTGTCAACGTGTAAATTCGAGTTCCATAGAGACAGGATTGGGGTGGCAGATAATCCATTTCTTGTTGAGAGGGAGTTTTGAAATGTGGCAACAAGAATATTCCAATTTTAATTTTTCCTTGAATTAAAATTCGAATTTAGTCTCACCAACTGCTTGAAAAATAGTTAATTAATTCATCTTGAGTTAATTTGTTGGAGAAATTCAAGCTAGAAGTCTTTGTGAAGTCATGCAACATTTATCCCTTTGATTGAGGAAGTTATCCCTTAATTAAGGAGATAAGGATGAGTTATATTTGTGTTGTAATTAGTTAACTCAGTTAACTGAGTTAAGTCCAGTTAAATTAGTTCCAAATAGTTGGAGGAACTAATTGTGAGTTTAGTCAGTTAATGCATGCATGCATGAAACTAGTGTACTCTAGATAACTGAATATTCTCTCATAAATAACTCATGCATGTTAGTTCAGACAAAGGCCCAGTTGAGATTAAAGGCAGGGACAATGTACTATCAGTTGCAAGAATTTTCCTATAGGAAAATCTCTTGCATACAAAAGGAATTCATTCCTTGAGATTTGCACAGTTTTATAGTTTGTTGGAGTAGTGCGTGAGATCAATGTCACACAAGGTTACAGCTGGAGCACCCAGGGAAAACTGATCAAGGAAATAGGAGGCTTGGAGGATAGAGGAGAAGGCATATGAGTTGTCTATTCTGTCTATGAGCAGTAGTGAGGGATTATACTAAGAGCTGGATAGCTATGAGAGCTAAAGCTTTGTGTAATCCTAAGATATTTCCACTTGTATGATAATATAGATAGCAGGGTTTTTTAGCTAAGGCTTTCCCCAGAGTATTCTTCTGTGTTTCATGTGTATTGATTCTTCTTCTCTGTTATATGTGTTCTATTTGATCTTGCTCAAATTGATTAAGCTTCTGCAAGTTGGATTGTAGAAGTAGATTAAGTATTTTTCTTTAGTATATTGCATTATCAGGTTAATCTATAGTGATAATTTCTACAGGGTGGTGTGTTGGTCATGCTTTCATGTCGATTGCATATGTGTTCCTTATGCTTGTAGTCCATGTGCTTGTTGCATTTGTATGGTGTTGATCATGGTTGTAGTGATGTCATCGTGTGAATGTTGATGGTGTTATTGTGGAATGTGTCGTCATGAGTGTATGGTTGTATATGCATTTGTTATGCATGTTAGTGTATATATGTTGTTATGCATGCATTTTCATGGTTATGGTTATGCATGTATGGTAAGTCAAACATGCATTGTGAGGTCGTTGTAAGCATTTCAGGTCATCATGATGTTATTGGTATGTTATGATGCTAATGTGTTGGTTGAAATAGAGTAGGAGATGCAGATCATTAAAGTGAAGTTGCAGCAATGGACCTCGAGGCAAGAGCATGTCGTCATACAAGTTTGTATGTTGGCCATGGAGGTATGTAGGTTAAGGATTGTTATATGCATTATGGTTATGTGTATTACTTTCATTTTATTGATGTTATGGTTACATATATGATATATGCTAGTTGATTAGTGTAGTCATATTCACATGTGTCAGATAGTCATGAATGATAGTAACATGTGGTTGTATGCATTGTTGGTGTTGTTTTATGTTAGTTAACTTGATGATTATGGTATATGTCGTTTATAAATATGTTATATGTTAACTTGTAGTTAGCTTGATGATTATCTTATATGTTGTTGATGAGCATGTTATATGTTAACTTATTGTTGTTATATGTTAGTTAACTTGATGATTATGGTTATACGATTAATATCTTGATGTTATATTTATCATGCTAAATTGGATTGGCCTATGTAGATGGTTAGGGTTATGAAATTCAGGTATGAGTCGACCTATTTGTGACATTGTGTTGTACTAATCTAGACTGATCATACATATGTGATTGTTATGCATGAACAAAAAATGTTTATGAGCTTATGATGTGAACATGTTAGTTAGTTACTGTTATGGATATCATGATCTTATTTGTGTTTGAGTTGATGTGTTGTGAAGTTATATCATGCTAACGAGATTGATTGTGCAGACAAAATAGCCTCCCCTCAGATACATTAATGTATGAGTTTTCTTATGTCGTATATTCAGTGCTTGACTATTTGATTATGACATCTTTTTGGTTTTTGAGTGTTGGTTTCTATTAGGTTGTCTATCTGTTGTTGAATGTTTGATTAATCACATGATGTGAGTATGTGTCTATAAGATTGCATCAATAAATAATTTTGGTTTAAGATGCTTTTACTCACACATATGTGTTGAGATAGCTGACATGTACTTTAGTGTAAGTAGGTGATAGTTGTAGCATTATGTATTATGACTGATGAATGTGAGTTGATTGTTGATTATGACATGGTTGTTAGAATTGGTAAAGGTTGATTTTAGATATGTTGTATTGATATTTGGAACATGTAATCACATATGTGAGCAGTTTTAGGGAAACATGATTGGTATTAGCGTGACAAGGCAATAATTGATGTGTGTATATAACTAATAGTTGAGTGATGTGACAATACATAGTAAGACTCGATTGCAACAAGGTATTAAGGTAAAAGAAAAAGGATTGGGTGAGAATTACTTTTGCTATGTTTGGAAACCCTAATTCCAAATGAATGCGTGCTTGCATACATGATCTTCCTAACCTTGATTTTGTATGACATTATGTGGATAGATTCTATATTCATGAGCATGTATTTGACAGGTATATTAGCTATATTCGTCAAGGGAATTGGAGTCCCTTTAGATATGGCACACATGTGTTCAGCTATAAGGCAACGTGCATGGAATAACAAGGTAAGCTAACTGGGATATTGTTATATTTATTTATACACTGAAATTTATGTGTTTTATGGCAGTATGTTGTAGGGGATTGCATGGAAAAAGAGATTGCCATGAAATATAATAGAAGGCTCGGGTTGAGATTTCACTTGGAGGCACTAGGAACCATGGGGATGGAGTCATGGTGTCTGTTGGTAGTTTTGTGCTTTTAGTATTTGTGATTTGGTTGTGCTTTATTGCATCTTTGTTATGTCTAGTTCAAGGCCTTGCCTCTTTGTTTGCAGTGTCGTATTGTTATTGGTTTTCATGGTTTTTTCTTGCTTGCTTCTTGGTATTTCTTTTTAAGGTTTGAGTCTTGGGAATTGATTTTGGAAAGAGGAAAGTTAATGGAGTTCAGGGAGAGTTGTATGGTACCCCACTGGTGATGTAAGGCCTAGATGATGCTTAGTGCATGTATAAGGGCATCTGAAGGCAAGCATATGAAAACTAGTTAGATTGGTTGGGTCCATTGAGGTAAATGGACGGTGATAGGACAATCATGAGAAAGGTAATATAAAGGGTAAACTAAATGGATTTGAGGTTTCAGATGCCTTGGCTATGTTGGGAACTATTGTTCTCAATATTATGCATGAATAAAGGAAGTTCTCTTAAACTTGGCATTATGATATCTAGTAATTATGATGTGATCATGATTGATTTATGCTAATGTTTATATGCACATATGTATGTATGTACATTGTTATTTGATAGAGCCATTAGGTATCATGATTGTTTATGTTGATGTTTATATGTATACATGTATGTATGTATGTTGTTGTCTAATAGGGTCTCCAAGGATCATTCTAGTGGAAGAATGATTGCTTATGCAGGTGAATGGCATGAAGAGTTTCCTGGTCCTACGAAGAATCAATTGGAAGAGTATTCATGAAAAATATATGAGGTCGGTAGCATGTGGATATGAATTGATATTGTATGCTTGTATTATACCTATGTTTATGATATGATAGGTAACGTTGAAGGATACATCAACAGAATGAAAACAATGTGCTTTAAGATAAACATGGATGGCGGAGAGACACTGGAAGCAAGGTTGCTTTATAGAGGATGTATGGTTTTGGATGTGCAATGCTATTGTTGTGTATATGTTGTGCATGTTGTATATTCAATGATTGTACCTATGGTGATTTGTAATGTTGTATATGTAGTATTGTGTACATATGATGTTGTATGCCTATTGTTGTGTGTGCCTTACATATGAAGTGTTGGGTATAGATGGTGCTATGTACATGTTGGATATGTGGTGTTGTGTACATATCGTACTATGCACATGTTGGGTATGCGATGTTGTGTGCAAATGGTGTTGTGTGCATGTTGGATATGCGGTATTGTGTACATATGATGTTATTTACATGTTGTATATGTAGTACTATGTACATATGGTGTTGTATGCATGTTGTACATATGGTAATATGTACATATGGTGTTGTGTGCATGATTGTACATGCGGTGTTGTGTACATGTTGTACATGTGGTGTTGTGTGCATTTCGTGCATGTGGCGCTGTGTACATATGGTGTCATGTACATGCCGTGCATGTGGTGTTCTGTTCATGTGGTATTGTGTACACGTTGTACAGGTGGTGCGGTATACATATGGCGTTGTGGATACATTGTGAAGGTGGTGTTGTGTACATGTGATGTTGTTCACATATTGTGCGGGTGGTGCTGTATATAGGTGGTACTGTGTACATGATGTACATATGGTACTGGTGTACATGTGGTATTGTGCGCGTGTCATACATGCTATGTTGCGTGCATGCAGTACTATGCATGTGCATTGTGTAGTCGTGGTATCGTGACATGTGTATTCGTTGTGTTGTACTCTGTGTATGTATATGTATTGTGTTGTAAATTGGGTGTAGGTGTATGTATTGTGTGGTGGTGTACACCGGATACAGGCGTATGTATTGTGTTGTGTTGTACACTAGGTGTAGGTGTATGTGTTGTATGTCAAGTGCAGGTGAAAATAGTGGAAAATAGGAGAAAAGGAAGGTGAAATGTCATAGGTTGCATGTGAGGAGGAAAATGAAGGAAAATAATGGAAAATGAAGAAAATAGAGGCCTCATTGATAAAAAAGGATTCCAAGGATTAGTTGGAAAGTTTTTGATAGGCTTTGGTGAAGCTCTCTTCTATTCTCTTTCTCTCTCACTCTTGAAAACTTAGAGTTTTCTTGGAGCACTTTGGAATTGGATCAATAAAGGCAAAGAAGGCAAGAAGAAGGAAGGATCAAGCAAGGAAGGGTAGGATCAAGCAACTAGAATAGGATCCTTTGCAGGTATCGATTTGAATGTGTGATTTCCTTGTTAGATTTGGCATGTATGGTATTTCATGTGGTTCTTTGTTGTCGTGGTGTGGGTTTTTCGAGGTGTGATAGTGTTTTCAGCATAGCCTTGCCATTTTTGGATAGCCATGGTGTGATCGGGTTCTCATGTTTTGGTTGAGCTGGATTGCCAGATGGATTTGAAGATGAGTGAAGTGGATCTCCTAAAGAAAGAACACATGACCTAGTGATCCATGAACCAAACTGTGGATTGTGGTAAAGCCATTGGCCTAGTGACCCCTGAATTGGATTGTGGGTTGCTATGAATCCAAGTATTGTGTGCCTCGGTGGGCCCAGGAATCCTTGACCAATTAATGGTGGTGTTAGTGTCAGCCTTTGTAGCCTTCCTCCAGTGATCAAATATGCTCTTACAAAGTGATTTTAAGGTGTCAAGGTCAATTTTTTCATTTCAAAGAGTCTTCAAGCAAAATTTGGTCACTAAGCATTAAACACATATTTCAATAAATTTGGAATTAAATATTGGATCTAGAATTTCAAAATAACCATAAAACTCAATTCTAGTGATGTCTTTGTAATAAACTTTTTCCAATTTTAATGAAATATGTGTTATTAGGTCTAGGGTTTGTTTTCACTCTTTTCAAAGTTGTCCAAATGGGAATCCATGTCATCATTCAGCTGAGTGTATCATCATTTAGAGGGTTTTCATCATCATGTCAAGTTCCATTGGGTCACATTTTACATCTTATTCATGCTTAAGTTGTGCCTTGGTAAGGTCCATTTCCCTCTCCTAGGGTTTTGGAGGTAATTTCTCTTGGATGGTCAAATCATAGAAAAAATTTGTATCCTGATGTTCATACACCTTCCCCTATCGTTAATGTACCTTATTAAACACTTCTCATCACTGAGATTCCCAAAATTCCTCATTTTTCCACAAACACTAGTTTCTTGCCACAACTTGGCAATTTTCTAGGCTAGGCCTAAGTTTTGCCCTTTTGGACCCCTTCCCCTCACTCGATCTCTAAGATTCCACTTTCCCCTGCTTCCTAACATCCCTCCCTACTTCCAAAAATTTCCCCAAGAATTTAGAAGCACCTTATCCCCTTCATTTCGCTTCATTTCGACAAAATCCCTTGTTTCACACATCGGGATAGGTTTCACTCAAATGCTGTTTCAGAGCAATAAAAGATGAATTTTGGAAAACTGAGAGAGGTTTTTGTCCAAAACAGGGCATGGAAGAAAAAAATCCTTCACTTTTTACACAGGTGTCATGGTTTTAGATAAATGTCAAAAATACAATCGCCTCGGGAGAATTGATGCACCTCTGAAGTGACCTTGGGAAAATCAATTTTTCTCCTAGCTTGGTTGGCCAAATAACTTTCTTGATGAGTCAAAGGATAACTAGACAAAAAGATATTTTCGATGCGCTATCATGAGCTCAATTTGGAGTTGAGGAAGGCATTCAAAAGTTGACTGCAACAGCACTCTGCCTTGAGGCAACCTCATTTGGCACATTTTGACCAGTCTTGGGATATGTGATTTTTGACAAGGCAAATGAACTCCAAATTGAAAAATTCTAATTGGTTTGGAAATTAGAATCAAATACCTTTCCAACGAGCTATCCTATGCCTGATTTGGACATCGGGAAGACCTACAAAAGCCTCTTTCCAAATGGCGCTATGCATATAAGGGGCGCTACGCATATAGCTTCCCCTGCCTTTGCAAAATAACACTGGCGCTATGCATATAAGGAGCGCTACGCATTGGGCCAAAACACAAAATTTTTGCCACTGCTCTTCAAAATTCAAATTCTCTCAGTCTCCTTTTCCTCCTGTAAGTTTAAATCATCTTGCTATTATCTTTGGTCAGCGTTTGGAGTTGTTTGAAGATCGGTTGTAAGAGTATGAATGTTGAAAAACACAAACCCTACTCTCTTGTAAAGAAATGCCTCTTTAGGGTTTGAGTTTGAAGTTCTTAGAATTTGACTTTGGTGCCAAAACATTCCATACTTCATGTACCGCAACATAGAGAGGATGGTGTTTTTTGTACAAAAGAAGACCCCATCACAGCATCATAGAAGTATTTATCATTACGCGCTGATCAAGATCGTAGTGGTTCATCAGTTGGCACAACAGGGCATTACTTGGGAGGATTTTATTTCTCGTGAATTTTTCACAGCGCCACAACCACCTTCAGAGATACTTCATGATGAGGGAGAGCCTTCACATCAGTTTGACATTCTTGAGACCGAGCATATCAATGCTCCAGTGTATGTGACATATCAGCGAGGCCACAGGGCCTTATTTGCAGCTACACGACGAGTACTATCTCCACATGGCGTGGAAGGGGTCTCGCCTTCTTCTTCAGTACAGGTACAGGTACAGGTTCAGGACAGGGGCAAGAGGTCAATACATGAGGAGGGCCATTCAGGAGGTCATGATATTGATGTTACATTTAGTGATGTGGATAGGAGCTCTCCTAGCTTGAAACTGAAAGAGATCATCCAAGAGCAGAAGGCTGAGATTGACGGCTTGAAAGAGAAGTTACTGAAGGCAGAATGTCTGATCAAATATTTGGAGCAGTGCAATAAGTAGCTAGAGGATCAGCATACACTTATAGAGCTGCGACAAATCCGTGAAGACCGAAGGTTGGCCCGAAAAAGACCTGGCGATTTGACACCTGTTGAGCGGCAATTTTGGCTTGAGAGATTCAATCGACATCTGGAGGAGTTGTTGGCGAAGGCCAATAGAGACAAAGACATACTCCGTCACATGAAACATCATTATTGGGCTCGCATGCATGTCGGCAAAGCAAAAATGAAGATTTTGAAAAGGAGGTTGAGCAGAGCACTAAAATGGCGAAAGAGGCTGGATCCACTTCGAGTTTTGGCCGAGGCTTCGCTGGCTGGGCATGATACATGATGGAGGGTCTTCGCTCCGAATTTGAGCAAATTCGGAGAAATTTTGGTTCCAAAAACAGATTTTTCAGCTATACGCGTAGCGCGTCGACGCGCTCGCTTTTGATTGGGACACTTGCTGGAGGGAAACTTTGTATTTTTGGGTTTTTCATGGTAAGTTATGCATGCTCAGTTATTGCCGAAGCATTTCATCAAGTTCTGGATGATCAAAAGGCATAAAAACACCATGAAAACCACCTTGCTGCCACCTTTTGCAACAGCAGGAAGTACTTCTAGGAGAATGCAATTTTGAGGGGGCAAATGAGCTCCAAATTGGGAAATTCCACTTGGACTGGATAGCAGACATCCAGAGCTTTCCAACTAGCTATTGTGAGCTTGATTTCAATGTCGGGAAGTGCCCCAAAAACAGGCTGAAAGGTGCGCTATTCATAGAGATCAGGGTGCTACACATAGAGGTTTTTGGTCAAAATTTCATCCTCCAGCTCAGGAATTCGGCCAGTTTTCACCAGTTTCACTTCTTGATGTGATTTTTGACCTAGCTTGATGTAATTTGATGTGTATGAGGTAACTTTGCACTTATTTACCTTATTCTAGATGATTCATTCACAAAATAGCAAAAAATTAATGTAATGAATCAGTTTCCTTCTTTTTAGAGGTAGGTTGTTTTGGTCACCTAGATTCTTGCTCCATGTTTAGAATTTGTTCAAACTGCTCCTAGAAGGAGGAGCTCGACCCCTAGAGGTTAGGGAATGGGTTGGCTTGATCTATATATGTAAATTTTCAGTCAGTAGCAAGGGTTGGACTCTTGGGAAGATTTTGGCACACTATTGTACATATTTTTCATATTTTGGCTAAGGAAAGATCAGAGGTTTTGCAGCACCTGTTGGGATTCTTGTGGCTTTCAGTTCTTGATGGTGTTATCTCTCAGTTTATTGTAAGTTCATTCATGTTTAATGTATGCCATTCCCTTCTTATGCTTCTGAAACTAAATGAATGAGTAAATGAGGTTGAATCCATTGTTTACAGTGCTCTGCCTTTAAATTTGTTTAGTTTTACATGTTTTCGCCAGTTTGGAGAGGATTCATGTTCTCCTTTGCCCTCTTCAGCTCCTTGTCATTCTGATCCATCCATACACCTGATCAAATGCATCAAGACTACTGCCTACCTCGCCCCAACTCGAATTCTGCAAAGATCTGGCCTTATCCCCAGACCCAAATTTATTTTTTCCCTTTTCTCCAACAAAACTCCAAATTTTTTTTAAATCAAACCTCCCTATCCATTTACTAGCCTAAAATCAATATCCATTATAAGTCATCTCAGCTCCTTTGAAGATCTTTTGCCGAGATAGACCCGAAGAGAGCCCTCTCTTGTCCTCGTAGGGCTAGCTATGAGGCTGAGCGTGGTGTGATGTGGCCTCGAGTTTTGCCTTCCTCAGCCTGAGGCGGATTTGAGCGCTAACAGGTGGGATATACAATAAATCTTGGAGGTAGTTGCCCTTGATTAGGCCTAGGAATCCTTACCATTGAATGGTTGGATATACGGTAAATCCTAGAGGGTGGAGTCTTGGTTAGGGCCTAGTGATTTGTTGTGGATTGCGGTAAAGCCCAGAGACTGGTGTCTCAGTTATGGCCTAGTGATCCATGGATCAGACTGTGGATTGCGGTAAAGCCTAGAGACTACAAGATATGAAAATTACTCCAACAAAACCCCAAATTTTTTTTAAATCAAACCTCCCTATCCATTTACTAGCCTAAAATCAATATCCATTATAATTCATCTAAGCTCCTTTGAAGATCTTTTGCCAAGATAGACCTGGAGAGAGCCCTCTCCTATCCTCGTAGGGCTAGCTACGAGGCTAAGCGTGGTGTGATGTGGCCTCGAGTTTTGCCTTCCTCAGCCTGAGGCAGATTTGAGCGCTAACATAGTGGCGACCATACTGTGGAAGAAAATGGTTTGCTTGTTGAGGTCATTTGTTTTATGAGCTATAGACGGAGCCTGAAGTTATGCCAGGTAGCCTTCGAAACGCTTTTGCTTTGCATTAGCGAAAGTAGATAAATGTTGCTTCAGTCAATCTCCGATCTAGCTTGTAATTGTGACATTTAACTTGTTAATTACCCCAGTACATGTATCAAGTTCAGATCTGATTGTTGATGGTGGACAATGATCAGACACTGGCAAGGCTGAAATCATTCACCTGGTGACTCTAAATCATTTTCGAGATCAGATCCAAAGACTCCACTGGAGGATGATCGCGACCAACAAAAACATGAAAGGACAACATGGACAGATCAGGTATTCAAGTTGGAATTTCATCCAAGACATTTTGTTTTTTGTCATAAATTATTTCTTCTCTTTTCCCAAGAATGTCAAGAAGGCTTTGCAAAGTATACTATGCTTAAGAAAAGATCCCAGGCTTGCAGTTGATTCTTTCCCTTTGAAGATTGTGAATACCAAAGATTTGCATACCTTTGAGCTTGATCAAGACCTTTCTTCTAAATTTTGTGATGACCATCTTCAAATTGATGAATCTCAAGAGACCAAGACTGATTCTATACCTGCTGTGCATACCCTTACACCTTGTAAAATTCCAGATCGGTATAAACCTCTTGTTTTACCTTCTGTTCTCCATGCTTTCCCCAAAAACTATGATCTATACTTGCCGACGTTTGATGGTGAAAGTAAGAATGTCAACGCTGAACAACATGTGCAGAATTTTGAGTCTTTTCTAGATCTTTTTGAAGTTGATGCAGAAGATGTCAGTATAAGGCTTTTTTCTCTTTCTTTGAAAGCTAAAGTGAAGAGTTGGTTCAAAACCCTGCCTGATATGAGCATCTCAGATTTCCAGTAGTTCTTCAAAGTTTTTCTTGACAGGTGGATGATTGGACAAAACCTTTTCTTGATTGTAGAAGAGTATAACCAGCTGAAAAGACTACCAGGGGAGACAGTGCAACAGTTTTCTGCCAGATTTAACCAAGTTTATTATTCGATGCTAGTTGAGATAAGGCCTACTCCTAGATCTGCTCTCTTGCACTATCCGGGTGCCTTTGATCCGGAGATGGAGTTTCAGCTGAGAGAAAGGGATATTGCAACACTTCACGAGATGCAAAACATTGCAGTAAATGTAGAGATGCATTTGCTGATCTGACGGGCAAGGTTGAAAGAAGAAGAGATGAAAAACATAGATCCGGTCGAATCAACATCTCTAGAGGTGAAGCTTGACATTTTGGTAAGTGTAGTAGAAGAGATGATGCAAAGGCTCACCCCAAGGAATTATTATGATGTTCAAGCTCATGGCTCGCTGATTGAAGAAGAACAAGTTGCTGATCCAAAACATTTTGTTTCTTATCCCAGTTGTCATAGTGATTGTTTTGTAGATCACCTTGGCGAAGAAAGAACTGTTGATATGACCTGCATGCTTGATGATATGTTTTATACCGATGATTTGCCTCAGTTTGATCAGTATGATGATGATTATGTTCTCCAAACAGAAGCTAATCTTGCAATCAAACAAGCAGCTAGTTTGTGGGAGGAAGAAGTTCATTTTCAGCAGCTTGAATACAATGTTCAACCATCACATATCAGCTATGACAGTGACGAGGAAAGTGTAGCAAATTTTGAAGTAAGTGAAGGATCTTTGCCTTTTTGTTTTGATTCATGTCAGTTCATCAGAGACAACTTCCATGCAATCAGAAATCAACTGTCAACAAGTTTTGATTTGGACCATCTTGAGAGCAATGAAAACCTTGTTCAAGACTTGTCATATCCAGAATTGCAGCCCCGAATGCCTTTGATTGTCAAGTTGCAAATGAAGGCATGGAAGCTGACACATATGATCAAATGATACAAGAAGGTTCCCTATCTTTCTGTTTTGAATCATTTCAGCTTCTAAAGGGAAATTTGCAAAGTAAATCTTCAGTAAAGAATGAGCAGCATGTAGGCAATCATGTAATCACATTGGAACCAATAGAAAATGGGTTTCAGCAGTCTTTTCAACTTTTTCATGATCCAATAGCTGATGTTTTGGATGAGGTTTGCAGTCAAAGTCTTTCTCCATTGACTATATGTGAGCTTGAAACGTGTATTGATACAAACTTGATCCGACAGCAGTTTCTTTGTCATTTTCAGCAGAGGTCTCGTCACAAGGCTCAGATCAAAGTTTTCATTCATGGTATGAGGAAAAGAGAAGTAATCCATTGGATGAGCTAAGTTCCAATGTGCTTGAATTTCAAGATCCTTATGCAGTGTTTTTGGAGGCGGATAGAGAATTCATATCATTCAACAGATCTGTTTCTAAGTTATCATGGGAGTTGCCTTTCAGTAGTTCTCTCTTGTTGTTCATAAGTGAGCACTTGCAGAAAATTCGAACAGAAGATGGAATACTTACTTGGTTGCACTGGTTGTTTCATTTCACTTGATCAGGTGATGAATGAAACTGTTAGAGTAAGTTGTGATGAATAAGCTCCCCTTTGAGCATCATTTCCAGTTTGTTGGTTGTGTTTAAGTATCGAGTCAGTTTTTAGTTGAGTGAGAGTCAATTTGTGTTGTCAAGTCATCAGTTTTCAGTCATGCATTTCAGCTTGAGTTTTTGACTCCATTGCCCAATGGATGAAGGCACTAGTCTGCTCTCCCAAAGATCTGTCGTTCTTGGCACCTCCAAGGAGCTACCATCCCCATTGGAGCCAATGTTAGTGTCAGCCTTTGTAGCCTTCCTCCAGTGATCAAATATGCTCTTACAAAGTGATTTTAAGGTGTCAAGGTCAATTTTGTCATTTCAAAGAGTCTTCAAGCAAAATTTGGTCACTAGGCATTAGGTCTAGGGTTTGTTTTCACTCTTTTCAAAGTTGTCCAAATGGCAGTCCATGTCATCATTCAGCTGAGGGTATCATCATTCAGAGGGTTTTCATCATCATGTCAAGTTCCATTGGGTCATTTTACAGCTTATTCATGCTTCAGTTGTGCCTTGGTAAGGTCCATTTCCCTCTCCTAGGGTTTTGGAGGTAATTTCTCTTGGATGGTCAAATCATCGAAAAAATTTGTATCCTGATGTTCATACACCTTTCCCTATCATTAATGTACCTTATTAAACACTTCCCATCACTGAGATTCCCCAAATTCCTCATTTTTCCACAAACCCTAGTTTCTTGCCACAACTTGACAATTTTCTAGGCTAGGCCTGTGTTTTTCCCTTTTGGACTCCTTCCCCTCACTCGATCTCTGAGATTCCACTTTCCCCTACTTACTAACATCCCTCCCTACTTCCAAAAATTTCCCCAAGAATTTAGAATCCCCTTATCCCCTTCATTTCGCTTCATTTCGACAAAATCCCTTGTTTCACACATCGGGATAGGTTTCACTCAAATGATGTTTCATAGCAATAAAAGATGAATTTTGGAAAACTGAGAGAGGTTTTTGTCCAAAACAGTCCAAGGAAGAAAAAACTCCTTCAGATTTTACACAGGTGTCATGGTTTTAGATAAATGTCAAAAATACAATCGCCTCGGGAGAATTGATGCACCTCTGAAGTGACCTTGGGAAAATCAATCTTTCTCCTAGCTTGGTTGGCCAAATAACTTTCTTGATGAGTCAAAGGATAACTAGAAAAAACTATCTTTCCAATGCGCTATCATGAGCTCAATTTTGAGTTGAGGAAGGCATTCAAAAGTTGACTGCAACAGCACTCTGCCTTGAGGCAGCCTCATTTGGCACATTTTGACCAGTCTTGGGAGATTTGATTTTTGACAAGGAAAATGAACTCCAAATTGAAAAATTCAAATTTTTTTGGAAATTAGACTCAAATACCTTTCCAACGAGCTATCCTGCACCCGATTTGGACACCAGGAAGGCCTTCAAAAGCCTCCTGCAAAATGGCGCTACGCATATAAGGGGCGCTACACATATAGCTTCCCCTGCCTTTGCAAAATAACACTGCCGCTACGCATATAAGGAGCGCTACGCATTGGGCTAGAACAAAAAATTTTTGCCACTGCTCTTCAAAATTCGAATTCTCTCAGTCTCCTTTGCCTCCTATAAGTTTAAATCATCTTGCTATTATCTTTGGTCAGTGTTTGGAGTTGTTTGAAGATCGGTTGTAAGAGTATGAATGTTGAAAAACACAAATCCTACTCTCTTGTAAAGAAATTCCTCTTTAGGGTTTGAGTTTGAAGTTTTTAGAATTTGACTTTGGTACCAAAACATTCCATACTTCATGTATCACAACATAGAGAGGATGGTGTTTTTTGTACAAAAGAAGACTCCAGCACAGCAGCAAAGAAGTATTTATCATTACGCGCTGATCAAGATCGTAGTGGTTCATCAGTTGGCACAACAGGGCATTACTTGGGAGGATTTTATTTCTCGTGACTTTTTCACAGTGCCAAAACCACCTTCAGAGATAGTTCATGATGAGGGAGAGCCTTCACATCAGTTTGACATTCCTGAGACCGAGCATATCAATGCTCCAGTGTATGTGACATATCAGCGAGGCCACAGGGCCTTATTTGCAGCTACACGACGAGTACTATCTCCACATGGCGTGGAAGGGGTCTCGCCTTCTTCTTCAGTACAGGTATAGGTACAGGTTCAGGACAGGGGCAAGAGGTCAATACATGAGGAGGGCCATTCAGGAGGTCATGATATTGATGTTACATTTAGTGATGTGGATAGGAGCTCTCCTAGCTCGAAATTGAAAGAGATCATCCAAGAGTAGAAGGCTGAGATTGACGGCTTGAAAGAGAAGTTACTGAAGGCAGAATGTCTGATCAAATATTTGGAGCAGCGCAATAAGCAGCTAGAGGATCAGCATACACTTATAGAGCTACGACAAATCCGTGAAGATCGAAGGTTGGCCCGAAAAAGACCTAGCGATTTGACACCTGTTGAGCGGTAATTTTGGCTTGAGAAATTCAATCGACATCTGGAGGAGTTGTTGGCGAAGGCCAATAGAGACAAATACATGCTCCGTCACATGAAACATCATTATTGGGCTCGCATGCATGTCGACAAAGCAAAAATGAAGATTTTGAAAAGGAGGTTGAGCAGAGCACTAAAACGGCGAAAGAGGCTGGATCCACTTCGAGTTTTGGACGAGGCTTCATTGGCTGGGCATGATACATGATGGAGGGTCTTCGCTCCGAATTTGAGCAAATTCAGAGAAATTTTTGGTCCCAAAAACAGATTTTTCAGCTATACGAATAGCGCGTCGACGCGCTCGCTTTTGATTGGGACGCTTGCTGGAGGGAAACTTTGTATTTTTGGGTTTGTCATGGTAAGTTATGCATGCTCAGTTATTTCCAAAGAATTTCATCAAGTTCTGGATGATCAAAAGGCCTAAAAACACCATGAAAACCACCTTGCTGCCACCTTTTGCAACAGCAGGAAGTACTTATGGGAGAATGCAATTTTGAGGGGGAAAATGAGCTCCAAATTGGGAAATTCCACTTGGGCTGGATAGTAGACATCTAGAGCTTTCCAACCAGCTATTGTGAGATTGATTTCGATGTCCAAAAGTGCCCCAAAAACAGGTTGAAAGGTGCGCTACGCATAGAGATCAGGGCGCTACGCATAGAGGTTTTTGGTCAAATTTTCATCCTCCAGCTCAGGAATTCGGCTAGTTTTCACCAGTTTCACTTCTTGATGTGATTTTTGACCCAGATTGATGTAATTTGATGTGTATGAGGTAACTTGGCACTTATTTACCTTATTCTAGATGATTCATTCACAAAATAGCAAAAAATTAATGTAATGAATCAGTTTCCTTCTTTTTAGAGGCAGGTTGTTTTGGTCACCTAGATTCTTGCTCCATGTTTAGAATTTGTTCAAACTGCTCCTAGAAGGAGGAGCTCGACCCCTAGAGGTTAGGGAATGGGTTGGCTTGATCTATATATGTAAATTTTCAGTCAGTAGCAAGGGTTGGACTCTTGGGAAGATTTTGGCACACTATTGTACATATTTTTCATATTTTGGCTAAGGAAAGATCAGAGGTTTTGCAGCACCTGTTGGGATTCTTGTGGCTTTTAGTTCTTGATGTTGTTATCTCTCAGTTTATTTTAATTTCATTCATGTTTAATGTATGCCATTCCCTTCTTATGCTTCTGAAACTAAATGAATGAGTAAATGAGGTTGAATCCATTGTTTACAGTGCTCTGCCTTTAAATTTGTTTAGTTTTACATGTTTTCGCCAGTTTGGAGAGGATTCATGTTCTCCTTTGCCCTCTTCAGCTCCTTGTCATTCTGATCCATCCATACACCTGATCAAAGGCATCAAGACTACTGCCTACCTCGCCCCAACTCAAATTCTGCAAAGATCTGGCCTTATCCCCAGACCCAAATTTATTTTTTCCCTTTTCTCCAACAAAACCCCAATTTTTTTTTAAATCAAACCTCCCTATCCTTTTACTAGCCTAAAATCAATATCCATTATAAGTCATCTCAGCTCCTTTGAAGATCTTTTGTCGAGATAGATCCGAAGAGAGCCCTCTCTTGTCCTCGTAGGGCTAGCTACGAGGCTGAGCGTGGTGTGATGTGGCCTCGAGTTTTGCCTTCCTCAGCCTGAGGCAGATTTGAGTGCTAACAGGTGGGATATACAATAAATCTTGGAGGTAGTTTCCCTTGATTAGGCCTAGGAATCCTTACCATTGAATGGTTGGATATACGGTAAATCCTAGAGGGTGGAGTCTCGGTTAGGGCCTAGTGATTTGTTGTGGATTGCGGTAAAGCCCAGAGACTGGTGTCTCGGTTACGGCCTAGTGATCCATGGATCAGACTGTGGATTGCGGTAAAGCCTAGAGACTACAAGATATGAAAATTACTCATGGTGTAGGTGGGGAATACAATGGCATCAATGCTTGTTTTATGGCCTAGTGATCTCAGATCGATTGTAGTAAATCTTGGTTTCTATTGATGATGGTGAGGTGGTTTAGCCTCAGGATGCCTTGGTTGTTTCTTTTGGTTTGAGTCTGACATTCATTCTTAGAATATGGCACGAGGGTGATTGGCTGAAGAGAGATTTGGCTCAGCCAATCTATGGTCAGGTGGAACGTGGTAGTCCCATACCTTGTTGGCTTATGCATTCATTAATAAAGAGTTCCTTCTCCTTGGTATTTCATGTGTAAATGTATTAGTTAATATGCGGATTATATGGTTGTTGTTTCCTTGGCATCTCTGATGTTTATATGTTGGTTATGAATGAGTTTTATGGTTGTCATGATGTTTGGCTCATATCATGTTTTTACTTGTAAATGAATGAATAATGTATTTATGGCCTAATAGATGATAATGCAACTATTGTGATAAGGAAATGATACTTCATAGTGAATCTCAGATAAGTATGAGACCCCTATGCTTAACTATGTTGTTAAGACCTGTAGATTTCATATTTGTGATATGTTTGATGAAATGCCTGTCATGGCTAGTAGGGGTCAAGTCTAGACCTTGTTAATGTTTTTTCAAATGTATCATTCTTCTATTATGTAAATTCATTTCTAAACCTATCATTGAGTTATGGGCAGTGACCTGGGCTCTGGGCTTGAAAAAGTGGCACAAATCCTAGAGTTGCAGGCATAGCACTGGGAAACAAATCCCTAGACGCATGCATACCCATGATGTGGGAGCATTTGGAGCCTTCTAGACGCACCCTTTTCCATATCAAAGGAGTGTTTGGGGGTTTAATGGTCTAAAACTTCAGTTTGTCTTAGGGGCTAGTTACTTGAGTGGTTCAGATGGCTCTTTAGAGTTTTGTTGCTGATGTGGAAGGTATGTGTGGTGTGTTTCCATCAATTCCACTTCCTTAAGGTGACTTAGGAGGTTGAATCCCATTATAGTGGCCTCTTGTCGCATATTTAGCCCGGTTGGATGGTTATTTGGGTAGATGTGGGATGAGGGTGTTACAATGTATAACTATTTTTAGTTCCAATAGGAGGTTTGTAGCCATGAGTGATGTGTCGGTATCCTAATTCACCCTATTGGGGAAAGTAGTTTCCACCAAGAGAATTCTTCTAGGAGTCCCTTGTGGGGGTGGGGGTGTATATTTTCTTAATATGATTTAGCCCTATTATGCACATGTCGTCAAAATTATCATATAAGAACTCTCTATGGTTTTTTATCTTTCATATAATATTATATATATTTTTGGGCTACTACCTACTTATGGAAACAAGAGGTATTTTGATCTCCCTCTTGAATAAAATGGCCCTACTCATCATTGGCCACCAAGCTTCCTCCCATGCAACAAGGGTATTTCTCTTCTTATCAAGTTATACCACCCCTTGGTTCCATTCAAGAGTGTTATTGTGCAGGAAAATTTGATTAGAAATACATGATATTTATTTCTCTATGGATAAGAGCCTTGAGATAGCATATCTAGAATGTTTTGAGCGTTATTGTTTTGATAAACTAATAGTAACTAGGTTTCTCTAAACTTGAGGCATGATATCTCACTAGATCATTAAGGGGAGAAACAAATAGGGTGTGACCAACTTTGGATAGACATGATACATAAGTTTTGTAAGAATCCCACTAAGAATATCTTGATTTTTCTCCCTAATTTTCTGAGTTTGATTATTTGGTTCACTGTAGTGTTTTAACCAACATTTCAAATGAAAATTATTGTAGATGATTTTTTTTTTTCCACTTACGTGGACATATGAAAAACTATTTTTTTTAAATAATCACTCTAAAAATTGATATTCATTAATTTTTTAGTTTAAGAGACATTGTCCACTAGTATAAGCTTCCCAACAATGTAAAAAAACTCATGCACATTAATCCTCAGGAAATATCATATTGTATACACTAATTCAAAAGTATTTATCCTCAATTCCTTGGAAATAAAAAACAGTCCAATCATTACAAATATTTCCCAACAATAAGAACAACATACAAGGGTATGTTTTGGTATGGAAAAGCTGCTAACATAAATATATCAATCCCCATGTTCAGTTGAGAGGTACATAGAATTTCCCAAACCAAATCTATGTATACATTAGAGAAATTTTGAGGTCTAAAATGGGCCTCCTAAGGAATATTATAAAATAATAATGGAAATAATAAAATAAGATTAACTTACATAATCAAATTTTAGATGGAAAAAAAGAAAAAAAACTACTTTTTTCAACTTGTATTTTCAACTTATCTCCCTACAATTTTACTCAAATTTCAAGCAGGGGCACTCATTAGATGCGAAATGTAATTCCTCATCTAAATAGTACCCATGTTTCATACTTTGGATGGCCCCTACTACACAAAAATGAGAAATACATGAAAAAATGTGATTAAAATCACATTTCTCATGTATTTCTCATTTTCATGTAGTAGAGTCCATCGAAACTATGCAACATGGGTACTCCTTAGATGAAGAATTAAATTCTACATCCAACGATTTCTCCTGCTCAAAATTTGAGTAAAATCGTAGGGAGATAAGTTGAAAAAGTAGTTTTTGTTTTTTTATTTTTTTACTTTTTTGTTTTTTAATCTTTTTAATTTTTTACTCTAAAAATTGTGAATCATCCTCCATGGTTTATGTCATCATCTTGAATCTTATTGGTTCTTATAAAGTTGATTTTAGTTGTACATTTTTTTTATGAGGCCTTTTTTTGACCTCAAAATTTCGTTGATGTATGAAAGCTCAAGAATGACATATGATCAACAAGATGAGAGGTATGACCTTTGCTCAACCAACACTAGTAATATGGTACTCAAACCAACAAAATAATGAGGAACTCACCTTCTATCTAGTAAGGAAAGACGACCTCTACAGACCCACTCGACCTCTACAGACCCGCTCGACCTCTAGAAAGAATATGTTCACTACCAGTAAATAAATATAGTGCAAACCATCTAAACAAGGAAACTCATTCCTCTTATGCAGTTATAGACTCCACTAATGAATGCCTTCAGTGAAACTCCTTAGAATAGTGAAAAAATTGAACCTTTAGCTCAAATAGCAAGGGAAGCTAAACCCCAAATCATCCCTACTTCACACAATGAAACTCGACCTCTATCCTTCTTCAAAACTCGGCCCTTGAACTAGAACTTCGACTCTCACCAACTCAGAATTTCTCTAGCCCTCTCATTGAAACAAGTTCAACTCCTTGAAGGTGGTGCAGTCCTGCAAACAAACTAATTTATAATTTCTGAAGCTTCTCTGCAATAATGTAGTTAGATCTTTAGGAATAATCAAGGAAATTAGTCCAACTAGGAAGGAAAATAATGTCCACCGAAGGAGAAATACTATCTAGGGTGGAAAGAAATCCACTGAGACCAGCGAGAGGATTTAGACTAAAACCTACAAGATCAGAACTCTCTTGAGATTCTTTACCAACTGCAATAAGATATGATGGGATAGAATGATCCACCATTGAGCTCCATCCTCCTTTTAAAATTCTTCATTGATCCTTCTCCAAGCTTCTAGATCTTCTTTTAATATTATTTTATTTATGGGGGTCATTCTCTGCTAAGGAAATTTTTGCCGCCATTTTCAATAAAATAATATTTTCCACCCTTTTATAATAAAACAATATTTTCTGCTATTTCTAATAAAATAATATTTTCCCTCCTTTATTAAAATTGGGAAAATTCCTTAGTAACTTTTGCATTAAAAAATTGGGGATGTTACAAGCTAGTAGAGGTTGATTTTAAGGGAAAAGGGAGGTTGTCTTATGGCCTTATCAAGTCCAAAATGATAGACATGATACACAAGCTAGTGGGGGTTGATTTTGAAGGGAAAGGAAGGCTGACTTATGGCCTTATCAAGTCCCAAGGGATAAACATGATACATAAGCTAGTGAGGGCTGATTTTGAAGGGCAAGGGAGGTTGGATTATGACATTATGAAGTCACAGGGTGGTGTTTAAGTGATTTGATCCGTCATTCAAGAACAACCTCAACTTATGTTTGGGAATATGTTCTATCAAGGATTTCATGACTAGAAATATCTTTATCCTTTTCCCATTGAAAGCCCCCCATTAGGATATTGGTTTCCCATGTCACCAAGAGTGTTGTAGGTTCAATATAAGCATAATTGTTTGTTCAAAAAAATCTCAGAAGATGTTTTCCAAAGGGTTATTTTATGATTTATTTCCCCATTTCTCCTCACCTTTCAATATTATATCAAATATCACTGAGATTAGAATGGGGGATCCCAAGAGGCTTCTATTTGATAGTCCAAGCCAAAAATCTTGTCTACTAGTTGAAGGGCCATAGAAATATAATAGATCATTACTCTAATTTATTCTTTGGAGAAGAGAGTGCCATGTATGTAATTAGGAAATTTTACACAACTAATGAGATGATAGGGTTATTATTCCAAGCCACTAATATGCCTCGATATGGATCAATGGAGTTAGCACTCAAACTTATAGTCAAGGAATATTTTGCTAGGAGAATCTCTACATGTAAAATCTCATATCATAGTTTCTTAAATAAGATAACACATCTATATAGGTACATTTATGATTTGTGAAGGGATTTGAATTTTTTTATTTATCCCATGCCCCTATTCTTGAGGTGAGAACAATCATCTTTTAAACTCATCCGAGTCTTCAATGCCATAAGTGTTCCAGTGATGGTATGATATCATCCCCATTAGACCTCAATATCTACTTTTCATTTTTCCTTTGTTGTGTTATATTTTTATCCCAAAACATTTATGTTAGGAACTATATATGGTATCATGTTCAAACCTTTGAATGGTAGCTTTGATGTTCCCTTTATTTATTTCTTTTATTTTCATAGAGCATGGTATCTATTGTAAGTTTAATATTTTAGATATCATTTTTGGGATTCAACTGCGTTAAGTAAGTCATTCAAACGTATGACCATTTCCATGAGAGGTAGTCGTAACTGACTAATTTCTCATGATTTTTGAATAGTTCACTTAGCACTCATTGCATCGGGTGATGCTCACAGGGGTGAAGAAGTGGGATTGAAACTAGTGAAATGTGGAGAACGAATCACATAGCATCAATCATCACTTCTGGGGCTTGCACCCGATAACCAGGACTTCCCAGGAGGTCACCCATCCCAAAACTCCTCTGGCTCAAGCGCGCTTAACTGTGGAGTTTTTCCCCACAATCAAGCCCACTTAGCTTGCTACCCCATTTGCAAAACCTTAGCAAGTATTGTGCCTCATGAACCATTCAAGTAGAGATCCCTTGACTCTTTTTGAATTTAAGTATGGGGGATTTACGCAGTGCATTATATTAGATATCATTTTTGGGATTCAACTGCGTTAAGTAAGTCATTCAAACGTATGACCATTTCCATGAGAGGTAGTCGTAACTGACTAATTTCTCATGATTTTTGAATAGTTCACTTAGCACTCATTGCATCGGGTGATGCTCACAGGGGTGAAGAAGTGGGATTGAAACTAGTGAAATGTGGAGAACGAATCACATAGCATCAATCATCACTTCCGGGGCTTGCACCCGGTAACCAGGACTTCCCAGGAGGTCACCCATCCTAGAACTCCTCTGGCTCAAGCGCGCTTAACTGTGGATTTTTTCCCCACAATCAAGCCCACTTAGCTTGCTACCCCATTTGCAAAACCTTAGCAAGTATTGTGCCTCATGAACCATTCAAGTAGAGATCCCTTGACTCTTTTTGAATTTAAGTATGGGGGATTTACGCAGTGCATTATATTAGATATCATTTTTGGGATTCAACTGCGTTAAGTAAGTCATTCAAACGTATGACCATTTCCATGAGAGGTAGTGTGCATTATATTAGATATCATTTTTGGGATTCAACTGCGTTAAGTAAGTCATTCAAACGTATGACCATTTCCATGAGAGGTAGTCGTAACTGACTAATTTCTCATGATTTTTGAATAGTTCACTTAGCACTCATTGCATCGGGTGATGCTCACAGGGGTGAAGAAGTGGGATTGAAACTAGTGAAATGTGGAGAACGAATCACATAGCATCAATCATCACTTCCGGGGCTTGCACCCGGTAACCAGGACTTCCCAGGAGGTCACCCATCCCAGAACTCCTCTGGCTCAAGCGCGCTTAACTGTGGAGTTTTTCCCCACAATCAAGCCCACTTAGCTTGCTACCCCATTTGCAAAACCTTAGCAAGTTTAATATTATCTTACACCCACATACAAGAACATGTTACATCATAGAAACAACAAGAATACACATAAATACACACAAAGACTAAAGGAGTTTTGGGAAGGAATTACAACCATATTCTTATTCCAACTTCATGCATATTTATACAAAGTAGATGTAGTTGGAGCATTTGTACCCACTCCAACTAATCACTCATACATTTACCCTTTTACTAATTATTACATACATTTACTCATATATGTATGATGATTTACTTAGTCCTAAGAGGCCCTTACAACATCTCCCCCACCCTCAATGCCTTTCTCGTCCCAAGAAAGGATGCAACAATGTATTGGATATGTATTTATTATAGAAGTATCCTTAATGTAATATCATATCTTCCTCTCTATAATAGCTGCACCCATTGAATTCTTAAACAATGTATAGATTTGATATTGCTATCAAGGTAGTTCATTCGTCACTACTACTAGATGAACAACTCTCACTTTCACCAATACTTGCAACTAAACAACTTGAATATAAATGGCATATTTTTCTACAATAACAACAGATAATAAACTTACTTCCAGATTTCATTGCCTCTAAATCCTTTATGTGCTAATAAACAACTGTGCCTCTTAATATAGGAGAATCATCCTCTGATCCAATATCTTCAATACTCTTTGAATATTTGACTTCTCCATCCTCCAGGGAAAGCTTGTTAACATCACATGCAACTTGTATGTCTATATCATAGATGGTCTGCAACTCTTTCCATACCTCTATGGCAGTGTCACAATATATTAATTTCTCAATATATGACTTGGAAAACCCTCTCAATATTTCCTCCTTGGCTTGTTCATCAACTTCATCATCTATTACTCCATTCTCTAAAAATATCCATAAGTCCAAATCAAGAGATAGCATTTAAATTCGCATCCTTATCTTCCAAGTTGTATGATTTGAGCCATTAAAAAATGGAACTCCATCTGATCAAGTAATCCAATCCTAAGTCTCCATGATCCCTGATCTCCCTTCCAATTGTTAAACTGGTCCTAAAGGAACCTGGTTGTTCTGATACCAATTGTTAGAAACGGTGGAAACTAGGACACTACTAGGGGGGGGGGGGTGCAGCAGTAGTGAGCCAAAATTTACAACTCTTCATAAATTATACTTTTCAAATGCTTTAGAAATCACTCATGTAATCAATCATGTAAAGAAAAACAACATTATCATCACCAAGCACATGTGCAACATATACATAAGACATCAATCTTCTTTTTATTTATTTTTCAAATACAAGCTTCAACTTGATTACATCATTATGCCATAAGCCACTACTTATAGGTTTATCAATTGCTACTGAAAGGAACTTCTATCCTTGCTTGCTTATTAGTTTTCAATGAAAGGGATTCCTGCCCTACTTACTTATTAGTTTTAACTTAAAGGTAATATTGCCACTATTGGTTTATCATGCCTTGGTGAAAGGGATGCTTGCCCCTGCTAAAAGGGACTCTTTCCCCTGGAATTCAAGCTACCATTTGCTTGCCCTGTTGATTCATCTTTCTTTTGTTTTCAAACTAGAACCAATAGACCACTTTCTTTCATAAATAAATAAATTTTTGATCTCAACCACTTACGACAAACACCATAAACATCTTCAACAATTCTATGATTACTGGACAAATCCCCAAACAAACCAACAACATCAATCCTTTTCAATTTCTTATTTAACCATTAAAAAATCCATTCAACAATTCATTTTATGCCTTCTCAACACCTTTCACACACCAAAATTGATCTTTGATTCACCCTTGATGCATACTAACACTATGCATCTTGTTGCACCAACAAAATCTCACACACCTCTTCCAACCAACATGGTTGTACTATTGCACACTCACTTTCTATGTTGCACATTGCTTCACTTTACAAATTTGACTCTACTTAAAAGGAATTTAGATTGATATCTTTGGATAATAATCTTTAGTTCTCCTACACTTGATTTCTTGCATGAATCTTTTATTTGTGTCTTTCTCTTGCTTCAACTAACTCTTCTGAATATTCTCTTTAAGTCATCAAACTCTGCTATATTTTTTCTCTAAGAAGAACTGAGTTAAACTATTGTTTTCCTCAATTATGGTGAGTTACAGATGTTAGCATAGGTTCTTCTAAATTTGGCTAGCTCCAAATTTGGTTGAACTGCAAAATATTCCTCTAATCTCGTCCATGCCACTATAATGTTGCCAAATTGACTCATTTCATGCCTAAAGCCTGAAGGCTTTCAAATAAAAATGCCACCAAATAAAATCTATGTGTTATAATGTCCAAAGCGCTACCAATTATCTATATATAGTCATCAGATGTTTTCTATAGTCTAGCCCCAAGGGCCTCTTTATTACTTCACTTCCATGTATAAGTCTCAGCCCAAGAACTTTTATAAAATGCTTCCAAAACACTGCCAAATTCAACTCCGCGGGCCCCTTTGCACCTTACGCCCCGAGGACTTATTTTACATTACAAACTTTTTTGGGTTCTTGGTCAAAAATGCTACATACAACCTTGTCCTGGCACTTTAAGCTTGGCCTCTGGCTTCTTTTCCTTGATGCTATTTCATAAAAATCTCAGGGGTCTACCTTCTGGGGTTACGTGTGAATGTGGGTCTGCCTTTCCACCTTCTCCCATTGGTCGCTACTACCCAACTGTATCACTGTCATGTCCCAATGCACTGTCAACCCATCGTTCCTCCTTCAAAAATATTCAAAACCTTCTAGGGTCTGGTAATTGAGTTGATGTTTCCCTATGGGTCCTCCTTCTTAACCTACACACCAATCAAATGCACACTAGGCTGAGTTGTCTCTGACAATTGCCACATGCACCCGATGCTTAGTTATCCCATAGGGTCCTCCTCTATATTTTATAAACCTTTTGAGATAAATATCTTATGGGATGTCATCACGTCTATGCCACCAATGCCACATGGTCCCATCTGAGTAGTTGCATGTGTCACTCATATTTCACCCACTAGGGCACCCAGAAACACTGAAACTTCCTACCACATTTCCTCTGTATCGAAGTCACACTGATTTCATCTTTCCACCTGTGCATCTATGTCATTTCTGCAAACCAAGCACATTGCACCATTTGTCTTCAAAGAGGAGAGAGAAAATGGCCTGATCCTTTTTGTTTTATGTTAATTTCCTTTGTATAATTTTATAAGGGTCTTGACCTTTTCATAATAAAAATTGAAAGGGTCCCTACTCCATTGTTGCGTTGATGCCACATTGTCCAATCGTTTACAATCCCGGGCCTTCACCTTTTGTGGGAATTTTTGTTTATTTTGGGCTAGCCTTCCTAGGCTAAGTTGTATAGTGGGGACCTCCCACATTAAACTTCACCAGTTAAAAGGAATTTATTTTTTTGTTGTGAGGCCACCTCCACCTGTGCTAACATCATCCTAGGCAATCATCTTTGTGCACTTCTTTGAGTCATCCGAGAAGATACTCTATTGGGATGATCTATTAACAAGCTCCACCGCTAGGCCAATAAAAATGCTTGTGTTTGTTGCGTTGTCTTCTCCACTTCTGCCCGATCTTCATTTATCCACTCTACTAACCATCTCTGCTATGTTTGGTTGTGCGCCAACCTTAAACATCCACCAAAGGTCCTCTAACCAACATTAACTTTGCAATATTTGAATTTGACTAGAAATAACTTTCGATCCAGGAGGCCATTTTGGTGTTGAAATATGTAACTAGGTTTGATCTTCATAAATATGAAATGTACTTTTGATTCTTGTATATTGTAAAATGAAAGAAAATTTATTATTATTATTTTTTGAGCATGGTTTCATGCTCAAGGTCATTTTATTTAGAATTCAAGCACCCATTGAGCTCTTCTAGGTTTGTCCTAGGGTCAATAAGTCAATAGAGTCATTGTCGTATGAAGAAGACCTTATTGGGCACATTGTAACATGTCAAAATAATATTTTTTGTATTTAAAAGTGTTGAAATACCCTCCCAGCCCAAGTCAGTCTGGGAGCTAAGAAGTCAACCTCATTAAGGCATGTCATCATCCTTGGAAGCCTATATATAGGAGGGAACTTGACCTGCTATGGACACTCACTCACTTCTCATCATCTAAGCAAAGAAGAAGAAGAAGAAGAAGACTAGCGAAGAAGGAAGAAGGAATAAGGATGAAGGTTTGGGTTATTTCTCTATCTCTCGTGGAAAGAAGGAAGGTTATGGTTTTGATACTGCAATATTGAAGTTGAGGAAATTATAGAAACAAGGATGAATAAAGGACTGTTAGGTCACCTACAAGACCTAGAAGGAGAACTAACCCAAGTGAAGGTCAAAGGAAACTTTGGAAGCCCTAGAATTTATCACATGTGTGGAAGTAGCAGCTGTTGCAGGGGTTGAAAAATTCAGACCTGTAGTCGAGGCCGACATTATGTAGCTAAAGGTCAAAGTTGTGCAACTGGAAGCAATTTGACTGGGTTTTACTTGGATAGAAGGACCATATCATCAAGAAGGTCTGTTTTGGTCTTGGAAGGGTATTGGTCTTGGTCTAGAGGTCTTGGAATTCGTCATTTTAAGAATCTATAAGAATAGAAGAGATTTGTGGGTTTTCCTCTCAAGTGGAGAGGTGTCAGCCCTAGCTTGCATCCTACATCTTTTGTTTTTATGTACTATTAATCTTCTTGTTTGGGTAGTTGTTTGATGATAAGAACAACATAATAATAAGAGAAGAAGATAATAATTACGAAAAAAAAATAAAAATACATCTCAACTAGTTATCAAGTTTAAGAGAATTCATCCTAATTGCATCCCTATAGATTTATCAACATGGTATCAGAGCTAAGGTTAGCTAAGGGCATAATGAAGATCACTACATCCTTGAAGAAATCATTGAATCAATGCTCTATGGTGGAAAGTCATCTCAAGTGAGGTATAAAGGCATTTTGGAATCTCCTATTATCCATCAATAATAGTATGACCAAAAATTCTACAAAGACAAAGGGTTATTCTTAGCGCTTACAAGTACATTTGAAAATGAAAATATTTGGGTAATCGACCGTGGAGCATCAAGACATATGACAAGTGAGCACAAACAACTAAAGACCATATCAGGAGGAAAATCTTCCTACTCTATTGAACTTGGTGACAAGAAGAGATATCATGTAAGAGGAATTAGATCAACTTCGCTGGAGCTGGAAAATGGAAGAAACGTTCATCGCAATAACATTCTATCCGTACTAGGTTTGAAAAAGAAGTTACTTTCTTTTTCATGTATAGAAGATAAGGAAGATAGCGTCTCTTTTATATATGGAAAGGTTGTGGTATGGGATAAAATCTCTAGCATCGACAATGAAAATTTCATTTGGATTCGTGAAGGAAGATTCTACAGATTGCTGACACCTCTCTCTCAAGCCTTGGTTCACATTGAAGTAAGTCCATGTGAACTTTGGCATAGAAGGTTTGGACACCTTCACCACAAAATATTACCAACTCTAAATTCAATGATGAATCACATCCCTGAACTTAAGGAGGATCATGAAGGAGTGTGCAAGGGATGTGCATTAGGTAAAAATGTTAAGAAACCATTTGTAAGCAATGCTTCAAGATCAAAAGAAATCCTGGATCTTATTCACTATTATGTCTATGGTCCTATGTCTATAAAGTATCTTGGAGGTCATCTAATGTTCATTGGTTACCACTCAAGGAAAACTCAAATCTATTTTTTGAAATTCAAGGATGAAGTATTCAACAAATTTCAAGAATTCAAAGCTGAAGTAGAGAATCTTACAGAAAGGAGGATAAAGGTACTAAGATCTGAAAATGGAGGAGAATATAAATCAAAGGAAGTCATATATTTCTACAAGGAGGCTGGAATTAAGAGGGAGTTGATAGTCATATAATCCAGAGAAAAATGGAGTTGTTGGACTGATCCAGATTTAAACAAGAACACAACAAATTACAGAGATAACCATAAACACAGAGATGTAGAGGAAATAGTACTTCATTTCATTAATGTAAAATACTGAAATATGCTTACAAACAACAATGGAAATAAACCAGCTAGGGCGATGGTAGCTTATCTCTGAGAAGAGATGTGGTGGCTACATGCCTCTGAACTGTGTTACAATGAGGCTCGAAGGCCTATTTATTGTTGATAAACAATGGAAAACACTAAACATCCAAAAACCTAACCCTAGAAGATGAAACACCAAACTGTGGGCCTCATTTGGGTAAATTAGTACATCAACTTCCCGTGGTCGTAACTTTGGCATATCATCTCCGTTTGACGCGCACAATATCTCATTAGAAAGATCTATCCAAGAACTGCAACTTTTGGAAGAGCAACATCGGTCCATGGACCCATGTTGCTCCCAGTTTTCCCAAAAAACGTCATTTAGGGCCTCAAAACAGCTCCAGAAGTTCAGGACCCTAAAAATCGCTAAAAATAGTAAACTGTGCTACAATTAAGGAAACTGAAAAGCTAAAAGAAACAATGGTGGGGGTCCGGGTGGACTTGGAAGGTGGCCACCAATATCCACCTGGATCATGAACGAAAGAATCACTCAATTGAGGAAAGTGTTAGAGACATGTTATATGATCAAGACTTGCCTAAATTTCTGTGGAGTGAAGCCAAAAAGACTATTGTGCATATCAAAATCAAAGTCCTCATAGATCACTGGAAAACATGACTCCTGAGGAATAATTCACTAGGAAGAAATCAAGTGTGGACCATCTTTTAGTATTTGGTTGTCCTGTCTATATCCACATTCTAAAAGATAAGATAAAGAAGTTGGATCCTATAAGAATGAAGGGAATATTTGTTGGCTATAGTAATACTTCAAAGGCATAAAGGAAGGACATTGAATAGAAGTAATCCAATATGTGATCTTTGATGAAAGCATTGCATTCAAGAAATCAAAGGACCTCTTGATTGACTCTAATGATGAAGAAATTCCAATATTCAAAGAGGAATGCAGTAGGGAGGAAGAGGATTGAAATCATGAAGAAGTAGTTCCCAGTGAACCTGTGCAACAAGTCATCATCCCCGAGAGTAGAAAGAGACCTAATTGGTTAAAGTATGCTCTTCTAGATGCAAATGGGCATGGAGCATCCAATAATATGTTTAGGGAAATCAAGAAGCCTAAAATATATTTCAGGTTATGCAACCTATATGAAAAATTTAATTGAAGCAAAACCATCCACCTTTAAAGATGTTGTCAAACATCAAGAATGGAAAGATGCTATGAATTAAGAATATCAATAAATAGCGAGGAATGGAGTTCGAGAAATTATTCCTAGGCCTGAACAAAAATCTATGGTAACTTCCAAGTGGCCCTACAAGATTAAACATGCAGTGCATAGAAGTATTGATAAATATAAGACAATATTTGTGGATAGGATTTTTTCCCAACAATAAGGCATCACTTATGAAGATACATTTGCACCAACAACAAGGTATATGACTATACGATCATTGTTCTCTTTGGAAACATCGATGGGATGGAAAATCCATCAAATGGATATCAAGAAAACATTCTTAAATGGCACTATCGATGAAGAAGTGTATATAGAACAACCCTTGGGATTTGTAGTGAGTGATAGAGAGACACGTCTATAGGCTAAAGAAGGCAATTTATGGCCTTAAGCAAGCACCAAGGGTTTGGTATGCAAGGAGGAACACATATTTACAAAGATTGGACTTCTTGAAGAGTTTTGATTATTTGACTCTCTATATCAAGGTTGTGAGGGATGAACTCGTAATCATTCTTATATATGTGGATGACATTCTCATGACAAGTATGGAAGGTCAGATTCAAGAGTGTAAAAATCAATTGGTAGCAAAATTCGATATGAAAGATTTAGGGCTGACGCACTATTATTTGGGGTTGAAATTTTGGCAAGGACCTGATGAGATATATCGAGGTTAAGTAAAATATGTGGTCGAGATGCTGAAAAGGTTTGACATGATGGATTGAAAACCTATGACAACCCCTATGATCACAAATTTGAAGAGGCTAAGAATTTCTTATTCAAGTCATATGGATCTAACTAAGTATAGACAATTGGTTGGCTCTCTGATGTATTTAGTAAATACTTGATCAAAAATTTGTTTTGTAGTGAATATTATTAGTCAGTTCCAAGTAGAGCCCAAGCATGACCATTGGATGGCATCCAATCATATACTAAAATATCTGCAAGGAACAATCCACTACTGCCTAAAGTATGATAAAAATAATGATGTCCAATTGATTAGATATACATATTTTGATTGGGGAGGCAATGAGATGGATTGGAGAAGCACTACTAAAGGATTTTTTAGTTTTGGGTCCTCCATGATATCCTAGATGAGTAGAAAGAAAGAACTAATTTCTTTGAGTAGTGTTGAGGATGAATACATTGTAGCTTGTGAAGTAAGCAAATAAGCTATTTGGTTGAGGAATTTGTTGTTCGACTTGTTTGAAAGACCGATGGACCCTACGGTGATAAGTTGTGACAACACCAACTGCATAAGGCTGTATGAAGACCCATTGTTCCATAGAAAGACATAGCACTTAAATAACATGTATCATTACATAGGAAAGTTGGTGTAAGATCGAGTGTTATATGTCCATTGTTGAGCAAGTAGCTGACATTTTGACAAAATCTATTCCTAACAAGAAGCTTGTGTATTTGAGAGACAAGCATGGATTGGTTGGTATATCCTCCCTAGTTGAGAAGGAGATATAGACAAATCATTCTTGTCCTCACTTCGTGAAGAAATAATGGAGGATTGGGTAAGCATATGGTTTTTGATACTCTTTGAGGATGAGGTAGGGCATCCAAGAGGTAATAGTAGTTGAAGAGGAAAATCCTTAAATATGTGTTGTTCCAAGATAGGAATTGTCCTAAAAGGACATACCCTGTGAACACCCAAGAGGGGTATGTGCCTTGAGAGATGATGATGATGATGTCTATCAGTCATTGGTCTTTCCAGCATTATGATATGATCTTGTGGAGAGATAGAGTTGTTAATCAAGGCCTTGTTATGTGACAATGTTGGTTGGTATGATGCAAAGAGATAAGCTGAAATGATAGCTTATGAGATGGCTTTCCAATTTGACTCTTCTTATGGGATATCTTCAATTTGAGAATTTCCATGTACCATTATGAATACCTACCTAGTTAAGAGGGAGTGTTGAAATGGGTAACTAGGTTCGATTTTCAAAAATATGAAATGTTCTTTTGATTCTTGTATATTGTAAAATGAAAGAAAAATTATTATCATTATTATTGTAGCATGGTTTCATGATCAAGGTATTTTTATTTAGAAGTCAAGCACCCATTGAGTGTTTCTAGGGCTTTTCCTAGGGTCAAGAAGTCAATAGAATCATTATCATATGAAGAAGACATCATTGGTCACATTCTAACATGTCAAAAGAATTATTTTTGTATTTAAAAGTGTCAAAATACCCTCCAAGTCCAAGTCGACCTGGAAACTAAGAAATCGGCCGCACTAGGCCACATTGATCACCTTGGAAGCACATATACAAGAGGGAACTTGACCTCCTATGGACACTCACTCACTTCTCATTATCCAAGTGAAGAAGAAGAAGAAAAAGGCTAGAGAATAAGAAAGAAGGATGAAGGATGAAGGTTTGGGTTATTTCTCTCTCTCTCTCACGCGAATAAGGAAAGCTAGGGTTTTGATGCTACAAGATGAAAGTTGAGAAAATTGTGGAAAGAAGGTTGAAGAAAGGACCATTAGGTCACCTACAAGCCCTATAAGGAGAATCAATGCAATCGAAGGTCAAAGGAAGATTTGGAAGCCCTAAAATTTCTCACACATGTGGAACCAACAACTACTGTAGTGCGCGAAAAATTCAGACATGCAGTGGAGGCCGAAATTCTGTAGCTAGGGGTTGAATTTATGTAGTTGGAATAGATTTGAATGGGTTTGACTTGGATAGAAGGAGCACATCATCAAGAAGATATGGCTTGGTCTTGGAAGCGTATTGGTCTTGGTCTAGAGGTCTTAGAATTTGTCATTAGAAGAATCTATAAGAAGAGAAGAGATTTGTGTTTTTTCCTCTCAAGTGGAGATATTTTGGCCCTGGCTTGCAGCCTACATTCTATTTTCTTGTTGTTGGGTGTGCGTTATATTCCTTCCACAAGTACCCCCTGCATGGGGTCCGGGGCAGTGCCTTGGGATTTTTTTTTTGGACCCTATATTAGGTGGGCGGACCGACCTATGGTTTTGTGCATGGATTTCGAACAGGATTTTAGGCATGATGGTTTTCTTTCCATGGTATTTTGTAGATCCGGTCAAGGGAACTACGGTTATGTTCTAATCCAAGGTTAATGGATTGGGGTTTATGGATGCTTCGACATGTATATATATATGTATTGTAAAATTGAAAGGAATATAATGAAAAATCAATCTGGTATCCCGGTTTTTGGATCTATTGAAGCCTCGAAAATCACTACAACAACATGGGGGAAAACCCCCCAGCCAAGGACTTGAATACCGTCCCTTATCTGTTTGGAATAGTGGCTCCGATTGGATATAATGGGATTAGTTTACCAATAAAATGTGATAGGATGGATAAAGTGTTGATGACCAAAATTTAAGTGATAGGTGGGGTGGTTTTCAACTGGAATATACATATATTAATCTATCTATTTCCCCAGGGTTTTACTTATATTTATGCGATCTAGAATAATGATCCTTAGTGTATGATAATGAAGATTGATCAAACACTTACAGAAATTAAAGCTTTTTGAAACAGTTATTTGGATTAAATAGTTAATCAAAATAATTGATAAAACACATATCGCATCAAATATTGCTAAAAAATTGCTCATCTATGTATTAAAGGATGAAAATTCAAGCATGTTCAAAAGTGAATAAATGTAGAAATGTGTTAATAGAGATACATATATCAAACAATACAAAAAGAAATGACTATCAATTCATAAACAAACAAATATACATTGATAAAAGTACCTGATGTATATGACTCTACTCATGAAATAAATAGCTCTATTCTAGTATTTTTCATTAAGATGGTTTCAAAAGTACAAAAGTGAAAGCTTCCAAAGCCTTCTTCACAAAACTTCAAGACTCTGATCTAGTCATTCTACTAAGACAAGCTTCAAAAATACAAAAGTGCAAGCTTTCAAAGATTTTCTTTATAAAATTTGGGACCCTTTCTTCATAGACATGAAAGGGTGTATATAATAAAAATAAAGTATAGAAATATATATTACATGAAATATCTGAGGAGGTTTAAACAACTCTCCTTCAAATAAATGCCAGAAATACATAAATAGAAATTGTTGCAATGACAAGCTCAAGAATGTAATGGTGTCTACTCTTTCATTCATTGTCTGAGGTTGTAAATATCCATCATCGGATTGACTTCAGGAGGCTGACCTGTCCTCATACACAGTTGTCCTATATACACTGCATCTGAAAGAGTAGGAACCATATGTGTGGATGAGTCAGCGAGGCAGCCTAGCATTAGCCACTAACTGTGTGGAATCACCAGATATTTCCAATTTACTTCTCAGTCTAGTTTGGTTAGCTGTTTAGTTGCCTCTTCCCTCACTTTTGAAGTTTCTTTCCATTGTGTTTCTAGGACTCTGATATCGGGGAGACTCCCAGGTGGGCATTCCTGTATCAAGTTAGCATTGTGCAAATTATCATTTATGGTTTCAATGATATTATTTGCCGCATCGGTTGCTCTAGAAATTTCTCATTCTGCCTGCTTCAATCGAATGTTCCAATTGGTAAAGAGGATTTCCTTATGTGATTCCTCTATCCTGTGAAGATATGTTGCTCTCCCTTCTGGAGTATCTTGCCATGTTATGTATCCCAAGATCTTTTCATCAATCTCATTAAAAGTCACCCTCAGATCAGATGCTTGATTATCAATGAATCACTTGTAATACACATTGGATTGATGATAGAAAACATTTGACATAATGTTTCTTGTTGCCTCGGTAACAAAGAGTTGAGCTCTAATGCTTCCTTTATAAAATCCTCAACCTTAGGATTATCCTTCAACTGATGTAGTGAAAATTGTAGTTGTTTAATTTGGATATCCTTAGCACTTGTTTCTGCCTGATACTGGAGCTTCAATTGGTCAAAGCTCCACTATAATTGGGACATTTGAATTTTCATTTGATGATCAACATTCTATCTCTCTTTTACCAACTGCTGCTCTAGTTGCTGGATTCTCTCTTCCTTCTCTCTTACCAGTTGTCTGACTTCGACTGCCTTGTCAATAGTAGCAGATGCATAAAAACCTACAAACTGTGACAATTTTGTCAAATTTTCTGAAGGATCTATGGAGTATCCTTCCATACCACATCCATAGGTTCATTGTCAGGAATTATTGTTGATGATGGTTCCGTTCTCCTCCTTTTCCTCTGTCTTTTTACCACAACCCAATGTTTGGGACTGTAAAAGACATCAAGAGGAGGGATTTATTCCACCTTGAGGATGATTTCTGATGAAGGGAAGGCCGTGATGATCTCAACTTCCTCTATAGTGACAACTTTGTCAGCATCCCTTTAAGTAAGAAAGCTCTATCTAGTGTTTAATGTTTTTTCCATCTCAACATCTTTTTCCCCTTGTTGTCCTCTAAGTTGTTGGTCAAATTGTTTCCATGCTTCATCCAGCTGATTCTTGAAGGGAGATTCGTATGTATGTACTTCTGTAGATACATATTCCACTTCAATATCCTTGGAAACATTTTCTACTTTCTTTTCAGAATCCTTTTCTGAACTCTTTTCAAAATACTGGTGTTGTCTAAACTCTCGGATTTGGAAAGCAATATTATTAAACAGGATAGTGCCCCAATCCATTATAAAAGAATTCATTGTTGTGTCAATTAGGGGAACCCACTCAAAAGGGAACTTAGTTGTATTGGCATGCCAAAACAACCTACACATCATAGCTTCGATACAAGAATAGGGAGCAGCGAAAGACGATATAGAATACAAACCTGATTTCTCATGCTTGTGTTTGTTTGGGTTGGACCTCCATTGCTTAATTGGGTCTAATGGCACATCATTTTCGCCTGCAAATTGCTCGAGAAAGGCTTTGTCATATACCTTTTGTGGGTCCGGTATATGATACATTCTCTTCAAGTCTTCTACTGTGAAGGATCCTATAACTGTTTTCCTTGAAGTCTAGAATGTCCGATCGACGATGTTAATATTTTTCAATTATCCATTTTACCATATCAGTGTAAGGCAGAATATTGGGTCTAGCAGAAATTATATGAAGAAAAGAGATTGCAGCTTCAAAGTGGGAGGCTTCAGAAAAGGTAGTAGCATTTTTTGTTGCTACTCTTTGAATTATCTTAGGACCCTCACTCTCTAGCAATTAGTACATGGTTTCCCATGAGGAAGTTCCGCTATCGATTGTGAATGTTGTATATGAGAAAAGTGGAGGCATTTCTGTTACATCAGAAGTAGAAGATTGTGAATCCTCCATGGTTTTCTTTCCTTTCTTCAACTTATTCATCTTGTTACACAGTTCTTTCTCGGGATAAAACTACAAATTGAGAACACAGAGGAATAAAGAGAAATAGGTGTGAAATGCAAAAAAATACAAACATACAGGGATTTGAAATGACGGGAAGGAAAGTTTAAATGCGAATCAATCTATACAGGTCGTCAAATCACCTTGGGCTTTGAAATCATAAATACTATTAGAATTCTTTAATAACTGAAATCATGGCTTTCACGTGGTCATTTATTACCTCTTTAATATATCATATCGCAGAAACCTTTTCGAACAATATATAAAACTTATTTCCATATACTCTACTGATATGCGATATCGATACCACTATATCAGTTCATTGGGTATGGGAGATGTGCAATGTGATAATCACAATATCACAATCGAGGTTTCAAGAGTAGAGGAGAATGGATATGGCCAAAGGCTTTGTGCAATTGCGAAATCGCAAGACATGATGTGGCGTTATAGTGGGTGCAACAGATTATTAATAAGCACGGATTTTGTTTTTAGTTTGATTATTTTCTTTATGTGCGCCTTTTAAGAAATAACTTTATCGCAATCTGGGGAATCAGAAGTGAAACAAGCGGGGAGATTTTTGATAGTTTGTGATTTAACCAGACACGAGATGTCTATAGACTGCATTCTTTAATTTCTTGGGTCCGATTATTTTATCGCATTTCACAATGGGAATGGTCCTCATCCTTTTCTTATATCATTTTCTTTATAAGATTGTGATGCGAGAAAGTTCCGCCGTGAAGTAATTTTGTCAATATTTAAGCCTTTTAAGGAATAGGCATGCTTGGTTCTTGGGGGCTATCCTTTATCGAATCGCAAGTTTTGAAAGGGTAAAAACAAAGCGTTGTTTCTTTGAGACTTTGTGATATGCGATATCATCGAGATTTTCTTTAAGGTATGCTTTATTCAAGCTGTTTGGGCCTGATTGGATTTGTTTATTAAAAAATCAAATTTGCTGTTTCAAAAACCCTAAACTATGTTATTTTCCTATGTTTTTAAAAATTTTAAGTGTCCCATTTATTTATACAATAATTTCCTAAGAGATTTATATACAAATAAATGGGGGGGTTGTTGCACAGTACAATAATTGGCAATTCACTCGAAGAAATAGTTATCTCTCATTTATAATAATGAAATTTCTAAAACGTTTCTAAGTAAAATAATTCAGGAAAGGAAAAGTATTTTCGAAATATTTAGGTAAGTAGCATTACCCTGAATATAAAAAAACTCACTTAATCATAATTCTTTTTATATCCTCTTATATATGAAAATACTTTTTGTCTATATCAGTCTTTAATTAGTTGTAGAGATAAAGTAGGGGGCTTTTTACAATTTAGCGTTTTAATATACTCATTTGTCATAGGTAGAGCCATTGCTGCCAGCAAGCATTCATAGCTTCGACCTGGTTACCTTTTAACCATCAATGATTCAGAATCCCATCCATTTAAGAGTGCATTCTTTAGAGATAATTTCAAAAGTGTATATATATATATATTTCTTATTTATTTATTAACTCTTCTTTTAATTTTTTCATTACCTAAAAGCCATTGTCCTGGTTTGGTGACTAGAAAGTGACAATGCCATTCACTGGTTGTAATTGAACTGAACAAGCTAGCTCGTGATGAGACCCCTTATCTTTTAAGGTTAACGTATTTTTGAATTATACTCTAAAAATAGTGAAGTTAATGGATCAGAAGAATCATTGACTCAAGGGTTTTGGATGACAATTTTAGAGTTGGAGATGTTTAGTTGTAAATAGTCTTTACTTTGTTAAAGATAACATTTCTTGACTGATAATAGAGTAAAAAGATTTTATAATGTTGAGGTTTTCAAATAATTTACAGCTTCGATGGAAAAGAAAATGTCAGGGTTTTATGATACTTAGCTAATTTTCAATGTTGTAATCATTTCCTTAAGAATTCCTACTTTCAAAGCGAAAGATCAAAAATGTTCAAGAGATTTTTATTGTAAAGCCAAAAGTAATGCTATTTAACATTATTTTATAATAGAACTTACAGTAGAAGATATTATCTTCTAAGATTTTTTTTTTCCAAAATAAGCCCATTGATAGGAAGAGAATCTCTCTTTCCTAATAAATCTTGCAATATGAATGTTGATGGGCCTACTTGTTCAGTAATTTGAAATGGTCGAAGCCACATTTTCTGGAATTTAGTATGCTTTCCTTTTTCCTCATGTTCCTTGTCCCATTTAAGGACGAGATCTCCAATTTGAAAAGATTTTGTGGAAACAAAACTTGCATCAAAAGAAGATTTGACTAGCTATTGATGGTGAGTATGTGTAAGTTTGGCTTTCTCCCTTTCTTCTTCTAGTTTAAGAATTTGAGACTGTCTTAGTTGTAAAGAAGAAGAAGGTGTTTCTTTGATAAATTGGACTAGGGCTAATGAGGGAAGAGCTAGATTTGAAGGGATGATAGCCTCTTTTCCATATACTAGATTGAATGGAGAAGTGCCTATTGAGGCCTTCTGAGTTATTCGATCTGCCCATAGAGAAAATGTCAAAGATTTATGCCAATTCTTTTGGCTCTGATCAACAGTTCTTTTAATAATTCTTATGAGGTTCTTATTGGTTGATTCTGCTAAACCATTTCCTTGGGGGTAGTAGTTAGCAGAGTACTTAAGTTTAAAACCCCTCTTAAGAGCAAATTCAGTCATATTATTTCCTGAAAAGTAAGATGCATTATCAAACATAAGTGTAGTTGGTAAGCCAAATCTAGTAATAATGAATTGATTAATGAATTCAATGATAGCATCAGAATTGGCTACCTTTAGTGGAATTGCTTCCACCCACTTAGTAAAATAGTCTATAGCTGTAAGGATATACTTATGTTTCTTTGAGGAATGAGGAACAATCTCACTTATGATATCCAATCCCCATTGTTCAAAAGGTTGTTCAATGTTGACTGGTTGCAAAGGTAAGGCTGGTTTCCATTGTCTTCCAGTAGCAGTCTGGCATATTTTTCATTTCCTCACATATTCATGGGTATCCTTGAAAAAAGTTGGCCAATAGTACACATGCAGGATCTTATGTGCAGTGGTATCTCCTCCAAAATTTCCACCAGCTGGTCCATCATGAAGTTCCTGCAAAACCTTTTATGCTTCAGACTTTTCAAGGCATCTTAATAATACAGAATCATAATTCTCCTGAATAACACATCATCAATAATTTCATATCGATTTTCTTTTAATCTTAAATCGCTTTTCCTTTTGTGATTGAGTTCAGGGGGAGCATATCCATTTTTTAAATAGAAAATAAGATCAACATATTGGGAATCCAAATATTTTAGGCTTACCTCTGATATGTGTACAGTACTACCTGAGCCTTCATCTGCTAGTAGGTTGGAAACTCTGGTAAGAAACCTACACAAACCTTGTCCTTTAACAATTTTGGCTGGTTTAATCTCAATATCATATTCTTGCAGGGCTGTTACCCAATTTCCCCTTTTTTCTCCTACTTCCCTTTGCATAAGAAATTGTCTTACTACTTAGAATGAGACTATTATTTTAGTGTGCATTTTTAGGAGAAAAGGCCTAAAGTGCTTTACATATTTGAAAACAACAAAAGCTTTCTTTTCCACCTCTGAATAATTTAGTTCATCACCTTTTCAATTAGAACTAAATAAAGAGATGGATGCTTCAATTTTTTGATCATTAAGTCGAGTTAGAACAACAACATAATATGTTTGAGAAGCAAATGTATACATGATGAAGTGATTATAAAAATTTTCAGTTGCTAAAGAGGGAGCATTCACAATGGCTTGTTTGATTAAACCAAAGGCTTCCCTTTCATTATGTCCCCTATTAAATATTGAATTTTTCTTAATCATGGTTTGTAATGGTAAAACAATTTGAGAGAAGTCAGGTACAAATGTCTTAATGAAATTTATCTAACTTAGAAAGGACTGCATAGATTTTTTATTGTGGGGTAAAGAAATCTCAACTATTTCTTTTATTCTATTTGGATCAATACAAATGCCCCTTTTGGATACAATAAACCCTAAAATCTTACCTTCATCTAGAGAAAAATAATATTTCTTTGGATTTAATGAAATTCCATACTTTTTACAACGTTCAAAGATCTGCTTTAAGTCATGTAAATGGTTATTTCTCTTGTTGGAATAAACAATTATGTCTTCCAAATAAATGAAATTTTTTTTGTTTATCAGACCTTTGAAGGCTATATCCATAGCTCTTTGGAAGGTTGCCCCTGTGTTTATTAAACCAAAAGGCATTTTATGGTAGGCATAGGTCCCCCATTTAGTCCTGAACGTAGTCTTTAATCTTTCATATGGATGGACTAGGATTTGGTTATATCCTGAAAAGCCCATCAAGAAAAGACATTAGTTCTGAACCAACTACTGATTGTAGTATTTGCTTCATATTCCGTAATCGGAAATTGTCCTTCTTACAAGATTTGTTGAGATTTATAAAATCTATACAAATGTGAATGTCACCATTCGTTTTCCTGACAGGTACTAAATTTTTGAAACCCATTTTGAATGCCTGACAGAAAAGATAAGCTTGGCTTTAAGGGGTTTATTCAACTCAGACTTGATTTGAATTTTTTGATTGGGGTGAATTTTCCTTAATTTATGTTGTATTGGTTTGTCATTGGATATCATGGGAATAGTGTGTTGTATAATGAAGGCATTGTATGTTTTAAGATCGTCGTAGCTCCAAGAAAAGAAACCTTTATACTTTTTTAACAAATGAATAAAGGCTGATCTCTCAATAGGTGAGAGACCAAGTCCCAGATTGATGTTTTGAGGTTTGATATCAGTTCCAAGGTTTACTAGTTCAAACCTTAAGGTTGAACTTTAGAGTTTAGAATTAGTAACCTTCTTAAATCTATCTTTTAGATCATAAAGATCTTCAAGTTTTACCATAGATTTAGGTATGGGATTCTCTTTGGAATTTTGTTTCAGCTGATTATCATGCTCACTTTCATCAATTATCTAGTCATCATATGATCCTTCAGATTTTAAAAATCTTAGGATATATTCGTTGTCATTAAACACTTGCCAATTGGTAACATTATCGGGAATGGATGGTCGAAAAATTAATTCTATGGAAAACCTATCTGGACTATAATCCTCTGATGGTATAAGTTAGGATGCTATGTTAGCCAAAAGGTAAGCACTTGCATTTTGAAGTTTAGGGATAGGATAGATGTTGAATGCTAAAAAATGTGAAGTAAGATCCTAGACTAATGATTGGAAATGTTTTAAATGTCCAGAGAGACAATGAATGGTGTTTCTTACTTGTTTGATAACTATTTCAGAATCTCCAAAAACTTGGAGATATTTGATATCAAGACCTATTTCTTTATACAGACCTTGGATTAGTGCCTCATATTCAACAGTATTATTTGTGCATTCAAATTCTAACCTACATGCTAGCATTATTTTTTCTCCTTTTGGACTAATTAATATACAACCGGCTCCTGCACCATCATTGGATTTAGATCCATCAAAATATAATGTCCAAAACAAATTTTTAACTAATGGTTTATCTACAAGATTTATATATCTGGAAGAATTAGTTTGAGAAAAGTTCTCAATGTGGGAAGTAATAGAGTTATCGAAAAATGCGACTTCTGTGCATTGAATTTTCCTAAAAATGACTCAGCAAAGTAGTTTCCAATGATATTATTGTTAAAAACTACTAGCTCATTTTCATCTTCAAAATCAGTCACTGTGTGCTTCAAATGCTTTTCTTGGTCAATTCTGATTTGATTTGGGTTTCCGCTGTAAGGGAGCCACATGTGAGACCAATCTGTTGCAAAATAATCATGAAGTTTCTCAGACCAATCTCTACTAATAATTAAACCATAAAATATAGGAATATTAACAACTAGTATGTCAATTACTTGACAAACTTTCCAATTAGAAGAAAGTATAATGGTGACTGAATTCATTTCCCTTAAGACTTCAACTTTTGTGCTATCAAGTTGCACAATGTGAATTGCAGAATTTTGGGGTGAAACATTTCATTTGGTGCAGAATTTTCTTAGCACTATATTTGGAGAGTCCTGTGAGTCTATTAAGTCGTTGTGCAATTTTTTATTGAATATTTCATAATTCAAGAGGAAAGAGGGAGTATGTGAGTTAGATTTGTCACCAATTAAGATAGCATCGGTGGGATAAAACTTATTTGATGAATTATTGGGAGGCTTACCCATTCCTCTAGAAGCTTGGGATAACATATCAACATGAACAGGAGAAGTAGAACTGCATTCAATTCTTTCATTAATAGCTCTGCTGATGTTTAAGCTTACTGAACTCATGAAGAGAGATATTTTCCCTAGCTTTCTTCATGTCCTTCACTATGTTATATTCCATGGTATCAATGACTACCAAGGTTTTAGATGAAGATGGAGGATTATATGAGGGCGAAGTTGGTTGAGAATATTTAGGAGAAGACTTTTTATTGGCCACTTTATCCTTGGTAGCAGAGGTTGAGGGCTTTTGCTTTTAGGTTGATTGTGTTGAATCAATAGGGCCTTTACTCCTAGTGCTAATAGGTAAAGCTTCTTGCTCATATTCATCATCGGAAGTAGGAAGGATAAAATCCCACATTACATGCACTTCAACCAATTCTTCATCTTTAGTCTCATCATCAGATAATGCAATTTCTTCATCATCTTCATCTAAATCAGATTCAGCATTAGATATTGTGTTCAGAGGTTGAGGATTAGATGTCTAATTCTTCTTTAAGGATCTAAAAGGTTTCTTAGAAGAGGATTCAACTACCTGTTTCTTAATCTCTACCATCTCATTTAACATGGGTTTAAGGATTTTTTTGCAAGACTTCAAGATCAAAAGGATCCTTAGGGGGTTTCTTCTTTGATCATCCTTAAATGTAACCTTTTTCATTTTCCTATCTTCCTGGGTTGTCTTCTTTTCCAATGCAACTATTCATGTTTTCTACTAAACTAGCCTTATTGGCTCTATCCAAAAAAAAATCACTATATTGGAAGGAAGAGAAGAAATATACCACTTGATCTGGACATCAACACCAGAGCTTGATGCGGCTGGGATTTTGTTTAGCAATTTATTGAATCTGGAATTGAAATCTTTGATCTTTTCACTCGACTTAGTTTTTAAATTAGAAAGATCATTAATAAGGGATGCAATTGTGCGGTCATCACCAAATTTAGCTAAGAATTTCTCTTCAAACATGTCCCAATTAGTAATAGACCATGGTTGTAATGAGAAATACCATGAACGTGCTGATCCTTGGAGGATGTAGGGAGATAATCTTACTACACAGTCTTCTTCAACTACTCCATTAAGATTAATGGCTAACATATAATTATGGAGACTCTCTTCAATAGGTAATCCATCATCAGGATTAAATTTTGGTAGCCATCTTTCAGGATGCCTAGGTAGATCATGGATAGGTGTTGCCATCTACATAGCTCCAGGATTGGCCCATGGTCTAACCAGTGGTGGTGGTTTTTATTGTTGTCTTCCTGGCATTATTGGAGTTTGGGAAGAGGTGGATATTGAGGGTGATTGTGTGGAAGAAGAGGTAGGTTGTGTAAATAGTGTTGGATGAACCAACGCCAGTACCTTGAGAAGAAGGAGTATTAACAAGGATGAATGGAGGGAATGAAGATGTTTGTGAAGGGGAATTTGACAAAACCTCACTAGTTGATGTCTGTGACTCAGATTTCTTAGTCTTGTTTTAGAAAGAAGGAAGAGTAAAATAAAATGGAGGAACCCTAAGATTCTCTCTTTAAGAGCAAGTTAGAATCCAAGAAGGTTGCAAAGTAGAAGTTATACTTACCTCATAAGCTTTAGATGGCACAAACTTTTCTATTGAAATAGAGATTTCTTCAAATTTCTTTATTAAAGTCTGGACCTCTGGTGATTTTGGATTATAATTTGAAGAGGGTGATTTAGGAAATGTACTAGGAAATTTCAGAAGTGATTGCTCAACTTATGATCTAGAAATAGGAGTTTTAGCTGAGGGTCTAGAAGTTGGAGGTGATCTTGAGGGGAGCGACTTTTGGAATAGATTGTTAATTTAGATTGATTTCTATTTTCCATTCATAGTTGATGGCCCTCCTTCTAGCACAAAAATGTTGAAGCCTCGAAAACCGTTGCAACAACATGGGGGAAAACCATCCGGTCAGGGACTTGAATACTACCCCTTATCTGTTTTGAATAGTGGCTTCGACTAGATATAATGGGACCAATTTCCAATCAAAATGTGATAGTGTTGGGTCCCTATAATACTAGTGATTACCCCATTACTATTGTAGTTATACCCCTTATTTATATTGTTGTGCCCCTATTACCCCCATATTGTTATTTCTGTGCCCCATAGAATCCATCTATTGTTATTTTTGTGGCTTTATATTATTATTGTTATGTCGGCTGGATTATATTGTGACTCCTTAGACTCCTATATATAGAAAGGAGGTTTTGTCATTTGTATCATCCAAGAATTGTTCATTTATGTAATGTAAATGAGGTTGCCCCCTCGAAGAGGCTGAATTCTAAGGCGTTGATCTATCTTTTCTATCTTTTCTTGAACTGGTTTCATAACATTTGGTATCAGAGCTTTGGATTCTAGGGTTTCGCTGCTCCAAACAGGTCATCGTGGAATTTTAGCTATAACTTTTTTACTGTGACGTTTCAGAAGTCACAAAAAAAACCCATTTGAGAAGAAATCGCGCTGAACCTTGGGTCCAAATTTCAGAGCTTTTCGCGCGATATTTGCGGAGATATGATCTGAGGAAGTTGGTCTTTTTACAGACTCCTGAATTACATTCAAAACAGGTGACCTGGGGAAAATCGTCATAACTTTCTCTCTGGGGATCGGATTGAAATTTCGTAAGAAGGTACAGAAAGAGGACGGACTGTAGTTTCTTGTGTGTGTGTTTCAGATTCAAAGGTTGAAACACTGACTCGTGGCACGTCGTACAATTTCGCTCTGCTGAACCAGTCTAAAAGCAAGTCAATGTGGGAGATTTCACATAACTCTTCCTTGGAGAATCCAATTTGGCTCAGACTTGTGGCATTGGAAAGAGGACGTAGAAGGCTACTACAGGTAGAAATTTCAGAACTGGATGATCCGAAATTACAGAGATACATCAGATTCAATATCAGGCTTTTATAAAGTGAAAAAAGGTGTGTAGTTTTTTTTTTATTTTTTGTGTAAGCTTGGTTTAATGGAATTCAAAGGGCATAGTAAAGCATTATTATCGGTAACTGATGCCCCGAGGAAAGAAAATGCAAACAACTAGTAAGGAACCTGAAAGCTCTAGCATGACTCATGAAGAAGAGGAAGAAATGCTACATGATATATCAAAATTACAAGAACAAGTGCAACAAATGTCACGCTCACAAAAGCTAACAGAAGCTAAGATAAGTGGTGTGGAATCTAAGGTAAATGGCGTGGAATCTAAGATAAAGAGAATAGAAGCTAAGATGGATGATTTGAAGATAGATTTAAAGACAGACATGGAAGAATTGAAGAAGTTGCTACAAGAAAGGGTCACTAATGGTGAAAAGGTAGTAAAGGAAACTCATGATGAGAACAAAAGAAATGTTAATCATGATTCCATAGACTTAATGTTGGATCGAAGAATCACCATATTCCAAAAATCGATATGAGGAAGTTTGATGGCAAGGATCCCGCCACATGGATATTACAGATGGAGCAATTCTTCGATCTCAATAATGTGCAAAACACACAAAAGGTACGTATGGCAACTGTATATTTAGAACCAAATCAGTTTGTATGGTATCAATGGCTTTGCTCTCGTAAACAATTTATCACTTGGGCAATTTTTACGGAAGAATTGATAGCACATTATGAAGATACAAAAAGCAACACTTTTTTTAGCCAATTGATAAGTCTCAAACAAAAGGGTTCAGTAATGGAGCACATTGAGGAGTTCCAAAAATTGAACATAAGGGTAAAAGATATTCCAGAGGAGCATAAGATTGATGTGTTCATAGGGCCTTTAAAGGATAATATCCAACATGATGTTCACCTTTGGGAACCTGATTCATTAGAGAAGGCATTTAGGTTAGCAAGAAAAATGGAAAGCAAAATTATGGCAACCAGGAAGCATACCACTCACAACTATAAAGACGGAAGTGTTGTTGCCCCTAGTCTTCCACAACCTATAAGGTTGACACCACAACAATTGGAAGAAAAAAGAGCAAAAGGGCTTTGTTACAGTTGTGATAGCAAATACACTAAAGGTCATAAGTGTGCTGAGAAGAAATTATTCTACATAGATTGTGAAGAGGAAGAAGAAAAGGAGCAAGAAAGGTCAAAAGAAGAAGATATACTCCAGGAACAAAGCCTAGATGAAGAACAAATAAATCCGACCATATCTTGTAATGCATTGGCAGGAATTACCACTCCTCAAACCATCAAGATAGAAGGACAAATCAAGAAGAAAAAGGTAATAGTGTTGATTGATTCAGGAAGCACCCACAATTTTATTCATTGTAGGGTAGCAAAAGAATTGAATTGCTTCTTATATCCAGCACCAGAGTGTCAAGTGATGATTGCAAATGGAGGAACAATAAATTGCTCTGGAAAGTGCCATAATATCAAGCTATCGATGGGAGAATATGTATTGACTAGCCCAATGCTTTCCATTCCAATGGGAGGTGCTGATGTTGTACTAGGAGTCCAATGGCTACAATCCTTGGGTACAATAGCTTTTAATTTTCAAGAACTTTTCATCAAATTTTCTACGGAAGGAAAGGAAGTTGAATTAAGGGGTATTGCAGGGAAACCAGGAAAGATAATAAGCTCTAATAGCATGACAAAGCTTCTAAAAAAGGTCAAAGAGGTGTAATTGCACAATTATGTTCACTAGATGTTTCCACATTGGAATCATCTATTTCTCCAGATCTCCAAAAAGTCCTGGACAATAATTCCAAGGTATTTGAGACTCCAAAAGGTCTCCCACCTATGCGTAGTCATGATCATGCTATTCATCTGATTCCAGGAAGTGTTCCTCCAAACATCAGGCCGTACAGATATCCCTATGTCCAAAAAAGTGAAATTGAACGTATGGTTGCAGAAATGCTAGAGGCTGGTATAATTCAACCGAGTCAAAGTTCTTTCTCAGCTCCAGTAGTATTGGTGCACAAGAAGGATGGATCATGGTGCATGTGTCCGGATTATAGGGAGCTCAACAAGCTCACTATTAAAGATAAGTTCCCCATTCCTGTTATTGATGAATTACTGGATGAATTGCATGGATCAATTTACTTCACCAAGTTGGATCTTTGTTCGGGATATCATCAAATCAGAATGAAGATTGAAGACATTCCGAAAACGACATTTAGAACTCATGAGGGTCATTATGAATTTTTGGTCATGCCTTTTGGCCTTACCAATGCACCTTCAACATTTCAAGGTTTGATGAATTCAATTTTCAAACCATTCCTTAGAAAATTTGTGTTAGTATTTTTTGATGATATACTAATCTACAGCAAGTCTTGGAAGGATCATGTTGAACATGTTGACAGGGTGCTACAACTATTGGAGGAGAAACAATTATATGAAAAAAGATCCAAATGTTTCTTTGGAGTCCAGGAGGTGGAATATTTGGGTCATATTGTATCTCATGAAGGAGTTAAGGTAGACCCTAGCAAAATTAAAGCCATTAAGGAATGGAAAATCCCCACATCCATAAAGCATCTGCGAGGATTTCTTGGGTTGACAGGGTATTATCGCAAGTTTGTTAAGAATTATGGGAAAATAGCAGCACCTCTAACAACATTATTGAAGAAAGATTCATTTTCATGGACTCCGGAAGCAACAAAGGCCTTTGAACATCTTAAAGAGGCAATGTGCCAAGCACCGGTCTTAGCTACACCAGAATTCACAAAAACCTTTATTGTGGAATGTGATGCTTCAGGAAATGGAATTGGTGCTGTTCTAATGCAAGATGAAAGACCCATTGCTTTTGAAAGTCGTCCAATCAAGGGAAAGTTTTTAAGCAAAGCTATTTATGAGAAGGAAATGTTGGCAATACTCCATGCACTTAAGAAATGGCGACCCTACCTAATGGGAAGACACTTCAAGGTAAAACTGGATCATGATAGCCTTAAATACTTTTTAGAACAAAGATTATCCTCTGAAGAGCAACAAAAGTGGGTCACAAAGATGTTGGGTTATGACTTTGAAATCATCTACAAAAAAGGGAAGCAAAATGTGGTCGCAGATGCACTCTCAAGAAAGGATGAGGATGTGAAAGCATTGTTGTGTGCCATTTCTATTATCCAACCAGATTGGATAAACGAAGCAAGGGAGGAATGGAAGAATGACGAAGAAGTGTGGGCACTTATTTGAAAGCTACAACAAGATTCCAGTACTTCTGATACATTTAGCTGGCAAAATGATTCGTTATGGTACAAAGATCGCTTATACCTCTGTAAGAATTCCCAACTAAAACAAAAGATTCTTATGGAATTGCACACTTCTCCCTTAGGAGGGCACTCAGGATTTTTAAAAACTTACCATAGGGTTAAGAAGGAATTTTTTTGGGATGGCCTTAAATCAGATATTCAAAAGTTTTTGGCGGAATGTTTGGTTTGCCAGCAAAATAAAGTTGAAACAATTAAGACACCAGGTCTATTACAACCTTTATCCATTCCAAGCCAACGTTGGGAAGAGGTTTCAATGGATTTTAACACAGGTTTACCCAAGTCTGAGGGAAAGAGTGTCATCATGGTGGTAGTTGACAGACTTACCAAGTATGCACACTTTTGTGCATTATCACATCCATTTAAAGCCAGTACAGTTTCTACTGCATTTATGGAAACAGTTCAAAAGCTACATGGAAACCCAAAGATTATTGTAAGTGACAGAGATCCCATTTTCACTGGAAAATTTTGGACATAATTATTTTCTTGTCTTGGTACTCAATTAGCTCATAGCTCATCTTATCATCCTCAATCTGATGGGCAAACTGAGATAGTAAACAAATGTTTGGAAGGATATCTTCGTTGCTTTGTATCTGATAAATAGACACAATGGGTCAAATGGTTGCCTCTGGCTGAATGGTGGTATAACACTTCCTTCCATACAGCAACAAAAATGACCCCATTTATGGCACTTTATGGGTATCAACCACCATCCATCACATCATATTTAAGAGAAAATTCTAAGGTTCAGGCAGTGGAACATCACATTGAACATCAACAACAAGACCTCCACTCTTAAAGGATAACCTCGTGTTGGCACAAAATAGAATGAAACAACAGGCAGATCAACATCGTAGTGAAAAAAGTTTTGATGTAGGTGATTGGGTATTCCTATGGCTACAACCATATAAGCAAATGTCCCTAAAGCAAGCTAAGAAGGATAATAAATTATCACCAAAGTATTATGGTCCATACAAGGTGTTGCAAAAGATTGGTACTATGGCATACAAATTGGAGCTTCCTGTAGCTTCTCGATTGCACCCGGTTTTCCATATTTCATGTTTAAAGAAGGTTATAGGTGACAAGCTCCCAATTCAAACAATATTGCCAGAACTTGACGAGGAAGGAAAAATTATATTGGAACCGGAAGCAGTCACAGAAACAAGAACTCGACAGCTATGAAATCGATCAATTTCAGAGTATCTTATCAAGTGGAAGAACTTATCCGCTGAAGATTCCACATGGGAGGATGAGAATTTTATGCAGAAGTATCCAGAACTACTCAAGCGTTGAGGACAACACTTTTTTGAAGGAGAGAGGCATGTTGGGTCACTATAATACTAGTGATTACCCCATTACTATTGTAGTTATACCCCTTATTTATATTGTTGTGCCCCTATTACCCCATATTGTTATTTCTGTGCCCCATAGAATCCCTCTATTGTTATTTTTGTGGCTTTATATTATTATTGTTAGGTCGGCTGGATTATATTGTGACTCCTTAGACTCCTATATATAGAAAGGAGGTTTTGTCATTTGTATCATCCAAGAATTGTTCATTTATGTAATGTAAAGGAGGTTGCCCCCTCGAAGAGGCTGAATTCTAAGGCGTTGATCTATCTTTTCTATCTTTTCTTGAACTGGTTTCATAACAGATAGGATGGGTAAAGTGTTGATGACCAAAGACTAAGTGATAGATGGGGTGGTTTTCAACTGGAATATACATATATTAATCTATCTATTTCCCTGGGGTTTTACTTATATTTATGCAATCTAAAATAATGATCCTTAGTGTATGATAATGAAGATTGATCAAACACTTACAGAAATGAAATATTTTTGAAATAATTATTTTTATTAAATAGTTAATCTAAATAATTGATAAAACACATATCGCATCAAATATCGCTAAAAAATTGCTCATATATGTATTAAAGGATGAAAATTCAAGCATGTTCAAAAGTGAATAAATGCAGAACTACGTTAATAGAGATACATATATCAAAAAATACAAAAACAAATGGCTATCAATTCATAAACAAACAAATATACATTGATAAAAGTACCTAATGCATATGACTCGCTCAAAAAAATAAATAGCTCTAGTCTAGTATTTTTCATTAAGATGGTTTCAAAAGTACAAAAGTGAAAGATTCCAAAGCCTTTTTCACAAAACTTCAAGACTCTGATCCAGTCATTCTACTAAGACAAACTTCAAAAGTACAAAAGTGAAAGCTTTCAAAGTTTTTCTTTATAAAATTTGGGACCCTTTCTTCATAGACATGAAAGGGTCTATATAATAAAAATAAATATTACATGAAAGTTCTAAGGAGTTTTAAATTACCCTCCTTAAAATAAGTGAAAAAAATACAAAAATAGAAATTGTTGCATTGACAAGCTCAATAATGTAATGGTGTCTACTCTTTCATTCGTTGACTGAGCTCGTAAATATCCATCATTGGCTTGACTTCAGGAGGCTAGCCTATCCTCATGCACAACTGTCCTATATAAACTGCATCTGAAAGAGTATGAAGCATAAGTGTGGATGAGTTAGCAAGGCAACGTAGCATTAGCCACTGACTATGTGGCTTCACCAGATATTTCCAATATAATTCGCAGTCTAGTTTGGTCAGTTGTTTAATTTTCTCTTCCCTCGCTTTTGAAGTTTCTTGCCATTGTGTTTCTAGGACTCTAATATCAAGGAGAATCCCAGGTGGGGATTCTTGTATCAAGCTAGCATTGTGAAATTATCATTGATGGTTTCAATGATGTTATTTGCAGCATTTGTTGCTCTAGAGACTGCTCTTTTTTCCTGCTTCAATCAAATGTCCCGATTGGTAAAGAGGATTTCCTTATGTGATTCCTCTATCCTGGGAAGATCTGCTACTCTCCCCTCTGAAGTATCTATCCATGTTATGTATGCTGAGATCTTATCATCAATCTCATTAAAATTCACCCTCAGATCATATGCTTGATTCATCAGTGAATCACTTGTAATACACATTGGATTGATGATAGACAACTTTTGACAGAATGTTTCTTGTTTCCTTGATAACAAAGAGTTGAGCTCTAATGCTTCCTTTATAAAATCCTCAACCTTAGGATTATCCTTCAACTGATCTAGTGAAAACTATAGTTGTTTAATTTGGATATCGTTAGCACTTGTTTCTACCTGATACTGGAGCTTCAATTGGTCAAAGCTCTGCTGTAATTGGGAAATTTGACTTTTCATTTGATGATCAACATTATGTCTCTCTTTTGCCAACTTCTACTCTAGCTGCTGGATTCTCTCTTCTTTCTCTCTTACCATTTGTCTGACTTCAACTCCTTGTCAATAGTAGCAGATGCATAAGCACCTGTATACTGTGACAATTTTGTCAAATTTTCTGAAGGATCTATGGGGGTATCCTTCCATACTACATCCATAGGTTCATTGTCAGGAATTACTGCTAATGACGGTTTTGTTCTCCTCCTTTTCCTCTGTCTTTTTACCATAGCCCGATGTTTGGGACTGTAAAAGACATCAAGAGGAGGTATTTATTCCACCTAGAGGATGATTTCTGATGAAGGGAAGGCCGGGATGATCTCAACTTCCTCTGTAGTGACAAATTTGTTAGCAACCCTTTCAGTAAGAAAGCATTGTCCAGTGTTCTGGGGTGTGTTGAATGCTTTTTCCATCTCAACATCTGTTTCCATTTGTTATCCTCTAAGTTGTTGGTCAAATTGTTTCCATGCTTCATCCAGCTGATTCTTGAAGGGAGATTCATATGTATGTACTTCTGTGGATACATCTTACAATTCAATCTCCTTGGAATTTTTTTTTTCTTTCTTTTCAGAATCCTTTTCTGAACTCTTCTCTGCGTTGTTCTTTGGTCCCTATTCTAATTTATGCTCTGAACCATGTTCTGAGCCTTGTGCCTATTTCTGTCCTGAATTTTGCTCGAAATTCTGTTCTGATTTTTGCTCCGAATTATGCTCTAAACCTTGTTTCGAGCCCTTTTCTGGATCTTAGTTTGAGCCGTGCTCCTCTTGAAAAATTATTTGAGGGATCTTTAACAGATCCAAAGGGAAATTTTGTAGTCTTTTCCTATTGTACTAGTGGAATTGAGCTAGCCTTTATGGATCTAGTTTCAAAGTAGGCAAATGTTGCACTTGTGAAAATAGTTCAGCAGACTCAAATAGGTCATCATAATCATCATCTTCATGACTGAACTGTCTGATTTTCACTTGGGAAGTCACGTTTTGTGAAACTTATTAGGGTCAAACTGTCTACCAAGAATGGTGGCAAGTTTCAGGCATGTAATACAATTGATTTCAAGCGCAGCATGCTTAAAATCATGTAATGCATAAACACTACATTGGAGGGGAAAGGAAGGCCAAAGAGACTTCTTAGATTCTTTTAGGGTCCTCATTAGCCCATCCCCTACAGTTTTGTAGGAAATACACCTAGCAAGCAGTCTATCTGGGACATACAATAGGAGAACATGGGAAGGTGCTAGGATTCCATAAACTTGGACATAAGTAAAAATATCTTCTCCAAACCATTTACCTATTGGTATGAAATCAATTTTGGCCTCATCAAACAATCTTGGCACCCTTTTGTTAAAAATGGCTTGGTGGGTGGGTAACATAACTTATTGGAAAATATTATAGAAATGGGTGTGGAAATTGGATTCCCACAGGATTTTATGGTATATATGGATGGGAGTGGGATCTTGAATGGTCCATTTCCACCCCATAGTTGGGAAACTGGTAGTGAAACAGACTGCATCCATAATGTAGGCACTCATGAAAAATGGTGGGACTAGTCTAGTGGAGACATACCAGTGTTGTCTAAACTCCCGGATTTGGAAAGTGATATTATTAAACATGAAAGTGCTCTAATCCATTATAAAATAATTCACAGCTGCATCAATTAGGGGAACCCACTCGACAGAGAACTTAGTTTTATTGGCATGCCCAAACAGCCTACACATCATAGCTATGATACAAAAATAGGGAGCATCAAGAGACGATATAGAATACATACTTGATTTCTTATGCTTTTGTTTGTTCAGGTTGGACCTCCATTGCTTAATTGGGTCTGACGGCACATCATTTTCACCTACAAATTTCTCGAGAAAATCTTTGTCATATACCTTCTATGGGTCCAGTATATGATACATTCTCTTCAAGTCTTCTGTTGTGAGGGATCCTATAACTGTTTTCCTTGAAGTTTGGAATGTTCGATCAGAAATGTTAATATTTTCAATTATCCATTTTGCCATTTTGCTGTAAGGAAGAATCTTGTGTCTAGCAACAATTCTATGAAGAAAATAGCTTGCAGCTTCAAAGTGGGAGGCTTTAGAAGAGGTAGTAGCATCCGTTGTTGCTACTCTTTGAATTATCTTTGGACCCTCGCTCTCTAGTAATTGGTACATGGTTTCCCATGAGGAAGTTTCGCTGCCGATTGTGCATGTCGTATCTAAGAAAAGTGGGGCATTCTGTTACATCAAAGTAAAATATTGTGAAGTCTCAATGGTTTTCTTTCCTTTTTTCAACTTAGTCATCTTGTTACACAGTTCTTTCTCGGGCTAAACATGCAAATTGAGAACGCAGAGGAATGAATAGCAATAGGTGTGAAATGCGGAAACATACAAATGTAAAAGGATTTGAAATGACAAGAAGGAAAGTTTAAATGTGAATCAATCTATACAGGCCATCAAATCACCTTGGGCTTTGAAATCATAAATACCGTTAGAATTCTTTTTAACTGAAATCATGGCTTTCGTGTAGTTATCTATTACCTGTTTAATATATCATATTGCATAAAAATTTTCAACCAATATATAGAACTTATTTCCATATACTTTGTCGATATGCGATAATGATATCAATATATCAGTTCATTGGGTATGGGAGATGTGCAATGCAATAATCAAAATATCGCAATCAGAGGTTTCAGGAGTGGAGGAGAATGGATATGGCTAAAGGCTTTGTGCGATTGTGAAATCACAAGAAATGACATGGTGTTATAGTGGGCCCAACAGACTATTAACAAGCGTGGCTTTTGTTTTTAGTTATTTAGTTTGATGATTTTCTTTAAGCGCACCTTTTAAGAAATAGCTTTATCGCAATCGGGGGAATCAGAAGTGAAACAAGTAGGGAGATTTTTGATAGTTTGTGATTTAACCAGACACGAGATGTTTATAGACTGCATTCTTTATTTTATCGGGTCTGGTTATTTTATCGCATTTCACAATGGGAATGGTCCTCGTCCTTTTCTTATATTGTTTTCGTTATAATATTGTGATGCGAGCAAGTTCCACCATGAAGTAATTTTGCCAATACTTAAGCCTTTTAAGGAATAGACATGCTTGGTTCTTTGGGGCTATCATTTATCGCATCACACGTTTCGAAAGGGTAAGAACAAAGTGTTGTTTCTTTGAGACTTTGTGATATGCGATATCATCAGGATTTTCTTTAAGGTAAGCTTTATTCAAGTCGTTTGGGTCTGATTGGTTTTTTTTATTCAAAAATCAAATTTGTTCTTTCAAAAACCCTAAACTATGCTATTTTCCTATGTTTTTAAAAGTTTCAAGGGTCCCCATTTATTTATAAAATAATTTCCTAAGACATGTATATATAAATAAATGGGGGATTTGTTGCACATCACGACAAGATCTAGGGGAAAATCTCTGTGTATATTTGTTTTATGTTTACGGGGTTGTAAAACGGGGTTAAAACCTACATTTGGTATCAGAGTTGTTTTGGCTTCAAGGGGACACCTTTTCTACTTAGGGGTTTTTCTCGGGCCTATGGTAGACCTCGTTCAATAGGAGATCTACGAGATTGATTCGTGTGGTGAAAGAAGATGGCGAGTAGTGGAAAGATAGAGATCGATAAATTTAATGGTCAGAGTTTTGAGTTGTGGAAACTCAAAATGGATGATCTGCTGGTGGATAAATATCAGTGGATCGTGGTATATCTGGGCACTAGACCAACGAAAATGTCAGCTTAAGACTGGGTGAAGTTGGATCGAAAGGCAAAGAGCACAATACGATTGTGTATCTCAGATTCAGTATAGTTGAATGTATCAAGGGAAGCTTCAGTGAAGGCTTTGTGGGACAAGTTAGGGACTTTGTACCAATCTAAGTCTTTGGTGAATAAGCTATTCTTATGGAAAAATCTGTATAACCTGAGGATGAAGGATGGAGATTCAGTGACAGAGCATATGAACACCTTCAATATTGTGGTAAGCCAACTGTTATCTATTGATATAAAAAATTTGAGATGAAGATAAGTGCATCCGTTTGTTGTGTTCTCTACCAAATTCATGGGATAGTCTGGTTGTTGCAATAGGTAGAAATGCATCTGCCTTACAGTTTGATGAAATAATATGATCCTTGTTGTCGGAGGAGATGAGGAAGAAAAATATGGAGGGCTAGAATGGTGATGCCTTGTCTATACGACGATGGTCCTAGAACAAAACCAAAAATAAGTCCTCGAGTGGGAGATATAAATATCTAGGAAAATTTGTAAAGGTGTGCTGGAAATGCGGAAAAGAAGGGCACTTCAAATGGGACTATAAATATAAAGCTCCTGAGAAAGGAAAGGGATATGATGATTCTCCTTATCTAGAGGCGAAAACCACCTCAGATGAAGGTGGGGATGTGTACTTGGCTTCTTCTTCAAGTACACATGTAGATCATGAGGCATTGTTGGTTAACTCAGGTGCATCCTTCCACTTCACTCCCCATAGAGAGTGGTTCTGCGAGTATGAGATATATGATCCTGGTGATGTCTTCTTAGGGGATGATAGGAAGGCTAGAATCATTGGTCATGGAAAAGTCAGGTTGAAGTTGCAAGGTGGAAGGATTAGAACACTTCCGGGTGTTTTTCATATTCATGCATTGGCTAGAAATATGATTTCTATAAGCAAGATGGATGATGGAGGTGTAAAAAGAGTGTTTGAGAAAGATATCTACAAGATGGCTCGGGAGCTCTGGTATTGATGTGGGGATTTCAGATTGGAACTCTGTACAAGCTTCTAGGTAGCACTATTATTGATATGTGCAACAGTTTTGTGATTCCTAAAAGTGGAACAAAAATCTAGTGGTCTCTAGACAAAAACCATGCTATGGAATCAAAGGCTTGGACATATCGAGAGAAGGGCTTTCGTATACTTCATGGTAATGGTATGGTAGAAGGTATGTCTATTTTATCTCTGGATTTTGATTTCTATGAAAATTGTGTATATGGGAAGTAGATTTGGGTGAGTTTCCCCTTTGGTGCTAAGAGGGCGAAACAAATATTAGATCTTGTGCACAGTGATGTGTTTGGACCTGTGTCGGTTCCATCATTAGGTAAGTCTATGTACTATGTATCATTTATAGATGACTTATCAAGGAATACATGGATATATTTCCTCAGGAAGAAATCATAAGTCTTTGATAGTTTTAAAGAATTTAAGGCTCTGGTGGAAAACCAGACATGAAGAAGATAAATGTGTTGAGTACAGAAGACGGTGGAGAAGTTTGCAAGAAGGAATTTGAAGAGTTCTGTAAGAAGTGTGGTATAGAAATGCAGAAGACTACTCCATACAAACCTCAACAAAAAGGAGTTGCAGAAAGAATGAACATGGCGTTGATGGAAAAGGCAAGAAGCATGCTCAGTGTTATCGGGTTAGGACAAGAATTCTGGGAAAAGGTGGTGGAGAGTGCATGTTACCTAGTCAATAGGTCACCTTCATCAACATTGGAGGATAAGACTCCACAAGAGGTATGGACTGGTAAGAAACCCTCTCTTTCACATCTGAGGGTATTTGGATGTGATGGATATGTGCATATTCCAAAGGAGAAAAGAACCAAGTTGGATAGTAAATCATAAAGGTGAATCTTTGTTGGATATAAGGATGGTTTAAAAGGTTCTAAGCTTTGGAACCTAGAAACAAAGAAGGTTGTGTATAGCTGGGATGTGATGTTTAGAGAGGTGAAAGATGTTATTAAACATGAAGTACTACCAAAGGAAGTTGAGAAGATAGAGTTTGAGCTAAAGGAGGAAGAACCAGACTCTACAATAGAAGAGGAATCAGAAGATAAGGAGCCACAAACTCCATTTGTGAGAAGATCAGTTCGAGAAAGAAGGTAGCTAGAAAGGTATAGTCCATCTTCTTTATATTCAATTTTTTCTTTATCTATTACTAATGATGATCCCAAAAATGTTAGGGAGGTAGTAGATTCAGAGGATGGAAAAATCTCGAAGGAGGCCATGGTTGATGAAATGGCATCTTTGCACAAAAATGAGGCTTGGAATATGGTGGAGTTTCTGGCTAGAAGGAAACCCATTGAAAGAAAATGTGTGTTTAAGAAGAAGATGAATGCAAAATGAAAGGTGGAGAAATACAAAGACCAATTGATAGCAAAAGGTTATTCCCAGGTGTCGAGAATTGATTTTGGTGATATTTTTTCTCCTATTGCCAAGGTAGCTTCTATTAGATTACTTTTATCTGTTGCTGTTGCTTTTGATTTTGAGGTAGAACAGATGGATGTGAAGACATCATTTCTTCACGGGGATCTGGAAGAATAGATCTACATGAAGCAACCTAAAGGCTTTGCGGTGAAGGGTAAGAAAGACCGTTGCGGGTGAGAACACCCTAGGGCCTTGGGTTGAAAACCCCAACAGAGCGGAGGCATACAACAACAATAAATGTGCAGAAAAACAATTTAAATGCTTTAACTACCAAACTGGGAAGAAGTGTCCTTACACGGAGGTCCTATGTTTGGGTAGATCCTACAGGGTTCAAACCCTCTGCTTCTTCTAATGCCTTTGAAACTTGTAAATTACCCAAGAAAAGCATATAAAATAGCAGTGACAAAAAGCTTGTCTATGATATATACATTAGATGATACAAGAAAATGAACAATAACCCATTAATATAAGATTTATAAACAAATCACAACTTGGATCAATGCATAAACACGATAAATATCAGGAACAAAACAACATTTCTTGATTGATGTAAACTAAATAAAAGGTGGAAAACTACAACGTGAGTCTTTCTCCAGCTCCAAGCGGAACCATCATCTGGATCCATCCTATCCCGGCCTCAGTAATCTTCCTCCATCAATATACACAAGGATATCATAAGAGGGATGAAGGATATCTCGAAAGAGGAAACAAGAGTTTCCTAAAGATTGGGGAGTGCAAGAGGCACAAGGATTTCTTCAGACTCGATCAAGGATCAATCAACTATAATATCAATATCTCATCTCTTCTCCTCCTTTAGGCCTTCCCATGGAGGTTTATTTATACTTCTCAAAATTAGTTTTTCAGTTGGGAAACAGTCGGGCCACGGGCTTTAGTAGGTGAGTAATAGGGAAAACATGTAAACTTCACTTGAATTAAGGAGATTTATTATTTTTAAGTGTTTTAACACATATACACGGGTTGGATATATATTGATCCGTGTGTGCATGCTTTTAACACAGGGAAAATTAGTGTATGGGAAATAAAACACTATTTTTTAGAATTTGGACCAAGTCTAGAAAGGAAGGGTTTCGTTAGGCCATAACTAGAGCATCAAATCTACCAAGAGTGGTAAATGGTGTTATGACAGATTTCCCCTAATATATGAGGTCAGAAGGGGTACATGATGGCCGTATTAAGTGTATAGAAGGAATCATGCTGAGACCGGGGAGGAGTTCACCAAAATTCAGCTTGCCAAGCTAGTGAAAGAGATCAAAAAGAAACTACTATCTGAGGCGGGCATACCCATGCCCAGAGATAGTAAATCATGTCCGCATGTCAAGTACAAAATCGGATCCAATATGTATATAAGTATAAAGGAACTAAAAAGACATAATGGATCATCCAATCATATCCAAATAAGGACATGTCTGAATATCACATATAAAGAACTGATCAATGATGTTGAAATAGGAAGCTGATCACTGAAGTCATAAAGCTAATCCAAAAGTACCAAGTCAAATGGAGGAATAAGTGGTACTACACTACAACTCGGGTGCCAACATATAGAATGTCACTATAAGGAACTACAACATATAATGTGGATGGTGTCAACTAGAAGAAACAGGAGCAACTGACAAGTGAACCAAGAAATGCTGATTAAAACCCAAGGTCTTCACCAACTGCCAAGGTACACTTATACACAATAGGAATAGATGATCCGAAGTTGACCATGTGAGAAATCATTTGATTACTGGTCATTGATGTATACCGTTAACAAATGCGAGACTACTAACTGATAATGATGATGAGATCCAAGGTACCCAGTACAATCTAACAAGTGCGAATAAATGAGCTGTAGTCGAACACTTGGAAGAATCTATCAATCAGGAGACAATGATGTTTTCCACTGTCGATAGCAAAGGAGTCTGCCACTGATGACTGCAAACCCTAAGGTACTTCCAAATGGACTCTAGATCTTGTTCCCAGAGCAATGAGTTGAAGTTGATGGGAAAAGATACGCTAGAAGGAAGGCATTAATGCATCCTTCATCAATCTAGCGCGGGTGTAACCCAAAGGCCAATAATGTGGAAGGAATTATATGAATAAAGATGTATTACCCCAACTGAAGTACATTTCTGACATACACAAGATGTAGTTAGTGCACGATAAAAACCTTTTGAACCAACCAATAATGAAAGCTGACATAGAGGCGAGGAATCCACCAATAGGGTCAAATGGAAACCAAGGTACTGCACGAATCCCAATGTGTGATAATGAAAGCTGATGTTAAACACAAGGGAAACCACTCAGTTAAAGACCCATGATACTGATCGATGTTGAGCACAAGGTGACCTATCAATAATGAAAATAGGGCCAGGGTGCAGCTCTAGATCTGCTCTTAGAGCAATTTGTTGTAGTCGATAAGAGCAAGACTTGCTAGCAAGAAGTCAATGGAGACCTTCTCAAACCAACATGAGTAAAGGACCAAATAACTGATGTGATAACGAACATGACTCTGACAACTAGGAATGGACGACTAAAAAATAGGTCAAGGGACACCGTAGAGAGGCCGACTCAGGTTTACTTCCCTTGAATAAAAACATGACTCAACTGTGACTACATGACAACATATGATAACTTTGTATAAGTTTGTCATGCAGGAGGCATAAGAGAACTCTCCATATGATTGGAAGAGATAACCAACTAGAGGAGTACTGACTCTATAACAAGGTTAAGGCTCTCCTAAGTCAAACTAAATGCCATCCCAATGGAGGAAAGACTTATTTTTTGAGTGCTTTGTTCAAGGGCGACACAACTGACTCTCACTGCCATCAATTATGGAAATAATGTCCCGTTCCTGCTCTTTTTTGGATATATATATATCTCTCTCTCTCTCTCTATATATATATATATATATATATATATAGATATATATATTGTCTTTTTCATATTTATGAAGCTTGAAAAGGAATAAAAGAATGATATAGTATAGTGGAAAGAACGAGTGTACAAAAAGAAGATGCTCTAGTTCCCGGGAGAGGAACATTCCTATGCTCAATGCAAGGTGACGAAACTAGTCAATGACACTCAAATGAATGTTCTTTCCATGGGTAAAAGGGTGTGCCAAGTTGCAGAGGCTAAGTGATTTCAAGGTTGATTTTGCAGAGGACATGGTCAAAAGGTGGCTTAAACATGAGTCCAAGTGAAGCCAACTTAAGGCCAAAAGGTGCAAATAGTCAACATTCAATGCAGCAGTACAACTCGACACAAAGAAGCCTCTAGGGTATAAAGCCAGAAAATAGCGAAGAAGAAAGAGGATGAGTCTCCAATGCACAATTCATGGTGGGACTACAGAGGACTCCCGAGCCTACTCAATATAGCAGCATGGGAAACATATGTTAGCGAGGATCTAACTAATATGCTTGTGTAAATGTTAGAAAATTATATATTATGGAGCAATGGAACACATAAAATATTGCAGAAATATAAACACACAAAACGCATAAAACAAGAGAGACACAGATATATGTGGTTCACCTAGTTTGGGCTACATCCATGGAGAAACAACTAGTCATTCCTTTTATATTATCCAGCAAACTGAAGAGATACAACCTACAACAGATCCACTGTAACACCCTCTTTGCTGTCAATCTCCTCTTTCTTCCTCACTCAGAATACATATATGCATAGACGCAATACAATTCCTTCATATATAGTGAGGGGTTGCCTTCTAGGGAAAAAAAACCTAAATTAAACATAAATTATACCGTCAAATCATCCGCCTAATGAACGGCCCAGATTGACTAGAAATTACTAGACTTTTACAAGGCAATTTTAGACCTATTTTTAGCTTCGGGGGTGCTGCCCCCAAACCCCCTAGCCGGGAGGGATTTACCCCCCTTAACCCCGGCAGGGGGGACAAGTCCCCCCCCGCACCCACCCACATGGAGGGGTGTATAGTCTTCATGGGGTACACATCTGGCTGAAACCTTTGAATACAGAAGATAATCAGGCTCCACACCCAACAATCTCCCACTTGGAGACTGATTATAGCAACTCCACCGCTGCTTTATTTGCTAGACAATAACTCCACTTTGGACCTTAGCTGTTTCTCATCTTCTTCATCATACTTGAAGACCAATTGAAACTAAGCAGATTCTCAGTTTCTCCCTGGTTACAACTTTTGTTAACATATCTGTAGGATTCTGGCTAGTGTGTATCTTTTCCAGCTTCAACTGTCGATCTTCCAATGCTGACCATATGAAATGGTACTTGAGCTATATATGTTTAGTCTTGGAATGAAATGCAGAGTTCTTTACAAGATGTATGGCACTCTGGCTGTCACTGTATAACCTGCCTAACTCTTGCTTCTTGCCCAATTCATCCAGAAACCTTTGTAACCAAATCATTTCTTTACTAGCCTTTGTAGCAGCAACATACTCTGCTTCTGTTGTTGAAAGTGCAACAACACTTTGGATTTTTGAAACCCAACTGACAGTTGTTCCACCTACAGTAAACACATACCCTATTGTGCTCCTCCTGTTATCTCTATCACCTACCATATCTGCATCAACATATCCTTGTAGAGCAATGTTTGAACCACCAAAGAATAATGATTGATTTGTGGTACCTCTCAAATACCTAAGAATCCACTTCAGTGCTATCCAATGTTCTTTTACTGGATCGTTCATGTACCTGCTTACAACTCCTACTGCATGTGCAATATCAGGCCTTGTGCAGACCATTGCATACATTAAGCTTCCAACTACTAATGCATATGGAACTTTAGACATATGAGCCATTTCTTCCCCAGCCTTGGGACACGTCTCCTTACTTAATTTGAAATGGCTAGCCAAAGGTATACTAACTGGTTTTGCATTCTACATATTAAACCTTTTCAACACCTTTTCTATGTACTCACTTTGAGACAATGTTAATTTGCGATTCTTCCTGTCTCTAGTTATTCTCATACCAAGGATTTGTTTTACAGCTCCCAAATCCTTCATTGCAAATGAATTTGCCAATTTCCTTTTGAGCATATTTATTTTCTACATGTTAGAACCTGCAACAAGCATGCCATCTACATACAATAACAATATAATATAGTTGCCATCATGTTGCCTTTTGAGATAAACAAAATGATCAGAGTGACATCTAGTATAACCTTGTTCAGACATAAACCTGTCAAATTTTAGATACCACTGCCTTGGAGCCTGTTTTAAGCCATACAAGCTCTTCTTCAACCTGAACACTAGTTTCTCCTTCCCTTTTACCTCATATCCTTGTGGCTGCTGCATATTTATCTCTTCCTCCAAATCCCCATGGAGAAAGACTGTCTTTACATTTAACTGCTCAAGATGCCAATATTCAACTGCTACTAGACTTAAAATAGTTCTGATTGAAGTCATTTTAACAACAGGAGAAAATATTTCATCAAAATCAATACCTTTCTTCTGTGCAAACCCCTTCACAAAAAGTCTAGCTTTGTACTTCTGTTTTCCTCCATCTTCTTCCTTTAGCTTGTAAACCCATTTATTCTGCAATGCTGTTTTACCTGTAGGCAACCTGACTAAGTCCCAAGTCTGGTTATGTGCTAAGGAGTCCATCTCTTCTTTCATGGCTTGCTCCCACTTCTTCCTAGTTTCTACTTGCACTGCTTCTTCATAACATTCTGGTTCACCAGAATCAGTCAACAATACATAATATAATGAAGGAGAGTATCGTTCAGGGGGTCTACTTATCCTGGTAGATCTTCTAACACCACTTTCAGGTGTTTGAAGTGCTTGTTGCTGTTGTGGTTGTTGTTTTGGCTGTTGATCATTATGATTTTCAGGCACCATCACTTTTCCTGTGATATCGTCAAGCACTGTGTATTCTCTGTTTTCTTTTTCTTGTTTCTTTTCCTGCAACTAATTCTTATACAAGACCTTTTCATTGAATATTACATCTTTGCTCCTAATGATTTTGTAATTTTCATAATCATATAAGCGATAACAAAAATCATTAACACCATATCCAATAAAGGTACATTTCTTGATTTTGCCTCAAGCTTTGTTTTATTTTCTTTGTTAATGTGGACAAAGGCTTCACAACCAAAAGTCTTTAAAAATGAGTAGTTTACCTTTTTACTTGTCCATGCCTCCTCTGGAATACCACCATCCAAGGAACTTGAAGGCCCTTTGTTTATTAGATAAACATCAGTATCTACAGCATTTGCCCAAACTTGTAAAGGCAATCCTGCATGCAATCTCATGCACCTTGCACGTTCCATGATTGTCCTGTTCATCCTTTCTGACACACCATTTTCTTGTGGTGTTCCTGGAACTGTCTTCTCTGCGAATTCCATTCTTTGAACAATACCTATCAAACTCTTTGCTGCAATATTCACCTCCATTATCTGATCTGAGACACTTCAACCTTTTCCATGTCTCATTTTCAACCAAAGCTTTCCATTCCTTGAAAGTATCAAATACATCAGATTTATTTTGAATACAATAAATCCAGGTTTTTCTAGTTGCATCATCAATAAAAGTAACATAATAATGAGAGCCACCAAGAGATGATACCTGAGTAGGTCCCCATACATCTGTATGCACAAGATCTAATTTTTCGCTCTTCTTTTCTTTCCCAACTCTAACGAATCTGACTCTCTTCTGTTTTCCGTAAACACAATTCTCACAGAATTTTAAATCAACATGCTTCAAACTTGGTAACAAATTTCTTGAGTGAAGAATCTGCATCCCCTTCTCACTCATGTGCCCGAGCCTATGATGCCACAATGTCGTATCTTCTCCTTTAGAGGTTAAATCATTAACAGAATTAGAAATACCATTGCATAAATACAATGTACCAAACTTTTCTCCTTTCGCTATTACCAGGGATCCTTTAGTGACCTTCCAGGTTTTATCTGTGAAAGTAGTTACGAAACCTTCACCTCCCAACTGCCCTGTTGAAATTAGATTTTTCTTTAGATATGGAACATGCCTTACCTTCTTCAATAGCCACTGATTTCCATTTTGCTATTTTATGAAAACTGTACCCATTCCAACGATTTTACAGGGTTTATCATCACCCAATAGAACTTGTCCAAAATCAACATAATCATGAAAATGTTTCTTATCAGGTGTGGCATGGAATGAGGCCCCTGAATCTATCACACAAGCATCAATAATATTTTCTAGTGAAAGAATCAAAGCATCTTGCAACACATCACCTGTTACATTCGCTTCATGATTAGTTTCTTGCTGCGCATCTCCTTCTTTTCCCTTCCGAGACTTGCAGTATTTCTTCAGGTGTCCTTTCTTCCTGCATTTCCAGCACACTATCCCCGATCTGGACTTGGATTTTCCTTTTCTTGACTTACTGCGATATCCTGGGCTCTTTCCGCTTTCCATTTTTCTTCCCCTAGTCTTTGCAGTCAAAGCATTACCTAATGTCTCACTTGAGCTTTTCCGTCGCATTTCCTCACTAAGGATTGCACCAATAACATCATCAAAATTTAAAGTACTAGATCTAGAGACAGAGTTACTAACGACCATAACTAAACCATTCCAACTTTCTGGCAATGAGCACAGAAATAACAAAGCCCTAACTTCATCATCAAAATTTACCCCTACAGAACTTAACTGAATTGTAGCTATATTAAAATCATTTAAATGATCTGCAACAGATCCACCTTCTGACATCTTCATATTAAATAAATGCTTCATAAGAAATACCTTATTTGAGGCCGAGGGTTTTTCATATAGTTTGGCCAATGCCAACATTAAACCCTGTGTTGTCGTTTCCTTTGAAATATTAAAAGCTACCGACGCCGCTAGGCACAACGTATTGTTCCAAGTGCCTTTCTGTCTAGAATATCCTATTCTGTGTCTGTCATACTCTTCGGCTTCTTTGTCTTTCCGCCGAATGGTAGGTACAAATCTCTCTGATACAAATAATCTTCCATCTGCATCTTCCATAGCTGGTATTTTTGGCCATTGAATTTTTCGACCCTAAACCTACCATCTTCTGCCATTGCTCCCACTTGAACCAGGAATCCTTCTCTCCTACGAGTTTATCAACCAAATAGACCTTCGGCTCTGATACCAATTGTTAGAAAATTATATATTACGGAGCAATGGAACACATAAAATATTGAAAAAATATAAAAACAAAAAATGCATAAAACAAGAGAGACACAGATATACGTGGTTCACCCAGTTTGGGCTACATCCACAAATAAACAACCAGTCATTCCTTTTATATTATCCAACAAACTGAAGAGATACAACCTATAGCAGATCCGCCGTAACACCCTCTTTGCTCTCAATCTCCTCTCTCTTCCTCACTCAGAATACAGATATGCATAGACGCAATACAATTCCCTCATATATAGTGAGGGGTTGCCTTCTAGGGGAAAAAACCCTAAATTAAACATAACTTCTACTATCAGATCATCCGCTTAATGAACGACCCATATTGACTAGAAATTACTAGACTTTTACAAGGAAAATTTACATCTATTTTTAGCTTCAGGGGCGTTGCCCCCGAACCCTCGCCGGGGGACCATTGGCCCTTGGACCCCCCAGCTGGGGGGGATTTACCCCCCCGGACCCTCGCAGGGGGGACAAGTCCCCCCCTGCACCCCCCCGCATGGAGGGATGTACAGTCTTCCTAGGGTATACATCTGGCTGAAACCTTTGAATACAGAAGATAATCAGGCTCCACACCCAATAGTAAAGGTTGGCTCTACCATCATATCATGATTTTATGAGTTGGCGAGTGAAAATGGTTTATGAATCAAGACATGATGGGGTCAACCCTATGGCAAAAAAATATCGCAGTATGGAGGCTAGTATGCAAAATGCAGTAGAAAGTGATATTCCCTAACCTATATTCCAGTAAGAAAGTGATACCTGCCATGACGGGTCTGCAGTCATGGGACCGAAGAAATTTCTCAAAAAATCTCCAAAATATCCTATAAAAACAACTGATCCCAACACTCGAAGCCAAAAGGTCAAAAAGCCCACAAAAGCAAAACCAACTTTAGAAAAAATAATTTTCATTTTTCAACCTATATAAGGACTTTTGGACTCATAGTTTTCTCATTTGTTTTTTGAGCAAGGAGCTATGGAGAAAAACCCAAGCAAGCTTCCTCCATCAAATTCAACCATTCAAATTGCTTCGAATCTTCCATGTAACCCTCAAATAATACTTTTTATTATTTTTGATGCCTTTTAGATGTTTTTTTCATAAATTTGACTATAATAAATTATGTTTAAAGTTTTCGCTCTATGTACAACTGGGTTGGATATAGGTAACCCACGTATAGGAAGGTCCTATACGCGACTGTGTTAATAACGAACCCGTGTGTGCGCGAGTTTAAAATTAAAAACACGGATTTAATGATTTAAAACATCTTTTTTTTTGCAGGATGACAATTACCTGGAATGAAAGAGAGCACAGTGCCATTGATAACCAAGTGATGGAGGATCAAAACACATTAGATGCTTTGAGAGGATGCGGTTTGTTAAAATTCTTCAAAATGCCAAACATGAAGGCAAATACTGGATTGCTTGAGTTGCTAATCCACTACTGGAGTGCAAAAGAAGATGCATTCATGATTGATCAGATGCCCTTGAGGATCGAAATAGAGGACATCTATTTCATTACAGATCTTTCCCGCAGGTGGGAGAGGGTACACTCAACTGGAAGGATGAGAGGTAGTCTTAGTGTAGAAGACCACATCCGTATATATTGTCCTGGAAACCCCGAAAAGGTTGGAATTTAGATTCAAATCAAGTATCTAGAGAGTTTATCATTGAGGATCCTACTTTTTACCATAGCCAGGGTAAATGGTTTTGCTGCTCTACATCAGGTTTCGCGTGTTTCCATGAGCCTTATAGCGGATTGTTTCACTACAATATTCAATTGGTGTACACCTATGTTAACTAACATGAAGAAACAACTTAATTCCATCTATAAGGGTCAGATGAAGAATTTATGATATAGAACTATCTTATATTCCTTCTTTTTTGAGAGAGTACCTGGGCTTCATCCCAAGGTATTATACACCATCAGTAACCCAAGAGATCCATGGATGGATAGATGGGTTGAATTGATGAAATGACTAGGGGGCGGTGAGGTCCCTAGGACTACATTTGATGACAAGTTTTTCCCTTGGTGGGAACAATAGGTCATTGTAGTTGAATACTACCCTTATGCTGGAATGGATTTCCGAGGAGATCCGGATCTAGTATTGCCACCAGACGCAGAATGGGGTGCCACAGGTATAATGATTTTTAAATTTTTGAATTTTAAGATTTTTTCGATTTTCAATATAAATGAATTAAATATCTTTTTGATAAGGAAAAACACTTACAAAATCATTGATCATGACACAAATGTTGGACTGGTGAGACCTAATGGTCTTCCTCGACATAGGCGTCGTGGAAGAGATGCCGAAGGGGCTGCAACAAAGATTGAGAGGGTCCTCCATGCAATTGAGAGAAAATTGGTGAGGTTAACTCACCAAGTACCCATGGTGGCCATAGAGGACTTACCAGAGGAGATGCAACGACGCGTGGTAGGAGTATCATGGTACTGGGTGCAACTATTTCGGTGGGTGGCTAATGCCATCATTTTCTTTCTTGCTACTCATCTTGAGCAGGATCATTAGATAGATGATTAGATCTTTTTTATTAGAAATGATGATGGGAATAAGCCCAAATTTTGTACTGCATTTTGTCCCGATTTTGTATATTATTTTGGACACAAAAACTCTATCTATTTACAGACGGTTGTATGATGATCATATATACAGATGATACGTTGATTATTTTTTATGTTTTAATGTCATGAATGATTTATATGCTAGCCCAATGCTTGGTTAGCAATAGAATATTCTTAGGAATTTTTTGATCATGGAATATGAACAAATTTGATGTAAATAAATGATCTTTGCAATAAACGCACTCTCAGAAATTGGCGATACAAATAAGGATCTCTTACCCGATAGATGTTATTCAGTTGAGATACCACAAGTTGTGAATCCAAATAAACTACTAATGAATCAATATCAAGAGATATCGCCTCAGAAAGTAAATTAATAACAACAATATATTCGACAATAGTATTTGAAGTGAGGCCGATACATATTCCTCTCGAAACCATCAACTGGCCAGATGGATAGTAAATCACCCAAGCCGCGAAAGCAAGGTTCCGGGTGTGTCTACTAGCACCATCGATGAAACCTATATATATAAAATCATCCATCAATACTTGCTAAAGTAGATCAAAATATCGGCATCACTAAAACCGATAGATGGATATGTACAATCATACAATATATAGAAACAAGTAAATGCTTGGCCAAAGCCTAAGCAAAGTACTTCTTAAGGCAGAGCCCATTTCTGGGCTCCACCAACTTGTCAGGATCGCTAGAGATGTTCAATGGAACAACTTGTGAAATAACATACATATTACCTTCGACAGAAAACGGTGCTGGGGCTAAAGGGTTTAAAACTGCATTAACATCACTAGTAGAAGGACTAGACAAAATTGATTCTACTTCATGCAAATGAGGGAGGAAATACGAATGATGATGTAAATCATTCCAGGGTCTTTCAACACCCGTCATTGGTTCCAGAATTGCTTCTTCAGATGGCAAGACAATATCTAAGCAATCCTGAGCAGAAGTCGAATCTAGAGTCGATGCCAGACCCATATCCCCATCTAGCTCCTTTGGTGAAGAAGGACTACAATCAGAGTTTTCAGAGTTAACAATAGACTGATAAGAAATTTGTTTTGTAGACATAGGACATGTCATTCCAACTATGTTCCCCTCATATAATGTGGTGGTAGATGAGGGTAAGGGCCAAGGATCCGAAAACTAATGAGTTCTAAAGAACTTTGTTCGAGAAGGTGCCTTGGAGTATGAAATAACATTAATTCTAGCTGAAGGAGCAGGAAGATCAAAGGTACCCATTAAAGAAGAGTACATTCCAACTCATAAATTCTCTATAGGTTTCTTTGGATTATCTACCAATGGAACAGTAGACTCAAAAGATGTGTGGGAGTTGCCGAAGAATAATCCATCTGATCAACCTTTACAATTCTCCCTTCATGAGGAAAACAAAGGATACAAAATAACGATAATACAATAACATCCATCTCATAAATCCAATTCCTGCCTAAAAGGAGGTTGTAATCCAGATTCGCATCGACTATTTCTACCTAAATATTTAACACCTTTCCCCAAACACAGATGGGAAAGGTTGGAATAATCCCGTGCAGCCAATCAAAATGACCATCAAATTTTGTCAATAGAGTAGGTGAAGGAACATCTTGAGGTGATCCAATAACCTTCCAACATGATATGGACATTACACATGTGGAAGTTCCCTCATTGACAATAGTTTAAAAGATGTTGGTATTTCGATATTTAGACTTTATCTAGAAATCCATATGATGTGGGAGTCTCTTCTTGATGTTTGACATATCAAATGTAAGTACAAGAGAATTTTTTGGATCAGCTGCTTCGATTGCTGTGAGTAATGCACTCCTTTGTGCGGGGCACGATTGGAGTACCTCTAACGTCGACATAGCACAAGGACTTTGAGCCATATCTTCTACAATCGAGTAGTTCTGGGCTGCCTTAGCATTAGGGTTAATGGTCGAGTGTTTTGCGGAGCCTTTCGGCATCCGAGGTATAGACTCAACAAAGGGCCTCTCAATATGGAGTGGCTCTAAAGCATCGAGAGCAGACTTAGCCTTAGATGATTTTGATTCACCATAATCACGTGATCGTGTAGCAACGTCAATATGTGAACTCATCATGTAAACATTTGATGTATTATCCCCTTCCTGGTTGCCCCCTGTGGGGGTACCAGTACTAGAGTTCACGCCAGCAAGTAATTGTTGCCCTTGGGGAAAAGGGTTAGTTAGGACAACCTGGGAGCTAGAAGACCCCTGCTGAACTAATAAGTGTTGAGCATCTTGGATCTTAGGGAAAAGATGAGTCAAATGATCTCCATTGCATAACTTGCATGGAAATTTTACTTTTTTCTTAGACTCTTTTCTACCCCCTCCAGCATCATTGCCGGGTTTGTTTGCATTACCCTTCCCATCTTGGTTATTTTTCCTACCTTATCCTTTCTTCTTCCAATTGGATTCTTGGTTTCCTTTAGGGTTAGAAGTTTGGATGACATTTATAGACGTAGGTTGAGAAGGAATAGGCATTGATGGCGATGCCTGCATAGAAGAAGTAATTTGTAAAGACAATTGTTGCAATTGATTTAGCAGGTTAGTTGTGTTAGCATCGATTGATCCGACTAGACCATCAACATGGGGACATGGCTTCAGCTTGTCTATATCAACCTTGGACTTAGGAGCATCAGGTAGAATTTTTTGACAAACCCCAGATTGAGAATATATAAGTTCTAATTGTTGGGCTCTAAAAATATCCTGTTCTTTGGTGAACACACCAGAGAGAGATACATCCTTAGAGATATCGGGTTGTAAAGATTTAAGAAACCATTCAAGAAGGAATTCTTGTGGAATATCGACTTTAATGAGCCTCTTCCTTCTCCATTCTTGGATGTGATCTGAAATGTTGACTGCCTGGTCCTAGTGAAAATTAGCTAATAGCTCGATTCCAACATCATATTGGATTGGCAACTGAAAATGGTTCAAAAATATCATAGCCAAATCACTGAAAGAAGCGAAGGTGTCCCTAGGGAGTTCAATGTACCACTTAGCTGCATTTCCAGTTAGGGTACGTTGGAATAATCTCAACCTGATTGAATCATATATCAAGGAGTTTGACGAACACCATAAGTGGAAAGTGGTTACATGGCCACCTAGATCTTCACCAATCTTCCCTTCAAATTTAGGTATATCTGAGGGAAGTTTGGTTGGGACCATAGGCTAGGTCATGTTATATCTAATCATATCATTAGTCAATTTAGAAAGATCTAGCAAGTTTAACGTTGCCAAAAAAGGTAGTCATGGAGGACCCTAAGGATTCCACCCAGTCTGGGCAGAATTCCCAACGTTCTGAAAAGAATACCTTGGATTTGTGAAGGCACCAGGTTGCCTAAAGTAATTCGTAGACCCACCTGAACCATAAGGAGCTCCTTGTGGTCCAAAAAAAATCAGAGTTTGACCAACTCCTGCCGAAAAATTTCTATATCCAGTGAAATTTCCCCCTAGAGAGGTGTTAAAAGGAGCAGAGAGCCCTTGGTAAGGGTTCCATGCATGAGCATAGGGAGAAAAGTTCTGGAATGAACTGATAGAAGAATATGACATATTCCCTTGTTGGCTGAAATAGTATTGATTCTCGGCTCCAAGCCCACTAACTACAGGGTTTGTCCAACCTTGAAAAGGATTATAATTTTGATCCGTAGAGGAAAAGGGTACTGATCCTAAAGTTGGGTTGGAATGTGGTATATGACCACTCTTGAAAGGGAAACCCTGGAAAGGCACTGACCAACTTTCCATGGAATTAATAGACGTGGAGGCAGCTGATGGAATACTTAACGAAATCGAAGGAATTGTGCTGGTCGACATTCCAAATAGGAAAATGCCAATGCTAGAGGTAAATGATTGGGTGCCCCCACTCAAAGATGGAATGGCGGTAGAGCCAAATATAACAATGCTAGGAGTAACAAAAGGCATAGAAATCGTTCCTCCTCCTTTTATGAATACAAGAGTTTTCATACTAGTAGCACTCATGGTGGAAGCCATGCTCCCAATAGTGGTCATCGAAGGAGAAGATCGAAATAAACTTGGTCTCGAAGGCCTGTTGGTCGGAGTCCCAACGTATAATAAAACGTCCTGGTGATCGGGAGGAAGAGGAGAATTAGGAGTCAAAAGAGACTTAGGAACCTCTTCAACCTCAATAATGTCTTCCCACTGGAAGAGGACTCTCAAAAGAACTAGAGTGTTCCTCTCCAACTCTCTACTTGTACCAGGTCTATCTTGTGAATCAATAACTCCAACCGGAGGATCATTTTTTGATGTGTCTGATGCCACTAATTGAAAATCACTGGCACAATTTCTCTTAGGCCTTCGAGGAGAAGGCTCAACACTTGTAGGTAAAAGCCCATGAAGCCTCCTAGACTGACGAACTGGTCGATCAACTACTTTTAATTATTCTTAAGAAATCTAATTAAAGACTCAAAAAATTTGTAAAGCTAGGCCAACTAGGAGCAAAGAGAACTCTCTATAAAAATCCATAAAGATACAGTCAATCAAACTATTTCCAATTATTTCCACTTCGGGTGATGAGGACTGAACACCAAAATACAAGAATGCAAAAAACAAAGACCTTTTAAAAATATTCTAGGGTAATGATGGCCCAGGCATACTAGCAAAGGTAACAGAAATAGTTACGTTGACCTCCAAACAACAACCTTTGATGGTGCAAGCACCCAAGCTTTGAAAGGGTAGCCTCCATAAGTAATGATGAATGTGAAGCAATGTCTGCCTAAGGTGCCATGGGATTCCCCTTCACAGCCACCTATGTGATCCCTAGGAAAGGAAACTATGTGCACCAGTTTGTATCAAAATCCGGGTGGAACAGTCGTGAGGCCAAATCTAACAAGTACGAGAGGGGGTATCTATCTTCCTTATCTTCACTCTCCGTTGTGCTTAACTCCCAGTCACAGAGCTTTCTTGGTATTTCTAACGACATTGGATTTTGCACGTTATTCAACTTCTATGTTTGATAATTTGAGAGGCCTTAGAGAGTTAACTCTCCACTCACCTAATCCAAGGCCCTAAAGAACTTAAACTTGTTGGTGCTTATTAATGACAAATTAAAAAGTTCTAGTTCTTTTTATTAAATCACTTTATTTTAGAGGGTTGTTCTTTAAGTCAAGGGTATAACAAGAGTGAAATTGATGATGTTTTCGATGCAAAAGAAACCAATAGAAACTTAACTATATGCATGCAGTCATTTTCTTTCAATGAAGAGGGATTTCTACTTGGTTCTACAAAAAACTTATACAAGTAAAATATTATCTTTTTTTTTTTCTTTTCTTAAACACTCGACATGCACTCAAAATCTAAAAGGACTAAGAATGCTTATGATGCAAACTAACCTAATTCAAATTTAAAAGACGATGCAATATCCTACGAATACTCATACTAAAAGAAAATTTGCTTCTTTATAAAATCAATAAGCCAACTTGAAAATGAAGAGGCCACAAATTGAAAAACAAGTTTCCCTCTAAACCAAGCAAAACAAATTGAAAAATATCACAATTTATCAAAACAAATGAAACCAAAAAACCAAAATTTTGGAAAGGAAAAGAGAGGCAAAAGCTACGTTTTTGTCTTTTTTCTTTTAAAGACACCAAAGAAATTTTCAAGGTCACTAAAATACTACTATATTTCAAAGATCAAGAAACAAGCAGAAAGAGTCCTTAAACTTGACAAGTTATAAAACTCATTAATAAATGAAACTTGAAACAAGAAGGACTACAAACTCGTACAAACTGATCTAAATAGTAGCAAAAGACTTCAAGAAACTGACAAAATGTCAAAAAGAAAACTCTCAAGATTTCCAAAGAGACACTCAAAAAGGCATGATAAACCACAAGGTCAACCAAAAGGGAAAGCCAAGGAAAGAAATTTGAAATCTGGGTTATAAACGAAATCAAAACCAATTTCTTGTTCTAGAAAACTAGAACATCCAAGAACTTCAAACAGAATCCTTGAACCCAAGACCCAAAACAAAACCCTACTCAAAAAGCAATCCTAGGCCAACTAGGATTTTTCACTAAGAAGGAGATTTGAAATCGAAAACTTGCAAGAGAACTGAGTTCTACAGACAGTTGATGACCAGAAAATAGCAGAAGTCACCAGGCAATAGACCTAATTGAGCAAAATATTTTGAAAAAACAATCCAAAATTATGTATACGCGACTGTGTAAAGACATAGAGGCGTGCACACACATTTAAAACACAAGAAACTCACGTATACGTGAGTCTTCTTGAGGAAACTAGCGTGTATACGTGACTATACTCCAAGAAAAAAGCATATAAAAGACTCAATCAAGAAAAACAATAAATCAAGGCTTGATCCAGAAGATCAGACTTAATGCTTGGGAAGCTAATAAGTCAAATACACTGTAAAAAACAAGCAATCAAGAAAACAAACCCTGATCAAGAACGAACAATCCAAACTAGGAAAAATAAGAATGTTTGCCCCAGTGGAGTCACTAATTTTGTTGCAGGTGAGAACACCCTAGGGCCTTGGGTTGAAAACCCCAACAGAGGAGAGGCATACAACAAAAATAAATGTGTAGACAAATAATTTAAATGCTTTAACCACTGAACTCCGAAGAAGTGTCCTTACCCTGTGGTCGTATGTTTGGGTAGATCCCGCAGGGTTCAAACCCTCTGCTTCTTTCGATGCCTTTGAAACTTGTAAATTATCCAAGCAAAGCATATACAACAACAGTAACAGAAATCATGTCTATGATATATACGTTAGATCATATAAGCAAATGAACAATTACGCATTAATATAGTATTTATAAACAAATCACAACATGGATCAATGCATAAACACAATAAATATCAGGAACAAAACAACATTTCTTTATTGATGTAAGCTAAATAAAAGGTGGAAAACTACAACTTGAGTCTCCTTCCAGCTCCAAGCAGAACCGTCCTGTCCCGGCCTTAGCAATCTTCCTCCATCAATATACACAAGGATATCATAAGAGGGATGAAGGATATCTCAAAAGAGGAAACAAGAGTTTCCTAAAGCTTGGAGAGTGCAGGAGGCATAAGGATTTCTTCAGACTCGATCAGGGATCAATCATTTATAATATCAATATCTCATCTCTTCTCCTCCTTTAGGCCTTCCCATGGAGGTTTATTTATACTTCTCCAAATTAGTTCTTTTTAGTTGGGAAATAGTTGGGCCATGGTCTGCAGTAGGTGAGTAACAGGGAAAACCTGTAAACTCCACCCAAATTTAAGGAGATTTATTATTTTTAAGTGTTTTAACACATATACACAGGTTGGGTATATATTGACCCGCGTGTACACACTTTTAACACAAGGAAAGTAGCATATGGGAAATAAAACATTGTTTTTTAGAATTTGGACCAAGTCTGGAAAGGAAGGTTTTCCCTAGGCCATAACCAGAGCATCAGATCTACCAAGAGTGGTAAATGGTGCTATAAAAAAGACCTAGTATGCAGGTTAAAAAAGTATGTGTATGGGTTAAAATAGTCACCAAGGATGTGGTATCAAAAATTTGATACAAATATACGAGGACTTGGCTTCACCGGAAGCAAAGCATATCACTGCGTGTATTTTAAATTAATTGGTGACCGTGTCATTTATTTGGTCTTGTATGTGGATGATATGTTGCTGATTGGAAATAACAAAGAAATTATCTAGGGATTTAAGACCTAATTGTCCTCCAAATTTGACATGAAATATATTGGTGTTGAAAACTATATTTTGGGCATGGAAATTAAACGATATCGGGAAAACAAGAAGATTTGGTTAAACCAGAGGAAGTATGTCGAGAAAATATTGTAGATGTTCAATATGTAGGATAGTAAACCGGTGAAGGTTCCTATTTTGGTAGGTGTAAATTTCTCTGCTAAACGGTGTCCCAAGACGCAAGAAGAGGAAGAGGACATGTCCTGTGTTCCATATGCAAGTGTAGTCAATAGCCTGATGTATGAAATGGTATGTACTAGACAAAACATTGCACATGTAGTGGGAGTATTGAGCATGTTTATTTCAAAACTAGGGAAGGAGCATTGGACATTAGTGAAGCGAGTTTTTGGGTATTTGCATGGAACTAGTGATTATGGTTTGTGCTACCAAGTAATACTAGGATTGGATAGAGTTTTGGACACTTGCGGCTTTGTTGATGCAGATTGGGCTGGAGATCTAGATCAGAGAATATCTACAAGTGGGTATGTGTTTAACCTATTTGGAGGTACAACTAGTTGGATGAGTAAGAGACAGTCTGTAGTGGCCCTTTCAACCATAGAGGCAGAATACATTGTAGACACTCATGCAAGCAAGGAAGCATTTTGGTTGCAGAGATTGTGTTCAAATATGGGGTTAGTACATCGAGCTATAAGGATAGGCTGCGATAGCCAAAGTGAAATATTCTTGGAAAAAAACCATGATTTTCATTCGAAGAGAAAGCACATTGATGTTCAGTATCACTTTGTGAGGGATATGGTTGAGGACAAAAAGGTGTCGCTAATAAAGGTGGACACTTTGAAGAATACTGCAGATGCATTGACAAAGTCTATGAGCATTGAGAAGTTCTCTTCGTGTATAGAAATAATGGGTGTTGCAGGGCTGGATCAATGATGAAGCTCTCTGTGGCCCCCTGTGGAAAGGAATGACAGGTGGGAGAATGTTGGGTGTGTGTTATATTCTTTCCACGACTACTCCACATGCGGGATGGTCACATGGGGGGCGGTAGCCCCTCCTGTACATTGTGTTGGGCACAACAAGGGAGAGGTAGCCCCCCTGCACGGGGTATGGGGCAGCACCCCAAGATTTTTTTTTTGGACCCTATATTAGGTGGGCGAACCTACCTATGGTTTTGTGCATGGATTTCACACATGGTTTTGGGCATGATGGTTTTCTGTCCATGGTATTTTATAGATCCATTCAAGGGAACTACATTTATGTTCTAATCCAAGGTTAATGGATAGGGGTTTATGGATGCTTCAACATTTATATATATATGTATTGTAATATTGAAAGGAATATAATGAAAAATCAATATGGTAGTTCCGGTTTTAGGATCCATGGGAAAATATCTGTGTATATTTATTTTATGTTTTATGCTCTCACCATTGTTTATTTTCTATTTTTTAGAATTTGTATGCAGGTAATTTCTGTATGGGGTTAAAACCTACACTTGTGTACTATTGATATTCTTATTTTGGTAGTTGTTTGATGATAATAACAACATAATAATAAGAGAAGAATCAAGTAATTAAGAAAAAATAAATAAATGACATCACAAGCAATTATCAAGTTTAAGAGAAATCATCCTAATTGTAGACCTATATATTTCTCAACATTTGGAACTTCCATACATGTTGGAAAGCTCTCTCATATCTCTAGCCATCTAAGTGGGTTACAACTACATTTTAGGTGATCTTCTATACAATAAATGGATCCAAGTATCTACACCTTCACCAATTAGCTCCACCACTATTTTTCACCAATCTACTTCAAAACAACTAAGTGTTGCAACACCTTTTCCATACATGTGTTGATTTTCCCTCTTCTTGCAGTTTCTCTTCTTTTTCCATTGCAATACCTTTGATCTGGATACACCACCATTCAAACCTATGAAATCAATGAACTAATGACAACACCTTTGTCGATAATTGGCATCAATGAGCACCTCCATTGCCAACATATTCTAACAATCTCCCATCATCTTCTTTGCCTTTTCCTTCATCCTGATAACTTTTTTCATCAATGAAAATGTATTTCTAATAAACTTCCCATTTGGCATTGATGGTAACCCCTTGATCAAACAAAACAACATCTCTAATGACCATTAATACATCTCCCTCTTTTGTGTTTTTGTTGTTTTTTACGATACATATCCCCCTTTGACATCAATGGTAAAGATACCAACATGCTCCCCTTGTCAACAATCTCCCTCTATCTTTCTGATCTTTTGGACCATTCAACTTATTCATCTTATGCTAGAAAGTTCAGGTATCTTTGATTTGATCTAATAAAATTCCTTTCTATCATATGGAGAAGATTGAGTTTAAAGGAGAGGAGTCATTACTCCCAATCTCTACCTCAAGTAGTCAAGAGGGATATCTTGCTAAAACAACACATGCTTGTACAACTAAGCCATGAGAAAAATAATGTATGTTGGTCTAAGTCTCAGCTAGGCTTACATTCATAATAGTGCCTCCCTGGACACATACACCTGACCTCTAGCAACAATAACAACATATCCTATGCATGACTGACACCATCAACTTGTCAACTGATGAACAACAAAGTACAACACTTAGAAGTTCTTATATGAAAAACATAGAGGGACTCTCACCAATTCATGTTAAACCAACATCTCACACTCTAATTGACATACTTCTAATGACAACAGACTTACCATGATACATTTGACTCATCATGAACAATAGCAACATTCAAATAAGGATTCTTTCACCAACACTTGGATTAAAAATCTCATATTGACAACATGAATACCACACTCTAAAAAAAATCTAATGGTAGTTAATACCAATTGATAATACATTTGATACCAAGTGTTAATACCTTTGAGATAAATGATACCAATTATTTATCACTTGTTAACTGAGTGTTCTCCCCCCCGTGATCACGATCTTTTCACCAATACACATTCTCTCCAACAATATGTTGTTTGATAAAAATTATTAATTGGAACAGTGTGAAAGCATCACAATGGTTATACCATTCATTGTATCTGCAACTTAAACTTTGATTACTCGAGAAACATTACAATGAAGCAAACACCATTAGCCTCTATCTTCTATGCTTGTCCTTAAGAAGAAAAAAAATTATACCAATTTATGATACAAATTGTTCATGAATAATATGATACTCAAATGTTAACTTGAGTATACTCCCCCTATAGTTATTCTCCTTCTTGGCATTGTGAATCTGTAAACATACTTGCACAAGATAAGAAAATTTGATAGTAAATAGATCATCATCCCTATTCGGTCACTACCATCTATACATACTCATACTATCAATATAATTTGACAACAACATTATATCAACCACAATAATCAACAACACCATTCTTCTTCAACAATTTATAAACTAAGGAAAAACAAAAGGGGCATACTTCCCTTATGCTTTAGATGCATTACTTGGCATGTTTCTTTCTACTCCTTGCATCTATCCTCTCTAGTCTTTGTTGAAGTCAAAATATTATTTTCAATGAAGAGGAATAGGGGATCTACCCCCCCTGAGTAGATTATCTCCATTTTTCATCCACACTTAGATATGCTAAGGTTTTACTTGGTCAACACAATGCCCTGATTTATTGCATTGATATGGTACTCTTGCCTCACTGAACGACTTCTTGACATTATTTGAGCACAAAATCCAATGATCATTTCTCTTATTAGCACCAATTAAATCCAAGCTGGAAATTACATGTTTTGCTTCTTTCACATTTTTTGTTCCTGTCTGCTGCAATGAAGAACTAGTAGAGCTACTATTCTTTTTGTCTAATTAGAGTCTCTACCTATTGCGGGTTATATAAGAAAGATCAACAATAGGAATTTCGAGCTATGATTTTCTAATTTTCCATTGATTATATTTAAATCCAAGTACTGGTCTATGTTTTATCCATGCACCATTCGAGCTACCTCTCTTATGAGTGATAAAATAACTCCTGCACAGTTGTGCTTGCTAGATTTCAACATAATCCATGCCTTTATTTGACTTATTCTGGAAAGGGGGTGAATAATTTTTAAGTTTGCATACAGCTAATTTGTGTCCATAATTTCCACACATGTAGCATTCAACATTATTTAAGAAGGGGACAAAGGAATTATTCTTACCAAAGCTTCTACTCTTCCAATTTCTTTGACGGTTACTCATTCTCCTAATGTTTTTGAGCCTCTCATAATATTTGCTTTAAGGGGAAAAGGCTCTATGTGCATGAGTATTCGAATTTTTTTTAGAAACTCATGATTGTTTCTGAAATAGAGCATTCCATCTACATTGTTGAAGCTTATTTTTCCTCTCTGAACACTTCGAGGAAAAGTGCACTGTGTTACCATAAAGAGAACATATGAGCGGTTGCATCCCTTTGTATTTATTTCTAGAAATGTTTTTGTCTCCTTGGTGTTATGTTAACTTCTCTGCTACTATAATGTTGTTTGGTGTTTATTTAACAAGATTGATGGGTCCCTTTAATATTTTTGTTGAGTCACTTTCATTTTCAATTATTATCTTAGCCTAAGGGGAACTTTGGTTGGTTCGAATCTCTTCCAAAACATCAGAATTTTTCAACTTGGTCAACTTCTCCTTTAATGTTCTATTCTCTACTTCCAACTCTAGATTGATGGCTCTAAGATTATTGATCTCCTTAAGGACTGTTATGAGCTTCCTTTTCAAATAAATATTTTCTTCAATACTTGTTCCTATTTTACTCACAGTATGTTCAATAACTTGTTTCTTTGTCGAATCTAGGGATTCTTTTGTTGATACATGAGACATCCTATCTTCCTCTCTACCAGAGGTGCACCCATTTAGTTATTTAACATTGTATAGATCTACTATTGCTATCAAGTTAGTTCCTTCTTCACTACTATTACATGATAAACTCTCAATTTCACTAGTACTTGCAATTGAACAACTTGAAGATAAATGGCCTATTGTTCTACAATAACAATAGAACATCAGATTACTTGCAGATTACATCTCCTTTTAATTCTTTGTGTGTTGATCAACAAATTGGCCTCTTGATATAGTAAAACCATCTTCTGATTCAAGATCTTAAATACTCTTTAAATATTTGTCAACTCCATCGTCTAGGGAAAGCCTCTTGGCATGACATGCAACTTGTATGTCTATATCATACATGAACTACAACTCATTCATATCTCCTTGGATATCTCACAATATATTAATTTCTAAATATCTTTCTTGGAAAACCCTCTCAAGGTTTCCTCCTTGGCTTATTCATCAACCCCATCAACTAATACTCCATTATCTATAAATAGCCATACATCCAAATCAAAAGCTTGCAAGTAAATTCTTATCCTTACCATCCAAGTTGTATAATTTTAGCCACCCAAAAATGGAACTCCATCTGAGGTAATCCAATCCTAGTTCTCCATGATACCTGATCTTCCTTCTAGTTGTTAAAATGATCCTAAAGGAACTTGGTTGCTCTGATACCAATTATAAGAAACAATGGAAACCAAGACACTATGGAGAGGGGGGATGAAACAGTAGTGTGACCAAATTTACAACTCTTCACTAATTATACTTTTCAAACACTTTAGAAAGCACTCATGTAATCAATCATGTAATGGAAAACATCTTTATCATAATTAAGCACATGTGAAACATATACATAAGACATCAATCTTCCTTTTATTTCTTTTCAAATATAAGCTTCAGCTTTATTACATCATTTTCCCACAAGCTACTACTTGTAGGCTTATTAGTTGATACTTAAATGAACTTATATCCCTACTCGTTTACTAATTTTCACTGAAAGGGACTATTTCCCTCACTTGTTTATCGCTTTTCGCTAAAAGGGACTCTTGCCCCTACTTGTTTATTAGCCACTGCTGAAAGGGACTCTTTCCCCTACTCATTTATCAACCACTATTGTAAGGGATTCTTTCCCTTGCTTGTTTACCAACCACTACTAAAAGGGACTCTTTCTCCTAATCATTTATCAACCATTGTTGAAAGGGACTCTTGCCCCTACTGATTTATCAATCATAGTTGAATGAGACTCTTACCCCTAGGAATGAAAGATTCCACTTGTTGGCCTTATTGATCCATCTTTCATCCATTTAAAAATTAGAACTAATAGGTCACTTTCTTTCATAAACAAATAAATTTTTGATCTCAATCACTTACCACAAACACCATAAACACCTTAAAAAATTCTTTGATTACTGGACAGATCCCCAAACACACTAAAAACATCAATCCTTTGCGATTTCCGATTTCACGATTAAAAAATCCATACACCAATTCATTATCTGCCTTCTCAACACTTTTCAGACACCAAAATTGATCTCTGGTTCACCCTTGATGCATAATCACACTATGCATCTCATTGCACCAACAACCTCTTACACACCTTTGCCAACCAACATAGTTGCACTCTTGTAAACTCACTCGCTTTGTTGCAAATTGCTTCGCTTTACAAATTCGACTATGTGTATAAAGGAGTTTGGAATGATATTTTTGGATAATAATATTTATTTCTCTTGCACTTGATTTCTTGCATGAATCTTCTATTTGTATCATTCTCCTGCTTCAACAAACTCTTATGAATATGTTCTTTAAGTCATCAAAATCCACTCTGTTGTTTTCCTCAATTCTAATGAGTTACGGGATTTAGTAGAGGTTCTTCTGAATTTGGCTAGCTCCAACTTTGGTTGAACTTCCAAATCTACCTTTAATCTCATCCATGTCACGATAATGCTACCAATTATTTCATTCCTTTGTTATCAAGATTTAGCACTCTTCATTTATGCTTGGAATAACTGCCAAACTCCAAAAGCTTATGACTTTGTTCATGCATAAAGCCCAAAGGATTTTAAATAAAAATGCTACCAAATATAATATATGTGCTATAATCTCCAAAGTGCTACCAATTATCTATATATAATCGCGGGTCATTTTCTATAGTCTAGTCCCAAGGGCCTCTTTATTATTTCATTGGTATGTAGAATTATCGACCCAATAATTTTTATAAATCACTGCCAAAACACTACCAAATTCAACTTTACAGGCTCCCTTACACCTTAAGCCATGAGGGCTTATTTTACATTGAAAACTCCATTGAGCTCTTGGTCACAAACTCCGCATACAACTTTGTCTTGACACTTTTACCTGACTTCATTTCCCTAATGTTATTTCATAAACACCTTATGGGTCTACCTTACGAGGTTATTTGCGGCTATGGGTCTGCCTTTTTGTCTTCTCCCATTGGTCATCATTGCCCCACTGTATCGCTTTCATATGCTGGTGCATTGTTAGCCTGCCATTCCTCCTTCTACAACATTAAAAACCTTTCAAGTTATGGGAATCGGGTTGATGTGTCCCTGTGAGTCCTCCCATTGCACATGTCCACAAATCAAATACATGTTGGGTTGAGTTGTCTTTGACAACTGCCATGTGCACTCGATACCTAATCATCCCACAAGATATTCCTCTGCGCACTTTATAAACCTTCTAGAATAAATCTCTTCTAGGATGTTGTCATGCTGACATCACCAATGCCACATGGTTCCATCTGAGTGGTGACACATGTCACTCATATTTGGCCGACTAGGGAACCAAAGAATATTGAATCTCCCTACCACGTGTCCTCTATACAAACATCATTTTGATGCCATCTTTCAACCTATGCATGTATGTCATCTCTGCGAACCAATCACATTGCACCATATGTCTTCAAAGAGGAGAGAGAAAATGGTTTGAGCCTTTGGGTTTTGCACTCATTTCCTTTGCAAAATATTATAAGGGTCCCAACCTTTTCATAAGAAAAACTCAAAGGTTCCTTGCTCCATTGTTGTGCTATTACCACATTGCATGAATATTTACCACCCCAAGCCTCCACCTTCTATGCACATCTTTATTTCTTCCGAGTTAGCCTTCCTAGGCTAAGCTATATAGTAGGGTCCTCCCGCACTAAACTCTACCAATTAAAAGGCCTTTCCATTGTTGTTTTCATGCCACCTCCACCCGTGCTAATTTCATCTCAAGCGGTCACATTTGTGCACTTTTTTGAGTCTGTTAGGAAGAGACATCGTCAAGATAATATTTTAAGAGGCTCCATCGCCAGGCTAATAGAAATGTTTATTGCCATTGCATTATTTTGTCCACATTTACTTGGTCTTACTTTAGCCACCCTGCTAATCATATCCACTATGTTTGGCTAGGTGTAAAACTTAAACAAGCGCCAAAGGTCCTCTAACTACCGTTAGCTCTGCAATCTTTGACTTTGAGTGTACTTGACTTTGACTAGCAATAACTTTCAATCTAGGAGGAAATTTTTGGAACTTCCATATACCACTAGAAATCTCTTTCAGAGATGTAGCCATCTAAGTGGGTTCCAACTACATTTGGGATGATATTCTATACAATAAATCACTACAAAATTTTGCACCTTCACTAATTAGCCCCACCACTATTGTTCAACAATATGCTTGGAAACACCTAAGCCTTGCAACACCATTTCTGTACATGTGTTGATATTCCTTCTTCTTGCACTCTTCTCTTCTTTTTCCATTGTAGTACCTTTGATATGGATACACCACCATTGACACATGTGACATCAATGAACTAATTACAACACCTTTTTCAATACTCATCATCAATGACTTGACATCAATGAGCACCTCCTTTGCAAACATATTCTAACAATATTCCATCATCTTCTTTTCCTTTGCCTTCATCCTCATCACATTTTCCATCAATGACAACATATTTCTAACAATTTCCTCCATTAGAATTAACAACAACACCATTATAAAATGGAATAACATCTCCAATGATCATCAATAAATATCCCTCTTTTGAATTTGGTTTTGTTTGAGATACATCTCCCCCTTTGACGTTAAAGGAAAAGATAAAAACATGCTCCCCCTGTTAAAAATATCCCTCTATATTTCTAATCCTATGGACCTTTAAACTACTTCATATTATGATGGAAACTTTAGGTATCTCTGATTTGATGCAAGAAGATTCCTTTCTATCCCGTGGAGAAGATTTAGTTGAAGGAGAGGATTCATTACTCCCAATCTCTACCTTAAATAGTTAAGAGAGATCTCTTTCTAAAACAACAAATTCTTGTAAAACAAAGCCACGAGAAAAATAATTCTTGCTGGTCTAAGTCTCATCTAGGGTTACATTCATAATAGTGCCTCTTTGGACACATACACCTGACTTCTAGAAATAATAACAACCTATCCTATGCATGAATGATACCATCAACTTGTTAATTGATGAACAAAAAAGTACAACACTTATAAGTTCTTATAGGAAATAAATAGAGGGGTTCTCACCAATGCATGCATAAACTAACAACTCATACTCTACTTGATAGACTTCTAATGACAACAGACTCACCATGATACATTTTAATCATCATGAACAATAGTAGCATTCAAATAAGGACTCTTTCACCAACACCTGGACTGAAAATTTCATACTAACAACATGAATACCACATTGAAAAAAATATAATGACAATTAATACCAATTGATAATACCTTTAATACCAAGTGTTAATACCTTTGAGATCAATGATACCAATAGTTTAATTGATACAATTATTGAGCACTTGTTAACTGATCGTTATCCCCTTGTGATCATGCTCTCTTCACCAATATGTGTTCTCTCCAAATTTTGATGTCTGACACCAATTACTAATTGGAATAGTCTAAAAGCATCACAATAGTATTACCATTCATCATATCTGCAACTTAAAATCTGATCACTCAGACAACATTACAATGCAAAAAACACCATTAGCCTCTATCTTCCATGCTTGTCCTTAAGCAACAAACAAATTATACCAATTTATGATACAAATTGTTAGTGAATAATATGATACTCAAATGTTAACTTGAGTATACTCCCCCTATGGTTATGCTCCCTCTTGGAATTAGGAATCTGTAAACATACTTGCACAAGACAAGAAAACTTTGATAGTAAACAGATCATCATCCCTATTCTGTCATCACCATCTGTACGTACTCATACTACAAATCTGATTTGAAAACAACATTAAATCAACCATAATAACTAGCAATGCCAGTCTTCTTAGAAAACTTATAAACTAATGAAAAAAGGGGCATACTTCCCTTATCCTTTAGATGCATTACTTGGTATGTTTCTTTCTGCTCCTTGCATCTGTCCTCTCTGGATTCTTTTGAAGCCAACCTCTTCTTTTCAATGAAGATGAATGGGGGATCTACTCCCCCTAAGTAGATTATCTCCCTTTTTCTTCCACATATGTATATGCTGAGTTTTTACTTAGTCAACATCATGAGATGAATGTCTGCAATGATATGGTACTATTTCCTAACTGAATGAATTCCTGACATAGTCTGAGCACACAATCCGTTGATAATTTCTCTTATTAGCACCAATTAAATCCAAAATAAAACCTACATGTTACCCTTCTTTCTCACTGTTTGTGCTTGCATTCTGCAATGAATAAATAACAAAGCTACTTCTCCTTTTATTTGATTGGAGTCTCTACCTATTGTAGGTTATATAAGAGAGATCAACAACAAGAAGTTTAGGCTTTGATCTACTAATTTTCTACTGATTATCTTTAAATAAGAAAATTGGTCTATGTTTCTTCCATGCACCATTTAACATTCCTCTCTTATGAGTGCTAAAATAACTCTTGCGCAATTGTCCTTTCTAGCTTTCCACATAATCCATTCCTCTGTTTGACTTGTTTTGAAAAGAGGGTGAATTATTTCCAAGTTTTCATGTGGTGAATTTGTGCCCATAATTTCAACACCAATAGCATTCAAAATTATTCAAGAAGATTAAAAAGTAATCATTATTACCAAATCCTCTACCCTTCCAATTTCTTGGACTGATACTCTCTCTCCTGGTGTTTTTGTGCCTCTAATAATATTTCCTTTGAGGGGAAAAGGCTATTTGTGCATGAATGTTCAAATTGTTATGAGAAACTCATGTTTGTTTATGTAATAGAGTGTTCCACCTACATTATGAAATCCTTTTTTTCCTCTCTAGACACTTGGAGGCAAAGTGCCCTGCATTACTAGAATGAAAACATATGATGGGATGCATCACTTTGTATTTATTTCTAGAAGTATTTTTGTCTCCTTGGTGCTGTATTGACTTCTTTGCTACTGCACTATTATTGTGTCTTTCTTTAACAAGGCTGATGGGTCCCTTTAATGTTGTTGCTGAGTCACTTTCACTTTCAATTATTGTCTCGAATTGAGGGGAACTTTGTCTGGTTCAAATCTCTTCCAAAACATCATAATTTTGCAACCTGGTCAGCTGCTCCTTTAATGTTTTATTCTCTACTTCCAACTCTAGATTGATGTCTCAAAGATTCTTGATCTCCTTAGGTACTGTTATGAGTTTCCCTTTTAAATAATATTTTCTTCAAGATCTTCCAACTCAATTGAGGAGCCAATAGATTCACAACTTGTGTCTATTTCATTCAATGTCTATTAAAGAACTTGTTCTCTTGCTAACTCTAGGGATTCTCCTATTTATGTCTGAGATATCCTATATTACTCTCTACTAGAGGTGCACCCATTGACTTCTTGAACAATGTCTAGATCTATTATTGCTATCAAGATAGTTCCTTCTTCACTACTACTAGATGAGCAACTCTCACTTTCACCGGTACTTGCAATTGAACAATTTGAAGATAAATGGCCAATCGTTCTACAATAATAATAGAAAATCAACTCACTCGTAGATTACATCTCCTCTGAATTATCTGTATATTGATCAACAACTTGGCATCTTGATATAGGAGAATCATCCTTTGATTCATGATCTTCAATACTCTTTGAATGTTTGATTTCTCAATCCTCTAGGGAAAGCCTCTTGACATCACATGTAGCTTGTATGTCAATATCATAGACAAACTGCAACTCATTCCATATCTCTTTGGTTGTTTCACAATAGATTACTTTCTCAATATTTGACTTGGACAACCCTCTCAATATTTCCTCTTTGGCTTGTTCATCAACCTCTTCATTTATTACTCCACACTACAGATAGATATATATCCAAATCAAGATCTTGCAAGTTTATTATCATCCTTACCTTCTATGTTGTATAATTTGAGCCATTAAAAAGTGGAACTCCATCTAAGGTATTCCAATCCTGGTTTTCCATAATCCCTGATCTTCATTCTAGCTGTTAATATGATCATGAAGGAACTTGGTTGCTTTGATACCAATTGTTAGAAACAATGAAAAGTAGGACACTACAAAGAGGGGGGGTGAATCAGTAGTGTGACAAAATTTACAACTATTCACAAATTATACTTTTCAAACATTTTATTGATCACTCATGTAATCAATCATGTGAATAAAAACATCATTATCATCATCAAGCACACGTGCAACATATACATAAGACATTAATATTCTTTTTATTTCTTTGTCAAATACAAGCTCCAACTTGATTACATCATTTCCCACAAACTACTACTTGTAGGTTTATCAGTTGTTACTGCAAGGAACTTTTGTCCCTACTCTTTTATCAATTTACATTGAAAGGGATAGTCTTCCCTGCTCATATATTAATTTTCATTGAAAGATACTCTTTCCCTTGCTCAATTATCATCCACTGTTGAAAGGGAATCTTGCCCCTGCTCGTTTATGGGCCACTACTAAAACGAAATTCTATCCCTGCTTGTTTATTAGACACTGTAGAAAGGGAATCTTTCCCCTAGAATGAAAACTACCACTTGTTGGCCCTGTTGATCTATATTTCATCCATTTTCAAACTATATTGAATAGGTGTAATATCCCTCGACTACCAACTAGGTATGTAACTCAAGTTACCCAAAAAAGGTGTGTTTGTGTTTGTGTGTGTGTGTATGTGTGTGTGTGTTCAATATAAAACCCATCCATGTTTCATACAAACATTGAAAATAGATCCATATTATTTCTATATGTTAACAATACTTTACATAGACTTTGTATCATGATTTTGGCCTTTTGTAGTACATGAAAACAAAACACATTAATCATCACATAAATTCTAAGTCTTCCAAAAATGAAGAAGAAATTATCATATGCAAAAACATTCACATAAATTATTGCGTCCTCCAAAAATAAAGAAGAACTCATCATATCCTAAGCATTCATTCCATGTAACATAAAGTTCAAATGTTAACATTTGATCCATTCATTTGCAGAATATTTCCTTGCAACAATACCCTATATTTTAAACATCAAATTATGTCATTTTCGAAATATTTGATAGTATTATGAAATCATTAAATGATCACATCATGCGGATTCATTTCCATTTTATTTTCTTTATAATTGATTTACTGATATCAGAGATTCTTACTCATGATGGAAAGTAGTCTGCCTTTTATTTTTGGCTCATATATTATTGACCCCACTAAATTAAGTATCTTATTTACCCCAAACAACTAAAATTAATTTCTTTATGTACTTTGGCAATATTTCATCAATACCATAGCTTTACGAGCAAAATATCCAAGGGAATTTACACATATCCTAAAAGGAAAAAATCCAACATAATTATTATTTCAATTTTTAAAACATACGATACAATTTCCAATACTTAATAAATTACATACAATTTCAATTACTTAATAATATAGTAATATTTATGTTACTTTAAAAGCATGAAAAAGAAGGTGATACCATTGAATCTCAAACTTAGTAAAGTAAATTTAATTTAATATTCAAATAACATCCATGTCAAAGAAGGATATTGTTATCTCAAAATCAAGCCCTGGAAGGCTGCAAACCAGGAAGACTTCAAGTAACTGTTTCAAACCAACCTTTTGACTAAGGCTTAGCCTCCTTAGCCTGAGAGGGCTCTCTCAAAAAGGGTTATTGATTTTGACTATTAGTAAGATGGCTAACTCTTGTGGAATAACATTGACAAATATGAAGGCTGGACAAACATTACATAAGTTTCCATTGGGCCTATGGAGTCAATCATACTTTAGTAAATAATGATACTGCCTTTACATAGAAGTCAGGGCATTTAGCATTTAGATGTTCAGAACACAACTCATATAAAACCATAGTTCATACATGCATACAGGAAGTCAGAGCACAATCAGTGAATTCTGAGTGATTATACATATATGAAACTGTAAAAGACATTAAGGAAAGAATAAAATCACACATTCTAAACATGGAAATCCCTCATGAATCCTGAGAAGAAAAACAGCCAACTTATATTACTGAATTCTGTCTTTACATAAGCCAAAACAATACTCTGTTTTATAAAATATCCAACCCTCATTACATTGCTGTTTCAGCTATATATAGAATCCTTATTCTAACTAATTCGAGCTTCCTCCTCCAGCATGAGGGGAATTCGATAACTACCTCTAATGACACCTATCAGCTATGCAACTAACTAATAAATACAACTGAAGTGCTGACTGGAGTTTTTAAAGAGTTCTAAATTAACTATGACTCTAACTCCATGTTCCATGCATAATGACTTCTCCTTGTTCTTTGACACCTGGTCTCTTTTTCAATTTGGCTGAGCTGGATGTTTAATACTCCATATCGACCTTGAACGCTGAATCTTTAACTGCTCAGTAGTATTAGGAGATGTCCCTTGCTTCTCGGTTCCGGTTTTCCTCAAATTGCTCGAATGTACAACAACATGTCTTCTAGCCTTTAATGACCCAAAATATGGAACACTGCCACGTTTTTGATGTGTTGTAGGCTGCATCGATGAGCAGGTGTGCAGGCAAAAGTTCCTTGTATGCAAATCATTAAATACCCTTTGAACGGTGATAAAGGGGCTTTACAATAGAAATTTGAACTTGGGTTAAAATATTCCACCTTTTTAAACGTACACCTGTCTTGATCTGAATGGCTATGGTAGCTCCATCTGATGTCTTAAATATCCTTTAGGTGTCTCCTTTTCAAAATTCCCGCTCATAATACCAAACTGCCTGTCTGTGTTAAAATCATCACCTACAGCAGTTTCGTAGCGCGCTACGAAACTGCTGAATTATTTAAAACAGCTTGCATTTAACCCGAGACCCTTATCACCGAAACATTTGATTGCCAAAAACTCCCTTCGACTTTTCATATATATAGCAGGGATTTACATGTCTTCAAAAACAATAAGACTAAGCAAATTTGACAAAAATTTGGAACAAAACCTTTCTTTGAAAAGAAAATTCATTTGGCAGCTAACTGGCCTAGTTGTACCTTCAGGTCTTCAATCTTCTTCTTCAAAGCTTTATTCTCAGCTCTTAATTGCATATTTATTTTTCTAATGAACTAGGCCTCTTTGATGGCTGGTACTGTCCATGTGTGAAATTGTGCATGGCCATCAACTACTGAATTCAACTGGTTTTGAAAGGTTTCGGTCCCTTTCCACAGAGCTTTACGATAATTTGTATACACATCTGCATGTTTTCTAACTGCTTGCTTCAATTTGGCAATCTCATATTTAGCTGCTTCTAATTGGCTCTTTATGACTGCTATATTGTCTCCTTGAGATGTGATGACTGTTCTGCTTGTATCCTTTTGCCTAACTTTCTCGGCTTCCTCTGTTCTGGGCAGCGCTTCCTTTACTTGCTTCCTTGTAATAGGTCTTCTGGGTTTAAAAATAAATTCTTCACCTGGCTCATCGAATTTAAGCCTTTTTTAGGCTTTAGACTTCTTGGCACCTTCTGGTGATGACTGTGTCAAATCAATATGGACTGGTTCAGATTGCTCGAATTCAATGGCCTGTAATAGATCTTTCAAGCTTGCCTTAGACACTGGGCTCTCTTCAACAGCTATGGATTTACCTTTTTCCTTATTTGTTTGGCTTCTTGTCCTTACCCTTGAGACTGCTTTAGATCTGCTTGTTTCAGGTACAATCTTCTTATCCTGAGTTTTTTCCTTTGTTGATTTCTGAGGTTGTTCTTGAATGATCAGTGGCTTCACTGGTTTCCTTTGCTGTGACTTGATTTGCTTTTTAGCTCTTGCTTCTTTTTGGAGCTTAGCTATTGTGAATTCTTTGGCTAGTTGTGGGGTAAGGCCAGTCTTATTTTATTGAATCCAGCCATGAAAATAAACGAATTCCAGTCTCTGCCTATCTTTTGGAGGCCATCCAAAACTAGCAACTTGATCAAACCATGATGAAACAAAGAGGTTTCATAGTCCTCTTTCCTTAACTGCACCTTGTCACACATCTTACTCAAACTGCGAAATAAATAAAAAGGAATGTCTATGGAGACTTTCCCAGTGAAATGCAAAAGCAGTTTGAAATGATAAGAATAAACCTTATTGTACCTTCCTTCACAGGTCAAATATTTTTTTATGCAGGTAAGAAGAAGAGAGTAATGTTCCTTGACATAATTCCTGGGCACTGCTTTTGTTAAGTCTTCGTTTACATATGCCTCCTTTAAAAACTCCTTACAAGGGTTCATATCAAACTTAAAATTTTTAAACCATTCTTCCCGTCCTCTTGGGATTTCTGTTACAACAGATATTGCTTCTGGACTAACTTGGACTTCTAGCATAGCTATCTTTGAATTTAAACCAGTGAAGTTTAGCGCAAATTCTTTGGTTACCTGCGCATGTCCCCCTTGTAGTTTTTTGCAAAAGTTCCAGCACCCGGCATCTTTGAACGCTTTCTTCACGCCTTCATCCCTCAACGCTATATCCAGGCCCTCAGGTTCAGTCCTCTGGCATTTACCGGATCTGTGTTCTTTCCTCTCCATTTTTCCCTTTGAGATCTTTACACACAAAGTCTAACAGCTCTGGATGAATGGTGATTCAGCTCTCTCCTTTTTTTAAAATCAGCCTCGCTTGTAATCAGGCTCGCTTGAAATCAGCCTCGCTTGAAATTCAAATTCTTTTATTGAAACACTTCAATACATAATCAGGTAGACTTGTCACTCATGCATCACTTACGACCATCATTAAGGTCTATGCACGGCAAAATCTCTTGGGAAATTTGATATTTCTGTGCATATTAACAGATCTATTGGTGGGGTAGTGGCAAATGAGCTTTCAAACGTGAAACGAGGGGTACATAAACTGACATGAGTGGACACAACTGGTGACTCACCTATGGACTTGACATTTCGGGCAAGATTCGCTGCGAAATGCACGAATCCACGATTTCGCAGCGCTGTTAGTTTTAAATTCTAATGATGTGCTGCGAAACGGCCTAATCATGACGCGCTACGAAATCGCTTAACCATAATTGCGCTGCGAAACTGGAAAATGGGATGACGCTGTGAAATCACTAAAAGACATGTTGACTCGAATGAGACAAGACATGGCTATGGAACAATGATGGGTGGAGGAGAACCAATAGGATTCGATTATAGTTTAAATCAAAAAATTTAAAACTCCAAATCCTAAGTAAGACATATAAAACGAAATCAACTTGACACAAACCTTTGTAATTGGACTAGGACAAATAACTATATGCATAAAAAATTTTAGTTCTAAGTGATAACAGATACCAAAGTATGGTATCCATAAGTGATTGGCCATAATTACCAAAATATGTACTATTTGAACTAAAGATTCGTATTGTTACCATTGCATATTGCATGAAACAAAATCAAAGTATATCTTTCCAACTTACAGAAAGACTCAAAATATTCTTTTCAACGACAGTCCAAAGAAATAAAACAGAGTGTTAACGAAAAAAACAAAGTCTTCTTTCACACTGTCCAAACAATATTACTCCCCGTGGAAGCTCACGTATTGAGATTTGGTGTTATGTAGAGTGCAACATCAAAATAATAATAAATGATTTAAACTTATTCCAAAATCAACTATTGGTAAATTGACCAAAGATCCCAGTGTATAAAACATTTAATAGTATCTTCCTTAAAAAATTATTTCAGACTAATATTTTTACAAAAATAAAAAACTTTAAACTACATAATGCAAATGGATAAATCATAAAATCTCATTTGCCAAGAATGCATATAAAGATTACCAAGGTTATAAAATATTATCAACCTTATAAAATATTACCAACGTTAGCCTCTTTAGAAACTATTTGAGACCAATACTTTTGGCAATAATGAAAACTTAATACTACATATTTAAAAGGGAGGAATCATAAACTCATATTCTCCAAGAATGTATTAGTAAAAGTCACAGAGCATTAGCACACTAATTTATCTTGTAAGGTTTTATAGTAAACGTTACAAAATATTACCACACTAATTTATCTCACACTTTAACCAAAGTAAATGTAACACACCAATATATACATCAATCAAGCTAAAAGCATTATCCACCTTTGCATTTAATGATACAACACTCTAAATTAGCACACTGAAATTAGTAAACAAAAAAATTAGGCAGAGATACATGTTTTTCTTTTCTGCAAAATGAATAAGCATTACATTTCAAAGAATACTTTCTTTTCTGCAAAAGGAATAAAATCTATATTTCAAGAGAACTTTCTTTCCTGCAAAAAGAATAAGTGTTATATTTCTAGGAAAACATAAAGCATGAACAATGTGCGCAGTGCCTTCAAAACAATGCCTGCTAACTGTTGGTATCCCAAATTGCCATATTTTCTACCCCATTTCCATAAATATCAACCTCTGTTTTACCTCAATAAAGACCCTTCTTTCCTGCACTAGTCCAAGATAGTTACCCATTCCTGCACTTGAAGATTTATTACAATGCTTTATTAATCATTTTATATGGATTTCATGCCTATTTACATACCTTTTGTAACTCACATTAATTTCCTAGAGTAATTATGGAACTTAGTATTAATTATGAATGAGTATGACTAGTGCAGGTAGATTCCTGCACCGCCACGAAGACTGCCTGAGATTTCCGAGAAGCCAAATCTTCCACGAGGACGAGTCTTGATCCTTGACTCTGAGTTTAGCTGCTGATGAACTGAAGAAGGATAACAGGTGGCACGCAATCAGGGAATGTTTTCCAAAGTTAGGTTATGGCCAAGCGAAATACATGTGCATTATAACTGTTGGCCGAGTTTGTATTTTTGGTTTCTAAGTATGTTCGACTGAAAGGCCTGAATAAGAAATGTCTGTAATTAGTGAAAACAACTAGGGCTAAAAGGATGTATAAGATATAGATCATAGGTAGGATTAGCTAGCGAACCATCAATTGTAATTTCATTTTTATGTAATCTGGTTATCGCCTCAGCTCTGGGGCTGGACTGCTCTATTATGTATATTTTCCGAATCGAGTAATACAAGAGAACTACCATGATTTGCATACACAACATCTAATTTATCTTTGATGTATATTTGAAGTGCTGAGCTTTTTTGTTCCTTAGAAGGGGAACGAGCTGGTTGGCTAGGGCCCAGCCAACCCAGCTCGTTTACCCCTCTCGCTTTCGTTAATAAAAAAGATGGTGTGGATATTTCTTTTGTAACTGTGTGATGTTACAATTTTAATAGTTATTTTTCAAGTTTTGATTTAAATATCTATTGTAGCTAAAGTGTGAAACGGATCCGTGGTTTTAGAGTTAGCTACATTTACTTTGTTTATGAAATTCCTTTCTTGCATTTCCTTTACTCTCAATCTCTGTCTTAATTTGTTTTCAATCGGATCATGCAAGGAACTCTTTCTTGCATCTGTGCATGCATTTTCTTGCACTTTGGTTTAGTCATTTGTTTTGAAAAAAACATTGAATCACTTACCTGTATATTATTTCCAGTTATTTTGCAAGTGAATGAATTAATAACTTAGTAACTGTCTTCAACATTAAAAGTACATCTTTAGGGGATCTGGAAGAAGTTGCATAAAATTAACATGAACATGTTATACTTGCAAAGAACATAAGCATTTTGAGTGGATTACCAAAGTTAATTAACACATGAAAAATACTTAGACTACTGTTTGATTCCTTTGAATTTCTTTTATTTCATGAAGTTTATTTCCTTTCCAAAATTTAATGAATTAAAGCATCTTTCCTTCTGTTGTGGCCAGCAACAACACCCCCCCCCCCCTTTTTCTTTTAAGAGTTGTCCAAAATACTAAATGAATGGGGACCCTTAGTTAAAATTTAGGAAAAGCAAGAGTTTCCTTTCTTCAAAATAAGGTTACCATCGTAAGCTTAGGAAGATCTTTTGAATACTTTAAAACCTAAGTTTATGATAAGAAAAATCTTTAAAAAGTCGCATCATAAAATGATAGAAAAACACCTCCATTTGGGTATAATCTTGGTATGTGCAAGAATTCTCGTACTAAGCAATATATCGCATCGCAATAAGGTAATGCCAATGAGAAAGACTTCAAGATTTTCCGATTTGCGATAACACCGATTGCAAGATCGCATATCGCAGGGAATGGGCTAACAAAATATGGCAAGCATAAAACTTATGTGATTTGCGATGTTGCGATATCGCGATAAAGCGATGGTTGCGATATTAAGCCAAATCAACTCTGTGATGTTATATTTGTGAGTCGGTGCGAGAGCGCGATAGTGCAATAATGAGATGTCGTGATCTGCAACGATTGCGAACCAAATCGCAAAATCACTCCATCACGAATCTTTCGAGCACACCATTCGAGAAAAGCCACTTACCATAATCTGACTCAAGATCATGCGCTTTTAATGATAATAAAGGAATTAGTTATCATCTATTAAATGTAGACGCGTGCTTTTGCAAAGAATTACTTCACGTAAGGTGGCATAGTTGATATATTTGCTGCATTTAAGACTCTCCCATCACCTTTCTTGATCAGTAATTTCCATTTGTGAGTTGCAGGAACGAAGAACGAAGGGCGATACCAAGCCATACGCAGGAAGAAATGGGAAAGAAAAATAAGGCTCAGGGCTCTGAGGTGAAGGAAATGGCACCTTTATATACAGACACAACTTGTAGCAGAGACGCAGGGATATCGACGTGGGAAAGCATGTACAGACTGCTTGAAGAAGAAAACCCCAGAATAATGAAGGTTACCGCTGTCGCAGACTCACAGGGCTCTTCCGAAGCATCCTTAGAAGAGCTAGCGTGCTCATTCCTTCATCGGATAGCAGCAAGGCCTAAAATTCTCCCATATACGGATATGATCAAGTGGATACTTGACAATGCAGAAATGAACGACAGAAAGTTCAAGATTCAAGGACATGGGCTCATCGGGTCATTCGCTGCACAAGACTTAAAGCTCATGTATCATCTTCCTGAACCGCAGGCGACTTACAATGCACAATTCATTAAAAATTTGTGGCAGAGAACCCAAACCTATCAGAGACCACCAAAGATTGGTCCAGAAAAGATGAACCACTCAAGAAAGATAAAAACGGTATGTACAACACTGGTTCCCTCACCTCTCCGTATTGTTTTGCTGCGGCCATGCTTTGTAGATTATTTGGGATGCCAGATATCAATAAGTTTTCGTCTGAATGGTTACCACTGATTGATGCTGCCAAAAATGCCGTTATTATAGATTGGGCCAAGATCTTTTTTGATAACCTATTCACGGCTATTATCAATTACCGGTCTAAAAGATCCATGTCTCAAAGGATCTATCCTCCTTTTTACCTATCTGCATATGTTATGGATTCTATTTGTTATGTGTCTAAATTTCCTGCTATGGGTTGGAAATGGACAATTCAGGACCCATTACCCATCCATGTTTATCATAAAATATTATGGGATTCTCAGTTCATTCCACATTTCTACCAAATTTGTCACGGGCTTATCTTACCCATGTATAGAATGATGTATGATAAAGAACCCCCGAGGTGCTCACCTGAGGCACATATAGATATCATCCCCATCGCAAGATGGTTCGGAGAAGAATGGTTCACCTATATTAGAGTATTTGGAAGCACCATCCCCCCTCATGTCCTGCCTTTGTATATTCCTGACAAACTTCTGGCTCGAGAAATTGCATATCAAACCTGTTCAGAAGGCGGCCTAACTAAAGACCTAAAAGACAAAAAGAAGGCCATATGGCCTCAGTTTCCTGTAGCTTGTGGGGCCTTTTCATTGTTCGATGTAGGTCACGCGTTCACCGAAGTAGAGAATATGACGTGTCTACAATTATTTAAATTCCCGGCAAGGCCATTTGACCCAAATGAGGTTGCCCAGGATTTCACAACGATAGTCAAGATAAAAGTGTTCATTGAAAAGAAGGATCTATTTGATGATTTATTTCAGAGTAAAAGCTCACTCTAGGAAATTTTGCGGGAAGCTCAATCGCGATTGTCTCCAGATGACCTCCAAAGATTCATGGTATACAGGGAAAGAAGACTAGCCAGTGTTCCTCTAGAAAAGCTGCAACTACCTACCAGAGAACCTACTCCAAGCATTAGCCTTAGTGGGAATTCAAGCGCTTCCGGATCTAAATCTGCATGAGCATTCTTAAAGATCCGAAAACAACCAAGATAGAGGCAAAGAGTCAGCTAAGGACACCGCTCAGTCAATGGAATTTCCACAGCAGCAAGTTATCGCCTCCTCGTCAAGAGATGTCCCCCCTCTCGTCATTGAAGCACCACCCATCACAACAGAATTAGATAAGGAATGGGAAACCTTCAACGAACTGATCAATCTTGAAGGACAAGCCCCAAAAACACCTGTGAGCAATACATAGGTAGCACAAGAAGTGGGCTCAGCGTTGCTCTTCAACGAGTGGGACAATCAAATCAGGGAGGCAAAACAAGCAGAATGGAAGCTGAAGGCGCCAGAAAAGGGAAAAGAGGTCCAAGCACTAAACAGGTTAAATTGGGAGTGTTACTGGGCATACTTGGTGAAGCCGCATAGTCAGCAGATGACTGTAAAATGTATCATAAATGCGGCCGAGAAAGTGGTGCCATCTCTCACAGATTCTATTTTCTCAGCCCAGCTCAAAGCAGAAGTCAACCAGCCGACTCTCCTCAAACCAATGATGAATGCATGCAGCTTTAAAGATCAGATTCAGAAGTAGCTTAATTTAGAATGTTGTTTTTTCTTAAAAAATTAGATTAGAAAAAGGATGGTCATTTGAAAACTGCATCCTAAATTTTGTAAATAAACTATTATTAGAATTAGGAAGTAGTATTTAAACCCTTCTCATGCATTTAGAGAAGGGTCCAGAAATTTGTCAAAAACTTGTCCTCAGAACATGCACTTCTGCACCCTTAGAGGAGGTTTTGATGAATGAATGGATCAAGGTTTATTAATGTTTGCATTTGATATCTGCTACTGATGTTGCACTTCTGTACTCTTAGTAGATATTAGAACAAGTAGAGATAAATCATTGTTGCTTGAAGCTTATGAGTAGGACCAGTCATAAATGGTACTTTTATCTCTTGGCCATTTCTGCTTATATTCTTAAAGTGATATACAGTTTTTAGTTGTTTATATGTTATTGCATGAATGTTTGAGTTACCATTTGGCACTTTTGTATGGTGGAGTCATTTATTTATGTTTGATATATGAATAACTTATTATGCGATATGCTGTTCACAACTGTTTTGCCTAACTTTTTATGCAAAGTTGTTCATCTTAATTGATTTCCATTCTTATGATAGCTGAATGATCTTTATTACCAGTTATTATTTGAAATCTCTTTAGATCGCATAATAGAAGAAATACATCCCGGGTTAGCATAGATTAGATGTGCTGTTTTCATTAGATTACAATAGTATAGAATTAGATTAAAGTAGCTTAGATTAGAACTCTTAGATCAACATCATCCAACTCTGCACACACACACACCCTTAGATTGGGAAACTGGTCCCATTATCCCCAGTCCGATCCACTATACCAAACGGATAAGGAGCTGCCAACCAAGGTCCAGACCGGGTGGGTATCCCCCTTGTTGTTGACCCGATTTTCGGGGCTTCAACACCTTCTCATAGATAATTTACTTCAAAATTTCATTTACAGTTGCAATTTTTTTTTAGCACATATTTCAGTACTTTCGAATGTAATTTGGAAACTGGGTGAAGGAAACTCTGCCTCGGTGCAAGAGCGGGTCCCTTGTCACAGAAACAGAGTTCTATAAGCCCTAAGGCTTAGAGCACCTTCATGAAGACATAAGTCTTCAGTAAGGAAGGTATACTTTTACACAGAGATACTATACCTACACTAGTGCACGCAGATTGCAACAGTGTAAGGACAGGTTGTTTGTGTGGAAGGAAGATCAGGAGGAAGACAGAACTCTGCAAGGGCCCACTTTTCAGACTGTTAGCCATCCATCTAAAGATGAACATAGCATTTCATTAGAGCATTCAATATTTTTTCCATTGTGTGGAATTTCTTTACTTGATTTACTTGCAAATTGTCTTTTACATTCCAACACTAGAGTTGCTTTGGTGTCTACTGCCTTTTCGATTATTTTTTGTCTGATTCTGCAATGCATTTCCTTTAAGAAGTAGGATTAGGAATAGGAAAAGTTCATACCATTTCTGGCATTTCCTGTGCTTCGTCTCTAAGTTTACGAAACCCTCGGGTTGGGAATTAAGTGTTGAGGAGTTTCCTCAAGCGCAATTCCTACACCCAACATTTTGGCGTTGTTGCCAAGGAGGCGATTTGAATTGGTAAGAATTTTCCATTTTTTTTTTCTTTCAATAGGGGTAAGTATGCTATTAATTTTTTTCTACAATGTGTTTCTATTGTTTGAAGGAATTTATAGGTGCCGATTTATTTTTTGAAAATTGCAATTTTTATTTGAATTTCGTTTTGTCATTTTTTGAAATGAATGCCTAAAAGAGGTAGGGGTCCGAAGCCCACGAGGGGCCAAATAAATACTGACAAATCTGAAACCAAAACTCATATTGGCCTTCTTTTGTAGGCAGAAAGTCTAAACAAACTCAGACTCATCATGCAGGAACAATCCACCTCGGCCCTAGTAGCAGTGGTTCAGGTGTGACACAACCCATAAAGGGGAAGAAGGGCACTGTTGGAATCCATAGTCAACCTTCTCAGCCTGTTGAGAGTGGTTCATTTGGAAGAACAGCAATGGAAGATATGGAAGACCATGCAAAAGGAAGTGGTGAAAATCAGGAAAATGAGGAACAATCCACTTTCGGGTTCCCGATTGTGGATCCTGATACACAAGTACAAATGAAAAATATTTCACCATCAACTTTTCCTCATTTTTATGGCAACGTACATGAAGACCCAGACTCTTTCTTATTTGAGTTTGATATTTTGTGTAGAAGTTATGATTATTCATTTGATGCCTAGAAGTTAAAGTTGTTTCCTACAACTCTCAAGGACACAACACTCTGTTGGTTTATGGGACTAGGAGGAAACACTATATCTTCTTGGGAGACAATGAAGAGAGTGATCTTTTCAAAATATCAGGAATATTGTAACACTAGAGATATTCAAGATGAAATCTTTACTATTGTGCAAAATGATGATGAGACTTTAGAGGACTACTTGGAGAGGTTCCTGTATATCCTTCAAAGGTCAAAGCACAAATTTGATCCAAGTACTATTAGAACCTTGTTCTTACATGGGCTCACTGATGATGCTAGAAATAATTTAAATCTGTTAGGACAAGGGGATATTGCTCAAAATACTTTTGATCAGACTTGTGACTTGTGCAGGAAATTCTCGAGGAACCAATATAGATCTGGTAAAGGAATTCAGAATAAAAACAGAAAAACTGAATCTACTGATGCTATGATTATTGGATTAGAAAACAAAATGGAAAATATGAAAATTGAAATAATGAATATTGTTAGTAAACAAATAGACTCTTTGAAGTTTCAACATAAACTTGTAGAAGAGTAAGAGATAATATCTATTTTCTGTCCTAAATGTAGAAGAAAACATCCTTTAAGAGAATGTCCTCTATATATTAAAGAAACTAATAAATGTGCAATTTGTGTATATAACCATGCTACAGATAAATGTCCCTCTATACCTAGGCTGAAAGTTGTACTTAAAGGGGGACAACCTGAAGCTGAATCATTGCATGTTATGGGAGCACAAAGAAATTGGCCTCAAGTAAGTGCAGGTATGGTTCCTGAACCTCCACCACATTTTTTTGGTTATAATGCACACTCATATTCCTATCCTAACATTGGTCACTCTTAGCATTGGCAGCATGGGAATCAATATCAATATGGACAACCCTCCCAATCTTGGCAACAAGGATGGAGAGGGCCAAACCATTCACATCATTCCTATCCTGCACCTATGCAATCATACCCTCCTACATATGCACCTTACCCAATGCCTCAACCATCATTACCTCAGCTGAGTCAACCTATGCCACCATTACCTTTACCTCCACCATTTCGACCTTCTTAGCTGCCTGCTCAACCTTTACCCAACCCCAATAATAAAGTGGTACAAATGATCCATTCTATGACCCCGCTTTCTTCATCCAGATTTCAGACTATGCCAGTTGGAGTCAATGATCTCCAATTGAGATCAGGGAAGGTAGTAACCTCAGAAAATCAAAAGTAGCCCATGGTGATTATCGATGAGAAAGGAGAGGAGGAAACTCCTGACCATTCTGAAAAAGATGACACCATTCAGCCTATCCCTGTACATTCTAAGCCCTTGTCATCTTCTTCCAACCGACCTCCCTATCCAGAGAGGTTAGTTGTGGAGATGAGAGACTCCATTCTCGAGTCTAGCCTGGCTTCTAAGCTTAGGAACATTTTCATAAGGGTACCTTTACTCCAAGCTATCAAAGAGATCCCCATCTGTACAAAAATCATTAGGGAAACCTGTCTCAAGGAGCCAGGAGGGAAAAGATTGGAACCCCAAACCATTCAATTTGTTGGTAGAGAAGCAGAGTTAATGACGGGGTGTATGCACATGGAAAAGTATACTGACCCTGGAAACCCTGTTGTCTCTATTCATATAGGTGATGTCCTTGTATCCAATGTACTTATAGACCTAGGGGTAGCCATTAATGTTATGACCAAGAAAACCATGGATTAACTTGGATTGGTCCATATTCGTCCTACTCCCACTATGCTTGAACTGGCATGTCGATCTGAAATCAAGATGGAAGGGGTGTTGGATGATGTGGTCATTTCTCTAGATTATTTGGAATATATCATAGATTTCATTGTGCTTTAGCCAAAGAACCCTGTGGGAGGGCATCCCTTGATCTTGGGATGACCATGGCTTGTTATGGTCGATGCTTATATCAGATGTCATTCTGGTGATATGTATATTTCCCATGGAGATTCCAGAAAGAAAATCACCTTATATCCACCCACTAGATCCATTTAGGAGCTTTGAGACAATTTATGGTTAGACTATAGTAGTGATGAGGAGACTCAGCCTGTTTCCTTGATACATAAAAATGCAGAGTCCTCACACGAAGGTGAGATTCAAGACTTCCTGAACAATCTAGACACCATGCCTAATTTCGAATCATTAAGTCAGATTTTCAGTCTAGATTTTCAGGAAGGATATGACTCTCTACCTCCATCATGACCATCTCTAGCAACACCTTTGTGTATTCTTGAGCCTGATACTACTCTTGTTGATATTAGTCCAAGTAAATCCTTGTATATTAGTTCAGACTTGGATCCTTCTCAGCAAGAGCAGCTTGTGAATTTGTTGCGAAACCATCTTGATGCCTTTGCATGGGGTTATGAAGATATCAAAGGCATCCCTTCTGAAACTTGTACACACCATATCTATATTCAGGATGGAGCCCGGCCTGTCTGACAACCCCAAAGGTGAATGAACCCAGCTCTAAGAGACATTGTAAAGGAAGAATTGCAAAAACTCTTAGATGCTGATTTTATCTATCCCATTTCTAACAGACAGTGGGTCTCTCCATTAGTATTAGTCCCAAAGAAAGATGGGAGATGGCGCGTTTGTATTGACTACAAAGAATTGAATAAATCTACTCTCAAAGGTTACTTCCCCCTTCCTTTCATTGATCAGATACTCGATACCCTTGCTAGTGAGAAGTACTTTTCTTTTCTAGATGACTTTAGTGGATATAACCAGATACAGATAACACCCGAGGATCAAGACAAAACCACTTTTACATGTCCATGGGGTACATTTGCTTATCGAGTGCTTCCCTTTGGGATATGTAATTCCTTGGCTACCTTTCAAAGGATAGTTTTGGCTATTTTTGCTGACCTTGAATGCATAGAAATTTATATGGATGATTTCTCTGTGTTTGGTGATTCATTTTAGGAAGCCCTCAAGAATCTAGAAAAAGTGCTTCTTTGCTGCCAAGAAGCTCATCTCGCCTTGAGTGACAAGAAATGTAGATTAATGTGCAAGGTGAGAGTGGTTCTTGGCCATCTTATTTCCAGCAAAGGTATCCAGGTTGACCCTGCAAAAATAGAAGTCATTTTGAGTCTTCCTATACCCAAAACTCAAAGGGAAGTGAGAGGTTTTCTAGGACATGCGGGCTACTATAGAAGATTCATTGATGATTTCTCAAGGATAGCTACCCCCCTTTACCGAATTTTGGCTAAAGATAGTGAGTTTTCTTGGTCCACAACTTGCCAAGAGTCCTTTGAGATATTGAAGGAAAAATTAGTTCAGGCACCAGTGTTGAGAGGACCAAACTGGTCACTACCATTTCATATTTCCTTGATGCCTCAGATATTGCTATAGGCGCAGCTTTAGGACAAGAAGAAGACAAACAATCTTATGCTATTTATTTCATTAGTAAAAACTTGTCACCCATTGAACTCAATTATATGGTTACTGAGAAAGAGTTTTTAGCTATAATTTTTTCTATTAATAAATTCAAACATTATATTACAAGATATGAAGTTTTTGTACATACTGACCATTCCGCTATAAGATATTTGATGAATAAACCATTAACTAGTGGTAGAGTGACTAGGTGGTTTCTATTATTACAGGAATTTAATATTACTATTGTTGATAGACCAGGAAAGTCAAATGTAGTAGAAGATTATCTTTCAAGATTAAATAATCCTGGTGAAGCAATTCCTATTGATGATGATTTTCCTGACGAACATCTTTTTGTTGTGTCAACAAAATCTCCATGGTTTGTTGACATATCTAACTATTTAGTAACTGGAAAACTACCACCTCACTTATCCACTTGTGAAAAAAGGAATATCATTCAGAAAAGTGATGCATATTCATGGATCCAAGGAGACCTCTTTTACACTAGAGCAGATCTCATTATCCATAGATGTGTAAGAGAGGAAGAGGTGTTTGATATCTTAAAATCTGCCCATGATGAACCTTGTGGGGGTCAGTTCACCAATAAGCGGACTGCATACAAAGTGTTACGAGCTAGCTATTTTTGGACTTCCTTGTTGAAGGATGCCAAACAATATGTCAGACGGTGTGATAGCTGTCAGTGAATTGGCTAGCCTAATCAAACCAATAAAATTCCTTTATGTCCTCAGGTTATGATTGAGCCTTTTGAAAAATGGGCCATTGATTTCGTAGGGCCAATAAATCCTTCATTATCAAATAAAAAAACATATTTTGGTTTGTACAGATTTTGTTACGAAATGGGTAGAAGATAAAGCTGTTTCTTTTGCTACTGAAAGAGTTGTTGTTGATTTTGTTTTTACTGAAATTTTTACTAGATTTGGTGTGCCTAGAGAAATTGTTTCTGACAATGGATTGCAGTTTATTTCTAATTTGGTATAGGATGTGATGGAGCAATACAGAATATGGCATAGGAAATCTACACCATATCACCCTCAAGCAAATGGTCAGGTGGAGTTCACGAATAAAGTGATTGAGTCCATCCCCATAAAGATAGTGAACATGCACAGAAAGGATTGGGTTGACAAATTACTAGAAGCATTATGGGTCTATTGAACCACTTGGAGAAACAACACAGGACACACACCATATGAGCTGGTGTACGAGAAACAAGTCCTCTTTCCGATAGAATTCCAAATCAAGACTTTTAGGATTGTAGTCCAATTGGGACTAGATCTCTTTGAAGCACAACAGCAACACCTTCTACAATTAAATGAGTTAGATAAAATTCAAAGGGATATTGTTCAGTAGAACATCTTGGTTCAATAACCGTGCAAGAAGTGGCATGACAAGTCCATTCAGAAGAAGTAGTTCCAACCAAGTGATTGGGTACTCCTTTACGATTCGAGATTCAAACATTTTAAAGGAAAATTCCATACACGCTGGATGGGACCCTATGAGGTGGTCAAAGTGTTCGAAAATGGAGCGGTATAAATAAAAACTATTGATGGATGAAATTTTGTGTTCCTGGTAAATGAGCATAGATTGAAGGTATATTTTCAGCCCCTTACTAAAGGAGATTTTATGCAGAAAATCCAACAACCATTTGAAAAGGAGTTGGTAGGTGGTAACACCAACCTATTGAATAATTGATTCCTTCTTGTCCTTATTAAAAAAAATAAAAATAAAAATGATAAAAAAAAAGAGAAAAATTGACAAAAATAAAATGTATAAAAAGAAAAAAAAATTCTTGTAATTATGAAAATCAATTGACTAACATGATTGCAGAAGGATCAACCTGAAAACTAGCATGCTGGCAGGAAGATCAAAATTTTAATGAAAAGGGAATGTTACTTGATTTTTAGATAAGTTGGTTGCCACCAAGAAGAAGCAGGTTCACGAAACCAAGCACTTACCGAAGTTTGGGGTAACTAGCATGGACATTTTTATTCAAGTAAATACTTACTTCCCATTGCAGTTATTTTTTCCTGCATCAGTGTAGGCAGATATCAAGGTAAAAATGTTGTGTTTCTTCTATTTCCCATTTTGAAATTTCCCACTAGTTCCTTTTCTAAATTCCCCAATGAATTACCTTCCTCTTTCTTCCGAGAAACTACCCTTGCCTGATTTCATAAAATCCCTCCTTTCCATTGAATTTTTTCCCACATCCTGTTTTGTTTATCCCTCTTGGTGATATTGTTTATGAAATCCCTGTTGTAATATTCTTTCCCATTCTAAATTTTTTACCCCTTTCCCACTTCTTTATTCCCTCATAAATTGATTGCAAAATTTGATGCAGTCAATCCAAAAGGCATGTTTGAGAAACACCAAAGGATGGTGAATAATTTTTTCTTGTATATTAGGCAATTTTTTTTAAGTCCAACTATAGAAGTATGTCCTATCAGATTCTTTGTTTGGTAAAAGTCTCTGGTGCAAGCACAGCGCAGTGCAAGCAGGTCTAGTGCAGAAACACAACTGATTGTGAAAACAATTTACATAGTCCTGGAGTGGTTTATCAAGGATATTTATGGGCTTGTACTTTCCTGTATATGTGTTTATCTGTTATCTCATTCCATGTTTTAATTGATACTTTGTTTCATTATTTACTAACCTAGAAAAAATCTTTAAAGTGCAAGATGTATAAGGTTTGAAATCTAATCTTTTTAATAAGCGCTGAAGTATGTCTGATTAAATTATGATTCTGACTGTGGGATGTACTATCGTCTGATAACCTGCATTCATCCTCCTTGAAATAATTTTCCATTACCTTACCATTATTAGCTTGCCTATAATCCGATCATTGTAGCCATTGCGCCACCGCCACCTATACTACCATTGCATCCAATCATTACGATTCACCCATAGCAGGCTGACACAAATCAACACCTGATATGGGGGGGGGTTGTTCAGAAATTCCTTCGAGGGTGTGATCAGAGAGGGTGAAGTGTAGTTGGAAATGGAACTTGTGAGGAGTGAACCACTGTCTTTTCAGGAGATTGAACAAATTGCTGAGTACATGAATAGTCTTTCACTATTACAAGAATCTGAGTTCCTGCCATTCCTGCAGAAGTTTGATGGGTTCAATATGGCTATAGTACTAGAGTTTGCAAGGACATTCAAAGAAGTCCGAGTCAGGGTCAGGTCCTGTTAGAGCCTAGATTTGTCTCAGGCTGAAAAGACAAGGTTCTAGGTCCACATCAAACCATGCTCAGCGTCGTAGCTAGCCCTACGAGGAAAGGAGAGGGCTCTCTGCGAGTTGATCTCGGCAAAAGACAAGCGATAGGGCTCAAGATGACTGAAATAAAAGCTAATTTTAGGCTAGGTATGAAGTGCAAGGGTTTGATTTAAGTTTTTTGGGGGTTTTGTGTTGGAAACAGGGAAAGGCAAATTGGGCTCGGGGATGAGGCACAGTTTCTGCATAGTTCTGATTGGGGCAAGGAAGGAAATCATTTTGATGCTTTAAATTGAGTGAATGAATAGATCGGACTGGTGAGGAGCTAAGGAGAGCAAGAGAGTCTCAAGAATTCTCCTTAAACAGATGAAAACATGGAAATTTAAACAAATTCAAAGGCAGAGCATAACAGTTAATGGATTCCACCTTAATCACTCATTTGTTCAAATTCATAAGAAGAGACAGGAAAATAATACACATAACACTAATGAACTTACAATTACTTAGAGAAGAACACCATAAAAACATAAAGCCACATGGATCCCAAACAGTGCTGCAAAACCCTGGTCTTTCCTTAGCCAAAAATGCAGAGATAAAATGTACAATGATATGCCAAAGCAATCCCAAGTGTCCAACCCTGAAAATGACTTAGGAATTACATGATATAGACTAGCCCAACCCATTCCCTTGCCTCTAGGGGTCGAGCTCATCATTCTAGGAGCTATTTCAACCAATTCTAAACAAAGCACTAAAATCTAGGCAATCAAAACAACTTGCCTCTATAAGGTAGGAAACTGATTCATTCATTAAATTTTCACTTTTTAGTGAATGAATCCTCTAGAACAAGTAAATAAGTGCCAAAATTACATCATGTTTATCCAATTACATCAAGATAGATAAAAAATTACATCACAAAGCAAAACTAGTCAAACTGGCCGAATTTCTGAGCTGGAAGGTGAAAAATTGAGCAAAAATCCTCTGTGCGCCGCGCCAATTTCTTTGTGCATCGCGCCACTTTGGGGCTGATTTTGAGGTACTTCCTGAAGTCGAAATTGAGCCCAAGTGTGCTTGTTGGAAATCCCTGCCTACTTTCAAACCCAAGTAGAATTTCTGAATTTCGTGCCAATTTACCCCTCCAAAACTTCAATCTCCCAAGACTGCTTCCTGTGTGTCAAAATAGGAGCAGTGAGGTCATTTTTTGAGTGTTTTTGACCTCCTGGGGACTCAAAACTTTTCCAAACTTCTTGGCCATGCACTAGTAGTCATGATTTTTCATGCCAAATCCAAAAATATGAATTTTTTTCAGTTTTGAGCTCCCTAGCAAAAGCGCGCACCAGGTGGCGCGGCGCACAGGGAAGGCGCGACGCATTGGGCTTGAGGCGCGGCGCATAGTGCCTGTGCGTAGCGCTTTTTACAGGAGACTTTTGGAGGCACTCCCGGTGTCCAAATTGGACATAGGATAGCTCGTTGGAAAGGTATTTGAGTCTAATTTCCAACCCAACTAGAATTTTTCAATTTGGAGTTCATTTTTGCTATCAAAAATCAAATCTCCCAAGACTAGTCAAAATGTACCAAATGAGGCTGCCTAAAGGCAGAGTGTTGTTACAGTCATCTTTTGAATGCCTTTCTCAACTCAAAATTGAGCTCATGTTAGCTCATTGGAAATATATTTGTGTCTAGTTATCATTTTACTCATCAAGAAAGTCATTTGGCTGACCAAGCTAGGAGAAAACTTGATTTTCCCAAGGTCACTTCAGAGGTGCATCAATTCTCCCAAGGCAATTGTATTTTTGACATTTCTCTAAAACCATGACATCTGTGTAAAAAGTGAAGGAGGTTTTTCTTCCTTGTCCTGTTTTAGACAAAAACCTCTCTCATTTTTCCCAAATTCATCTTTTCTTGCTCAGAAACATCATTTGAGTGAAACCTACCCCAATGTGTGGAACAAGAGATTTGTCGAAATGAAGCGAAATGAAGGGGATAGGGAGCTTCTAAATTCTTGAGGAAATTTTGGGAAGTAGGGAGGGATGTTAGGAAGTAGGGGAAAATGTAATCTCAGAAATTGAGTGAGGGGAAGGGGTGCAAAAGGGCAAAACACAGGCCTAGCCTTGAAAATTGTCAAGTTATAGCAAGAAACTTGTGTTTGTGCGAAAATGAGAAATTTGGGGGATCTCAGTGATGGGAAGTGTTTAATAAGCTACATTAAGGATAGGGGAAGGTGTATGAACATCCGGATACAATTTTTGCTCATGATTTGACCATCCAAGAGAAATTGCCTTCAAAACCCTAGGAGAGGGAAATGAACCTTGCCTAGGCGCAACTGAAGCATGAACAAGGTATAAAATGACCCATTGGAACCTGACATGATGATGAAAACCCTCTAAATGATGGTAGACTCAGCTGAATAGTGACATAGATCGAAATTTGGACAACTTTGGAAGGCGTGAAAGCAAACCCTAGACCTAATGCCTAGTGACCAAATTTTACTTGAAGACTCACTGAAATGATAAAATTTGACCTTGACACCTTAAAATTACTTTGTAAGAGCATGTTTGATCACTGGAGGAAGTCTGGAAAGACTGACACTAACATTGGCTCCAATGGGGATGGTAGCTCCTTGGAGGTGCCAAGAACGACAGATCTTTGGGAGAGCAAACCAATGCCTTCGTCCATTGGGCTATGGAGTCATTATCTCGACAAATAACACAAGACTTTGACTCATTTATTGACTGAAACCTGACTCAAACTAACTCGATGCAATACTAAAATGACTGAAAAAGATTGACCCTAACAAACTAACTCAAAATACTAAGACCTGAACTTAAAACTTAAAGCTTGGTGGCAGTACTTGACCACCTGTGTTTCTTACAAGACAATATATCATCAAACTATATCAAAATGCCAATGTAACCAATCAAGAAGATGGCTTCTTGACTGATTCTTCTTATCAGATCTTCTGGTCAACAATTGATACTAGTAACTGGGCATCCAAAAACATAGTTGGCCATGATCTCCTTCATCACTGAATACTGCAATAATCACCTTCACCGCTGACTGCAACAGATTTTCCATTGCCACCTCCTGCTGAGAAAACAAGATGTCTTTTCCTTTTGATTCTGATCTTCCTTCATAATGTACTTCAGAAAAAGTATGGTCTTGGTCCTCAAAAAATTCTGAACAAGTAGATGAGCAGATTTCCTCTTCAAAGAACACTTCAAAACATGAGACATATGAAGAAGAATCTGAAAGGGAATCCTGAATGGTCTGGTTTTCTGAAGTCTGAATATATTGTAGATCATCTTCATATGATATGACAGCCAGATTGTCTTTACATTCATCAATCATGAGAAAAGAAACTTCAAATGATTTGTGAAACCCAACAATATCATTTATATCATCTACCACAAATTCATCCAGAGAAACCTCTTTACTTACTTGACCGCAGATCTCATCTTGTTGTTTATGAACTGACTGGATGACCTCTTTATGAAGGCTTTGTGCTGATGACATGAGAACATTTGGATCCATAACTCTGTCTTCTTTATTCCAGATGTTTTCAGCAGCAGGGTTCTCCTTCATGGGATTCAGTACAAGGTAGTCTTGGTCATCACAATCTGAATCTGGATCTGAATTAGCTGTCTTGACATTATCACATTCTGAAATTAGAACTGGACTTCCTTGCATGCTGTCTTCTTTTATGGACAGATCTGAAACGACACTTTCTCTTTCATCACTTTCAGCCATATGGAAATCTTCAACCTGCTGATATATAAAGCTACTTACAAGACTGTCATCCTTTACAGAAGAGGAAGAAGTTCCACCATCACTTTCTTGACCATGTGCACACTGCAGATCTGCGTTAACTGAAGCTGTAACATGACCATTCAAGAGTTGATCTATCTCGTCTTCAGACAGAGGAGATAATACTTTTTGTTTTCTCTTGCTCAAACAGTGATTGTCTTCATTGATTTCAAGTGAAGGTGTATACAAATTTTCCTCATACAGCTGATCCATTTCATGTAATTCCACCATACTAAGATCTTGATCCTGCTGCAAATTTTCATGATCGTCTTTATGTTGCTGAAATGGATTTTCATACAGGGCCTCCATGATCTCATCATCCATGAAATTATCATCCTCATAATATTTCTCAAGGCTTTCAATAAAAGTAGAAGCATGTTTGCAATAGTTCTGAACTAAATTTAATGATGGATAATATTCTTTATACCTTTCAAAGAACATGGCATGAAAATCTTTTAAACAATAAAAAGACGCCGATGGAAAACTTTCATACCAAGATCGGGCTTCGTCTTCCAGAGTAGCCATTAACAGTTTCATCAAACAGTCTTTAGGAAAAGTGATCTTTAATTTATGCACATGAATGTGAAATTTCACCAGATGAAGAACAGCGTCATTACCTTCCACATTTCTGAACATAGGAAAATTCTTTGACCAATCTAGCTTGCGCATTTTATTTGGAAAATCTGGGATGTGATCTTGGCTCATGGGAGTGTATCTTCTTGCAACCCGATCCATCTTGAAAACGTTAAAGCTACTAATCTTCCTGCAGTGGAGTCACCATGAAGCATTGATCTCTGGAGTTTTTAGTGAATGAAGTTGCCAGGTGAATGATTTCAGCCTTCTGATGTCTAATCGTTGTTCACCATCAACCATCAGATCTGAACTTGATACACGTACTGGGGCAATTAACAAGTTAGATGTCATATTTACAAGTTAGACTGGAGATTGACTGAAGCAACGTTTATCTACTTCCGCTAATGCAAAGCAAAAGCGTTTCAAAGACTACCTGGCATAACTTCAGGCTCCGTTTGTAACTTATAAAACAAATGACATCAACAAGCAAACCATTTTCTTCCCTAGTATGGTCGCCACTATGTTAGAGCCTAGATTTGTCTCAGGCTGAAAAGACAAGGTTCTAGGTCCACATCAAACCACGCTCGGCCTCGTAGCTAGCCCTATGAGGACAGGAGAGGGCTCTCTCCGGGTCGATCTTGGCAAAAGACAAGCGATAGGGCTCGAGATGGCTAAAATAAAAGCTAATTTTAGGCTAGGTATGAAGTGCAAGGGTTTGATTTAAGTTTTTTGGGGGTTTTGTGTTAGAAATAGGGAAAGGCAAATTGGGCTCGAGGATGAGGCACAGTTTCTGTAGAGTTCTGATTGGGGCAAGGAAGGAAATCGTTTTGATGCTTTAAATTGAGTGAATGAATAGATTGGACTGGTGAGGAGCTAAGGAGAGCAAGAGAGTCTCAAGAATTCTCCTTAAACAGATGAAAACATGGAAATTTAAACAAATTCAAAGGCAGAGCATAACAGTTAATGGATTCCACCTTAATCACTCATTTGTTCAAATTCAGAAGAAGAGACAGGAAAATGATACACATAACACTAATGAACTTACAATTACTTAGAGAAGAACACCATCAAAACATAAAGCCACATGGATCCCAATCAGTGCTGCAAAACCCTGGTCTTTCCTTAGCCAAAAATGCAGAGATAAAATGTACAATGACATGCCAAAGCAATCCCAAGTGTCCAACCCTGAAAATGACTAAGGAATTACATGATATAGACTAGCCCAACCCATTCCCTTGCCTCTAGGGGTCAATATCATCATTCTAGGAGCTGTTTCAACCAATTCTAAACAAAGCACTAAAATCTAGGCAATCAAAACAACTTGCCTCTATAAGGTAGGAAACTGATTCATTCATTAAATTTTCACTTTTTAGTGAATGAATCCTCTAGAACAAGTAAATAAGTGCCAAAATTACATCATGTTTATCCAATTACATCAAGATAGATAAAAAATTACATCACAAAGAAAAACTAGTCAAATTGGCCGAATTTCTGAGCTGGAAGGTGAAAAATTGAGCAAAAATCCTCTGTGCGCCACGCCAATTTCTCAGTGCGCCTCGCCAATTTCTTTGTGCATCGCGCCACTTTGGGGCTGATTTTGAGGTACTTCCGGAAGTCCAAATTGAGCCCAAGTGTGCTTGTTGGAAAGCCCTGCCTGTCTACTTTCCAATCCAAGTGGAATTTCTAAATTTTGTGCCCATTTTCCCTTCCAAAAATTCAATCTCCCAAGACTGCTTCCTATGTGTCAAAATAGGGGTAGTGAGGTCATTTTTTGAGTGTTTTTGACCTCCTGGGGACTCAAAACTTTCCCAAACTTCTTGGCCATGCACCAGTATTCATGATTTTTCATGCCAAATCCAAAAATATAAACTTTTTTCAGTTTGGAGCTCCCTAGCAAAAGCGCGTGCCAGGTGGCGCGACGCACAGGGAAGGCGCGGCGCATTGGGCTTGAGACGCGGCACATAGAGCCTGTGCGTAACACTTTTTGCAGGAGACTTTTGGAGGCCTTCCCGGTGTACAAATTGGGCACAAGATAGCTCATTGGAAAATTATTTGAGTCTACTTTTCAAAACAACTATAATTTGTCCTTTTGGAGTTCATTTTCCCTGTCAAAAATCAAATCTCCCAAGACTGGTCAAAATGTGCCAAATGAGGCTGCCTAAAGGCAGAGTGCTGTTACAGTCAACTTTTGAATGCCTTCCTCAACACCAAATTGAGCTCATGATAGCTCATTGGAAATATATTTGTGTCTAGTTATCATTTTACTCATCAAAAAAGTCATTTGGCTGACCAAGCTAGGAGAAAACTTGATTTTCCCAAGGACACACAACAACTTAGGGATGGGAGGATGTTGGTATCCCAAATTGCCCTATTTTCTACCCCATTTCCATAAATATCAACCTTTGTTTTACCTCAATAAAGACCCTTCTTTCCTGCACTAGTTCAAGATAGTTACCCATTCCTGCACTTGCTCATATTTTACATTAAGATTTATTACAGCGCTTTATTAATCATTTTATCTGGATTTCATGCCTATTTAAATACCTCTTGTAAATCACATTAATTTCCTAGAGTAATTGTGGGACTTAGTATTAATTATGAATGAGTATGACTAGTCCAGGTAGATTCCTACACCACCACGAAGACTGCCCGAGATTTCCGAGAAGCCAAATCTTCCATGAGGATGGGTCTCGATCCTTGACTCCGAGTTTAGCTGTTGATGAACTAAAAGAAGGATAACAGGTGGCGCACAATCAGGGAATGTTTTCCAAAGTTAGGTTACAACCAAACGAAATACATGTGCAGTATAACTGCTGGCCGAGTTTGTAATTTTGGTTTCTAAGTCCGTTCGGTCGAAAGGCCTGAATAAGAAATGTATGTAATTAGTGAAATGGCTAGGGCCGAAAGGATGTATAAGATATAGATCATAGGTAGGATTAGATAGTGAACCATCGATTGTAATTTCATTTTTATGTAGCTTGGTTATTGCCTCATCTCTGGGGTTGGACTACTCTATTATGTATATTTGCCGAATCGAGTAATACAAGAGAACTGCCATGATTTGCATACACAACATCTAAATTATCTTTGATGTATATTTGAAGTGCTGAGATTTTTTTTCCTTAGAAGGGGAACGAGTTGGTTGGCTAGGGCCTAGCCAACCCAGCTCATTTACCCCTCTCGCTTTCGTTAATCAAAAATACGGTGTGGATATTTCTTTTGCAACTGTGTGATGTTACAGTTTTAATAGTTATTTTTCAAGTTCTGATTTAAATATCTGTTGTAGCTAAAGTGTGAAATGGATTTGTGGTTTGAGAGTTAGTTGCATTTACTTTGTTTATGAAATTCCTTTCTTGCATTTCCTTTACTCTTAATCTCTGTAAAGACAATTGTTTTTGGTTGGATCATGCAAGGAACTCTTTCTTGCACCAGTGCATGCATTTGCCCGCACTTTGGTTTAGCCATTCATTTTGCAGCAAACATTGAATCACTTACCTGCATATTATTTCCAGTTATTTTGCAAGTGAATGAATCAATAACTTAGTAGCTGTCTTCAACATTCAAAGTAAAACTTTAGGGGATCTGGAAGCAGTTGCATAAAATTATCATGTACATGTTATACTTGCAAAGAACATAAGCATTTTGAGTGGATTACCAGAGTTAATTAACACATGCAAAACACTTAGACTAATGTTTGATTCCGTTGAATTTCTTTTATTTCATGAAGTTTATTTCCTTTGCAAAGTTTAATGAATTAAAGCATCTTTCCTTTTCACAGATAATTTACTTCAGAATTTCATTTATAGTTGCAATTCTTTTTCATCACATCTTTCGGTCCTTTTGAAAGTAATTTGGAAACTAGGTGAAGGAAACTCTGCCTCGGTGCAAGAGCGGGTCTTTTGGCATAGAGATAGAGTGCTCTAAGCCCTAAGGCTTAGAGCACCTTCACTAATACATAGGTCTTCAGTAAGGAAGGTCAAATATACTTTTACACAAAGGTATTGTACTTGCACTAGTGCAAGCAGATTGCAACAGTGTAAGGACAGGTTGTTCGTGTGGAAGGAAGATCGGAAGGAAGACATAACTCTGCAAGGGCCCACTTGTCAAACTGTTAGCCATCCATCTGAAGATGAACATAACATTTCATTACAACATTTAAGATTTTTTCCATTGTGTGGAATTTCTTTTCTTGATTTGCTTGCAAATTGTCTTTTACATTCCAGCACTAGAGTTGCTTTGGTGTTAATTTCCTTTCAGGATTGTTTTTTGTCTAATTCTGCAATGAATTTCCTTTAAGAAGTAGGATTAGGAACAAGAAAAGTTCATACCATTTCTGGCATTGTGAAAGGAAGATCGGAAGGAAGACATAACTCTGCAAGGGCCCACTTGTCAAACTGTTAGCCATCCATCTAAAGATGAACATAACATCTCATTACAACATTTAAGATTTTTTCCATTGTGTGGAATTTCTTTTCTTGATTTACTTGCAAATTATCTTTTACATTCCAGCACTAGAGTTGCTTTGGTGTTAGTTTCCTTTCAGGATTGTTTTCTGTCTAATTCTGCTATGAATTTCCTTTAAGAAGTAGGATTAGGAATAGGAAAAGTTCATACCATTTTTGGCATTGCCTGTACTTCGTCTCTAAGTTTACGAAACCCTCGGGTTGACAATTAAGTGTTGAGGAGTTTCCTCAAGCGCAATTCCTGCACCCAACACTGACTTTGAAACAATACTTTTGTATAAAACTATTATTATATGAAAGATAAATATATAACCTTAAAGGAAACCAAATAAGCAAAGGAAGATGCCAGAGAATAGGAATATGAACATCATCTCTTCCAATTATAGTTTACATAGCATGTTTTTTTTTTTTACAAGCTTAAATTGTAATCCTCTTTTTTTTGTCTTTTTTTTCTTCCCCAACAAAAATTAACAAAATATTAACTCTTCTTCAATATAGGCTTTCATAAATAGAATTTATTAACATAATGGTAACTCTTCTTCAATATATACTTTCATAAACATAAATGTATAATAAAGCAGAGATCCGCAAATTAAACATAAATGTATAATAAAGCAGAGATCCACAAATTAAGCATAAATGTATAATAAAACAGAGATCCACAAATTGAAAATAATAACAATAAAATTATAATGGGTAGAAGATATAGAGACTATAATTAACATACCTTGTTGTCGGATCACAACCCATTTAAATGAACAACTACTAATTAGAGCCACTATCCACCCAACAGTTAAAACAAAAAACATGTTCTTGCAGTTTTGTAATTTGAACGTATGTATAACCAAAAGAAATAAACGGTAAACCATTGGCTATGATCAGATCTTTTATAACAACAAGAAGTATTTTAAAGTTAAACTAACTACATCTTCATCCAAGAAAGGTTAATTAAAGCAAAATATAGCAAATTGTAAATTTTACCTGATACTTAACCGTTATACTTTGTTCAGCATCTCTGCTCGCCAACATACCACTCAAATTTACCACCCAACCATATCCAAAGGAAACCTTTTTCTTTGAAACCCCTGAGCTCTATGTGCTCACAAACAGTACCAACTTCAACAATAGAGAGAAATTTCGGGCAACTAAGGAAGATATGCTATGTTCCTCTCACACCCCTTAGTCTCAATAAACGAGGATAAATTACTGGGATTTTAATTTAGGAATTGGGTAGTCATTTTGGCAGCATTTCACTACTCTTTTTGGTCTCCCCTCCATGGGGAAAATCCTTCAATATTTATAAGCATGGAGTGGAGTGACACCTCACCCTCTTCATGCACAAATTAACCAATTTTTGATATATACAATTTTGTATTATTCACCACCACCCTAAGGTGGAAACTCTCCAAATTTCCTCCTTTTTATCTTATTTTATTTAGGAACCTAAATTATGTAATATTCACCACTGATGTGTCTATTTACGGATTTTTATTATTATTTATTTTTAAAAACTAGATAACTAATAATTTGCATTAAAATAATATTTATTTTGAATAATCCTCTAAAGTGGATAAATTGGATTTAATTCAACTTAAAGTTTAACTTAGATTAATTCACCTGGTTGATGTAAGCCCTTAAGTGGTGTTTTTCAGCCAGAGAATAGGGATTCTAGACCCCTATTATTTACCTCTCCTGACTCGTTAGGACTCCACGTCCTAGTAGAATCAAGACTCCACGCCCTGATCTATTCCAAAGATCCAACACTCCATGCCTTGATATTTTTAAAGTTAGGGCTCTGCGCCCTAATCTTTCCCATAGAATCTCATATAGTCTTCCTTGAAGCTAGATGGTTTTCTTCAAGGTACTGGTTGTGAGCTCATATGCATATGATGATCTGTTGGCAAGGCCTTGTTTCGCCATACTTGCACATCATAACCTCATAGATTAAAGTCATCAACAAAATTTATAATGAATTTAATTCAATCACATTTTACCCAAATGTATACATGACCTCCATAGTCATTTGAGCATATTTCTTGATAGTAACTAAGTTCCCTGCCAAATCTTGCTAAATACAAGGTCAATCATGTATAGTCATATACATCATAAATCATCAACAAGATTATGGTTCGTTAACTACTCCACATAGTAGCTTCCATTCAAATGCCATAAACTAGATATAAAACAAAAGGAGATGTAAATAAACGTAGATATGATACATATAATTGATCACATAATCACACATAAGAGGAAACATAACAATGTATGTAATATAAATAACAATGTTCCCCAATCAAGTGATCGATCCAAGTCCATAACATATATGTTTGTCATATATAATCCATCAAAAAACATCCTCGATAGGGATCACAAAACTGTACTGGGAAAAATGGGATGCTACAATAGGCCACTTTATTTCATAAATAAATAAATTTATGATCTCAATCCCTTATCACAAACACCATAAACACCTTCAACAATTCCATGATTACTGGACAAATCCCCAAACATACCAACAACATCAATCCCTTGCAATTTCTGATTTCACCATTAAACAATCCATTCAATAATTCATTTTGTACCTTCTCAACACCTTTCACACATCAAAATTTGATCTTTGATTCACCCTCGATTCATACTCACACTATGCATCTTGTTTCACCAACAACCTCTCACACACCTATACCAACCAACACGGTTTCACTCTTGCACACTCACTTTCTCCGTTGCACACTACTTCACTTTGCAAATTTGATGCTGCTTATAAATGAATCTTTATTTCTTGCATGAATCTTCTATTTGTGTATTTCTCTTGCTTCAACTAAATTTTCTGAATATTTTCTTTTAGTCATCAAACTTTTCTTTGTTGTTTCCTTGAGAATAATTGAGTTAAATTGTTGTTTTCCTCAATTCTGGTGAGTTACAGGATTTAACGGAGGTTCTTATAAATTTGGCTAGCTCAAACTTTGTTTTCACTTCTAAATATTCCTCTAATATTTTCCATGCCTCTATAATGATGTCAACTCATTCATGCTTGTGTTATCAATCTTTAACAATTGCATCTATGTTTGACATAACTTCCAAACTCCAAAAGTTGCTGATGAATTTCATGCCTAAATCCCAAAGGCTTTTAAATAAAAATGTTTTCAAATATAATATATGTGCTATAATATCCAAAATGCTACCAATTATCTATATATAATCACGGTTCATTTGCTATAGTCTAGTCCCGTGGGCCTCTTTATTACTTAAATACCATGTAAAAGTCTCAGCCCAAGTACTTTTATAAAATGCTTCCAAAACACTGCTAAATTCAACTCTGTGGACCCCTTTGCACCTTAAGCCCTGAGGGCTTATTTTACATTGCAAATTTTATTTGGATCTTGGTCAAAAACTCTGCATACAACCTTGTCTTGGTGCTTTAACCTTGGCCCCTAGCTTATTTTCCTCAGTGTTATTCCATAAATACCTCAAGGGTCTACCTTCTAGAAAAACGTGTGAATGTGGGTTTCCCTTTCCATTGTCTCCAATTAGTTTTTGTTGTCCAATTGTATCGTTTTCGTGCTCTGGTAAAATCTCAGCCCATCAATCCTCCTTCCACAACATTCAAAATCTCACGAAGTCTAGGAATCAAGGTGATGTGTCCCTATGGGTCTGCATTCTGCACTTGCACACCAATAAAATTCATGTCGGGTTGAGTTGTATCTGACAACTACCACATGTGCCCAACACCGACTTAGCCTGTAGGATCCTCCTCTACGCACTTTATAAGCCTGCCAGGATAAATCTCTTTTGGGATGTCTTAACGCTAATATCACCAACACCACATGGTGTCATTTTAGTGGTGACATGTTTCACTCTTATTTTTCCCACTACGTAACCCAAAAAACTAAATATACCTGCCACGTGTCCTTCGTATCAACGTCATGTTGACATCATCTAGCCACCTATGTATCTACGTCATCTCTGTGAACCAATCACATTGTGTCATCTGTCGTTAGAGAGGAGAGATAAAGGTTTCAAGCCTTTGTGTTTTGCTTTAATTTCCTTTGTAAAATATTATAAAGGTTTCAACATTTTCATAATAAAAATTCAAAGGGTCCATGCTCCATTGTTGCATTGTTGCCATGTTTCTTGGCCATTTACCATCCAGGGCCTTCACCTTCTGTGCACATCTTTGTTTCTTTCGGGCTAGCCTTCCCAGGTTGATCTGTATAGTGGGGATCTCTCACATGCCAATTAAAAGGCCTTTCCATTGTTGTTGTTAGGCCACCTCTTCCCATGCTAACTTCATCATGGGAAGTCATCTTTGTGCACTTCTTTGAGTCCTATGGGAAGAGACTCCGCCGATATGATCTGTTAACGAGGTCTACCGCCGGGCCAATAAAAGCTCTTACTATTGTTGTTTTGTTTGCTCCACCCAGTGTTCCTTTAGCCACTCTGCTAACCATCTCTACTACATTTTCTTGTGTGCCAAACTTAAACATGTGCCAAATGTCCTCTAACCAACATTAGCTCTACAATCTTTAACTTTGGGGGCACATAGATTTGACTAGCAATAACTTTCAATCCATGAGGCCATTTTGGAACTTCCATATACCACTGGAAATATCTCTCAAATCGCAAGCCATCTAAGTGGGTTCCAACTACATTTGAGGTGATCTTATATACAAGAAATTTCTCCAAATTCTTTGAACCTTCACCAATTAGCTCCACCACTATTTTTCACCAATCTACTTGGAAACATCTGAACCTTGCAACACCTTTTCCATACGTGTGCTGATTCTTGAAGTCTTCTATGATCTTTCCATTATAGTACCTTGATATGGATACACCACCATTGGCACTTGTGGCATCAATGAACTAATGGCAACACTTTTTTAAATACTTGGCATCAATGACTTGACATCAATGAGCACCTCCTTTGCCAACATATTATAGCAATCTCCCATCATATTCTTTGCCTTTTCCTTCATGATAATCACCTTTTCCATCAATGAAAATATATTTCTAACAATCATGTTCAATGATTGACTAAAATACTCAATCCACAACATAACTAAAACTCGACTAAGGTATACTTCATGTTATTTTTTTCATACAAACTCTATTACATAGTATTTTATTCATTAATTATAGACTCAATAGATTTATTATAAATACATTGCATGAATAAGAGCAGAAAATAAACAAATCTGTTGTAAAATATCAATTAATCTAGTTCATTTGGTTATGTAACAAGTCGATTTATTATTTTAGTTGACCAAGTTGACTAATCATTTTCACATGGCCTTGGCCAAGTCAAATTTTGCATTGGTTATTCACCAATCAAGTTGAAGTTGACTCTCATATATTTTCTTGCACTAATTATCCAGGTCGATAGTAGGTAGCTAGTTAAGTTCACTCTTTCCAGGTGTTGTAGACCAATCATATCTCGTGCTCACAAATGCCCGAATATCTAATATTTATATTCAAAAAATTTAGTCAAGCTAATCAATAATCAAATTAAACCCATTATTAGAACAATTCTTCCCTTCTTCATTGAGTGGCACAACCAATTAACACATTTGTTATCTTAATTATTTTTCTTGACTGGTGTTCAACCAAGTCAACTTCATTTCTCCAGATAGTTGGCATGATTTAATATAAATACAGAACAATGTTTCATATTTCATCAATGATCCTTCGTCCTTGTCTTTCATGTGTAACTTCAAGTCAAAATCACCAAGATTTTATATTAGATGATGGACTATTACTCATTTAAGTACTTTTCAAAGCTTTGAACTCAATCTTTCATAGTTGTCATCATTTTGGGAGGGATAAGTCACATTTAAGTTTTCAATTCACCTTATTTTGGATTGCAATTGAGTTTTTTGTTAGCATTACGTGGAGGAAGTAGGGAAATTGATGTTGGCCCTGATCAACATGAAATTTTTTTTGTTACACAACCCAATATCAAGTAGATATTATGGGGGTTCACATCCATGCATTTTCCAAGCAATGTACATGAAATTCAGATTCATGAGGCATTTTTAATCTTCCTTCAACCATGGTTTGGGTCAAACTTCATTCAGGTTGACTATTAAGTTGGAAACAACATAAAAGTTGACAAGGAACATAACTAGCAACAATGTACATAACAAACAATTTTTTGAAAGGAAAAATGAAGGCATTGTTTGTCTAGCCCATCCAAACCCAAATTCTTATCAAACGTTGTGATTGTACTACCTCTCACTTTCCCTTTGAGTTCTCGTTCTATATAATCAAACTCTTTCATGCACATCATCTTCAGAAATAAATTCATCAACAATGAGCAATGGTTTAATTTATTTAATAGCCCCCAAGAGCATACACAATCAATTTTCCATACAACAACTATTTTCTAGAGCATCTTGTTGGACAACATCTTTCTTGGACGTATCTTCACTTGTAGATTAATGAGTCTTAAATTTTTCTTCTTGTAGGTTCAACCCAACCCCTCATTTTTTGTTTTTGTCACCCAACCAAATGAAGGATGAAATGGTGCCACATGTTTTAAGCCTATCTTACACACGCATACAAGAATAGGTTACATCATAGAAACAACAAGAGGACACATAAATACACATAAAGAAAAAAGGATCTTTGCGAAGGAATTCCAACCACATTATTATTCTAAATTCATGCATATTTATACATAGTATATGTGGTTGGAGTAGTTGTCCCTGCTCCAACCAATCACTCATTCATTTACCCTTTTACCATTTATTACATACACATATTATATAAGTATGATAACTTACCTATGCCTAAGAGGACCCTACAATAGCATCTATTCTTAAATTGGCCAATTTTTTTATTATAGTGGGGATAATATGGCTTGGGGGATGTGAAATATTTAAGTGATTTACTCTATTAAGGTACCTAAATCAATATGGGGGAGGGAGAGAGCGAGGAGGGGGAGGGGGAGGAGTAGGAGTGGGAATCAAAAAGGGCCTAGCAATGAAATGTGGGATGTATGCGGTGGAGGATATAAGGAGCGGGTGGAAAATGGGGTAGGCTTATTCGTAATGGGTACATTTAGAGATATTCTCATTCCAATCTAGATCTTCTTTTGTCTTCTTCAAGGATCGAGAAAATTTCTCAAAATTACAATTTGTATTAATAGATTTTTGAGAGAATAAATAATGGGAAGGAATGATATAAAGTCTCTAGGGTGGATTGTGTTATAGGTATCACTAGTATATTCACCTCTACCTTGGGTTCTTCAAATCCCTTACCATCCATTATTATCCTTTGGAAGGTGTATTTGAGGTGCCCAATATATCTATAGAAGTGACAATGGAATTGAAATTAGAGAAATCAAATTTTTATTATGTTTTTTTTACCAAACAATGCCCTCTAGTAGCCCTTCATTTAGGTCCATATTAATAAAAATATTTGTTTCCACTAGGATATCCATTTGAAGGGTGTGATAATCTATATAAAATTTTCAATCTTCTCCCCAATCTCCCTCAAGATGTTTCACACCTAAATTTTTGGAAGTAGGTTGGGTAGTTTCCTCCAAATGGGGAAGTTGGTGACTTGTTCATGGGTAATTCAATCCCCAATACCCAGTCTCAAATACACATACATAATTTATTGTTGAGATGAGGAAAATTTGCATGGATTTTTGAGTATGTGTTATATTCTTTGAACGACTTCACACATCTGATTTATTATTCCAGGAATAGAAGAAGGCTCACAAGGGGGTGAGGGAAGTGCTTGAAAAAAGAAAAAAAAAGGAATTGGTGAATTTCTTGTATTTTTTTGGGTGCTTTTTGGCAAACAATTGTCACTTTTATCCATTTTGGGGTGTATGGTTGTTCAACCCATTCTTTTATAATTCTAGTTAAGGGAATACATTGGCATTCTAATTAATGGATTGTAGGTTTATGATAACATTGGAAAGATAGAATATACTGAAAATCCTTCTAGTTTTCTTAGTTTTGGTTTACAGTTTAAAATATGTATATAAATGTGTGTATGTGTGTGTGTGTGTGCTTCATGATCCATATTTTACAAGGCTTCATTCTCTGATTCATGATCTTCAATACACTTTGAATCTTTTATTGCTCCATCCTCTAGGGAAAGCCTCTTGACATCACATGTAGCTTGTATGTCTATATCATAGATGGAATGCAACTCATTCCATATCTCTTTGGTTGTCTCACAATAGATTACTTTCTCAATATATGACTTGGACAACCCTCTCAATATTTCCTCTTTGGCTTGTTCATCAAACTCTTCATTTATTACTACACTCTACAGTTAGATATACATCCAAATCAAGAGCTTGCAATTTTATTCTCGTTCTTACGTTCCAAGTTGTATAATTTGAGACATTCAAAAATTGAATTCCATCTAAGGTAATCCAATCCTAGTTCTCCATGATCCTTGATCTTCATTCTAGCTGTTAAGATGATCCTAAAGGAACCTGGTCAATTTGACACCAATTTTTAGAAACGATGGAAACCAAGACACTACTGAGAGGGGGGTGAATCATTAGTGTGACCAAATTTACAACTATTCACAAATTATACTTTTCAAAAACTTTACCAATCATGCATTTAAAGAAAAACAACATTATCATCATCAAGCACATGTGCAACATATACATAAGACATTAATCTTCTTTTTATTTCTTTGTCAAATACGAGCTTCAACTTGATTACATCATTTCCCCACAAGATACTACTTTTAGGTTTATCAACTGCTATTGAAAGGAACTCCCACCCCTACTTGTTTATCAATTTTCAATGAAAGGGACAATTGCCCCTTCTCATTTATGAGTTTTCATTGAAAGAGGCTCTTTCCCCTTCTCATTTATCATCCACTGTTGAAAGGGACTCTTCCACCTACTCATTTATCATCCACTATTAAAAGGGACTTTTGTCTCTGCTCGTTTATCAACCACTACAGAAAGGGACTCTTTCCCTTGGAATGAAAGCTACCACTTGTGTTTCCCTGTTGATCCACATTTCATCCATTTTCAAACTATATCCAATAGGCCACTTTCTTTCATAAATAAATATATTTACGATCTCACTCACTTACCACAAACACCATAAAAACCTTCAACAATTATATGATTACTGGAAAAATCCCCAAACATACCAAGAACATCAATCCTTTGCAATTTCTGATTTCACCATTAAAAAATCCATTCACCAATTCATTTTGTACCTTCTCAACACCTTTCACACATCAAAATATGATCTTTGATTCACCCTTGATTCATACTCACACTATGCATCTTGTTTTACCAACAACCTCTCACACACCTCTACCAACCAACACGGTTGCACTCTTGCACACTCACTTTCTCTGTTGCACACTACTTAACTTTGCAAATTCGACTCTGCTTATAAAGGAATCTTGATTTCTTGCATGAATTTTCTATTTTTATATTTCTCTTGCTTCAAATAACCTTTATGAATATTCCCTTTAAGTCATCAAACTTTGCTTTGTTGTTTCCCTGAGAATAATTGAGTAAAATTGTTGTTTTCCTCATTTCTAGTGAGTTACGGGATTTAACAGAGGTTCTTCTAAATTTGGCTAGCTCAAACTTTGTTTGAACTTCTAAACCTGACTCTAATCTCATCCATGCTGCTATAATGCTACCAACACATTCATTCTTGTGTTATCAAGCTTTAATTCTTTGCAGTTATGTTTGACATAACTTCCAAACTCCAAAAGTTACCGATGCATTTCATGCCTAAAGTCCAAAAGCTTTTAAATAAAAATGCTGTCAAATATAATATATGTCCAAAGTGCTACCAATTATATATATAGTCACAGGTTGTTTGCTATAGTCTAGCTCTGTGGGCCTCTTTAGTTCTTAATTACCATGTAGAACTCTCAGCCCAAGCACTTTTATAAAACGCTTCCAAAACACTGCCAAATTCAACTCTGCAGGCCCCTTTGAACCTTAATCCCAGAGGGATTATTTTACATTTCAAACTTCATTGGGATCTTGGTCACAAACTCTACATACAACCTTGTCCTAGTGCTTTAACCTTGGACCCTGGTTTCTTTTCCTCAGTGCTATTTCATAAAGACCTCCAGGGTATACCTTCTAAAAATACGTGTGAATGTGGGTTTTCCTTTCTGCCTTCTCCCATTACTTGTTTATGCTCGATTGTATCTTTTTCGGGTCCCGGTACAGTGTCATCCTATTGTTCCTCCTTCAACAACATTCAAAGCCTCCCGGGGTCTAGGAATCAAGGTGATGTGTGCCTGTTGCACCTACACACCAATCAAATGCACATCGCGTTGAGTTATCTCTGACAACTACCACATGCACCTAACACCCACTTAGCTTGTAAGATCCTCCTCTACACACTTTATATTCCTTCCGGGATAAAGATCTTCTGGGATGTCTTAATGCTGACATCACCAACACCACATGGTTCCATCTTAGTAGTGACATGTTTCACTCATATTTTCCTCACTAGGGCACCCAAAACATTGAATACACCTACCATGTATCCTTCGTTTCAACGTCATGTTGACATCATCTAGCCACCTATGTATCTATGTCATCTCTATGAACCAATCACATTGTGCCATTTTTCTTCAGAGAGGAGAGAGAAAAGGGTCCAAGCCTTTGTGTTTTGCATTAATTTACTTTGTAAAATATTATAAATGTCTCTATCTTTTCATAATAAAATTTCAAAGGGTCCATGCTCCATTGTTGCACTACGACCACATTTCCTGGCCATTTACCATCCCATGCCTTCACCTTCTATGCACATCTTTGTTTCTTCTGAGCTAGCCTTCTCGGGTTGAGCTATATAGTGGGGACCTCTCACATGCAAATTAAAATGCCTTTCCATTGTTTTTGTTAGGCCACCTATCCCAATGCTAACGTCATCATGGGAGGTCATCGTTGTGCACTTCTTTGAGTCCTCTGGGAAGAGATTTCGTCGGGATGATCTGTTAACAAGCATTAGAGGAAATTTTAGCCTAAAATTTCCCCTGAAATTTTCACGTAATTTCCATGTCATAATATGTAAACCAATCAAAATCATTTAAATTTAAAAAGAGGTACATGTAAATATTTTGGAGGGAAAGGAAGAAAAACTACTTCTTCTTTTTTATTTTTTTTAAGCTTATCTCCTTATAGGTTTACTCAAATTTCAAGTGTAGACACTGGTTGGATGCAGAATTAAACTCCGCATCCAACGAATACCCATCATGCATACTTTTGAGAAGACAAACATTGATAAAAAAAAAAGAAATGAATATTCATTAAAAATCATGTTCAACACTTTTTTTTTTAATGTATCTTCAATTTTTATCAATGTGGGTCTTTTTGAAAGTATGCATGATGGGTGCTTATGCGATATGGAATTTAATTTCACATCCAACGAGTGTCTACACTTGACATTTGAGTTAACTTATAAGGAGATAAGCCAAAAATAAAATTAAAAAGAAAGTAGTTTTCTTCTCTTCCCTCCAAAATTTATAACTCTTATTTTATTAGTTTAACTCTTATTTTATTATTATTCCTTAGGAGGCCACTTTTACGCTGAAATTTCCTCTAATTCTCCACCTCTAGGCCAATAAAAATGCTTGTCACTGTGGCGTTGTCCACTCCACATCTTCATAGTGTTCCTTTAGCCACTCTGCTAACCATCTCCGCTACGTTTTCTTGTGTGCCAAACTTAAACATGTGCCAAATGTCCTCTATCCAACATTAGCTCTGAAATATTTAACTTTGGGGGTACCTAGCTTTGATTGGAAATAATATTCAATCCATGAGTCCATTTTGGAACTTCGATATACTGTTGGAAATATATCTCAAAGCCCTATCCATTTAAGTGGGTTCCAACTACATTTTAAATTTTGAGGTGATATTCTATACAAGAAATTGCTCCAAATTCTCTACACCTTCACTAATTAGCTCCACCACTATTGTTCGCCATTCTAATTAGAAACATCTGAGCCTTGCAATACCTTTTCCATACTTGTGTCGATCTTCCTTCTTCTTAAAGTCCTATATGATTTTTCCATTGTAGTACCTTTGATATGAATACACCACCATTGACATGTGTGACATCAATGAACGAGTGACAACACCTTTGTTAATACTTGGCATCAATGAGAACCTCCTTTTCCAACATATTCTAACAATCACCCATCATATTCTTTGCCTTTTCCTTCATGATCATAACCTTTTCCATCAATGAAAATATGTTTCTAACATATGTGTCCAATGATTGACTAAAATACTCAATCCACAACATAACTAAAACTTGACTAAGGTATCCTTCATGTAATTTGTTTTATAGAAACTCTATTACATAGTATTTTATTCAGTAATTATGACTAAACATATTTATTAGAAATACAATACATGAATAAGAGCAGAAAATAAACAAATATGTTGTAAAATATCAATGAATCTGGTTCAATTGGTTATGCAACAAGTCGATTTGTTATTTCAGTTGACCAAGTTGACTAATTATTTTCACATGGCTTTGGCCAAGTCAAATTTTGCATTGGTTATTCACCAATCAAGTTGAAGTTGACTCATATATTTTCTTGCACTAATCATCCAGGTTGATAGTAGGTAGCTAGTCAAGTTCACTCTTTATGGGTGTTGTCGACCAATCATATCTCTTTCTCACCAATTCCTCAATATATAATATTTATATTCAAAAGAAAATTAGTCAAACTAATCAATAATCAAATTAAACCCATTATCACATACAATTTTTAATTGAGTGGCACAACCAATTAAAACATTTATTATCATCATTATTTTTCTTGACTGGTGTTCAACCAAGTCAACTTCATTTCTCAAGATAGGTGGCACGATTTAATATAAATATAGACCAATGTTCCATATTTCATCAATGATCCTTTGTCCTGGTCTTTCATGTGTCACTTCAAGTCAAACTCACCAAGATTTTATATTGGATTATGGACTATTACGCATTTAAGTACTTTGCAAAGATTTGAACTCAATCTTTCATAGTTTTCATCATTTTGGGAGGGATAAGTCACATTTAAGTTTTCAATTCACATTCTTTTCACTGAAATTAAGTTTGTTTTTAACATTACGTGGAGTGAAGTAGGGAAATTTATGTTGGCCCTGGTCACCATGAAAATGTTGTTTGTTACACAACCCAATATCAAGTAGATATTATGGGGGTTCACATCCATACATTTTCCAAGAAATGTACATGACAATCAGATTCATGAGGCATTTTTCATCTTCCTTCAACTATGATTTGGGTCAAACTTCATCAGATTGACTATTAAGTTGGAAACAAGATAAAAGTCAACAAGAAACATAACTAGCAACAATGTACATAACAAACATATTTTTGAAAGGAAAAATGAAAGCATTGTTTGTCTAGGCTATCCAAACCCAAATTCTTATCAAACATTGTGACCATACTACCTCTCACATTCCCTTTGAGTTCTCGTTCTATATAATAAAACTATTTCACCCACATCATATTCATAAATAGATTCATCAACAATGAGCAATGTTTTACTTTATTTAATATCCCCCACGAGCATACACGATCAATTTTCCATGCAACAACTATTTTCTAGAGCATCTTCTTGGACATATCTTCACTTGTAGATTAATGAGTCTTAAATTTTTCTTCTTGTAGGTTCAACCCACCCCCTCATTTTTTGTTTTTGTCACCCAACCAAATAAAGGAGGAAATTGTGCCACATGTTTTAAGCCTATCTTACACACGCATACAAGAATAGGTTACATCATAGAAACAACAAGAGGACACATAAATACACATAAAGAAAAAAGGATTTTTGGGAAGGAATTCCAACCATATTCTTATTCTAACTTCATGCATATTTATACATAGTATATGTGGTTGGAGTAGTTTTACCTGCTCCAACCAATCACACATTCATTTACCCTTTTACCATTTATTACATACATATATTATATAAGTATGATAACTTACCAACGCATAAGAGGACCCTACAATAGTATCTATGCTTAAATTGGCCAATTTTTTTATTATAGTGGGGATAATATGGCTTGGGGGATGTGAAATATTTAAGTGATTTACTCTATTATGGTATCTAAATCAATATGGGCGAGGGAGAGGGCGAGGACGGGGAGGGGGAGGAGTAGGAGTGGGAATGAAAAAGGGCCTAGCAATGAAATGTGGGATGTATGGGGTGGAAGATACAAGGAGGGGGTGGAATATGGGGTAGGCTTATTAGTAATGGGTACATTTAGAGATATTCTTATTCAAATCTAGGTCTTCTTTTGTCTTCTTCAAGGATCAAGAAAATTTCTTAAAATTACAATTTGTATTAATAGATTTTTGAGAGAGTAAATAATGCGAAGGAATGATATACAATCTCTAGGGTGGATTGCGTTATAGGGATTACTATTATATTTCCCTCTACCTTGGGTTATTAAAATCCCTTACCATCCATTATTCTCCTTTGGAAGGTGTATTTGAGGTGCCCAATATATCTGTAGAAGTGACAATGGAATTGAAATTAGATAAATCAAATTTTTGTTATGTTTTTTCTACCAAACAATTCCCTCTAGTAGCCCTTCATTGAGGTCCATCTTAATAAAAATATTTGTTGCCACTAGGATATACATTTAAAGGGTGTGATCATCTATATAAAATTTTCAATCTTCTCCCCAATCTCCCTCAAGATGTTTCACACCTAAATTTTTGAAAGTAGGTTGGGTAGTTTCCTCCAAATGGGGAATTTGGTGACTTGTTCATGGGTAATTCAATCCCCAATACCCAATCTCAAATACACATACATAATTAATTGTTGAGATGAGGAAATTTTGCGTGGATTTTTGAGTATGTGTTATATTCTTTGAATCACTATCACCACATGTGATTTATTATGCCAGGAATAGAAGAAGGCTCACAAGGGGGTGAAGGAAGTGCTTGCAAAAGGACAAAAAGGAATTGGGGGATTTCTTGTATTTTTGGGTGATTTGGGCACACGATTCTCACTTTTATCCATTTTGGGGTGCATGGTTTTTCAACCCATGCCTTTATAATTCTAGTTAAGGGAGTACATCGGCATTCTAATTAATGGATTGTAGGTTTATGATTGCTATGACATATACATATTGAATTATAACACTGTAAAGATAGAATATACTGAAAATACTTCTAGTTTTCTTAGTTTTGGTTTATAGTGTAAAATAGGTATATAAATGCATGTGTGTGTGTGTGTTCCATTCTATCTTTTCTACTTTTTAGTAATCCATTTGCAGCAATAATTTGCATGGGATTAAATCCAACATATGGTATCAACACATTTTAGCTTCAAGAGAATGCCTTTGTGGCTAAGGGGTTTTGGTTGGGGCCTATGGTAGATTCTATTGTAGTGGGATATTTTCAAAATTGATTATTGTGGTGAAAGGAAATGGTGAGTAATTCAAATATGTAGACCAACAAGTCCAGTTAGCATAATTTTACATCGTAGAAGCTCAAAATGGAATAAGTTTTGGTGGACAAAGATCAATGGATTACCAAGGATCCAAGTATTACATCGATGGGGATGTTAAAAAAATACCGGAACAAATTGTATCAAAATAAAAAGAGCATAATATGATTTTGTCTCTTAGATTCAATATTACTAAATGTTTTTTAGGAAGCTATGTTAAAGGTACTGCGGAACAGGTTAGTTGTTTTTTATCATACCAAGTCCCTAGTGAACAAGTTGTGTAACTTAAGAAGGAAGGATGAAGACTTGGTAATTAAGAAACTAAACACATTTAATAATATGATAAGTTAGCTATTATCTATTGATATTAATATTTTAGATGAAGATAAACATGTATTTATAAAAACATGATCCAAAAATTAAAGAAAGGCTATCTTGATATTTTGTTAAAGGAGTTCACAACTATATCTTACCTATTAAAATGGTTGGGAAAGGTATTACAAGGTAGTTTTACATGGTTACCCATAGTGTTTGAAGCTATAATATGCATCTCACCATGTTAGCTAAGATGTGGGGTGTAGATGGAGATCAAGGATTAATTTGCTCAATTACCAATGCAAAAATAAACAAATGGGCATCCATTACAACAAGATGATATCAAAAGTTCCTTGTTTAGCATCCCATGCAATATTATATGATTTTACAAAAGTAGCAACACCAACAATAGTCATCTCAAAAGTTTCAACAACAATCTCTATTTTTCCTCATAATTTATCTTTTGTCTTGTTGTGAATATTGTTTTGTCATAATCATAAAATGGTAAACTCTAAAAGTCATGTAGGATTTAATATAATATGAAAAGTCAATCATGAGGAAATCAAAACGTCATAGGGAAGGAAAAGGGCCACCTACCCATTTGAATAAATGTATCCTAATACCTCTAAGAAAAGGGGTGGGGGGAGATTTTAGCACTCGAGTCTTTTAACATAGAGATCGTTGTTAGCACTTATGTAGCTGGGAACACTCTTACTCTTGGTGATTTAGAACTGAGTTTTGGTTAGTCTAGGGACTTATTTTGGAGACAATATGAACAACTCACCTTCCACTATGGGATTTTGATGGACCTACAATAGATGTACTTGAAATTATAGCATTGTCAATGAGAAGCTCTTTACTGTTTGCATCGATTCTCGTGCATTTCATGATTGTTGTAATGACTATCTGATACTCCTATTGTGTATGCATGTTTGCTTTCACATGGGCTATTTGTTGATGAACTCATTAATAGTGTATGAGTCAAATGCTTGCTTATGATTTTCTTCCTTTTTATTCCGCACATTATACTAGTATTAGTAGTGAATTACTTTGCAATTACTTTCAAGTGCTTTCTTCATCTTGTATGTCTTGCATGGTTTTAGCTAACTAACTACTCTTGAGATGTACTTGGTCTTATTATGATGTTGTTATATTCTTGTACCTTGTTCTTCAAGTATAGCATTTTTTGGTTGATTCATCCTCACTTTTTGGGTATTTCACACTTTCCCTCACATTAACATCTCTTCACTTGAAATCCTATAGGAAACAAATATGGTGGAAGTTAGACCCACATACTGAATGAGACTCCTATCCAAAACGATGTGAATTCTGATTGGAACTTCACACCAGGGATATCCCCTTACCGTTGGAAGTTCATTTTTCCCGGTTAACAATTTTGGTGCTAGATAAAGAGTCAGAAGACATGTTAACCCTATGGATCCCACATCTTAACCTTTTATCTTAAAAAGGCTCCTTCCAAAATTTCTATTCGGGATTGTTTTTCTTTAAAAGTAGATATTACAATCCCCATCAATATATTCAATATTTTTTCAAAAAATATGTTTGATGACAAGTGTTGTTGCTCCTAGAGACAACCCTCGGGTTGAGGAGAAGCATTAGTACCGAGGACATCTTAGTGGGTCTTAAGGATTTATTTGTTTTGCTCAATAATTACATACAAACTTATGAAATTTGGTCCAATCACCTTACACAGAGACAGATTAAATATACACTTAAATAGTATGTCATTCCCAAGACTTAATTTTCATTTATGGTGGCCGACACACAGAGAGTGTAATTTCATTGGTCGTTGTAGTATAGGTGAAAGAGAAAATATAAGGACAGAAACCTAGTGTAGAGGGCTAGACAACCACATAATCCTATGCACCAAAGTCTAATAGGATCATGAACAAGATAAAGGAAATGACATTTAGAAACAATGGAGCGCATTTTAAGGCCTTCTATCCCACACATTACAGGTACCGTTTTCCATATGATAACATAGGTAAATTTTTTATACAAGATTGAATTCCAGTAGCTACAATTACAAAATTTGTGAGAGGAAAGAAACAAATATGAAATAATAAACAAAGAAGGAACTACATATCTCAATTCTTGGAATCACCAAAAAAACCTTCATTAATCTTCAAGAACAACATACATTTGATAAGCTCCAGAACTTGAAAAATTTGCAGAAAAACTATAGCCTATGGGATAGAAAATCAAACCCCTTATAATTAGATATCCACCCATTTTATAAGGAGAACCAAAACAAGAAAAATTACAAAAATATTTGTAATGCTACAACTATTTGAACTACACAACTATCTGAGCATGTGACTAGACTAGTTGTCCTAATTATTACATAACAAAATTGATTCTTTTTTTGGAAATGAAATATTAACAAAATTATAGGAATGAAACGAATGTGTCATTATTTCCCAAACACAATATATCCATTGTTGACTTTGTTTATCTTCTGATGCAGGCCCAGGCTCCAAAAATTGCCATTGTTTGGATTTAGGTCTCTGATGGAGTTGAAGGCATGAACCCTCCTAAGCTTGGTTTCTCATGATGACCGAAGGTAATTGGATTTTGCAGATGTGAAGAGGGCTCCACATAGTTTGATAGGTGATGTGGAGGAGACATGTGGTGGATTCGAATTGGGTGGAAAGCAAGGGAGGAGGGTGATGCGTCAAATGGTTTCACACTCACCTGCCATGATTGCTTGGTGGTGGTCTCGACTGTGGACGTAGTCACCATACTGGCTCGACAGGTGGTAGGCCCATCTATCTTCCTCCGATGGGGTACTTGGACAGGCTTAGAGATAAGGCTTAACCCCCTCAGAATCCATCATAGTCATTGATCTATTAAGTGCACCCTTTTGACATTGGCTTTCCGGGGGAAAGTGTTGCCTTTAACTGTCATGCTTGTTACCTTGTTCGGGCTCCTCCAAGATGAGGCCACTCTCAGATGGATGGGGACCTGCACAGTAAGTAATCATTGTTTCACCAATTGAAATTAAAAGTGGGGGAAAGCCCACATTCCATCGCCTCTTGTGCTCTACCTTATTTTTCGCTCTCCTCCATTTTTATCTAGATATAGAGTCCCAAATACTCTTTGAGCTCATGAACAAAAACCCTTTGCAGTACAAAAATTTTTGGAAACATAGAGGGCTTAAAACATCAACTCCTACTGGGGACAATGTCTTGCTGGAAAGGCACTGAGAACCTGTAGACCAGTAGCCTTGTTGTTTATGGAGTAAAAAATATATTGAACTAGAAAATCCCCTTGAAACTTTTTTTCCACTGGAAGTCTTCTCATAAAAACTGAAATGCAGAACTGTAACTTCTAAGAACTAAAAATTAAATGCTAACATAGTGATCTTATTTATGTACAAATCCTACTACTCCTACTTGCGTATAGGGCTTAATTCACTTGAGTGAAGTTAGAATTTCAATGATACTAGCCCAACATCTAAGTAATAGACCTTATGACACTGTACTCTTGGAAGTCAACAATTAAAATGGGTGTGTACCACATGGAAATTTTAAACAAAAAAAATTGACACATACGTTAGAAATGATGTATGTTTTTGACCAAAGAAATATGCCATGTAGTAAGTTATTGGGTCATAAAATGGATGGGAGAAAAAACTAGCTGCTTCAATTTATTTGAATAGTTCCTTAGCGAGAATATTTTAGCATAAGACAACCATAGTCATTGCTTGGATCTTTAACTTTTGGCTCTTTCTTAAAATATTGTTGATTTTCATCTTCTTCCCACTTGCATATAAGAAGGTCCTTTTGCAAATATTTTGGAGATATCAACAACACACCTACTCTATTTCCTTCCTTAGAGTATGCCCCATCAAAATATAATTTCCAAACACATTCAAGTTTCATTTCATGCTTGCTCATCATGTAGTCAGCTACGGGATCATACAATTGATGAGAAAAATTCACAACTTCTTCATTTTCTTGAACAATTTTATGACATGAATGTTTTTGCATAGGGAAGCCACAATTACTACTTAACTTTTCAACTTTGGTCTCTTCTTGAAAAAGTTATTGCTGGTAATATTATACCCACTTTCTTGTAAGAAAATCCTTTTGAAAATCTATAACAATATCATCCTCCTTTGAATCATATGAATCATAAATTAGAAAATCTTCATCAACTTTATTACTAGCTTCTTGAACTTAAAAAATAGAGATAGGTATGAACATGGGAAAGTAAAACCAGTCGACAACTGCTGATATATACCCAGAAGAAGAAACTATCTTTATTTGTTGGGAATCATTTCTACTTGTGGTTAGCATATTCTCATACCTTTCTCTCCGTTTGAAGGATGTAAGTCATAAATTGGAGCCTCTTTTTCAACCCCATTTCCAACTTCCTATTTTTTCATGGCTCCCCATGATTGGGATTGTTGTTGTTCTAGAGCACCCAACTCCCCATTTGAGTCATACAAATCATAAAAAGAACCATCAAAATCAACATAATAAGGTCTCTGAGGGTTTATTTGCAACTTAACAATGTCCCTTTACTTTTATTAATTGTTGGGAAGTGCTTTTTGATGTAGGTATATGTTTTCTTGGTGCTGATATGCACAAAAAAATTCAACAACATCATTAGTCTTAGAAATATTTTCAAGTTTAAAATTTTCACAACAATCTTCAAACAGAGAATCCAGTGGATATAAACATTTGAAAAATAATTATATGCTAGGTGGAATCTCTTCAAAGAACATATGCTGCAATGAGGTAGGTTTCTGTACCAAGCCCTAGCATCTTTATCCCAAGAACAAATGAACAAATTCATTTTCACATCTTCATGAATAATAACCGTTTTCTCTATGTATTCATGAAATTCCTTAAGGTGTTAGGTTGGAATTTCATCTGCGCTTCCATAGAATGTAGGAAAATAGGTATACCATTCTTGAAATGGAGGTACATGATGAGGATAACCAACAACAGAAGAAAAATATGGGTGGGGGGGGGGGATTTGTTGTCTAAGAATGCAAGAAGAGTCATTTTGAAAAACCATTTAGGTGAGAGATCTCAACCCATAGTTCCTTTTCTCACCACACAAAGGAATGCACACATTTATACCCAAGGAACTATATTATGATTCATTCCCTGATAACGGCGCCAGAAGATGTTGTTTCTCCTAGAGACAACCCCCCGAGTTGAGGAGAAGGGTCAATGCCTAGGACATCTTAGTGTGTCTTAAGGATGTATTCGTTCTGCTAAATAATTAGATACAAACTTATGAAATCCATTCCAATCACCCTACTTAGAGGTAGATTCAATATACACTTAAACATTATGTCATTACCAAGACTTAATGTTCAGTTATGGTGGTCGACACATAGAGAGTGTAGTTACATTTTTCATTGTAGTATAGATGAAAGAGGAAATATAAGGAGAGAAACCTAGTGCAGAGGGTTGGACAGACATAGAATCATATGAACAATATAAAGGAAATGAGGATCAGAAACCATGGAGCACATTTTAAGGCCTTCAATCCCACACATTACATGTACCATTTTCCATAACATAACATAGGTAAATATGTTATACAAGATTGAATTCCATTAGCTACAACCACACAATTTATGAGATGAAAAAAACACATATGAAATAATAAACATAGAAGGAATTACATACTACACATCTCAGTGCTTGGAATCACCAAAAAATTCTTCATTAATCTTCAAGAACAATATACATCTGATAAGCTCCAAAACTTGAAAAAATTGTAGAAAAAACTACAACTTCTAGGATAAAAAATTGAACCCCTTCAAATGAGATAATCATCCCTTTTATAGGGAGAACTAAGACAAGAAAATTTACAAAAATATTGGGAATGCTATAGATTTCTGAACTACACAGCTGTTTGAGCATGCAACTATCCTAGTTGTCCTAATTATTACTTATTAAACTTGATTCCTTCCTTGAAAATGAAACGTTAAAAAAAATGTAGAAATGACATGAAAGTGTCATGATTTCCAAAACAAATATCTCCATTGTCAACTTTGTTGATATTTTGAGGCAAGCCCAGGCTCCATTATTCAGATTCATAGTGAGTTGATGAAATGGCCACACTCCTGCCATTATATTCCCTCCACGGTTTCCTGTCATTTTCCCTGTCATTTTCTCCTATAACTACTTAAATCGACCCTTTTTGGAGTTGGCTCTTCTTGTGGGCACTTCCTTCAACCTATCAGGATCAAGATCCTTATAAAATTTGTAGCAGAGAGGCCTTAACACAGTGGAGGAACTACAAAGGAAACGATTACAAAACAGTCTATCATTTAACAGATCCCGGGAATGAAAGTTTTCTCCCATCACTGTCTCTTGATGCTCCTTGGTCCCCTCTGTCAAGTCATAAAGTGGGATAAATAAATTAAGATTTATTTTTTCAATCTGGATAGGTAAAATTTGAGGTGAAACATAATGTGTGTAAACTGGTTCTTAATATTTTCCTATCAAAATCAATCACAAAGCATATATAGGTATATCCCATAGTTGATTCACCTTATACTGATTTCTAGATTCTTAAATGGAAATTTGCCCCGTTGACACAAAGTTACAGATTCAGTAGGATATATCACACTTCCTCATCGTATACTCCATCTAAATTATTTGTTCATCAAAATCAATTAAGACTATTCTGAAAATAAATTTAAGTAAAATTAGTGTTCTGAGTTTCAAAAGAAAATTCTAATTACAATCACTCTTTTTATTCTAGACACAAATCAATTGATAAAAATCTAATTAATTAAATGATTTGAAGGCATCCACATCTAAAGAGAATTCAACTAAATTACTCAAAGACACACAATATGTAACTACAACAAACAAGTAGGATCCTACGTAATTACATGATCACTACATCAAATCCTGTAATTACTACATAAATGACTATGTGATTACAATATCACTACATCAAATGCATAGTTATTATGGGAATTGTTGTTGTGATTACACGATCACTATAGGAAGCCTTAGCATGCAGCTGCAAGAAATTTTGACATACAATTATAGGAACAGTAAGTAGTTACAGTAAATTAGAACACACGATTACAGGAACCTTAAATAATTACAGGAATAAAATTAACATGTTGTTTATCATATACATATAAATTATGAAAAGAAATAACACCAAACCATATCAAAACTTAAAGAAGTATAAGCAACATGTACCAAGGGGCCCTCGTGGTAGTGTTGTTGTGAAAATTTTAAGCAGTTACTATAAAATTATCATAAATATGCTCTTGCATTACTAGAAAATAGAGTTCAATATAAAAAAGTATGTATGTATTTTTCATAACCTTCCTATGTATCACTTATCTACTTTTATACAAAAGATAATTTCTTAACTGATTTACCCAAAATTAGGGTCAAATCGATGTTTTACAGCCAATAATAAATTAATACAGAAATTCCAAATATATAATGCATATTCTTCTTTAGAATTTTTTTGAGAAAATGATGGCAGTCCCGCGATATGATACTCAGTCTCATCGATTTGATACGTCTTGCCTTGACTTTCAGATTAGTCTTCTAGTATCAAAATCCTTCCAGCTGACATGGAACATATTTGGTGACTTACTCATGTTTTGACAAATTTTGTACCTTTGAACCTCATTAGTAACAAAAATAATCTTTTTTATAAACATTTAAATATTAAAAAGAAAATAGCAATATTGCAAATGAATTTTACCTTAAACTCTTCCTTTAAATGAAAAAATTTGGTAAAATGGTGTGAGATGCAAGTTTAGATGAAGGTATTAAGTGAAAAATGGGATGGTCATGGATATGGAAATTAAAGCCCAACATTCCCCCACACTGATTTTTTTTCATGACCCTATGCAACCAAAATTTGAGATCCCTCTGCCAGTACATTGATCATTATCCAAAATTGTTTTTCTTTCTTGCTGATCTGTCAAGATTTGACCTCTCTACTATCCTAAACTGCTCCAGCTACTTGGATAAGAAGATTCAGACCGGTGCTAGAGGGTTTTGCTTTGTCATCTTTTTCTTTCAGGTTTTCCTTCAATCCCCTAATCCTTATCATTAACATTTTATTTATTTGAATGCCATGGAAGTTTTCTCGATACATATCTTTACATTTCTTCTTGAGGCCTTGAAATTTTTATCTGTTTCTATAAGTCCTATATTTCAACATTTCATTCTTTGAATTTATTGTTTCATTGATCATCTCTTCCCTCTATAATATTTGTTTCAAATTCTTAATGGTCTTATTCTTTTTCTTCAACTTATTCAACAACATGCTTACTTGACTTTCAGAGGTTCCTTGTTTTTGAAATTGCTCAGATGGTTGTCCTTCATATATCCCTTGTTCCTACTTTGGTGATTGAATTTGGAGTGAGTATTATTCTTGTTCATGTTGAGGTAACTGACTTGGTTCTATATAGACTTCTTTAGTATAACCTTCCCCAGTATAAATTTCCTGTTCCTCCTGAAGGTTTTTTGTTTGTTCAGCTTGTGCCTTCTTGATAATTTCCTCTTGAGGTTCTTCAGTTTGTTCAACTTGTGCCTTCTTGATAATTTCCTCTTGAAGTTCTTCAATTTGTTCAGTTTGTACCTCCTTGAGATATTCTTCATACAACATCTGGGATTTAGTTCTTGGTTTCTTAAAATGACTCTATGTTTTTGCATGGGTGTATTCTTCTCTATTGGTTTCTTTTAGTAATTGCATTTGTCTCCTAGTAAGCCTACTACCAGCTATTGGAACTTGGTTAGAACTGGTTCTTTCCTTCTTTCCAGTAGAGGATTGTTACAGATCCATTTGGGCACATCACTCCCATCATTCAGATTAGTACCATTATGGCTCATCGAACCCTAATTCAGCTGCTACATGCCCTAGAAAAGCCACCTCTTTGAATGTCTCCTTCCCTGAGAGGTATTTGGCCTGAAACCCTCTAGAATTGCCTCCTTGAGGGACCATCATAGCCTTGGATAGGGATAAGTGCGCTTTAGTGCAGGTAGGCCCATGTCAGGGTGCTATGCAGAGCACCTAGACTCACTTTGACCTGCGCTTGGCGAGATTGAGTGAAATTCACATAGGGTTTTGGGAATATTCTTATCATCTGGAGTCATCTAGAAGTTTCCCACACTTATCATCTCCTATGAGCTCGAAAATGGATGAGGAATGAGTTAAGTAACCTCATATCCTCTCATCCCTTCCTCCATGAAAACTAACTCTAAGTATGGAAGGCCATTCAATACTCTCATTTATGACAAAACCTCCTCCATCCGCCTATAAATTGAGCACTCATCTAGGTGATCAGGGGTTGGACTTTGAGAATTTGTTAGGAGATACTGTTGGAGTGAGAATTGAGTTTGTAAGTGAGTATTTTTATGCTGCCGAAGTGTTGTGCTATTAATGTGATGTTGGTTGGAACTCAAGCTAGAAGAGCGAAAATGGATCGGACTTCATGGTTGTAATTCTTCCTTCTATTCAAGAAAGCAACTTACACCCTTTTTCCATATGCTTATCTTGATATATGATGCTTATATGTGTGAATGTATCTAATTACATTTACTTGTATTCAATAGATAATTTGCTTTGATTGGTTCTCTGTCTTCTGTTTATGCTTGTGGGTACTTTTGGAGTGATTTAAGTTCGAAAAGGAGTGACTGAGTCAAACAAAGGAGACAAAAGGAAAGAAAAAGAACAAGTAGGTCTTCTGATCCCTTTGTCTTATTTATTGTTTATATAAAAAGGATAAGCGCTTTAAATATGTTGTTCTATGTATAGCTAGCTACCTAGGGAATTAATATTTATTCATAGATACCAAATTCCTCATAAAAGATTGGCGACTCCATTGGGAAACGATCATCATTCCGGGTATTTTACCTTCATCCTAGTACCCTCTAGTAGACTCTACTTGCTTCCATTTAGTTTCCTTCAGCCTTTTGAAGTGCTTTTTGGTGAAATCTATGCTTGTAAGCCCCTAGGATGGCCTCTTTGGCACCAAGGCAGGCTTGGTCTAGAGACAAAGCGCTACAGAGCACCCCTTCCTTGAGGACAGTGCTCTAAAGCGCACTGTCTCCCATTCAAGGCTATGTTGATCCTTCTTAGGAAAAAAATCCCTCCTATGAGTTTATTTTTTGCCAAATTTCCTTCTGTTTCTACTTGCTGAAAGGTCAATGATGCTTTTATCTCTGAAATCAATTTGTGTTTCCTTTGCCAACCCTACTTTGTCTTGATTTTTTAGTGTTTCTTAAATGATTTCTTTATCACTATCAATTCATTGTCAAAGTTAGTTTATAGTCGATCAATCTTTGTTCAAAAGAACACGTCGTAAAAGTATTCATTTCTTTCAAAACGGAACTGTCGTAAAGTCCTCGTTCTTGCAAAAAGATTGATTGATTGTATGTGCATTAGTTTCTTTTTTTGTTCATCATAACATTAAGGAAATAGAAAAGAAAAACTTTCATTGTGCATTGAAAAAGTTTGTGTGTTCTCATAAGAATAGTTTAGGGAAATTGCATTAGATGTGTTATTTGTTCTTTGATTACAAGAATCTGATTAATCTATCCCTACTAGCTAAGGTTTTCATTGTCAAGATTGAATGAAAAAGAATGCTTATCATATTAGTTTCATTATAGGAATTGAAAATACATCACTTAGTGAACCTTGAAAGGAAAATTATTAATCAAGATCAACTTAAAATTAACATCAATTAACCTAATGGAGCATTCTCATCTAACGCAAAACATTTAGATGTTCTAGGCTAGAGATGTGTTGCGGCGTCGTAAAACATAGTAGTTGTCGCTAACTTGTCTGCAATAAATTCTGAGTGTGATACCTCATTCCACGTATGTGAGTATATTGTATCTCGTCCACGTACCTTCGAGTATATAGGGTGGTGTTACAGTACATAAAGTATATGGGAATGCTCTCACTGTGCGGTTTCGCATTAGACAATGCTAATACAGATTGGGCCTCCACGTACTTTCGGGTATATATGGGAAGAAAAAACGAGGTTGCTATCCATCCTTAGGTAACTGAGTCGTCCGCCTTGTACACTATGATACACTGAACACAAAATTTGGAGAGATTGTCTCTCGTACTTCTTGGTTCACCAGGAGGTATTCTGAAATTCACAGTTGCTTGGTAAAACTTTTTTCCTAGCTTACCCATTTTTGTTTATTTCTTTTTTGTAATAAAATCAATCAGAAATCATGGAGGAAAATCAACCCTTACCCCGTCGTTAGCGGAGAGCAGCGATTAAACCACCTTTGCCACCCGAAGCTACACCTATTCAGTCAAAGCAGTATCGTTTGACTAGATCCAGTACTTCAAAAGCATCTGGTTCTTCATCTGAATTACCAGAAACACCTATACCGTTAAGTAATACGACTCTAGTTACTCCTACGGTTACTGGTACATCTATTAATGAAGTGGAATCTCCACAATTACTTGAGGAAACTAGAACTGAATCTAGTGAAATGGTAACCCAAGTTGTTCAACAACAAGTTGATTCTCATTCCGAAGTTGTTCAACAATAAATTACTTTCCAGCCTAAATCTATTCAAGCAGAACTGGATCTTGAACCTATTAGTGTCGGTATCTTCATCCCTCCATCAGTGATCAAATTTCTCCTTTTGCATGCATATTAGGTGTCTCATCCAATCAGCTGCACTCCATTAGGTCATGGATCATCTGATGGTAGTGGTTCTTTGTCAATTTCCCTCATGCTTTTCATCTGCTGGCCTATTTTCGCATGTATAGATCATTCGCTGTCATTTTTATTTCATTCCATTTGTAAAAGTCATTTTAGGGTTCTTAGGTCTCATTAGGTCTATGGTTTGTCACCATGGTCTTCAAAAACTCAATAAGAGGTCAACAACCACATGAGAATGTTTAATAAGTTCATAAAATCACAAATTTCATTGAATATGTAATAAGTTAATTTTAATGTTTTCATATGTAATAAAGCTTTAGCTACAACCCTTGGTCACCTTGCCAAACTCCAACACTCCAGCCACTGCAAAAGAAACAAAAACATCCAAGCATCAGTTCATCAAATGACAAAAAGAGCGAAACTGCAAAAAATAGGGTTTTTAAAGCAAAGTGAAAAGGAACTTTAGAAAAATGGATTTTTCAAATGAAAAATTAAAAGCCAAGGTAGATATAAAGTTATCTTTGGTATTTGAAAACTTCATTTGTACAAGTGAGAGAGAGCAAGAGGTAAAATCACACTTTGAGGAGAAATAAGGGAAATTCCAGAAAAATTCAAGTTTTTTGTTGGCGCGACGCACCTGGGCACTGGCGTGACGCATCTGCCTGGCGCTACGCACCGAGCATAGGTTTTACAAAGGAATTTCATCGGGCGCTACGCATAGAAAGTGCGCTACACACCTAGGCGTTGATGCGACGCATCTGTTGGCTGAGTTACAAAACACATTGCATTGCTTTTCCAAGCCTCCAAATTTGCAAACAATCTCTCAACAAGTAAGTACACCCTCCCATCTAGCCTAGCAAGAGATATTTTCATCCATGGTGGTGATTTGAATGTTGAAAAATGAAACCCTAGCTGCTCTCAAAGTTGTCTTGCCATATTGTCTAGGGTTTTGTTATTTTTGTTGTTTTCACTCCCTTGTTATGATTTTTCTCTATCCCATTCCCCTGCACTAAATTTCCCTAATTCCCTTCCTCTTTCCCTCTCCCATTGACACTCACCTTACCCCCTATCACCAAACCCTAAACCTTATACATAATTCCTACCATTCCCCAAACCCTAATTCTCATTTCCCAAACCCTATCATTCCCTAAAACTCTACTGCCATCATCAAAACCCTTATTCACAGTTCCACTATCATTCATCCTCTCAATTCCTAAAAAGAAAACAACAGTCACCCTATATTTGAGAAAATCTCTTCATACTCATCATTCTACACTCTATATTTGCAAGCATGGAAACAGATTCAGCATATGAGAGGGATGATGAAACTGTCAGTGATTCTTCCCAAGAGGTTCATGTCACCATTCAGCTGAGTGTAACATCATTTAGAGGGTTTTCATCTCATGTCAGGTTCCAATGGGTCATTTTACACCATGTTCATGCTTCAGTTGTGCCTAGGTAAGGTTCATTTCCCTCTCCTAGGGTTTTGAAGGTAATTTCTCTTGGGTGGTCAAATCATCATTAAAAATTGTATCCTAATGTTCATACACCTTCCCCTATCCTTAATGTACCTTACTAAATACTTCCCATCACTGATATCCCTCAAATTCCTCATTTTCGCACAAACCCTAGTTTCTTGCTACAATTTGACAATTTTCTAGGCTAGGCCTGTGTTTTGCCCTTTTGGACCCCTTCTCCTCACTCAATATTTGAAATTCCACTTTCCTCTGCTTCCTAACATCTCTCCCTACTCCCCAAATTTTTCTCAAGAATTTAGAAGCCCCTTGTCCCTTTCATTTCACTTCATTTTGACAAATCCCCTGTTCCACACATCGGGATAGGTTTTACTCAAATGATGTTTCTGAGAAAGAACAAATGAATTTGGAAAAAGTGAGAAAGGTTTTTGTCCACAATAGGCCAAGGAAGAAAAAAATATTTCACTTTTTACACAGGTGTCATGGTTTTAGAGAAATGTAAAAAATATAGTTGCCTCAGGAGAATTGATGCACCCTGAAGTGACCTTGGGAAAATCGAGATTTCTCCTAGCTTGGTTGGCCAAATGACTTTCTTGATGAGTCAAATGATAACTAGACACAAAGATATTTCCAATGCGCTATCATGAGCTCAATTTGGAGTTGAGGAAGATCTTCAAAAGTTGGCTGCAACAACACTCTGCCTTTAGGTAGCCTCATTTTGCACATTTTGACCAGTCTTGGGAGATTTGACTTTTTATAGGGCAAGTGAACTCCAAATTTAAAAATTCAAGTTGTTTTGGAAAGTACACTCAATAAGCTTTCTAACTAGCTATCGTGCACTCAGTTTGGACACTGAGAAAACCTCCAAAACTTGATCTGAAAAAGGCACTACACATAGAATCAGTGGTGCTACGCATAGAAAATTTTAACACAGGCTTTTCCAACAGGTGCGTAGCGCCACCTGGTGCTTGCTTTTGATGGGGACCTCCATTTGAAGAAAACTTGGCATTTTTTGATTCCTTATGAAAATTTATGCATGCTCAGAAATTACTAGGAAATTTTGACAAGTTTTGCGTCACCTAAAGGGCCAAAAACACCTCAAAAATGTCCTCTCTAACACTTTTTTGCCACACAGGAAGCAGTCTTGGGAGATTGCAATTTTGGAGGAGAAAATGGACTCCAAATCAAAAAATTCAAGTTTCTCCAGAAAGTAGACTCATAGGTATTTCCAATGATCTATTCTGCACCTGATTTGGACCTCAGGAAGCCTTCCAAAATCAGCTTGGAAAAGTGCTACCCACATCAAAAGTGGCGCTACGCACAGGATGAAAAAGTGCCAATTTTGCTCAAACTCCGTTTTTCGCCTAGTTTTCTTCTAGTTTGAATTTTTCTCTCTTATTGTCAAATTAGTGATGTGAAATGATGTAAATTGATGTATTATGATGTAAAAATGATAAAAATTAACTTGATGAGGTAGATACATCAGCTGTAGGTGGTTTGGAGTTGAATGAATCAGTTTCCTAGGTTTAAGAGGCAAGCTATTCCACTGCCTATTTTTGTGTTCCTAGTTTGTATATGGTTGAAACCACCCCTCTTCTCATGGATTCGACCCCTGATGGATAGCACAGGTGGTTTGGAGGTCTATATCATGTGTTTTTTCAATCATTTGTAAAGGTTGGACTCTTGTGAATGCTTTGAGCATTATTATACATTCATCTATGTAGTTTGGCAAGGAAATAGACCAGGGTTTGCAGCATTTTGTGGGATTCTTGTGGCAAGGTGATTTAGTATTATTTTTCCTTCTATGATTCAAGTCATCATGTGTTTATGTGTGCCATCATCTGTTTCTTTTCAACTTAACTAAATGAATAAAGTATAAAGGTGGAATTCATTGATGTTGTAATGCTCTACCTTAGGGTTTATTTGGATTTACATGTTTTCAACTGTTTGAAGAGGATTCCTGATACTTTCATGCCCTCTCCAACTCCTCACCAGTCTTAAGACTTCCATTTCACTTAATTCAAGGTACTAAAGCATTTTCCTGCCTCACCCCACAGAAACCTCTTCAAGACTGAGTCCATTCCCCGGACCCAAAACTGCCTTTCACTTTTGATCCAAAAAACCAACATAAAACTCAATCAAACTCCTCTGAGCATATACCTAGCCTAAAATCAGTCTTTACATCAGTCATCTCAAGCTTTATTTGCCATATTTTCTTGAGATTGACAAGGAGAGAGCCCTCTCCCGACCTGGTAGGGCTAGCCACCAGGTTAAGCGTGGTTTGATGTTACCCTAGACCTGCCTTCCTTCAGCCTGAGGTAGATTTAGGCAATAACAGAACCCATTACTATTCAATCAGAAGCTACTTCTGAACCAGAAATTGCTCATGAAGCCCAACTTGAACTTGTTCTTTTACCAGCACATTTGGATCTTGAGGTTGAAAAATCAGAAGTTGTTACCTTACCGGAAGAAGATCAACCGATAGATCCTCGGACATCTGTAATTATCGAGACCTCCTCTTTGCCTCAGCAACAACCAGAAATCTATTACGGACTAGATGGTGAAATTCTTCCACCTAGTTTGATTTCAATAGAAGAGGAACCTGAGGTAGAATTACACAAAACTCCATTCCATTTTGGAACTGGACTTTATGTGTATCCTCATACTCCTCATTTTACTGCTCCTTTTGATCTTGATTACTTTCAGACACTCGTTGATTCGTTAGGAAACTTATTTGGACATTTGACTATGGAAGAGTCAGCATCCCAGACCATACCATCTGTTACGGCTATGACAAAATCTTCTGTAGCAAACTCATCAATGTTTACTACGACACCTGAGTCACACTTGTATGGTGTTCCATTCATCCCATTGGGTTACCAATCTTTATCAAGAACCCACTTAGGTGTTGCTTGTAGCCCTTGGTCTTCACCAATGTCCTCTACTAGAATTTTACCTGGTTCCACATTTATGGGTACCGAACAGCTGGACCCATCAAGTTCACATCAAGCTGGTTCATCTGGTTAATGTCCTATGTATCTGCTTAACACTGGACTACCCCCATATGGAGAAAAATATTCATCTTCTCCTTATACTCCTTATTCTGGGGGGCAACCATATGTCGGTATACTATCATCTTTAGGTCAGCCTAGAATGATTGTCTGTTAGTGGCAACCAACCATGTCGGTTCAACCTAGGCTTGTGTATCCATCACAACCTATGAAATCTGTCTCATCCATACCTACAACACTTGTTGTTACAGCTGTACCGCAGTCACAAGCTCATATTGTTGTATCTCAACGTGTGCAAGCTGGTCCTTCAACCTCAGACCGCCAAGTTTCAGGGATATAGTTCCATCCTTCTCAGGCAGTTCTACAACAACCACTTGCATCTGGAGTCCAACAACTTCAGGCTAGTTTACCTTTTACTGGAATGACTCAGACTTACACTGGTTTAGTGTATTCACAACCTAGTCAACCTTACATTGGTGGCAACAACAATCGTTAAATCAACAACCGTTGTATCAACAACAACAATAATTGATTCAACAGCCTTGGAAACCCCACTATCAACAACAACAATTCCAGCAATACCAACCTCAACATGGACTTGGACAACAAGCTCATGCTGGGTTTGGTCAGCAACAATTTTATCTAGGCCCTGGTCAACAAGCCTATGTTGGTTTTGGACAGCAACAAATGTATCTCGGTGCTCAACAAAAACCTTATGCCAGATTTTCTCAACAAAATTACCCTTATCAAGGTTACCAACATCAGATGCCTTATACCAGTATGCAAAGGCCTATTTCCTAGGCAATCCCATATTACCCTGGATATGCTCAACCTAACCTCAATAGCCAGTTTCCTTTCATTGCAACACTTGAATTACCAGATCTAAATTGGTTCACCAATGACCCAATTCATTATGCACCTTGGTGGTTGGTGATTCCTCATAATGTTATCGGGAAAACTAGTGTCCATTCAAAGCTGCTAGTCCCACTAAGACGGGTAGCCATCCTAGAAACAAACAGATTAAAGTTACTTGTGTTTTCCTTTATGAGAGATGGATGAGAGAGAAGCAGAGAGCACCAACCTCAGTCTTACGCTAGTCTCCTTGCTTGTTTTCTCTCTCCTTTGATAGAGCTTTCGCCACTCCTTTCTCACTTGTCCCACTTCAAAGAACATGTGTAGAGCCAATGTAAAAAAATACCATCAAAGCATAGAGATCTATAACCATAAATAATGTAGGATCAGATGTACATTAACCATATAAATGCATACATAAACAAGATTAAGAGATATACACGCATATGGAGGAAAACTCAAATAGCATTATTTATAGAAGTAGTAGAAGAGAGGATTACAACCAGGCTGTCTGATCCAGCATCATCCTCCTAGTATGAAATCCCTCTTCACCTCATACAAAGCAAGATCACCCAACAATGCCTTCAAAGAGAAACCAACAGCACTTCCTTGCAAATTACAAAATTCCAACCTCTGGATCTCTTGGATGAGGGATCCATATATAGATGTTTTCAAGAGAGTGAGTTAGCTTCTGGGATTTTGATTAGTGTCATTTCACTGATAGTTCTTGGTTCCACTTAGAGATTTCAGATCTCTTACTCATCCCTAGGCGAATTCAGAGAGGCAAGTGTCATATGAGTAGTTTCTAGAAGATTCTCTGGGTTTCCACCTAGCACACTGCTTCTGCCATTTGTCTGCTCTTACTCATCGCACCCTACAGAAGGGCTTTCCAGTATGCATCGCACCCCCCGTGTGTAATAGGTGAGATGCATCGCACCCTATGCATGGAGCAGTCTGTATGGTCCTGTTTTGACCAATTCTGAGTAGTTTTTCATGGAGAACTTCTAGGAGATGATGTAATCAGCTGACCTTGTTCCTTTAGGGTATGAAACAAAACTTTTATGGGTTTATAAGCCCTTGGTTTATGGACATATGTGATTTGGGTTGCAGTGCCCAAATATGTCTATAACAGTTGCCCCCTAAAGCATGAGGTCGTAAATCCTTTTGATGTCGGGTGAAATGATTTATAATGAGGATCTGAGGTTTTTCGAACTGGAAGTTGACCTGTAATAAGATACAATCCAATACATTATCTTCACAATATTTTCATGATCTAGCTGAGGCAGGCATTCCCATGCTCAGCTTTATAAATTCATATTGATGTACATAAGACAGACAATCGTCTGTGTGGCAGACTGATGATTCTGGTAGTGCCATCATCCTTTAGTTTGGATGATTATCTGTGCAACAATGATGTGCATTTGATGTATTTATTTTCTTAAATATATCGCAGCCCAGATGGATGAAACTAGATCTGTGGTCTTCAAACTCATTCAATCTTCACCTGAAGTACAAGTCGATCCATGTGAAAAGATGTTCTGATGTCGAACATGGAAAGACATCGCCTGATTACCAGCCAATGATGTAAGCCGTTAACAAGCGCGAGAGGAATCACCGATAATGATGATGACCCTCAAGGTACTACAGTACAATTCACGTGGTGTGAATACATGAGCTGATGTCGAACACCATGTAAACTCTTTCGGTCGAAGGCCATTGATGTAAACCTGTTGCCAGAAGTGAGAAACTTGCCATTGAGGCATGCAAGCTTCAAAGTACTGAAAGGGTTGTCCCTAAGTCAATTTCTTGGATAATGAGCTGATGTCGACAAGAAGTGACCCATCGTAGGAGGGTCTTAATGAATACCACATCTATGACACAGAACGGAGCAAATGATTTTGTGGAGGTGAAAACGTTCTGATGATACAAGGTTCAGGGTGGTGGTCATGAAAAAATGGAGAGTGAAGGTATTGCAGCGGATGAGACGTTATCTAGGTTGGTGAATTCTCTGAGCGACTTCTCTTGAACATATCGACGACACTGAAATGGATTGGTAGCGTTAACACCAAGGTGGATGGTACAGTGGACCAATGGTGATGTGACCGGTGAATGGAATAACCCAACCCGACTCAATCATGGTGACGGAGTGAAAGTGTCATGTTCAAGAGCGACCTACTACCAATGAAGCTATTCAAGTTTTCTTCCCTTTTTCCCCAGTCATTGCTGACCAGTACCTCTTTATTTTTGTCAAGCTTGAGGAGGATAACATATGCTTGTTCTATAATTTTCCCTTCGGGCAAACCCGTCACTATGTTTTAATGAGCCTAGCGACAGTGAAACTCGCTCTTGTCTGCATGGACAAGTTTGTCGCTATTGTTTTAACGAGTTTAATGACAAAGATAACTCAGTCCTTTTCAATTTTAGAGAGTCTAAAAGGGATGGAAAGGCAACTCCAATGGTCCTTTTTTGTAATGTAATCCCTTAAGTCCGAAAAAGTGTAAAATAATACGAAAGGGATGACTTTTTGATAGTTTTAACGAGACAAACAAGACAAGCGCTTGATCTTTTTGTGTAATAATCGCCTAGGTCCAAAAATATTAAAATCTAGAGGAGGGATGGCACTTTCGGTCGCTTTAACGAGCTGGAGAGGCCAATTTCTTGGCAATCTTTTCCTATTTTACGAGTCAGATGAAAAGAGCTTAAAGGAGACTCGTTTTTTGAGGAACGAGTGATGGTTTTGGATAGAAATTGGTTCCAGGTAATATTTGGAACTTTTCAATCATGGCAGTGGAAAGAGGGTGGCTAATAGAATCACTCATCACAGTTGTTCCTCAAAACGGTAGACAATCAAATGGAGGTGTATGATTGGCTAAAAAAGAGTGGAGGTGATGGTAAGAACACAACCAAGGTTCAAAAGCTGATAGTCATGCGATCAAAATGGTTATTTACCAGAGGTGGGGTTCATTTTTTAATGAGCTTGAACTCTATGGAAACATTTTCTCATTGCTAGGTTTATTTTGTGACGAGCTTGAACTTCGCGTAAAATTGCTCATGGCGAGGTTTATTTTTTAACGAGCTTGAACTTTGCGTAAACTACTCGTGGCGAGGTTTATTTTTTAATGAGCTTGAACTTTGCATAAAACTGCTCATGGCGAGGTTTATTTTTTAACGAGATTGAACTTTGCGTAAAACTGCTCGTGATAATAGTCTGAGACGTTGATTTCACCATTAACACTATGTTCTTTTGACAGTCGTGTTGCCTGTTCGATTACTCCATCAAATTGACTAAAAATGTGAATACATGCTTGAAAAATGAGTTAAACAACCATATTTTACTTGAACTACGTGAATAGTAACATAAAAATAGTTTTTACCTCTCATTTTTACCATTTCATTCAAATTTGGGATTTTTGGAGCTCTGGAGGAGTTTTCCCCTTTGATTTTCACTAGTTGATTCTGGGAGATTTTGTGGACTATTTTCAGTGCCGTATGGACTAGGTAGGAGCTAACCCTGAGCTCTTCAATTGCATTCTTTCCTTTTCTGATTTTGAGCATGCTTTCCTATTCTTTTGGGCCTCTGGGGTTTGAACAATTCGTTCTCTCCCCATCGCACCCAATGTATATCGAAAGGTGCGATGAATACTTGGCTGGCCATTGGCCAAGCAGGATGCATCTCACCCAGTACACAGTTGGGGTGCGATGGGTGCAAAAGGGCAAGTTTATGCACTGTTTTTTCATGGAAATTTTTCCTGTTTTTTCCTGAATCAGGAACCTAATTCTTCTCTTGTTTTTTTTTTTTTCAGAGATTCATTAGATCAAGATGGTTGTTACATGGCATGAACGTGAGCATGAAGAAGAGGACATGGTTTCTTTACATGATCCAAGTACGGTGACTGCTTTGCGGAACTGTGGTTTGCTCAAATTCTTCCGCATATCCAGCATGAGGCAACAAATCAATTTGTTGCAATATTTTCTCGATGCATGGGATCCTACCAACCAATTGTTCTAGATTCAAGGTAAATCCATCTCTTTGACAGTTGAGGATATCTACTTCTTGACTGGTTTATCGAGGCGTGGTGCCCCTCTCCCACTATCAGGATCCGCTCGTGGAGGTGAATCTGTGAGGGATTATATTCGCCGATTCTGTAGAGATGGAGCTCAACCGAGCAAGGATGGAAAGATTAGTATTCGAGATGTCACTGACTGGTCCTTGAGGACTACCTTATTCACCTTTGCTAGATTGGCTGGTAGCACAGCTCTTCATTTGGCCAACAGGTCTTATATGCAGTATGCTCTGGAATGCCTTGAACCAAAGGTATTCAACTAGTGTGATGCAGTACTTCCGGTTATAAAAGAACAGTTCACCAAGGTGAAGAATGGAAGATCTAAGAACTTTGGTTATGGTTCTATTCTCACCGCCTTTACCTTGGAGAAGATCCAACTGACGTAGCCACAATACATTTCACTTGAACCATCAGTACCAACGGAACCACGGATGCAGAGATGGGTCAATCTTATGGCTAGACATGCTGGCCAGTCACAGATTTCATTCTCTAATGCCTTCTTTGAGTGGTTCGACCATCATGAGATGGTCTTTGATGAGTATCCATATGCTGGGATGGATTTCCAGGGTGACCCTGATTTGGTGTTGTTGACCGGTGAGCAGTGGGGTGTTATAGGTAAATGTTCTGACCATATCCCTATTTATTGTTTTTATAATGTTCTTATGTCTTTTAAATGTTATCAAGACTAATCAAACTCATATATTTATGCAGATATTGGACCCGTGCGACCAGCAGTGTGCCCGAGGGTAGCAGCCACCATTCCAACAGGAGAGGCTGTAGGGAGGGTTGTCCTCCATGATCTAGACGTAGCCAAGACCCTTGCAGTATTGCAAGATCATATCGAGGGTCTCACCCTTGGTATCCAGGATGTGAGGACCGACGAGTTACCTCTGAGATTACAGTGCCATACTATTGGCATGCCAAGTCGATGGACTAGGCTCTTACATATGATCACACAGGCGGTGACTTTTTATCACCAGCACCATTAGTCTAGGGTGCTTTTCTGCATTTTTGAGTTTTTGGGTCATGTGACCGATTTTGTCTTGGACACAGAACATCTTTGATAAACTATAAACAATTATATATATTTTTTATTTTCGGAGCTTTATTTTGGTTAAGTTATATGATCCTGATGCAAATGTTGATTGAAATGCTTTCTTTTATAAATGCTACAAATTTCTATCTAACACATAATTTTCTAATGAATCAGTTAATGTGTTTAAGTTTATGGAAATGTGTTGATATTGAATAGAATCAATCTACCTTTCCAAAATCCTGATCCTTAGGAACATATGATAGATAGCTGGATTCTGAACAGAATATATGATAGTAAGTTGTAGGATGACAAGTTGTGAGTCTATCCTGATAAAAATTCTGTGTATGCTACATGCGATGGCATCAGAGAGAAGTTATATCAATGCGCTATACTCAGCGATGTTTTTCATTGATCGACCAATACATACTCCTTTGAAACTCACTAACTCGTTGCTTGGATAAAAAATGGCCCAGGCCACAGAAGATAGGTTTCGCGTACTACGACTAGCTCCGTCGGCATATCCAACGAATGATTCCAATAGGTTTGACATCTGTAACAAATGCAATAATAGATTACCTAACCAAAAAGATCACTCTTGATGAAAACAAAAATGTAACAAAAGCATATAAAGAGGTTACTACACCTAGTCAAGCATAGTAACGCTTAAGGTACAACCCATTTCGGGGTTGCGCCAGTGGAATTCCATCGTAATCTACTAGCTCATAGGCTCCTTTTGCTAACACTCGTTTAACAATGTAGGGACCCATCCACAAAGATTGGAACTTACCTGCTCCCAATTTATCGGATTCCTGATCATAAAGCAAGACCAGGTCACCTTCTGAGAAGACACAAGGTTTGACATTTCTCTCAAATTGTACCTTAACTCATTTCTTATGGGCTTCGTTAGCCAAGGTGACATCATGACAGATTTCATCCAATTGGATTAGTTCCAAGAAACGAGCCTCTTCCTCTGAAGTTCCAGGGAGAAGGTCGATTGCGAGCTTGAGAGATGAAATCTCACATTGAATTGGTAAGATGGCTTCCAGGCCATACACCAGCTGAAAGGGTGTAAACCCGGTCGCATTTCTTACCGAGGTTCTATACACCCACAAGGCTGAGTACAGGATTAGGTGCCAACTCTGTTTTTGGACTCCGATCATCCTTTGCAGCATGCGCTTTAGGACTTTGTTGATGGCCTCAACTTGTCCGTTAGCTTGTGGATAATACGGAGTAGAACTGTCGTGGGACAATCCTAGTTTGGCAGCCAATTCGACCATCATGTGATTGCAAAAATGAGATCCATGATCTGTGACTATAGCCTGTGGAAAACCGAACCTAGAGACTACATGGTTAAAAAAGAAAAGAGTAGCCATTTCGCCGCATTGCCTCAACCCATTTCATAAAATAGTCAATTGCGACTATGATATACCCATGCCCCCCGGCCGAGGTGGGGTTACATGTCATGAAATCTATGCCCCACTTGGCGAATGGCACAACAACAACTACTGGTTGCAAAGGTGTGGGTGGTATTCTGGTTTTGCGGTCGAAGATTTGGCAAGCATGGCAACTTCTGACTGCGGTTATGCAATCTTTGAACATTGTTGGCCAAAGTAACCTGCTCGTAAAATATTTTGTGCTGCAGCGTAACTAGATTGATGCCCCCCACACGCTCCTAAATGACAATCATTTAGGACTTTTCGGCCTCCTCATGGGTGAGGCACCTTCGCAGAACTGTATCGATACTACGACGGTAAAGCATATCACCAACGATCATGTAGTCTTTTGCTTGGTATCGAGTACGTCGTTGTTTAGAGTGAGAGGTATTAGGCCTGCATGTTTGGGTTTGGAGATAGATGATTATATCTCCATACCAAGGATCGTTTGACGATATCAGAAACAAAGATTCATCCACGATTGTTGCTTTGGATGTTGAATCGTTGGACAGTGATGGGAAATCACATAATAACTTCGCGAAAACCAGGAAAGACCAACGTCGTCAGGAAACTAGGAAAGATAATCAGCTCTAACGGTATGACAAAGCTTCTAAAAAAGGAACAAAGGGGTGTAATTGCGCAATTGTGTTCGCTAGATGTTTCCACATTGGAATCATCTATTTCTCCAGATCTCCAAAAAGTATTGAACAATCATTCCAAGGTATTTGAGACTCCCAAAGGTCTCCCACCTATTCGTGATAATGATCATGCTATTCATCTAATTCCAGGAAGTGTTCCTCCAAACATTAGGCCGTACAAATATCCCTATGCCCAAAAGAGTGAAATTGAACGTATGGTTGCAGAAATGCTAGAGGTTGGTATAATTCAACCAAGTCAAAGTTCTTTCTCTGCTCCAGTAGTATTAGTGCACAAGAAGGATGGATCATGGCGCATGTGTCCGGATTATAGGGAGCTCAACAAGCTTACTATTAAAGATAAGTTTCCCATTCCTGTCATTGATGAATTACTGGATGAATTGCATGGATCAATTTACTTCACCAAGTTGAATCTTCGTTCAGGATATCATCAAATCAGAATGAAGACTGAAGACATTCCGAAAACAACATTTAGAACTCATGAGGGTCATTATGAATTCTTGGTCCTGCCTTTTGGCCTTACCAATGCACCTTCAACATTTCAAGGTTTGATGAATTCCATTTTCAAACCATTCCTTAGAAAATTTGTGTTAGTATTTTTTGATGATATACTAATCTACAGTAAGTCTTGGAAGGATCATGTTGAACATGTTGACAGGGTGCTACAACTATTGGAGGAGAAACAATTATATGCAAAAAGATCCAAATGTTTCTTTGGACTACAAGAGGTGGAATATCTGGGTCATATTGTATCTCATGAAGGAGTTAAGGTAGACCCTAGCAAAATTAAAGCCATTAAGGAATGGAAAATCCCCACATCCATAAAGCATCTGCGAGGATTTCTTGGGTTGACAGGATGTTATCGCAAGTTTGTTAAGAATTATGGGAGAATAGCAACACCTCTAACAACATTATTGAAGAAAGATGCATTTTCATGGACTCAAGAAGCAACAAAGGCCTTCGAACATCTTAAAGAGGCAATGTGCCAAGCACCGGTCTTAGCTACACCAGACTTCACAAAAACCTTTATTATGGAATGTGATGCTTCAGGAAACAGAATTGGTGCTGTTTTAATGCAAGATGAAAGACCCATTGCTTTTGAAAGTCGTCCAATCAAGGGAAAGTTTTTACACAAAGCTATTTATGAGAAGGAAATGTTGGCAATACTCCATGCACTTAAGAAATGGTGACCCTACCTAAGGGGAAGACACTTCAAGGTAAAAACAGATCATGATAGCCTTAAATACTTTTTAGAACAAAGATTATCCTCTGAAGAGCAACAGAAGTGGGTCACAAAGATGTTGGGTTATGACTTTGAAATCATCTACAAAAGAGGGAAGCAAAATGTGGTGGCAGATGCACTCTCAAGAAAGGATGAGGACGTGGAAGCATTGTTGTGCGCCATTTCTATTATCCAACCAGATTGGATAAATGAAGCAAGGGAGGAATGGAAGAATGACGAAGAAGTGTGGGCACTTATTCAAAAGTTACAACAAGATTCCAGTACGTCTGATACATTTAGCTGGCAAAATGATTCTTTATGGTACAAAGATCGCTTATAACTCTGTAAGAATTCCCAACTAAAACAAAAGATTCTTATGGAATTGCATACTTCTCCCTTAGGAGGGCACTCAGGATTTTTAAAAGCTTACCACAGGGTTAAGAAGGAATTTTTTTGGGATGGCCTTAAATTGAATATTCAAAAGTTTGTGGTGGAATGTTTGGTTTGCCAACAAAATAAAGTTGAAACAATTAAGACCCCGGGTCTATTACAACCTTTATCCATTCCAAGCCAACGTTGGGAGGAGGTTTCAATGGATTTTATCACAGGTTTACCCAAGTCTAAGGGAAAGAGTGTCATCATGGTGGTAGTTGATAGACTTACCAAGTATGCACACTTTTGTGCATTATCACATCCATTTAAAGCCAGTACAGTATCTACTGCATTTATGGAAACAATTCAAAAGCTACATGGAAACCCAAAGATTAATGTAAGTGACAGAGATCCCATTTTCACTGGAAAATTTTGGACAAAATTATTTTCTTGTCTTGCTACTCAGTTAGCTCATAGCTCATCTTATCATCCTCAATCTGATGGGAAAACTGAGATAGTAAACAAATGTTTGGAAGGATATCTTCATTGCTTTGTATTTGATAAACGGACACAATGGGTCAAATGGTTGCCTCTGGCTGAATGGTGGTATAACACTTCCTTCCATACAGCAACAAAAATGACCCCGTTTATGGCACTTGATGGATATCAGCCACCATCCATCACTTCATATTTAAGAGAAAATTCTAAGGTTCAAGCAAAGGAACATCACATCAAACATCAACAACAAGTCCTCCAACTCTTAAAAGATAACCTCGTGTTGGCACAGAATAGAATGAAACAACAGGCAGATCAACATCGCAGCGAAAGAAGTTTTGATGTAGGTGATTGGGTATTCCTACGGCTACAACCATATAAGCAAATGTCCCTCAAGCAAGCTAAGAAGGATAATAAATTATCACCAAAGTATTATGGTTCGTACAAGGTCTTGCAAAAGATTGGTACTATGGCATACAAATTGGAGCTTCCTGCAGCTTCTCGATTGCACCCAGTTTTCCATGTTTCATGTTTAAAGAAGGTTATAGGCGACAAGTTCCCAGTTCAAACAATATTGCCAGAACTTGATGAGGAGGGAAAAATTATATTGGAACCGGAAGCAGTCACAGAAACAAGAACTCAACAGCTACGAAATCGATCAATTTCGGAGTATCTTATCAAGTGGAAGAATTTATCCGCTGAATATTCCACATGGGAGGATGAGAATTTTATACAGAAGCATCCAGAACTACTCAAGCGTTGAGGACAACACTTTTTTGAAGGAGAGGGGCATGTTGGGTCCCTGTAATACTAGTGATTACCCCATTAATATTGTAGTTGCACCCCTTATTAATATTGTTGTTCCCCTATTATCCCCATATTGTTATTACTGTGCCCCATAGAATCCCTCTATTATTATTTTTGTGGCTTTATATTATTATTGTTAGGTCGGCTAGGTTATATTGTGACTCCTTAGACTCCTATATATAGAAAGGAGGTTTTGTCATTTGAATCATCCAAGAATTGTTCATTTATGTAATGTAAAGGAGGTTGCCCCCTCGAAGAGGCTGAATTCTAAGGAGTTGATCTATCTTTTCTATCTTTTCTTGAGCTGGTTTCATAACAGATTATACCCAGAAAATCCATCCATAAATGAAAAGATTTTGCATCCGGCGCATTCATCAATTATCTGGTCGATGAAGGGTGTAGGGTAGTTGTCCTTTAGACAAGCTTGATTTACATCCCTGTAATCAATGCACACTCTAATCATTCCCTACTTTTTCATCACAGGAACAATATTCGATACCCAATCAGTTAGAGGAACTGGGTAAATGAAACCAGCATGTAAAATTTTTTCAACTTCTGCCTTAATGGCAACGACTTTCTTCGGGTGCACCTGCCGAATTCGTTGTCATACCGATTTGACATCTGGATACATCTTGATTTTGTGTTCAACTATGCTTGAGTCAATGCCTGGCATTTCTTTGTATGACCATGCAAAGACATCTCTGGATTCACAAAAGAGAGCGCAATATATTTCCAGTCTTGAAGAAGAACAAGCTTTGTCGACATGAATATTCTCTACAACATTAGGTTTGATCGAGATATTTATGGAGATAGTTTCTTCAATATTGGACAGATTTTTCTCTGAATCCACCGTATTTACAGTATTTGATATAAAATAAAAAACTGAAGGATGATCAAGGTTGCTAGAATAATCTTTGTTGTAATCCGGAAGATGGGAACGATGGTGGTAATCTTGCCATGGTGCCTCTCCTATCATCATTGACTGAATAACTCCTTCGTCTGTAGAATGTACACGTGACCAAGAATCTGAAGAGGTTCCATATTCTTTTGACCTATCTACCCAAACACTCGATGAGCATTGATTTGGGTTTGTCGCCTAGGCTAAGAAAATTTATTGCTACAAAATCTCTATTAGGCTTGGAGGCAAAACCTGTTGATGATCCATGCTAACAAAATGTTCGAAATCTTTTGAATGGAAGATATCATATTGCAAGTTCCTAGTGTTGCCACTTCTGCTAGATTACATAGAGGCGGTAGGGAAAAAGTACCCATCAAGGTAGGGTCTTTCAGTAGGTCTACTCTGAAATTTTGAAGCGAATGAGAGCTTCCATGGATCATTGGAATGCTTCCTGTAACTTGTGAATTGTTGGGGAGAAAGGTTTGTTGATCAACGATTGTAATTACTCCTTGGAAAGGAAATGCAATCTTCCTAAAGTAAGTTGATACAACAGTAGCCATGGCATAAATCTAGGGCCTTCCCAGTAAGATATTGTAATTGAGGTTTCCATCGATAACTTCGACGTCAATTTCTACTGTTTTTCCCCCCAGTTCAACTTGTAAGTTACTTAAAATCCCGTACGGGGTGTATGTTCGTCCATCGAATGCTTTTAATGTCATTGATGATCTTGACAAGGGTGGTGATCCTAAAGTTTTCCAGCAACTCATTGACATAATGTAGGTAGATGCCCCCTCATCAATAATTGTTCGATGAACAGTTTTGTTGAGGGCTTTCACTTGGATGAGGAAAGTGAGTTGAGCTGGTAACTAAGGTTCAAATCCTTTATGGTTAAAGGCCACCAGATTGGAATCTGCTGGGTCAATCCCACCTATTGCTGATAATAGAGCCTGCTTTTGGGAGGGGAAATTTTGCAGTACTTCAAGTGTCGACATAGCGGACGATGATTGGGCCAGATCCTCTACTATATTATAATTTTATGCTACTTGGGCACAAGGATTAAATGTCGATTTGTGTACTACTCCCTTTGGCAGCTTTATTGTTAGCTCAGGAATGATGGGTGGCACAACTTCGGTTGAAGTTGTTGTCGAACTACTAGGTTGATTTGCAGCCTTGTTGTTCGACAGCTGTGGATTCCCGTAATCTTTATTCCTTGTCGATATCAAAGCATCATTTTGCTATTTCGAAATGGACAACATAAGCACTTGGGATGGGGAAGCATTGTCGCTAGCAACCAGATTGGTTTCTGGGTTTGGAAACGGATCCGTTAAGACTGCTGAGGTTTTTGAGGTCTTAAAGAACTTCTTAATCTCAGCTCTATGTGGACAATCAATCGTCCAATGGTCTTCATCACAAATGTGACATGACGAAGGAGGTTTCTTTTTCCCAGAAGGGTTTGCAGAAGATTTTTCAGGAGACGAATCATCTTGTTTCTTCTTTTTGCTTTTCCCTTTTTTCTTGCCCCCTGGTTGCTTCGGTTCTTTGCCTTTGTCGGTCGACATGGCATTAACCTCCGAGGCAAGAAGTTCTTCATTTTCATTTTGACCAGAAACCGTATGGGCCTTCTTAGATGTAGCCTTCACAGTTTTCATGCTAGTTGTGCCTATCACACCATCGCTGGCATGAGAGTCTTTGCTTGATTTAGGAGGAGGAGGAACATAAAACTCTGGGTTGGGAGCATCAGGAATTTTGTGATAAAGTGTGCCAGACTGAGCATAAATCAAGTTTAGATAGTACGCACAAGCAATGAATTGCTCTTCAGTGACAACTCCCCCCTTAGCCACATCTTCTGTAATAGAAGGTAATAATGACTTAATAAACCATTCAGCTAGCAGTTGATCAGGAACATATGTTTTTACCATTCGATGACGACGTCGCCACTCATGAATATGATCAGATATGTGAGTGGCTATTGTCTTCTTAAAATTGGTAAGAAGCTCCATTCCTGTTTCGTACCTTATGGGTAACTGAAAATGGGTTAAAAAGGTTGTGGCAAGGGCACTGAAGTTATCGAATGAAGCTCTTGGCAATTCGATGTACCATTTTGCCGCTGGACCAGTTAACGTTCACTGAAAAAGGAAAAGCCTAATTGAATCATCATTGAGAGTGTTGGACAAAAACCACAGATGAAAAGTCATCACATGATTCGACGAATCTTCACCTGGATTTCCATTGAATTTAGGAATATCTGACAGAAGTTTATGAGGAATCGCCGGCCACCAAGGGGCATAAGCAATTGGATCATTTGTTAGCCGATTTAGATCTGGTAATTCCAACGTTGCGACAAAGGGAAACTGTTGATTCAGGTTTGGTGAAGCATACCCAGGATAATATGGGATCGCCTGAGCAGTGGGTCTTTGCATACCCGCATAATGTATTTGATGCTGATAATTTTGATAAGGTTGATGGGCATAACCATTATGATATGATTGATGGTGACCGTTTTGAATATACGGTTGCCCATTACCCGCAAAGCTTTGTTGCTCAAGTCCTCGGTAAGCTTGCTGGAATTGCGGTTGTTGATATTGCACTAGCCATGGTTGTGAAACCATTTGCTATTGTCCAATACTGGATGTTTGACCAAGATGAGGGGTGATAGTACTTGTTTGAGCTTGAGTCGCTTAAGTTAAGGAGCCACTAATCGGTGATTGTGGTTGAGTCGTTGAGACAAGAGGCTGTTGTATTATGACCTGAGAGACTTGAGGTTAACATACAAGAGGCAGTGTTTGTACTTGTGACACCATTACAATAGCTGGTGTAGTGGGGATATTCGACACAGGTAGATTTGGTTTCATTGAATATACAACTCTTAGCTGTTGAGGCAGTATTGGCACCCAAACACTGGATGCAATTCTAGCTTGACCTGAATTTTGTTGCGAACTCTCATATGGTTCTTCTCCTGGAGGGAACAATGAAAAGGCATACTGCCCCCCATATGGCAGCAATCTAGTGTTCAAAGGAAAAATTGGTCCTTGTAGACTGGACTGCCCAAATTGATACTGTTGTGGAGGATCAATTTGCTGAGACTCAACATAAGAAATTCCAGATATTACTCCGAATGAACAAACGGGAAGAAACCACACTGTTGAAACAGTCCCTGGGCGGACTCCATCTAGCGGTTGAGAGCTAGTTGGGACAGATGGTACACTAGCGAACATTGTCAAAGTAGTGGCAGGAAGTTCTGCTACTACTGTATCGGATGACACAGTCCTAGATGTCGATGGTTGTTCAGACATATTGAGTCTATCCAAAAGACTTCCTAGCGATACTACAGGAACTTGCGATGAAGGTTGACTATATTCTGAATTAGAAGGATATGGATTCCAATTCCAAAATGTAATGGGGTACTATATGGAAGATCCTCCACAATCTCTTCTATCGCAATCAGTCTAGGTGGAAGAGGTAGACCGTCAGGTCCGTAAAATATTTCTGGTGCCGAAGAAGGTGCACACTCTCCAGCGACAGATGTTGGAGGGTTAACACTTTCTGAATCAGTCCTAGATGGAACTAGTTCAGGAATAGATGTGTTTACCGTTATAGTAGGATAAGTTATAGTGTCCTCTTGTAACTATGGAACTTCTTCTGTAGAGGCAGGGATACCAGAAATAGTTGGAGTAACTGGAGTTTCTAAGGATGTTGAAACACAAGTTTCAAACAAACCAGGAGACTTTGATCCAGTTAAACGATATCGCTTGGCCTGGAATGGTTTCGTTTCCGGAGTCAAAGACGTTTGTTAGTCTTCACGAACGACGGGGTTTTGATTGACTTTCTTCCACGATTGCGGATTACTTGATCAACTCAAAATAAAAAGGGGAAAATTTTATTCCGAATTAAATGAATTTTATGACGCTTTGACACAACTTGATTTTTCAATTTTTAAGAGTCGAGAAAAAGCTAAATATGACTCTAGTCGCCTTCGATTTTTAATGAGCCTGAAGTGACAAGTGCTCAGATGGACCTTTTCTTTTAAGGAGTCTAGAAAGGGATGAAAGTGACTGCTCTGGAAATATAGACAGAGGGATTAACAAACCAATCACAAAACTACAGAAAACTTTTTACGGTACGGCAGTCAATCTTCTCGAATGTTGTATTCAGTGCATTGCGATCGATAGGGCGACAGACACGGCTTCCTAAGGATAAAGGATGTAGCCTATTGTGGTCTCACAATATATACACGATGGTACGTGGGAGCACAAGTCCGTACTGGCACTTGTCATCTCAAAGAGGAGGAATCACCCAACCTACGATGAAAGCAATAGTTACTAGGCTTTACGACACCAAAATACGTCTCTAGCCTAGACTTCTAAATGTTGTGTGTTAGGTTCCAAAGCATTTTTATGTTCATTGATGTTTATTTTACAGTTGATCTTTCTTAAGAAGTTTACCTTTAAGGTTCACCGTGTGATGTAGATATACAATTCCTAAATATGCAATCTAAGATGATAAACAGTCGTTTATTTTCTTTTTGCAATGAAAATCCTAGCTGCTAAGGAAAGATAAATGAAATTCTTTCAACATAGAGCAGAGAGCACACACTAGATGCACTTTTCCTAAATCAACTTCAACATGCAGTCATAATGCAAATGCACATGCATGTACTTTTTTTCCGCTTTCTTAATGTATGAATGACAAAAAGAATGCTAAGTACAGATTTGAACTATTCTTCTTTCAAAGCGACAGTACTAACAATTTTCTTTTCAAAAAATGAAAGTAAAGCCAAGACGACACTTTGCGATTTCGAATTCAAAACTGCCTTCGACACTTGAAATACTAATGATTCAAATCAAATACAATGGTGAAAGTGTAATTGACTATCAAAAAGAGGAAGACTCTTTTCTTTGACTAAAAACGACACTTGTGACACTTTCAAATAAGAAAACAACAGTTCGATTAAGCTACTGTTTGCACAAGAGAACTGTAAATGATGAAAAATACATAAAAACATTCACAATTCTTTATCGATGGAGGCTGAATAATGCAAAGGAAGATGGTTTCAACAGAGATATACTGATCACAGACAACAAAACTACTGAATAAAGCTGAAAACAATGAAGAAAAAACCAAAATCTGGAGGCAGAAACAGTCTCATCTGATCATCGCACTTGTAACACAGGGAAACAGGGATGCATCTCACCTACAGCACGCGGGAGGTACAATGCATCTAGACTGCCAAGAAGGGATAGTGGGATGGTCCAGGGATGAGACTAAGCTTGGTTTTTTCTCACATTTTGCAGCTAAGTTCAGGGATTTAGGCTGAGCTAATGATTGTCAGTAAACACAAAGTATAGGGGCTGATCTAATGAGGTTATTTGAGCTACCACCAGGGCACTTAGGATGTTTGCAAGCTAGGTGTTTAGTTCATAAACCAACCCAGAGATTGACTGAAGCAACGTTGATCTACTTTGCAGTTGCATAGAAAAAGCAGTTCGAAGGCTAGCTGGCTTGACTTCAGGCTCCATCTGTGGTTTATAAAGAAAACAACAGTAACACAACAAACAAACTATTCTCTCCCCAGTGGAGTCACGATCTTGTTATTGGGAAAACTAGTGTCCATTCAAAGTTGCTAGTCCCACTAAGACGGGTAGCTATCTTAGAAACAAACAAATTAAAGTTACTTGTGTTTTCCTTTATGAGAGATGGATGAGAGAGAAGCAGAGAGCACCAACCTCAGTCTTTCGCTAGTCTCCTTGCTTGTTTTCTCTCTCCTTTGATAGAGCTTTCACCACTCCTTTCTCACTTGTCTTGCTTCAAAGAACACCTGTAGAGCCAAGGCAGCAAAATACCATCAAAGCATAGAGATCTATAACCATAAATAATGTAGGATTAGATGTACATTAACCATATAAATGCATACATAAACAAGATTCATAGATATACAAGTATATGGAGGAAAACTCAAATAGCTTTATTGATAGAAGTAGTATAAGAGAGGATTACAACCAGGATGTCTGATCTAGCATCATCATCCCAACATGAAAGCCTTCTTCACCTCATACAAAGCAAGATCACCCAACAATACCTTCAAAGAGAAACCAACAACACTTCCTTGCAAATTACAAAATTCTAGCCTCTGGATCTCTTGGATGAGGGATCCATATATAGATGTTTTCAGGAGAGTGAATCAGCTTCTGTTTGATTAGTGTCATTTCACTGATAGTTCTTGGTTCCACTTGGAGATTTCAGATCTCTTCCTCATCCCTAGGCGAATTCAGAGAGGCAAGTGTCATATGAGTAGTTTCTAGAAGATTCTCTGGGTTTCCACCTAGCACACTGCTTTTGCCATTTGTCTACTCTCGCTCATCGCACCCTATAGAAGGGCTTTCCAGTATGCATCGCACCCCCCATGTAAAATAGGTGAGATGCATCGTACCCTATGCATGGAGCAGTATGTATGGTCCTGTTTTGAGTAGTTTTTCATGGAGAACTTCTGGGAGATGATGTAATCAGCTGACCTTGTTCCTTTAGGGTATGAAACAACACTTTTAGGGGTTTAGAAGCCCTTGGTTTATGGACATATGTGATTGGGGTTGCAGTGCCCAAATATGTCTATAACACATAAGTTACCTTCCGATATTCTGAAATTCAATGGAAACCCTGGAGAAGATCCGTCCAACCATGTCATGACTTTTAATTTATGGTGTTCATCAAACTCCTTTAATGATGATTCTGTTCAACTTCGTCTTTTCCAGAGAACGCTTACTGGTCCGACTGCAAAGTGGTACATTGAGTTACCACGAGCTTCTTTCTATAACTTCACTACATTAGCTACCACATTTTTAACCCACTTCCAGTTACCCATATGATATGAGACTGGAACTGAACTATTAACCAACTTTAAATAGACTACTGCTACTCATATCTCTAATCATATTCATGAGTGGCGTCGTCGTCATCGAATGATTAAAAATTATGTTCCTAATTAGCTTTTGGCTGAGTGGTTTATAAAATCCTTGCTGCCATCTATCACTAAGGATGTGGCGAAAGGTGGATTTTTCATAGAAGAGAAAGTAATTGCTCATGCCCAATATTTGGACTTGATTTATACATAGTCTGGCATGCTCTATGACAAGATCCCAAATGCACCTCGACCAAATTTCACTGCTCCTCCTCCACCATCGCTTAAGGAATCTCATGCCGGTGACGGTGTAATTGGTTCTTCAAGCACACAAATGGAAGGTAGACCATCTGGTCAAACACTTGCCATTTCCAATCAAACTACAAATGCACCTGATAACACTCTTACTTCCGAAATAATTTTCGTGTCATCTTACAAGGTCAAGAATGAAAAGAAACCAGGAGGTAAGAAAAAGGGGAAAGACAAGAGGAAACAAAATAATTCCCCTCAAGAGAAATCATCTGATTCCTCTTCTTCGGCTAGGAAACCTCATTACCCATGTTTGATTTGTAATGATCAGAATTTTACATGATATTTTCCTCACCGCTCCAAAGTCTCAAAGCTTCTGAAGACTTCTAATAATTCTGCGGTATTGACTGGTCCGTTTCAAAAAACGAAGACAAATATGGTTGCTACAAACCATGCTTCCACTTCCCAAGTGCTTATGCTATAGGCCTCTAAGCCAAAAGATGATGTTTTGGTGTCAACACGAAGTAAATATTATGGAAATCAACCGTTGTCATCATATAACCAGGCTGATCAACCTAACGCTTCGACTTCAACTTCGAATGATCCTATTCCACCACCTATTGCACCAGAGTTAACAATAAAACCGCATAAGGGAGTTATACACAAATCGACATTTAACCCTCAAGCTCGAGCTGCACAAAATTATGATATAGTAGAAGATTTGGCTTAGTCACCTTCTGCTATGTCTACACTTGAGGTACTTCAAAACTGTCCCTCCCAAAAGCAGGCTTTGTTGTAAGCAATTGGTGGAATCGATCCAACTAATTCCAATCTTCTATTTTTCAACCATGTGGGTTATAAACCACAATTACCTGCACAATTAGCATTTGTGATTCAAGTAAATTCCTTGAATAAACTTGTTCATTGAACCATTATTGACGAGGGGGCATATACTTGTATAATGTCTATGAGTTTCTGGAAAACACTTGGCTCACCGCCTTTTTCACATTCACCAACAACGTTAAAATCTTTTGACGGTCGCACATATACACCTTTTGGAATATTGAGTAATCTGCAAATTGAACTAGGATGAAAAATGGTAATGGTTGAGGTTGAGGTAGTTGACGAACCCCTTGACTACAACATTTTACTAGGAAGATCGTGGGTTTATGCCATTGCTACTGTGGTTTCAACATACTTTTGTATGATTGCATTCCGTCATAAAGGTGGAATCATAGTTATCGAACAACTCGCCTTCTTCACCTCTAGTTCACAAGTTACTGGAAGCATTCCGTTGGTACACATACCCCCGCTATCTCTCCAAAACATTGTTGTAGGTCTCTTTAAAGACTATTCCCTAATGGGTACTTTTTCACAACCATTGGAATGGTTTTAGTCCAAGAAGAAGATGGGATTGAACATCCGATATATTATTTGAGCCGCAATCTCAATGATACAGAAGTTAAGTACTCTTATGTCGAAAAGTTAGCTCTGGTTGCTGTTCAAGTTGTACAGAGATTTCGCCACTATATCCTGCTCCGAAAGACCATTGTCATTTCAGATTGCAACCCTATGACATATATTTTGTCACGTCAATTGCTGGGGGGAAAATACTCAAAATGGATCGTCATTTTGCAGGAGTTTGATTTGGAATTCATCAAATCCAAATCAAAGAAATCTCTAGTCTTCGCCGAGCTTCTTTGCGACCTTCCCTCGAATATCATTGATTCAACATCAAAACCATCAATTTTGTATGAGTCTCTGTTCTTGATTTCTTCATCTGACGTGTGGTATGGAGATATACTGATTTATCTCCAAACCCAAACTTTCGAGCCAGATACTTCTCACTCGCAACAGTAATGTATCCGATACCAAGCCAAAGTTTATTTGATCATTGGCGACAATATTTACCATCGTGGTATCGATATGATCTTATGAAGGTGCCTCACTCATGAGGAAGCTGAGAAAGTTTTGAATGATTGCCATTCAGGTGCTTGTGGTGGACACTTATCTGGTTATGCTACTGCACAAAGAATTCTCTGTGCTGGTTACTTCTAGCCTAGTGTATTTAAAGATTACATAATTGTCGTCAAAAGCTGTCACGCATGCCAAATATATGACCGTAATGCTAGATTACCACTTGCACCATTGCATCGTGTCATCGTTGTTAGACCATTTGCCAAATGGGGCATTGAATTCATGACATGTAACCCCACCTTGGCTGGGGGGCATGGGTACATTATAGTCATCATTGACTATTTTACCAAAAGCGCCGAGGTGATTCCAACATTAAACAACAGTGGTGAAACGACTGCTATTTTCTTTTTCAACCACGTGGTTGCTCAGTTTGGTGTACCATAGGCTATATTTATAGATCATGGGTCGCATTTTTGCAATCACATGATGGATGAGTTGACTACTAAGTTAGGATTTTCACATGATAGTTCTACCCCTTATTATCCGCAAGTGAATGGACAAGTTGAGGCCATCAACAAAGTCCTGAAGCGAATGCTTCAAAGAATGATAGGGGTTCATAAACGAAATTGGCATTTAATCCTGTACTCTGCCTTGTGGGCATATCAAACCTTGGTGAGAAATGCAACTAGATTCACACCCTTTCAATTGGTGTATGGTCTAGAGGCAATCTTGTCGATACAATGTGAAATTTCATCTCTCAAACTCGTGATTGACCTGTTACCTGACACTTCTGAAGAAGAAGCGTGTTTCTTGGAACTTATCCATCTGGATGAAACCCATCGTGAAGCTGCATTGGCTAACGAAGCGCATAAGAAACGAATCAAGGCGCAATATGATAGAAATTTCAAGCCTCGCATTTTCTCAGAAGGAGACCTGGTCTTGCTTTACAATAAGGAAGCTGATAAACTAGGACTAGGAAAATTTGAACCGCTTTGGATGGGTCCTTATATTGTCAGGTGTTTTTTGGTAAAAGGTGCTTACGAGTTGGTGGATTTTGATGGAATTCCATTATCACAGCACTGGAATGGGTTGTATCTCAAACGTTACTATGCTTAATTGAGTGTAGTAAAAATAACTATATATACGCTTTAATTGCATGTGTGTGTGTCAGTGTTTCTTTTAGAGTTTTTATGTGGTTAAGTAATCCGCTTTGCATTTGTTGCAGATGTTGGAACCTTTGCAACCATTTATGGGTTACACCGATGGTGCTAGTCATAGTACACAGAACCTATCTTCTGCAGCATGGGCCATTTTCACTCCAAGTGGCGAGTTAGTGAGTTTTCAAGGGATTTGTATCGGTTGATCGACGAACAATATCGCTGAGTATAGTGCGTTGATCGAACTTCTCTCTGATTCCATTTCACTTGGCCTTCACTGAATCATCGTTAGGCTGGACTCTCAACTCGTCGTACTACAACTAATGAACATTTATACCACCCGAAACCAAACAATTCTTCGTATGTTCCTTAGAGTTCGTATTTTAGAAAGACATTTTGAGTACATTAAATATCAACATATTTCCATAAACTTTAACACATTAACCGACTCATTATAAAACTATGTGTTAAATAGACATTTGCGACACATGTAGAAGTAAATTTTCAATTCACATCATTAGTTGAATAGGGTTGCACATAACCATATATATAAAAACTCTGAAAGCAAAGATAGATAGATGTTTTAAAATTTTTTTACAAAATTTGTGTCCAAGACATGTTTTGTCATCTGACCTAAAAACTCAAAATGCATGCAAAACATCCTAAGTAGACCTAGTGATGCTCATGATAACAGGTCACAGCATGATCTATCATGCACAAGAGTCTCATCCAACGGCCTGGAACACCAATAGTATGGCGCTGCAGCCTCATAGGTAACTCCTCGATCCAAACATCCGGAATACCAAGGGTTAATCCCTCCACATGATCCTGCAACTCTGCCAAGGTCTCGACCAAATCCAAATCCTGGAGAACCGCTCTCCCAATGTTTCTCCATGCTGGCCCACCTGCCACCTGTTGGTGCCTCGTAGGTCAAACAATACCCACATCTACATGCATGAGAACAATTTTAGTCTAGTCTTGGAACATAAAAACACAAAAACACGTAGAAACTTAAAAATCAAAAAACATTTTGGTAAAAAACAATTTACCTATAATACCCCATTGAGCGCCCAATGTTAGACTCAACTCTGGATCTCCACGAAAATCCATCCCTGAATATGGATGCTCCTCGATGACAATGTGTTGTCGATCGAGCCAACTGAAGAATGCAATGGTAAATGTAATCGATGACTAACTAGCATGTCTAGCCATCAATTTGACCCATCGCTGCATCTGTGGATCTCAAGGACCAGCTACACCCAGTGTTATACGCTGGGGTTGCATCAATGGAATTATTTCTAAGGTAAAAGCAATTAAGATCGATCCATAGCTAAAGTTATTTGTCTTACCACTCTTTACCATTGTTAGCTACTCTTTCAGTGAAGAAAGTACTTCCTCACACTAGTTGAATAAAGTTGGCTTAAGACACTCAAGTGCATACTGAAAATATGATCTATTCACCAGATGGAGTGTCACACTACCTTCCAACTTTGTGATGGTGAAAAGGATTTTTCTCAAAGGAAAATCACGAATATCCTTGATGATTATCTTTATGTCCTTACTAAGCTATGTACCTGGTCGATGGAATTATCAAACATAGTACCTCACTGACTCCCCTCCACGGGAAGCACCTAAAAGAGATATGGGGGCACCACGTCTCGACAACCCTGTAAGAAAGTAAACATCATCGATCAAAATAGGGATAAATTTGTCTCTTATGTGAAAATCTTGATCTGCCAGATCCCATGCATGAACTAGGAACTGCAATAGTTCGGATTGTTGCCTCATTCTGGACAACTTGAAGTATTTAAACAACCCACTGTTTTTGAGGGCCTCAACTATACCAAGATCATTTAGGGCAACCATGTCTTGTTCTTTATGATCTCTTTATCACCAAGTAATAGACATTATGATCCGATGAAAGCCTGAAATCAAACCAAAAGCTTAGTTAGGACCATTTCCATGCAAAAAACTGAAGAAATTTTGGGTATTTTTGGTGAAACAAGTTTGGGAAACTCGCCCAGCGTAGCCTAGGCAAGGAGAAATTATGCTACAGTGCAAAATCTCTTCAATTTGGGTGCTCCTAGTGCATTTTTCGACATGCAAGCCTGCGCTGGTCCCAAGGCAAAAAATTCAAACCCTAGGGGCCCTAAAAACCTTAAAAAATTTCATGAAACAGTAAAATAATGGTATGAAAAGAAAGAGGAGAGGTATATCTCCTACCTGGTCTGGACGACACAAGAAATGATCCACAGAATCTCTCACAATCAACTGATGAAAATTTAGGAAAAAACAGGGTCAAAGCACAAACTGGATGGTAAATTTCAAATGGTGAAAATAGCATGTTAAATTCTTGTTTTTATGTTTATTTCATGAGCATTAAATGAGTAAAATTTAGTATTTGCCTATTTTTACCAATGAAATAGGTATGTTTAATCCATTTGGTGTTTCTTTGAATAGATTTACAGCTAAATTACAGAATTTGACGTGCAAGATTGTGAATTGTACTTTGACCACATAGCATACTTTTATCTCTTTTTCGAGCTCTGTTAAAAATTGAAAAGGAACCCCCTTGGGGTCCTCTTTAAGCTCTTTTCAGACTCTCGAAATATGAAAATATTGCCGAGTGCTTGTCCTTTTCAGCTCGTTAACAGATTGGAAATGACATCTACTCAGTATAAGTTTAACCCTTTTTCGGGTTGTGATAGATTATTTACGAAAAATGAATACATTGACCGAACATGATCAATAGGTTCTCTATTGTATAGTTTTATGCTTTTTCGGACTTGAGAGACAAATCTACGAAAACGAACTTGTGGAGTTTTCTTTTTGTCCCTTTCAAACTCTATAAACATGAAAAGGACCGAGTTATCATTGTTGTTAGACTCGTTAAAATATCAAATAGCTACAAACTTGTCCATCATGACAAGATCGAGTTTCACCTTCACTAGGCTCGTTAAAACATCACATAGAAATGGATTCACCTGAAGGGTTGAATTATACAACAAGCATATGTTATCCTCCTCAAGCTTGATAAAAATAAAGAGGTATTGGTCAACGATGACTGGGGAAAATGGGAAAAGGGGTAAACCACTTTATGGCAGCAGGTCGCTCTTGAACATGACACCTTCATCATTGTGACTATTTGGGTTGGGTTATCAACTTGATGGTCATCATACCTTGGTCTATCATACCATCCATTACTTTTGTTTTAGGTCAATGTTGCCAATCCATTCAGTGTCGCCGACATGTTCAAGAGAAGTCACTCAGTTAAAATTCATCCTTTGCAATACCATAAACCTTCATTTTCATGACCTCCATTCCTGAACCTTGTGTCGTCAGTAAAATTTCGCCTCAAAAATCATTACACTCGTTTCATGTCATTGATGTGGGATACATCAAGGCCCTCCTGGGAAGAGTCACTTCTTGTCGACATCAACACATTATCCAAGAAGTTGACTTAGAAACACCCTTCTAGTACCTTGAAGCTTGCATACATCAATGGCAGGTTTCTCACTTCCGGCGATAGGTTGACATCAATAGCATTTGACCAAAAGATTTTGTATGGTGTTCGACATCAAGACATCCATTCACACCATGCAAAATGTATTGCAGTACCTTGAGGATCATTATCATTATCGGTGATTTCTCTCGCGTCTGTTAACAACTTACATCATTGGTTGGTAATCAGACGGTGTCTTCCCATGTTCGACTTCAGATCACATATTCGCATGGTTAGACTCATACTTGAGCAAATGATTGAACGAGATAGAAGACCCCAGATCTAGTTTCATCCATCCAGACCATGATTTCAGGAAATGTACCAAATCATCCGTACGATGGCTTTACATTGATGGTCATCGTATCATGGGTCTTTATCTATTGACGACTGTCTATGTACTTGTAATGAAAGTTTATATGGTGAGCATGGGTATGCCTTCCCTCAGTTATTCATGAGAAAAAATAAAAATATGATGATATTATGTATTGTAATCGATGTAGGTCACCAACCACTTTGGAACCTCCTCATCACATCGTAAAGCATACCACTCAACATGATTAGGGGATAGGGGATAGTTGTTACAGATCCATTTGGGCACATCACTCCCATCATTCAGATCAGTACCATTAGGGCTCATTAAACCCTAATTCAAGTTTCTACATGCCCTAGATAAGTCACCTCTTTGAATGGCTCCTTCCCTAAGAGTTCTTTGGCTTGAAACCCTCCAGAATTGCTTCTTTGAGGGACCAGCGTAGCCTTGGACAGGGGTAAGTGCACTTTAGTGCAACTAGCCCCATGTCAGGGTGCTCTGCAAAGAACCTAGGCCCACTTTAACCTGCGTTGGGTGAGATTGAGCGAAATTCACATAAGGTTCTGGGAATATTCTTTTCATCTGGAATCATCTAGAAGTTTCCCACACTTATCATCTCCTATGAGCTTGAAAATGGATGAGGAATGAGTTAAGTAACCTCCTATCCTCTCATCCCTTCCTCCATGGAAACTAACTCTAAGTATGGAAGGCCATTCAATACCCTCATTTATGACAAAACCTCCTCCATCTGCCTATAAATTGAGCACTCATCTAAGTGAATAGGGGCTAGACTCTGAGAATTTGTAAGGAGATACTGTTGGAGTGAGAATTGATTTTGTAAGTGAGTAGTGTTATGCTGTCGGAGTGTTGTGGTATTGATGTGATGTTGGTTGGAACCCAAGCTGGAAGAGTGATAATGGATCAGACTTCATAGTTGTAATTCTTCCTTCTATTCAATAAAGCATCTTACACCCTTTTTCCATATGCTTATCTTGATATATGATGTTTATATGTGTGAATGTATCTGATTCCATTTACTTGTCTTCAATATATCTTTTGCTTTGATTGGTTCTCTACCTTCTGTTTATGCTTGCAGGTACTTTTGGAGCAATTTAAGTTCGAAAAGGAGCAATGGGAGTCAAAAAAAGGAGACAAAAGGAAAGCGAAAGAAAAAGTAGGTATTCTAATCCCTTTGTCTTATTTATCGTTTATAGAAAAAGGATAAGCACTTTAAATCTCTTGTTCTAGCTATAGCTAGCTACCTAGGGAATTAGTATTTATCCGCAGATACCAAATTCCTCATAACAAGGAGGAACCAATAACTTCTATGGATGGTGGAGATTCTTTCTCCTTCTGTTTTTCTTGTAACCCTTATTCTCTGGATTTTTCATGTGTCTCATGTTATTCATCCCTATTTTCCTCAATTTGATTTTGGTTTTGTGGTTCTAAATTATCTTGTTGTTGGGAAATATGGTTTTCAGGTCCCTTTTGTACACCCCCTTTAATTTATCTTTCACTAGGGCCTGACTTAATTTCATTAGGGTTTTTAAGAGGCCCGAACTCTTCAGTTCCAAATTGATTTATTTGTAGAAACTCACTCCATGTATCATTCATTCTCACCAATTTATCCAGCATAAGTAGTTTAACTAAACCATGATGATACAAGAACCTCTCTTTGTTTCCTTGACATTTTTGAAAATTGACTGCCATTTTCGATAAACTTTTATGCAAGAAAGAGGGAAAATCTATCCCCCTAGCATTATTTTTATATGTTCCATCAATCATATATGGTATAGGAAAATAATATTTTACTTGCCCTCAAAGGTTACGTACTTCTACAGGAAATAAAAGACATTTCCCTATGGATCTTTTAGGCATAGTCTTGATACTCCTTTGGCCTAGTTGAAATTCCCCTGCATTCTATTCAAAAACTATGTAGCTACTTCTTTCGCTTTTTTCACCTGTTTGTGGTAACCTTGTAACCCTATCTAGGGTTTCCTTTGAGACTGTTAATGTAATGTCTCCAAATATTGTTGTTTCTCCATTGAATGTACTAACAAAATGCTCTGTGAATGTAACATTATGCCCCTGAAACCTTTCAAAGAATTGAAGTAGTCTAGCTTTATGAGAATGTATCCTACATGTTGGAAAAGGTTCTAGGATAGAAATTCCATAAGGTCCAGTTTGTACCATGCCTGGGGCTTCCATTATTACTCTTATCTTTGGTCAAAAGACTTAGATTTGGTTTTAAGGATACGAGGTATGGTACAAAGTGGCGACACTAAGCTTTACGAGACTTTGAAATTGGAATTTTTTGTGAATTATATCATGTAAAAAAGGAATAATTCGATTTTGGATAGAAGTGATATTTGTAACCAAAGTTACAAATGTCACTTTTCAAAATCATTAGCCATTACATATTTATCATAACGAGGCAGGGTGATTCCAGTAGACATTACAGTATAATAATTCACAACAAATAGGTGTTCATTATAAAAATAGCTACATAAAAGGACATGAATCGTGGTAATAATGATAGGTTATGGAGAGCGTTGTAGAATTTATTTAAAATAAAATCACTTATTTTTAAAACTATTTTCAATTTAATAATTCAATGTGAATAAATTTGTTACCTTTTTCATTACCTTGCAAGTAAGTACAAAATGTGATCTTGCTGGTACTTTCACCTTTGCTGCCATGATGAAGTAAAGGTATTTTTGTTGCAGCCGCCTTCTTTCTATTGAGACTGAGTTTACAGGAAATCACTACTTAATTGCAAAAATTTGAAATTTACTTGCAGGAGTATGAACTTCACTTTCAGAAATCCAAAATTTGCTTGCAAGAATTTGGATTTTCTTTAAAAAAGAATTTGAACTTCTTGCTTAATATTATAGAAATATTTCCTAATTTACAGGAATCTAGAAAGAGATATTTCTCTTGCTAATACTGCTCAAAATTTTCACAACTGATATCAAATGTAAATTATCTTCAATCCAACTTTCTAACAGAGATAATCAATCATAAAAATGGTCTCTCTTTCAATAAATATTGAAAGTAATTTAAGCTCAAATATTCCTCTAATTAGAAGCTTTTACAAGAAACTTTTTTTATTCTATTTTTACATGGATTGTTAATACATATTGCCAGAAATTCTTGTATTTACAAGAATGTACAAGAATGTTTAATTTTTCATTTATAGAAAACAATTCTCACATAGTTTTTGAAATTAAGAGACTCTTTCTTTGAGTAGATGTGTAACAAGTATGCACGTACACAAAAAAATAAAATAAAATAAAAATATATTCGATTTATTGTTGCTAGTTGTTACACATAATCATAATGCGTATTCGAAACGCAATATACATATGTTAAACACTAAAGTTAACATCAAATTATATATTCAACAATTTAAGTTTTTCATACACCGAGAAGGGTGATTCATCGCCCCAAGGTTATTAAATTCATTTTAAGGTGACCAATGGTGATCAACTATCCTTCACCTCTGTCATTGAAGTGCATGTACCCTCTCTCAACCCTTCTCGAACAACTAGGGGCTTTACCACCATCAATCTTCTAGATGCTAATCCAACAAATGAGCCACGTACAGAGGGAATGAGGTAACCACCTACCTCCACCATCCAGCGTTCTGCGGAATTCAAACAGCAACCACAAGGTGGAAGGGCTCTGCAATGGTGAGGGTTTGGCTTACTTGAGGGTTTGTAGATAGCTAACCACCCACTAAAATGTTGAATCAGGTTTGACTAAAATCTCATCCTGTCACTGCAGGTCAAGTCAAAGGTATGGCTAATCTACTAGTTGGTTTCTCTCCTTTTGAAGTCACTTCCACTGCAACAAAGTTACCTTCCTTCCTTCCACGGGTCATTCAACCACGACTTCATTGCATAGCGCTACTAATGAAGTACATGTGTAGGTATGGATCATTTAATGGTTGGCTAGGTTAGTTTATTATTAACTTACTATACACTTACCCTTGTCATGCCTATTGACAGAGATCCCACTACGTTTTCCCAGCCAGTTTCATGGTTTTGATAGGTAAGTTTCTCTCTTTACTGATTTAACATTTCCACTTTGGGGGTTGTTCCTACTTGTTCTATTCTAACCCTTAGTTTTCTTTTCTACGGGTAAGAAGGAGACCTAGCAAATGTTTCATTTATTCCTTCGGGTCCACGACATTAACAACCTACAGGTTCTGTGTTAATGTTCCAGGTTGGTTTCTCACACCCACCTCCAGGTCTTCTGAATCGATTTGGGGATTTTTGTTTAAAATTTGACCAAGCCGCTAAGGTCAAGAGTTTTGTCCATTTCCTCAAGACAATGAATGTATAATTTATGTTTTCTGTTGCATCTAAACGATTCTTTGGTTATACCATACTTGTACTGGCAAGAAACTCGGGACTCCGAGTAGTTAATTTTAATCTGATGACTTTGAGCAGTTAATTTTCATGAATCCTTCAAGGAATATAGCAACTCTGATACATACTTTCATTTTCTGTCTATGTAAAATTGGTTCTTCGGAATGTGCTAGCTTTGATAATTTATTTATTGTATTGGAAAGATAGTAAAAGATAAATGAATTTCCTTATATCTGGGTTAATGTTCTGTTCACGATCTTTTATGAATAATACATTACAGTTTCAGTGGGGTTTTCTTAAGAATATTCTGAATGCAGTATCTTAAGTTTTATTGATCCTCTGATGTTTTCGTAGCACTTAATAATTCCATTTCTCATATGTTTAATCATGTTATTTCACTCACACCCATTTAGGCACAAGTCTGTTCGAACTTAGAACCTGTGCATTTGTAATTTATTCTGGAATGTTTATACTTCTCAGTATATGCAGGGTTTCCTGTTCATAACTTTTTGTTCATGGTTCTTGTAGCATTTAGACCTCAATTAATATGTAGTATACATTGTATAGTTCTTGTTTTGTGCTTTTCTACATGCCTATAAACTGAGGCTTAATTAGTTAATTAACTAAATTTATCTTGCATTTACAGACCTGTATTCGGTACTTACATAAGATTAACACCTAATTTATGCCGTTATCCACAAAACAAAACACTAAGATTAAATAAACTTTACAATTAAATTATACTTATTTGTTTCCTTTGGCTAAACTACTTCAACTTCTTGGAAGATCTCACCACCTAGCCTTGAGTCTGGCAATGACATCCAGAACCTCCCCCGAGATCTTCCCCTCTAGACAGTATTTATGGAATATGTATCCAAATTGGGTATCTTGAAGCATCAGGACCAATAGTCCAGCCTCAAGTCACATACCCTCATAGGTTCTCTCTAGATCTCCCACTGGTTTATCTCACCCAGCTCAAGGAGTTTCTGGTGCCATCATTATGCTTTTTAACCAAATCTATTATCTTCCTCTCTTAAATTCTCCAGCTCCCTAGGCCTTCCTCGAATTCTCCTTTTGAGGAAATAGGTGAGTAACCACCTTAAGTCTCTCAGGAGGTTTAACAACTGTTTTCAGTTTCTCGAAAATACTTTAATTCTTATTATGCATATTTATAAATTATTTTGGCCAACTCAACCGCAATTATCTAATGTTCGCATCGAACATATGATGAGAAAATCATAACAGTAAGTAAAAGTAAAAGTAAAATAGTGTAATAAGTTAATTTTTCATATAACGTGGGGAGTTACATCTCGCCCCTCTTATGAGGAATACCGTCCTTGGTGTTCTCCTTGATTTACGAAAATAATGCAGGATAAGCTTTATTCATGAAATCCTCTTCTTCCCAAGTGGCTTCTTCCAGGCCAAAGTGATTCTACTGCACTTTAACCTGGGTGATGGACCCAATGTTGTTTCTCTTCGTTCGAGAATACAAAGAGGTTCTACTTGAAATTCTCCTTCTAGTTCAACCTGCCCATCATCATGGACTACCATTAGAAATTTAATTTATAACAAAATAATTATACACTAATTATTTCATTAATTGATTTACCTGCACATTTTCCCAGTTAATTATATGCTTAGGATTGTACACATATTTTTTTAACAATAAGACATGGAAAACATTATGAACCTAAATATGTCTTGGTAACATGAGCTTATTGTTGGAAATAATACTGAGAGGGGGGGGGGTGAATCAGTATTATCAGATCAGATAAAACTTTTCAATTTCATACTCAGATTCATACACGCAGCTTCAGTTAAGGATATCAGCGTATATACACGACTTCGTTAAGGGCAACTAGCGTACATGCAGTAATCTTATGATTCAGTTAGCTTATCTTCAGTAAATGCATCAGAACATTATTAACCATATTAACAGTAAACACGTGCAGTATAACAGAACAGATCATCACACATAAGGCACACACATGAACACCATGATATAATCTGGAAACCCAATGTGGGTGAAAACCCCCTGCTGCAATTTGTTTCTATCTTCCTTTAATAAGAAACTTATTTTACAATGTACTGGTGCAGTCCTTTACCAGCACGCAGGCTACAACCTGCAGAGGGCTACAACCCTCTTAGCTCTTGTACTAGCCGATCCATTTACTAGTACGTAGGTGCCTGCCTACAGAATGCTCCAACCTTTACTCGTTCTCCAACTGCTCCTGGAAGGGAGCTACAACCCCTGGATCTTGTACTGGCTGATATGTTTACCAGTACGTAGGCGCCAACCTACTGAACTCTACGATCTTCCCGGGACCACGTTTCATACATTTTCATACTGGATCCATAAAACAACCTGCATCATCAATCGCTGAATCACCCAATACTGAATCACTGAAACCCTGTCAACAACATAGACAACATAACAATAACCAGATCCAACTTCATCTTCAAATATCATACATCACATTGTATACGCTACTTGGACAAACCCAACCTGCGTGTATACGCTCTTTTGCTAAAGACAACCTGCGTACAGATCTGCAAATCCTAACTTATAATTCCACAGCTATATCAGACATCAAAACATACCCAGATCATAACAATAAACATGCGTCAATAGATCTAGTCTATCCACAGTCAAACCATATGAAGATAATCATTCCAAGCCTTGAGATCCCGTTCCATAGTTCATCATCCTCCACATGAGTGAAACCATGGTTCAGATCACCAACCCATAACCAGCATTTGGATCTCACACTTCATCAGATATTCATTACTCACTCACCCCCTTTGGCCTAATGATCTTCTCCTTATATAGGTTTAGGCCTTTCATAATACCACGGTCCAAAACCATAGTAAAACAATACCATCAACTCAATACTAGGGATCAACACGTCTGTCGAGATACTTTGGTCCAAAAACATAGGCTCAAGTACCGAGGACTAACTACCACGGACCAAAAGTAAGCTTTACGACACGTACGCTCTTTTCCATTCATGAGCGTGCGTGTATAATTTACTTGGTATATAGCGAACCTGCGTATACGCGACTTGGTATATAGCGAACATGCGTGTATACGCGACTTGGGCTTAATGAACCTGCGTATATGAATTTTCTCTTCTTCTTATAGTCTGATCATCAATTCCTTGCTGCTATCCTTCTGCACTATGATTTGTCATCAGTGTGATTTGCCATCAAGGACAACACTTGTCTCATAATGCCAACAATCTCCCCCTTTGGACTTGATGGCAAAGCTAACTTTTCACACTTAGAACTTGATCTTCTTGTTCCTTTGAGCTGTCCTGTATCCCATGCATTTAGTCACATATGTAGATTGATCTAGTTATATGTAATTGAGATGTTCTTCTATGAGAGGGTTGCCATCAAGTATAACACTTGTCTCATAATGCCAACAATCTCCCCCTTTGGACTTGATGGCAACAACACCAAATCACTCTCCCCCTTTGACATCAATGGCAAAGGGTGGACCAAGATATTCTCTTTCCTTGATAAACATTCTGCTGCCCATACTCCCCCTGAGTACCTGCTGAAATCTCCAAATGTGCTCCCCCTTTGTATATGCCAAAGTGTACCAATCTGTCCATGCCAAGTCTCTGTACTGCTGAAGTGTGTTGTTCATGCTCTTCCTGACTGAAGGTAAGATCTGCAAAAAGATGTTCTACAAGAAAGAACACAACTCTATACATCATAAGCGACCTTCCTAACACCAAAGACTCATACATACATCCTTCACCCAACCAAGTGGGGATCAACCTCCCAACTAAGTGGGGATACATCAGAAGTTTACATATGACAACCAATTACATTACATCTTCATCCCAGGCATAGTGGGGAAACCAATATAGGCCGTTACATGACCTTGAAACCATGAAAGAGATACCACATAAAAGAGATATATGACATAGAGATGAAATATCAAGACTATGCAAATCATCAATAACTACTATCAGCAGCATCTGACAATCACTGTATATATCAGCAATCATGTTCTCCTTCTGTTCTCCATCTACCTCTGTTCCACCTGAAACCAGCAACAGCTGTGAACTAGAACCAAAAGCCAACAATGCATTATTAGATGTTAATATGCTCCCCCTGAACCTATGCCAGATGGTCTCTGTTAGACCCATATCAGAATCTTCTCATTCTGAGTTTGACCCACTGATTTCCTTCAAATTATAACAATGTAAACTTTGAAACGGGAACTATAAACTCAAAACGGGAACTCTGGCCCAAAAACCCCAAAAAAACCACAAAAACAGTGCTCAAAACGAAAAGTGTGTATACTGGAACGATGTTTTTTTTTTAGGTGTCAATTTTGCGGCTGTTTTAAAAATGGCAGTGACTACGAAATTTTCCTGCAAAATATAGCTTCAGAACGAAAGTGTTGATACTGGAATAATGATTTTATTTTTAGGTGTCAATTCTGCGGCGGTTTTAAAAATGGCAGTGACTACAAAATTTTCTACAAAATTTTCCTGCAAAATATAGCTTCAGAACGAAAGTGTTGATACTGGAATCGACCCGCCGCCGGTCCGGCGGGGCGGGGCGGCCCGGGGGTGCCGCTGCGTGGAATTGGTAATGTGGATCGTCATTTGATGCGTGGAATTGGTAAAACCCAACCTGCTCGTCAATGGAGAATGTCTGCGTCTTTTCACTTTGCCGAGTCTCTCTGTCGCGTACTGTCTCTCTGTCCGTTGTATCGCACATACAAGCTGATGTCCACCCTCGAAACCTGTAGTCAGGGATGCGAAGGCAACCTAACGTCACCTTAAAATTTTCATCAAAACTATAATGCTAACTATATATAATTGGAGTACAGACAAAATAATAGAGCTCAACCAAATATAGATATCGTTGCTCAAACATTCACATAATAAATAACAAATTTAATATATACAATTAATTTTTCAAAAACATGCTACTTGGACCATTGTTGACCTAAGAGGCATCCTTCACAGTATCATATAATAAAATACAATATATTACAATAGTCTTTAAGAGTCCATGAAGTGTAATATGGTCTTGAAATACACTATACATGTGAGGACTTCCAACCAAAGGGCGTATGCATCACTAAAGAACTTATCCAATCCTAATATTTGTATTGTTCCAAAGCATAAGGGTTCAATGAATATGCACAATTGTTTTTTAACTAAGCGCAATCATATCTATGAGAATCCTCCTATTTGAATTCTCTCATGCATCCCCCTAGCAACTTCCCCTGAATCCTTCTTCTTATTCCAAGAATGGAGGTGAGACACCTCTTTAGTCTTCCTAGTCAGAATTTGCCTCCAAAATTTCTAAGGAGCTAGCTTAGAGAGGTGTAAGAGATTCCCTTGTCTTTGACGAATGTACTGCCTCTTTTTCCTTTTAGTTAGGGCTTTATATATTTTTATCTTGTCCATTTTAAGAGATTCATCAACAGCTTCCTTAATTGCTCTCCTCGCACTTTTACACTCTTTGTCATACCATGGATTGGTTTTGCTATTTCTTTTATTATTTAAAACTTCAATTGAGAACTTGCTAATAGAATATGAGAGGGTTGTAGTAAAATTATGATAGAGGTCTTCTATGTTGTCTATACTAGATAAAGGAAGCAAATTAGTTTTTAATTCATTTAGAAAGAGATCATTTTCATTTCTACATATGTTACAGAATTTAATCGTCCACCTTATCGATGAATAAACTTGAAATCAAAATAAATTTATACTCATTTTTTATATTATATAAAATTATATTACTTAAATTATTATTATTTCTTTTTAATATATATATATATATATATATATATATATATATAACCTCTTCAAAACACCTTTGGCAATTCTATTTAGTTTGAGTGCGTTTTATTGTCAATCGAGATGTATCGTGGAGTTTCGCAACCAAACAATTCATTACTCAAGTGAGACTATAGAACTGTTTTCAAATTTTTGAATTTATTGGAGTTGTTTAAGTGCAATTTTTTAAATTTTATGGTACTTGAATTTTTCCAAAAATTGAAAATAAAATCTAAAATTTTCAATTTATTGGAGTTGATTTAGTTCAAATTCTTAAATTTTATGATGCTTGAAATTTTGGAAAAATTGAAAGTAAAATCTAAATTTGTGTTATTTAAACCGTTAAAAATGATATTAAAAAAATTCACAATAACGACGACAAGATGAAATAATACGTGTGGATTGTCTTGATATCTGAACCAACTGTGTTCGCATATTTCTGTATGCCCATAAACATTATAAATTTCATATTGCATAATTCAAACATCCTATCCCAAAGAAAGTACATACATTTTATGATTACACACCAACCTACAGGGCACAGTGAGATTATTATTCTTATCATTATATATCACTGCTTCAGTTGCCTCCGAGGAGCTTTCTGATCTGCTTCACCTCCTGCGAACTGATGGCGAATGACTTGGCCAGCACTTCCTAGGGAATGCCCGGACTGGAAGTGAAAGTGGCCAACGGGATGTTCAGAATTCTATATTTGATATAGCTGCACATTCATCCAAGACAAGATCCGAAGCCGGTATGGGTCGATTCCCGGAATCGACCCGTACCGGCTTCACTTAAAAAATGATCGTGATAAACATAAGGCATAAGGTCGTCACTAGCCGGTAAGCCACTAACCTGTCTCACAATAAGAGAGATGACCCGCACCATACGCAAGAGAGTGGATAGTTTTGCTAATAGAGAGCACCATTAAAGAAAGCCGCTGCAAAAGAAGAGAAGTTGTGAAGTTGGAAGAGAGATAATTACAATGTGGAGTATAGAAGCATAACTTTGATCACTTTCATCGCCTCGCTCTTTCGAGCTCTCTCTTTTCTTTGACAGGAGCCTGTTCATGGTAAAATGGCAGACTTCGAACACATGTCAGAAGATTTGAATAAGAATTTTAAAAAGGGAATTAAGCGCAACTGGTCCGATCCGATGTAGTCATAAAATATAGGTGTATACAAGTATTGTAGATTTTATGTCATAGCATTTTAATGTTCGGAATTCTATATTTGATATCAAATATAGAACTTTGCCACCGATAGCGTCGGTTGCCGGAACAAATTACTTCAAAAACCATTAAAAAAACCCTATCCCATACCCTGCGGTCGCTCCAAACTCGAACCTCAGAACGACAAAACCATCATTCCTCCTTTTTTAAGACTCATTGTCTTTCATATTTCTTACGTCAACAAATTTTAAAGCAAAGCAATAATACATAAATAATAATTATATTAATAACTTTATAGTATTTTATCCCTTCGTTTTTACCAAATTTAATATTTAAAATTCCTTTCCCATTTTAAAACATTTAATTAAATTCCTTTCCCATTTTAAAACATTTAATCATTAATTAGAAGAAACTTAGATTTTCTTCTATTTCTTTTCCATCAATTATATTTATTTGTTTTTAATAAATCTTTAATTTTATTTAGTGTTATCAATATTTCTTTACATATTCATTTTTTATTTAACATGATTCAATATTCTTACGTAACATATGATGATATGATGGTGAATGAGACATCCACCCAAAACATGAATGATATTAATCGAAATACACAATTTTATCCACAGGAAAAAAATCAGATTGACAACAATCTTAACACAATCTAATGTTCAATAACTATATATCTATTCAATAATTTTTGCTTAAATAAACGAATAACTCGATTCAATGTCATTACACGCTAAAATATAGAATTCCGAACATTAAAATGCTATGACATAAAATCTACAATACTTGTATACACCTATATTTTATGACTACATCGGATCGAACCAGTTGCGCTTAATTCCCTTTTTAAAATTCTTGTTCGAATCTTCTGACTTGTGTTTGAAGTCTGCCATTTTATCATGAACAGGCTCCTGTCAAAGAAAAGAGAGAGCTCGAAAGAGCGAGGCGATGAAAGCGATCAAAGTTATGCTTCTATACTCCACATTGTAATTATCTCTCTTCCAACTTCACAACTTCTGTTCTTTTGCAGCGGCTTTCTTTAATGGCGCTCTCTATTAGCAAAACTATCCACTCTCTTGCGTATGGTGTGGGTCATCTCTCTTATTGTGAGACTGGTTAGTGGCTTACCGGCTAGCGACGACCTTATACCTTATGTTTATCACTATCATTTTTTAAGTGAAGCCGGTACAGGTCGATTCCCGGAATCGATCCGCCGCCGGTCGGGCGGGGCGGGGTGGCCCGGGGGTGACGCTGCGCGGGTGCAGCGCAACCCCCGGGCCGCCCCGCCCCGCCCGACCGGCGGCGGGTCGATTCCGGGAATCGACCCGTACCGGCTTCGGAGCTTGTCTTGGATGAATGTGCAGCTATATCAAATATAGAATTCCGAACATCCCGTTGGCCACTTTCGCTTCCAGTCCAGGCATTCCCCAGGAAGTGCTGGCCAAGTCATTCGCCATCAGTTCACAGGAGGTGAAGCAGATCAGAAAGCTCCTCGGAGGTAACTGAAGCAGTGATATATAATGATAAGAATAATAATCGCACTGTACCCTGTAGGTTGGTGTGTAATCATAAAATGTATGTACTTTCCTTGGGATAGGATGTTTGAATTATGCAATATGAAATTTATAATGTTTATGGGCATACAGAAATATGCGAACACAGTTGGTTCAGATATCAAGACAATCCACACGTATTATTTCATCTTGTCGTCGTTATTGTGAATTTTTTTAATATCATTTTTAACGGTTTAAATAACACAAATTTAGATTTTACTTTCAATTTTTCCAAAATTTCAAGCATCATAAAATTTAAGAATCTGAACTAAATCAACTCCAATAAATTGAAAAATTTAGATTTTATTTTCAATTTTTGGAAAAATTCAAGTACCATAAAATTTAAAAAATTGCACTTAAACAACTCCAATAAATTTGAAAATTTGAAAACAGTTCTATAGTCTCACTTGAGTAATGAATTGTTTGGTTGCAAAATTCCACGATACATCTCGATCGAAAATAAAATGCACTCAAACTAAATAGAATTGCCAAAGGTGTTTTGAAGAGGTTATATATATATATATATATATATATATATATATATATATATATATATATATATATATATATATATATATATATATAATTAAAAAGAAATAATAATAATTTAAGTAATATAATTTTATATAATATAAAAAATGAGTATAAATTTATTTTGATTTCAAGTTTATTCACCTGGACGATTAAATTCTGTAACATATGTAGAAATAAAAATGATCTCTTTCTAAATGAATTAAAAACTAATTTGCTTCCTTTATCTAGTATAGACAACATAGAAGACCTCTATCATAATTTTACTACAACCCTCTCATATTCTATTAACAAGTTCTCAATTGAAGTTTCAAATAATAAAAGAAATAGCAAAACCAATCCATGGTATGACAAAGAGTGTAAAAGTGCGAGGAGAGCAATTAAGGAAGCTGTTGATGAATCTCTTAAAATGGACAAGATAAAAATATATAAAGCCCTAACTAAAAGGAAAAAGAGGCAGTACATTCGTCAAAGACAAGGGAATCTCTTACACCTCTCTAAGCTAGCTCCTAAGAAATTTTGGAGGCAAATTCTGACTAGGAAGACTAAAGAGGTGTCTCACCTCCATTCTTGGAATAAGAAGAAGGATTCAGGGGAAGTTGCTAGGGGGATGCATGAGAGAATTCAAATAGGAGGAAACAAACTAGAAAAAAAGGAATGAAAAGAGAAGTTTAAGAGAAGAGAATGGATCAACTCTTAAAAAAGGTGGATCCATTTTCAACATTGTCCCTCCTAATGTGCGTCTAGAAATAAAACAATTGGATGTGAAGGTGGGAGAATAAAGTATTCATTGTTTGATTCGAAATTACTTGAAGATTTGGGTAGATGTGTTCTAGATCCGCGCAGCGCCACCCCCGAGCCGCCCCGCCCCGCCCGACTGGCGGCGGGTTGATTCCGGCGGCGGGGCGAGGCGGCCTGGGGGTGCCGCTGCCGCAGAGGGGGCGGGGGAGGGGGAGGGGGAGGGGTGGCCGGGGAGGGGGCGGTGGCGGTGGAGTGGTGGGCGGGGGGGCCGGGAGGGGGCGGTGGTGGGGGATGGGTGGGCGGGGTGGGCGGGGTGGGGCCGGTGGCGGGGGAGGGGTGGGCGGGGTGGGCGAGGGGGCGGGGAGGGGGCGGTGGCGGGGGATGGGTGGGTGGGCAGGGGGCGGTGGCGGTGGGCGGGGAGGGGGCGGTGGTTGTGGAGGGGTGGGCGGGGTGGGCGGGGGGACCGGGGAGGGGGCGGTGGCAGGGGAGGGGTGGGCGGGGAGGGGGCGATGGCGATGGAGGGGTGGGCGGGGTGGCGGTGGAGGGGGGGCGGGGAGGGTGTGGGCGGGGTGGGCGGGGAGGAAGTGGCGGTGGCGGTGGCGGGGGATGGGTGGGCGGGGTGGGTGGGGAGGGGGCGGTGGCAGTGGAGGGGTGGGCGGGGGCGGTGGCGGTGGAGGGGTGGGCGGGGGAGAGCACAACTGTGATTTTCGCATTGATTTTCAAGTTAATTATTATTTTTTGAAAAAAAAGTTGTTATTATAATTTTTTTGACATGAAATTCATAAAAAAAACTATTATTTGACCATTTTTAGTTAATATTTTTGTATAAAAATTGTGATTTTGACATGTTAATTCTAGCAAAAAATTATCAAAATGTTTAGTTTTTTTGTTATATTTATGTTAAAAATGGTTATTTTTATGTCCATTGTTAAAAAATGTTGTTTTTTAGAAACAATTATTTCATGTGGATTGAAAAATTAATTAAGGATGTATAAATATGTAGATTATCTAAAATTCAAACTATCGACTTTCTAATTTAAAAACGCAAAACAATAAAAACCCCACTAAAAAAAAAAATTAAGATAGAGAACAAGAAAATATGAATAAAATGACCACTTCAAAAACTATCAAATTTAGAAAATAATTTTTTACATTTCACACACTAGAAAATTTAAAGTTAAAAAATAGGTCTTTTAAAAAAAGGGTGTGATGCAGAATACTCACTTTTTAAAATCAGGATGAAAATCACTACCATTCACTACCATTATAAAACTTAATGCACATGAAAAAAATTAAAGTTCCAAAAACCATGTTCTAAAAAAAACATGTGTATTCTGCATCACCACTTTTGAAAATCGGGTCATTTTTTTGCCACCTCTACAAAACGGGTAACAGTATCAGTTCCCGTTTCAAAGTTTACATTGTTTTATCATATAGGCGACTGTATCTACATAAACAAGCGTATATACGCGGATAGTCCTTATCCAACTCGCGTACACAAATTTCCATATCAGCAACCTGTAAATGTCCAGTAGAGGATAAGTCATCAACCTATAACAAGGTATGTCTGCATCAATTCATCCCTTTGACCAGAATTCAGAGTCATTCACATTATATCATGTGTGAAACCACCATAGCCATTTCATCAAGCTCTACATGATCCAAGTATCATTACTTGGGAACATCTGCATCAACCAACATATGTAAGTATCAACCTATCATCATATAGATATGAACTCATCATCATGTCTCCAACAAAGTGACTTTGAGAAGTCATCCATGTATCAGCACTATGTATCTTGAGCTCAAACTCTTTTGACAAAACTTCTTGATATCATCAACAACAACAATCCTTATCCCCGTGAGTGCCTGCATCATAACTGTATGATCTTTATGCATATGACGACAACAGCATATGAGTGACTCATCATCAAGTGAGGAAGATGTGTATTCAAGCTTTGTACTTCTCCTTATCCTTATGAAGATCACCATGTAAGCACCATATATGCATCATCAATGAGTCAACCATAAATCTGATCTGAACATCAACTATGAAACCCCAAGAATGGACTACTCACAACCACATCATAGCAAGATATATCATTTAGCCATATAAGTAACATCACCAAGGACTATTAATCCATAATGCCAACAATGCAATATTAAAGGCATATTCTCCCCCTCAACCTGTGCCATCTGTTTGCTGTTAGATCTGAACATGCATACATCAGTAGTAAGCATCAAGACATCATCATCATCAAGTTAGGATTAAAACACTTCTAGCATCTTACAAGTATCAAGTCATTTCTAGAAATTCTCAGCAGACTGTAACTGTTAACCAATAGAGCAGATACTGGATTGAATCATATCAGACCCCTTTTCTGAGCCTGTCCTCACTGCTTTTCCACAGACTGACATATACGCGACTTTGCAGTGTATAACTCGCGTATATACGCAACTTCAATTTATGAAACATGCGTATGAGTTTCAGGAAACTGAAGTTTTACACCTTCATCTCCCTCTGAGTTTATTATGTCTGTGTTGTGCTGAACCTGAGTATTTTGTGCTATGCCACATCTTTCTGGCTGAACTTCCTTCTTCTTCCATATCTTCAAGTGTGATGATGTTTTCTCCTTTTGGTGTGATGTCCGTCCTTTGTTCTTGCATTCCTTTGCTATATGTCCAAGTTTGTTACATGCATAACATCTTACATGTTTCATATTCCTCCTGTAGCAATCAGCAGCTTTGTGACCAAACTTATTGCAAGCAAAGCAATATCCATTAAAGTACCTTGAATGTGATGATCTTTCTGCATGATGGTCTTGAACTCTTCTTCTTCCACATCTGGCTGCAACATGTCCAAGATTATGACATACATAACATTCAACATTATTCATAGGAGAAGTAAAAGATTTTCTTTGAAGAATCTCTTTCCTTGGTTGATGATGAGATGGATCTTTCATTTCTTCATTGATCACTTTAGATTTCTCTTTAGAGTTCCTTGCCTCACCTTGTAAACTAGATTCACCTTCAATAGATTCATGGAAACCAAGACCAGTCTTTATAGCAGGAGATCTTTGACTACTAAGAATATCATCCAAGACTTTAGAGCTATCTTGAAATCGTAAAAGCTTATCCTTTTCTTCTATTTTACCTTTCAAGATATTTACCTCATCCTGAAGCTATTCTTCCTTTTCAAGAGATTGCTTTTTCAAATCTTCTTCAGCTTTTCTTCCTTCTTCCATTTGTTCCCTTAGTTTGAGAATCTCCTTTTCTTGTTCTTCATTCAGATCCTGCTGCATTTGACGAACTTGGAAGGCACATTCCAGCTGGGATTTTAAGCTGATGACTTCATTGTCTTGTTTTTCAATTGCTTGATGTAGATCTTCATTCTGCTTCCTTGATTCTTCAAGATCTCCCTTTAGTGAGAGGATTGTAGCTTCAAGATTTTCATAGTAGCTGGATCTATCTTTGAGTTTCTTGATGGTTGTGCTTCTTTCATTGACTTCTTTTCTTAATGATGTCACTTCATGCTGCAATTTTTGACATTGGGCTTCCTTGTCCTTGAGTAGTTTTCTTACCTTGTTTCCTTCTTCAAGTTGGGCCTTTAGTTTGGTAGCTTCTTCTTTGAAGTCACATTCCCTTTTGTTCAATAGATCTTGTTGATCTCTAATTTTGTCTGTCAGCCTTTTAAATTCTGCCTCTATTTGATATCTTTCTTGTTCACCCATAAGAGCAAGTTCAGTAGTTTCACTATCACTTCCATCTCTTTCACAAGGAAATATAGCTGGAACATCAGAGGATAACACATTCATACCTGATAATGATTCTGAATCTGAAGAGCTTCTTATACCTAATCCCCAATCGATTCTCCCACTGTCATAGTCCTTCGGAGATGTTTTCTTCTTCTTATGAGCTTTCTTCTTAAGCTTCTTTCCCATTGTTCCACGGATCTCCTTCAAGCGATCAAGCTTCTATCAAAGGACCCGCTCTTATACCAATTGTTGGAAATAATACTGAGAGGGGGGGGGGGTGAATCAGTATTATCAGATCAGATAAAACTTTTCAATTTCATACTCAGATTCATACACGCAGCTTCAGTTAAGGATATCAGCGTATATACGCGACTTCGTTAAGGGAAACTAGCATACATGCAGTAATCTTATGATTCAGTTAGCTTATCTTCAGTAAATGCATCAGAACATTATTAACCATATTAACAGTAAACAGGTGCAGTATAACAGAAATGATCATCACACATAAGGCACACACATGAACACCATGATATAAGGTGGAAACCCAATGTGGGTGAAAACCACCTGCTGCAATTTGTTTCTATCTTCCTTTAATAAGAAACTTATTTTACAATGTACTGGTGCAGTCCTTTACCAGCACGCAGGCTACAACCTGCAGAGGGCTACAACCCTCTTAGCTCTTGTACTAGCCGATCCATTTACTAGTACGTAGGTGCCTGCCTACAGAATGCTCCAACATTTACTCGTTCTCCAGCTACTCCTGGAAGGGAGCTACAACCCCTGGCTCTTGTACTGGCTGATATGTTTACCAGTACGTAGGCGCCAGCCTACTGAACTCTACGATCTTCCCGGGACCACGTTTCATACATTTTCATACTGGATCCATAAAACAACCTGCATCATCAATCTCTGAATCACTGAAACCCTGTCAACAACATAGACAACATAACAATAACCAGATCCAACTTCATCTTCAAATATCATACATCACATTGTATACGCTACTTGGACAAACCCAACCTGCGTGTATATGCTCTTTTGCCAAAGACAACCTGCGTACAGATCTGCAAATCCTAACTTATAATTCCGCAGCTATATCAGACATCAAAACATACCCAGATCATAACAATAAACATGCGTCAATAGATCTAGTCTATCCACAGTCAAACCATATGAAGATAATCATTCCAAGCCTTGAGATCCCGTTCCATAGTTCATCATCCTCCACATGACTGAAACCATGGTTCAGATCACCAACCCATAACCAGCATTTGGATCTCACACTTCATCAGATATTCATTACTCACTCACCCCCTTTGGCCTAATAATCTTCTCCTTATATAGGTTTAGGCCTTTCATAATACCACGGTCCAAAACCATAGTAAAACAATACCATCAACTCAATACTAGGTATCAACACGTCTGTCGAGATACTTTGGTCCAAAAACATAGGCTCAAGTACCGAGGACTAACTACCACGGACCAAAAGTAAGCTTTCTGACACGTATGCTCTTTTCCATTCATGAGCCTGCGTGTATACCCTACTTGGTATATAGCGAACCTGCGTATACGCAACTTGGTATATAGCGAACCTGCGTGTATACGCGACTTGGGCTTAATGAACCTGCGTATATGAATTTTCTCTTCTTCTTATAGTCTGATCATCAATTCCTTGCTGCTATCCTTCTGCACTATGATTTGTCATCAGTGTGATTTGCCATCAAGGACAACACTTGTCTCATAATGCCAACAATCTCCCCCTTTGGACTTGATGGCAAAGCTAACTTGTCACACTTAGAACTTGATCTTCTTGTTCCTTTGAGCTGTCCTGCATCCCATGCATTTAGTCACATCTGTAGATTGATCTAGTTATATGTAATTGAGATGTTCTTCTATGAGAGGGTTGCCATCAAGTACAACACTTGTCTCATAATGCCAACACTTATATGCTACAGGTCAAATCTATTTCAATATTTGAAAAGGACCACATTATCGTGGTGCTAACTTAGCACAACCCCTCCATTGCAAGGTACTTTTCCTTGGCTTGACTCGTAAATACATGTGATATCCTACCCGGAATTATCTATAGGTTCTCCTTTTGTCTGCATAAGCTTTTTGTCTATCCTGGGAAACTTTTAAGTTCTGACAAAGATTTTTAATCGTTTGCTTCATCTCGTCTAGCATATCAGGACCCAATGCTAGTCTATTGACAGGATTGTTCCAATCTATGGGCACCCTACACCTTCTACCATACAATGCTTCAAAGTGACTCATTCCCAATGACTCGTGGTGTCTGTTATTATAAGAAAACTCTACTAAGTGGAGGTAATCTTCCCACTTATGCGGTTGCTGCATCACAAACATTCTTAACATATCCTCTAAAACTTGATTAACTCGTTCAGTATGACCATCCATCTGAGGGTGGTAAGAAGTACTGAATTGGATATGTGTGCCCAATCTAGAGAAAAGGGTCTTCTAGAATGTGGATGTAAATTTTACATCCCTGTTTGAGATTACCACTTTGGGTATTCCATGCAATCTAAATATCTCTCTCATAAAAATATCTGCAATTTCAACAGTCTTGTAAGTGGATTTTACCAATATAAAATGAGCGATTTTACTTAGCTTATCAACCACCACCATAATTGAGTCGTGATTCTTTTTAGTTCGAGGCAAAATTGTGATAAAATCCAAAGTAATCACCTCTAATTTCCACTCAAGGATAGGTAGTGGTTCAAGTAGTCCAGCAGGATGTTGGTGTTCTGCCTTCACCAACTAAAATTTTAAACATTTAGCCAAATATTCAGTAATATATTTTCTTAAACCTGGCTAGAAATAACCTTTCTTAATAGCTGAAAGTAGCTTCTGGTATCTTGGGTGGGAAACGTATGGTTTCATATGAAATTCATCCAATAAAAATGTTTAATAGAATTCTGATTAGGAATATAAATCTGATTTCTAAAAGTTAACAGTTTATCCAAATTTATTCCATATTTTGATTTTCCCTTTTATTCTAAGCATTGATTTCTTGCTGCCAAAGGAAGGTATACTCTAGGTCATTAAGAGATGCTTCTTTAATCATATCAGGGAGACTTGACTTCACTTGGCTAAAATGTATTTCGTAAATGCAATGCAACTTTTTTCTTAATGCATCGACATCCTGATTTTCTTTTCCCTTAAGATTCCTTATTTCAAAGTCAAATTCGCTTAAAAAGGTTGTCCACCTGGCTTGATGGGCATTTAAACTGAACTGGTTAAATAAATTTGTAACACTATAATGATCTGTTAACAACATAAATTTCTTCCCTAGCAAATAGTGTCGCCACATTTTTAGTGCATGCACTACTGCTGTTAATTCAAGATCATAAGCATAATATCGCTGCTCATATTCCTTCAACTTGTGGGATTCATAAGCTATAACCTTTCCCTCTTGCATTAATACTCCGCCAACACCATCCTTGCTAGCATCTGTGCATACAACAAACGATTTCTCTGGATTTTCCACCTTTAATACAGGTGCAATAGTAAGTAGGTGTTTTAATTGCTCAAGGCTTTGTTGTCATTCAACTATCACTGGAAATTCCTTCCCTCCTTCTGTAACGAAGCCATGGGAAAAGCTATTTTTGAAAATCCTTCAATGAACCAACGATAACACCCAGTTAGGCCCAAGAAGGACCTAATATCAACAACATTCTTTGGGGTGGTCCACTCTGTAATGATCTTAATCTTCTCGGGGTCTGCTGCTATACCTTTTGTTAATATGACATGACTGATATATTGTATTGGACTTTTGTAAAAATCACAATTGTTGTACTTAGCGTATAGCTAATTGTCCCATAAGGTTTTCAATACAATTCTCAGATGCTTTTCATGTTCCTCTTGATTCTTAGAGTAAATTGATATGTCATCAATGAAAATCAGCACAAACTTATCTAAGTATGGCTGAAAAATATTGTTCATCAGACTCATAAAATTCGTAGGGGCATTCGTAAGACCGAAAGGTAGCACTACGAACTCATAATGACCATAACAATGTAAACTTTGAAACGGGAACTATAAACTCAAAACGGGAACTTTGGAAGAAAAACTTCGTAAAAACATCAAAAACAGTGCTAAGAACAAAAAGTGTTAATGCTACAATAACACCATTTTTTTTTAGTAGGGTAAATTTTCAACATGTTTTAAAAATAGCGGTGAAAACCATTTTTTTGTGCAAAAATTGCCCAAAAAACACCCTCAAAATGAAGTGTTGATGTTCGAATAACATTTTTTTTTTTCAATGGTAAACTTTGTGCAAAAAACACCCTCAAAACGAAAAGTGTTGACGTTGGGATAACAATTTTTTTTTCAAGGGTAAAATTTCAACATTTCGAAATAATGGCGTAAAATATTTTATCATAACCCCAAAAAACATTAAAATTTCAAAAAAAAAAAAAAATTAAAACAATGAAAAAACACAAAACAAAAAAAATGTAAAAAAAATAACAAAACATAAATTAAAATATATACTAAAAACAAAACATAAAATAAAAATAAAAAACAAAAAAAAAATCAATCATAAAACTGTAAAAAAAAAAAAAAAAAAAAAAACAAAATTAACCTATAAAAGATAAGAATTAAAAAACTAAAATTAAAATTGAAAATTAAAAACAAACTAGATTTAAAAAAAAAAAAAAAGACTAAATTAAGATTAAAATGTTGATTACTTAAAAAAAAACAAATATAAGAATATATATAAAAAAGACAAAAATAAATGTTAAAAATAAATAAAAATTATCTTATAAACCACAAAAGAATTTGGAAAAAAGAAACAAAATTATATATATATATATATATATATATATATATATATATATATATATATATATAAGTAAAAAAAATAAAAAAATTAACAAAAACTAGGAAAAAAATAAATAAAAACAAACTAGATTAAAAAAAAAACAAACAAACAAACAAAATAAAAACAAAAACAAAAAACAAAACAAAACAAAAACAAAAACAAAAACAAAAAACAAACAAATAAGAAACAAACAGACTAAAAAAATATGAAAATTTTAAATATATGTCTTTTCAAATTAAAATAATAAAATAAAATAATAATAATAATAATAATAATAATAATAATAATTTAAATTAAATTAAAAAACATTTTAACCTTATAAAAAAATATGTGTTTTTGATTTAAAAAATAAATAAATAAAATTAATTAAACTTTCATTGTTTATTTAAAAACAAACAAAATTTTTTCTTTAAACAATTTTTTTTTTTTTTTTGTTTTTTTTGTTTGTTTGTTTTGTTTTGTTTTTTTTTTTTTTTTGAAAAAAAATTATTAAAAAATTTAAAAGAAAAATTTAAACAATTATGTTTTTATTTAAAAAATAAAAAATTGTTAAATATTTTTTTTAACATCTTTAATTTTTTTATTTAAAAAAAAATAAAAATCATATTAAAAAAAAAAAACAATGGGTTAAAAAAAAAAAAAAAAAAAAGTCTGCCACCCCACTGGTGGCACGATGGTGCAGGCCCTCCACCCACGGCTGTGCCACCATGGGGGCGACAGACATTTTTATTTTTTATTTTTTTTAAAAACCATTGTTTTTTTTTTTAATAAATATTTTTTTTGTTTTTTTAAATAAAAGCATAATTGTTTAAAAAACATTTATACATTTTTAATAAATTTTCTTTTTCAATAAAAAAAAAAAACAAAATTTTGTTTTAAAAAAAAATAGTTTTAAATTTTTTTAGTTGTTTGTTTTTAAATAAACAATGAAAGTTTAATTAATTAATTATTTTTTTTTAATCGAAAACACATTTTTTTATAAGTTTAAAATGTTTTTAAATTTTATTTTTATTTTTTAATTTGCAAAGACATATATTTTTAAAATTCTCATATATATATATATATATATATTTGAATTTATTTTTGTTTTTTAGTTTTTTTAAATGTTTTTTAATAGTAATTTTACTAGTTTTTAATTTTTTTTGGGTTAATTTTCTAATTTTTTTTTAATCTTGTTTGTTTTAATTTTTTTTCCTAGTTTTTATTAATTTTTTTAAAATTTTTCTATTTTTACTTACTTAATATATATATATATATATATATAATATTTTTTTTTTTTCCAAATTCTTTTATGGTTTATGAGATAATTTTTTTTTTTAACATTTTTTTTTTGTCTTTTTTTATATGTATTTTTATATTTGTTTTTTTTAAGTAATCAACATTTAAAAAAAAAGAAAAATAAAACAGCTTGAAAATTAATCATAATTAAAAAAAAAAAAAAATTAGACATAATAAATTTTAAAGTGTGACAAATAAGTCCTTTAAAAAAAAGGTATGCATCAACATGTTGCATCTACACGTTTCAAAATTAGCATGAAAACCACTAATATTTAAAAATAAATATTTATATTTGATACATAAGAAAATTTAAAATGTCAAAAATATAATCCTAACAAAAAGAAGTGTATTATGCATAACCACTTTTAAAAATCGGATCACGTTTTTACTACCCCTACGAAATGGGTAATCGTATCGGTTATTTAAAGTGCCAAAAACTATGCTCTAAAAAAAATATGTGTGTTCTGCATCGCCCCTTTTCAAAATCGAGTCAATTTTTTTTCTATCTCTACAAAATGGGTAACAATATCAGTTCCCGTTTCAAAGTTTACATTGTCCATAACGAGTTTGAAAAGAAGTTTTGCAAATGTCTTCTTCCTTAATCCTTATTTGATGATATCAGGACCTTAAATAAATATTGGAGAACACACTTGCTCCCCGAACTTGATCAAATAAATCGTAAATTCAAGGTAAAAGGATATTTATTTTTTATAGTCAGTTTGTTCAACTGACAATAATCAATACATAATCTTAGAGTTCCATCCTTCTTTCATACGAACAATACAGGAGCTCCTCAGGGAGACACGCTGGGGCAAATATATCCTTTATCAAGCAACTCCTACAATTTCATTTTGAGTTCTATTAATTCAGGTATACTCATACGGTAAGGAGTTTTGGAAACAAGAGCTGCACCTAGAACCAACTCAATTGTAAAATCGATATCCCGCTTGGGTGGTAACCCAAGTATGGATTCAAGAAACACATCAACAAAGTCTTGAATGACAGGAATATCTTCCAGAGAAGTCATCTTTCTCTTGGAATTTGTATATCCTACCTGTACAACATAAATTTGACAACCTTTCCTAATGCATTTTCCCAGCTGGTTAGCAGTAATAGGGCATAACTTAATATTTTTCTTAATTCCTTGAATTTCCCTTCTCTGTCCCGATTTAGTGAGGTAACTAACAAATTTTCCCTTACAATCTACTAAGGACCAATGTCCTTCCAACCAATCCATCCCTATTAGTACATCGTATGATCCCAATGGGAGTATGTTTAAATTAACATAAATCTGTTGTCCTGAAATATCATAAGACAATGTTCTGTATTTGCAACTACCCTTTGCTTCACCTCCATAGATAGTTGAACTAGCTAGGTTTTTTGAAATTTACTGCTTTGCAGTTGGCATCCCTCTACAATCTTAGGACTAACATAGCTTAAGATAGCACCCAAATCAAACAAAATAGAGACAGGTTGATTAGCGATCATACCTTCACACTCAATCATGGTGGGCTGGTATTCTTCTTGATGGTCGTCTAGTGCAGCATTAATCCTGGGCATGCTCTTCACCACCTCCCTGATCATGGAGGCTTCTTGCATGTTCGAGAGCTGCTCCATTCATTCTCCTCACCCACAGCACTGTAGAGGTTGTTTTGGTTGCTAGTCATTAGCAGGCTTATTAACTCCCTTAGTTTGTCTACTTTTAGTAGATGTTGGGACCTTTGGATGATTCTTTGCTGGAAATTTACTAAAGGTTATTGGTTGCAAATTCCATCCTCCGGCAATTTTTGTCTATTTATTGGGGGTCAAATTTCTTCCCCTCCAATTCAAACCTCCTTTCGAACCTTCACTTTTCTATTTCATTTGCTAATAACATATGCAAGATTTTTTCACAACGTCGTCCATTGTTTTTGGATAATCAAATTCCAACTTCTCCTTTATGAAATTAGGTAGACTACTAATAAAGCATTGAAGCTTGACTTTTTCTTCCTGCATATATGTTACATATCATAGTAAAGAGGTAAACTGTTTCACATATTCATCCGTAGTTAAGGCTTCCAGCCTTAAATCATGGAATTCCTTCGCTTTTTCATCATAATAGTGTTCCCTCAAATATTTATATTTGAAATTATTCTTAAATTCCTTCCATGTGACCTGCTCTTCATCAATTTTCCGTATAGTTTTTATTTCTTCCCACCACATGGTGGCCTTACTTCTTAGTTGATAAAATGCCAGTGGTGCCTTCAATTTATCATTATAGTCATAGAACTGAAAATATTTATTCATGTCTATTAACCAAGCTTCCGTCGCTTCCTCTAATTCACCTTAAAAAAATTGGGGTTTTTAAATTCCCCTTGTAATTCAACTTTCTGTGTTTTTTATTTTCGTTGATCAGAAACATTATCAGAATGTCCTTCATCATACTCATGTCTTTCTCTGATTCAACATTATCTTCCCCTTGATGGATAATCATGGTTTTCTCTCCGTTACCAGCACTAGGGTCTAGCCCACATTAATTTTTTCGATCAGACAAGCTTTTTAGAATTCTCTATTGCTCTTGTCGTAATCTCTCATTATCTGTTCTCAATTTAGTCAACTTAGCACGTAACTGCTAAATGGTTTCGAGTAGGGAAGCATTGGCCTGCTGAGATTATTATCCCAACTATATCCACATATCAAGATTGGCCCCTACATATGTCGCGCTTGACTGGTTTGGTGGTTTGGAACCCCTCTACATTTTGTTCTTGCGGCTCCTTCCCTTTCCTATCTCTCTTTGTCTTTATCTCTGTGTTCAATCATTCACACCCAATTCCGCTTAGTTTTTTTTAATATGTATATTATATTTGTATATATCCCAGAAGACTCAGTATCATAATTCTAGGCTTTGATACCATATGTAACAAGTATTCATGTACACAAAAAATAAAATAAAATAAAAATATATTCGATTTACTGTTACCAACTGTTACACAGAACCATCATACGTATTCCAAACACAATGTACATATGTTAAACATTAAAGTTAACATCAAATGCTATGTTCGACTCTTAAGTTTTTCCTACACCGAGAAAGGTGATTCATTGCCCCAAGGTTATTAAATGCATTTTAAGGTGACCAGTGGTGATCAATTGTCCTTCACCTCTGTCATTGAAGTGCACGCACCCTCTCTTGACCCTTCTCGAATAGCTGGGGGATTTACCACCGTCGATCCACTAGATTCTAATCCAACGAATGAGCCATGTCTAGAGGGAATGAGGTAACCACCTACCTTCCCCATCCGACGTTCTGCAACATTCGAACAACAACCACAAGGTGGAAGGGCTTTGCGATGGTGAGGGTTTGGCTTACTTGAGGGATTGTAGATAGCTAACCACCTGCTAAAATGTTGAACCGGGTCCGACTAAAATCTCATCCTATCACTACAGGTCGAGTCGAAGGTATGGCTACCCCACTGGTTGGTTTCGCTCCTTCTGAAGACACTTCCACTGCAACGATGTTACCTTCCTTCCTTCCGTAGGTCATTTGACCATGACTTCATTGCATAGCGCTACTACGGAAGTAAATTTGCAGGTATGGCTCATTTAATGACTTGCTAGGTTATTTTATTATTAACTTACTATACAATTACCCTTGTCATGCATGTTGACAGAGATCCCACTACATTTTCGCAGCTGGTTTCATGTTTTTTATAGGTAAGTTTCTCTCTTTACTGATTTAACATTTCCACTTTGAGGGTTGTTCCTACTTGTTCTATTCTAACCCTCTGTGTTCTTTTCCACGAGAAAGAAGGAGACCTAGCAAATATTTCCTTTATTCCTTTGGATCCACGACATTAACAACCTGTAGGTTCTACGTTAATGTTCCAAGTTGGTTTCTCACACCCACTTCTGGGTCTTCTGAATCAATTTGGGGATTTTTGTTTAAAAGTCGACCAAGATGCTAAGGCCAAGATTTCTGTCTATTTCCTCAATATAGTGAATGTATAATTTATGTTTTCTGTTGCATCTGAATGATTCTTTAGTTATACCATACTTGTACTGGCAAGAAACTTTGGAATCTGAGCAATTAATTTTAACTGGGGACTTCGAGCAGTTAATTTTCATGAATCCTTCAGGGAATATAGCAACTCTACTACATAATTTCATTTTCTGTCTATGTACAACTGGTTCTTCAGAATATGCTAGCTTTGGTAATTTCATTATTGTATTGAAAAGACAATAAAAGATAAATGAATTTCCTTACATCTAGGTTAATGTTCTGTTCATAGTCTTTTATGAATAATACATTACAGTTTCAATGGGGTTTTCTTAAGGATTTTCTCAATGTAGTATCTTAAGTTTTATTGATGCCCTGTTGTTTTTGTAGCACTTAATAATTCCATCGCTCGTATGTTTAATCATTTTATTTCGCTCATGCCCATTTAGGCACAAGTCTGTTCGAACTTAGAACCTATGCATTTGTAATTTATTCTGGAATGTTTATACTTCTCAGTATATGCAGGGTTTTCTATTTGTAACTTTCTGTTCATGGTTCCTATAGCATTTAGACCTCAATTAATATGTAGTATATAGTGCACAATTCTTGTTTTGTGCTTTTCTACATGCCTATAAACTGAGGCTTAATTAGTTAATTAACTAAATTTCTCTTTCATTACAGACCTGTATTCGTTACTTACACAATATTAACACCTAAGTTATGCCTTTATCCACAAAATGGAACATGGAGATTAAATAAACTTTACAACTTAGAAATTATACTTATTTGTTTCCCTTGGCTAAACAACTTCAACTTCTTTGAAGATCTCACCACCCAACCTTTAGTCTGGCAATGACGTCCAAACCCTCCCCCGAGCTCTTCCCCTCTAGACAATATTTATGGAATCTGTATCCAACTTGGGTATCTTGAAGCATCAAGACCAACAGTCCAGCCTCAAGTCACATACCCTCATAGGTTCTCTCCCTATCTCCCACTGGTTTATCTCACCCAACTGAAGGAGTTTCTGGTGTCAGCATTCTGCTTTTTAACCAAATCTATTACCTTCCTCTCTCAAATTCTCCAGCCCCCTAGGCCTTCGTCAAATTATCCTTTTGAGGAAACAAGTGAGTAACCACCTTAACCATCTCAAGAGGTTTAACAATTATTTTCAGTTTCTTGAAAATACTTTATTTCTTATTATGCATTATTTATAAATTGTTTTGGCCAACTCAGCCGCAGTTCTCTAATGTTCTCATCAAACATCTGATGACAAAATCATAATAGTAAGTAAAAGTAAAAGTAAAACAATGGAATAAGTTAACCGTTCATATAAGATGGGGTGTTACAAGCTGCCATTTCTTACGAAGCTATAATGTTTATATCTTTAGAACACTATCCTATGGAATTTTATTGAGCTCGGGACAATTAATGCTCGCTGGTATTTTCAATTTTAAAGAGTCTAAAAAACTTAAAGAAAACTCAACTACTATCCTATGGATTTTTCTCGAGCTCGGGATGGTTGATGCTTGTCGGTAATTTAAATTTTAAAGAGTTTGAAAAACTTAAAGAAAAATCTAAAGGGGTTTTTTTCCATTCTTTAATCTATCAAATCCGAATAAAGGAATAAACCTAAAATTGATGGATATCCTTCTCATTGTTTAAATAACAAAAGAAGGAACATATTTAGCTCCTTATTTCAGAAATATAAATTCAATATGAAATTGGAAGATGGGTATTACCTCCTTTATCCACAATGTCCATCTCTACATGGTAAAAATTTGAAACAAAATCATCCCTAGAAACCAGTTGATTGTACAACTTAAGTCTATGGACATTGACTATAAATGAAATGTTTGATTCATCAATTATTTTTATTTCTACATTTCCATTATCAAACACATTTTGAATTTCATATGGTCCCAACCAGTTAATAGTAAACTTACTCTTGAAGTCTTTAAACCTTGAGTCAAACAATAGGGCCCAATCTCCAGTCTTGAATTCTTTCTTCTTTATGAATTTGTCATGCCATTTAGCTCTTTGTTGTTGTATAAGAGTGGTTTTCTATAGAGAATCTAATAAAATTTCATTTAATTCATTTAACTGTAGGACTCTTTTTTATTGAGCTTCATATAAGTTTAATCCCAATTCAGTTGCAATTTTAAAAGTTTTAACTTGAAATTCAATGGGAAAAAGTACATGTTTTCCGTAGACTAGTTCGTATGGAGTATGACTGGTTGTACTCTTCCATGTTATTCTATATTCCCATAAGATTTCAGAAAGCCTTTCTGCCCAATATGTTCAGTGAAGTTGAATAGTCCTTGTTAAGATGCCTTCAAAAATGTTATTTGTAGATTCCACTTGGCCATTGCCCTGTGGGTGATAAGGAGTTAATTTTCGGTGTTTATTTTTGTATTCCTTCATGATTGAATCGACTAGATTTGAATTATATTGAGCCCCATGATCAGTAACTACCTCTCTAGGTACCCCAAAATGAACAAAAATATCTTTAAAAAGAAAATTCACCACTGATTGTTCACTATCTTTCACCAAGGCCTTTGCCTTTGCCCACTTTGTCACATAGTCGATACAGACTAATATGTATCTCTTCTTCTTTGATGATGGATTAATGGGTCCCACAAAGTCTAAGGCCCATTTATTAAAAGGTTCTACAAGAACTTGTGGATGAAGAGGAATTTCATCAGCTGCAACTAAGTGACCCATTCTTTGGCAACTATCACAATATTTCACATACTTTCGGGCATCTTTAAAGAGACTTGGCCAATAGTATCCCAACTGGAGAAATTTGTAGGTTGTCCTTTTATCTGAAAAGTGTCCTCCACATGGCTCATCATGACATGCTTTCAAGATATCTAACATCTCATATTCTCTAACACATCTACAGATGGCCATATCTACTCCTGTATAGAAAAGATCTCCTTGAATCTAAGAGTATCTAGCACTTTGTCTGATCACTTTCTGCTTTTCTTTTGATGAAAAGTGTGGTGGAAACTTTCTTGTAGACAAATAATTGGCAATGTTAGCATACCAAGCTGTTATAACAAAAAAATCAAATAAATTTTAATCAATAAATTTATCTACTACACCAATGATCTTACCAAAATTGTTGATTCGAGAAAGGAATTTTGTTACCTTATTTTCCTTTCTTGGCTTGTCTAGCACTGTGATACTAAATTCTTGTAATAATAGCAACCATTTTTTGATTCTTCCATTTGTTATTAGTTTTTTCAATAGATATCGAATAGTAGAATGGTCAGTATGCATAAAGACTTCATAACCTGTAATGTAATGATGAAACTTGTTAACTGCATAAACAATTGCCAAAATTCCTTTTCTGTAAAAGTGTAATTAATTTAAGTTGAATAGAAAGTTTTACTAATATATTAAATGGAATATGTTCTTTGTTGTTCTTTTTTCCCCAAAACCTATCCTATGGTTGAATCAGAAGCATTTGTAGATATATGGAAAGGTAATGTCCAATCAAGTCCTCTTAACACAGGAGTTGTGGAAATTTTTTCTTTAAGCACATCAAAAGCAATTTGGCAGTCATCATTCCAATAAAACTCAATATCTTTTGCAAGAAGTTTAAATAATGGCGAGGAAATTTTTGAATTTTTTTAATAAAATGACTATAATACCCCGCATGTGCCAAAAAATTTCTTACATCTCTATGAGAATATGGAATGGGAAATTTAAAAATTACTTCAACTTTTTGTGGATCTACCTTGATACCCAAGAAAGAGACATGATGACCAAGGGCAACTTCTTCGTTAAAAAAAAAAACAAAAAAAAAACAAAAAAACAAAACAAAACAAAACATTTTTCATTGCTTAAAGAATGATTTGAGTCTTGGCATCTTTTTAAGATTTTTTCTAGGTTATCAAGGGCTTCCTCAAAAATGTTTCTGTAAACAGTGAAATCATTCATATATACCTCTACAAAATCGTGACTAAATCAATAAAAATATCCAAGATTTCCCTTTGAAATGTAGAAGACACATTACAAAGTAAAAAAGGTAGTTATTTATAAGCATAGGTTCCCCATGGGTAGGTAAAGGTTGTCTTATCTTGGTATTCCAAGGCTATTCATATCTAGTTATAGCCACTAAAACCATCAAGGAAATAAAAATACTTCTTTCCAGCTAGTTTATCCAGGACTTGATCTATGAAGGGTAGAGGAAAATGATCTTTTAGAGTGGCCTTATTAAGTTCCATGTAGTCTATACATACCCTCCATTTACCATTCTTTTTAGGAATAATAACCAAGGGTGAGACCCATTGGCTTTTAGATATTGGGTAGATAAAATCTACATCTAATAGTTTTTGGAGTTCCTTTTTGACAATTTCCTTCAATGCGGGGTTTATTCTTCTTTGCCACTATCTAACAGATCTAACATTTTATTTAATGTAAATATGGTGTGCATGTATCAAATGTATTCCTGGCATATCAATGTATTCCCAGGAAAAATATTTGAAATTTTTATGCAATAATGTAATCAATTTATCTTTCTAGAAATTTTCCAATTTAGAATTGACAATTAAAGTCTTTCTAAGATATATTTCAATAACTTTATTTCAAGGATTTGATATTGAATGTACAAGAAAAAATGATAGATATGCTAATTTTAAACCATCCTCAGTACATGTTTCTTGAAAATGTTGTCCTAAAAGAGAATGCAAAGAAAAATTTGGGTTCTTAACAAAGCTGCTTCAGAATTTCAGGAAAAAATTTCAGAATTTACAAAATTTTTAGAATTTATAAGAAAATTTACAGAGTTTGCAGGAATTTCTAAGTGTAACAAAATTTCAAAATTTATCGGAAAATTTACAGAGGTTTCAAGATTTTATTAGCATAATGAAATTCTAGACCTTCGAGAGATTACAAGAATTTCAAACTGTTGAAAGATCGCAGATTGATCAAAATTTAAAGGAATAACAACCTATTCAGAAATTGCAGAATTTTCAAATGGTTCACAATATTTTATTGTAGTTGATGTTCTAGATGACTTCCCCTTAAAATACTATATAAAATTAGGATGAGAAATAAAATGATCAATTTGATTTTCATTAGTATTTTCTTTGAGATTAAATGATTGTTCAATGGTTAGAACATGTTGAATTATTTCATCGCCTACTTCACTTTCGTCAAACCAATGAAATTTCTTTAATTATCCTTCTATTTTGGTAGGGGGGTACAAAGTAATTTTTTAATTTCATCACCATTTGTTATTGTCATATTTCCATAATGAAAACTAATGTGAGCGTCAATAGTTTCCAACCATGGTCTTCCCAAAATTAAGGGATGTCCTCATAATGTGGATTTGTGTTGAAGGACCAAAAAATCAACTGGATATGCCCATAAGTCAATAGAGACAATGATGTCTTCTATAATTACCTCAAGTTTAATTTTTGATCTATTAGCCAATTATAACATTGTTGGATTTGGTCTATTGTTTTTTTTTATAGGACATCCATGGTTTCTTTGGTCACAACCGTTTATAGTAGCGCCCAAATCAATAAGCATATTCAGAATAGAAAAAAATGTTTACTACTATTGTTACAAGAAGAATGCCTGGATCGACATGTATTTTTCTGCAATGATTTATGTAGTCATTAGACTTGACATTTTACCTATGACTTGCATTGTTGATGGACCTTGTTTTCTTTTTCCAATTCTTTTAGTACACAATTCACATATGGTTTTGATGTAGATTGGTATATCTTTTATTGCTCTAAGTAAGGGAATATTTATAGTAATGTTTTTCAATTCATCAATAATATCAAATTCAGGTATGATTTTTGGCACATCTTATTTTTTAGAAATCAATCTCTCAGGAAATGGAGTTGTCCCAGAAGTTTGAGGCTACTCTTGCGAAGATACAATTTATTTCATTTTTGTTTTTCAATTTTTCTTGTAAAGGGAATAATTTTTGTTTGTTTGTTTGATTTTTTTTTTTTTTTTTTTCTATAAATCTGCTGGTTTTTCAGGTTATTCTTCAATTATGGCTATATATTTTTGGCTTACAACTCTATATTATACATGACTATCTGTTACTGTTACAAAAAATTCATATAATTTCACAGTATTTTCCTGTAATTGTATAGAAAATTTCTGTAATTTCACTGGTTCTTCCTGTAATTGTACAAAAAAATCCTGTAATTTTACTAGAGATATAATATATGTAGGAAATGATTTAGATTCAGCATTATAAACAAGTTTTTCTATCTTATTATTTGGGTTTACAACTAGTTGAGAAGGAAGTTGTGTAGGTCATGGAGGTGGTTGATTGGATGGAAGTTGTAATTTTTGAGGTTGGGTTAATTGAGGTTGTTGTGAAGGATGTGGTTGTTGTGGCATTTGTGGAATTTGGAGATATGGCTGATATGGTTGTTGGTGATATGGAGGCTGAGGTTGTTGATATGATTGTTGTTGGTATGGAGCTTGAAATTGTGGAGGATAAGGATGAGGAGGTATATTTCCATAAGGAAATCCCCTCCAGGTTTGTTGATAGGGTTGATTTTGTGCTTGTTGTGGAGGCCATGCTTGCCATGGCATTGGTGCATTCCATGTATTCTGAGGAGCATTATAATAAGGAATACTTTGCTGATTAGGATCTTGATACATACTTGTTCCACGTGGTTGCCATGGTCTCCGGGGTGCAATATTGTAAATTGATTCTACATTTCCAGAGTCTCCTTGGTAAGTTGTCTTTAGCTCAGGTAGTGTGGGACATTCTTCAGTTTTGTGTAAATATGCACAAATCAAACAAACTTGAATATTATCAAGAGGACATTCTTTTAATGGATGTTTTTTTTTGACATTTAGTGCAAAATATAGATAAGACTGATTCTTTCTCTTCTTTATTTTTCCTAATCTTCAAATCATCTATTTGAGAAGTAAGAGTATTTAAAAGATCAGTCTTAAAACCCTCTAATAAGTTTCCTAATTCTGCCCTACTGACACCTCTAGAGGCTGATTTAATAATTTTAGAAAGTGGATTCCTTATGCTTGCACCAATTCTAGCTTTTACTCTTGAATATTTCATGCATAAACCGTGCATAAATCACTAATTCTGTCAAATAAAGGATGTGAAATATCACCATCACCCATTATATTAAGTATATCTATTTATTCATCACAAGTTCCTTTTATAAATATAGTACGAATTATGTCAAGACTCAAATCATGTTGCTTAGATTTCTACAAATTATATAAAAATATTTCTAAATAATCTTCTAATCTTTCATCTTCTTGTTGCATCATTCTGAAAATATCCTCTTGAGAATATCTTGGTTTGAAATAGGGTTGATATTTTTTAAGAAAATCATTTTTCATATCATCCCAATATGCAATAGTACCCTCACCTAAACCCATGAACCAATGTAGAGTAGCTCCTTTCAATGTTGTAGGAAATAATCATAATTTATGTGCAACAATGTTATAAGCATAACTATGCATAAAATATCAAATTCAAATAGAAAAGAGTCAGGTTCTTCAATGATCCTACCATAGAATGTTGGAAGCATGTATGGTGGAATGTTTTTCATTCGAATTTAAGCCCCTGGAATGTCGACAATAAGAAATACAAATGTTGCTTCCCTATCACTGTCTTTTGGTGGTGGTCCATTTCCTCCTACATTTCCATTTTCATTTCCTCGGCCTCCTCCACCATCTCTTTGACCTCCCCCACCAATTCTATGTCCATTAAGGTCACCTCCTATATTAGATCCTCTTTCCTCTTCTGTCATGTTTTTGTTCCAAAATACAGTATAGACTGTATTCCACTTTGTAGGGGGAGAACCAATCGGTGGTTCTAATTGAATCTCTGATGTGTCACTTATGGAACTTGATCCTTTTTGTGCTTCTCTTGAACTTTTAGATCTTGTTTCTTCTTCTACAATCACATGAGTATATGGGGGAAAAAATTCTAAATTATCTGGAATTCTATGTCTACCAATTCCAGGTGGTCTAATAAACCTTCCTCTACTATCTCTTAATATATACATATAGTATTTAGCTCAATTGGATTTGTAGGACATAATATGGTGGTGGCGTAGGTTCTTACCTCCCGTCTTATATTCCTACTCCCCCATAATAAAAAAATTCATACTGTAAGATTTAAATAAAGAGATTTTTTTAATATATTTTTTTTATTTTGTCTTTTTAATGAAATGAATTAAACTCCTAAGCACCTGTTTGTTATACCTCCCACGACACTATAATTTCAAGTCATAAAGTGGGATAAATAAATTAAAATTTATTTTTTCAATCTGGATGGATAAACTTCAAGGTGAAACACAATGTGTGTAAATTGGTTCTTAATATTTTCCTATCAAAATCAATCACAAAGCATATACAGGTAGATCCCAAAGTTGATTCACCTTATATTGATTTCCATATTCTTAAATTGAAATTTGACTTGTTGACACAAAGTTACATATTCAATAGGATATATAACACTTCCTCACCATATACTTCATCAAAATCAATTAAGATTTTTGAAAATAATTTTAATTAAAATTAGTGTTCAGAGTTTCAAAAGAAAATTCTAATTACAATCTCTTTTTTATTCTAGACACAAATCATTCGATAAAAATATGATTAATTAAATGATTCGAAGGAATCCACATCTAAAGAGAATTCAATTAAATTACTTAAAGACACGCAATATGTAACTACAACAAACAAGTAGGATCCTACGTAATTATAGGATTACTACAAAAAATCATGTAATTACTACTGAAATTCCTGTATGATTACAGGATCACTATAGGAAATTAAAAGTTATTATGGGAATTTGTGTTGTGATTACAGGATCACTACAAGAAGCCTTAGAATGTAGCTACAAGAAATTTCAACATACGATTACAAGAATAGTAGGAAATTAGAATGCACGATTACAGGAAAACAGAGCATGTTGTTTATCATATAAATCTTATAAATTATGAAAAGAAATCACACCAAACCGTATCAAAACTTAAAGAAATATAAGCAACACATACCAAGGGGCCCTCCTAGTAGTGTTGCTGTGAAAATTATAAACAATTACTGCAAAATTATATCACAAATCCGCTCTTGCATTACTGGAAAATAGAGTTCAATATAACAAATTATGTATGTATTTTTCCTAGCCTTCCTATGAATCACATATCTACTTTTATACATAAGATAATTTCTTAACCGAGCTGCCCAAAATTAGGATCAAATTGATAATTTTATGCCAAAAATAAATTAATACAACAGTTCCAAATCTATAATGTGTATTCTGCTTTAGAATTTGTTGGAGAAAATGATGGCAGTCCCATGATATTATGCTCAGTCTCATCGATTTGATACTTTTTGCCTTTACTTTTGGATTAGTCTTCTAGTATCAAAATCATTCCTGTTGACATGGAATAGATTTGGTGAATTAATACTGTTTTGACAAATTTTTATACCTTTCAACTACATTAGTAACAAAAATAACCTTTTTATAAACATTTAAAGATTAAAAATAAAATAATAATATTGCAAATGATTTTTACCTTAAAATCATCCTTTAAATGCAAAAAATTGGTAAAATGGTGTGAGATGAGAGTTCAGATGAAGGTATTAAGTAAAAAATGGGTTGGTCATGGAATGGAAATTAAATCCCAATACCTTGGTATTTTTGAAATACATTAGAAGTAGCTACAAGATTCCCAGATTTATGGGATTTCTCCACTATTATTCCCTGCCCCCTACAACCTCGATGCTCTATTCAAATTCAATTTAAAATATGTTACGGGGTTCTGGGTTTCTAACCTCCTGGGTCAATTTTGTGTCATAGGATTATGTTAACAACTGGTCTCAGGTAATGGAAAAATCTTTTTTCTACTAATAGATCCCTGGTTCCCGACTCTTTTTTAAAATAACTCACAGTATCTTCTATTCAGGGGTTCTGGGATTTTTATTATGAGGTTTTGTCAATAAACAACCCCTTCTCCGACAATTGACAGATATCTAGTGCCCGAAGCTTTTGGGAACTATCATTTTATAAATGTTACGGGGTTCCAGGGTTTTGGATTGGTACTATAAAGTTTGTCTCTCAGCACTGTATATTAACAAAATTCTTCTAAAAGCAGAATTTGGCTAAGTGTTAGGCTTTATTGGTTTAGTCTTGAATTTTATACTTCAAATCATTTTGGCTCTCTGCTCTCTTTGGATCTCTCCTCCAAGCTTTAAAACACGAATTATTTTTCAATTCTAATCTTCTCTGAGCATGATTCTACTATGACTTGATCTTGTCTACACTTGACTATGTTCCAACCTCTGTCTCTGTTTGCAATGTTTCTGCAATCTCCCTTTCTTTATAGCCCTTCTGTGACCACTACATGTATATACAAAGCCTCCTCTCATGGTCCTTCTTTGGTTAATGGATTATTGATCCTTGTTGATCAAAGATCAATGCTTATCTTCCCCGAACTCCCGAATCTACCATTGTTTGGATTTAGGTGTCTCATGGAGCTGAAGGTGTAGATCCCTCTTGAGATTGGTTTATCTTGATGACCAAATTTAATTGGACATTGTGGATGCGAAGAGGGCTCCACATAGTTTGATAGGTGACATAGAGGAGACATGTGGCATAGTCAGCTTGGGGTGAAATCAAGGGAGGAGGGTGATACGTCAAATGGCTTCACACTCGTATGTCACACTCACTTGATGATGGTCCTAAATGCGGATGTAGTCACCACGCTCGCTCAACAGGTGGTGAGCTTATATATCTTCCTCTAACAGGGTGATGGGCAGGCTTAGAGATGAGGCTCAAACCCCCCGGAATCCATCGTAGTCATTGATATATCAAGTGTGCCCTTATGACATTGGATATCCATGGGTAAGTGTTCGCTTTAATTGTCGCACTTGTTACCCCACCGGGTCTCTTCCAAGATTAGGCCACTCCCAGATGGAGGGGTACCCTCCTAGTAAATAATCACTATTTAACCATTTGAAATTAAAATCAGGGGAAATCCCACATTCCATCACTCTTGTGCTTCACCTTTTTTTTATTTCTCCTCCATTTTTATCTATATATAGAGTCCCAAATACTCTTTAATCTCATGAACCAAAACCCTTTGCAGTACAACAATTTTAGGAAGCACAAAGGGGTGACAACAACGAGGGTGAAATATTTGCATCTAAACATATCCTTCAATTTATTTAAACCTATGTTTCTAATACTATTTGTTGCCAAGATGTCATATGCATAATTTTCACTATCACATTTGAAGGTCTTGTAAAAACATGGTATCAAACATTTTCTTTCACTTTTATCCATTCATTGGAACGATTCAATGATGATTTCAATATGCTTTTGAAAGGTACAATTCTAAGAAATTATTTAAAGAGATTAGTAATCAATTACAAGTTGATTCTCATGATGTACATATTACAAATGAACATCAAATTATGCCTAATTTTTTTGTACCAACTTTTTCCTCCTTTTTGAATGCGATCCAAGGGAAATGTGAAGCCTCGGAAGCGGAAATTTAACCTCTAACATCCCACATTCTCCTTCATCTTCATCACTTAATGAAATCACCTCTTGTACAAACAGTGAAATCTCAGTTATAAATAAACTAGGTGATAAGGAAATTTTAAACGAAGAAGAGCAAAGTTGTCTTATTTCTCAAACTATGATAAATTCCCTAGAAGTGGGACAAGCTAAAAGTAAAATTGGCAAACCATGTCTTCCTTATCATGCTCATGAAATTCAAGTTGATCCAATTAATCTTCCATCATAAATCATCCTTGAATCTTCTCATGATCTGATATGTGCTTTACCTCCTTGCTATGGTGAAGACATTGTCTTGAACAATAGTGAATGTTCAAATGGTTCCATAGAGCATAACATGAATGTTGATTAATCAAGAAGATATGAATTTGAATAACCTAAAATTAGAATTATATTTTATGGGAATCAAGTTTTATTCAAGGGATTCTTTTCATTATCTTTCATCCCCAACTCATTACTACTTGTACCTTAACTTGTTTGATAAATCCGCTACACATGGAGTCATTTTGAATCATCTAAATTCCTATTTTCCTCGGTTAGGTTGTAATCAGGTACACGTCAATAAATTATTACATTTGGAAGAGGAAACAAATATAAATATTTCCCATATTTCTTTTGATTTCTAATCCTTAACACGGGAAGAAGATAATTCCACTACTCAAGCCATTCAAATTCTTTAGTTGATTCATCTCCTTTTATGATCCTTGAATAATTTCCTGTTTTGGCTGATTAATCTCATGAAATTGAAATATCTAATCAAACCAATGGCTTTAACAACTGTCATCATATTAATAATTATCATGTTGATACATTGAGTGATGACAATCCATATATACCTATTGATTTTGCTAAGCCTCCAAAATTTGATTTTCTAGCATGTTAGTAGAAGATTTCTGAACAAGTGGGTCAAGAAGATTCTTTTATACAGTTGATGATGATCTACCTAACAAAAAAGAAACACAAAGAAAAATATCTGCAAAACCCTTTATCTTCACAACTATCTTCATATCTGCAAAACCCTTTATCTTCATAACTATCTTCATATCTACAAAACAAAATGTGAGAAACTCTACAAGAACACTTGCAAATACTTTAAAGCATGATATGATGAAAACAAATATAATAAACCCAATGGAATGAAATAAGTCTTTTTATGATTGAGGAAGGCACATGTTGGAGAATTACATGGCCATGGGTCTATATGCTCCTCTGTGGGATATGTCCTTTAAGTCCTTACGCTTGTTGTTTCTTCTTCTCTCTCTTCCTGGTTGCTGTGGGCAAGATAGAGAGCAATGGTGGAACTTGATATGGAGAGCTCGTGAGTAATGTGGACAAAAGACGACGATGATTATGATCATGTGTAGAGAGTGAGAGGAAAAACTGTCTATTTATAATAAAATACTAGGATAGATCTAGATCTAGTCAAACAACAAAATATTATTTGACCAAATCAAGATCTAACCGTTAGGAGTACTTTATTATATTTAAGAGGAAAAAATTAATGAAATGGTCAATAACCTTTATTTAGTGAACTAACTCAAAACATAATGATTAATTGAGTTAATTAATAAAAATGGTTAAAGTAATTAAGTAATAACAATGATTTACTAATTACTTTGAGGAAATATGGTCAAAGTGAATTAGAAATAATTACTAAATAATTATTTAATAATTATTTCATAGGAGGAATGTGTGATGATTAAGGAATAATAAATAAATAATGATTTATTTAATTATTCCTAGGTAATGTGGTTAGAAATAATTAATAAATAGTGATTTAATAAATATTTCAAGGGAATAATAAATAAATAATGATTTATTTAATTATTCCTATGGGTTTTTTTATTATTTGCAGAAATAATATAGGAAAAATGGTTCTATAAATTATTTCCTAAGATGAAAGTGTGTTTTAATGTGTAAAAACCCATACTACATGGCATATTTTGATCATCTAGTGGATAGGTGATCACTTTTTAGGTGATAACAAATCCCTCACCCCCCCACACCCCCCCCAATGTATGATTTTTAGGAGCACAACGATATGACCAAAATACATTGTAGTTTCACTTTCATGAGACACCAAAGCGGGAGTCATATATAGAGACAGAGACAGAGCTGGGGGAGGCATACCCATACTCGCCGAGATAACTAAGTACAAATGATAATGGTGCACCCAACAATGTGAGTCTGAGAAAAATACATGATACATAGTGTGTTGGCATCAATGTGAAAGAAAATATTACCATGATACATGGCTAACATTTTTCCTACCATCAAGATTAACATCTCAAATAAACTAGGTGTTTAAGAAAACATCATGTTGGGGGCACATTGCACCCATGAAGAAATTGATGCTTATACCAAATTGTTTAAATAATTCTTTTTACGATGTCACACATATGACATACAACTTAATCCTCTTTAGTGTACCTTTTTCATTCTTGATGGCTAGATTTTGGGCTTCATCATGTACAAAGTTGGGATCTTTGTTGATCTCCTTAAATTTCAAGCCATTCTCGAACTCCCCCTCTTCACACCTTGCACCAGCTACAGAGCCTTCAAGGAAATGCCAACTTCTTGCACAATTGTTTTCTTGACTATGCTACCACCACTCATGGGTTTCTTCACCTCTTATGATCTGACATTCCATTTGTTTGGGAAGACTTAGATCAATAGTCCTTTGATGCTCTTAATCTTCCTCTTTCCTCCGCTCCTTTGATTAATCCACTCAACTTTGAAAATGACTTCATCTAGTATACATCTCAGCCTGCACCTATGCAGTGGTTTGGGTTCTAGTACAAGAAAATGGAGCTAGGAATGAGCATGTAATTTACTATGTCAATAAGAACTTAAATATCCCCCCTATGTCCTATTCCCATGAGGAAAAGTTGGCTTTTCTTGTGGTGTTATCCATCTAAAAACTTTATCATTATACCATGACATGTACCACCAAGGTGTCACTAATTTTGATCCCATGCCTTTCCTATTGAATCGACAAGTCATCAATGGGAAGTATGCCTATTGGATTGTCATCCTCCACGAATTTGACTTGGAATTTGCAACACCTAAAGGTAAAAAAATATTGGACCTTACTGAGTTCATCTCTGAATTTCCTAATTGTATGCAAGACTTGCCCTTGAATGATGAATTTCCATATGAACACTTGTTTTCCATATCATCTGACGATCCATGGTATGGCAACATCCTTGTGAACCCAGAATTTTTCCTCCAATCTCACTCTTGATGATCGATGATGTATTCACCACCACACCCCTCGTTACCTTATTATAAGCGATGATATTTATAATCATGGTGTCGATACCATCTTATGTCCTTGTCTCACCCATGTTGAAGCTTAGAAAGTCCTCAATGCATGTCATGGTGGCGCTTGTGGTGGTCATCTTTCTAGAATGGCCACTGCCCATAAAATCATGCATGCTAGTAATTTTTGGCATTCTCTCTTTAGCGATTACAATAAGGCAGTCAAACACTATCCCAATTTCCAACGATTTTCGCCAAAGGCTAGAGCTTCAACCGCTCCTTTGCACCTCATTATTGCATCTGATCCTTCATGCAAGTGGGCCATCAATTTTATGAAGTGTAAACAAACATCCACAAATGCTCATAAATACATTATTTATGGTTTTTTGACTATTTCACTAATTGGGTTGAAGCCATGCCAACGTTCAATAATACCGCGACTACTGCAACCCACTTCTTCTTTAACCATGTCATAACTCATTTTGGGGTTCTAAAACAATTGGTATCTAACCATGGCTAACACTTTGAAGATGCAATGCTGGGTCCCTATAATACTAGTGATTACCCCATTACTATTGTAGTTATACCCCTTATTTATATTTTTGTGCCCCTATTACCCCCATATTGTTATTTCTGTGCCCCATAGAATCCCTCTATTGTTATTTTTGTGGCTTTATATTATTATTGTTAGGTCGGCTGGATTATATTGTGACTCCTTAGACTCCTATATATAGAAAGGAGGTTTTGTCATTTGTATCATCCAAGAATTGTTCATTTATGTAATGTAAAGGAGGTTTCCCCCTCGAAGAGGCTGAATTCTAAGGCGTTGATCTATCTTTTCTATCTTTTCTTGAGCTGGTTTCATAACATTTGGTATCAGAGCTTTGGATTCTAGGGTTTCGCTGCTCCAAACAGGCCATCGTGGCATTTTCGCTATAACTTTTTTTCTGTGACGTTTCAGAAGTCGCAAAAAAAACCCATTTGAGAAGAATTGGCACTGAACCTTGGGTCTGAATTTCAAAGCTTTTCGCGTGATATTTTCGGAGATATGATCTGAGGAAGTTGGCCTTTTTGCAGACTCCTGAATTACATTAAAAACAGGTGACCTGGGGAAAATCGTCATAACTCTCTCTCTGAGGATCGGATTGAAATTTCGTAAAAAGGTACAGAACGAGGACGGACTGTAGTTTCTTGTGTGTGTGTTTCATATTCAAAGGTTGAAACAGTGACTCGTGGCACGTCGTACAAGTTCGCCCTACTGAACTAGTCTAAAAGCAAGTCACTGTGGGAGATTTCACATAACTTTTCCTTGGAGAATCCAATTTGGCTCAGACTTGTGGCATTGGAAAGAGGACACAGAAGGCTACTACAGGTAGCAATTTCAGAACTGGATGATCCGAAATTACAGAGATACATCAGATTCAATATCAGGCTTCTATAAAGTGAAAAAAGGTGTGTAGTTTTTTTTTTAAATTTTTGTGTAAGCTTGGTTTAACGGAATTCAAAGGGCATAGTAAAGCATTATTATCGGTAACTGATGCCCCGAGGAAAGAAAATGCAAACACCTAGTAAGGAACCTGAAATCTCTAGCATGACTCATGAAGAAGAAGAAGAAATGCTACATGATATATCAAAATTACAAGAACAAGTGCAACAAATGTCACGCTCACAAAAGCTAACAGAAGCTAAGATAAGTGGCGTGGAATCTAAGATAAAGGGCATGGAAGCTAAGATGGATGATTCGAAGACAGATTTGAAGAGAGACATGGCAGATTTGAAGATAGATTTGAAGACAGATATGGAAGAATTGAAGAAGTTGCTACAAGAAAGGGTCACTAATGGTGAAAAGGTAGTAAAGGAAACTCATGATGAAAACAAAAGAAATGTTAATCATGATTCCATAGATGCTAATGTTGGATCGAAGAATCACCATATTCCAAAAATCGATATGAGGAAGTTTGATGGCAAGGATCCCGCTACATGGATATTACAGATGGAGCAATTCTTCGATCTCAATAATGTGCAAAATGCACAAAAGGTACGTATGGCAACTGTATATTTGGAACCAAATCAGTTTGTATGGTATCAATGGCTTTGCTCTCGTAAACAATTTATCACTTGGGCAATTTTTACGGAAGAATTGATAGCACATTATGAAGATACAAAAAGCAACACTTTTTTTAGCCAATTGATAAGTCTCAAACAAAAGGGTTCAGTAATGGAGCACATTGAGGAGTTCCAAAAATTGAACATAAGGGTAAAAGATATTCCAGAGGAGCATAGGATTGATGTGTTCATAGGGTCTTTAAAGGATAATATCCAACATGATGTTCGCCTTTGGGAACCTGATTCATTAGAGAAGGCATTCAGGTTAGCAAGAAAAATGGAAAGCAAAATTATGGCAACCAGGAAGCATACCACTCACAACTATAAAGACGGAAGTGTTGTTGCCCCTAGTCTTCCACAACCTATAAGGTTGACACCACAACAATTGGAAGAAAAAAGAGCAAAAGGGCTTTGTTACAGTTGTGATAGCAAATACACTAAAGGTCATAAGTGTGCTGAGAAGAAATTATTCTACATAGATTGTGAAGAGGAAGAAGAAAAGGAGCAAGAAAGGTCAAAAGAAGAAGATATACTCCAGGAACAAAGCCTAGATGAAGAACAAATAAATCCGACCATATCTTGTAATGCATTGGCGGGAATTACCACTCCTCAAACCATCAAGATAGAAGGACAAATCAAGAAGAAAAAGGTAATAGTGTTGATTGATTCAGGAAGCACCCACAATTTTATTCATTGTAGGGTAGCAAAAGAATTGAATTGCTTCCTATATCCAGCACCAGAGTGTCAAGTGATGATTGCAAATGGAGGAACAATAAATTGCTCTGGAAAGTGCCATAATATCAAGCTATCCATGGGAGAATATGTATTGACTAGCCCAATGCTTTCCATTCCAATGGGAGGTGCGGATGTTGTACTAGGAGTCCAATGGCTACAATCCTTGGGTACAATAGCTTTTAATTTTCAAGAACTTCAAATTTTCTTCGGAAGGAAAGGAAGTTGAATTAAGGGGTATTGCAGGGAAACCAGGAAAGATAATCAGCTCTCATGGTATGACAAAGCTTCTAAAAAAGGAGCAAAGAGGTGTAATTGCACAATTATGCTCGCTAGATGTTTCCACATTGGAATCATCTATTTCTCCAGATCTCCAAAAAGTCTTGGACAATCATTCCAAGGTATTTGAGACTCCCAAGGGTCTCCCACCTATGCGTGATCATGATCATGCTATTCATCTGATTCCAGGAAGTGTTCCTCCAAACATCAGGCCATACAGATATCCCTATGTCCAAAAAAGTGAAATTGAACGTATGGTTGCAGAAATGCTAGAGGCTGGTATAATTCAACCGAGTCAAAGTTCTTTCTCAGCTCCAGTAGTATTGGTGCACAAGAAGGATGGATCATGGTGCATGTGTCCAGATTATAGGGAGCTCAACAAGCTCACTATTAAAGATAAGTTCCCCATTCCTGTTATTGATGAATTACTGGATGAATTGCATGGATCAATTTACTTCACCAAGTTGGATCTTCATTCGGGATATCATCAAATCAGAATGAAGATGTTATGAAACCAGCTCACAAAAAGATAGAAAAGAGAGATCCACGACTTAGAATTCAGCCTCTTCGAGAACCTCCTTTACATTACATAAATGAACAATTCTTGGATGATACAAATGACAAAACCTCCTTTCTATATATAGGAGTCTAAGGAGTCACCATGTAATCGACCTAACAATAATAATATAAAGCCACAAAAATAACAATAGAGGGATTCTATGCACAGAAATCACAACAATATAAATAAGATAACTACAATAGTAATGGGGTAATCACTAGTATTATAGGGACCCAACAGAAGATTGAAGACATTCCAAAAACGGCATTTAGAACTCATGAGGGTCATTATGAATTTTTGGTCATGCCTTTTGGCCTTACCAATGCACCTTCAACATTTCAAGGTTTGATGAATTCAATTTTCAAACCATTCCTTAGAAAATTTGTGTTAGTATTTTTTGATGATATACTAATCTACAGCAAGTCTTGGAAGGATCATGTTGAACATGTTGACAGGGTGCTACAACTATTGGAGGAGAAACAATTATATGCAAAAAGATCCAAATGTTTCTTTGGAGTCCAGGAGGTGGAATATTTGGGTCATATTGTATCTCATGAAGGAGTTAAGGTAGACCCTAGCAAAATTAAAGCCATTAAGGAATGGAAAATCCCCACATCCATAAAGCATCTGCGAGGATTTCTTGGGTTGACAGGGTATTATCGCAAGTTTGTTAAGAATTATGGGAGAATAGCAGCACCTCTAACAACATTATTGAAGAAAGATTCATTTTCATGGACTCCGAAAGCAACAAAGGCCTTTGAACATCTTAAAGAGGCAATGTGCCAAGCACCGGTCTTAGCTACACCGGACTTCACAAAAACCTTTATTGTGGAATGTGATGCTTCAGGAAATGGAATTGGTGCTGTTCTAATGCAAGATGAAAGACCCATTGCTTTTGAAAGTCGTCCAATCAAGGGAAAGTTTTTAAGCAAAGCTATTTATGAGAAGGAAATGTTGGCAATACTCCATGCACTTAAGAAATGGCGACCCTACCTAATGGGAAGACACTTCAAGGTAAAAACGGATCATGATAGCCTTAAATACTTTTTAGAACAAAGATTATCCTCTGAAGAGCAACAAAAGTGGGTCACAAAGATGTTGGGTTATGACTTTGAAATCATCTACAAAAAAGGGAAGCAAAATGTGGTGGCAGATGCACTCTCAAGAAAGGATGAGGATGTGGAAGCATTGTTGTGTGCCATTTCTATTATCCAACCAGATTGGATAAACGAAGCAAGGGAGGAATGGAAGAATGACGAAGAAGTGTGGGCACTTATTCGAAAGCTACAACAAGATTCCAGTACTTCTGATACATTTAGCTGGCAAAATGATTCGTTATGGTACAAAGATCGCTTATACCTCTGTAAGAATTCCCAGCTAAAACAAAAGATTCTTATGGAATTGCACACTTCTCCCTTAGGAGGGCACTCAGGATTTTTAAAAACTTACCACAGGGTTAAGAAGGAATTTTTTTGGGATGGCCTTAAATCAGATATTCAAAAGTTTGTGGCGGAATGTTTGGTTTGCCAACAAAATAAAGTTGAAACAATTAAGACATCGGGTCTATTACAACCTTTATCCATTCCAAGCCAACGTTGGGAGGAGGTTTCAATGGATTTTATCACAGGTTTACCCAAGTCTGAGGGAAAGAGTGTCATCATGGTGGTAGTTGACAGACTTACCAAGTATGCACACTTTTGTGCATTATCACATCCATTTAAAGCCAGTACAGTTTCTACTGCATTTATGGAAACAGTTCAAAAGCTACATGGAAACCCAAAGATTATTGTAAGTGACAGAGATCCCATTTTCACTGGAAATTTTTGGACAGAATTATTTTCTTGTCTTGGTACTCAGTTAGCTCATAGCTCATCTTATCATCCTCAATCTGATGGGCAAACTGAGATAGTAAACAAATGTTTGGAAGGATATCTTCGTTGCTTTGTATCTGATAAACAGACACAATGGGTCAAATGGTTGCCTCTGGCTGAATGGTGGTATAACACTTCCTTCCATACAGCAACAAAAATGACCCCATTTATGGCACTTTATGGGTATCAACCACCATCCATCACATCATATTTAAGAGAAAATTCTAAGGTTCAGGCAGTGGAACATCACATCGAACATCAACAACAAGTCCTCCAACTCTTAAAGGATAACCTCGTGTTGGCACAAAATAGAATGAAACAACAGGCAGATCAACATCGCAGTGAAATAAGTTTTGATGTAGGTGATTGGGTATTCCTACGGCTACAACCATATAAGCAAATGTCCCTAAAGCAAGCTAAGAAGGATAATAAATTATCACCAAAGTATTATGGTCCTTACAAGGTGTTGCAAAAGATTGGTACTATGGCATACAAATTGGAGCTTCCTGCAGCTTCTCGATTGCACCCAGTCTTCCATGTTTCATGTTTAAAGAAGGTTATAGGTGACAAGCTCCCAATTCAAACAATATTGCCAGAACTTGATGAGGAAGGAAAAATTATATTGGAACCAGAAGCAGTCACAGAAACAAGAACTCGACAGCTACGAAATCGATCAATTTCAGAGTATCTTATCAAGTGGAAGAACTTATCCGCTGAAGATTCCACATGGGAGGATGAGAATTTTATGCAGAAGTATCCAGAACTACTCAAGCGTTGAGGACAACACTTTTTTGAAGGAGAGGGGCATGTTGGGTCCCTATAATACTAGTGATTACCCCATTACTATTGTAGTTATACCCCTTATTTATATTGTTGTGCCCCTATTACCCCCATATTGTTATTTCTGTGCCCCATAGAATCCCTCTATTGTTATTTTTGTGGCTTTATATTATTATTGTTAAGTCGGCTGGATTATATTGTGACTCCTTAGACTCCTATATATAGAAAGGAGGTTTTGTCATTTGTATCATCCAATAATTGTTCATTTATGTAATGTAAAAGAGGTTGCCCCCTCGAAGAGGCTGAATTCTAAGGCGTTGATCTATCTTTTCTATCTTTTCTTGAGCTGGTTTCATAACATGAAATTTGACATGGGATAACCTCAATGTTAGGTTTTGAACATCAATATTTATCATCTTATTACCCACAAGGGAATGGATAAGTTGAATTGGTCAACAAGATCCTTAAAACTATGCTTCAATGGATCGTGAATAAACACAAGACCAACTGACATTTCATGCTATTCCCCACATTGTGGGCCTATATAACTTATGCTAAGACTACCACTGGGTTCACTCCTTTCCACCTTGTTCATAGAGAAGAGGCAATATTACAAATTGAGTGTCAAATTCCCTCCCTTCACCTTGTCGTCGAACTCTTCCCAGATACACAACCTTTAGAAAAAAGGCTCATTATGTTGGACCATGCCAATGAAGACAGTTGTGTTTCTTTGCAAAACATTGAAGTGGCCAAGAAACACACCAAATACCAATATGACCGTAGGGTCCACCCTTGTACCTATCATGAAGGTGATTTAGTCTTCATCTATGATCAGGCTCACGGTATCCTAGGACATGGAAAGTTTGAATCATTATGGCATGGCCCTTACATCATTCGTAAATGTTTGGGAAAGGGGTATATCTCTTAGAGGGCCCAAAAGGAGAACTTCTACCCAACCCTTGTAATGCACTCTATATAAAGAATTTCTACCCCTAGGATTTGTTAGAAATTATATATTACAAAGCATGGAACACAAAAAATATTGCAAAAACACAAACACAAAAAATGCATAAAACAAGAGAGACATAGATATACTGGGTTCACCCAATTTGGGCTACATCCACAGAGAAACAACCAGTCCTTCCTCTTATATTATCCAGCAAAATAAAGAGATACAATCTACAATAGATCCATTCTAATTTCATCTTCACTCTCACATAGTCTGCTCTCTCTTTCTCGCTCAGAATAGACATATACAGTCACAATAAAATTCCCTCATATAAATCGAGGGTTGCCTTCTAGGGAAAAAAAACCTAAATTAACATAACTTCTACCGTCAGATCATCCCCCTATTGAACAACCGAGATTGACTATGAAATTATAATACTTTACAAGGAAATTTTATGTTATTTTTGTAGCATCAGATGTTTTCTAGCCTTGAAATTTTGTGGAAAGGCTAGAATGCATGAGATCACCAAAACCCAGAAATATTTTCTAGAAATTTCGCCTAGAAATGACTTAATTAGATTATTAGTCAATTTTTAAATATTTTCTAACTTTAAACTTAGAGAATATGACTAATTAATCATAATTAATTAAGTTAAGGTGTGAATGTTCTAGAAAATCACACAGATCAACTTCAAGTTAATCCTATCCATCGATTAAGATCTAATCTTGGTCATGGAAGTCTCAACAAAGGTTTATAAGAAGAAGTCAATGGGGCTTGGAGAAATAACTTGAGCAGATCGATTTCCAGAGTAATAGAAGTCAATTTCCAGAGAGAGAGCTATAGATCGAAGTAGTGAGAGAGGGGAAAAGACAATGAAGCTAGAGGAAGATTCTAGTTCTGGTGAGTGCATTTATAGAGAGGTAGATGAGCCATAGTGAGTCTGATGCAGAGCATCGCAATAGCCTCGAGAGGAAATTTCAAAATTGCCAGGGAGAAGCAAAATTTCAGTGCCAAAAGTTGGGAAGAGGTATAAAGGCAAGGAGACACGTTTTCTCAGATAGCAACAAACAGTCAACTTAAGGAGAATCTATTCCAAGCTGAGTGCAAAAGTGATTGTGCTAGGGTGATGCAGTGACTGCACAAAGCCAGTTTGGATGACTCAATTTGAGCTGAGGTCAGAGCCTAGATTTACCTATGGAGTGAGGAAATTCCTCACTAGATTTTTGTTACCAATTTTTCTCAGTAGGATTACCAGTTTCAGCATCCAGTTGTACTTAGATTATTTCATTGTTGCATAATAATAAAACCCTCGGCTGTTGCATCGATTTTCCCAAGTTGGGTTTTTTCGAGGACATTGGTCCAAAAATAACTGTGTCATTTTTGTGTGTGTACTAGTATTTCTTCCAACATTTATTTCTTCCGCAATTTATTTCTGTAGGTTGCAGTTTGACTCATTCAGTATTTGTTGTAGAAAACTAAGAAATAAATTATTAAAAATGAATTTAAAAATTAGGAGAATTATTTCCAATTGCTGTAATAGGACTTGGGTATCCAAATTTTCACATGGTATTAGAGTGCAAATTATCAACCAGAGAGATCAGTAGTGAAGGAAGAGGGAGTTTCATTGTTCAGAGAGGGAAACAGGTCAAAACCCCAGAGGCAGCTCAGTCACCTTGGTCAAGAGGTCGAATATCTTGAGGAGAATCAATTTTTCCAAGGACATTGGTCCAAAAATAACTGTTTCATTTTTGTGTGTGTGCTAGTATTTCTTCCAACATTTATTTCTTTCGCAGTTTATTTGTGTAGGTTGCAGTGTGATTGATTCAATATTTGTTGTATCAAACTAACAAATAAATTGTTAAAATTTAATTTAACAATTAGGAGAATTATTTCCAATTGTTGTAATAGGAATTGGGTATCTGAATTTTCACATGGTATCAGAGTGCAAATGATCAACTAGAGAGCTCAGTAGCGAAGGAAGAGGTAGTTTCATTGTTCAGAGAGGGAAACAGGTTGAAACCCCAGAGGTAGCTCAGTCACCTTGGCCAAGAGGTTGAATATCTTGAGGAAATGACAGAAAAATTCGATCTCTCTAGATCGAGGGATTCAAGAGGCAGAGGTAGCAGGCAATATTTTTCAAAGCAGATTTATAGTTGGACACAGTAGTATTTGCAGCAGCTTTCTAGAGCAGAACCAATGTCGGGTGGAAGAAGAGCACACATTGAGGGAAAATTTCCCTTAGGGAACTTCTAACCTCAAGAAGTTTGATTTACCTTGCAGATCAACAGTAGATGTGAGCCAAGTTTCTCAATCCAGAAGGGAGTGCGAATAGCCTGGAAACAACTAAGAAGAAGGGAAGAGGAGATTTTTGACATTGTTTGAGATGGCCACTACTGGACTTCGAGATCAAGACAGGTTGGATGGTGCTTCCAATTATGTCATCTGGAAGGCAAGGATGTCCTTCCTTCTGGATGAATATGGCCTGAAACCATTCATAGATGCAACTCAACTGAAGGAGTACACAAAGGAGATGGCGCAGGAAAAGAGGTTGATCCTTGATGGTGTTAGGGATCACATTGTTTCTCACATAGATGGAAAAGGGACTGTCAGAGTGATCCGAATTTAAACAAGAATGCAATAAAATACAGAGATAACCATAAATACAGATATGCAACGGAAATAATACCTCATTTCATTACTATAAAATACTGAAATATGCTTACAAACAGAAATGGTAATAAACCAGCTAGGGCGATGGTAGCTTATCTCTGAGAAGAGATGTGGTGGCTACATGCCTCTGAACTGTCTTACAATGAGGCTCGAAGGCCTATCTATTGTTGAGAAACAATGGAAAACCCTTTACATCCCAAAACCTAACCCTAGAAGATGAAACGCCAAATTGTGGGCCCCGTTTTTGGGTAAGTTGGTACATCAACTTCCCGGGGTCGCGAATTGGTCGTACTATCTCCGTTTGACGTGCATGATAGCCCGTTGGAAAGATCTCTCCGAGGACTACGACGAAAAGATGATTTTTATCAAAAAGTCGTTGGCAGTAGATTTCCCAAAAAATGTCGTTTAGGGCCTCAAAACGGCTCTGGAAGTTTAGGACCCGAAAAACTGCTAAAAATAGTAAACTGTGCTATAATTAAGGAAACTGAAAAAACTGTAAGAAGCACTAGAGGGGATCCAAGTGGAATTAGCGGGTGGCCACCAATATCCACTTGGATCATAGAGAGATGTGGGAGACTCTCACCTTGTTGTACCAAAGCACTTCCGAGCAACAGAAGATGTACTTAGAGGAGAAGTTGAGATGCACCAAGATGCTAAAAGGGGAATGCATAGACCCCTTCCTCACCAGGATTTAGGAGTTCTGGGACCAATTATTAGTTGTTGGGGCAACGTCTCAACCCACAGAGCTAGTGTGATTGGCACTAAAAAGTGTCTCGGAGGAGTGGCAGGTATTTGTCTAAAGTATCTTAGGCAAAGACACCTTGCCAAGGTGGGACATGATGTGGGCTGATTTACAACAGGAGGAGTTGAGATGAGATCTAGTGAAGAGCTCCATCAATGGAAGCAACAATGAATAGAAGTAGCTAAAGGAGGAGGAGAATGTGGCACTAGCATTGAAGGGTCCCAATCAGGGATAGGGGGAGCAGAGAAAGAAGAAGAAGGACATGTCAAAGGTTAAGTGCTTCAGATGTGGTGAGATCGATCACTACGGTACTTAGTTTCCTTTCAGGAAGAAGGATCAGGAGAAGTAGGACCAGCAAGCAACATCAACAGAGATTGATAGGCTTTCCTCTAGGTTGGAGGAAGGCTTCGCCATGTCTTATAACATACCCACAACAATGAAATGGGTTGACTTGGTTTTGTAGCCTCGGAGTGCTACAAATGGGAAGGATTCTTTAGGAGGTCCACATCTTGAATCAATACCTTACTACAGGGGCCCACAATATTTTGTTGCACAATGGATCAGTGACAGTATAAGCAGTTAGATGCCAGAGTGACAAATGCAGTCTAGTTGGAGTCAGATGCTCGACATCGCAGTGCAGAGTTGGAAATAGTGCATAGTGGCACAATGTAGAGTCAGAAACATCGCAGATGCCTCAGTGACAACACATATAATAGCAATAGTACGAGACTTGGGTAACAGATGCATTATACTAATCATAGTTGATTCAATATTTAGGATTCTTTTCGGTTGCAGATGTTGCAGTTGCAACAACAACAGATGGAGAGGGAGTTGTAGTGTAGATGCAGTGTTCGCAGAAGTTCAACAGAGTTAGCAGTAGCACAGATGCAACACATAATAGATTTGCGTAGTAGTTGTTGTATAGCAATGGCCAGACATCAACATTGTAACATGAGATGATGTAGATACAGAGTGTTGCTACAAGAAGCAACAACGCTAGAACACTTTCCTCGCTAAGAGGGAGTGTTAGTTTTTGTAGCATCGGATGTGTTATAGCCTTGAAATTTAGTGGAGAGGCTAGAATGCATGAGATCTCCAAACCCATAAATCGTTTCTGGAAATTCTGCTTAGAAATGACTTAATTATATTATTAGTAAGTTTTTAAATATTTCCTAAGTATAAACATAGGGGATATGACTAATTAATCAGAATTAATTAAGTTAAGGTGTGAGTTTTCTAGAAGCTCACATGGATCGACTTCAAGTTAATCCTAGCCATCGATTAAGATCTAATCTTGGTCGTTGAAGTATCAAAAGAGGATTATAAGAAGAAGTTGATGGGGCTTGGAGAAATAACTTGAGAAGTTCGATTTATGAGCATATCAATTTCCAAAGTAGTAGTAGTCAGTTGCCAGAGAGAGTGTTAGAGATCAATGTAGTGAGAGAGGTGAAGAGACAATAAATATGGAGGAATATTTCTAGTTTCAGTGAGTGCATGTGCATAGAGGTAGAGGAGCCACAATGAGGCTGACACAGAGCAGTGCAGTAGCCTCTAGAGGAAATTTCAAAATTTCTAGGGAGAAGCAGAGTTTCAGTGCCAGAAGAGGGGCAGAGGTTCCAGAGGCAAGGAGAGACATTTTCCTAGACAATAGAAGACCAGACAGCTTGAGGATAATTTGTTCTGAGCTGAGAGCATAAGTGAATGTGCTAGGGTGACGCATTCACTGTGCAGAGCCAGTTTGGATGACTCAATTTGAGTTGATTTTAGAGCCCGAAATTTCTTGTAGAGTGAGGAAATTCCTCACTAAATTTTTCTTGCCAGTTTTTCTCTGTAGGATTTCCAGTTTCGACATCCAATTGTACTGAGATTATTTCACTCTTGCATAATAATAAAATCCTCAGCTGCTGCACCGGTTTTCCCAAGTTGGTTTTTTCTGGTGACATTGGTCCAAAAATAACTTTCATTTTTGTGTGTGTGCTAGTATTTCTTCCAGCGTTTATTTCTTCTACGTTTTATTTGTGTAGGTTGTAGTGTGATTGATTCAGTATTTGTTGTAGCAAATAGTAAATAAATTGTTAAAAATTAGGATAATTATTTCCAGTTGCTGCAATAGGATTTGGGTATCCGAATTTTCACATTTTACATCTAATTTTTTAGCTTCAGTGACGTTGCCCCCAAAACCCCACCAAGGGGGGGCTCATAAAATCGTCGTCACCCCCCCTAGACCCCTCAAACAATGATTAAACGGGCGACGTTGCCACGCTGTTAGGAACTAGGGTCCCACAAAATGATACCTCTAAATAATAAAGAAGATAATCAGGCTCCACACCAAACATTATTCTCACTTAGAATGCATATTTTTGTTTCTTTTTGCATTCGTTAGGCAGGTTGCATCCTTCATCATCTCTTTGGTTGTATTTTTGCACCTTTTAGTTGGATCCATCATCCACACCGTATATCTTTTATGCCGACAATGTGAGTCGCTTCTCTAGGAATCTAGCCTCAACAAGTTAGGCCATTTTTACACCTTTCCACTGATTGGTCCACTCCAATGGTGTATTTATCGAATTTTCCACCAATAACTAGGCCAAATACAATCTTGTGATAGGTTTTTTAGACGATGCCTTTCTCATTGCATCCTTCACCTTCATGTTTAATGTCTTGATTCCATGTTTCTTTTCATGCAATTGAATGGTGTTTATCATGTGCGTAACCCTATCCTATTTATAAAGTATCTACTAGTTAGGATTTTGGAACGCGAATTTGAATCCATTTCATTCAATCATGTTCTTGGAGATCAAAATAACTATGTAGATACCATTGCAAATAACATTCTAGATTGACATTTATCACATGCATCCATAATAAGGAAATCATAATCATAACTGGTGACTTCACAATATCAAGAGATCGTGAGTAATGTGGACAAAATAACGACAATGATTATGATCATGTGTAGAGAGTGAGGGAACAACCTCTCTATTTGTAATAAAATGCTACAATAGATCTAGATCTAGTCAAACAATAAAATATTATCAGATCAAATCAAGATCTAACCGTTAGGAATACTTTATTATATTTAAGAGAGGAAAATACTAATGAAATGGTCAATAATCTTTATTTGATGAACTAACTCAAAAAATAATGATTAATTGATTCAATTAAGAAAAATGGTTAAAATAATTAATAAATAAAAATGATTTATTAATTACTTTAAGGGAATATGATCAAAGTGAGTTAGAAATAATTTCTAAATAATGATTTAATCATTATTCCATAGGAATAATGTGTGATTTGTGTATTTTCCTGTAGATTCACAAGCTCATGTAATCTACTAAAACAAGAGACAAGAATCTACTTCTACTTTCAACCAGCGGAAGCCAATAGATCGATGAAAACAATATGGACAAGAAGAACACAAATCAATGGCACATAACACAATAATATTTCCTTGGGAAATCCATTTCTCATAACCCCACCTATCTGTTTTTCATTAATTAGAAATATGAGTGAAGATACAAAGATTTTTCTCACAAGAACAATTTGGCACAAGTATGCTCAACTCTCTACCTCACAAGCCCGCTATTAGCCAACATTTAACCAATTTACAATGCCTACCAAGCCCCTATTTCCTTGCACAATTCCTAAAATGAATAGCCCATATTTAAATGGAATTCATGCTTCCAAAATTCCGCAATCCTAATTAGGTCTTCTTCCTGATTGCATGCATGCTATTTATAACTAAGTAAATCATACAACGGATAGTACATTGTCCCTGCACTCTAGTCTCAACTGGGTATTTCTCATAATTGACATGCATGAGTTTTTGATGAGTGAATATTCAGTTATTTGGAGTAGCAATTATGGATGCACCAGTGCACTAACTGACTGCTAATCCTCTACTAGTTCAACAAATAGTCAGAACTAGTTTAACTAACTATAACTCGGTAAACTGAGTTATCTAATTACAACTCAATCTAAACTTATACTGGACCCCTAAAATCTAGTGAGAACATATAAATGACTTCCAAAAGACTTCCAACTCGAAATTCCTAAGCCAATTAAGTTAATTAAAATTAATTAACTATTTACATATTGCTATGAGAATATAATTTGATTTTAATTCACAATTTAATTCAAGGACAAATTAAAATGGAATTTCTTGTTTCCATTTCTCAACACTCCCTCTCAACAAGAAAGGGATTATTTGCTACCCCGATCATGTCTCTATGAAACTTGAATTTACATCTTGAAAATGCCTTTGTCAAAATGTCAGCACCTTTCTCCTCCACGGGAATGTACTCTAACAACATGATCTACCTCAATATACAATCCCATAGATGATGATATCAGATATCAATGTGCTTGGACCTATCATGAAAAACTGGATTTTGAGAGAGTTTGATACAACTCTAATTATTGCAGTAAATCACGGTTGGATCCATCTGCTGACCAAATAGACCAACCAGGATCTTCCTCGTCCATATGGTCTCACATGCTGCCTGTCTTACAGCCATGTACTCTACCTCTACTGAACTGAGTGCAATCGATCTCTGTTTCCTATTGTACCAAGAAACTGTCACTAACCCAATACTGAAAATCCTTACTGATGTGATTTTCCAGTCGGATATAGTCCCCGCTCAATATGCATCTATGAAGCCTTGAAGTTTCACTCCCTCTGTCCTTTTGTACCATAATTCGTACTGAGTAGTGTCCCTGAGGTATCTCAATACATGCTTTGTTGCCTTCCAATACATCTTGGTTGGCCTAACCATTACTTGACTCAGTTGGTTAACTACATAACATAAATCAAGTTGTGTGTTCACCAAGTACATGAGTGAACCCACAAACTTCCTATAAATAGTAGTTTCCACTACCTCTCCTGAAGTAGCATCCTCCTTGCTCGAGTTACCAGCTAGAGGAGTCTCCATAGGCTTGCAACTTTCCATGCGGAACCTCCTGAGTATATCATTGGCATACTTTCCATGAGACACAAACAACTTCCCATCACCCTGACATACTTCCATGCCCAGAAAGTAATGCATGAGCCCCAAGTCCTTCATCTCAAACTCTCTTGCAAGGTCCTCCTTGCAAGATTTGATTAATTGGTCATCACCTATCAGTATGAGATCATCAACATAAAGTACAATGATCAACAATTTACCTTCCACCACTATGTGGTACAAGTTCACATCTGCTTCACTCTTCGTGAAGCCCAACCCAGTGAAGTAGATGTTTATCTTGGCGTACAAAGCATGAGGTGTTTGCTTTAGCCCATACAATGCTCTCTTGAGCCAACACACATGCGACTCAAGGTCGAAGGTTTCAAAACATTTAGGTTTGTTCTATGTACACCTCTTCCTCAATCGTGCCATTAAAGAATGTTGTATTTACATCCATTTGATGTATCTTCCACCTCATCTGTGTTGATATTGCCAATATAGATCTGATCGATGAGTACCTTGCAACAAGAGCAAAGGTCTCATCATAGTCAATCCCCTCTACCTGTGAAAAGCCACGGGCCACAAATTTATGCTTCTTCACACTACCATATGCATCTTGCTTTACCTTATAAGTCCAATGTGAGCTCACCACAAACTTATCCTCTAGTCTCGGGACCACATCCCAAACACTGTTACGAACTATGGAGTCATACTCCTCCACCATGGCATCAACCCAAATCGGCTACTGCACTGCTTCCTCAAAGGAATATGGCTCTGTCACAACACATCCACTCATAAGAGCCATGTATCCAGTGTACCTGTCAGGTGACCTCCTCTATCTGCACTATGATGTGGGTGCTCCCACATTCTCTCTAGCATCTGACAACAATCTATCTGCCTCTCTGGTGTGCTTTCTCCCATCTCTAGAAGACTCTGCCTGAGTGGATGTCTCCACTCCCAAATCCTCTACATGCAACTGCTCCACATCAATCTAAGGCTCCTTAATCTAGGATCTAAAAGCTCCTCAATTGCATGTAGCTAAAGCTCCCTCTCAAGTGAAACTCGCATGGCATTTTCCTCATCGAATCTAACATCACTGCGAACCACTATCATCCTGCTAATCAGCAAGTACACCTGCTAGTTTTGAGGTGTAACAATGTACCAAAAAAATATCCCCAACTCTGCTATTGGATCAAGATTATTTTATGCATCTTTGGTCACATGGAAATATACCAATGACCCAAAAATCCTGAAGTGACCAACAACTAGCCTCTTTTCGAAATAAGCTTCCTCTGGTTTCTTCATCCCAAGCATACAATGCGGGATACAGTTCTAAACATAAACCGTTCTGTTGCATGCCTTAGCCCACAAGTGTAGTGGGAGACCCTGATTATGCAACATTTCCCTCACTGCCCCTACTATGCTTTTGTTCTTCCTCTTGGCCACTGCATTCTATTGAGGGTTATGGAGTACCGTCAACTCCCGTTTAATCCCTTCTGTTACACAGAAGTTATTAAACTCGTTTGAGACATACTCACCACCATTATCACTCCATAGATCTTTAAACTTCTTTCCCGAGTCTTTCTCCACCAATGCTTTAAACTCACAAAACTTTGTGAAGGTTTGATCCTTTTTCTACATAAAAAAATCCAGCATTTTCGAGAAAAGTCATCAATAGATATAACATAATACCTATGTTTGGTCATGGATGTTATCGAGAATGATCCACACACATCTGAATGGACTCGCTGTAGAATAGACTCTACTCGATTGTCTCTGTCGTGAAAGGAAGACTTGGTGTATTTACCCAAAGTACACCCCTTGCATGTATCAAATTTCTCTAGTGTACCTTTGGGAAAACCGGTGGAGATCTGCTGCATGATCTTCAAAACCCCATGATGCAAGTGACCCAATCACCTGTGCCACAACTCGCCATCATCTTCGCTTCTGCACTATCTATGATTTCGTGCTCAAAGCAGTAAAATCCTCTACCTCCCACTGTTACACATCATTTTGTCATTGTCCCTGTACTCCCCATCCATGATCCTGGAGGACCTCTACAGTGAACCCTACATTCTTTCCCATCATGAAGAAACTCCCAATATGTCCCTCTTCATGAGCAGAATAATTCCCCTTTGCGTCATTTCCCAAGAATCTTCCTTTTTCTCTGGTTTAAAAGACTGACACTACTGACCAGTTTCCTCCTCGCACTGATTTATAGAGATTAGAGCTAGCACTAGTGCCATATGGAGTGACTGAGCCCTTTTTCAGTCGCGTCAATTCTCTTTTGGCAAGTTTTTTAAATATGGAGTCGAAGCTTCCAGCGCTAGAAGCTTCGTAACGAAAGTCCAGTAGATGATTGGGCTGGATGGAGCTGAAGAAGTCAGTTTGGGCTCCTTTTCCCTATTAGGATGGAACAAACTCAAGAGATAAGACCTTCTCCCATGATGAGAGGAAACATCTCCCATCCATCCAAGCTATATAAACCTCTCTTTTCCTAAGCTAAACTAGTTTTTGGAGTGAGTTTGAATGATTAGAAAGACATCTATAGCTTGTAGCTTTCTAATGTATGTTTGAGGGAGAATAGTGTGTTTTGGTTTGGTTTGAGACTAGAGGGAAGAGGCCTTAAAACTTCCATTGTTAGGGCTATCCATGAGATACTAGTAGAAGTGTGGGAACCCAGATATGTCAGAGGAGATCAACAACGTCAAGATATTGGTTTTAATCTCTTTCTGATTTATATGAATACAACTATTGATTGATTTCCTACATGAAGTGTTATTTTAAATCTTTATGGCTTAATGTTCCTTAACCTATTAAGTAGGCTGAATACAATATTGTATGCTATCACGTTTGTTGTTGTTGTTCGTTAGCTTGTTTCAGGTATTCGAAGGAAGGAAACGAAAGATAGTTGGAGTGAGGAAGCAGGATCATCACCAAGTAGAATAACGTTCTAAGAAGTAGGCCCTCTTAATTGATTATAGCTTAAGGAGATTTTTCCATATATTGTTTGTTTATGGCTAGACCAGCTCTCTCAGGCTAGAGGAATTGTTTGTGTCTACACTGAAAATTTACCTGCACCACAAATTGGTGACTCCATTTGTTAGGGTCCCACCCTAACCCCCTTATTTATGTCATGGGATCACGTCATAGTCAAGAGTCAATAAAGCCCATATTAATATTTGTAAGTGGTTAACCCGCAATTAATGACGGGACCACAGTTAGTTGCAAATGGGCCATAGTATTAGATAGATGGTATTAATAAAACCCACGGTATTGGCCCATGGTATTGCATGTATGAGTCATATATAAAGGATAGAGACTCCCTACGAGGAGCATTCTGTCTTATTTTGTATTCGAGCTCTGCTCTACTGGAGGTTGCCCCCTCGAAGAGGCAAGTGAACATTACTCTCTGAATAATAAAATCATTTCTATTCTGTGTTTTGGGTATCTTTTCTTCGCATATTCTATATTTGGGTTATCACTTTGCAGGTTAAGAGCATAACAAGTGGTATCAGAGCACTTTCCAGGGCCGATGGGATCTCCAATTCTTAGCAAAAAAAAAATTTCGGCTAGAGACGTGTTCCGGCGTCTTTAAACCACGGGATCTATCGTTGAGCGCATAAACCTGCGGATTTGGGGAGGCATGCACGCAGGAAATACAAGAGGTGGTCACGTCTATTGGACTCCCTTGTAACCCCTGTGGGTACCCCTTCGAGTAGTAGCGCATTAGACAGAACCGCGCATGGAATGTCTTCCACGTACCCTCTGGATATATCGGAAGCCCCTTAGGCTCCCTTGAAACCTCGCCATAGATAAACCGTCGGCCGTCTTGTGGCTACAGTACACCGATAACAGCACTCGGAGAGATTACTCACCCGTACGATAGGGAAGTCGGGTTGTACGGCTAAGGGTACGGTCAATCCTCCTTAGTCAGAGCCCTGAAACATTGGGCCGAGTACTACTGCCAGACCCTTATGTATATTGCGATCTGTAGCACCTGACACTCCTCACGACCATAGTTTCCTTTTCTATCGGGGGATCACACATCATCTATTCCCGATCCGCGTGTGCAAAGAGGCAGCAGTAGCAAACATCAGTCCTGCAGATCCATCAGATCCGCCGCAGCAGTTGTTCCGCCATTCAGATCTCTCAGACCCACCAGATTGGAGTTGTTGTGAAGGGTTCCTATACCGGGGTATACTTTTCGTAGGACTTTTGGCAGCATTGACATTTTGAGGATTTGGCAACTGCAGTATTGATCAAGGAGTAAAACTCCGTTAGGAGTTTTCCAAAAAAAAAAAAAGTCTGAGATCTTCCGGGGCGCTTATTGGTGATCTAGCCCATCAGAATCAGAACGACGAGCTGAGCAAGGTGGTACCATTCAATTTATTAGAAAAAAATTGGTAGGCGGTCCCAATTTTTCATCAGGTTGGTGTATGGTAGAAACTAGAGCTCAAGCAATGGCCAATGAAAGGATGGACAAACTTGAAGACACTGTGAACTCCATCCAAACTGAGATGAACTCCCTCCAAACTGAGATTCGCGGACTAAGTCTCCAGATACAGCAATTCCTCCTGAAGGGCAAGGAGCAAGCCCACGAGGAGGCGTATAATGGCCATGAATACAATGAGGGTGAGTCTAACCACTCTCCTCACGTCTGGCACACCCATCCACCACCCAGTCAGCGACCTCCCAAGTTGGATGTGCATAAATTTGACGGTTCTCACCCGTCCGCATGGCTAGCAAAAATGGAGCAGTATTTCAAATTGAATCATATCCCAGATGATGCAAATAAGCTTATGTTGGGGAGCATGTACTTAGACAATGAACGGTGGCAATGGTGGGAATGGCATCAGCGTTGCAATGGACCTTTTAAGACCTGGACCCAATTTACCAAATCTCTTCGAGATCGCTTTGAACAGGAAGACTCTTTTTTGGGTCGTCTCACTAAGCTCTAACAGACTGGTACAGTGGATGAATATATTACCGCTTTTGAAGCCTTAGCCTTCCGCACTAGGGGTCTCACAGATGAGTTCTACACGGAATGTTTTATCAGTGGTCTTAAAGAAGCCATCAAAGCTCAAGTTCTACTTCACCACCCTCCCACGTGGACGGAGGCTTGCTAGGTAGCTCGTAAGGTGGAACGTGCATTAGCAGCCCAATACAGTCGCCCAAATTTACCCGCTAAAGGTCGTCCCCCACAAGCTCACAACATGACTCAAACACTTAAGGTCCAAAACGTGTCACCTGCGGAAATGGCCGAAAGAAGGAAGCAAGGACTATGTTACTACTGTGATGAAAAATACTCCCCAGGTCATAAATGCAAGGAGCCCAAATTTTTTCAAATAGATGCCACTGACTACAGCTCAACAGAGGAAGATCCATCACTTGAGGAACATGAGGCGCTAGAAGAAGACAACCCAAAGGAGAATGTCTCTGATGAACCAGTTATTTTGCTGCATGCATTGGCAGGGATTTCTTCCCCTCAAACTCTCAAAATCCAGGGTTTTCTTAAACATCGCCCAGTAGTAGTCTTGATTGATAGTGGAAGTACCCATAATTTCATCCATCAAAAAATCGCAGAAGCAGCGCATTGTTTTGTACGAGCAGTTTCTAACTTCCAAGTCCAAATTGCGGATGGGGGCACAATGAAATGTGAAGGCCGCTGTGAAAATGTCAAACTTCAAATGGGGGATTATCAGTTGAAAACCCACATGTTTTCCATACACATGGGGGGTTGTGACATTGTCCTCGGCGCTGAATGGCTCCGCACTCTTGGGCCAATCATAATGGATTTCCAGGAGTTATATATGAGTTTTAAGTAGAACAACTTCACACATACCCTCCGTGGACTCTAGGCGGGAGCCCCCTCTATCAGCAGCTCGCATAGGATGGAAAAATTGTTAAAAAAGGGCCATCATGGAGTAGTAGCTCAATTTAATGCCATCCAGGTAGTCGAAACCATGTCTCTGCCAATTCATCATGAGATGCAACAGATTTTAAATAACCATCGGACGGTCTTTGACAAGCCTAATGAGCTTCCACCCTCGCGAGGGGAACATGATCATAGCATCACCTTGGTCCCAGGGGCCCAACCCCCAAATGTGCGGCCATACAGATATCCGTTCACCCAAAAGAATGAAATAGAAAAAATCATCAAGGAACTGTTGGAAGCAGGTGTCATTCATCCCAGCATTAGTCCTTATTCATCCCCAGTGGTCATGGTGCTCAAGAAAGATGGGGAGTGGCGGATGTGTCCCGACTTCAGGGCCCTCAATAAGTTGACAGTCAAAGATAAATTTCCCATCCCGGTGGTTGACGATTTGCTGGACAAACTCAATGGGGCTCAATTCTTCACTAAGTTGGATCTTCGCTCAGGCTACCACCAAATTCGCATGAAGGAAGTCGACATTCCCAAGACGGCTTTCCGAACTCATGAAGGCCATTATGAGTTCCTGGTCATGCCATTTGGTCTTTGTAATGCCCCCTCTACTTTTCAGAGCCTTATGAATCACATTCTCAAACCATATCTCAGAAAATTTGTCCTTGTCTTCTTCGATGACATCCTCATCTATAGTGGCACTTGGGCCGCACATCTTCAGCATGTAGATCTACTCTTGCAACTGCTCCGCAAGCATAAATTATTTGTCAATATGTCCAAGTGTTCGTTTGGCATGGAAGAAGTTGAGTATTTGGGCCACATTGTGGGGCGTGAAGGTGTCAAGGTGGACCCCAAAAAGATCCAGGCAATGAAAGAATGGCCTCAACCTAAGACCTTGAGAGGATTTTTGGGTCTCACAGGCTATTATCGTAAATTTGTCCGCAATTATGGCCGCATAGCGAAACCCCTCACTCAACTCCTAAAGAAAAATTCCTTCTTCTGGAACGAGGAAGCACAACAGGCATTTACCACTCTCAAAAATGCCATGTGTTCCACTCCAGTCTTAGCACTACCTGACTTCACCAAATCCTTTGTCATTGAATGTGATGCGTCGGGTACAGGTATTGGGGCGGTCTTAATGCAGGAAGGGCGACCGTTGGCCTTCACAATCCAACAACTCAGTGGGAGGAATCTGGGCCAATCTACCTACGAGAAGGAAATGATGGCCATATTACATGCAGTCGAGACCTGGCGACCTTACTTATTGGGGCGACGTTTCCAAATCCGCACAGATCATCACAGTCTTAAATATTTTTTGGAGCAACGCCTATCCTCCCCACAACAAAATAAATGGTTAGCCAAAATGCTGGGATATGATTATGAGATCATTTACAAGAAATGGAAAGACAATAGTGTAGTAGATGCATTATCTCGCAAATTTGAGGAGGAAAGTACTCTGCTCGCAATTTCCCTCCCCATTCCAGACTGGATTGAAGAGGCTCGCAGGGAATGGTTTTCACACCCCGGGCTCTCCCAACTCATTTCTCAATTGCAGGTAGATCCTAATTCCATCAAGGGCTACTCGTGGCAGAATGATATTCTTCGCTACAAGGATAGAGTCGTAATCTCACCAACATCCACCCTCAAAAGTCGCATTTTGGCAGAATTGCACTCATCTCCCATTGCAGGACATTCGGGCTTTCAGAAGACGTATGCTCGCACCAGAAGATCATTTTTTTGGATAGGCATGAAAAAATACATCCTCACCTTCGTAGCAGAATGTGATGTCTGTCAACGCCACAAAGGGGAAACCGTCAACACACCAGGCACATTACAACCATTGCCCATTCCAGCATCAATTTGGACGGAGGTTTCTATGGATTTCATTACAGGTCTTCCAAAGTTAGGGAACAAGTCAGTCATCATGGTGGTGGTGGACCGACTATCGAAGTATGCTCATTTCTGCGCCCTACCCCACCCGTTTACACCAACTTTGGTTGCTCAATCTTTCATGGATCAGATCTTCAAATTGCATGGCATGCCCACTTCTATTGTGTCCGACCGCGACCCGATCTTCACCAGTAATTTTTGGCAGGAACTCTTCAGAATACAAGGCACTCAACTCAAACTCAGTACTTCATATCATCCGCAAACATATGGTCAAACTGAAGCAGTCAACAAATGTCTAGAAACCTACCTTAGGTGTTTCACTTCAGAAAAGCAACACCTTTGGGTACAGTGGTTACCTCTGGCTGAATGGTGGTATAACACCAACTATCTTGCCACCACCAAAATGACTCCCTATGAAGCAGTATATGGTCAACTTCCGCCTTCCCCTACTTCTTATCTCAAGGGATGCTCCAAAGTACAAGCAGTGGATCAACTCCTACAACACTGCGCAACCATGCTCGCCCATCTTAGAGAAAATCTTCATCAAGCTCAGAACCGCATGAAGCAACAAGTCGACCAGCATCGCTAAGAGCGCCAATTTCAAGAAGGGGATCAGGTCTTTTTGAGGCTGCAACCATATAAGAAAACATCACTCAAAGACAAGGGTTGTCAAAAGCTCTCTCCAAAATTCTACGGACCATACCAAGTACTTCAGCGCATTGGAGAAGTGGCTTACAAGTTGGCTTTGCCATCGACGGCAAAAATCCATCCAGTTTTCTATGTATCGTGCCTCAAGAAATTGATTGGGAACAATTGCCGAGTTCAAAACAGTCTACCTGAATTGGACGAAGAAGGGTCAATCTGGCTTCAACCCGAACAGGTTCTAGACACACGAGACAAGCACCTGCGCTGCCGCATGATTAAGGAACTCCTCGTCAAATGGAAAGACACCTCTCCGGAAGATGCAACTTGGGAACCAACCACTATTCTTCAGCAGTTTCCGCAGCTTTAGCCTTGAGGACAAGGCTAGTCTTAAGGGGGAGGGCATGTTAGGGTCCCACCCTAACCCCCTTATTTATGTCATGGGATCACGTCATAGTCAAGAGTCAATAAAGCCCATATTAATATTTGTAAGTGGTTAACCCGCAATTAATGACGGGACCACAGTTAGTTGCAAATGGGTTGTAGTATTAGATAAATGGTATTAATAAAACCCACGGTATTGGCCCGTGGTATTGCATGTATGAGTCATATATAAAGGATAGAGACTCCCTGCGAGGAGCATTGTGTCTTATTTTGTATTCGAGCTCTGCTGTACTGGAGGTTGCCCCCTCGAAGAAGCAAGTGAACATTACTCTCTGAATAATAAAATCATTGCTATTCTATGTTCTGGGTATCTTTTCTTCGCATATTCTGTATTTGGGTATCACTTTGCAGGTTAAGAGCATAACACCATTGGGGAGCCAATCCTTCTGTTTGATTGATTGTCATTTTATGGTTTTGTGTGAACTTTTCTAGTATCACCATTTCCCTTTAGTGTTCTCTGCTTTGCCTAGTTTATTGCTTTAATACTGAAATATACAGTGGCATGTCTGGTTTTATCCTTTGAAAATTTTTATTTTTTTTCTTGAATCCTCAGTCAGCGCATTTATTTTTCTGACAGTCACGTCGATCAATGTGAGTTTCTCAAAAATAGTCGCGCCGACCCCCTTCTAGTGCTTATTGTCAGTTAAGCAGTCGCACTGATTCCTATAGGTGAAGATCAGGGTTTCCCCTAGATCATATCCAGTGTGTCTTGCCCTTCTGATTTCCGTCTCTCAACTTGTTTTGACTGTGTTCTCCCTGACTGGAAAGATATTTTAGCTTGGTTTGTATGCTTGTTTGATTTGCATTTTCTTCACTTGGTTTCTTGAGTTATTGGATGGTGTATAACCCTGGGGCATCTAGGTTGTTACCCATTCACCTGTTTGCGTGTTCAAAAAGTCAAGTCGATAGTCGAAGTTGCTCCTTGCATTTCATTTGATTAGTCCTTTTGTTGCTTTGATTTCCATTTAACAAGATTGAAAAGTTTTGTTTGTTGTTTGAGCGTCTCTTTTTGGTCATAGATCACATTTCTCATCTTGTTTTTGGTTGAGTCTTTTCTTCATTAGTTTGAAAGGAATTCTCTTTTCATGCTTTCCATTTGATTGATGTTGATTGTTTTGAAAATTTTCATTGAAGTGTTTGTGAAAGGTTCATGTTATCATTCCAATGAATAATACATAATTCTAGTTTACTGAATCAATATGTTACATTAGCTAGCATCATTGAAGACTAGAGCCGCATCATCATTTGTATTCGAAAAGAAATGAATTCTCTTTACTGTTAAAAGGACTAGTTGAAGTGCATTCGATAGGAAGACTCAATGCATTTTGGAGATTTATTAGTGAAATATTTTATTCTTTGATTGTTGCATTGATTGTGTGTTCTCTATCTCTCAATTAGTGTTAACTTTCATCGAAGACAAATATTTCCTTTCTCATATAGCTGCATGTGGGAGTTTTTTTAGTTGATAGCGCTAGGGCCTTGTAACTGAAACCTAATTCAAGATCAACCGTTAAAATCTATTGAATTAACCTAAGGAAGCATTGAAAATTAACTCTCACATTTAGTGGTCTAGTCTAGAGACATGTTCTGACATCTTTAAATATAGCAGTTGTCATTCACTTCGGCATTAGACAGTGCTAGTACGAGCTTGTGCTCCCCATACCATCATGTATATAATGGGAGACCCCGCTAGGTTGCAATTCTTTATCAATAGGAAGCTGAGTCTTCTTCCTTGTAAACATGATACACTGAACACAACATTCAAGGAGATTTCCTGCATGTACTTCTCGGTTCGCGGGGAGGTATTCTACAGTTCACGGTTACCTCGTAATCCTTTTGCCTAGATTATCCTTAGTAGTCATTTTTGTCTTTTTGACTCTTTAAATTTAAAAGATTACTTAGAACTTGTCCTTTTGAGCTCGTTAACTCCGAAAGCGACTAGAGTCTCCTTTTGTCATTTTCTCGGCTCTTAAAATATGAAAAGTCAAAGTTTTGTTTCAGTGTCTAAAAATTAACTACCCATGAAATATCCTTGGTTAAATTTATCTTTCGTAGTGATTCTTTAGGGTCAATTCCAATGGCAACATTCCCAGAGTCTACCAGTCAAGGATTCCCCTCGAATGGGAATCCTGGTCCTTTTCCTTCTTTTGGAAAAGCTGGTGCTCCTTATATGGCAACCTTGTCCCTTCTTAGGTTAACCATTGGTCTAACTGTCTAGTTTTGTTCGACCTCGATGGTCCTGAGCGTCCCGACTCCTGTACAAACGTCTCCTTTGTTTGAATCATGTCACGATTATTCTAAGGTTGAACCCTCGCCTTCTTCCCGTATTTATTCACCCTCCTCTTCTACTTCGCCTGGTGAAAGTTTGAAATCCAGTAACCAGGAGATTAAGAAGAAGAAGAAGAAGAAATCTGATAAGTGAGAGGCCAACCGTGCAGATGTTGCTCTAAATGAATTTCCTATTGACAAACCTTCCGATCCTCCATGGAAGTTAATATTCCCTTGCAAATGGTGTAAGGGCAGCCATCTCATTCAAGACTTTCCTGGCATTCCAAGAGTCTTAGAGGTATGGTCTCAAAATCTGGATCGACCATTCCCATCGACCTCTGGAGATAATGTCGATGCTACACCCTCAACTAATGATGGTAAGAAGGAGGGAAAGATTAGATTCCCCTGTAGGTTATGTGAAGGGAAGCATCTTCTTCACCTTTGTCCTCTTATGGATAAAGCTTCCAAAATTTTGGAAAATCTTACATCTCCTCAATCCCGACTTCTTGTTGGTTATTAGAGAATTTCTTCTAACCCTCTCCTAGTTGGTAACAAGATTGACTTGGATTCATCTCTTGCCCATCCTGATCTTCTTGAGCATGACTCTCTTGTGTCTATTCCTAACCAACCATTGGTTGAAGAGAGTGTCAACTTGGCTCCGCCTTCAGTTGTTCAATCTGTTCTCGAAGAGAGTAGTGATCATACTGCCCATGTTCTTCTCGTCTCCTCAAATTCTCATGAATCGAAGAGTGACCCTCCCGTCCCAGTTGTTTAGGAGAGTCCATCTCCTATTCCTGTAGAACATGGAGGGAATTATACGATACCTCCACCAAGTAGTTCTGTCATTTATTTTGATTGGAGTAAATTGACTACTTTGCGCCTCCCATCTTATGTGCCCTTCTAGATCACAGTACAAGCCCATAATATGGTTGTACATGGCACTATATTAGATGAAGGTGCGTCTGTTAGCATCATTCCTTCTACTACTTGGAAAGCTTTGGGTTCCCCATATCTTGTGCCTGTCACTCAAAATATTTTGGTTTTCAACATAGGAACCAGTCAACCCTTGGGGGTCCTTCCGAAGTTTCCTATTACTTTGGGACAAAAGACCGTCTATATAGGTGTGATGGTAGTCCAAGGTCCCTTAGATTTCAATCTTATCCTTGGACACAACTATGTTTATGTCATGGGAGCTCTTGTTTCTTCACTTTACCATGTGGTTTGTTTTCCGCATGAAGGGATAATTGTGACCATTGATCAACTATCATTCATTGGTCACCAGACACCTCCTTTGCAACCATCGTCCCCTATCAGCTCTTGTTTACAAAAAGTACCTTCCCCGCCATGGATCAATTATGTGGCTACCCGTTCCATCTCCGAATCTGCTGATGATCACCCAGATGGTATTGTACATTATGTACTAGGGGCATTGGAACCCAATCTGTCTTTGGTACCAAATGACACGTATTCCTCCCAGAGCGTGGTTCTTTCGTCTAGTGAAGACCTCTTGGGAGCCATGTTCTCTTATGGGTCATGAACAGATGTTGTGATGATAGTTCCTGGTCTTGTATCAACCTCGTTAAAAAATGAAACACAGAGTCATGAGGATGGTTCCTTGTCTTGTGACAACCTCTTTAAAAAATGAATCAAGGAGTGCGAACATAGTTCCTTGTCTTGTGTCAAGCTCGTTAAAAAATGAAACAAGGGTCTCGAGGATAGTTCTTTTACTGTGTCAACCTCATTAAAAAATGAAGCACCTCCCTTTTCCAAATCGAGACTTTGATTAAGATCTCGCAAAATCCCAGTCGAGTCTTTCCTATATCTTGAACGTGAACCTTCATTCCATTCACCTAGTTGAAGGAAATGAAGCTTGGGGGGCATGTACCTCGAATTGAGTAATTATTCCGAGGGCATGCAAACTTATCTCAAGCATAGTTTTTTGTTTCGAGCTTGTGTAAACATGAAACTAAATCCAAGCAGAGTTCTCCATGGTTCAAGCTTGTGTAAAAATGAACCCATACCCTATTTACATCTCGTGATTGCCATTTTAAGCGGATAATTTATGCTATATGAGCCTTGGTTGTTTTATTCCATTGCCACCATCTCTTTGGCTAATCATATGATTTCACTTGGTTGTTTTTACATTTCTTGAGGAACCGCAGCAATGAGTGGTTTTATTAGCCAGCCTCTTGACCATTACATGTTTTGAACAATTCCTCCATTGCCGGAACCAGTTGCTACCCTTTATACCACTCGATCCTCCAGGACGAGTCACCTTTAAGCTCTTTTCTAACTCATAAAAGATAAAAAGATTTCCGAGTATTTTTTTCCCTTTTTTGACTCGTTAAAGAGAATAAAAATGCGGGGACTTCTTTAAGCTCTTTTTCGACTCTTAAAACACGAAAAGATTGCCAAGCTCTTGTCGTTTTTGAACTCGTTAAAGGCTGTGAAATTTCGTTTACCCAGTATAAGTTTACCCCTTTTTTTGGGCTGGGATAAACTATTTACGAAAAAGGTACTCCTTAACTAAAATGGTCAAGCAGTTCTCTCAAGTATCATTTTCTACCTTTTCAGGATAGAGAGACACAAATGTATGAAAAGGGACCATGTGGAGTTTTCTTTTTCGTGTCTTTTTCAAACTGTCTAAACATGAAAAAGATACTGAGTTATACCTTTGTCAGACTTGTTAAAACATTAAACAACATTTGATTCGTTGTCATGACGAACGTGAGCTTCTCCTTCCTAGGGCCCATTAAACTTACTAGGTCAGATTCGTCCGAAGGATGAACTTCTAGTGCAAGCACATGTTATCCCCTTCAAGCTTGCGATAAAAAATAATTGGGGTACTTGCCATAAATAGTGGGGGAAAATTGGAAATTCTATCAGTGGTGTCAGCAGCTCACCCTTGAACATGACACTTTTTTCTTCATGTTGGGTTGGGATATCCTCCTTTTCGTCATTGACCTTCCTGGTTTGGGCCGCTCATTTTTTCCTTCCATTTGATCTCTGCCACATCATCATGACTACTGATCCTACGGATCCAAAGGCTGCCAAACTTCGGAGTCCTGTCGGTGATATGTTCAAGAGTTAGTCCTTCTACAGTTACACTTACTCTTGATTTTATGTATCATCTGAAATCATTTGCATCCCTTTGTCTCATGTCGATTATGTGGGATACATCATGGTCCTCCTTTTACACGGTCGCTTCCTATTGACTTCAACTTATTATCTAGGAAGCTCGCCGAGAGACTCCCTTCCAGTACCTTATAGCTTGCATGCCCTAATGGCATGTTCTTCGCACTTGATGACAAGTTCACATCATTAGCTTTTGATCAGATGATTTGATGAGTGTTCAACTTTAGTTCCTTTATTCACATTCTGTGAACTTTGCTACTGGTACCTTGAGAACCATTGTCATTATTGGTGGTTTCTCTCGCACTTGTTAATGGTTCACATCATTGACCAGTAATCAAGTGACTTTCTAGCATATTCGACTTCAACACATTCATTCACATGTTAGGATTTGCACTTAGATTGGGTTGTTTGGAGCGCAAGACCCTGGGCTCAGATTACAACAGTCTAGGTTGCGAGGTGATGTGACATGATCAAATTGATATACATGTCTCTTTTAGATGGATGGCTACGACCATACCATGAGTTGTTATATGTGTTCCTTCTCATTATTGGATGGCTGTGGCCATTACCTTGGTTTCATTATGATCCTCTCTATTGGATGGTTGCACCCATGCCTTAGATCCATTTACCTGATCATTCTCTGGATGGCTACATCCATACCATGATTCATGTATCATTTTTCAGAGTTTTCAGTAATACAAATGTATCGATGCTTGCTTGTAGGTTTTCCAATGACGGACCCCGGTTCCCCGCATCCACTTGTAAATAATTTCACCCCTCACTCTAGTTCGGCCTTCACTCTTTAGGGGGCATCCGTTACACAACATTTTGTCACTGTCCCTATACTCCCCATCCATGATCATATAGGACCTCTACAATGAACCCTACATGCTTTCCATCATGAAGAAACTCCCAATATGTCCCTCTTCATGAGTATAATAATTCCCCCTTGCATCATTTCCCAAGAATCTTCCTTTTGTCCTAGTTTACAAGACCGACACTACTAACCAGTTTTCTCCTCGCACCAATTTGCAGAGATTAGAGATAGCACTAGCGTTTTACGAAGCGACTGAGCCCTTTTCCAGTCACGTCGATCCTCTTTTGGTAAGTTTTTTAAATATGGAGTCAAATCTTCCAGCTCTAGAAGCTTCGTAACGAAAGTCTAGTAGATGGTTGGGCTAGATGGAGCCGAAGAATTCAGTTTGGTCTCCTTTCCCCTATTAGGATGGAACAAACTCAAGGGATACGACATTCTCCCATGATGAGAGGAACCATCTCCCATCCATCCAAGCTATATAAACCTCTCTTTTCCTAAGCTAAACTAGTTTTTGGAGTGAGTTTGAATGATCAACAAGACATCTATAGCTTGTAGCTTTCTAGTGTATGTTTGAGGGAGAATAGTGTGTTTTGGTTTGGTTTGAGACTAGAGGGAAGAGGCCTTAAAACTTCCATTGTTGGGGCTATCCATGAGATTCTAGAAGAAGTGTGGGAACTCGGATACGTCAGAGGAGATCAGCAACATCAAGGCATTGGTTGTAATCCCTTTCTGATTTATATGAATACAACTATTGATTGATTTCCTACATGAAGTGTTATTTTACATATTTATGGCTTAATGTTCCTTAACCTATTAAGTAGGATGAATACAATATTATATGCTATCACATTTGTTGTTTTTGTTTGTTTGCTTGTTTCAGGTATTTGAAGGAAGGAAATGGAAGATAGTTGGAGTGAGGAAGCAGGATCATCACCAAGCAGAATAACGTTCTAAGAGGTAGGCCCTCTTAATTGATTCTAGCTTAAGGATATTTTCCATATATTATTTTTTTGTGGCTAGTCCCGCTCTCTTAGGCTAGAGGAATTGTTTGTGTCCGCACTGAGAATTTACCTGCACCACACCAGCTTATAGGGATTCTTCACCTGGATTCCTATATTCTTTACTTGACCCATGGCTATGTGTTGAAGGAAAGCCTTTCCTTTTGAGAAGATCACATCATAGCCTCTATCCTCAAGCATGGTAATAGATACCAAGTTCATCTTCAGCCCAGGCACATATATAAAATTCTTCAAGGTGAGTGGAGCACCATGCTCCCTCTAAAAAGTAATCGTGCCCAATCCAGTTGCATCATACCTCCTGTCGTCACCCATCTCATATGCATCTAAAGATATTTCTCCTCCAGGTCACTGAATAACTCCTTGTTGCCAGTCATGTGGAATGAAGCTCCATTGTCTAAGTACCATACAATTCCCATCATTGATGACACCATGCATGCAATGAGGGAAAAATCCAATTCAAATTGAGAGGCCAAAGCCTCATCTGTAGCTCCTCCTAAGGACTTCTTCTTGGACTCTTAAGTAGACAATTTGTAGCAACATGGCCCAGCTCATGACAATGAAATCATTTTACTTCCATCATGTTTTTCTTCTTGCATCCATGACAAGAATCTGATTTGGAATGGGAAGCCTTCCCTTTCCCCTTCATTGCCTTAATCGCTAAGGCATAGTTATCTTCATCATTAGTCTTTGATGAAGAGCCATCCCTGGTGTTCCTCCTAATCTCCTCCTGCATCAAATATGACCACAACCATTCCCAATCTAGAAGCTTCTCCCAGCGATTGACAGAGTCCTGATAACTATGCCAACTCTTTGGGAGTCCCAAAAGAGAAAGACTCAACATATCATCCTCAAAAATAGTGATTCCAACACTTCCAAGTTCATCACGACATTGAGTGAACTTGGTCAAGTATTTTGGAATAGTCTCACCTTTCTCCATTTTTGATTTTTCACAGTTTGTCCTTTAGTGCCAATTTCCTTTGGTCACTGTTGTTCTAATACAATTTTGTCAATGCTTTCCACATATCATACAGAGTTTCCTTTCCATGGAGACTCGAGAAAATGTGGTCTCAAACTCCCTCATGGATTATCTGCCTCACCTTCACCACACACTTCTTCCATTTGGATAGATTTTGTGCATCAGATGCTACTGGCATAGGAATGTCTTGATCAATGAATTCATTCAATCCATTACCCTCCAGCACAACCTCCATTTTGTCCCTCTAGGCTATATAATTCGATCTTCCTTCCAAGGCATACTCAAGCCGCAAACCATAGAATGCCATCTTCCGATCCTGAAGTGTGTATTCTAAATTCGAATTTCACTTGTAACCCAAAACTCAAAACTTCGAAATATCCTCTAGTATACTGCCTTCAGCTTCAATACCATGTAGAATTTCTTGTAGATTCACAAGCTCATGTAATATACTAAAACAAGAGACAAGAATCTACTTCTACTTTCAACCAGCTGAAGCCAATAGATCGATGAAAACAATATGGAAAAGAAGAAGACAAACCAATGGCACATAAAACAATAAGTTTTCCTGAGGAAAGCCACTTCTCATAACCTCGCCTATCTATTTTCATTAATCAGAAATACGAGTGAAGATACAATCTTGTTCTCACAAGAACAATTCTGCACAAGTATGCTCAACTCTCTACCTCACAAGCCCACTATTATCAAACACTTGGCCAATTTCCATTGCCTGCCAAGCCCCTATTTCCTTGCACAATTCCTAGGATGAATAACCCGTATTTAAAGGGAATTCATGCTTCCAAAAATATGCAATTCTAATTAGGTCCTCTTCCTGATTGCATGCATGATATTTACAACCCAGTAAATCATACAACTGATAGTACATTGTCCCTGCACTCTAGTCTCAACTGGGTCTTTCTCAGAACTGACATGCATGAGTTGTTGATGAGTAAATCTTCAGTTATCTGGAGTAGCACTTATGGATGCACTAGTGCACTAACTAACTACTAATCCTCTATTAGTTCAACAAACAACTAGAACTAGTTTAACCGACTATAACTTAGTAAACTAAGTTATCTAATTACAACTCAATCTAAACTCATACCGAACCCCTAAAATTTAGGGAGAACTTATACACAACTTCCAAAAAACTTCCAACTCAAAATTCTTAAGCTAATTAAGTTCATTAAACTTAATTAACTATTTACAAGTTGCTATGAGAATAGAATTCAATTTTAATTCACAGTTTAATTCAAGGAAAAATTAAAATGGAATTTCTTGTTTCCATTTCTCAACATGATGATTAAAGAATAACAAATAAATATTCATTTATTTAATTATTCCTCTGTAATATGGTTAGAGATTATTTATAAATAGTAAATTAATAATTATTTCAAAGGAATAATAAATAAATAGTGATTTGTTTAATCATCCTATGGATTTTTTGGTTATTTTCAGAAATAATTTAGGAAAAATGCTTCTCTAGTTTATTTCCTAAGGTGAAAGTGGGTTCTAATGTGTAAAAACCCATACTACATTATGTATTTTGATCATCTAGTGGAAAATGGATAGGTGATCACTTTTTAGCTGATAACATAGCATCTAGAGGTTTAAATACTTTTCAAGAGAATGAGGCACTTTCGCTTTCACTAATGGTTATGTCAGGACCTCATGATCTTGACAAGATCCCTGAACTCAATCATGTTATGGTTTTCCCACAAGATTCTCTTCATAACATTGTTTCAATGAATGAATGCTAATCTTTGAAAGCTTTCCAAGGCTTCAAAGTTAATCATTTTGAATATAAAGATAGAATTATGGCTTGATTAGAAGAGTCATTTATGGTAAGCGACCTCTTATTTCTCATTTTCTTGGTATAAAGATAAATATGAATGAATGCACATCTTTGAGAAGTTTTCAAGGTTTCCACTTTAATCATTTTGTTAATCAAGATAGAATCACGACCTCGCTAGAAGAATCCTTTCTGGCAAGCTCTTCTACTAGTAGGCATGATTTTCTCTCTATTATGCATGTTATAAAGGTAAATATCTCTACATTTTCACATTGCTTCGGTACCAATTGTTGATATCTATGAGTTTAAAGGTCGAGAGAAACTCAAATGGCTCCAATGTAAGTTTGACTTCACATGATCTCAATCTCCTTTTGAGTTAAATTAGGTTTAGGTTTAGTTTTATTTTACTTCCTTACTGGATTAGTTAAGCATGAATTTGCTTTCGTAGCTAGTTACATTACTTGCAATTTATTTTCTATCGCACGTAGTTCAAATTTTCCTTGCATGTAGTTATTTACTTTACATTGCTTATTTGATTTTTATTTAGATTTCACCCACAACATTGTTTTTCTTTTTTTCCATTGCATTGCTCTTTTTAGTTTTTTAGTTAGCTCTATTTACCTGCATTTCCTTTTAGTTGCATTTTCTTTTTGTTTCCATTGAATTGAATTGTTCATTCCCTTTTTCATTTAGCTTTGTTTCTTTGAATTGTTTCTTTATTTTTCAATCATGTACATGAATAAAACCAAAAAGAGCTTCCTTAATCCACCTTGATTGAATGTTGAAATCTCAATAAGAGGGTTGTGTGTGGTTGTGTTGGTTGCTCCAAGAGGTAGTAACTTGTAGACCCTAGTATTAAAATCCGTCATGAAACTCTTTTCCATGAGTCCAACCTATTAATGAAGAAAATATGAGTCGATACTTGTGGCGAACTTTGATAAGTTCAAACGGCCTACATCTATAACTAGAAATTTGTTTCTAGTCAGGAATTGAATATTTTATTTTGTGCATTTTAATGTCCACTTGTGAGTTGGAGGTGTGGTATGGGCATATATGAAAAGAGGGAAAATCTACGTCAAAAAATATATAGTTTATGTAAAACAAAGAGCAACCTCTCTACTCCTAACATAAATTAGGATCCCTCATCCACCCTGGCACAAAAAATCCACTTATAAATAATGAAAAAATGCATGTAAAAAAATAAAAACAAATAAAAGTGTAAAGGCATGAGATATGCTTCATGTGCAGAGAGGTGATGCAGGCAATTTCGTCAAGGCTATGGATGTCCGCTTGGTAGTGAAGAAATGCTTGGTATTTCTAGAGTGACTTCGTCGGGGGTATGGACACTCACTAGCAACATAGAAACACAAAAAGATCATTTTTAGTTCTAAACACAATAAACCCTCTATCATGTTATCTATGCCAATATCGAAGATGCATGCAAACTAAGTTGAAAATAATTAATATTATATTGTATTAATGGAGAAATGGTTACATGGTTATAATGTAACTCCTTAAGTTAGGATTAGTTCATAGGTAGTGGGAGTTTGTTTTCACCTCCCTATTCTTTTGAGATGTATTTATTGTCTTATCTTTGATTAATTGAGTATGAGAGTGTACGCTCCAGTTTGTGCAGTCTCTAGGTGCAGCTTGTTGATTTGGGGTAGCATTGGATGTGATCTAGACATGAAAATTGCTAGTGATGCTAAAGCACATGAGATCTCCAAGACCCATAAATGGTTTGGGGAAATTCCACCCGGTTAAAGAGATATTAAAATAATTAATATTTTTAATGGGTTCCTAAGTCTAAACTTAGGAAAATAAAAATATTAATGAGTATTAATATAAAACTAGGTGAGAAGGTTTTAAATGACATGGATCAAGCCAAATCTAATATTATCCATTTAGTAGAGATTTAATCTCGGTCGTTGAAGACTCAACAAAAAATGTATAAGAGGAGGATTGAGAGTCAGTTGGAGACACACCAATTTGATCAGTAAGTTCGATTTTCTGGAGAGGGGTTTTCTGAGAGAAATCAAACAAGTGATCTAAGTTGCAGCGAGGGGCAGTCAGTGCATAGCAGAGAGGCAGAGATAGTGCTGAAGGATTAGCATTGAGGCAAAGAAGGCTATGCAAAGCCAGCAGGAGCCACGCAGAGGGCCAAAGGGATTGCGTAGAGGCTACCAAGGCCTACATGAGTGACGCAGAGGGACAGAGAGCCAACACAGAGCATCAAAAGGCTAACACATAGGGTTCCAAGCTGATTCAAAGGCCAAGGGGACTGACGTAGAGCCTTAGAGAAGCGTTGGAGAGATTTTCGTGGAGCAGGCTTGCCGAATATCTGCTTCCGAAGAGAGGTATTACTACCCTATTGATTTCTCTGTCGGGTGAGCCAGTTTGGCACCCATTTGTACTCAAGAAAGTTGCTTAATATTAAAACCCTCAGAACTGTTGCACCGGTTTTCCCAAGTTGGGTTTTTCTGGGGACGATTGTCCAAAATTAATGGTGTCCCTTATGTGTTTGTCTATTCTTTCAGTTGATGATGTGTAGATGGTTGAGACTGCATTTGTGTTTATTTTCAATATTTATATGGTTAAACAACTTGTTAAGAAATTAAACAAGTAGGTGGAATAAAACAGATAGTGCAGGAAGAATTTCTAACAGGTTAGACTTAGAAATTCCAACACAGCTTGCTCACCTGTGAGCTACTAGTTATTTCAATTCATTTCTTTTCTTTCCAGTTTTCTAACATGGTATCAGAGCTCAGATCTTGTGAGCCTAATTTAACTACAGAGCCTTATTGGCTACATTAGAGCCCTAGTGGCTATAATGCCTTCGTGGATACAAAGACTGAGGATCAGGACAGGTTGGATGGAGCATCCAACTTTGTCATATGGAAGGCTAGGATCCTGTCTGTTCTAGATAGACATCACATCAAGGACTTCGCCTAGAGAACCGTGGCTATCCCAGTCAACCTAGATGATAACGAAAGGTATGAGGATGCAATGGCCAAGGCAAAGTGCATAATCCTTTATGGGGTCAAGTATCATGTAGTTCAACATATTGCCGAGAAGAATACTGCAAAGAAGATGTGGGATACCTTGAAAATATTATATCAAGGCACTTCCGTGCAGAGGAAGATGCTACTAGAGAATCAGCTACAGTCATATCAGATGTAGAAGGGGGAGAAGATAGATCTATTCCTCAGTAGGTTGCAGGAGATTCAGGACCAACTTACTTCCATAGGGGCCACGCCGGATCAGGAGTTAATGGTGAGGACCACCCTGAATGTAGTCTTTGAGGAGTGGAAGACATTTGTCCAAAGCATTTTGGGCAGAGAGAATCTTCCAAGATGGGAAGAGTTGTGGGCAATTATTTACCAAGAAGATATCATATGGTTGACCAAGGCGGGGAGTACCAGCAAAGGAGGTCGAACCAAGAAAGAGGAGGAAGAGGATGCGACTCTGGAATCTACGGGACAACAAGGGAAGAGGAAGAAGAAGGACATCTCCAAGATAAAGTGCTTCCATTGTGGGGAACTAGGCCATTAAGCAACCCAGTGTCCCAGGAGATGTGGGGAAAGATCCTTGAGGTACCCAAACTCTTGGATCATATCTGGCTATAGGAGCCCCGAGAGACAGTAGCAGGATGACATATGTCAGTAGAAGCAAGATGCGGATGGAGTGATAGAATAGTGATAGAGTGCAGGGATATGTAGCAGCACAGTGAGGGTTGTAGCAGTGTGAGAGGCACATAAGAGGTTACAGTAGTATAGGAATGCATAAAGGTGTTTGCAGCAGTGCGAGAGGCACAAAGTTGTTGCAGCAACGCAGAGGCAGCAAAGGGAGCACAGGATAACAACAGAGAGAGATTCAGCATCAGGAGGGCTTCTAGCCTCACAAGGATGTTAGTAGTTGGGTAGATCAGTTAGTAATGTCTCTGTAACTATGTTGCAGTGCAGCAGTAGCAGTGGTACTGTTATGGGTAGCACGATGTAGCATGATGAGAGAGGGCTGCAATGCAAATTCATTGTTGGGAGAAAGGACCAACAACAACACGGATGGAGAGGGAGCTGCAGTATAGATGTAGTAGTGGCAGTGGTAGAGCCATGGGCAGCAGTACAGGAGGAAGCAATGCAGAGGATGTTGGGCAGCAGGCCAAGCATTAGCACAGGTACCGGTGTTGGATGATCAGAGTGATGTTCAGTGGTGGAGAATTACTAGAGCACATTCTTTGCTAAGAGGGAGTGTTTATTTGGGGTAGCATCAGATGTGATCTAGCCATGAAAATTGGTGGAGAGGATAAAGCACATGAGATATCCATGACCCAAAAATGGTTTGGGGAAATTCCACTTGGTTAGAGAGATATTAAAATAATTAATATTTTTAATGGGTTCCTAAGTCTAAACTTAGGAAAATAAAAATATTAATGGGTATTAATATAGAAATGCGTGAGAAGGTTCTAAATGACATGGATCAAGCCTAATATAATCTTAGTCATTGATTAAAGATTTAATCTCAGCCGTTGAAGACTCAAAAGAAAAAGTATAACAGGAGGCTTGAGGGTCAGTTGGAGACACGCCAAGTTGATTAGTCAGTTTGATTTTCTGGAGCGAGGTTTGCTTAGAGAAATCGAACAAGTGATATGAGTTGTAGCAAGGGGTAGTGAGTGCATAGAGAGAGGCAGAGATAGTGCCGAAGGATCAACACTAAGGAAGAGAAGGCTATGCAAAGCCAGCAGGAGCCATGCAGAGGGCCAGAGGGATTGCACAGAGGCTACCAGGGTCTGCGTGAGTGACGCAGAGGGCTAGAGAGTCAGTGCAAAGCATCAGAAGGTTGACACAGAGGGTTCCAAGCTGATGCAAAGGCCAGGAGGGCTGACGCAGAGCCTCAAAGAGGCATTGGAGAGATTTTCGTGGATAAAACTTGCCGCATATCTGCTTCCGAAGAGAGGTATTACTACCAGATTGATTTCTCTGTCAGGTGAGCCAGTTTGGCACCCAATTGTACTCAAGAAATATGCTTAATAATAAAAACCTTAGAAATGTTGCACCAGTTTTCCCAAGTTGCGTTTTTCTGGGGATGATTGTCCAAAAATAACGGTGTCCCTTGTGTGTTTTTCTATTCTTTCAGTTGATGATCTATAGATGGTTGAGACTGCATTTGTGTTTATTTTCAATATTTGTATGGTTAAATAACTTGTTAAGAAATTAAACAAGTAGGTGAAATAAACTAGATAGTGCAGAAAGAATTTCTAACGGGTTAGACTTAGAAATTCTAACACATCTTTCTCACCTGTGAGCTACTAGTTAATTCAATTCATTTCTTTTCTTTCTAGTTTTCTAACATGGTATTAGAGCTCAGATCTGGTGAGCCTGATTTACCTGCAGAGCCTTATTGGCTACATTAGAGCCCTAGTGGCTACAAAGCCTTCGTGGCTATAAAGACTTCGTGGCTACAGTGCCCCAATGGAAACATAGGAGCCTCAGTGCTCACAATTTTGGAGTCTAGGTGGTCAGGAGTGACATACCATACTCACAGAAGAAATTTATCTTTCTCACGGGTCTCAGCGTACCTCCAGCTGAGCACAAATTGGTCATCATGTTTTTTAGCCTGACAGTAGTGATGATCATCACGGATCTCAAGGTCAAACCCGTGATGATTGACCTCTCCTTAGAGGGATTTTAAATCATCATTGTTTTTCAGTCTAAAAGAGTGATGGCATGTTTTTTATGGTTCTGAGCTTCATATTGGGAATTTTGGTGGCAGATCTGAGTTGTAGACACAAATATCATGGTAGATTCATGGCAGATCGACCAGATCAGAGGAATATCAAGCAGTTTGGTGGCAAATATGTGATCGTTTCAAAGGTTCTAGTATGTTTTGGGATTTTTTTTTTGTAGTTTGTAATTGTTCACTTGTTGAGAATCGACTGTAGATCAAGGGATCAGGATTCTGATCAGTCGAAAATGAACAATTTTACAAAAACTTATCTCAACGAGTCTAATAAACTCGATGCGACCAATTATATCAATTGGAAATTCAAGCTACAAACATTTCTTAAGGGATCGAGCATTTGGTCGATCGTCAGTAGCGATGAGCAGAAGCCAACAATGGCAGTAGGCGGCATGACAACACTAATGCAGGGTTTGGTTAAAAGGGAGAATAAGGCGAAAGTCTTATTGAAGATGTCTGTTAAAGACAATATTATCCCACATATCAGAGATTGTAAATTGTCTAGTGACATATGGACTACACTCAAGAACCTCTACCAGACACACAACACCAATCACATCTTGTCACTCAAAGGCAAGTTGTTTTCCATCAGGATGGAGGAGAATGAATCCGTTTCCAGATTCATTGCACAGGTCAAGGACCAGAAGGACATATTGGGAGACATCGGGGAGAAGGTGTCTAATTCTGATCTTGTCACAATTACATTGAATAGGATGATGAATGAATACCATATGTTCATCACAGGCTTGTATGTAAGGAAGAAAACCCATACATTTGAAGAGCTAACAAGAATCCTAATACAGGAAGAAGAGCGACGAGAAACTTTGAGACCATAGAGTGTCGATCTTGCTTTGATGGCGAAGAAGAAGCCATACAAAGGGAAACAACCACAGGGATAGAAAGGTGGTGGAATTTTTTAGAAGAGACCATTTAGAGGTATGTCTCCAAATAAATCTGACATTAAATGTTTTTACTGTGGGAAAACCATTCATTTAGCTAAGTTTTGGTTTAAGAAACAGGAAGATGAGGCTAGAAAAAATAGAGAAAGCACACAGGGCACTTTGTTGATGAAGGTCACAGTCATGATCTTCGATTATTTGTAGCTGATTATTCTCTTTCAGCTATTGAGGAGGATGACTCTGAAATATGGTTTGTAGATTCAGGCAAATCTTCACATATGACAGGTAATAAACTTTGGTTCAAAATTTTGAAGAAACTGCTTGTGGAACTAACATATATCTAGGTGCTGACAGAGGTTATCAGATCAAGGTGTACAGTGATATTCTGGTTTTGTTACCCGATGGTAATATCAGATATATTAAAAATGTGATGTATGTACCCGGGATCAAGAATAACTTGATCTATGTTTAAATGATGGGAGATCAAGACCTGCAAGTTGAATTCTTCAGATCATATTGTGTCATAAAGGACAACAAGAAGAAACCAATTGCATTAGGAGTGCATCTGGGAGGCATGTATAGGTTGAATGTCAAGAGCATGCCACACCAAGCTCTGGCTTCAACAGGGTTGACAATCGAGAATCTTTGGCAACAAAGATTCGGTCATCTGAACCTACAAGATCTCATGCTTCTACAAAGAAAAGGTATGGTTGATGGATTACCTGCTTTTCAGAATATTCATTTAGATTGTGATGGATGTGCATTAGGGAAAATGCATAGAGAAGAGTTTCCTTTGAATGCTAATAGGAATAAGAGATATTCTAGAGCTTGTGCATACAGATATATTTTGACCTATGCAGACTAGGTCACTAGGTGGTGCATATTATTTTCTACTCTTTACTGATGATTGCACTAGATTCTCTTGGGTATATTTTATTAGAAATAAGAGTCAGACATTTCAATGCTTTAAAGAATTCAAGAATATGGTGGAAAAGAAGACAGGGAAATTCATTAAGATTCTCCACTTTGATCAAGGGGGAGAATACTGGTTGGGAGAGTTCATGAAATTTTGTAGGAGCCATGGGATTATTCAACAATACATAGTATCTCACACTTTGTAGTAGAATGGATTTGTTGAATGAAAGAACAGAACCCTTGTGGAGTGCGCACAAAGTATGCTTCAAGGTAAGGGTTTATCTAATGGTTTTTGGGTTGAATTCATTAACGTTGCAATATACTTGAAAAATAGGAGTCCAACTAAATGTCTCAATTTTAAAACTCCTTTTGAAGCATTTTATGGATATAATCCTGCACTGAATCATTTAAGGGTTTTTGGGTTAAAAGACTTTGCCCATATTCCCAAGGATGACAGGAAGAAGTTAGATCCTAAGGCCACAAAATGCATCTTTGTAGGATACTGCACTGAGTTTAAAACTTATAAATTGTTTAATCCTTTGACTCATAAAGTTTTTGCGAGTCAAGATGTGTTGTTTCATGAGCAGACCGAGGAAGGAAATAAGGAGAATAACCTTGAAAAGTGGTACATTCCATTGTTGATGGAAGAAAGCAGTGCGGACATGCAACAACAACAACAACAATAGAAAGAAGAAGAGGCAAGTGATGTAATCAGTAAGTCGATCCCGCTAAGGTCTGAAGCAGACATATTTGATGTGAGTCCCTTACCAAGGAGATCAAGTAGGCAGACTCAACTACTAGTCAGATTGAAAGACTATGCTTTAATGTCAAATATTTTAGATGTTATAGAGCCCACAAATTATAAAGAAGCTAGTCAATCTCATGAGTGGAGTGCCGCAATGAATGAAGAATTTGAACCTATAATCAGAAATAATACTTGGGAACTAGTTGAATTGCCTGAAAGAAAAATACCCATAGGTTGCAAGTGGCTTTATAAACCTAAATTTAATGCAGATGGGAGTATAGAAAAGTTTATATCTAGATTGGTAGCAAAGGGTTATTCAAAGAAAGAGGGAAATGACTATGAAGAAACCTTTTCTCCTATAGCCAAACTAAATACTATTAGAATGTTAATTGTTGTAGCTACAAAACATCAGTGGAAGCTACACTAGTTAGATGTTAAGTCTACATTTTTAAATGGTGATTTAAAGGAAGAGGTTTATTTAATGCAACCTGAAGGGTTTGTTAAACAAGGGAAGGAGCATTTAGTTTGTAGATTGAAAAAGGCCCTTTATGGTTTAAAACAGGCACCCAGGTCTTGGTACGAGAAGATTGATTCATTTTTCTTACAACATGGTTTTCATAGGAGTAAGAATGACCCAAATCTATATACCATGTATGATGAACAGGGGCAGATAATTTTGATTTCCTTGTATGTGGATGACATGATTATAACAGGTAATGCAGATGCATTAATCAAACAAATCAAATTGCAGATGTCACAAGTTTTTGAGATGAAATACCTCAGAAGTTTACTTTACTTCTGGAAGTGTGGAGAGACTGTGGTCAAACTTTCCTTACTCAAGGGAAGTATGTCAGAGTGCTGCTCAAAAAGATCAGAATGGAACAGTGTAAGACAACATCAATACCTTTGTCGCAGAATCTAAAATCGTGTATAGAAGATGGCTCTAAGGAGGTGGATGCTACTTTTTATAAGCAGCTAGTTGGTAGTTTGATATATTTGAATACAATTAGACCAGACTTAACATACTCTGTTAGTGTGTTGAGCCAGTTTATGTCTAAACCTCTTGAGATTCATTGGGTTGTAGCAAAAAGTGTACTGAGCTATCTTCATGGTACTTATGATTATGGTATTTTGTACATTGATATATCTTATGTTATTTTAGCAAGATTTCCAGACTCTGATTGGGCAGGTAACCTGGATGATTGACAATCTATCACGGGTTATGCATTCAGTATTAGATCCGGGGTTATAACATGGAGCAGTAAAAATAAGATCATTGTGCCTTTATCTTCAATTGAAGCCGAGTACCAAGTAGTATGTGCAGTCACATGTGAAGCTATTTGGTTGAGGAGGCTTCTCCATGATGCAAGAGAAGAGCAAAAAGAAGCGACCATCATCAATTGTGACAACCAGAGTTCCATTAAGTTGGTGAACAATCCAGTGTTTCATAAGAACACGAAACACATAGATACTCAGTTTCACTTTGTTAGAGAAAAAGTTCAGTCAAAAGAATTTTTTAGTGAATATTGTAAAACGTGTGACAATATGGAAACCATAGTCAATATTAGGACCATTGGACATGTCAATCATAGAAAAACAACTTTGACAATTGCCATTACAAAGGCGTTGGCAGAAGAAGGTAAAGCCAAGCTAGTTTCTTTTGATGAGTTGAGAAAGCTACATAGGAGAAAGCTCGAGGAATCTCTACTGAAATGACATGTTGAATATGAGACATAGAAGCGACATTATGCTCATGCAGACAGTCCTAGACATGTAGACTATGTGAAAAACATAATCATTCAAATTCATATGGAGGTTCAATCAGCGATAAGTCAAATCATATTACGATTTATGATGTTTCTTGGAAGGCTGAATTCATAAAACATTAGGTATTTCCTACGGTCACCAAATATGCAGAATAATGAAGATTCTTCAATCATGCATAGCAACATCAATCAATTATCATAGAGATGGTTCTTGTAAGTCATTTGCAGCAAATGGATACAATGATAGGCTTGACACCATGGAAACCATAGTCAATATTAGGACCATTGGACATGTCAATCACGGAAAAACAACTTTGACAATTGCAATTACAAAGGTGTTGGCAAAAAAAGGTAAATGCAACCTAGTTTCTTTTGATGAGTTGACAAAGCTACATAGGAGAAAGCTCGAGGAATCTCTACTGTAATGACACATGTTGAATATGAGACATAGAAGCGAAATATGCTCATGTAGATAGTCCTAGACATATAGACTATGTGAAAAACATTATCATGGGAGCAGTTTAGCATTCTTGGTGTATCTGCCAAAAGAGCATAACTTGCTTGCCCACCAAGGTTTGCTTTTTAGTGGTATAGCTTAGATTGCCTATCTTTTCCAAAATAACATCTACTTTCATAAATCCCATTTATGGATTGTTGCGAATGGGCATGTTACCTTTAGTTGGGGCTCAGTTTCGACTATAAAAGGAAATAATAAGTTCCAATGTACCATCTCTAGTTTGCTTTCTTAATAAGGTTGATGTAGCGGAAGATGAAAGTTATTGGAGCTTGTTTATGAGGTTGAGCAGTGCCCGTACTCATAATATTTTTAAAATATATAAAAATGTAGACTCGGGGATCGTCAAACTTCATAATATAAGTTCTTATGCAATTCTTATTAATGGTCAAACTTTGGAAAAAAAGGAACACATGTTTGATGAAAGTAGAAATGAAATTGTTCTTGACTCTTAAAGATATGGATATCCAATTTATCATGTCCATTTCATACAGGGAGAGCGGCAAAGTGAATGTAATGAAAATGTATCTTCACTTGTGCACAACTTGAAATTTTCACACAGGTATAGAAGATCGAAAATAAAAGGAACCCTGAATGTCGATATGATGCTTTTTCCATTGTTTGAAAATATTCTCTAAGAAATGTCATTAAGGATATCGCCTCTCAAAAATCTAACTTCAGTTAAAGTAGCGTAAATCTAACTTCAGTTAAAGTAGTGTAAGTAATGACGAGAGTTCAAATGAAGAGACCTTCAGTTCAAGTAGTGTAAGTAATCACGAGGGTTCAAATGAAGAGATAGAACCTCAATGTCTATAGTGTCAAGGTTCAGGTGGTCATTTTCATTGTGATGAGAATACGACTCATTTGCAGCGCCAATCGTTTTGGAGGTTGATTCCATTAAGAACTGATATAGATGTTCCTCAAAATTGTAGAAGGATACTATGCAATGCATATTGGAATTCACATCCCAACTCTTTTTATGTTCCTTGCGTTAATGTTGCATTACTACCAATGTTAGAATGCTCCTTCCTGAGCAAACTCATGTGGGCAACCATGTTGAACAAGTTAGGACAAAGAAACATATACGTGGGCGAGGAAAGATAGTGCATTAGATTGTTCAAGAATGGATTATAAAACTTGATACTGGGGAATTGAACGCTCTTCAAGAGATGGTAGTTGTAATGGCTTTAGATATTGTTTGCTGGATGCAAAATCTGTTTCCAATTAGTGACGACTTTCTCTCCTAATTCTGAATAGGTTGTATCGGGTAACAACATTGTTTTCATAATACGAGACACTTGGAGTTTACAAAAAGGTTATGTCTATGATAAACTGATCAGCCAAATATGTCAACAGCTCCAATGCAACTAATTACTTCTACGACACATCTTTGCATGCTTGTTCACAGAATGTGGCTGCTCATTTCCTGCATTGGTTTTGGCTTTCAATTCCAAAAAGTGAGCTGCCATCAGATATGGCTAGAAGAGAGGATTGTTGGTGGGGACATCATCCAACTTGAAGGGCTCATGGATAAACAAATATGACAGGCATTCAATAGTTGTTTTAACTAGTGGATTCATGGATAAACAAATATGACAGGCATTCAATAGTTGTTTTAACTAGTTCCACTCCATTAAAGGAAGCTTGCTTAATACCGAAGGGATTGGAGATGGGAGATATTGCATGGGTAGTAAGAACCCATAATTTGTTTTCAGAAACAGTGTATTAAATGCATGGTTAAAGTAGTGTTGTAGATAGATAAATCAAAAGGAAGGAGTGTCGTAAACAAAATCAATCAACAAATTAAAGGAGCAGAAGCTTGACGTTGAATATATACTTACATTTGTTTCATCTTTTATGAACCTTATATGTGGTATGATGAATTTTAAAGACAAAGGTGAGATTTATGTGTGCAGACTCTGACTGGCCATCAATTAATGCTCATGCTATCAAATAGAAATCATGGAGTAGAAGAAGTATATTGCAGTGTAGCAAGGAACTTAGTGTCGTCACAAAGAACTCAATATTGTCACGAAGAACAACTCCTCTAAGTGTCGTTGTAAGGAACTCAGCATTGTCAAAAAGAGTCAATCTTCTCAGCATTGTCGCAAGGAGTTGATCCTCTCAGCATTGTCACAGGGAACTGAGTGATGATGCGCCACAACGCAAGGAACTAAGTCATGATGCACAACATCGCAAGGAATTGAGCAATGAAACGAAACATCACAAGATCACCGATCATAGGGTGATGAATAGCCACATCACGCAGAGCAGCAGTTCCATAGGTGTTGGTGTGAGGATATGACAGACGTGGGTTTGGTGCGCAGTTCGAACATAAAACCCACTTAACACAGGCTCTTTCTTCATCACTTACAAAGTGGATGAAGTCTTATCAGAGGTGCTATGAGGTTTTGGAGAATGTAATTAAGTTTCTTCTTCATAATTGTATCAAAATGAATTTCATTTCAGGTAAATATATATATATTAAGCATGAGTTTTATGTTTAAAGAAATTATTATTTTATTAGTTAAGTAGGTTTTTTTATGCTTTTAGAATTTGATGAAGTCAAAGAGTCAAAGTTTTATTTAGACATACGGTAAAAAAAAAAAAAAAAATCAATTTGTAAATTAGGTTAAAACAACCTCTAGATGCCAAGTTGACTTACTTGTCAAGTAGACCCTACCCCAATGGACATGTCTATTTGCACCAGTATGGACAAGTATGAATAAAGTGAATTTAGAGCTCATTTGAAGACACACACTTCACATGTTTGTTTCTGAATTTTAGTAGAAAGACATAGAAAATACCAGGATGGTTAAAGCCTGAAATTGAAAAAGCTTTTGTCTTGAAATCTGATTTGTGAAAGTTCTGCCGTATTGAAGATTTGTTGGTGGTCTCTTGAGGATGGATTTGTTGTGCTGAAGGAAAGTTTGACTTGGCATCTATAGGGTTGGTTATGGGTTTTGGATATCTCATTTGATCTGGTTAGATTTTTTTTTTGAGTTTTTTTCTCTTGGAGAGGTTTTGCCCTAGGTTGAAGCTTATATTTTGTGTTTTTGAAATATTCATATTTTTACATTAAAAAAGAAACAAAAAATGCTGCCAACAAATACACAAGTAATTATAAAGAAAAGAGAAATTACATTAATCTTGTAGCCACCCTATTTCTCCAACATGGTATGAGAGCTAAGGTTTGAAGGAGGAGACAACAGATCACTATCTATTGGCTTATGGATCAAAATTTGATCCTACATTGGCTATCACATCTACCGTGCATAAGTTCGTTCATTCTCTGGGACAAGGCTTGCACATATTACTCTGTATCTTCGGTGGTTCATTTTTTCCGCAGCTTGTTCCTTGGCTTGCATATGGATCTCGTTCTATGATGTATCAGTGTGGCACCGCATCGATGTGGCATCATGAAATGGCAATGCCATATGTTGTATCATATTGGAACTATAACAACAACTTGTTTATGGTTATATTTGTGAATTGCTTGTATGCTACAATGACTTTCTTCTATGGATCGAATTTAATTTTAATGGCTCAATTCCTGACGACTTGCATTAAGAGATCTGTGGTTCGTATCTAACTTACAAGAGCTTGCATTCGTTACACTGACGTGCTTTTTCACTCAATGGCTCGATCTCTTTACACCGTGGCTCACAACTCTGCCATAAAGAACTGTAATGTTCTTTATGGCTCGCTTTCAATATGAGACTATGGTTCATTATCTTAGTGAACACTTGCAATGTCTTCCTCGCTCACATTACAGTGACTCATTACTAGAATCATTATTACGCATGATTCTAGTAACTTTAAGTTTACAGTGGTCACATTACATAGTGACTTGGATCTGGTTCATTCTATAGGCCTCACGATACACAGTGACATTGTAATTCCGGTAACTCTTGGCTTGTAGCAGTATAGTGACATCACAATCATGTGTGACTTGTTTTTGACTGCAGTAGCTCGGGGCAACAATCAAAATCCAAGTCAAAGCCCAAGCCAAAATCAAGCACAAGGTCAGAGGTATGATAAATCTCAAGTTCAATGACATTATTGTAAGAATTATGGCCATTATGCAAATAAATGTAGAAAGAAGCAATATGACATAAGTAAAAAATCAAGTATAAATTTCACAAAGGAAAATCAGAACCATGATAGCATGTTTTTAGCTTGTAATGTAGCACAATAAAAACAAAGTGATGTATGTTTGTAGATTCACGGCACAACAATCACATGTTAGGGAACATAGAAATGTTTTCCAATTTAGATGAAAGTGTGAAATCTGAAAAGACATTAAGGACTGATAGCAAAGTCTTTGTTATGGGCAAAGGAAGAGTCAATATTCTAAAAAAGGGGGAGAAGAAATTCATTTTTGAAGTTTATTTTGCCCCCAGTTTGAAGCATAACCTCATAAAAATTGGACAACTCATGCAAAAGGGCTACAATGTTTTTTTCAAAAATGATGAGTGCACAATTTTGGATAAGTCTCCAAGCAGGCCGCTAATTGCAAAAGTTCAGACGAAAAGAAATAGAATGTTTCCCCTAAAGATAAAATCAGATTTGAAGGAAAAAGGTGCACAAACACAACTATCAATGAACTTGCAAGAGGATGGAATAAAAGTTGCAGTTGTCACACAAGTAAACTTTCAAGCAGAGGTCAAAGATGAAAACTAGTTATGGCATTTGAGATTTGGTCATCTCAACTTTAGAGGTTTGAATTTGTTGTATAGGAAAGGCATGGTGAAGGGATTGTCACTCATAGAAAAACCGGGCAACCTATGTAAAGGATGCATCTTGGGCAAACAACATAGAGAGACATTTCCAGTAGGAAAGTCAATAAGGGAAAAAGCACCTTTAGAGATTGTCCATTCAGATTTATGTGGACCAACGCAAACACCATCAATTGGTGGCGGCTACTATTTATTGACCTTCATAGATGACTATACAAGGAAGACATGGGTCTACTTCCTAAAACAGAAAAGTGAAGTGTTTGAGCGCTTCTGCCAATACAAAGCTCTTGTTGAGAAGCAATGTGGACACTACATGAAAGTCTTGAGGACTGACAAAGGTGGAAAATACAGCTCAAATGTATTTCTTCTCTTTTGCAAGGAGCATGGAGTTCACAAGAAATTTACAAAAAGGTATACACTTCAGCAAAATGGTGTAGCGGAAAGGAATAATATAACTATTATGGAAATGTCAAGGAGTATGTTGAAGGCAAAGCATTTTCCAAATGATTATTGGGCTAAAGTTGTCACTTGTGCAACATATATCATTAATAGGTGTCCAAACAAAAGTGTCAAGAACATGGTTCCTAAAGAGGCATGGAGTGGAAGAAAGCATAGTGTCGCTCACATGAGAGTGTTGGATGTGTAGTGTATGCACGTCCCAGATGAATTGAAGAAGAAGTTGGACAACGAGGGGGAGAAATGCATATTTGTTGGATATAGTGATGAATCCAAGGCATACAAGCTCTATAATACATCAACCAATAAGGTCATAATTAACAATGATATGCAGTTCATAGAAGAGGAAGCATTGGATGGAAGTTCAGAGAAGACAACCAATGTGAAAACATGTATACCACATGAAGACAAAGAGGAATTGGCAACATCAAGTAATTCCTCAATAGTGACTCCCTCTACTCTTATGCAAGCACAACAAAGCAATCAACAAGTAACACCATCAATAAATAATAGGACAACGTCGTGTATTCAAGCAAGTGTTTCTCTAAGCATGCCGCAAAGCGCAACATCAAGTGACATGTCAACCCATCTTCCACAAGCATAAGAAGACCAAAATTCAGAAATTTAAATGAAATTTATGAGCAAGATGAAGTTGATAGTAGTGCTGGTCTGAATTCCTTATTTGCATTATTTTTGTCATGTAGAAGACCCAATCCATTTTTAGGATGCAGTGAAAGAAGAAAAATGGGTTGCAACATTCAAGGAAGAAATAGAAGCAATAGAAAAGAATGACACCTGGGAGTTAGTGGACCTTCTACAGGAAAATATGTTATTGGAGTCAAGTGGGTCTATAATACCAAGAGAAATGTTGAGAGGAAGATTGAAAGGCATAAAGAAAGGGTAGTTGTCAAAGGATACAAGAAGCAACATGGAAGAGATTATGCGGAGACATTTGTGCCAGTCGTGAGGATGGAGATAATGTGTATAGTGGTGTCGATTTCTGCGTAACATAAATGGAAAATGTATCAAATGGATGTAAAATCAACGTTCTTGAATGGAGCACTGAAAGAGGAAGTATATGTTGTGCAACCACCTAGTTATGAGGTAGAAGGCCAAGAAGACAAGTTATATAGGTTGAGGAAATCTCTTTATGGGCTGAAGCAAGCATCGGTGCATGGTATAGTAGGATAGATGCTTACTTGTTGGACAATGGCTTAGACAAATGTGATGGTGAGCCTACTCTCTAAATCAAAGAGAGTGATGGTAAGATTTTTATTGTTGTTTTATATGTAGATGATTTGATTTTTACAGACAATGATGATTTCCTCATCTCTGATTTCAAAGAAGTCATGAAAAGTGAATTTGAAATGACCGATTTGGGGTTATTAAGATATTTTTTGGGCATAAAAGTGAAGCAAATAGAAAATAACATTTTTGTTTCTCAAGCAAAGTATGTAGAAGACATTTTGGAGAGGTTTAATATGCAGAACAAAAAACCTACACCAACTCTAACCGTCATGGGATTGAATTTGAGCAAAGAAGATTGCAGCAACAATGTCAATCTGACATTATACAAAAGTATGGTGGGAAACTTGATGTATTTGACCGCCACTAGGCCTGATATAACGTATGAAATAAGCCTGGTGTCAAGGTTCATGGAGACACCCAAGGAGACACATTAGCAACCAACCAAAAGGATTCTAAGGTACGTCAATGGGACAAAGGAGTATGGTATTCTGTATATCGAAACAAATGATTTTAGGTTGGTTAGTTACACTGACAATGTCTGGGTAGGAAGTGTCGATGATAGAAAGAGCACGTCAGAATATGTTTTTCATTTGGGTTCTGGAGCCATTTCATGGGCCTCCAAGAAGCAACCAATAGTGTCATTGTCAACAACAAAAGCAGAATATGTCACCGCAACAACAAAAACTTGTCAATCAGTTTGGATGAGAAGAATGTTGAGGGATATATGCCACGACCAAGAGGGAACAAAACCTATTTTTTGCGAAAACACTTCCACAATTGCACTATCAAAGAACTCTATTTTTCACAAGAGGACCAAGCACATTGATGCTAAAGGTTCATGGAGACACCCAAGGAGACACATTGGCAAGCAACCAAAAGGATTCTAAGGTATTTCAATGGGACAAAGGAGTATGGTATTTTTTATACGGCAACAAATGATTTTAGGATGGTTGGTTACACTGACAATGACTAGGCAGGAAGTGTCGATGATAGAAGGAGCACGTTAGGATATGTTTTTCATTTGGGTTCTAGAGCCATTGCATGGGCCTCTAAGAAGCAACCAATAGTGTCATTGTCAACAACAAAAGCGGAATATTTCGCCACAACAGAAGCAACTTGTCAAGCAGTTTGGATGAGAAGAATGTTGAGAGATATATGCCACGACCAAGAGGGAACAACAACTATTTTCTGCAACAACACTTCCACAATTTCACTATCAAAGAACTCTATCTTTCACAAGAGGACCAAGCACATTAACAATGGTGAAAATGTGTTGCAACACTGCAAGTCAGAGGAACAGTTTGCTGATAGTTTCACAAAGCCATTGGCACATGAAAATTTTGTTTATCTAAGAGTTTGTTTGGGAATTGCCAATGACAACAGTTGTGATTAAGGGGGAGTGTTGGAAAATTAATCCCAACCATCGTGTTAAACACACTGACAATGAACATACTTTCCGAGTTGATTTTTGTAGGTTGTTGATTTAAGAAGGAATTTGTATTTAATAATTGGTTGGTAAATATATATGGTCAGACATTTACTGCCCAACTCTTACTTGCAGTCCACAACCTCTCCAAGTTCAGAAAATCACTTATCTTGTACAATCGCCCATCCTATGTATTAATGTTTTGTTCAGTCATGCATTAATGTGTCACAAATGTATGTTTTGATAAATATGAATGTAAAATTATTTTTCATAGTATAGATAGATTCGAGAGGGTGTAATTCTAAGAGGTAGAGAGGAGAAAATCATGGAGAAAATATTGGTGGGTGTGTGAAAACAACAATTGTTGGGTTTTATTGTCTGTTACTCCACAACCCTGCTGAATTGTAAATCGTCATAAGATATTTTATTTTACCTAGTGAGGAGCCACAACCTCCATGTGAATGTATTTCATGCATTAAGAATTACAAGCCAAAGTTTTTATTATGTTGCTCCATTTTACTTTGTGTTGTCGTGAGTTTAATCTCTGTGTTTTTAAGCCTCTGTCCAGCTATGATTTGTTCGCCACAACTGAATATTTTATCTCCACAACTGGTTTGTTGAGGGAAACTCCTCTCCTCTGTCCCCTGTACTATCTTTCACAAAGGAATTTACAAAATATCTAAGCTAGAAGGATGATGAACTAAGGCACTAGTGTTGAAAGATATGCATTTGCTAAAGGATTATTGGTCCTCACAAAGAAGAGATAAAGGTAAAAGTTATTAAGGTATGTTTTTTGAATGCATCCCATGATATATGTCAAGTTTTCTATCTCATGATGGTCATTTGAAGAACTAAGGGTCTACATAAATATTAAAGACAGTGACATGAAAGAATACTAAGTCTTGTAATATAATGATATCGTTAGGGTTTTACAGCATGGTATTGATGTATGGATGACAAGTCTTGATAACTTTGAAGTTGATAGGGATTGTATAGAACTTGTGTGAAAAATCTTGAAGACCTTAAAAATTAGGATTTTTCAACTAACTATTGTGTGTGGTTGTAGAAAATTACAATTTGTAAGTGATAGGTCTTGGCATCTAGGGTTTGAAAACCCTAGAAAAGTGTGGAATAAAAGGAGAAACCCTACAGATGGAAACCTTGACTAATTGTTCCAAAAGTGAAAGGAAAAATAACCTAGTTCTTAAGCATGGCAGGTAGTACATCATGCTGATATGAAGACCGAGTATGATGAAAACTGGTCCAAGTATTTAGTTGAATATGAAGATTAGATCCTAAGATCTAGAAATGAAATGCATTAAGGTTTTGAAGCATACTTCTAGAAGTTTTTCATGGTAGACCCCCATGACTGAAAATAATCTAGGGTTTGCAAGTTTTTTTTTATAGCTTTTGGTATCTAGGGTTTTCATACCCTAGATGAAACTTGAATTGGAAAACCCTAGTAAAGGAAATCCTAACTAATTGTCCCCCTTTTGGAATCCCTAGCTATAGAGAAACGGTATCTAGGGTTTGCAAGGATAAATAATTTAGGGTATGTATTAAACCCTATAAAAAGTTGGATTAAGATAAAGCCTAGGGATCTAAAACCTAGGACTGGGTGTTTTCCTTAAAAGGTAAAAACCCTAATAAGAGTTAGGTCAAGAAGTTTCTAGGGTATATATCTAGAAAACTAGAAATACACTTTTGAGAAATCATAGAAACCTTAGATTGAACGGATTGACATTATGCTCTTACCTTTGTATATATTACTTGGTTGTACTTGCTTGTGAGAATTACAAGCAAATAATGAAGATTGACAAATTATCAAAGCAATATGAGAAGGATGGACAAGAAAGATTCATGCTTGATGATGACTCCTTAATAATGATGAGCATGATGGAAAGAGGGAGTTGAAAGGACCCTAATGATATTGAATCTTCCATCTAATGAGTTCATTCTAGGAACACATTGATGATTGAAAGGTGAAGAAAAACATTGTAGAAATATAAATATAGAAGACACAAAAGAATGTTGACTTAAGAGGGAGAAAGTAGAAAAAATTGACATGACACTCTGACTAGATGATGTTATAATTCAGAAAATATGATATTGATGATCTGCTTGGATATGAATTGGCTCCCTACTAGGAAATAATTCAAAAGCATGTGAATAAGTTGGAAAGAATGTTTACTTGATGATGTTGTACCTACAACTTTGTAGTTGTTCATGAGAAAAAAATTGATATTGGAAAGTTGATATGAATCTTTGAAGAGTATGAGGTAGAACTCTTTAGAAGACATGTTCTAGTAGTCGTGAGAAAGTTTTGGCTCCTTGAAGAAAACTGATGAACTTGTTGATTGATGATTGACTAAGATATAAAAATATCAAAGTTTGATATGTTATGGTGCTATGAGGATTCGTAAAGTCCTATCATGAAGTAAGAGTGTGAAATATTTTGGCTTCATAAAATGATTGAAAGATCAAAGCCTAGGCATGATGTAACGTGTTGCTGTCTAGGCAATCCTCCCTGCGGACAGAGATGATCCCTCTACCCCAATGAGTGGGACTAGCAACCTACGTGACAATCAACTAGACATTTTCCTAAGTTACAATCAAAATAGGAGAAGAAGAAGATGAACTACCTCGTTCTGATGCTACAATGTCCTCCATTGTTGAAGACTTCAAATCACTTACGTCACAGGCTCGGTCTTACTACTCACAATGTTTGAATGCCTGCACAAGAGATCAAGACACAAAAAAGCATACAAGTAAAAATAGCATAATTGAAAGTAACCTACTTAACAAATCAAGGAGCATTAAGACAAATGATGCATTAACATACACATTTATGGAAAATGAACCAACAGTTGTATATATTAATAAAATAAAGGAGGAATCATACAACCAAGCCTTGATGTCAATAAGCTCTCCTTGAGTGAATGTCTAAGTCCAAGCTCAAGCCCTCCAAACACTCCTTCTCCAAGCCAAATGAGTATCATGTAGGCACAATCTCAACATAAGGGTGCAAATAGACAAAGACCAACCATTTGGAAATGAGAGAGGATGAATATATATGCAGGGAAAGGGAGTTAGGATCTCTCCAAAAGATCAGAGAAGGCACTCATCTCAAGGAGGTATCTCAGAGGGATAATACCAAAGGGCCAGTTGAGAGAACTCAACCTCATCCACGCCGAACAACCTCTAGCTTGTCATTTTGGAAGCCTCTAGATCATGAAGCTTCTTGTCCTCTTTGGGAAAATTTCCTTTTAGGGATCATCGTTGGTATCCAAGCCAAAAGAGCGTTGGCATCGCAGGGCTAGTATAATGGAATTAGTGACCATCACGTTTTTCATTGTAAGGGGGATGATGATCCTCAAATTAGGGTTTTGGACCCCTTTTCTTCAAGGGAAGCTCAAGGCATTTTCCATCAGTGTTTTAGGGAGGATCTGAGCTACATATTTGGATGAGTACATTGCATGATGGTCATGTTTCAGGCAATTTGAGGTATGCCACAAGGAAGTGCGGGAGGTGTGACAAAATACTATGTAACAGATGCCCCCTAAAGCATCAAGGTAGAACAAGGAGTGATGACTGAGATGCTTTATGAGCTTTTGCAAGGATGAGAACAAACACTATCAGGAGACCTACAAATCAAGGACACATATACATATACATATCTGATATCAAAACTTGAATCCATTGTATGGATGTAACCATCTAGATAGTAAGGACTATGAAAAATATCCACGACATGGGCGTAGCCATCCGAATGAGAAGGATCATCTATAAATCTAAGATCCAAGGTATGGACGTAGCCACTCGATATAGAAGGATCATCATAAATGTAAATTCCCACGGTATGGTCACAACCATCCGTATAGAAGAAACATGTGTAAAATCATGAATAATACATGACTCCACACAGCTTGAGCCATATCAGACAAAGCTCAAGATCTTGCACTCCATCCTGACCCGATCAAAGTACGAATGCTAACATGTGAATGAATGTGTCGAAGTTGAACATGCTAGAAAACCACCTGATTACCGGCCAATGATGTGGACCGTTAACAGGCATGAGAGAAACCACCAATAATGACAATGACTCTCAACGCACGATAATACCATCCGTGAATGTGAAAATGAATATGATATCAAACACTCGTGAAATCATCTGATCGAAGGCCAATGATGAAAACCTATCATCGGATGCGAAGAACTTGCCATTAAGGCATGCAAGCTCTAAGGTACTGAAAGGGAGTCTCTAAGTCATCTTCTTGGATAATGAGCTAAAGTCGATAGTAAGTGACCCATCGAAGGAGGGCCATGATGAGTCCCCCATCATTGACATGAAACGAGGAATAAAGTGGAATGAAATGAATAGGATCCAATACTGTAGAAAAGGGTCAGACAATGTATAGGTAATAGACTGTAGATAGGACTTCTCTTGAACATTGGCGACACGACTCCAGAGTGTGGCAATATTTGACTCAACATAAGAACAATGATCATGATGATGAAATGGAATAGTCATGATGAAGAAATGGATCACCCAAACCTGGGAGGACAAGTGACTAAGTGAGGATATCCCAAACCCAACACAAGAAGTAGAAGAGTGTCATGTTCAAGAGCGGCATACTGCTTATACAAAGGATGTTTCACTTTCATTTTTCCCCACAATTTCTAGTGAGTACCCAAATTATTTTTTATCACAACCCTGAAGGGGATAACATATTATTGTCATATAAGTTCATTCTTCGAATCAATCCACCCTAGTAAGTTTTACGAGTCCTAGGAAGGAGAAAATCGGTCTCATCATGGTGACAAGTCTTTCATCATAAAAATTTTAATGAGCCTAATGGAAGAATAACTTGGTATCTTTTTCATATTTAGAGAGTTTGAAAAAGAGACAAAAAAAACTCCATCATGTCCCTTTTCGTAATTTGTCCCTTGAACCCAAAAAGGTAGAAAACAATATTCGAGAGAACCTCTTGACCATGTCGACCAAGGTGTACCTTTTTCGTAAATAGTCAATCTCAGCCCAAAAAAGGGGTAAACGTATACTAAGATAACATCAATTCATTTAATTTAATGAGTTCGAAAAGATAAGTACTCGACGATCTTTTCATGTTTCGAGAGTCAGAAAAGAGCTTAAAGATGACTCCAGGGGGGTTCCTTTTTCGTTTATTTTTAACGAGTCTGAAAAAGAGATAAAATAAAACTCATTGAATTAATCAAGAATGATCACTGTATCCACCAAAAAGTACCTGTAACTGCACAAAGATAACCACACATCACTAATATCGAGGAAAATAATAAAATATTGGCAAAAATGAGTTTAAAACTTATAAATAGACTAAAAGTAAAAATATTTTTACCATTTCACTTGGAGTAAATTTGAGAGTGCATTTTTACCCCATTTTCTTCGATTTTTCAGGCGAGCAGTGTGGGAGATCCAAGGCATCATTTCACGAACCGTCAACTACAGGTAAGAGCTCTACCTTTTCTCTTGCATTTCATTGTGTTTTCATGCTTTTTATCAAATTTTTGCTTTTCAGAGGGAAGGATTAATTTTTTTTTATAATGGGGGCGATCATCACGGGTTTACTCATCGGACTCGCAATGGTCGCCCCTGAGCCAAAAGGCCCTCACGATGACATCATGGGTTTAATAAAAATAGACGCGATGGTTGTGAGGCGGAAATTTAAAAGAAAATATTCCTCTTAAAGCTAAAATTTTGAGTTTTTATCCATGGAAAAGCATTTAATTAATGTTTAATGGTTGTTTTGCAGGAGATTTCGACAACATGGTCATCAAATGGAAGGAAAGAGGCCATGAGGTAGAAGATCACCAAGCTTCCCAAGATCTAGAATGCGTGAATTCTTTGAGGAACTGTGGCCTACTTAAATTCTTCTGAACCACATGATTCAAAGCCCAAAACGAGCTGCTGCAATACCTGATCAGTTTATGGGATATTGATGAGTAAATATTCATGTTGGACACAGATTGTCATTGATGTCAATATGGAAATATTCAAGGAGTAGACAGAGCCAAGATGAGCACACAGAGTTATCGGAGCCAAGAGGAGGAGATAGAGCCACCATAGGAGCAAACAGCGCAAAGAGCAGACATAGCCAATGGAGGCATGCAAATAAGTCATCGGAGAGCTTATATGCTTGCAGGTAACAGCTATAAACAACCTTCGGATGCATAAAGAAATTAAGGAGCGTGGTCTTTATGGCGGGTAGACGAACTAAATGGAGGAGCAAGGCTGACCATTGGATTGCGCAGATGGACGGTAGATATAGCACGACAAGGGCAATCGGGAAGGTGAGGTGGAAGATGATCGCAGGCCGTTGGATCTCGGATGGGTAGATCCAATGGTCGTGGGGTGCGGAAGATTCATAAGGTTTATCGGGCGGGAAGAGCAGGCTTAAGCGGTAAGCAGTAATGCTCGCACCGCCCTTGGGAGTCAAGTGGTATTCGTACACGGGCTCACGATTCCATTAGAACTGTGACGTGTGGCAGTATGGAATAGTTGAAAACTGCTTTATCGCGAGTTAACGCGCGGGCAGTTCGCGGGATCAGGAGGATCGAATGTCGTCGGATCACCTGATGAATGATTGGATGGTAGGTTTAACTTCATGTGTTTTTTGGCTGATGTGATAGGAGAACGACGGAGAAGTATATATATATATATATATATATATATATATATATATATATATATATATATATATATATATATATATATATATATATATATATATATATATATATATATATATGATATATATATGTATATCGGCGGCGACAGCGCTAATCGGCGGTTCGGCTATGTGTCACCACCGAAACCTCTAATTGCGATGACGCATGTGGACCCGATGCGGCATTGTGTTATCGTTGAATGTTATATCGCATCTGCCCATCGAAACAATACACAAAGGAATTACACTCTCCCGAACATCGATTGCGATGTAAGTCACGGACCCGATGGTCCGATTGCAACACAGTCCAATGTAATATCGCTTCCACTGTGTCGCTAGTCTCGAAGGGATGTTAAATTTGTCGATTGCGATGGAGCTGTGGACCTAATACAAGAATAGAAGTGGGTAAACTAAATTTGAAATCTGCCATTAGTGTTTCTCGCCTGTTTTTTCATATATTTTCATGTGTAACCATGTTTTCTTGCAGGGTAGTTTTAAGCCGAAAGGCTTACGATGGTTGTGTCTGATGGTTTTAGAAGGCTGAACATCGAGTAAATGGGGTGATTCATGGCGATATTTATTGTGATTGAACGTGGCAATCCATTAAATGAAGCAAAGCTTTGTGTATGCCCACAATCATTGTTAAAGGAGAGTTGTTACAGTCATAACCAGTAAGATGTGTTCTACGTGGAGTTTTGGACCTTTCAAATGAATCTACGTGTCCTCAGAAATTCAGTGAACTTGCACAGCGCAGAGGAAGCTGAAGCAAGCGAGGAGTAAGCCAAAGAGCTAGCGAGTAAGCGGAAACGAATGGACAAAGGCATGAGAATGTATAAAATAGTAAAATCATAGAACTGTTGGTGCTGTTGTGATGGTAAAGAACCAGAGGTAGCAGAAGCAGCAGAGGCAAAAGCGGTAGCAGAAGCAGCGGAGGATGTAGAAGTAGCAGAGGCAGGAGAATAGGAGTGAGAGAACCTCAGTTGAATAGAGTGTAGCAACATACCAGTTTATACCAAGGTTGGGTTGGAGCCCAAGAGGTTGGAGCCTCAGAACTGAACAAGACTAAAGTCATTAGGGGTAGGTGCTCCTAAGTGCAGAACCACTGCAAAAAAGAGTTGGTGCTCTGGAGGTTGGAGCCTCACTAAAGTCCAAGTTGGAGCTTGGAAACTATTCACAGTCAGATATCTACTTATATTGTATTTATTTCATTGCACTGTCTTGAGTTTTTAATAAAAGCATTTATTCTAGCTGTTGATTTCTGTGTTTTGTGTATACATATACATATCTATATATGCTTTTGGCAATCACTAGAACAATTAAAAAAAAAAAGTAAGAAATACTGATTCACCCCCCCTCTCAGTATTTCCAACAATTGGTATCAGAGTCGGCTTCTTCATACTAGCCTAACAGCTTGAAGAAGGATCCGTAGCCATGATGAGAAATCACAAAGCATCAAGAAGACCTCCTTTGTTCGATGGCACTAACTTTGGCTTCTGGAAGAAAAGAATGACCTACTACTTAATGTCCCTTGGACCTGAAGTTTGGCATTTTTTTCAAAATGAATACCAAACAACTTCCACTCTTCCAACAGACCCAGATGAGAGGAAAGCCTACATCACAAATGCAAAGGCCATGAACTCCATCACTAGTGGAATCACTGATTCTGAGTTTACAAAAATCATGCACTGTACCTCTGCCAAAGAAATGTGGGAGAAGCTAGTTGGCTTGTATGATGGAGACTCAAAAGTCAAAAAGGCAAAGCTTCAAACTCACAGAAGACAATTTGAAAGTTTGAGGATGGAAGATGAAGAAGATATTGCAGCATACCTCCTCCGAGTAGTTGAAGTGGTAAATTCCCTGAAAGGATTGGATGAAAAAGTTGAAGAAAGTACCATTGTTCAAAAGGTATTAAGGTCTCTTCCAGACAGATTTGACTCCAAAATAAGCGCTATAGAAGAAGCAAAGGATCTAGATACCCTCAAAATGGATGAACTCCATGGAATTCTCACTGCCTATGAAATGAGGAAAGGTGGCCCAAGCTCCAAAGATGCAACATTCAAGGCCTCAAAGTCAAAGAAGGGGAATGAAAGGAATGACTGTAGTGATGAGTTAGATGTGGAATCCGAATTGGCTCAATTTGTATGAAAGCTAAAGAAAGGATCTAAGCTTAAAGGCAAGTATCCTCTTCTTTGTTTTAAATGTGGTAAAATAGGTCATTGTGCAACAAAATGTCCTCATAAACATGACAGTGATGATGAAGGAAATTCTAAAAGAATGGCACACAAAAAGAAAGGGTTCAATAAGAAAAACTTCTTCTCCAAGCAAGATGAGTCTGATGAGGATGAGTTTATGGTCATCAAAAAGAAATCAGATGAGGAAAGTGATCATGATGAAAGCCAAGAAACATTATTCATGGCACTCGCAGATGATGATGACTCAGGGCTGGAAGGAAATGTAGATGAACTGTTAATTAGCACCATTGAAGAAAATGAAAAACTACGGAACAAACTCATTTCTCTCAAAGTGGAAAACGAGGAAATAATAAGGAGAGAAGATTTCTTGGAAGCAAAGCTTAAAGAAAAAGAAGAGACTTGTGAAGAATGTGAGGCCGAAATAGCATCTCTGAGAAAGGAGTTGGAGCAAATTAAAAAGGGCTGTAAAAGCTCTCAAATACTTGAGACTATTCTGAAAAATCAAAAACCTCAACATGAAAATTCTGGAGTAGGTTTCAAAGGAGAATCCTCAAGCACTAAGAATAGTGCGAAAAGCTATGCCGATGCACTTTCCTGCAATCCAAAAGATGAAAAATTATTTTATCAAAAGTGCATCCCAGATCCCAAGAATGAAGAGAGAATTACTCCAAAGAAGAATGTGGAATCGAATCATGGACACTACAACAAATACAAACCTGTACTCCACCAAGGGCCCATCGCAAATCCAAAGAACGAGGGAGGAGTAATTCCCAGGAAGGAAATCGACTCAAACCGTGGTTGCTTCAACAAGTACAAAACCATCTTTCTTGGACACTGCTTTCACTGTAAAAACTTCGGTCATCAAGCCATGCATTGTATGGTTCGCAGAAGTGAAAAGACAAAGCTGAAGGACCGAATAATCAACTCATATGCCCCCAAAAGGCAGGTACAAATAAAAACCTTCAATTCATTGATCCCTTGACCAAATTTGATCTGATTTGCTCTTTCTACTACAATAATGGACACTATGAACAAGACTGCCCACTCAAAGGAAGAAAGACGAGTAGCAAGAACTCTAGCATGGACAAATGCGGCCTGGCTCTATATGCTCAAAATAATGGAAACCAATGGTTTGTAGATAGTGGGTGCTCCAGACACATGATAGGAGACAGAAGGAAGTTTGTCTCACTTAGCAAAAAGGAAGGGAATGTGTCCTTTGGAAGTGGATCTAGTAGAATTGCAGGAAAAGGAACAGTTACTCTGGTAATGGAAAAGGAAAAGCTCAAGATGCTCTGCTGGTTTACGGACTCAAACACAATCTCCTGAGTGTCAGCCAAATCTGTGAAGGACATAAGGTTGTTTTTAGCACCAAAGACTGTGAAATAAGGAACTCTACCTCAGGGAAACTTGTAGAAAAAGGGGTGAGAACACCAAACAACATTTACATTCTGAACAAGATTCAAGAAAATAAATGCTACTTGAGTCAAACAAATGAGAGTTAGCTGTGGCACAAGCGACTTGGACATACAAGCTTTGAAAATCTGATCAATATCAACAAGATCAAAGTTGTACGAGACATCCTAAGGCTGTTCAAACCAAATCAAGAAGTATGTGGTCCATGTCAACATGGAAAGCAAACCAGAATCAGCCACAAGACAAAGGAACTCTCTACATTGAAGCCCTTAGAGATCATCCATGCTGATGTGTATGGGCCAACCAGAAATCAAGCACTCCAAGGAGAAAGGTACTTTGTGTTATTTGTTGATGATTATACTAGAATGATGTGGATATATTTCATAAAGTATAAATCTGAAACTTTTGAGTGTTTTAATAATCTAAAAGCCCTTGTAGAAAATGAAAAAGATTCAAAAATTAAGTGCCTCAGAACAGACAGAGGAGGAGAATTCACATCAAACGAGTTTAGTGAGTTCTGTAATATTCATGGAATTAAAAGGGAATTCTCGGCTGCCAGAACACCTCAGCAAAATGGGGTAGTTGAAAGAAGAAACCGAATAGTCCAAGAAATGGAAAGAACTATGCTATTAGTAGCAGACTTACAACCTAAATTTTGGAGAGAAGCAGTAGGGACAGCTGTCTATACACTGAATCGAACTCAATTAAGACCAAATTGTGAAAAACCTCCTTATGAGCTATGGAAAGGAAGACCTGCTTCGGTGAAGTACTTCAAGATCTTTGGAAGCAAGTGCTTCATAAAAATAAATGATGGCTCACCCGAAAAGTTTGATTCTCAGGTTGATGAAGATCTTCCAGAAAAGGAAATTGAAGAACATGAAGATGACTCTCTCATTGAAGAAGAAGAAACTAAAGAGGAAGAAATAGAAGAGGAAGAACAAGAAGAAGAAGAGGAAAGAGAACCACCTAATACCCCTTCAAAGATGAAGTATGTCCAAATACATCATCTAGAAGAGCAGATCATTGGCGATAGAGATTAAGGTGTGCAGACCCGAAGAAGGATAACAATCACACCCAAGATAAAAGTCATTTCCCTCCTATCTATGATAGAACCAGAAACATTTTAAAAAGCAAGTAAGGATCCTCATTGGGTAAAAGCCATGGAAGAAGAAATGTCCCAAATTGAGAAGAAAAAGACATGGGAGCTGGTACCTCATCCAAAGGACAAAAAAATAATAGGAACCAAATGGGTGTTCAAAAATAAAATGAATGAGGAAGGACAAGTTATCAGAAACAAGGTAAGACTTGTCTGCAAAGGCTATTCACAAATTGAAGGAGTTGACTTTGAATAGACATTTGTACCAGTGGCCCGTATGGAAGCTATCAGGATGTTCTTGGCATTTGCTTGCTCAAGAGGATTCAAAATCTATCAAATGGACGTGAAATCAACATTTCTAAATGGGGAACTCAAGGAGGAAGTCTACATGGAGCAGCCAGAAGGTTTTGATCTAACAACAAGAAAGGACTTAGTTTGTAAGTTGAAAAAGGCTTTATATGGGTTGAAACAAGCTCATAGAGCTTGGTATGCAAGACTGGATCACTATTTACAACAACAAGGCTTCAAAAAGGTAGTGGCTGGAAGTAATCTATACATAAAGACAGATGAAGGTAAGTTACTAGTTGCTCTTATTTATGTCGATGATCTGATTTTTGCTAGTAATAATGATGAAATGAGCCATGAATTTTCTCAAAGCATGTCAAAAGAGTTTGAGATGTCAATGATAGGAGAGCTGTCCCACTTCCTTGGACTTCAAGTATCCCAAACCAGAGCAGGATTGTGTATATCTCAAACCAAATATCTAAAAGACATGCTCAAAAAATATGGAATGGAGGACTGTGCACCCATGAGCACACCTATGACCACAAACTGCAAACTGAGCAAAGATGATGACTCCCCTCTAGTGGATGCAACTCATTACAGGTCAATGATCGGAGCCCTTCTATACTTAATAGCTACACAACCAGACATAATGCAAGTAGTAGGAATAGTGGGAAGATTTCAATCTGCTCCCAAACAATCCCATTTATTAGCCGTAAAAAGAATTTTCAGATATCTGAAGGGAACTTCTGATTTCGGTCTTTGGTACCCAAAGAACTCAACACTAATTGTAACTACATACACCGATGCTGATTGGGCTGGAAGTATAGATGATCGGAAAAGTACTAGTGGAAATGCATTCTTCCTAGGAGACTATTTGGTATCCTGGCTCAGCAAAAAATAGTCATCCATATCATTATCCATAGCCGAAGCTGAGTATATTGTTGTAGCAGACTGTTGTACTCAGATACTATGGATGAAGGAAGCTCTAAAAGATCTCGACATATGTACAGATCAACCAATTATCGTCTATTGTGACAACACAAGTGCTATCAGTCTCAGCAAAAATCCAGTGATGCACTCAAGAACTAAACACATACCAATCAAGTATCATTTCCTCCATGAGCAAGTAGCTGAACAAAACATTGTCCTGGAAAATATCAATACTAAGGAGCAGATAGTTGATATTTTCACAAAACCTCTTCTTCGAGAAGCATTCAAACATCTGCATCAAAATATGGGGGTTATTTCTTTATCATCACTCAAGTTTATTCATAAACATGTAGCAGGATAGGGAGAGCAGGTTGACAAGGGGAGTCCGTATGCATTCCCTTACCATTGATGTCAAAGGGGGAGAGAGCAGAAGAATATTTCCATCAATAACAAATGGGGAGATTGTTGGACACAAATTGCCATTGATGTCAATATGGCAATATTCAAGGAGTAGACAAAGCCAAGAGGAGCACACAGAGTTATCGGAGCCAAGAGGAGGAGATAGAGCCACTAGAGGAGAAAACAACGCAAAGAGCAGACAGAGCCAATGGAGGCATGCAAATAAGTCATCGGAGATCTTATATGCATGCAAGTAACAGCTATAAATAGCCTTCAGATGCACAGAGAAATTAAGGAGCGCGGTCTTTATGGTGGGTAGACGAACTAAATGGAGAAACGAGGCTAACCGTCGGATTGCGCAAATGGACGGTAGATACAGCACGACAAGGGCTATCGGGAAGGTGAGGTGGAAGATAATCGCAGGCCGTTGGATCTCGGACGAGCAGATCCAATGGTCGCGAGGCGCAGAAGATGCATAAGGTTTATTGGGCGGGAAGAGTAGGCTTAAGCGCTAAGCAGTAATGCTCGCACTGCCCTTGGGAGTCAAGTGGTATTCGTACACGGGCTCATGATTCCATTAGAACTGTGACGCGTGGCGGCAGGGAACAGTTGAAAACCGCTTTATCACGAGTTAATGTGCAGCCGGTTCGCAAGATCATGAGGAGCGAATGTCATTGGATCGCCTGATGAATGATCGGACGGTAGGTTTAACTTCACATGTTTTTTGACTGATGTGACAGGAGAACGGTGGAGAAGTTTATATATATATCGGCATATATATGTATATCGGCGACAACGCTAATCGACGGTTCAGTTATGTGTCACCACCGAAACCTCTGATTGCGATGACGCATGCAGACCCGATGCGGCATTGTGTTATGGTTGAATGCTATATCACATTCGCCCATTGCAACAATACGTAAAGGAATTACACTCTCCCGAACGCCGATTGCGATGTAAGTCATGGACCTGATGGTCCGATTGCAACATGGTCCAATGTAATATCGCATCCGCTGTGTCGCTAGTCTCGAAGGGATGTTAAATCCGTCGATTACGATGGAGCTGTGGACCCAATACAGGAATAGAAGTGGGTAAACTAAATTTGAAATCCACCATTAGTGTTTCTTGCCTGTTTTTTCATATATTTTCTTGTGTAACCATGTTTGCTTGCAGGGTGGTTTTAAGCCGAAAGGCTTACGATGGCTGTGTTCGATGGTTTTAGAAAGTTGAACGTCAGGTAAATGGTATGATTCATGGCAATATTGATTGCGATTGGACGTGGAAATCCATTAAATGAAGCAGAGCTCTGTGTATGCCCACAATCATTGTTAAAGGAGCGTTGTTACAGTCGTAACTAGTAAGATGTGTTCTCCATGGAGTTTTGGACCTCTCAAATGAATCTACGTGTCCTTAGAAAGTCAGTGAACTTGCACAGCATAGAGGAAGCTGAAGCAAGCGAGGAGGAAGCCAAAGAGCCAGCGAGTAAGTAGAAACGAATGGATAAAGGCATGAGAATGTATAAAACAGTAAAAACAGAGAACTGTTGGTGCTGTTGTGATGGTAAAGAACCAGAGTGTGAGGTAGCAGAAGTAATAGAGGCAGAAGAGGCAGCAGAAGCAGCGGAGGCTGTAGAAGCAGCAGAGGTAGGAGAATAGGAGTGAGAGAACCTCAGTTGAATAGAGTGTAGCAACATACCAGTTTATACCAAGGTTGGGTTGGAGCCCAGGAGGTTGGAGCATCAGAACTGAGCAAGACTAAAGTCATTAGAGGTAGGTGCTCCTAAGTGCAAAACCACTGCAAAACAGAGTTGGTGCTATGGAGGTTGGAGACTCACTGAAGTCCAAGTTGGAGCTTGGCAACTATTCACAGTTAGATATATACTTATATTGTATTTATTTCATTGCACTGTCTTGAGTTTTTAATAAAAGCATTTATTCCAGCTGTTGATTTATATGTTTTGTGTATACATATACATATCTATATATGCTTTTGGCAATCACTAGAACAATTAAAAAAAAGTAAGAAACACTGATTCACCCCCCCTCTCAGTATTTCCAACAATTCATTATTGGAGACCAAGAACTGGAGCTGGAAGAAACAGACATCTATTTCACTACTGGATTGTCTAGAAGAGGGGAAAGAGTTCAACTCTTCGGATCTCGTCTTGGAGGTGAGAGTATCAGTACCTTGATCAGGAGACATTGCCCGAGTGCAAAAATGACAGTGAGTGGGAAGGTGAAGATAATGACTGTCAGAAATCTTCCCTTGAGGATGATCCTACACACCATGGCTCGTATAACCAGGTCACAGGCTTTACACAAGATTTCATAATCTCAATTCTAGTAGCGGTAGACTGCCATACTCCAACAGTATTCAACTAGTGTGGCGGGTTGTTGTCCAATATGAAGAGGCGAATGACTAAAGGTAAGCAGGGAAACTTGAAGTAGTTCGCCTTCGGTTCGATCTTGATCACTTTCTTTCTAGAGTGAGTGACCCTATTTTGGTATAAGTGGATAGAGGTATTGGATCCTGCTCCACAAGATTCGAGGCTGGTCAGATGGAGTGAACTCATGCATCGAGGAGGTGGGGACCAGGAGATTCATTTCCCTCCACATTATTTTAGTTGGTTGCATCACCAACTAATTGTTGTGGATGATTATGCCTATGCAGGCACATATTTCAGATGGGATCCGAATCTACCTCTACCACCGGGTGAATAATGGACTAATGTAGGTAAAACTTGTTTTTGGATTTTTCAAGTTTTATGAACTTTTTTATGAGTAGCACGTCAGATAGAGGATGCTCCATATGAGGAAGGAGTAGATACCATGGTGGAGATAGAACGCAATCTGGAAGTGATCACCCGTGGGATTCCAGAATATGAAACTATAGACGATGTTCCACTGCAATACCAGAGGCATACAAACGGAGTGTCTACGAGACTGCATTGCTTATTGGGCTGAGTGATTAGAGTTGTCTTGTGTTATCACGGGCATCATGTGGAAAAATATCATTTCTAGTTGTTTTTTGTACTGCCGTAGGTTTTGAAACACTTTATTTTTTGAGATTTTGATGGAAAAACTCTTAGAGATGCGATATATCTATCTATCTATCTACACACACACACACACACACACACACACACACACACACACACACACACACACACACACATATATATATATATATATATATATATATATACATATGCATGTTTTATTTTCTATTTATGTGTCCATGTACCATGATGATATGATCAGTTTTATAAATTACGCAAATGTCTATCAAGAACATAATTTCCTAATGCATTCGTTAATGTATTCAAGTTATGTGGAATGTGTTGATATGTGATAAAATCAAACAAAAAAAAATCTAGTAATCGAACACGTAGATACATATGCAAGATTTGTGGATTTCTTACGGAGTAATGATTATTCAATTGTAACACAATGAGTTGTGAATCTAATTTAACAACTAAATTTCTAATGCCAAGAGAAAATGCTTCTGATAATAGTTCAATGACTGCACTGTATTCGACAATATTACTAGTTGTCCGTCCCAGGAAAATACCTTGTAAATCAACCAACTCACCATTAGGGGAAAATAGTGCCCAAGCTGTGGAAGACAAGTTTAGTGTGCTATGACAAGCACCATCATAAAAACCAATATAATGGTTTCATGACATCTGCAAACCAAGTAGAACATAAGGTAAACAGAAAAAACATGTCTGCAAAGAAAACAATCACACCAAAAAATCAATATCGCACACCAATGAATTCACACACCAATGTACAAAGTAATATTTACACAGATAACCACGTGTAAAAAGTTTAGATGTAGTCCATTTTCAAACTCGGGTAATCGATCAATAGAGAATAAAACCAAAGTTTCATCATTGACATGACATGTAAGCATCGACTCGGCCAAATAATGGAATAACATGTATAAATAATTATGCCCCCATGCCCCCCGGGCGAGTGAGTATTACAAGTCATAGGATGAATACCCCATTGCAATAATGGGAAAATGGTGAAAACTCAGTGGAAAAATATCATGAAAGGAGGCAAGAAAATCTTAAGCTCATGACAAGGAAAAGATGCCCCCAATTGAAAGATTTTGACAATTTCAGGTTGAACTGAAATGTCAACATGCAAGATTGCAGTAATATGTCCCATATTACCTTTAGACAAGACTTCATGCACCAAAATAGTTGTTTGAAGAGGATGCATCGGGTTATGAGAAACAAAAGCTTCAAAACACGAAGGAATATCGTGTAGGCTTGGAAGAAATGAAGAACGATGATGAATATTGTTCCAAGGAGTTTCATCAAGAGACATAACCTCAACAATACTCTCGTCAATGGGGAATGTCTCGTTAAAAGGATCCAGAGAATCCCAAGAACCAAGCCAAGGAGATTGCGCATAGGTATCCAGGTTCATACTGAAAACAACATGACTTTCTGAAGCAGCCACTGAAGCTGAGACAATTTCATGATAAGCTTGTTCCAATGGACTTAGCAGCATGGAATCACCAAACGAATCAATCTGATCCGGAGAAGGAATAATCCATGGATCTGTAGAAATAGAGATCATATTGATTGAGGCGACATGCGGAGGTGGGAGAGAAAAAGTTCCCATTAAAGAAGAATATTTAAAAAGACCTGCCCCCATGCTCTCATATGGAATTTCGGTATTTCCCACATATGGGACATTGTCGTTCGAGGCACCAGAAGAGAAAAAAGACAATTGGTCAACGGTGAAAATTTTTCCTTCATGAGGAAAACGGAGCACCTGGAACAAAGAGGAAACCACACAAAACATGGCATGGGTCCAACTTCGCCCAAGTAGAAGGTTGTAATTCAGATTTGCATCTACAACTTCCACTTCTAGCTCAACAATATTCCCTTCCAAAGTGATAGGCAAACTTGTGAGAATACCATAAGGACAGGAGCCTCTGCCATCAAAAGCCTCCAAGGTGTTCGGGAACTAGTTAAGAGGTGGAGAGCCAATGGCTTTCCAACATGAAACAAACATGATGTAGGTGGAAGCACCTTCATCAATGATAGTCCAATGGATCGTCTTTCCTTTTATAATAACTTGAATCAGAAAAGCAATCTGATGAGGAAGATGAGGAACATGGTTTTCGATATGGAAGCTAATCAAACTAGAATCAGCAAGATCAATGGCTCCTATAGTAGACAACAATTATTTCTACTATGTTGGACATGTTTGGAGAACTTCCAAAGCAGACATCGTCAAAGGCGCTTGAGCTAGATCTTCAAAAATATTGTAATGTTGAGCAGCTCTAGCATTCAGATTATAGGATGATTTCTGAAGCACACCTTTGGGAGGTGGTCAGAGAATAGATTCATTATTAGGTCACTCAATATGGAGCAGACCAAAACTAGGTGGAGTAGAAGTAGAAGGTATATCAGTGGCTTCTTTCTCCACCGTCTTCTTTTGAGGGGTTTGATAATATTTCGATCGAGTAGCGATAGAGATAGGAAATGAACCCATCATCATGTAAACTTGAGAACTAGATGAGGTAGAGGATTGTGGTTGGTCTACCAATTGAGTCTGCTGAGATGGAAATGGTTCTTTCAAAACAACTAGAGTCCCTTTCAATAAATGACTAACTTCAGCACGTCGGGGACAATCCTTGGTATAATGGTCTTCCTCACAAATGAGGCAAGGATATTTCGGCTTTCGTTTGGAGGCATCATCAATAGATGAATTAGGAGGATCTTGTTTCAGGGTATCATATTTTTCTTTTCCTTTACCCTTTTTCTTACCTTTCGATGCTTTACCTATTGCTATAGACTGGATGGCATGGACCTCAGAGGTTTTACCAGGATTTGACGTATTTTTCGAAGGATGATTAGAACCAGTATCTGAAACAAATTTTTTCTTCGAAGAAGCTTTGGTGGAAGTTTGAGATACTGATCCAATTATACCATCAATAGGTGGTACATCGAGAGACTTCTAAGATTTCGAATCTGAAGATTGTGTTGGAGCATCAAGCAACATTCCATACATCCTGCCATATTGGGAATAGACTAAGTCTAAATACTAGGCACAGGTAATATCTTGATCCTCGATAACACATCCACCCATTGCTATATCTTTAGCAATTTTGTTTACGAATGATTTGGTGAACCATTCAGTTAACAACTCATCAAGAATTTTGAATTTGATGAGGCGACACCGAAATCTCCATTTATGGATATGATTGGAAATATGAGTTGTGGTATCTTGCTTCAAAGATGTGAGCAAATGAGTACCAGTTTCATAATGAACTGGAAATTGGAAGTGGATGATGAAGGCCATAAACAAAGAGTTAAAGTCTACATAGGTACCCTGAGGCAACTTGACATAACATTTTGTGGCAGCACCTATCAAGGTTCGCTAAAAGAGGAGGAGAAGAATAGAATCGTCATCGTAAGAATTGGAGGAACACCATAAGTGATATGTAATCACATGGGCTTGAGGGTCCTCTTTAGGTTTTCCTTCAAACTTGGGGCAATCACTTAGAATTTTAGTAGGAACTAGATGCTAGTAAGGCAAATGAAGAATGGGATCATTAGTAAGCCTTGAGACATCGGGCAGTTCCAATGTAGCTAAAAATGGCAATTGCAGATTAAAAGGCAAGTAAGGCCTTTGAGGAGTCCCAACCTGTGGGTTCGACCCTTGTTGGTAAGAATTCTACCCCCAAAGCAGAGGATTTTGAGCATAGGGGATTTGATTCTACCCCCATTAAGGGGTACCTTGACCATAAGGTGGATTATGTCCAGGGTAGGGTTGATATTAACCCACCATAAACCGTTGATAAGCATTATATGCGACATATGGATTGTAAGGTTTCTATACCTGTTGACCTTGGATGTAAAGTGATTGGCCTTGCTGCTGCAGGGGTTGACCTTGTGTCTGCAAGGTTTGACCTTGTTGATATACAAGTTGAGCTTTCTGTTGTAGGGGTTGACCTTGTTGCTGCAAGGGTTGGCCTTGCAGATACAAGGGTTGAGTAGGTTGTTGAACAGATTGCGTTTGTTGTTGCAAAGGCTGTTGATATTGTTACAAAGGTTACCCATGTTGCTGCAAAGGTTTCCCTTACTACTGTAACAATTGTTAGACAGTTCCTTGAGGGATACCCTGTGGGTATTAGTAATTTACAAATGGGATTTGACCATATGCACCAGGAATAACAGTTTGACTAGGTTGCACATGAAGTCCTGCTCATGGAATATAGGACATATTTTTCAGTGATTGTGAACCATATGGCACATAAGACTATTGATGTGGTATCTGGGCTTTGTAAGGCTGTTGATATTGGATATTATCTACTACGGATGAACCAACAAGGTTAGGAATACCACCAGGATAAGGTTGATTGAATCCAACCATGTGAGGTTGCGATCCACTCTCATGGGTTCCACCCGACACAAGAGGAATGTTTGGATTCCCCCCCCAGGTTGTGAATAAGGTGGTGGTACATTTTTTCCACTCAAAGGAGGGACTGAGGAACTTATGGATGCATGAACCAAAACATTCGGTTGTATCAGAATAGAAGGTTGAAACAATGGTAAAGGTTGTGAAGAAATCGTTGGTTGAATGGGAATTGATGTAACGACAATTTGTATAGGTATTTGAGAGGTCATGCTTGGGATAAACAAACCAGAAGTAGGCATAGAATTTGATGAAAAAATAGGAAGCACTGGGAGTTCCTGAAACTAATTGAACTAAAGTTGTATAACCATATATAAGCATAGGCCCACTGATTTCAGGAAGTGTTTGAGATGGGGCTCTTCCCGTAAAAGGAAAACCTTCTTGAGGAAAGTCATATTCTTTCTCTTCATCAACATGAAGAGTGTGAGTAGTGGAAAATTCCGGAGGACCTCGAGGAGAGGTTGAAATCTCACCTTCTGAATCCATGGGTGGAAATAGCTGGTGAGGATGAAACTAATATGTATGAGGAGATAACTCCAAAGGAACACCAGGTCGATCGTAAGGACTGTAAGGACGTTGAGGAGATATCACAAAAGGATCAAATAACAGATTTAGAGGATATAAGACAAACCTCTATGGACTCTCAAGGGTTTCTAGATCAGACTCCTGAGGTGACAAAGAATCTGAAGGTGGTGGATGAAAAGTAAGGGGTTGGATGCTTGGGACAATCCCAAGTTCAAAGTCTTGAGCTTCAAGTGACTGTGGAAGTTTCGGATGAACCCCTTGTGAAGGCCCTTCAGTATCAGACAACGAAGGGGAAATGTGGGGCGAACTCAATGGTTCAGCCATGATGACTCTCTCTCAAGAGCAGGAGAAGAAGAGGTGATTTGTTGAGGGATGATTAAAATTCAAATTTACAAGAGTTACTCAATATGGGGCCAAGAAGCAACTACATGGGTTCGACATGTTATCGTTGGCAGTTAATTTTATGACATGAAACAACAAATAAACCAAAATGGGTAATTACTAGGCAAGAGGGTTTACTAAGCAATCGTGAATCGTTATACGCACCTTAGCTAAAACCAATGACTTGATGTACGATGGCCAAACTACCTGAATGTTGTGTTTGGTGTATCACATTTACAAGGCGGATGACTCGGTTACCTGTGGATAAAGGATAACAACCTAATGGGGTCTCCCAACATATATGCGAAGGTATGGGAATCACAATTCTGTGTTAGCGTTGTCTAATGCAGAACCATTTGATGAGAGCATCCCTATATACTTATCAGACTGAAGTGCCTCTGATATACCTAAAATTACTGGAGAACCTTCTATATACGTCAATACTGGGACGAGATTTCACCCCCGGGATACACTACGGGTAGTTAATGACAACTGTTATGTTTAAATATGTCGGAACACGTCTCTAGCCTAGACCTCTAAATATTTGTGTTAAGTGACAAATGCTCCTTAGGTTAATTGAGGTAAATTTTAAGTTTATCTTGGATTAAGTTTCAATTTGATGGCTCAACGATGTAACATGTTCCTATAATGCAACTAAATGATGAAAATGAAACCTTTTCATTCGATGAAGGCTAAACTAATTAAGGAAGAGAGACAACTAGATAATGCATCAACATCAATTCTTTCCAATGAAAAATATAAAAATGAAATCTATTCTTTCATTTCACTAACAAATGCAATGCCAAGATGCGATCCTATAAGAAACAAAACAACTTTCCTTTCACTACGATGCAATAATGATTTTTCTTTCACTTTGATTCAATCAATGCAAACTAATGCAATGAGAAAAGGGAAAATGCAATCAACTTAATGACAATGAAAATTTCTTTCACTTTATGATTTCGAATGCAAGAAATGTCTCAAAAGTAATTAAATGACGAAATCTTTCACTTTTTCTTTCCAAAACATAAGAATGAAAACAAGCACTTTCTTTTAGTCCAACCAAAGCAAACAATTTGTAATCTATGCTTGACAATGGAACTAAAGAAATCTTCAAAGCATCAACATGACTTGACACTAATGAAAACAACTTCACATCAATGAACCAAAAGAAACTTGAAAAAGATGTCCTAATTGCAGGAAGAATCCTGAATGGAAGAAATCAATCTCAGGAAAGCAGACCAAACAATGAGTGGAGGGTGACCTAGAAGCCCTAGAAACCCTAGAAAGAAATCAAGCTTCAAACACACATTAACAAAGTCAAGAGACAATTGTAGTCATACAAGCATAACAACCAAGACAAATACATTGTAGACACACTAGAAAATCATTGACAGAGGGAAAAACACTGAAAACAAGAAGAAACCCTAATTTTTCTTTATCCTCTGGGATCAGCACACCTGTTATAGGCAAAATAGTGATGCGAGGATAATCAACATGACTGTAATTAAAAAATTAGCGATGAAAGCGCGATGATTAACGCTAAACCCGCGATGGGTGATAAAAATAGGGAAAAATGAAAAATCATCATGACCATAATAGACTGAGTGTCCTCAAGTAATAACCAGTGAGTGCAAGTAGCTACAGAGAAGCAAACAAGCCAAGAAATTGATGGTTGTTCAAACTCATCATAGTATCTGATTGAAGGAATGGATGGAAAAGGTTATAGCTTCCCCAGTGGAGTTGCCATTTTTTTGTCTAAGCAATCCTCTCTGTAGATAGAGACGATCCCTCTAGCCCAATCAGTGGGACTAGCAACCTATGTGACAATCAACTAGACACTTTCCCAAGTTACAATTAAAATAAGAGAAGAGGAAGATGACCTACCTCGTTCTAATGCTACAACATCCTCCTTTGTTGACGACTTCAATCACTCTGCTCACATTTTTTGAATGCTTGCACAAGATATTAAGACACAAAAAATCATACAAGTATAAATAACATAATTGAAAGTAACCTACTTAACAGATCAAGGAGCATTAAGATAAATGATGCATTAACATACATTTTATGAAAAATAAACCAGCAGTTGTATATATTAATAGAATAAAGGAGGAAGCATACAACCAAGCCTTGATGTCAATAAGATCTCCTTAAGAGAATGTCCAAGTCCAAGATCAAGCCCTCCAAGCACTCCTTCTCCAAGCCAAATGAGTAGCATGTAGGCACAATCTCAGCATAAGGTTGCAAATAGCCAAAGACTAACCATTTGGAAATGGAAGAGGATGAATATATAGGTAGGGAAAGGAGGCACATCATAGGGATAAGACCAAAGGGCCAAGTTTAGAGAACTCGACCTCATCCACGCCGAACAACCTCCAACTCATTGTTCTAGAAGCCTCTAGATCACGAAGCCTCTTGTCCTCTTTGGGAAAATTTCCTTTTAGGGATCATTGCTGGTATCCAAGCCAAAAGTGTGTTGGCACCGCGGGGCTGGTATAGTGCAACTAGCAACCATCGCAGTTTTCAGTGTCAGGGGGGTGACGATCCTCAAATTAGGGTTTTAGACCCATTTTCTTCATGGGAAGTGTTAGCACTCAAATCTGCCTCAGGCTGAGGAAGGCAAAACTCGAGGCAACATCATACCACGCTCAGCCTCGTAGCTAGCCCTACGAGGACAGGAGAGGGCTCTCTCCGGGTCTATCTCGGCAAAAGGTTTTCAAAGGGGCTGAGATGACCAATAAGGAATACTGATCTTAGGCTAGATATTAAGTGCAGAGGTTTAAAGGTGATTTTTTGGGATTTTTGTTGAATCAAAGGGAAAAGCAATTTTGGGTGCGGGGATGAGACACAGTTTCTGCAGAGGTCTGATTGGAGCAAGGTAGGCAATTGTTTTAATGCTTTTAGAGTGATGAGGTGAATAGATCAGACAGGTGAGGAGCTAAGGAGAGCAAGCAAGAACAAGGGTTCTCCTTAAACTGAAGAAAACATGGAAAATTAAACAAATTTAAAGGCAGAGCATAGCAAATTTATGGATTCTACCTTAACACTTCATTTGTTCAATTGCAGAAGATGAGAGAGGGAAAATGATACACATAAAAAACTTACAAGTACTAAAAGAAGCACACCATCAAGACATAAAGCCACAAGAATTCCAAATAGTGCTGCAAATCCCTGGTCTTCCCTTTGCCAAAATGCTGAAGTAAAATGTACAATAAAGTCTCAAAGCCTCTTCCCAAAGAGTCCAACCCTGAAAATGACTAAGAAAATACATAATATAGGCAAGCTAACACATTCCCTTGCCTCTAGGGGTCGAGCTCATCATCCTAGGAGCTGTTTCAACCAATTCTAAACAAAGCACTATAATCTAGGCAGTCAAAACAACCTGCCTCTATAAGCTAGGAAACCAATTCATTCATTAAATGTTTGCTATTTTATGAATGAATCATCTAGAATAGGTAAATAAGTGTCAATTCAACATAAAATTACATTAATTACATCAAGGAGGGTGAAAAATCCCATCACAAGTCAAAACTGGTCAAAACTAGGCGAATTCCTGAGCTGGAAGGTGCAAAATGTGCAAAAAATCATGATGCGTAGCGCGCCTGAGCCCTACGCGTAGCGTGCCTTTCCACCTACTTTTGGGGCACTTCCCGGCATCCAAATTGAGCTTAGGTTGTCTTGTTGGAAAGCCCTGGATGTCTACTTTCCAACCCAAGTGGAATTTTCCAATTTGATGTCCATTTGCCCCTCTAAAAGTGCATTCTCCCAAGGTTGCTACCTGTGTGTCCAAAAAGGGGCATTGAGGTCATTTTTTGCATGTTTTTTGACCTTTTGGGGACCCAAACCTTGATGAAATTCCTTTGCAGTGGCTGAGCAGATGTATTTCATCATGAAAAATCCAAAAATGCAAACCTTTCGTGATTTGGACCTCCCAATCTTCAGGGTAGCGCGCGGCGCGCTATGCGTTGAGCCCAAAAACCTGTTTTTTACATAAAAATTTCAAAATTGACAAAATTTTCCCCAAATTTCTTGAAATTTGGGTTGGGGATCCCCAATCAAGTACTATGCTCAGTCAAAGAGGCTTCGGCCAAAATTTGGAGTGGATCGGGCCTTTTCCGCCGTTTTAGTGCCTTGCTCAATCGCCTCTTAATGATCTTAATTTTTGCTTTGCAAACATGCATGCGGGCCCAGTAATCATTCTTCATGTGACGAAGCAAGTCTTTGTCTCTATTGGCTTTCGCCAACAACCCCTCCAAGTGTCGGTTGACCTTCTCAAGCACAAATTGCCGCGCCACAGGTGTCAAGTCACCCGGTCTTTTACGGGCCAACCTACGGTCTTCACGGATTCGTTGCAGCTCTATAAGTGTGTGCTCGTCCTCTAACTGTTTATTGCGCTGCTCTAGATACCTAATATATGAAGTTGTCTCATCATGACTAGTAACAAAACCTGATGGCTCACCTGAAGGCCTCTCCTCATGCTTGGGCTTCTTGCCCTTATCCTGTACCTGCGGTGCTGCTGTCGAAAGCGAGGCCCCTTCCGCACGAGGTGGAGATAACACTCGTTGTGCTGATGAATTCAACGAGAGCCCTTCCACCCCGGGTGGAGATAGTACTCGTCGTGTAGATGCAAATAAGGCCCTATGTCCTCGTTGATATGTCACACATGCTGGAGCGCTGACATGCTCTATCTCAGGAATATCAAACTGATGTGAAGGCCCTCCCTCATCATGAAAAATCTCAGGAGGTGGCTGTGGCGCTGTGAAAAGGTCACAAGAAATAAAATCCTCCCAAGTAATGCCCTGCTATGCCAACTGATGCATCACTATGATTTTGATCAATGCATAATGATAGATGCTTTTATGTTGATGTGCTGGGCTCTTCCTTTGTACTAAAGGCACCATCCTCTCTATGTTGCGACACATGAAAAATGGAATGTTCATCATACGTACCCTTGTAAAATGCATCAACAAACGGACATGGTACGCATAGAGACGTGAGAATCTGCCCTCGCAACTGAAATATCGAATGATGAGTTTCATCAATGGTGCATACTCATCCCTTAGGAATCTGAAAGGAAAAACTACATTCAAGTGTCTTACACATCCGGGCTTAATATATGGCTCATAGTGAAATCTGTCTAACTGCTGACGTTTACTCCATTCCTCCCCTACATTTGGTATCCCAGTGGCCTGAGCAATAGTCTCGGGTGACAAGGTGAAATTCACTCCGGCAAGTTTTACATGACCATCCTGCAAATGTAGAACAAATAAACGGACTAGTTCCCGATGATGCTGGATTTGTGAGATCCGCTCACAGTATTCAAAACATGATAGATACTGAAAACAATCCATTGCAAGTGGACAAGCTTGCAATTGAGCCAAAGAGGTAGGCTCCTCCCTGACATGCCCACCACCTTTGCCACCTTTGTGATACCTCCTTGGCACACTTACCTCTGGTGTAGAATCACTATCATAATCCTGCTCATAAGCTGACTCGGTCTCTGACATGTTATATATGCTGATATACAACTGTGTGCAAAATTTGACTGTAGACTTTTTCTTTCTCTCAAAATGCTGTGACCAAGGGGACACAAATATACAAGGGAAATGTTAGGAAAGGGGAAACATTAGGGAAATGGGGACAATGGAAATAAAACAAGGAATTTAGGAAAGGGAAGGGACATGAAAATCTTGAAGTTTTAGGGTTTGGGATGAGGTAGGGTATGAAAATATGTTTGTAGTAGAAGGGAGGGGTTTAGGATTTGAGGGAGAATAGTGTAGGGTTTTAGGAGGAATTATTGGGGAAAATATTGGTAAATATAGGGGATAGGGAATCAAAAGGAAATAGGAAAATGAGAACCTTGGTTAACATTTACTTTTGAAACCCTACAACAATCTTGGCATTTAAATCCTTACAGCAAATTAATGGACAAGGAGGGTTTTTATACTTGGTTTTCCATGGCAAATATATCATAATCTCTTACATAAACCGTCCAAAAACCAAGAACAAGCTGTGAATGTAAGCCTACCTGTGATTTGATGCTTGAGAAGAGGCGTTTTAGTGATTTCTGGCCAAGTTTTGGGCATACACTTCAATGCGTAGCGCGCCTCACCCAACACGCTGCACGCCCCTGATGCGTAGCGCCCATGCAAAATTACACTGAAAATTTCGGCCTGATGCATAGCGCGCCACCGATGCGTAGCGCACCCTGGAAATAGCCCGATTTGCCTTCAAATTCACAAAATCACCTTAACACAATGTTCTTTCCTTTTGGAATGTAGAATGGGTTGCAAGTGAGGAGAAATATCTTCATATAAACTCCTTGTTGATTTTTGCTTAACCCAAAACCCATTTTCTTATGTTTGGCTATTGACACTTTTTGAAAATTAATAGGCTTTGACTTTTTTGATTTCCCCTTTAAAATTGGTTGAAATAATGATTTTCTCTGATAATTTTTGCAGAGATAGCTCTGATATGCTCTGGCAAAGGAGACCATGGCTGCACTTGAATGATTGAAGAACTGAAAACTTTGGCAATTTTTACAAAACTGAGATGGCGACTTATCTTCAAAACAGAGTTTTGAAGAGAAGTCCTAATTCAGCTGTACAATGATGAAAATTATTGAAGTGATGATCTATCAAAGTCATCCCTTTGGCCTGCTGGTCTTCTAAGACTTTTCAAGACAAAATTGACTCAACCCTAGACCTAAGACCTAAAAATTTAAAACATGATTGTAAATGACCTTTGAAGACTTATTTTAATAAACAGGCCTGAACCAGCAGTGCCAAGCACAAGGGGAATGAATGACACAACCCACTCCATCAGAGTTATGGCATGCCTAACGAAATGCAACTGATCAAAACTAGTGGGACACCTAATCATGAAATGCAAAAGAGCTTTGATCTCTGATGGAGGGATAACTAGACCGACTCTAACAGGAAGCTCAAGGCATTTTTGCATCAATGTTTTAGGGAGGATATGAGTTTCATATCTGGATGAGTACACTTCATGATGATCATGTTTCAGGCACTTCGAGGTATTTCACAGGGAAGTGCAAGAGGTGTGACAAAATACTGTGTAACACGTGTGAAAGGAACTATACAGCTAAAACTATATTTCCAGAAGTAGTTGTTGTGTTGATGATGTATGAAACCAGATAAGGATTTTGATGTTGTCTCCCTAGTTGAGATGTAGCTAGGATCTATTCCCTGATTAAGAGGGAATGAGGATCTCCTCCCCGGTTTAAAGGTAGTGATGATGGACACTTCATGTGTCATGCATTAGGCCAGGACTAACAATCATATCTCTAGTGAAGGCCATAAAGGGAGAATGGGATCGGGAGGATCATATAAGCATATGAGACTGGTACTCCTTGAGGATTCAGGATCCAAGATAGGAAGTAGTCATGTGTACCGTCACTCTTTGAGGATTTGGAAGGGTATCCAAGACAAGAGTGTTCGAAGAGGATCAATATTATTTGAGGATTGAGAATTGAATATAAGAATAGTCGTAGAAGGACATACCCTCTCCACATTTTTCTCTAATCTAGTGGAGACATAGAGCTTGTTAATCAAGGTCTTTCTATGTTGACAATGTTGGTTATGATGTTGATGCTTAAAGATGGCTTATCACTCCAAGTCTTCTTATGACAATATTTCTGCTTTAGAGTACTATCCTTGTACCAGCTATACAATTATGAATACCTGCCTAGTTAAGAGGGAGTGTTGAAGAATGTAACTAAGTTCGATCTTCATAATTGTATCAAAATGAATTATATATAAAAAACAAAAAGAAGAAAAATAAAAATTCATTTTCAAGCATGGGTTTCATGCTCAATGAAATTTTTATTTTATTATTTAAGAATGTTCTTCATGTTTATAGCATTTGATGAAGTCAAAGAGTCAAAGTCCTACTTGGACCTATTGTAAAGAAAAAGGAAAATTAAATTTTCAATTTGTAAATTGGGTTAAAACAACCTCTAGATTCCAAGTTGGCCTACGTGTCAAGTGATCCCTGTCCCAATGAACATATCTATTCACACCCCTCTGGAAAAGTATAAATAAAGGGAAGTTGGATTTCATTTGGAGACAGACACTTCACATGTTTGGTTCTGAAATTTTGTAGAAAGACAAAAAAGAAGAGGAGGGCCAAAGTCTGAGATTGAAGAATATTTTCTCTTGAAATTTGATTTGTGAAAGTTCTACTTTTTTCAATATTTGTTGTTGGTCTCTTGCACAAGGGCTTCACTCAATAAATCTTTGACGTAGCACATGCATTCATGGAATACTAAACAATACCCTTCATTTGACTACATATTGGAAAATACCTCTAAAAATTACTTTATTTAACCCCCTACCAATATGAACCCAATACACCTTCCCAATTTAAAAAACTCATACTTTCATTAGATATTGTAGGTATCCATTTTTTCAGTAACATTTTTATACCCCTTTTTTTCATTAACTTTGAGCTCCATTTTTTATACACAGCATATAAAAACCCTTTACCCACTATTATATGCTCAATATATTATGCCATTTTTTCCTCAATATATATCCCCCAATATGAATGCACATGAAATGGTATTATCCCCCCAGTGAATCCCCCATGGTATCTTGAGGATGGATTTGATGTGCAGAAGAAAGACTTGGTATCTAGAGGGTTGGTTATAGGCCTTGGTATCTCATTTGATATGATTCTACAAGAAGATAATTTTCTAGGTTTTCTCTTGGAGGGGTTTTGCCCTGACTTGGAGCCTATATCTTGTGTTATGTGTTCTTGTGATCTTCATATTTTCACATTTGGTAATTTATTTTTTTTCTAAATAAGATTAATTTATTAACATAAAGAGAGTAAAATTACAATGAGACCGAAGTCAAAACATTGCCCTGAAGAGAGACCAAGATGTTAAGATAAACATAGAATGAGGCTGCCCGATTTCAGGGAGCTCAGTCTTGGACCGTTTATTGAGTTTACAAAATTCAAAAAAGAGCTAAAATTCCATATACTCGTTTGAGCCAAAACATGCCTAGTAGTATGAGTCACCAGTCGAGATATCATGATAAACAATAAGCAAGCTAAACATCAGGAGGTTCTTCAACAATCCGGCACCAACTTGCCTCAGGCACGTCCTCTTCCAGAGCAACTGCTGGGTTGGATGGACCAGGTTTGGCCAGCTCCATTGCCACATTCGGAGCGCTGCTAGCTAGAGCTGTAGGAACCTGCAAAGACACGCTACGAATCCCAAACTAGATGCTCGAAGCCGGAACAGAAACAGATCCCGGGCCTTCCTAGTGAGAACTAGGCTCTCCCTCTTAGGCTTCCTCATGGCATACCACCGAGATGTGTGCGGTGATCCATGGACGGTTCAGAGCACTACAAAAGGTGAAGAGCGCAGAGCCATACGAGGGGCGCCCTCTTCCACTTCGAGTGTGTGGATAGTGCCCAATAGAGAAATCGCTTGAAGGGGAAGGCGACTCGGTGGACGGGCTGGAAGGTACTCGCCTGAGCTGACCTTGTCGAGACCTCATGCAATGGTGATGGCGAGGCATTGGGACAACCGAAGTAGTAGTATGGGAGCGAGGTGGGGTAGCAATGATGGCCAAACCAACGGAAATCGAAACAAAAAGACCGAGCCCCCGGAAATCAGGAATACGATAGTTCGCAAGCCTGGTGTCTGGGTTAAAAAACAGCAGGAAGACGGAGGAAGCTCTACTGTAGGTCTAGAGCCCGGATTCAGAGCCGCCTCCCCGTTCAATCCACCAGAAGCAGCAGGGAGGATGAGACCCACAAAAGTAATGCAGACATCCGAGCTCCGTCCAGACTTTGGATGGTTCTGCAAGTGAATCGACGCAATTTGCTTCCCCTGCATCTCATAACTGAACCTTAAAATATCACTCGCCTTCAGGCATCGAGATTCATCCATCATAACTGCTGCAATGAATTGAGCCGAGCCAGAGCGTGCAGGCGCATAAACCAGGGTGCCAGACAGGGATGGAGTTTCAGAGCCGTTTGACAGCGAGCAGATGAACTCTGTGTGAACCATATTCCAAGAGCTATCATTTATGAGTTTATTCATTATGCTGTACTGGGTGGGCAGGTGTCGTGCCTCCTCGCGCCACCTTTGTCCCATCCCAGGTGATAGCTATTTAAACACTCGCATCCGGGGTATTTGCATCCTGTTGGACCAAAATTTTACATTCCCATTCTTGATCATGATTTTGAATTATGTCCAGAGCTCCAGTGATCAGAGTATGTCCATTTTCCACCCCCAAGTTGGCTAATAGATCATCGACCTTGTTGCCTTCCCATTTAACATGGTTGCAGATGATGGCCTGATTATTTTGAAGCCATTGTTCAATTGCATCCAATCAGTCTTCGAGTCTCCAGCTGTTGACTATTTTCCGCGCATGAGCCCCATTGAGTAGTTGATTAACCATGGTGACAAGTAATAAGGAGTCACCTTCGACCTCCAGGAGTTGGAAGCCATATTGTTGTGATAGGAGGAGTCCTTGCCAGAGTCCCTCTAGCTCAGCCGAGTTGTTGGTGTCCCAGCCAATGTTTCCAAAATATAATAGGAGGGGTGAGCCCTCATGATCTCTGAATATACCTCTGAATCTAGCCTTCCCAGGGTTGCCCTTTGAAGCCCCGTCAAAGTTGAGTTTGAAAGTGTGCTTTGGAGGGGGGGTCCATGGGTGCTTGCTTTTACCATTTCCTTCTGGATGTCTAAGATTGTGAGTGCCTTGTGGGAGTTGAATGTTCTAGTTTTCCCATATGGCTTTCTCTTTTGCATGGGAGGGGAAATCATTCGGGTTCGACATTTGAATCGCCAAGGTCTCCTTAAGATTGATGTAAAAGTTGCTCCAGATGATTTTTGATGGCTTGCTTTAATCTTTGAATATGTGTTTGTTTCGTTCTTTCCAGATTGTCCATAAAAGGAGGCCGGGAATCAAACTCCATAGGTGGTTAAGAAGCTTGCTTTTATATGGATGCTGAGGCCAATGACGGATGGAATTGATGATGTCTTCGGATTATATGCATCTTTTTTGGCATCGGAAGCTAGCTTTCTCCCACATTTGATTTGCAAGAGTGCAGGAGTCCAGGAGATGTTGTAGCGTTTCCTCCCGAGAATTACAATTGGGGCACCTAGAGGGCCCATGATAGTTTTTTTTCCTGAGATTATCCCATGTGAGTATTTTCCTGTGCCCAACAAGACAGAGGAAGAGAGAAACTTTGGGCCGTACCCTGTGTCCATATTCTGTTCCAGATAAGATCCAGAGGTGTTGTGTCTTTGCTCACAATGTTGTAAGCCTCTTTGGTAGTAAATGAACCTCTGGGGGTGTATCCCCATCTTAATCTATCCCTGCCTTCTGAAGATCAGATGCGTCGATTTAGTAGCTCCCTTTCCAAGACCTCCTTAGTCTAGTCATCTACGCTTCTAATCATCCTGTCAATCCACTTCCATTGTCTGTATCCCTGTTCTTTCTCCGGTTTCCACTGTTGCTGGACGGATACCTTTTGTAGTTCTTCCCAATCTTGGCTAGGAGGCTGACCTAGGAGACCACTAAGCTTTGGAAGTTGGTTCCAGGCGTCCATCCAGAATCTGGCAATGCTGCCATTTTTTATTTCCCAGAAACTATGTTGTTGGATCAGCAGATAATGTTGTTTAGCAGCGTTCCATATCAGTGATCCTTTATCATTCGGAATGAATCTTATCAGCTCCTCCGAAGGTCTCTGGTTGGCATATTTCGTTGTCCATATTGCTGCCCATGGCTTAGTGGGATCAGAAAGCCATTGCCACCATATTTTTTCTCCCATGATTGCGTTGCTATGATTGGGGTCTTGCAGACCTATTCCCCCTTGTTCTTTTGGCTTGCATGCAGTGGTCCATTTTACCAAAGCCCATTTGCGATTTGTGCCTGTTGTGCCCCAGAGAAAATTGCGCTGTAGAGATTTGATTTTTTTGAGGATGCATTTAGGCGCTGCCAGGATTGAGAAGAGGGAGAGAAGCATTGCTTGAAGCACAACTTTGATGAGCACTAATCTACTGGCTATGTTCAAGGTTCGATGCATCCATAAGGAGAGGCGTGATTCAAGTTTTTCAAGGAGCATATGCCAAGAAGCGTGCTTGATGGCAGAGTCTATGAGGGGGGCTCCAAGGTATTTGGAAGGAAGGGAGGCTATGGAGAAGCCCAGAATTCGAGCAATGGCATATTGAATGACAAGGGGAGTGTGATAGAAGAAAATTTGCGATTTGGCCGTGTTTACATTCATACCTGAAGCTTCAAAGAAGTCGAAAAGAAGGGATTTGAAGAGGGAAGCTTCCTGAACAGAGGGGTACCCAAAAAGCATGTTGTCATCAACGAACTGTTGATGTGTAATGGTTGGAGAATTGTGAATGGATAAACCTTTGAGGCGCTGGGACATGAGGGCTTGTTTGATATGGCATCCCAAACCTTCTACCATTAGAACAAACAGAAAAGGGGAGAGGGGGTCCCCCTGTCTAATGCCTCTGGAAGGTTTGAAATGGAGAGAGGGTATGCCATTTATGAGTATAGAGAAGAAAGTAGTTGAGATTAAACTCAAAATCCAGCGAATCCATAGTGGGGAGAAACCAAAGGCTGTTAACATTTTTTTAATATAAGACCAACTCAACTTATCAAAGGCTTTGGAAAGATCAATCTTAAGAATCATACCTGCCTGTTTGGAGTGCTTGAGGGAGTGTATGATTTCATGTGTGAGGATGATGCCATCCAAGATTTGTCTTCCTTCTACGTATCTAGCTTGTTCAGGCAAGATGAGCAAGGGCAGAAGCGGCTTCAACCTGTTGGTAATGACTTTGGATATCACCTTGTAAATGACGTTGCAAAGTGAAATTGGTCGAAATTTGTCCGAAGTGCTGATGTTCTCCTCTTTCGGGATGAGGGCGATGAAGGTTGAGTTTAGGGAGGGCAAAAGCAAATGAAGGGAGCGCGACTCCTCCACCACTTGCCATACTTCTTCTTTTATTAGGTCCTAGAAAGTGTAGAAGAAAGTAGTGGTGAATCCATCCAGACCCGAGGCTTTTCCCTCCTTGAGCTATTTAATGGCCAGATCCACCTCCTGAGGCATGACTGGTCATAGAAGGATTTGGTTGTGTTCTTTTGTGACAATTTTCGGCATGTTTTGAGTGATTCTTCCTATGGCCGGCTGTCTATCAATCTAGGGTTCCTGATGGACTTCCTGGAAGTGATTGATAAACTCCTGTTCAATCTCTGCATGGTTTTCCACTCTTTCTCCTTCTGGCTTTTGAATAAAGGAGTTGGTATTGTGCATTCTTCTCTGAATTGTTGTTCTATGGAAGTATTTAGTGTTCCTCTCTCCTTCTTTCAGCCATCGAATCCTTGATTTTTTCTTCCAGAGGATTTCTTCCTGCCCGCTTCTCTCCTCCAGTTGATTGTGAATGTGCTTCTCTTGCTCCAACGTCCCTTCCTTGTATCTCTCTGTAATAATTTGTTGTTGGAGATCTTTCATATCTTTGATAAGATCATGTTGAGCCTGGAATATGTTGCCAAATATCTCTTGATTCCATTGTTTGATTCGGGATTTCAGGAATTTGAGTTTCTGTTGAAACTGGAACATTTTTTATCCTTCAGGCGCAGGGAAATTGTTCCAAGTGGAATGGATGAAGTCTTTGAAAGTAGGGTGTGTGAGCCAAAACGCTTCGAATCAGAATGGATGCCTGATCGGGTTTCCTGGTCTTTGCCATTGGATGGCAATAGGCCAATGGTCAGAGCCTACATATGGAATAATTGATGCCGTGATGTGACCCCCCAGATGCATTGCATTGTCAGAGATGAGATATCTGTCTAGTTTGGATGTAATTTGATGTTTTCCCACCCTGCGATTGCTCCATGTGTGCATTCCGTTGCAAAATTGCAAATCAATTAGCAGGTTATTTTGGATGAATTATTTAAAGTGACTGTTTTTCAGGTCCAGCTTAGCACGTCCTCCTCGCTTTTCCTCCAACTTGGTGATCATATTGAAGTCGCCGCCGATGATCCACAGTGGATGGTTTCTGTTGAGATTAAGTACTTGTATTGTGTCTAGAAGAGCAATTTTGTTTCCTATCTCCTGTGGGAAATAAATATTTGTAAGATGCCATGAATGTTGGTGCCAATTATATGAAAAGTAGCCTGAATGATGTGATGGGATGCATGAAAGTCTGAAAGCATTATAGCTTGTGTGTTCCAAGCAATATCCAGTCCTCCAGAGGCCCCCGAAGCATCCACCGCAACCGAATGACATCCCGACCATGCTTTGGAAAGAATGTTGCCTAGAGTGTTGCTATTGCATTTCATTTCCTGCAAGAAAATAATTTGGGGCTGCTCTTGTTTTATCATGTTTTTTATCATCCTAAGTTTCCCGGGGCTGTTGAGCCCTCTTATGTTCCATGAGGTGAGCTTCATGGTTCATTATTAGTGGTGGATTTGTAGTACTTAGTCAGCTTAGCATATCTGCCTGAGTCTACCAGGATTTTCCCTATTGCAATGGTTCTTTGAAGATCCATCTTTCTTCCGCGCTTTTTGGAGTCCTTAGGAAGGAAGCCGCCATCCCACTGACTGCCTGGCTGTATGCCCAATTAATGTTGCAGGTAAGCCCTTGAGATAATGACTTCCAGTGTACTTAGCTGGTGCTCTTGAATCTTGTCGTAGTCTTTCTTTTTACAAGCTTGCTCAAGCTCGAAAATGTCAAGTCCTCGCAAATATATGCTTTTCGGTTCTTCATCCATGTGTTGCACCTGACTGCTTTCTGCGGAGGTAAGTGCTAGGGGCGGAAGTTGTTCGAGGAGTCCGTCAACATCTATCTCATTAAGTTTTCAATCAAGATTCTTGCGGACTGCCTCAGGAGTTCTAGGATTCTCTTTTCGGGGCAAGGGGTTAGGAGAGGGGCCAGAAGGCGAGTGGGATGAGGATGGGATGATCGGTGGAAGGCTTGGCTGAGAGATCTGAGGACTGTCTTCAGAAGATTTGGCAAGAACCTCAAAGTTGTTGCTTGTGGAGGGAATGGATACTTCGTTCTGCTAGGGCTTCTTCCCAGTGTTGGGTTTTTTATGCGAACTCTTGCGATGGACAACTTTGTGAAGCCATCCTGGGCCGATTTGTCAGAGGGGTCAGCGGTTTGGGGCTTGGCATTTAGAGGACAGTCTCAAAACAGATACCCGTGGGCATGAAATTTATGACAACGAAAGGCAACATGTTCAAAATCCAAAGGCTGAATCCATTCATATTCATCATGGAAGAGACTTACCGAATCCGGGAGGGCTTTGTCTAGGCGCATGAAGACACAGATACGAGCATATGATGTGTATCTACGCAGCTTCATTTCTTCAGCGATTTTTATAAACTCCCCCGGCCCCTTGTCTATGTCTCTGAGCGATTCTTCGTCCCAATATTCCGATGGGAGTGAGTACATCCTTATCCATACTGGTGCCCAGGTGAGATCCTCCTTGTCAGGGTTAAATCTCTCTACCCAGGACCTTAAGTACAAACCTGCTGAGTTGAAGAAGTATGGACCTTCATCCATGACCCTGTTCCTATCTTTGATGCAGATGAATATTGTTGTGAAGAACCCTTTTGGCCCTAGCTGTAGGGTGACCTATCCCTTGGGTTTCCATTTGGCACAGATCCATCCTTGCGGAGCTTTTTCAGTCGGCCAGAATCCAATAAATTTTCCAATGAGTGCATGGTCCCTCATGAATTGGATGTGTTCATTGATTCTATGGTTGGGGACTTCTATTTTGGGTATTTCAGCTGCTATGGTTTTGCATGTTGCTGAGGTGACTTTAGGCGATGTCTGTTTCCCTTGCTTGTCTTCTTGTTCTTCACTACATTTATCTGATTGTTTCGTAGAGGCTTTTGTCGTCTCTTGCATATGGATATCTCTATTATTAGAATCATCATACTCTGGACCCATCGGCTCTGTCGTGTTCTTCGATGGGGGATCCTTTATGGTCGATGGGGAAGGCTTTGAAGCCCCCCCCTGAGGGTACGCCATTGCCGAGCTGACTATGTCAGTAGTCTCCTGCTTCAGAGAGGAGGGCGGAAGAGGGTGGCAGCAGAGAAATTCAAACTGCGTCGTTGCAGGGTCTTTCAGCTGCTATGGGTTTGCATGTTGCTGAGGTGAATTTGGGCGATGTCTATTGCCCTCGCTTGTCTTCTTGTTCTTCACTGCATTTATCTGACTATTCCATAGAGGCTTTTGTCGTCTCTTGCATATGGATATCTCTATTATTCGAATGCTCATACTCTGGACCCATCGGCTCTGTCGTGTTCTTCGATGGGGGCTCCTTTACGGTCGACGGGGAAGGATTTGAAGCCCCCTCCTGAGGGTACGCCATTGCCGAGCTGACTATGTCAGCGGTCTTCTACTTCAGAGAGGAGGGAGGACGGAGGGTGGCAGCAGAGAAATTCAAACTGCGTGGTTGCAGGGTTTTTCAGAAACCCTAAGTTGCAGAGCTCGTGATGTTTTTCAGACCACACCTCTCCATCCTTCACATTTGGTAACTTATTGATGAAAAAAGAAAAACATAATACAATAATGCCAACAAATTCACAAGTAATTATGAAGAAAGGAGAAATTACATTAATCGTGTAACCTCTTTGTTTCTCCAACATGGGGGACTGTTGGAACCAAGTTTTCATAGCCAGATGAGATTGCAATAGTTCTGTGACACCGGGATATCAACTTACCACGCAAAGGTCTAAACACCTAACATACAGACTCATGAAAACCATTTAGAGGTTATATGTTGCGTGATACTTCATAGTTTTATTAGCCTAACTAATTGACTCATTGTTCACTACCCACAAAATCATTACGATAGAAATATCTCATTCATAACATTCTTAACTGAATCAAAGAAACTCACCTTTCAATATACACAAGAGTATCATTACATGAATATGACAATGTTGTCAACTTCCCATGCTGCATAGGATGTTAATAAGTATCGAATCAACATTATAAAAATTATACGGCCATTAACCAGATAGTAGTAATCAAATAAAACAATGCATTTATATGTAAATAGATAAGGATGAAATCCATTGATCTTTCATTACTTCAAAATGAGGGAACAAGAATAGCGTTCTACAATAAAAGTCACTTGAATTTGGATCACCAACCTTAATATACCCGATAGTAACATGTTACATCAACATTTACAGTGGAAGAACACTATCAATTCCAACACAAAATGTATTGCCTACACATATGTTGCACAATAGCTACAAATATACACATTAGAGGAATTTTGAGGTCTAAAATGGGCCTCCTAAGGAAATTATAAAACAATAGTGGAAATAATAAAATAAGATTAGATTACATCATCAAATTTTAGAGAGAAAAAAGAAAAAACTATTTTTTCAACTTGTATATTCAACTTATCTCCCTATGGGTGTACTCAAATTTCAAGTAGGAACACTCATTGGATGAATATTTTGATTCTTCATCCAAGGAGTACCCATGTTGCATACTTTTTATGGACTCTGCTACACGAAAAATGAAAAATACATGAAAAAAGTGATTGCAATCACGCTTTTTCATGTATTTCTGATTTTTCGTGTAGCAGAGTCCATAAAAAGTATGCAACATAGGTACACCTTGGATGAGGAATCAAAATATTCATCCAATGAGTGTTCCTACTCGAAATTTGAGTACACCCATAGGGAGATAAGTTGAATATACGAGTTGAAAAAATAGTTTTATTATTTTATTATTTTTTGATCTTTTTACTTTTTTACTCCAAAAAGGGTGAATCATCCCCCATGGTTGACATCATCATCTTGAATCCTATTGGTTCTTATAAAGTTTATTTTGGTTGTACATTTTTCTTAGGAGGCCCATTTTAGACCTCAAAATTCCCCTAATGAAAATAACAAAGATTGACTAACTAACAAAAACTTAACCAAAATACAACATTAATGACATTTCGTTCTTCTGGCCAACCCCCAAACTAAGACAGATGATTCTTCTCATTGGTCTTTGGTAGCTTATGAACACTCCTTGACTTGTTTCTTTTCCATTCTAGTTGTCCTCCATGTTGACTAATAGTTTAGATACTCTCTGACATCTTCCCTCCAATTGCCCCATATTATTTAATTTCCTAATAGTGCCTACTGAAAATATCTACTACCAATTTGGTTACCACTCCACTGACATCTCCCTTTCTACAAATATCTCCATATTCCTTTTCCGTGGTGACCTTCATTTCCTTCTCCATTCACCCCAAAATCCTAACTACCAAGATCTACTTGCATGTGTTCTTGCTTGCTTGACACTACAATATTCCACGCATAGTACCTCCTTACATAGCATCTCCCTTTTCTGTGCAAGCCTCTCTGCTTTGTGCTAGATGCTCTTCTACTATGGCACTCTCCTCTCTGTGGTCCCTTGTACTAATACCAAAAAAAAAAAAAAAAATTGCCTCCAACAATGGGTAAGATTGAACACATATGAATGTGGATTGTTGGCAAAAGGGTTCGTGCAGTGCAACCTATTAGGGACTTGGGTCCTCTTTATCCATTTACTGTTGGTGTTTATGTGGCATAAATGGTGGAGCAATTTGAGATCTTGAGCTTAAGGTAGGAAACATGTTAGACAACATTTGATAGTTGATCCCTCTGAATTTCATGTTGTTTAATTGAAGCTATGGGGCATATGAGAGGTCATCACTTGCCCACACAAAATCACACCCATAATTTGAGGTTCTCCTCCAGCTATAGCCAAAAAATTCTTCTAGTGGAATACATGACTAGATAGCCAAGATAGTTAAATAAGATTTGTGGCCCAATCCCTTGAGGTACTGCAACGATGAAGAGAAAGATGAGGATGATGAAGTTGATGATGCCTAAGATTCCTTATTGTTTTTTAAATAGGATTTAGTTTGTTTGGAGAAATCAAGAAATCCAAGTTTCATATTTAAGGGAATAATCATAATGTAGATGGGATCCTTAATTATATATGTTTCAACAACAAGGAAATAGTCATGTTGATAAGCCAGGGAAAGCTTTGCTCCATGCCCAAAATGTCTTGTTCCAAGTTGAATGTATAACCTTATCAATGAAGAACATAACCTCTCTATATTGAAATCATTTAAGATGAAATGAGGGTGAAGTGCTAAAATTACAATGGTTGCATTCATATTATGGAAAAGAGACATTCAATTTTTCTTGTTGAGTATCAATGACCAAAGTTAGGTGCTTTCAAAGCGTGTAGATAAAATAGCCTCAACTATACAAGATTTTCTCTCATATGGATTTTCCGAGACAAAATATTACAAATTTCATGAAATACACAATGTTGATTATGATCATTAGGGGAATTTGGAGGTCTAAAATGGACATCCTAAGGAAAATAATAAAATAAGAGAGATGAATTTTCAAAGAAAAAATAAAGGAAATTACTTTCCTTTTTTTTTAATTGTATTTTTAGTTAAAAATAATGGAGAAATGGTTATATGGTTGTAACGCATCTCCTTAGTTTAGGATTAGTTCCTAGAGTTTAGGAGGTTGTTCACAACTACCTAATTTTCAGTGATGTATTTAATATTGTAATATTCATTTGATGTAATGTAGAGTGAACGAGAGTGAGAGTCTCCTCTTTGTTTGAGTGCAATCTCCCAGGTGCAGTACACACCTGTGAGCTGCAACTCCTTCATTTAATTCAAAGTTTAATTTTTATCTTGGTATCGGAGCTTAGGGTAGAGATAGCCTCAAATTTTTTAGGGATGTATCATTAGTTACATATTTGTAGTGGTAGGAGTGCATGTAAATGTATTTGTGTGATCAGGTGGAACTGCAGTAACACTTGGAGCGAAGGATCTCAGATGACTGATCATCTCTGAGTCGAAGAAAGGGTTGGAGCACATTTCTGTTTAGAAGCAGCAGCAGCTGGCGCGGATTTTTTGCAGACAGTCGCACCAATCCAGAACAAAATAGAACAACATGAGTTTTTAAAGAACAGACGCACCCATTGGCGCGGGTTTGGGGCTGATAAGCGCGCCAACGAAATTGTAACTGAATTAGCGTGGATCCATGGCTGTTAGGCGCGCCAATTTTCCTGCACATCATAAATTTTTCTTTTTCGCAATTGGCATGGATTCGTAACTGTTCAGAGCGCCACAGAAACAACCTCTTTCTCTCTGGAAATCTGCAATTTTTCGTTGTAGATCAGATTTTCCCGGTGGTGGCACGTGGAGATTTCTGCTCATTGGTAGCAGATTTGATTTGCTCGGTGGTGGCGAAATGAGGTTCCTTGATCCGCTCGGAGGTAGCAGATCGGACCTGCCTGGTGGTGGCAAATCAGAGCTCTGTGATCTGCTCGGTGGAAGCAGATCGGTTTTTTGTCCGGTGGTGGCACAGTGCAGCTCCTTGATCTGTTCGGTGGAAGCAGATCGCCTTTGCCCGGTGGTGGCATGTTGGAGCTTGTTTGGTGATCTGTTCGGTGGTAGCAGATCGGTTTTTCCCGGTGGTGGCACAGCGAAGTCCTTGATCTGTTCGATGGCAGCAGATCGGACTTGCCCGGTGGTGGCACAGTGAAGTTCCTAATCTATTCGGTGGTAGCAGATCGGACTTCCCCGGTGGTGGCCGATTGGAGTGTTCAGTTGGGAGAAAATGAACAACATTATAAAATCATACCTCCACGAGTCTGGCAAACTCGATGGAACGAATTTCTCCAACTGGAAATTCAAAATGCAAACTTTTCTAGAGAGCGTAAATGCATGGGCGATCATTGCGGGAAATGAGCCGAGATCTGGAACAACGACCCAAGAACAAGACTGGGATAAAAGAGAAACGAAAGGAAAAGTTATACTAAAGATGTCCGTTAAGGACAATATTATCCCACATATCAGAGATTCTAAGTCGGCCGCTGATATCTGGACAACGATCAAGAACCTGTACGAGACTCAGAATACAAATCATGTTCTGGCACTCAAGGGAAAGTTGTTTGCATTGAAGATGGACGAGAATGAGTCCATTGGTGGATTCATGGCTAGAGTCAAGGATCTGAGAGACAAACTGGGAGCTATTGGAGAAAAGGTGCCCGACTCAGATCTAGTTACACTCACATTGAACAGAATGATTGATGAATACTAGACATTCATCATAGGACTGTCAGCGAGGGAGAAATCCCCTTCATTTGATGAGCTGACAGTGATTCTGCTCCAGGAGGAGGAGCGACAACAGAATTTGAAAACTCAGAGCAATGACCTAGCTCTGATGGCGAAGAGGCGACAGTACAGAGGAAAGCAGCACCAACACCAACATCAGCACCAGCAACCGCAGCAACAGCAGCAGAAGGGAGCCAACTCTTTTCAAAAGAGACCATTAAGAGGTATGACTGATAATTATGTTAAGAGATGTTTTTATTGTGGGAAACCTGGTCATCATATTAAAGAATGCTATAAGAGGCAGGCGGATGAAAGAAAAGGCAAACAGAGGAAACATCAGGGCTGTTTTGTTGGAGAAGAGGAGGACCACAGCCATGATCTTCGACTATTCACAGTCAATTGTGCTCTTTCAGCATCAAAGGGAGATGAGGACGACATATGGTATGTCGACTCTAGCGCATCCTCACATATGACCGGTAAGAAGGACTGTTTTGAATTTCTTGAAGAATATGCATGTGGATCAAAAATTTATCTAGGAGATGACAGTGGGTATGAGATCAAAGGATATGGAGATATTCCTGTGAAGCTACCTAGTAGCAACATTAAACATCTTAAAAATGTATTATATGTTCCAGGAATTAAGAAAAACTTGATCTCTGTCTCAATGATTACAGACCAGGACATGCAGGTGCAATTCTTTAAGAATGGTTGTGTCATTAAGGATAGCCAGATGGAAACAGTTGCAACAGGAGTGCGCGTGGGGAATTTGTACAAATTGGATGCAAAGAGTATGCCACGACAAGCAATGGTTGCAGCTGGATCAACAGTCGAAAATCTCTGGCATCAGAGATTTAGACATCTCAATTTGCAAGACCTCATCTTACTTCAGAAGAAAGATATGGTCGATGGACTCCCTGTTTTTCATAATGTTAAGCTGGAATGTGATGGATGTGCATTAGGGAAAATGCATAGAGAAGAGTTCCCTTTGCATGTCAACAGAAAGGAAAGGGAAATACTAGAACAAGTGCATACAGATATTTGTGGACCTATGCAAACTAGGTCCTTAGGAGGTGCATATTATTTTCTGTTGTTTACAGATGATTGCACTAGGTTTTCATGGGTGTATTTTTTAAGTAAAAAGAGTCAAGCCTTTCGGTACTTTAAAGAGTTCAAATCTATGATAGAGAACCAAACAGGAAAGAGGATAAAGATTCTCCGCTCGGACCAAGGGGGAGAATATAGGTTAGGAGAGTTAATGAACTTCCGCAAGCAGCATGGGATTATGCAGCAATTCACAGTGCCACACACTCCACAGCAGAATGGAGTAGAAGAACGCAAGAACATAACTCTTGTGGAGTGCGCCAGAAGTATTCTTCAAGGTAAGGGTCTATTGAATGGTCTTTGGCAGAAGCCATTAATACTGGTGTTTATTTAAAGAATAGGAGTCCTACTAAATATCTAGGCTTCAAAACCCCCTTTGAAGCATTGCTTGGACTCAAGCCAGCAGTTAGTCATCTAAGAATATTTGGATCTAAAGCTTATGCTCATATACCAAAAGCAGATAGAAAGAAGTTAGACCCCAAAGCCTTGAAATGTATATTTGTAGGATACGGCACAGAGTATAAGGCATACAAGTTATATAATCATGTGACTCATAAAGTTTTTGCAAGCAGAGATGTTAGTTTTCATGAACAGACTGAAGATGGAAAGGAAGACTCTAACAGTGACAGCCACATTCCATTACTGATAGAGATGAACAGTGACGAAGATGAAGAGCAGGAGCAGGAGCAGAAACAAGAAGAAGTAGCAGTAGATAGTGTAATAAGTGATGATGCAGGCCCGGAAAGTGCCGAAACAGATAGAGTTGAGGTAAGTCCTCTACCTAGAAGATCAGGTAGGAAGACTAGACTACCTGAAAGATTGAAAGGCTATGCTTTTATGTCCAAAATTTTAAACATTGTAGAACCTTAAAACTATGAAGAAGCAAGTAAATCAGATGAATGGAGGGATGCAATGCATGAGGAAATTGAATCAATATATAGAAATCATACTTGGGATTTAGTTGAGTTGCCTGAAGGAAAAACCCCCATAGGTTGTAAGTGGCTGTATAAACCTAAGATAAATGCAGATGGGAGTGTAGAAAAATTCAAAGCTAGACTGGTAGCAAAGGGTTATTCACAGCAAGAAGGAATAGATTTCGATGACACCTTTTCCCCTGTAGCTAAACTAAATACAATTAGAATGCTAATTTCTTTAGCAACAAAACATAAATGGAAGCTACACCAGCTAGATGTTAAGTCTGCATTTCTGAATGGAGAATTAAAGGAAGAAATTTATTTAGTATAGCCTCCTGGTTTTGTGAAAAAGGTGCAGGAGTATTTAGTGTGTAAATTGCATAAGGCACTTTATGGTCTGAAACAAGCACCCAGGTCATGGTATGAGAAAATTGATTCATTTTTTATACAACATGGTTTTCATAGGAGCCTCAACGACCCAAACCTGTATACCAAGATAAATAAACAGAGGCAAATCATTTTGATTTCTTTGTATGTTGATGACATGATTATAACAGGAAATGCAAATAATTTGATCAAAGAAATCAAGCAGCAAATGTCACAGGTATTTGAAATGAAAGACCTTGGAGATCTTCATTATTGCCTAGGTTTGGAGGTGTGGAAAGATTCTGGTCAAACTTTTCTAACTCAAGGAAAGTATGCCAGAACCCTATTGGAAAGATTCAGAATGGAACAGTGCAAAACAGCAACAACACCGTTGCAGCAAAATCTCAAGTTAAGCAATGATGATGGCACAAAATAGGTGGATGCCACTTTGTATAGACAACTAGTGGGAAGTTTGATATATCTCACAACAACTAGACCTGATCTGGCATATTCTATTAGTGTGCTGAGCCAGTTTATGTCCAGACCACTTGAAAGTCACTGGATTGAAGCAAAATGTGTGTTGAGGTACCTTAGTGGTACTTGTAATTATGGTATTTTATACACTGACATTTCTGAAGTTACTTTAGCAGGTTATTCAAATTTTGATTGGGCAGGTGACCTGGATGATTGTAGATCCATCATAGGTTACGCATTTATTATTGGATCCGGGGTTATTTCATGGAGTAGAAAAAAGCAAAGTACTGTAGCATTATCATCATGTGAAGCCGAGTACCAGGCGTTGTGTGCAGCTACATGCGAAGCCATCTAGTTGAGGAGATTGATTAGTGATGCAGGCAAAGGACAGAAAGAAGCAACCAGCATCAAAACAGACAACCAGAGCACAATAAAACTTGCATACAATCCATTTTTCCATAAAAATACTAAGCACATTGACACTTAGTTTCATTTTGTTCGAGAAAAGATACAGTCAAAAGAAATATGTGTGGAATACTGTAACACTTGTGATAATTTAGCTGATATTTTTACTAAGCCTCTAGGGTGAGTAAAGTTTGAGTTATTTAGAGGGATGTTAGGAGTGCAGAATAACCCTTTCTCCATTAAGGGGTGGAGTTAAAAATAATGGAGAAATGGTTATATGGTTGTAACGCATCTCCTTAGTTTAGGAGGTTGTTCACAACTACCTAATTTTCAGTGATGTATTTAATATTGTAATATTCATTTGATGTAATGTAGAGTGAATGAGAGTGAGAGTCTCCTTTTTGTTTGAGTGCAGTCTCCCAGGTGCAGTACACACCTATGAGCTGCAACTCCTTCATTTAATTCAAAGTTTAATTTTTATCTTTTTTGGCTTATCTCGTTATAGGTTTACTCAAATGTCAAGTGTAGACATTTGTTGGATGCATAAACAAATTCCACATCCAACGAGTACTCACTCTTCATACTTCTGAGTAGACCGACACCAAAAAAATTCAAAATACATGAAAAAACGTGTTGAACGTGTTTTTTTCATGTATTTTAATTATTTTTCATTGTGGGTATACTTAGAAGTGTGTAGAGTGGGAAAGCATTGGAAGTGGAATTTAATTCTACGTCCAAAAGGTGTCTACACTTGACATATGAGTAAACCTATAAGGAGATAAGCTGAAAATACAATTAAAAAAAATAGTTTTCTTCTTTTCCCTGCAAAATATTTACGTATGATGATGACACCATTATCTTGAATCCTATTGGTTCTTTGAAAGTTAATTTTATTAGTACATTTTTTGTTTTGAGGCCCATTATTGACCTCAAAATTCCCCTAATGATAGTTTGGTAGTTTCGTTTAAGGACGCTTCGACTACTGTAATACAGTGATGGGTTGGAAATATTTTGGGAGTTAACATGGGTAGGTTTTTCATAGGAGTATGCAATATTTCACAACAACAACTTGATGAAATTTCCATTAATCTTGGAGAGAGTGGAAAAGTTGATGTGGGAGATTTTAAATTTCTTTTCAAGTGCCATACCTTCTCTTTAGCTCCTTCTCTAGTCAATCGTTGCCTCAATTACCAAAAGTTGAACTGACTCGGAGGGATGAGTATTGGGTCAAGAATGTTATGACTTTTGTTATCACTCAAAAAATTTACCTAGAAGTTATCAGAAGAAGGAAAAGACCAAGGTTACCACAAACCAATCTTTTAAGTATAGGCTCTAGCCAACCTATGATTTAGAGAGGGCTCTCTCTATATGTTTTAGCTTTGTTTACTGAGATTTTAGGCTAGTTCTTAAAGTTCAGGGGGTTTTGGATTTGTATTGGAAGTTGGATGGTGGAATCCTTAAACAGATGGATAGAATGATGTCTCTGACTATTGGGCTATGGAGTCAAAGAAGGGTAGCAAAATCAGGATTAAATCATTAAAGGGAGTGTTCAATGGGCAAGCTAGCAGAGTGAAGCACAGGTTTAGGTCGAATGGGTGAAATGATCTTAACCAGGGTGAGAGAGCACTTAAGAATCCTCAAACTGGGATTAAAAGGAGGAACAGAGGATGATCATGAGCAAATGGAAGTTAAGAATCCTTTACTATAGACCAAAGGGAAACTACCTGAACTAAGGAGCAATCAAGAATTCCTTAGATAATTTAGCAGAAAACATAAAAAATGCATAATAGTCAAAACAAAGTGTAGTGAAGAAAGTTCTGAGATATCATTCCATATTATAGCATTTAGATTTCAGATATGTTTAAGATTATGGAAAAACTTTTAAAGAAAAGTGACAACAGAAAAGAAGATACTTGTCTGTATTTCGCAATACACATGAATCCAGTGAAATGTCTTTGCTTTATTCAATAATCCAGCTTGTTGGTCCCAACAGTGATACAATAGCTTACAGTCTTTGATCAAGAAAAATATAGCAATGTCTAAGAATCCACCCTACATACTTCGAATTGTGAAGTATTTATACAAAAAATTATTACAAAATATCTCAAAACAACTTGAGATTTAATCTAGGAAATACAAATATATTCTTGCAAGAAGATATTTGTATTTCCTAGATTAAATCTCAAGTTGTTTTGAGATATTTTGTAATAATTTTTTGTATAAATACTTCACAATTCGAAGTATGTAGGGTGGATTCTTAGACATTTCTATAGTTTTCTTGATCAAATACTGTAAGCTATTGTATCACTGTTGGGACCAGCAAGCTGGATTATTGAATAAAGCAAAGACATTTCACTGGATTCATGTGTAGTGCGAAATACAAACAAGTATCTTCTTTTGTGTTGTCACTTTTCTTTAAAAGTTTTTCCATAATCTTAAATGTATCTGAAATCTAAATGCTATAATATGGAATGATATCTCAGAACTTGCTTCACTGCACTCTGTTTTGACTATTATGCATTTTTTATGTTTTCTGCTAAATTATCTAAGTTAAGGAATTCTTGATTGCTCCTTAGTTCAGGTAGTTTCCCTCTGGTCTATAGTAAAGGATTCTTAACTGCCCTTTGCTCATGATCATCCTCTGTTCCTCCTTTTAATCCCGGTTTGAGGATTCTTAAGTGCTCTCTCACCCTGGTTAAGATCATTTCACCCATTCGACCTAAAACCTGTGCTTCACTCTACTAGCTTGCCCATTGAACACTCCCTTTAATGATTTAATCCCAGTTCTGTTGCCCTTCTTTGAATCCATAGCCCAATAGCCAAAGACATCATTATATCCATCTGTTTAAGGATTCCACCATCCAACTTCCAATACAAATCCAAAACCCCCTGAACTTTAAGAACTAGCCTAAAATCTCAGTAAACAAAGCTAAAACATATAGAGAGAGCCCTCTCTGAGTCATAGGTTGGCTAGAGCCTATACTTAAAAGATTGGTTTGTGGTTACCTCGACTTTTCCTTATTCTGATAACTTCTAGGGAAAATTTCTGAGTGATAACATAGTGGCGACCATACTGGGGAGAACCCTCAGTCCTAATAAATCTTTAAGAAATTTTTAATTCTGTATTTTGAGCCTCTTAAAGTAATTTATTAGAAGTTATTTCTCACAAAAAGAAAAAAATTAGAAAAAATTATGAAATTCTGGCTTCAAGGAGAACTCATTATACTAGGGCTAACCCAGATCCAAACCCTCCCCTAGTAGTTGATAATCCCAACCTGATTTCAAGAAAAACCAAAAAAGAAGAAAGTTCAGCTAGTCACACACCCTTAGTTAAAGCTAATTCATGCCCTGATGAATGGTTGTTTTTAGAAGATCTTCCTTTTGATGGGCAATTCGATTTGTCACTATTTAAATCAAAGTTTGAAAGTGAAATTTGTGACACTGTACTAGATCCTGAGTTTATTGTAGACCTTGAAGTCCAAAAAGCCAACAAATCAATTGATGAGTACATTCTGAATTCACCACAATCATCCCTTAGTACTGCCAAGATCCCTGAGTTTTCTAAACAATTGTCCACTGCTCTTAGTTCACCATTATTCACTTCAGCTTTTGAAGTCCATTCTCCACCTCCATTCATACCCTCACTCCCTTACCAACCTAGTACTGCTCATTTACCACTCACCAGTCCTAGTTCATCCTCCACTACTGTATCATCTTCCAGTACCTCAACCCCACATCTTAGCCCTTCCCAGCTTATAGCCATGGCAAATAGATATGCTCCCCTTGTCTTACCTGCTCCACTTGGTGCCATGCCAACAGACTACTAGAGTAAATTCGTCCAATTTGATGGCATAGGACACTACACTGCACAACACCATGTTAATAAGATGACAGAATACTTTGAACTTCATGAAATTGATATTGTGGATGTAAAAATGAGACTATTTTCTAAGACTTTAGCTGGTGACGTTAGGAAATGGTTTAGATCACTGCCTAATAATAGTATTGATAGTTTAGAAGTATTTTAGCAGCAATTTTTGAATAGATGGGAAAAGAAAAAGAATCCTCTACAAATCCTTTCAGAATATGAAAATATTAAGAGAGGATCCAATGAAACTGTTTAAGATTACCGCACCATATTTAACAATATATACAATGAAATTCCAGTTAATATTAGACCCCCACCTGGCTTAGCATTAATAAAGTTCCCTGATGGTTTTGACACAAACATGGCATTCCAACTCAGGGAAAGAAACCCCCCAACCCTAGAATATATGAAAAGTGTAGCTGTAAGTGTAGAGGATAATTTATTAGCTAAAAGAGCTAGAGTTAGGAATGAAAGAAGAGGAACAACTAAAGATGAGCCTTCACCCTCTGACATTAAAATAGATAGCTTAGAAAAAGTCATGGAAAAGTTAATGGATAGAATAGATAATATAGAGAGGAAACCCCATTGGGATAATCAACATGCACCTCCAGTCAGAAACCCGAACTTTAGGAAAAACCAAAACCAAAACACTGGAAAAAATGGACCCAATCAGAATATTAAGCCTCCTTTCCAAGAAAATTATGCAGAAACATACCATCCTGAAGACCTAGATCAAGACAAACAAATTAACCTGATGGGATTAGATGATGAAGGTGTTGTTTTTATGACCCAAGATGATCAGGAATTGCATATGCTGCAGCAATTGCAAATCCAGTATGGAGAGTCATTTGATTATAAACAAGGTTATGATTCTACCATCTTTGAAGTGCATAAACAATATAACCTAAGGATTAAAAAGAATTATGATATCCATGACCAAACCAAGAAAACAGTGCCAAATCAACCCAAGAAAATCAAAGAAGCCCAGTTTCTAAAATCCTCCAGATTCTCCCTAGACAAAACCAGAATCCTTCTGTCCCCACCATTGTAGATATAACCCTTTATCAACCTTCTAATGACCAACCCTCTACTTCAATTCCCCCTAAAAAACTAGTGGACACACCTCAAAAAACTATATTGGAAAATTCACAGAAATAGGTCCCCAATAAAGGAAAAGAATACCATCCCACTCAGAATCCTGCTGTGAAAAATCCAAACCCTCAAACAGAAAAATCCCCTTTTCCATTCAATCTAGGAGCAGAGGTAGCCAAACTAAAGATTTCGGTTCCTTTGATAGAGTTAATCAAGAATGAAACCTACAAAACACAGATAAACCAGACCCTGAACATTGTTGAAAATGAGGATTCTATTAACCTGTTTGATGACCAACCAGAACTTATATTTGGCCTAGATGTTAATGGAAAACCACTAGAAGGAGGAATACCACCTTTCTACATTAGCCTTAGCATCCATGACAAAATTCTTCATAATGAAATGTTGGATTCTGGGGCCTCCCACAACTTAATGCCCAAATCAGTAATGGAAAAATTGAACCTAGACATTACAAGACCTTACAAGGATTTATTCTTATTTGACTCAAGTCAGGTAAAGTGTCTAGGATTGATTAGAGACATGTGTGTTACCTTAGTTCAATATCCTGCCAAGAGAATCCTTATGGATATTGTGGTTTCTGACATCCCACCGAAGTATGGCATTTTGTTATCCAGATCATGGGGAGGCAAACTTAAGGGATCTTTACAACTTGATATGTCATATGCAACAATTTCTATTTTTGGACAACCTAAGAAGCTGTACCGAGAAACTTTAATGAAATACATGGTAAGTAGCTAGGATCGGCCTCAAAACTTTCCTATCTACTCCGTACATTTAGACATTGATTCTTTTATCCTATATAATGTTGTTCAAACACAAGAAACTCTTTTAGATAGTGTTGATACAAAACCAAAAGAAATTGCATTTTCAAAACAAGAGGATACTGTCCAAGCTTTAGAACTTTCCACTAAACAAGGTAGTCAAAATGAGGAAAAGTTTGTTGCACCAAATGATGAAAATTATGAACATGAGATATTGTGGCATCTTGAGTTTGATGGGTCAGTCAACAAGTTTGGAGCAAGAGCAGGAATTTGGATATACAATCTGGAGAATAATCACTCAAAAGGCCATGCACATAGACCAAATTTTAAATGTACTAACAATATGGCCGAGTATGAGGCACTAATTTTAGGTCTTAATTTTAGGTGAAATACATTAAGTTATTAAAATAATTTCAGGATGTCTTTTCTTGGAGTTATGAGGACCTCAAGTCCTATGACACCAGCATCATAACACACAAACCCTATAAAAGAAAATAAAAAACCTATCAGACAAAAACCTAGAAAGATTAATCCTATCCTATTACCTTCAATTGAAAAGGAAATCCAGAGAATGCATGATGCTAAGATAATTGCACAAATCAAATTTTCTGATTGGGTTTCAAACTTGGTGCCAACTAGGAATAAAACGGGTGAGATCAGACTCTGTGTGGACCTTAGGAACCTCAACAAAGTATCACTTAAAGACAATTACCCTCTCCCCAAAATGGATCATATTTTGCAAAGGGCAGTTGGATCAACCAGAATCTCACTATTGGATGGATTTTCTAGTTACAATCAGATCTTAGTTCATCCTGATGACCAAGCCAAGACTACCTTCACTACTCCTTGGGACAAATTCATGTATGTGAAAATGAATTTTGGACTAATGAATACAGGATCCACTTTCCAAAGGGCTATGGATATAGCCTTTGCCAAAGAAATCCATGATTTCCTTGTGATATACCTAGATGACATTACTGTATTTTCAAAATCTGATAGTCAACATTTGGATCATCTAAGGTAGGTTTTTATTAAATCCAAGAAATATGGAATTTCTTTAAACCCCAAGAATTCTTTGTTTGGGTTAGAAGAAGGAAAGTTACTAGGTCATATAATTTCAAAAGATGGTATCCGAATAGACCCTGCAAGAATAGAAGCCATCTTACAGATACAACATCCAAGGAACATTAGGGAATTACAAGCTTTCTTAGGGAAGATTAACTTTCTTAGAAGATTTATTTCTAATCTAGCTGAATTAATTAGATCACTGAACAATATGTTGAAAAGAGATTCGACCATAAAATGTACTATTGAGGCTAAGAAATCCTTTGAAGACATCAAACTAGCCTTAACTAGAACACCAGTTTTGATCAGTCCAAAATTTGACAGAGATTTCATCTTATTTTCCTTTGCTTCTGAGCACACAATTGCTGCAATTTTACTACAAAAAAATGACCAGGGCTATGAACAACCTATTGCTTTCTTTAGCAAAGCCCTGAGAGATGCCCCCCTAAAATATAACATAATGGAAAAGCAAGCCTTTGCTTTGGTCAAAGCTATCAAGGATTTTAGGGTGTACATTTTATATTCTCATATAGTAGCCTATGTTCCTAATTTAGTAGTCAAAGACATCCTAACTCAGGGTGGTCCTGATGGAAAGAGGGGAAAATGGATTGCTACTATTCTAGAATATGACATTGAAATCAAACCAACTAAGTTAATCAAAGGCCAAGGTCTAGCCAAGCTCATGGCTGAATCAAACTGTCAGGCCCTGGATATAAACTTTATTGCACAAATAGATAATGAAGAGGAAATGGTGGCTCCACTAATCAGCCAGGACTTTGTTGAATCACCATGGTATGCTAATATCATTTATGTTTTACTAAATTTACAAGCTCCTCCTGAATTATCTAAGACCAAGAGCATATTTTTAAAGATGAAATCCTTAAAATTTTGTATATTAGACAATGCTTTGTTTTAGATAAATCATGAAGGTATTCTTCTCAACTATTTATTAAAAGATGAATCTGATAAAGTATTACAAGAGTTTCATGCAGGTGACTGTGGAGGACACCTTTACTGGAAAACCATTGCTGATAAGATTCTTAGAGCTGGTTTCTACTGGCCTACCTTGTTTTCTGATGTAAAGAAACATGTGACCTCCTATCACAGATGTCAAATTTTTGAGGGAAAGAAAAACATTCTACCTTTACCCCTCAAGCCAATATCTGCTGAAACAAATTTTCAACAATGGGGTTTAGACTTCATTGGTGAAATTCACCTACCTTCTTCTGCCCAACACAAATGGATCCTTACTGCCACAAACTATTTCACCAAATGGATAGATGCCATACCTTCAAGGCAAGCCACTGACACTATTATCATAACCTTCCTTGAAACCAACATTCTATCAAGATTTGGATGTCCAACTAAGCTCATTACTGATAATGCAGCAGCTTTTAAATCCAAAAGAATGATAGATTTCTGCAACAAGTATCATATAACCTTGGGCCATTCCACAACCTATTATCCTCAAGGAAATGGACTGGCAGAATCCTCAAACAAAAGTCTGGTGAACATCATCAAAAAGTTGTTAGAGGACAATAAGAAAACATGGAATAAAAAGTTAGTCAATGCCTTATGGGCAGACAAACTAACCACTAAGAAATCAATTGGTACCTCTCCCTACCAACTAGTGTATGGGATGGAAGTTGTTTTTCCATCCTCCTTGGGAACACCAATGATGAAGCTGCTTCAAGAGTTGCAAGTTGAACTAAATAGTATCCAAATAATAATCAACCAAACAATACATCTTCAACAAACCAAGGAGGAAGTATATATCAGGTCTCAAGTTGTGCAGGAAAGGATTAAAAAGATTTTTGATAAGAGAACCAAGGCTGGAGATTTCTACCTTGGTGACAAAGTCCTAAAATGGGATTCAACGAGGGAGATAAAGGTAAACATGGGAAATTTGATTTCCTATGGAAAGGTCCATATGTCATTTATGCTTTCAGAGGTAATAATGCTTTCTTCTTAAGAGAAATGGATGGTACAGAAGCAGAAGGTGGACCAGTGAATGGTTGAATTCTCAAACAATATTTTGAACCTAACTACTGATTTTTACTTCCCATTGTACATATTTCATTTTTCTTCAAAAAGTTTAGTTTGGATTGGATGGTAATTTTTGAAGTTGAAGCCTGAAGAGAAGGCCCTAAGCTTTAAGGATTCACTGTCATAAGAATCAATAATGTAGAGACATGGAGAGAAACATTGCAAGGTAACAATCAATAGCAATTCAAAGGCTACTGTTAGGTTCCAGGAAATGCCATTCCCAAGTGGAGCCACTGTTAGGTTCCTATACTAATAGGAGTCATAATTTTGAATGACTAAGGTTAAGCCTTGTAATATTGTACATACCTTTGCTTTCTGCAAATGTTTTCCATATTAAAAAATAAAAAATGTAAAGAGAGTATGTCCTAAAAGAATAATCAAAAAACAAAAAGATTGAAAAGGTAAAAAAAATGAAATATATGAACCCCAAAAGACAAAAAGAGACCATGAAAGTGTGCAAGTCAAAATGCCACTACTATTTACTTTTTATGCATAATAAATGATTGTGTGCAGCTTGTTACTTATGCCACAATCCATGATAGTCAAAATGTTTAAACTTGGCTATTTCATACTTAGAATTTTATGTTTATAGGTAGTGAATAAATCTGACCAAACAGTTAAATCTTCGCAGATCATTAGATAGGTAGAGTGAATAAAAGGAGCTCATCAGTTTAATCTGAGCCATGGGATGATATAAGGTTAGAATTAGATAGTTTATTTTGTAAAGAAAAGAAAAATATTGATAAGGGTTTTCTAGCCTAAATGCACCCAAATAAAGTGAAGAAAAAATGGTAGCATGAGTAAGTGGGTAAGTAGTAGAAAGGTTGCAGAAATGTCATGTAATTGATACAAAAAACACTTATGTCATTGTTCCAAATGCATCATTTAAATATGCATAAGTGGTAAACAAAACAAAATCAATGGTTCACAATTTGGTTTACGTAACATCCCCTCATTCATTTTAACCCCCATGACACTCACTAACTTTCGTTCCATAATAAAAATATTAATACCTATAGTTTTTAAGTAAAAAAGGCTCAGAGCATTTCTCTGACTTCTGGTGGGACCGTACCCTCGACTTGATGACTTAAGAAGGAAAGGTGTTAAATTTCATCATAATTCATTCATACCCCTCACAAAACCCCATTTCCTAAGGTTAAGTTCTTTTGCCTAGGAAAACCCCTTTATAAACATGTTTTATGTAAAAAACACACCAAATACATTTATCCTAAGTACTAGGTATCTGGAAAACACACAACATTTCATGTACCTAAGTACAATACCCCTTCCACTCATTTCACCTCATATTAACTTTTTAATTAAATATATAAAAGTCCCCAATAAACCCATTGTCCTGTATATATTTAACTCCCTCATATAAATTAACCCCACCCCTTAGTTTATCTATAAATTATGTTACTACCCGTTATCCCACAAAAACATTAAAACCCCGCCCTCAGTCCTTAATCCCTCATTACAGTCTGGACCGATCCTCTAAACTTGGATTAGTCCTTAAACTAATCCCGAAACCACCGCAATTAAATCCCCGGCCCCCCATTAAATCCCATCATTCACCCCCGCGCAACTCCCATCTCCCGATCACCGTTGATCATCCCTCCTCCACATCCAATGCCCCACAAGCATATTAGGCCAGCCCGACATCCGCCCTTTACCCGCCCGATAAGGCGGTTTTCCCCCTGGCCCCCAACGCTACGTGGCAAACGCTGAATGGAATCGGGCGACCCCTCCCGAATACCGCCCGCACCACAAAAGCGGTGTGATGGACCTCCCAAACCACTTCCCCCTTTCAACCAAAAACGTCACTGTTCATCAATTAGTGAACCCACCAAAATTAACCATTTTTCCTATAAAATCCTAATTACCCCTCTTTTCACTCTTTTCGCGCATTTGCCTTTGAGAAATCAGAAAGTCATTATGACTCCTGCAAACATCCAAATTTCTCACAAACCTCTGTCATTGCTCCACAGACACTGCAGACAGTCCAGATCATTCATCAGTACATACCAATACCGTACGAACCTTGTGTTAGCGCTTGAAATTTCACCTCAGGCTGAGAAAGGCAAACTCCAAGGCAACATCAAACCACTTAGCCTCGTAGCTAGCCCTACGGGGGAGGAGAGGGCTCTCTCCGGTCTATCTCGGCAAAGATCTTCAACAGGCAGAGATAACCAATAAAGACCACTAATTTTAGGCTAGTAAACTGATATAAAAAGGTTTGATTTGAGATTTTTGGGATTTTGGTGGAAAATCGGGGAAAGGCAATTTTGGGTGCGGGGATTGGACACAGTTTTTGCGGGGGGGTCTTTGGGGCAAGGTAGGAGACTGTATTGATGCATTTGAAAGAATCATATGGGCAAGAATTACTGGTGAGGAGCTAAGGAGAGCAAGTAAACACCTTGAGCTCTCCTTAAACAGATGAAAACATTGATATTAAGCAAACTTAAAAGCAGAGCATGGCAATCATGAATTCTACTTTAACACTTCATTTGCCTAATTTGCAGAAGGAAAAGTAAGAAGATGATTCACATAACACACTTAAAAGTACAAAGAGAAACACACCATCAATACATGTAACCACAGGAATCCCAAAAAGGACTGCAAAACCCTGGTCTTTCTTCCTTTGCCAAAATTGCAGAGATACAATGAGTAATACAATACAAGCTTTCTCCCTCAAGAGTCCAACCATGAAAATGACCAAGAAAGTACATAATATAGGCAATATAACATCTTTCCTTGCCTCTAGGGGTCGAGCTCACTATCCTAGGAGCTGTTTCAACCAATTCTAAACTGAGCACTGAAAACTAGGCAGTCAAAACAACTTGCCTCTATAAGCTAGGAAACCAATTCATTCATTAAATTTTTGCCTATCTCATGAATGAATCTTCTAGAAGAGACAAATAAGTGTCAAAATATCATAAAATTACATCATTTACAACAAGGAAGATCAAAATCTACTCCAAAAATTCAAATCCAGTCAAAACTGTGTTTTGCTGAGCTGTAGGTGAATTTCTGTGAAAACTGCCCAACACGTCGCGCCCTGATCCTGAACGCGTCGCGCGCATTTGGAGCTGATTTTGAGGCACTTCCAGGTATCCAAATGAGGCAAACGTGGGCTTGTTGGAAAGTTATAGATGTCTACTTTCCAACTCAAGTGGAATTTCTGAATTTGGTGACCATTTGCCCCTCCAAAATTGCAATCTCCCAAGACTGCTTCCTGTGTGTGAAAAAGGTGGCAAAAAGTCATTTTTTGCTTGTTTTTTGACTTTCTGGAGGCTCAAAACTTGATGAAATCTCTTGGTAATTGCTGAGCAGGTGTATTTTTGCATGAAAAATCCAAAAATTCTGAGTTTTCATGAAATGGAGTTTCCCATCGAAAGGGTCGCGCGCGGCGCGCGACGTGTTGGGAGCAAAAACCTGTGTTTGGCACAAAAAATTCACAATTGACAAAATTTTCTCCAAATTTCTTGAAATTTGGGCTGGGAGTCCCCAATCAAGTACCATGCTCAGTCAAAGAGGCTTTGTCCAAAATTTGGAGTGGATCGGTCCTTTTCCGTCGTTTTAGTGCCTTGGCCAACCTCCTTGGATCTAGCAATTGTATTTTTGACATTTCTCTAAAACCATGACACGTGTAAAAAGTGAAGGAGGTTTTTCTTCTTTGGCATGTTGTGGACAAAAACCTCTCTCAGTTTTCCAAAATTCATCTTTTATTTCTATGAAACATCTTTTGAGTGAAACTTATCCCGATGTGTGAAACAAGGAATTTCGTGGAAATGAAGCGAAATGAAGGGGATAGGGGGCTTCTAAATTCTTGGGGAAATTTTTGGGAGTGGGGAGGGATGTTAGGAAGCAGGGGAAAGTGGAATCTCAGAGATTGAGTGAGGGGAAGGGGTCCAAAAGGGCAAAACACAGGCCCAACCTAGAAAATTGCCAGGTTGTAGTTAGAAACTGGGGTTTGTGGAAAAATGAGGAATTTGGGGGATCTCAGTGATGGGAAGTGTTTGATAAGGTACATGAAAGATAGGGGAAGGTGTATGAACATCTGGATACAAGTTTTGATAGTGATTTGACCATCCAAGAGAAATTAGCTTTCAAAACCCTAGGAGAGGGAAATGGGCTTGCCTAGGTGCAACTGAAGCATGAACAAGGTGTAAAATGACTCATTAGACACTGCCATGATAATGAAAACCCTATGAATGATGATAGACTCAGCTGAATGATGACATGGACCGACATTTGGACAAATTTAGAAGGAGTGAAAGCAAACCCTAGACCTAATGCCTAGTGACCAAATTTTGCTTGAAAACTCTTTGAAATGACAAAATTTGACCTTGACACTCTGAGACCACTTTGTAAGAGCATATTTGATCACTGGAGGAAGGCTGGAAAGACTGACACTAACACCTTGCAGCCGCCATCAATCACCCGTTTACAATCAATTTCGCCCAAATTCGAGGTATTTAACCGTGGAATTCCAACTCCATTGTCAAATTCCAAGTCAATTCACCTTCGTGACACTGTTAGTTAAGTAAAAAAGATCAAATTTACTTAAATTTTAACATTGTGAGCCATAAACAATTACAGAACCTCCATTGCCCTAAAAACTTTGAATCACCCACCACACTCAAATCCACAAGAACTGAGTATGGCTTCCCTAATTGCTATGGATGTGAGGCCCATCACTACACCTCATTTAGACCTAGACCACCTGGCTTTAGCTGATAAATATTTCCAAATAAAAGATACATGTACCCAAGAGTCCCCACTCAAAGTACATTGCCAAAGTAGGGACAAGTTATTGAACCATGCTGATGAAATTGGTCTTTGGGAGTCAAATTTGCCCCAAGTACCAACTCCCCCAAGTCCACATTTTTCCTGAGATTGTTCATATGTGCTATGCTTGCTACGTCCCCAGTAACAGAACTATCATGTCTCATGACCAGAAAGTCCTTTTCACCATCACTGCCAAGTCTATTAATGAAATGTTGCAGCTCCAACCAGGACCAAGCCTAACTCCACTCTCAATTGGAGACCTGTTGGACCTATATCCCAAACTTAGCTCTGCAAAATTGGCCCAACTATTCCAAACCTTCATCAGAGAAGAGAGACACATCCCTAAGGACTCCCCCCCATATGTAGCTGCTATTTTTTCCCCATGGGGCCAGAATATTGTAGCCATGATATCCTGCATTTTAGGGTACACCACTAGTGAATACATTGATGAGTTAATCCTTGCCTTCATGTCCATCTACACTCCAGGGCAGCCTCCTACTGTCATTTATGACTATGCCCAATTTATAGCTGATAGGATGCATGAGAAATTCCTTAGAATGAACAATGAAAGGGTTTTCAAGTACTCCTCAGTTTTATACCATATGTTCTTATATTACCAACCTGATAAGTTCCCATTCACCCTTCAGAAGCTGGACACCAAAGGTCAGCCCAGGTCAGTCATTTTTTGGACCCCATTGATCCACCAATCTCAGTCTCCATACTCTTATTCTGATTTTGTTGATTTATTTGTACACCCAGTCATGACAATGTTGACTGGAAGCCCTCCTCCTAGAATCAGTCCAAAAATAAAGAGAGTCCTTCAATTGTCTAAACAGACCAAAGTGGGTGACTGGTACCTTTACCAGAACCATACATAAATCAGAATCTATGGTTGCATGCTGGCACCATACAAGCTACCAAGATACCTCCCAATGAGGTTGTTTTCATTAGAATACTATAGAAAAATCATCAATGCAGATGAAGTAAACTTCCTCAATGCCAAGAAGAAGGCCAATTTCCAAATAAAAGACCAATTAGGCCCCTTGTTGGGACTCAGAAATGTCATATTTTCATCCACCTTTTTCTTCACTATTCCTTACATTTCATCATCCCAATAACCTTTTGTCATATCATTTTCATACATACATTTGGGTTTCACCTTCTTATTTTCCATTTTATTCATTTTTGTATTACAAGTGAATTTATGATTAAATATTAGAAAATATACATATTTTTATATATATCTCAAGAATATGTGAGTTTTGTGATGTGTAGGAAATATGTGAAGAATTAATATCTCCTCCACCATATTAAGGAGATAATTATGCAAGCCTATTCCTAAGGAGAAAATCATGGAGGATTTTGTTGGAATATCTTATCCAATTCCTAAGGAGAAAATCATGGAGGATTTGGTTGGCATATCTTATCCAAGATATGTGAGAGATTTATGGAGGATTCAAAGGGATCATATTTTGTAATAATGGGAAAGCAGTTAAAAATGCTTGAGAGATTTGTGGGATCATATCTTGTAATAATGGGAAATTAGTTGAGAGTGCTTGAGAGAATATTGGATATGTAATTATGAGAAGGTTATCTTCCTCATGTATATAAGAGAGTGCTCTTTCTTCATTTTGATGATGAATAATGGAAAGGAATTCTTAGTTTTTCACCTTTTATTGTTATGCTTTCATGATTTGTAATTTGGTTCTTGTAATATAATTTGACATAGTTTTATTGTTGTGAGCTCACATATGTTGTTTGTCATTCAATTCTTCACATGTTGTATTGTTTTTCCTTTATGCAATTTCTTGCTTTCATAGTTAATGTTTCAATTCCTTCCTAGATTAATTCGATTTCAGTAATTTAGATTAGATTAGTTCCACTTCAGTCCTACATATATAGTGCATGTGTCTCGTAAGTCTACGAACCTTGGATTGACAAATTAAATAGTTGGGTAAGTACTACAACAGAATTAAACGAACATAGTTTCACCCAACATTTTGGCGCCGTTGCCGGGGAGGCACAATGGATTGAAGTTTAGTTTGATTTTTCATGCAAGTGTGTTTAGACATGTTCTTAACTCCGAGGTGTTAAGGTGGTAAGACATGGGGAACAGCCTACGCATCGCATTCGAGATACCGTAACGGGCTCGACCTCTTATGGATCAGGGCATGTAGGGTGTGTTTACATTTATGCAAGTGTGAATTTCAATTTCTGCAGGTGTGTTTGATTTTCACAACTGTGAAGAATGTTTGATGAATTCATGGTTCATGGTTATAATTGAAGCATTCGATTACTCAATTAATGAGCAGTCCTTGTAAGAGGGTTTAATTGAGTATTGAATTCAAGATTATTTCTGTGGTCCTTTTGTTTTTAATTCAATTTTTAGTGTGCTGATTTTTTTGTTTTTTTCAACATGATTTAACAATGAGTTTCAGCTTGGAACTACTCACTCAGATCCTAGCAGAAGTCGGGATCTCTTCTTCCTTGGAAGAGGAGATCTTGACAAGAATTAAAGGTTCAACTACTCCCCAAGAAATAAACGAAGATTCAACATCTGAAGAATCCTGCATATCTGATGGCGAACAATCATTCAAACAGGAGATCGAGGAAGAAGAACAGCAGATTGGAGTAGAAGAACACGAGTTACAATATGATCTAAGTGAGAGAAACTGTGCTTATCAAAGCTTTATCAAACAATGGTTCCAGGTAAGTACTAGATTAGATTCATCTTTTTATTTTTTAGTTGATTTGCAGTTACAGCAACTAGACTCATTCACCATCGAATATTTTCATTTTTCATTTGAAAAATTGGTACTGAATATATTGTTGGTACTATTACGTGAATGGCTTCATTGGAAGTTTAATTACACGTAACTAATTTTTTTCTAACTAGTATAGAGTAGGTAGGCTTTAATTTTTAGTTTTTGATTTTATTTTCAGTTTTGCTTAGAATAAGTATGCTCTCCTCTGCGCTTCGTGTGATTGCGAGGATCAGAAAATAGGGACGATTTAGACTACTTTCAAGAATAAATAAATGTTTTGCACTATGCTTAATCAAAACATCTTTCAATATGCAAATCATTGTGTCCATTTGTTAAAAAAATTAAGTCTAGAGAAAGTTTAGTTTCTTTCTAGTTTTTCATTGATTAAAAGAAAAAATATATTTAAAAAAAAAAAAAAAAAAAAAAAAAAAAAACTAACCATTTTTGTTTTTAACGATAAGGTTAATTTCATTTTTTTAGATTTTTAAATACAAATAAAAATAAAAATAAAAATAAAAAATAAAAAAATAACACAGTCAACCACCGCACTCATAAATAAACAAAAATCTGGACAAAGGGCTCAGTTTCCCGCATACCCAACTTGTTTGCTGTAGAATTTGACTCGGCCCAAAACAAGGAGGTCATGGACATTAATGCTAACCATGTGGGTATTGACATAGAGAGCTTGATCCCTTCAAAAACTGCTGATGTTTCTGAAATGGAATTGACCCTCAATGATGGAACTCAATTGCACGCTTGGATAGACTATGATGCAAGGTTCTAGAGGTCAGGTTGAGTAAATCTGGTCTGATTAGGCCCTCTGCTCCCCTGATTTCGCACTCTGTTGATCTATGGAAGGATGAGATGTATGTGGGGATTCGCTCCTCCAGTGGGGATTCATCTCAGAACAATGCAGTTTACTCATGGAGTTTCACTAGCAGCCCTTTTCATCGGCCCCAGCACTCTCATCCCGTGAACCCTCAAGCCTTCTCTCAGAATGGAAGGAGTTCTTTCCACCGGAAGCTGCTGGGAGTGGCTCCATCACTCAAGCCCTGTTTATTGACATATTCCTTCAACCGGTTCACAATCGTCTCCGTTGGATTCTCTGCCACTCCATGAAATTTTGTGAATCCTGTCACATGGATTTTAGTTCCGGGCGGCCCCTCTGATCCCATTTTCTCACTTCTGGATGTCCGAAGCAAAATTCACTGGCCCCCAATCCCAATTTCCGCTGCCCTGATGAAATGGGCTGGCAGCCTCAGAGGACTCCCATCTTTCCTGAGGACGGTGACATTCCCCGCGCGATCGAGACAACCCTGCCAACCAAAAAAATTTGCACGCTTTGGTGAATAAAGGATATGATGTTGTTCTGATGATGCTGGTCGGTTTGTTTGCAATTATGTATACTATCACTCACTTCGTTATGCTGCCAAGCATGGCATCAAATATTTGTTTGTACATGTCCCTCTGTTTTCAAAGGTGGATGAGGAAATTTAGATGCAGTTTATTAAATCTGTTTTGGAGGTATTGGCATCTATTTGATACATTCTTGCTGTATTTGATTCTTGTGGAAAACAATGCGGCTTGTGTACAGATTCTTCTGTTTCATAATCATCCATTTTGCAATTCTTTAAAGTGCCATAAGATATCTGTCCTGTGATGAAAGTGTCACACCCAAGATCCAAAGGTATATGGAAAAATCTCTTCATCCATATCAACGATTTGTGTTAAATAATATGAATCTTATTATCAGTGCAAGCAGCTGAATTTGATTTAAAAAAAAAATCAAAAAAAAAATAATCATAATAATAATAATAATAATAATAATAAAATAAAATTGCCCTCATTCATAAACTCACTACTTGTTCCCTACCAAATACAACGCCTTTTCAAATGTTTTCAATCAATTTTCCTGCAAACCAATAAAAACATTTTGAACAAGTATTGCACAATCATGAGTACATTGCATAGGGACATGCAATATTTCTAGTTGGGGGGGGGGGAATAAAAGTATTTTTTTTTTTTTGTGAATTTGTGGGCAAAAGTTAGGATGCATATACTAACACGATAAATGAGATTGGTGTTGTGTAGGTCAAAGAGAAGCTTATGCAGAAAGCTCAATATTACAATGCGACACCCTTTTCATCCATGATTAGTGTAACTTCGAAAAATAACTAAAAAAATGGACATTTCATAAATTCTTGAAAATGAGCTAATTTGTTTTTGAGTCACTTCATACAGGAATGATCGATGGAGATAGCACACAAAGGTGACAATTTTTATGCAAGAATGGTGCTAAGCGTTGAAGAAAATCTAATGCAAAAGTGATTTTTCTAAATCACAATGAAACATGCATCATTGGATGCTTGAAGGAACTAATTCTTCACTGCACATATCATGACATTTTCCACTACACAAAAATCATTTTGCGTCATGATTACTTCCCTTTTTCTTTCCAAACGCCTAGACCATCCTTGTGTTGCAGCCCATCTTCCATTTCCTTATCTTTCACGACTTCATGCATGCCTATTTTTCTGAATTGCACACATCCCTTTATCCTTTTTAGTTTATTTTTACCTTCTAGTTTGCCTTCTGAATAAAACTCATTCCCTTTCCATGATTACATTTCCTTGATTTCCTAGCCATGCTGATCCACACTGCTTGTCCATGAGTTCTTTCCATCTATAGTCATACCACATCATTTTGTACAAACTCGCATTGACTGATGTGGGATTCCTTAAGGCCCACCTTTCAACAAGTCTTGCCCCATCGACATCAGCACCTTATCTGGGAAATAGACTAGAGTTCCTTTTGAGTACCTAGAGGCTTCCATGCCTTAATGGCAAGTTCTCTCGCTGACGATCATGGGAATACATCAATGTCCCTTGATCTTCAGATCTTGCAAGTGGCTCGAACTCGACACATCCATTCGCACTTTGCAAGATGTACTCTGGTACCTTGGCACTCATTGACATCAATGGTGAGTTTCCTCGCATTGGTTAATGGCATGCATCAATGGCCAGTAACCCAATGATTTCTATTCATGCTTGACATCGACAAATTCATTCGTATGATTAGAATTGTACCATCAGGTTTGTAGCGGGTGAAGACTATACACTTTTTCATGACTCCCTCAGCAATTACAGCAGCATGCATTCTGATCTATGAGATTACCACAGTTCCACTTCTAGCATTTATCTTTTCCATGATTCAGCATCAACAGTTCAGATTCCTTCATTTCCCAGGATCTAGTTACATCAGTCACATTTTCCTGATCCAGCAGCAGCAGCAGCTACATTCCTATTGCATAGTTCATCATTCTTGGGTAAGTAGAGGTATGTTGTTTTCTAATCTTTACTCATACAATTCCTTATATGCTAACTTGAATATTTTGGAAAATTCCCTCACCATGCTACATTTCCTTTCATTAGCCATGTCAAGTTGCATGAGGACATGCAACCAATTCAGTTGAGGGGGGGAGAACTACATTCACTACATATTCACTTCCATGATTCCATTTCTTCACCACACTACATATTCACTTCCATGATTCCATTTCTTCACCACTATCACTCCATTTTTTCTCATTTACCATTCACCAACATTTATTTTCCAATGATATTTTGTTATACTTTGCTTCATACGCAATATTGGCATGCTTCATTAATATTACAAAAGGGCTTTCTTATGCACATTATTATTTCCAGTGAGTGTTTACATTATTATTGAAGAAAAGAGAACAGAAAACGAAATGAATGTTGTTAACAGAAGAACCAACATTCTTTGTATACATGGTTGTCACACAAGAACCAACCATAAGAAAATGTAAATTGTTACTCATGTCTTTCGCATATCCTGGAAACATTCATTATTAAAAGACATCATCATGTAAAGCCAAAGTTAAAAATGCCAAATGTTATTAAAGAGACCCATGCATGGTTGCATGAGGACATGCAACAAGTTCAGTTGGGGAGGATGTTGGGACTCAGAAATTTCATATTTTCATCCACCTTTTTCTTCACTATTCCTTACATTTCATCATCCCATTAACATTTTGTCATATCATTTTCATACATACATTTGGGTTTCACCTTCTTATTTTCCATTTTATTCATTTTTGTATTACAAGTGAATTTATGATTAAATATTAGAAAATATACATATTTTTATATATATCTCAAGAATATGTGAGTTTTGTGATGTGTAGGAAATATGTGCAGAATTAATATCTCGTCCACCATATTAAGGAGATAATTATGCAAGCCTATTCCTAAGAAGAAAATCATGGAGGATTTGGTTGGAATATCTTATCCAATTCCTAAGGAGAAATTCATGGAGGATTTGGTTGGCATATCTTATCCAATTCCTAAGGAGAAAATCATGGAGGATTTGGTTGGAATATCTTATCCAAGATATGTGAGAGATTTATGGAGGATTCAAAGGGATCATATTTTGTAATAATGGGAAAGTAGTTAAAAATGCTTGAGAGATTTGTGGGATCACATCTTGTAATAATGGGAAATTAGTTGAGAGTGCTTGAGAGAATATTGGATATGTAATTATGAGAAGGTTATATTCCTCATGTATATAAGAGAGTGCTCTCTCTTCATTTTGATGATGAATAATGGAAAGGAATTCTTAGTTTTTCACCTTTTATTGTTATGCTTTCATGATTTGTAATTTGGTTCTTGTAATATAATTTGACATAGTTTTATTGTTGTGAGCTCACATATGTTGTTTGTCATTCAATTCTTCACATGTTGTATTTTTTTTCCTTTATGCAATTTTCTTGCTTTCATAGTTAATGTTTCAATGCATTCCTAGATTAATTTGATTTCAGTAATTTAGATTAGATTAGTTCCACTTCAGTCCTGCATATATAGTGCATGTGTCTCGTAAGTCTACGAACCTCGGATTGAAAAATTAAATAGTTGGGTAAGTACTACAACAGAATTAAACGAACATAGTTTCACCCAACACCCCTTCATATGCAACTCTAGGGAGGCAAGCAAAGAAGTAGACCTAATTCTGTAGAGAATGAAGTTTCAAAGGAGTTTTGTCTGGAGATATGATCCTTTGGAATTCATCACAAAGAAGAGACAAAAGGTCAAGCTAGGACCTTTCATTCAACATCCCATACCTGAAATAGAAGCATATGCAAATCAGACAAAATGGGTGGAGGGTACCCTAGTAGAACAAGACAACACCAGAGTATATGTAGAGAATGCTCTAAGCAGCTTGATGAAAACTCTTTTCTACAAGTACCAGAGGAACCAGAAAGAACCATGAGTACCCCTCTAGTTATGTAGACTCCTCAGAATGAGGAGAATATCCCAAAAAGAAATAGAGAAGGGGCTTCCACTTCAGGAATGGCCACCTCTGATTTGCAGCAAGAATCAAACAAGAGGCAAAGGCTAAATCCAGCCTCTAAGCAGGAATATAATGAAGACTCAGCTGAGGTCACAAATATAGGAGCAGAAAGAAGTAGGCCTACCACTCCATCTAGAGGCATGCATGAGCCTTCCACATCACAAACTCAGATGTTGGAAAGGCAGCTCAGTGTTGAGGTGTCTTCCTTTATAATGTCTGCGGACAAAGGCCAATATATCAAGGAAAGATATAAAGAAATCAGAGATAGAAATGACAGGCTCAAGGCTCTAACATATGCACAATACCTAAATCTAACTCCCACCAATCAAACAAGGCTAATGTCAGCCTTTGACATTGAATAAGGAAAGTTGTAGATGACCTTTTTTAAGCCTACAACCCAGCAGCCAAAGACATCATCAGATCTCAAAAGGGTAGATTTTGAAGTGTTGGCAAGGGATATTCATCCCATAGACCAGATTGAACTACACAAACAAGCTGGAGAGATGATATACTCCACCCTGACAGGTAAAGCCATAACTTCCCATCAGCTACAGAACTCTCTGAACAACATCTCAGCACAATTCCAGTTAGAGAAGGCCTCCTCACAAGCCAAGGATACAAGGATAAAGTCCTTAGAAGACTTAGTGATTGAATTAGGACACGATCCCAAGGATATAAAAGCTACATAGCAGCTTATTAAGAAGAAAAATGATGATATTGTTGCACTTAAGAGGCAATTGAAAATACCCCAGATGCAATATCCTCAAACTCTAGAAGTCATAGAGAAACAAACTAGATATGAGGAGTTGATGGACTTGGTCCTGAAGCTGAATGAACAACTAAAGGAGACAGAAAAGGAATGGGATGCTCTAATCCAATTAAAACAAGTAGATGTGGCCACTTCTTCAACAAATGTTATCCCTACAGTCTCTATAGTAGTGCCATCCACACTAGCAGCATCTTTGATACCTACAGCTCCACTTGCAATAGCCTTGCCAACAACAACAGAATCTACATCAACAGCAGGTGCATTAGGAGAAAAAGCAACAAAAATAGTCAAGCCATGGAAGAGATGTCTATCCAAGCTACTGAGATGAACAGGTTAAGAGAAAAGGTTGCAAGTTTGGAAACAAACTGCAAACTTGCCCAACTGAAGCAGAAAGAAGAAGCACAAAAAGCCCAAAGAATGAGTGAAAGGATCAAAGTCTTAGAGAAAGACTTAACACTGGAGAAACCACTTGGGCAAACCAAGGAAATGTTGTGGGCCAATATCATTGACTCCGTCAAGGATATTTGGCCCTCAATTCAAGTTATTTTTTAACAAACAGAGTTAGTGAAGATAGCTACAAAAGCTATCCAGAAAGTGAAGGAGGAGTTGGGAGATAAGCCAGAGGATGCCAATAGACTCATCCACTTCCTCAATAGCAAGAATAGATATGAGCTCCATGAGCTAAATATAGAAGATAGGACTGCGACCATTTTAGAAATAAGGAAGGTCCTCTCCAAAAGGAACCTTATGCTTAACTTAGAAGAAAAATGTCACAATATGCAGGTAGCCATTGATAGGTTCATGGCTAAATTCCAGATTTTAAGGGAGAAAGGTTTGCCCAGTCCTATGGTTATCAATGACAAACTCATGACACAGTTAGACTATGATACCAGACTCAGACAATTGGCAAAGGAGCAAGCCAGCTCTTCATCCATAAAAGCATTGCCAACAGGCAAAGTGCTATACAACACATTTGAGAACTTGTTTTTCCTAGAGCATGAGATCAAACATTTATTCCTCAACAAGCCCAACTTAGCCAAATATACTGAAGCTAATGAAATCTACAAGAGAATGGTGAATGTAAGGTTACCTGATGTAGAATGGTGGGAGACAAGGACATATTTACTGGGATAAATTTACTACACAGTAAAAACAGAACAACAAGGTAAAACAGGTAAAAACAACACAACAGGGTCAAAGAGTATCAGCTGAAAGATGAAAGTAAAGAAGACTCCAGCGTGAAACTCCACAGCTGCAAGCCAGCATAAAGGGCTACAAATCGAACCATAAAAGCCAGCAGAACCAAATAAAAAGGGACAACATGAAACAATTCATTATCTGTCTGTATCTTCTTGCAAGAAGATATTTGTATTTGCTAGATTAAATCTCAAGTTGTTTTGAGATATTTTGTAATAATTTTTTATATAAATACTTCACAATTCGAAGTATGTAGGGTGGATTATTAGACATTTCTATAGTTTTCTTGATCAAAGACTGTAAGATATTGTATCATTGTTGGGACCAGCAAGATGGATTATTGAATAAAGCAAAGACATTTAACTGGATTCATGTGTATTGCGAAATACAGACAAGTATCTTCTTTTGTGTTGTCACTTTTCTTTATTAGTTTTTCCATAATCTTAAATGTATCTGAAATATAAATGCTATAATATGGAATGATATCTCAGAACTTGCTTCACTGCACTCTGTTTTGACTATTATGCATTTTTTATGTTTTCTGCTAAATTATCTAAGTGAAGGAATTCTTGATTGCTTCTTAGTTCAAGGAGTTTCCCTCTGGTCTATAGTAAAGGATTCTTAACTGCCCTTTGCTCATGATCATCCTTTGTTCCTCCTTTTAATCCTGGTTTGAGGATTCTTAAGTGCTCTCTCACCCTAGTTAAGATCATTTCACCCATTCGACCTAAAACATGTGCTTCACTCTGCTAGCTTGCCCATTGAACACTCCCTTTAATGATTTAATCCCAGTTCTGCTACCCTTCTTTGACTCCATAGACCAATAGCCAGAGACATCATTCTATCCATTTTTTTAAGGATTCCACCATCCAACTTCCAATACAAATCCAAAACCCCCCGAACTTTAAGAACTAACCCAAAATCTCAGTAAACAAAGCTAAAACATATAGAGAGAGCCCTCTCTAAGTCATAGGTTGGCTAGAGCCTATACTTAAAAGATTGGTTTGTGGTTACCTCAATATTTTCCTTCTTATGATAACTTCTAGGGAAAATTTTTGAGTGATAACAGCTTTAATCATTGAAAGTAATTGGAAAGACAGAGACAAAGACCTTCATTTGAGTGCTTATGAATGTATTTATTTTAATGCAATTATCAATGGAGTGGTTAAGGCTACAATTGTGAAGAGATTGAGGGAGTTGCTTGTAGAGGGTGATTTCTTGTTTGATGTTGGATGACTGAGGCTACAATAAAGAAGGATGTTAAGGCCTTATAAACATTTCTTTACAAAAACTCTATTGTTTAGCATTTAAAATTCCTATAATAACATGATATGAAAATCAAAGCAAGACTATCCTGATCTCTTGCTAAAGGTGTTCACAACAATGGCTGAGCTATTAATATAATGGATATGAAGGGTATTATAGGCAAGTTTTAAGTGGTTACCCATAATGTATGGAGATATATTATGTATCTCACCATGTTAGCTAAGATGTGGAGTGTGGATGGTGACCAAGGATCAATCTACTCAATAACCAATGCAACAAAAAAGAAATGAACATCCATTACAACAAGTTGATGGAAAAAAACCTTTTTTAGTATCCCATGCAAGCTTTTATGATTTTGAAACAGCAACAACACCAACAACAATCATCTCAAAACTTCTAGCAACAATGTTTGTATCTCCTCATAATTTCTCTTTTTTCTTATTGTTAATATTTTTTTTCATAATTATAAAATGGTAAGCACTAAAATTAATGTAGGAGTTAATAAGAATATAAAAAATTTGTCATGAGGAAATCAAAAGGGCATAGGGAAGGTGAAGGGTCACCTACCCATTTGAAATAATGTATCCTCATACCTTTAAGAAAAGCGGGGGGAGGGAGGAGGGGGGGTTAGCACTTGAGTCTTTTAGCACAGAGATAGATGTTAACACTTAGGTAGCTAAGAGTGCTCTTACTCTTGGGGATTTATAACTGAGTTGTGGTGAGGCTACGGACTTATTTTGGATATGATATTAGAAACTTTCCTTCCAAGATTGGATTTTGATGGAACTGCAGTACATGTACTTGAAATTTCAACATTATCAATGGGAAGTTATCTACTCTTCGCATAAATTCTCGTGCATTTCATGATGGTTGCAATGGATATCTAATACTCCTATTTTGTATGCATGTTTGGTTTCACAGGGGTTATTTTTTGATGAACTAATTCATATCTTATGACTCATATTCTTGCTTATGAATCTTTCCTTTTTCATTTCACGCATTACACTACTATTAGTTGTGAGCTACTTTGAAATTAGTTTCTAGTTCTTTCTTCATCTTGTATGTCATGGATGGTTTTAGCTAACTAACTCCTCTTGATATTTACTTGATCTTATTGTGGCGTGGTTATATTATTGTACTTTTTCCTTCAAGTTTGCTATTGGTGGGTCGTTTCGTCCTCACTCTTCTGATATTTCACACTTGCCCTCACAATAAAATATCTTCACTCAAAATCCAAGAGGAAACAAAAATGGTGGCAGTTGAGCCCACATACTGGATGGGACTCCTATCCCAAATGGTGTGATGTCTAATTGGGAATTCACACCATGGAGATCCCCTTACCATTGGTAATTTGTTTTTTAACCATCAATAGGTCCCTGTACCAAATTGAAAATATATGTTGCATACTTTTGTAACATTACTCACACTCTAGCCCCTCCTAACTAGGATTACTTATAGAATATCCATCAAAGAAATGATTAACTGGAGATAAATCAAATAGTGAAGTGAGTAAACATTTAAGGATTGTAAGTCAAAGAAGGTTTTGGTATATATTTTGCAAGGAATGGTGAATATCAACCACTTCATCTAGCAATATCTTTCCATGGTCACCTACACATACAAAGTACTCATCATTAATAGAGATCCCCATTAATTATAAAACCATAAGAATTTATAGTACAATTACAACTACCATGAAATTTTTTGATATAAGCTTATGATACTAGGCATAAGACTAGATTTAGGATATTTCTAATAAAAATATGAAATAAAATGGAGCTGTAGGTTCTCTCTTCCATTCGCTCTCTTTACATATAATTATTAATGGTATAAACAACAAATAGATTGTAGGTAGTCCTTATCACTTATCTCTCCTTTCCTTTTTTAATCATTCCTATGATTTTGTAAATGTAATGCCTTGTAGTTGTAGTTGTATCTATGTATTGATGTATAATGCTATTTATTATCAATGTTCATCACTTTTGCGCCATCACACTAATAATTACCTCTAACATCCCTAATTTTCTTTGTGATTTCATTGTTATACTTTGGCTTCATCACTATATTAATTTGCATGTACAAATTGTTAGCGCTTGAATTTGGCCTCAGGCTGAAAATGACAAAATCCAAGGCAACATCAAACCACTTAGCCTCGTAGCTAGCCCTACGGGGACAGGAGAGGGCTCTCTCCGGGTCTATCTTGGCAAAAGGTTTTCAAAGGGCTGAGATGACCAATAAAGAACACTGATTTTAGGCTAGTAAACTGATAGGGAAAGTTTGATTTTAAATTTTTAGAGTTTTGTTGGAAAACTGAGCATAGCAATTTTGGGTGCGGGGATGAGACACAGTTTTTGCAGAGGTCTTTTTGGGACAAGGTAGGAGATTGTCTTGATGCCTTTGAAATAAGTGAATGGATAGGAATGACCGGTGAGGAGCTAAAGAGAGCAAGAAACCTTCGAGAGTTATCCTTAGACAGATGAAAACATAGATATTAAGCAAACTTAAAGGCAGAGCATAGAAACCATGAATTCTACCTTAACACTTCATTTACTTAATTTGCAGAAAAGAGGAGTAGGAAATGATACACATAAAAAACTTACAAGTACATGAGATAAACACACCATCAACACAAATCACCACAGGAATCCCAAATAGTGCTGCAAAACCCTGGTCTTTTCTTTGCCAAAATTGCAGAGATACAAAGAGTAATACAGTCTAAGCTTATCCCTCAAGAGTCCAACCATGAAAATGACTAAGAAAGTATATAATATAGGCAAGCTAACACATTTCCTTGCCTCTAGGGGTCGAGCTCATCATCCTAGGAGCTGAAGAGAGATTCCATACAGGCTGGAAGAGTATTTTTAATTAATGGAAAAACCTGTGAGCAATTTTTGAAACCGACGTTTCGGACTAGCTAGGTGAGTCCATCATCAGGGTAATGAGATCTGCATTTTGAGAAAGAGAGAGTCAAGAAAATGAGAACCTATTAATAGAAGGATGGATAGGATTCTGGCTCTTGACATTCTCATTTTCTCAAAATTAAGAGCATTGTTTTGCATGTCCCTTCCATGGTGGGACTTAACACCATTAAGTCCCACCATGGAAGGGACATGCAGAACAATGCTCTTAATTTTGAGAAAATGAGAATGTCAAGAGCCAGAATCCTATCCATCCTTCTATTAATAGGTTCTCATTTTCTTGACTCTCTTTCTCAAAATGCAGATCTCATTACCCTGATGATGGACTCACCCAGCTAGTCCGAAACGTCGGTTTCAAAAATTGCTCACAGGTTTTTCCATTAATTAAAAATATCCTAGGAGCTGTTTCAACCAATTCTAAACTGAGCACTACAATCTAGGCAATCAAAACAACTTGCCTCTATAAGCTAGGAAACCAATTCATTCATTAATTTTTTGCCATTTTATGAAGGAATCTTCTAGAATAGGTAAAAAAGTGTCATTTCAACATGAAATTACATCAATTACATCAAACAGGATGAAAAATCCCACCAAAAAGTCAAAACTACTCAATGCTGCGTTTTTCTGAGCTGAAGGTGCAAAACTGGCAAATTTTCCCAACACGTAGCGCGCCTTTCAGGCCACTTTTAAGGAACTTCCCAGCATCCAAAAGAGGCACAAGTGGGCTTGTTGGAAAGGTCTGGATGCCTACTCTCCAGCCCAAGTTGAATTTCTCAATTTGGTGGCCATTTACACCTCCAAAATTGCAATCTCCCAAGACTGCTTCCTGTGAGTCCAAAAAGTGGCAGAAGGTCATTTTTTGCTTTTTTTTTGACCTTTTGGGGGCTCAAATCTCCATGAAATTTCTTGGCAATGGCTGAGCAAGTGTATTTTGTCATGAAAAATCCAAAAATGCTGAGTTTTCATGAAATGGACCTCCCCAACTTAAGGGTAGCGTGCGGCGCGCTACGCGTTGAGGGCAAAAACCTGTTTTTGGCACAAAAAATTCAAAATTGACCAAAATTGCTCCAAATTTCCTAAATTTTGAGCTGGAGGCGTATCATTGAGCACCATGCTCCCTCAAGGTGGCTTCAGCCAAAATCTGAAGCGGATCGGGCCTTTTCCTCCGTTTTAGTGCCTTGGCCAAGCGTGCTTTGAGTACCTTCATTTTTGCTTTGCACACATGCATGCGGGCCCAATAATGATTCTTCATGTGGTGGAGCATATCTTTGTCCCTGTTTGCCTTGGCTATCAACCTCTCTAAATGAGTGTTCACCTGAATGAGCATAGAGCCTTGCTCCTTAGGTGTCAAATCACCGGGTCTCTTGTGAACCAAGTTCCAGTCTTCTCGGATCCTCCGCAACTCATCAAGAGTGTATTCATCCTCTAATTGCTTGTTGCGCTGCTCTAAGTATGTGATTTTCCAATTTTCCATTTCCAACTTTTGCTGCAACAAGTCATTTTCAGCCCTTAGTTGCTGGATGATCTCCTTTGGCTCTAAGCTAGGAGAACTGATATCAAGGTCAACAATATCTATGTCTGGATCACCTGATGGCCCCTCATCCATCTTGGGCTGCTTGCCTCTCTCTTGTACCTGTGCTGCTGTCGAAAGCGAGGCCCCTTCCACCTGATGTGGAGATAACACCCGTTGTGCTGATGAAGAAGGCGAGACCCCTTCCACCTGATGTGGAGATAATACTCGCCGTGCAGATGCAAATAAGACCCTGTGGCCTCTCTGATATGTAACATATGGAGGAGCGCTGACATGCTCTGGCTCAGGAATGTCAAAATGATGTGAAGGCCCTCCCTCATCATGGACAATCTCGGGAGGTGGCTGTGGCACCATGAAGAAGTTGCGAGAAATGAAATCCTCCCAAGCAATACCCTGTCGTGCCAACTGATGCATCACTATGATCTCGATCAGTGCATAATGATATATACTTTTGAGTTGCTGTGCAGGGTTCTTCCTTTGCACTACGGGCACCATCTTCTCTATATTTCGGCACATGAAAAATGGAATGTTCATCATTCGTACCCGGGTGAAATGCATCAACAAACGGATATGGTACGAATATAAACGTGAAAATCTGCCCTCACAAGTGAAATAGCGCATAATGAGCCTCATCAAGGGTGCATAATCATCCCTTAGGAATCTGAAAGGAAAAACAGCAGTAAGGTGCCTCATGCATCCGGGTTTGATGTATGGTTGATAATGAAATTTGTCTAGCAGCTTGCGCTTGGTCCACTCTTCCCCAACATTTGGTATCCCTATGGCTTGAGCAACAATTTCAGGTGATAGGGTGAAGTCCACTCCTGCAAGGTTCACATGGCCATTGTGCAAATGTAGGACAAACAAGCGGACCAATTCTCTATGGTGTTGAATTTGTGAGATCCTCTCACAATATCCAAAGCATGATTGATACTGAAAACATGACATTGCAAGTGGACAGGATTGCAATTGAGCCAAAGAAGTGGGCTCTTCCCTGACATGTCGACCACCCTTACCACCCTTGTGATGCCTCCTTGGCACTTCTACCTCTGGTGTTGAATCACTGTCATAACTCTGCTCATAATCTAATTCGGTTTCTGACATGGTTTTGAAGGCAAGATGGCTGAAATGTATTGCTGACTTTGAACCCAATTAACTGTTGTTTGACTTTTTCAAATGCTGTCACCAAGGGGACATAAATACAAGGGGATTGTTAGGGAAAGGGGAACATGAGGGAATTAGGGACAATAAACATAAAGAAGGAATTTAGGGAAGGCAAGCATGGGAAATCAAAAAATTATGGGATTTTAAAGTGAAGTAGGGTTTGGGAAGTTAAGTATGTTTTAGGAATTTTAGAGAGGAGAATTATGAAATTTCATGGGAAAATTTGAAGGAGAAAGGTGATGAAAATGAGGGAAAAAGGGATTTACAAATGGGCAACCTTGGACAGCAAGAGAAATTTGAAACCCTAGTACCATTGAGACTTTAAATTTTCCACAACAATATAGGGTTTTGATTTATCATTTCATAGCATTTGAACATATTAATTTTCTCTTTCATCTTGCAAAACCAAATCTAGGCATGGAGGAGAAGCCTACCTGCAATGTGCTTAAGAGAAAAATCGATTTGATGGCTTGCTGGGAATTTGTTGAGCAGAAAACCCAACGCGTAGCGCACCTTGCCCAACGTGTAGCGCCCCTCTGATGCATAACGCATGTGCAAAATAACACTGAGAAAAGCTCCCTGACGCGTAGTGCGCCCTTCCTGACGCGTAGCGCGCCTCTGAAACTACCCACTTTGCTCAAGAACTCCTAAAATCGCCTTTGCAAGGTTTCACTTAGCTTGTGAGAGGCAAATGAGTTGCTAATGAAGAATGATGTGCTTTTATAGGATTCCTTTAGATTTTCATTTGCCCAAAACCCACTTTATAATGTTTTGAATGTTGACACTTTTTGAATTAATTGGCTCTTACTTTTGGTTTCTTTTCTTTGAAAAATTGGTTGAAATGATGATTTCTTCTGAAAATTTTTGCAGGGATAGCTTCTAGGATGCTTTGGCAAAGGAGACCAAGGCTGCACTTCGACATTTGAAGAATTTGAAATTTTGAGAATTTTTACAAAAACGAGATAATGACCTTTGTTTTCAAAAACAGAGTTTTTGAGAACAAGGTGAAAATTTAGCTGTACAATGATGAGAATTTTTGAAATAATGTTTAATGAAGGACATCCCTCTGGCCTGCTAGTCCTTTATGACCTCTCAAGACAAAAATGGACTCAACCCTAGACCTAAGACCTCAAAACTTAAAGCAAGATGAATGACCCTTTGAAGATTTTATTTACTTAAACAAATCTGAACCAGCAGTGCCAAACAAGAGGGGAATAAAAGACACAAACTCCCTCCACCAGGACTATGGCATGCCTAACGGAATGCAACATGATCACACTGATGGGACACCTAATCATGAAATGCAAAGAGTTTTGATCTCTGGTGAAGGGCTACTAGACCGACTCTAACATTGTCTCCAATGGGGATGGTAGCTCCGTGGAGATGCCAAGAACCTCAGTCTTTTGGGAGAGCAGACCAGTGCTTTCAACCATTGGGTGATGGAGTCATTATTTACTCATTTGACACAAACTCTGACAGCTTTAGTGACTGCAGATCTGACTGAAAATTGGACACAAATTTGACCCAAAGTAACTCAATTGTGGACAGAAAATGGACTGATAAAAACACCTTGATAAACCTCAAACCAACCAATCTCCATCTTCAAAATTATAGCCTTCACCATGGGCCCCAGACTGAGGATGAAAGATCAGTACACACATGCGATAAAACAGAAGTAAAACGGTATATACAAGAACAGAAAATGCTCAGACATGGTACCTCTTTAGCAGCCGACCATTGATCGACCCTCCGGGATAATCATCTCCGTTCATTTCCTTGAGAAGAAAAGCATTTTGGCCACGATATGCTGCGATCTTATAGGGACCCTTCCATAAATTATCAAATTTGCCATGCTTCCCTTTATCTTCATTCCGAGCATCCCACTTCAAAACCACATCATCTATTTGGAAGTCATCTAATTTTGCTTTCCTGTCATAAATATTCTTTATGCGCTCTTGCAACTTGAGAGTATTGTGAAGAACCTCCTCCCGTGTCTGCTGTAAATGAATCATTTGAGTAATCTGCCTCTGCATGGGATCTTCCTCACTATCAGCTTCTTGAAGCAATTTGACCACCGGAATAGCGAGCGAAGTAGGAAACACTGCATCTGTCCCGTACACCAGCTCAAAAGGAGACATGCCAATTGACTTTTTATGACTTACCCTATCAGCCCACAGTGCATTCACTAACTTTTTATGCCAGCTCTTCTTATTGATTTCCAGCAACTTTTTAATGATATTTACCAAGGACTTATTTGAAGATTCTGCCAACCCATTTCCTTGCGGATGGTAGGTGGTAGAATGCCCCAAGCTGATAATGTATTTATAGCAAAAGTCAACCATTATCTTTGATTTAAATGCTGCTGCATTATCTGTAATTAACTTACTTGGACAGCCAAAACGTGACAGTTTATTATTTTCAAGGAAAGAAATAATTACCACATCCATGGCCTGCCGGGTGGGAATGGATTCAATCCATTTTGTGAAGTAATCTGTAGCTGTCAATATCCATCTATGATGTCCTGACGATTTCGGATGAATCTCGCCAATAAAATCCAAGCCCCACTGCTGAAATGGTGCGCTAACTTCAATTGGTTTGAGAGGCAATGGCTGTAATTTCTGTTTCCCTTGAAAAATTTGGCACTCATGACAACTCTTAACAGCTTTATATACATCTGAAAACAATGAAGGCCAATAAAAACCTACCCTAAGGATCTTATTTGTTGTAGTCTTCCAAAACAAATGGCCCCCGCAGTCACCTTTATGAAAATCTTCCACCATTTTTTTGTCTTCCTCCTCGACCAAACAATTCAGCAATATTCCACCGGGGTCTTTCCAATATAGTTCAGATTTATGGATGCAAAACTTGGCTGCTTTCAACTTCAATTTCCTACTTTTATTTCGAGGCATCTCGGGAGGTGAAGACAAATTTTGAAGTACATATACAATATCAGCATACCAAGGAGAAGAAATAAAGATGTCAGATACCTGTTGTGCTGAATTCTCCTCATCTTCATCGGACATGGCAGCTATCAAATTGATGTCTAGGACATGTAGATTTGTTTCAGCCATCAATTTGGCAAGACCTTGCCCTTTGATCAGCTTAGTGGGTTTAATTTCCACATCATACTCCAATAATGCAGCAATCCACTTACCCCGCCTTCCTTCCGGTTCTGCCTGTACCAACACATCCTTTACTGCCGTGTTAGGAACATATGCTATAATGTGAGAATGCAATATATACACACGAAAATCCTTCAAGGCCTTCACAAGCGCAAGTGCTTGTTTTTCAATGATGTTATATTTTAATGCTCCGTCTCTTATAATACGACTGAAAAAATCAATAGGCTTTTCAACTCCATCTCTTTTTTGCATTAGTACAGCTGCCAATGTGTGCTCAGAAGCAAAAGAAAAGAAAATAAAGTCTTGTGTGTAATCTGGACTTATTAGAGTAGGGGCTGAAGATAGAACCAACTTTACCAAATTGAAAGATTTTACCGCCTCTTCGGTCCACTTTAGCTGGCTGTCCTTTTTCAGCATGTTTGTGATTTCTCTAAGATGCTCATCAAGATTTGGAATGAATCGACGCAGAAAATTCAGCTTACCATTAAAGGATTGTATTTCTTTTTTGTTCCGAGGCTGCTCAAGTTGCTGAATAGCTTCAACACGTGCAGGATCTGTATGGATGCCATCTTTGGAAATGATGTGCCCAAGAGCTTGCCTTCACTCATGGCGAAAAGACTTTTTTTTGGATTCAGCGAAATACCATATTTTCTGCACTTTTGAAAAACAATTTTCAAGTGATATAAATGTTCTTCATCAGATTTTGAAAATATAGTCAAATCATCAAGGTAAACAACTAAAAAGACATCTTTCTCGTTGGCAAAGCCCATGTCCATCGCACGCTGAAAAGTGGCACCTGCATTTTTCAAACCAAATGGCATCTTTGCATAATGAAATGTTCCCCATGGAGTAGTGAATGCGGTTTTGTCACGATCATCCTCATGCACTAAAATTTGATTGTACCTGGAATAGCCATCGAGTAGTGACATCCTTGATGCTCCAACTACTCGCTGCAATATATGATCCATTTTGGCCAGCGGATAATTGTCCTTTAAAGACACCTTATTCAAATTTTTGAAGTCAATGCATAAACGGATCTCACTGGTCTTATTTCTTACGGGTACCAAATTTGATATCCAATCAGAAAATCTGATAGGTACTATATTTCCAGACTTGTACAATCCATTTACTTCTTTTTCTATCAATGGCAGCAATTTAGGATTGATTCTCCTCAACTTTTGACGGAAAGGTTTCTGATTTGGATTTATAGGAATAGTATGCTGAATGATATTAGTGTCATATGTTTTCAGATCTGAATAATCCCATGCAAAGACATTAGAAAACGAAGACAATAATCTGACATACTCCTTCTTTACCTTTGGTGACAATGACTTAGATAGCTTTACCATCTTGGGATTCTCAGCTGCTCCAATGTTTACCTCTTCAACACCTTCTTCAGTTGGTCTCAATGTCAGTTTGCGGGCCACATCATCTTGATCAAACAACTCTTCCAAAGGAATCAATCCTTTAGGAATAAAATTGTCCTTAAGTTGCAGCACATCCAGTTGATTTACTTCATCTGGTTCAGTATCTATGGAAATGTCTTTAAACTCACCTTCAATCTGCAGAAAATCTTTGATTTCTTCATCATCCTGGAAGACTTGCCAACATCGTTGATTGTCCGAAACCGTGGGGCGGTGTTTCACATAAATCTCAAATTTGTTGCTGAAATTCATTGGAATTTTTAAGTTACTTGCTGCCTTGGCCAATGTATCAGCAACACCATTTTGTATGCGGGGCACACATGTCAAAGTATGTTCAGAAAATAATTTCAAAATATCTAGGACAACATTTCGATATGCCCTCATGCGAGGATGCTTGGCCTGAAACTCACCTTTAACTTTCTTTATCACCAACTCGGAGTCGCCATAGACTGCAATCTTCTTTGCTTTCAACTTGCGAAGAATTTTAAGGCCAGCAATAAGAGCCTCATATTCTGCCTCATTGTTTGAACAATCAAATGCTAGTTTATAAGAACACACTCTCACCTTGCTTGGGACTTTGTCTCGGGTAGAGAAGGGACTTCGAATCCAGACACCAATACCAGCACCATCACTGCCCACAGCGCCATCGAAATCCATGGTCCAAAGACCATCTTCATCTTCTTCCAACTGCTGAAACTGTGTTGCCTTTGTTTTTTCTGTTTACTACCCCTTAGCTTCAGCTGTTTGCCTCATGGTAGCTGACTTTTCTTCTCTTTCCTTTTGCAGAACTTCTCTAAAATTTTTAGTAATCTCTGGTATATCCTCTGGCTGAACTAACTGACTATCTATTTCATTAAAATTATCAGCAAACAAAACAAACGATTCCAAATCTGTATGTACATAATTTACAGGATGATTTATTGGCTTTTCTTTGCTAGTTATCATGTATTTCATCTTTTGCTCCCGATATAACTTTCTCATTTGACCGAAGACTGGAATTGTAGCATAAGAAAAATCTAGCTGAAGTGTACCTTTCAACTTAGCTCCCCAAGATCTTGAAAGAAACATACCAAAACGCGGAGGAATATCCGCCACAACCACATCCATCAAGACATTTTTAGCTGGAATTTGATCTAGGCTTACCACCAAGTCCTTGATCAATCCAATACACTTTACCCGGCTGGAATCAAATGAATACAAATCATGATATCTTCTTGTGCTGTCCAATCCCAGCCTTTCCATTATTGCTTTCGGCATCAAATTATGCAAAGCACCCGAGTCAAACATAGCATTATGTAAAACATACTCGTGCAACCTCAAACTGATATAGAAGGGAGGAACATGATTTTCAGGAGACTCGCCATTTAAAGCAGGCCCAAAAATTAATTCTGGCTGATCATCTTCTACATTTACTGTGTCAAGCATTGGATCAATATTCAGAATTTTGGAAATTTGACCTCGGTAGCTGGTGTTTTTCATGATTTCGGTCAATGGAATAGACACTTTCAGCTTTGAAATTTCATTCTCCAAACTAAATGCTGAAACCTTTTCACCTTCTTTGGCTGGAACTTCTCTTCTTTCAACTTTATCCCTCATTGTGCTTGGTGGCTGATTTACCTTATCTGCTGAAGATGATTGACTTGCTGGGGGATCAATTATCTCTTTTCCTTTTGTCTGTGGGGAAGCTGAATCATTTTTTGCTGAAGTATCTTTCTTCTTCTGAATGGGATTTATAGGAACAGCTCGATTTCTTAATTGTCTCTGCTGAGCGGACAAAGCATTGAGATATCCTCTTTGGTACTCCTCCGATTCCTCCTCAAGTGATGCATCATTTGATAGGATATAATTCTCATCTTGATGTATGATGGAATTTCTCCCAAATTCTTCTTCTTCTGTAATATAGGTAGGCAGATCATCAGGAGTGAAAAAGTGATTTTCCTCTCCTATAGTATCACCTTCATCCTCGAATTCTTGGCTAACAAAATTCTGCTGAAGTGGAGATTTTATTTGCTGCTGAACTGCTGTTTCTTGTGCCCTTGTTTCATGCTGCTTAATTCTGTATTGTGGCTGCTGCAGACCTCGGAAATTAGGATTACGGATCTGTTGTTCCGGCTTGTTGAGATGAGTGTTTTCGAGCAACCTTTCTACCCTTTCTACCTTGCGAAGGAGTTGATCTGATGTAGAAGCTTCTTCTTTGATTATCACTCACTTTTCAGCTTTCATCCTTGCTCTTTTATCATTCAAATTCGCTTCAACACTAACAATGATTTTCTGCATATCCTCCAAGGTAGGCGGATCTCTATCTCGCAATGAATAAGCCATCTCCGGATCAAAGCCATCCGGGAATTTGAGAAGAGCTGATTTTCTAGATGGTCTTAAATCATCTGGAATAGCATTGTAAACTGTGTTAAATCTGATGATGTAATCTTGGACAGACTCACCATGATTACGTTTGAGATTGTTGTACTCGGCATTGATCTGAAGTGGATCCTTTCTGATTTCCCATCGATCTAGAAACTGCTTCTGAAGTTCTTCCAATGTGGGTATGCTTCTAGTTGTCAAACCTCTGAACCATTTTCTTACTTCTCCTTCGAATGTTTGTACAAACAAACGCATAGTTACATCCTCTTCATCTATCTCATATAGATCAAAGAAAGTTGTCATTTTGTCTATATGCTGCTGAGCGGAAACATCTTGAGGAGTACCATCAAACATGGGAATTTTACTCTAATAATCAGCTGGCATATCATGCAGATTTTGAGGAAGAGCAAGTGGGGCAAACCGGGCAGCCATTCCTTTAGGTAGATTGGGTCTAGGAGTAGCAGGTGGAGTAGGTGTAGCTGTAGTATGAGGGGTATAGGGAGGTGTAGGCAGAGGAGAAGCGATATGAGATGAAGAGGGAGAATTGACTGTGGATTCAGGATGTGTAACTATAGGGGATATAGAAATAAAAGGAGGATTGGTCTGTTCGTGCGGAACTGAAGCCGTGATAGTAGATCCAATATTGCCAAATATAGTTTCGAGGAAATCGGCAAGATTAGTGACTTGGATATCTGTCTAAAGGTGTCTTAGGATGAAATTTTCAACCAATTTATTGTGTCTCTCGATTTCAAGGGTAGCAGCAAAATCAGGGTTGGGAACTAGAGAATCAAGTGCACTTTCAGATTTGGTTTTGACCAAAGACAACTCAAAACTCTTGTCAAAATCAATGTCTTCAAGATACTCAAAAACAGCTGGACATGAATGAGATTTGAATATATGACTAGAATCTGAAGCCAGTTTGGATATCGAGGAACAAATAGCCAATCAGCCTGTGAAAACTCTCAATTAATCATCAAAATTTCAGAGTTTACAAATGAACTGGGGTAAAATGCAATCGAAGTGCTGTATTCACAAGCTCATGGAGATTGACTGAAGCAACGTTTATCTACTTCCGCTTATGCGAAGCAAAAGCGTTTCGAAGGCTACCTGGCATAACTTCAGGCTCCGTCTAAGACTTATGAAATAAACACATCAATCCGCAAACAAGTTGTTCTCCCCAATATGGTCACCAATATGTTAGCGCTTGAATTTGGCCTCAGGCTGAAAAAGACAAAATCCAAGGAAACATCAAACCACTTAGCCTCATAGCTAGCCCTACGAGGACAGGAGAGGGTTCTCTCCGGGTCTATCTCGGCAAAAGGTTTTCAAAGGGCTGAGATGACAAATAAAGAACACTGGTTTTAGGCTAGTAAACTGATAGGGAAAGTTTGATTTTAAACTTTTAGAGTTTTGTTGGAAAACTGAGCACAACAATTTTGGGTGCGGGGATGAGACACAGTTTTTGCAGAGGTCTTTTTGGGGCAAGATAGGAGATTGTCTTGATGCCTTTGAAATAAGTGAATGGATAGGAATGATCAGTGAGGAGCTAAAGAGAGCAAGAAACCTTCGAGAGTTCTCCTTAGACAGATGAAAACATAGATATTAAGAAAACTTAAAGGCAGAGCATAGAAACCATGAATTCTACCTTAACACTTCATTTACTTAATTTGCAGAAAAGAGGAGTAGGAAAATGATACACATAAAAAAATTACAAGTACATGAGAGAAACACACCATCAACACAAATCACCACAGGAATCCCAAATAGTGCTGCAAAACCCTGGTCTTTCCTTTGCCAAAATCGCAGAGATACAAAGAGTAATACAATCTAAGCTTATCCCTCAAGAGTCCAACCATGAAAATGACTAAGAAAGTACATAATATAGGCAATCTAACACATTTCCTTGCCTCTAGGGGTCGAGCTAATCATCCTAGGAGTTGTTTCAACCAATTCTAAACTGAGCACTACAATCTAGGCAATCAAAACAACTTGCCTCTATAAGCTAGGAAACCAATTCATTCATTAATTTTTTGCCATTTTATGAATGAATATTCTAGAATAGGTAAAAAAGTGTCATGTCAACATGAAATTACATCAATTACATCAAAGAGGATGAAAAATCCCACCAAAAAGTCAAAACTAGTCAATGTTGCGTTTTTCTGAGCTGAAGGTGCAAAACTGGCAAATTTTCCCAACGCGTAGTGCGCCTTTCAGGCCACTTTTGAGGCACTTTCCAGCATCCAAATGAGGCACAAGTGGGCTTGTTGGAAATATCTGGATGTCTACTCTCCAGCCCAAGTGAAATTTCGCAATTTGGTGTCCATTTACCCCTCCAAAATTGAAATCTCCCAAGACTGCTTCCTGTGTGTCCAAAAAGTGGCAGAAGGTCATTTTTGCTTGTTTTTTGACCTTTTGGGGGCTCAAATCTCCATGAAATTTCTTGGCAGTGGCTGAGCAAGTGTATTTTGTCATGAAAAATCTAAAAATGCTGAGTTTTCGTGAAATGTACCTCCCCAACTTAAGGGTAGCGCGCGGCGCACTACGCGTTGAGGGCAAAAACCTGTTTTTGGCACAAAAAATTCAAAATTTACCAAAATTGCTCCAAATTTCCTAAATTTTGAGCTGGAGGTGTATCATTGAGCACCATGCTCCCTCAAGGTGGCTTCAGCCAAAATCTGAAGCGGATCGGGCCTTTTCCTCCGTTTTAGTGCCTTGGCCAAGCCTGCTTTGAGTACCTTCATTTTTGCTTTGCACACATGCATGCGGGCCCAATAATGATTCTTCATGTGGCGGAGCGTATCTTTGTCCCTGTTTGCCTTGGCTATCAACCTCTCTAAATGAGTGTTCACCTGAATGAGCATAGAGCCTTGCTCCTTAGGTGTCAAATCACCGGGTCTCTTGCGAGCCAAGTTCTGGTCTTCTCGGATCCTCTGCAACTCATCAAGAGTGTGTTCATCCTCTAATTTCTTGTTGCACTGCTCTAAGTATGTGATTATCCAATTTTTCATTTCCAACTTTTGCTGCAACAAGTCATTTTCAGCCCTTAGTTGCTGGATGATCTCCTTTGGCTCTAAGCTAGGAGAACTGATATCAAGGTCAACAATATCTATGTCTGGATCACCTGATGGCCCCTCATCCATCTTGGGCTGCTTGCCTCTCTCTTATACATGTGTTGCTGTCGAAAGCGAGGCCCCTTCCACCTGATGTGGAGATAACACTCGCTGTGCTGATGAAGAAGGCGAGACCCCTTCCACCTGATGTGGAGATAATACTCGCCGTGCAGATGCAAATAAGACCCTGTGGCCTCTCTGATATGTAACATATGGAGGAGCGCTAACATGCTCTGGCTCAGGAATGTCAAACTGATGTGAAGGCCCTCCCTCATCATGGACAATCTCGAGAGGTGGCTGTGGCAACATGAAGAAGTTGCGAGAAATGAAATCCTCCCAAGCAATACCCTGTCGTGCCAATTGATGCATCACTATGATCTCGATCAGTGCATAATGATATATACTTTTGAGTTACTGTGCAGGGTTCTTCCTTTGCACTACGGGCACCATCTTCTCTATATTTCGACACATGAAAAATGGAATGTTCATCATTTGTACCCGGGTGAAATGCATCAACAAACGAATATGGTACGAATATAAATGTGAAAATATGCCCTCACAAGTGAAATAGCGCATAATGAGCCTCATCAAGGGTGCATACTCATCCCTTAGGAATCTGAAAGGAAAAACAGCAGTAAGGTGCCTCATGCATCCGGGTTTGATGTATGGTTGATAATGAAATTTTTCTAGCAGCTTGCGCTTGGTCCACTCTTCCCCAACATTTGGTATCCCGGTGGCTTGAGCAACAATTTCAGGTGATAGGGTGAAGTCCACTCCTGCAAGGTTCACATGGCCATTGTGCAAATGTAGGACAAACAAGCGGACCAATTCTCTATGGTGTTGAATTTGTGAGATCCTCTCACAATATCCAAAGCATGATTGATACTGAAAACATGACATTGCAAGTGGACAGGCTTGCAATTGAGCCAAAGAAGTGGGCTCTTCCCTGACATGTCGACCACCCTTACCACCCTTGTGATGCCTCCTTGGCACTTCTACCTCTGGTGTTGAATCACTGTCATAACTCTGCTCATAATCTGATTCGGTTTCTGACATGGTTTTGAAGGCAAGATGGTTGAAATGTATTGCTGACTTTGCACCCAATTAACTGTTGTTTGACTTTTTCAAATGTTGTCACCAAGGGGACATAAATACAAGGGGATTGTTAGGGAAAGGGGAACATGAGGGAATTAGGGACAATAAACATAAAGAAGGAATTTAGGGAAGGCAAGCATGGGAAATCACAAAATTATGGGATTTTAAAGTGAAGTAGGTTTTGGGAAGTTAAGTATGTTTTAGGAATTTTAGAGAGAAGAATTATGAAATTTCATGGGAAAATTTGAAGGAGAAAGGTGATGAAAATGAGGGAAAAAGGGATTTACAAATGGGCAACCTTGGACAGCAAGAGAAATTTGAAACCCTAGTACCATTGAGACTTTAAATTTTCCACAACAATATAGGGTTTTGATTTATCATTTCATAGCATTTGAACATATTAATTTTCTCTTTCATCTTGCAAAACCAAATCTAGGCATGGAGGAGAAGCCTACCTGCAATGTGCTTGAGAGAAAAATCGATTTGATGGCTTGCTGGCAATTTGTTGAGCAGAAAACCCAACGTGTAGCGCGCCTTGCCCAACGCGTAGCGCCCCTCTGACGCGTAGCGCACGTGCAAAATAACACTGAGAAAAGCTCCCTGACGCGTAGCGCGCCCTTCCTGACGCGTAGCGCGCCTCTGAAACTGCCCACTTTGCTCAAGAACTCCTAAAATCGCCTTTGCAAGGTTTCACTTAGCTTGTGAGAGGCAAATGAGTTGCTAATGAAGAATGATGTGCTTTTATAGGCTTCCTTTAGATTTTCATTTGCCCAAAACCCACTTTATAATGTTTTGAATGTTGACACTTTTTGAATTAATTGGCTCTGACTTTTGGTTTCTTTTCTTTGAAAAATTGGTTGAAATGATGATTTCTTCTGAAAATTTTTGCAGGGATAGCTTCTAGGATGCTTTGGCAAAGGAGACCAAGGCTGCACTTCGACATTTGAAGAATTTGAAATTTTGAGAATTTTTACAAAAATGAGATAATGACCTTTGTTTTTAAAAACAAAGTTTTTGAGAACAAGGTGAAAATTTAGCTGTACAATGATGAGAATTTTTGAAATAAAGTTTAATGAAGGACATCCCTCTGGCCTGCTGGTCCTTTATGACCTCTCAAGACAAAAATGGACTCAACCCTAGACCTAAGGCCTCAAAACTTAAAGCAAGATGAATGACCCTTTGAAGATTTTATTTACTTAAACAAATCTGAACCAACAGTGCCAAACAAGAGGGGAATAAAAGACACAAACTCCCTCCACCAGGATTATGGCATGCCTAACGGAATGCAACATGATCACACTGATGGGACACCTAATCATTAAATGCAAAGAGTTTTGATCTCTGGTGAAGGGCTACTAGACCGACTCTAACACAAATGACACTTGTTTTCCAAATACATAATTGTCCACATTACATTTTAGTTTAAGGAACAAAATCCTAACCTTTGGAAGTATTTTCCTATTCTTAGCATACCATAATATTTCAATTCTAATGCAATGTTGAAAATTTTGAACCATGACCATTTGAATTCTCCATTCATATTGCTTATTGTCTCATAAGTGATTTACAAATTTGATCTTAGGGTTTGATTATTGACCAATAGTATTCCTTGTTTTGATTAAACACAAATGTGCATTATATTGTGAGCTCATCATGTTATCTCACAGTTAATAGAAATAGAAATTTCACGCTAGGTCAATGCCAATGTACATGTCGCATCATGCATTGGGTCCAACAATTTGATTTTATCCTCAACCACTAGTATTCCTTCTCTTTTATATGTTAGGGTTTCTATTCATGATTTTATTCTCCATATTTTCAAGTTTCACTTCTATGTGAATGGTTGAAAAAGATTAATTGGAGGTGATCTCCACTTATTGTTGATTTCTAGGGTTGCTCTTGAAATCTTGTTAGCATTGGAATCTTTTTGTTTTTTGAAATAAGGTTGCAATACTTGGAACAATGTTATCAAATCGCTTTGGACTATACTAATATTATCATGGTACTATATTATTTTCCTAAATTCGGATTGAATATGACAATGAGCTTATGAAGTTGTGTACCAAATGGATTAGTCAAGGAGATCCTTTTGTGATAAAATTGTCAAACTAGTTGTATAAAAAACAATCACAACTTCAATTGGATCTACAATAGTTACGTGAGGTGATGGGTAGAGAGGAATATGGGGATACTATATTGATATTTTATTCCCCCAATTACAAGGGAATGCTGAACCAAGTAATGATAGGAGGAGTTCTTGATGCATAACCCACAAAACTACCTTCACCCCCATTCCCACATAGAGTTCCTTGTTTACGTAAACTCATATATGGTGGTCTAATGTAGATATTTTCTTGAAATATGTTAATGGATGTGGATGTGGCCATACCTCGTCTTTTCATATATATGGTTTCCATGTGACCATTTCACTTACAATCAAATCTCCTAGCTAGTTGCAAATGGTGTGTTCATAATTGATTAGATTGAGAATATGGTTGTGGTTATCTATTGATTGTAATAAATAAGATTTAGGGTTATTAAGGAAGAGTGTCAAAGTTAGAATAATTCCAATTATATACATGCATACCCATATTCATAAATTACAATTGCATAACCATTCATGTTCACCTCAATATTTATCGGTGCAGTTTGTGATGGTAGTATAGCATGTGCATTATTATCGAATCATTGTCTTATTGTACCCAATCAATTAGTATGATATGAAAGAATACTAATAAATGCAGGAAATGATCATTATGGAACATTCATAGTAAAAAATTTGATATTGTTACTGGAAGTGTAGGAAATTGTAGCTTGTTATATGAATTTCGTGAACTTGTAATTGCCTCAATAATCACTATCCTCAATGGTTGTAGCATCCTACTTTTATTTTGTTTCATATGGTAATTATCCTTGTCAAATCCAAACTTGCATCATTCATATAACACCATAATCTACCTCTTATCCTTTTGTCATCATGCCAAACATCATTTATATATTAATTTCAACATAACTACATAATAAATAGAGCATGCCACAAAAAATAAAGTTGACAATTATATTATAAGAATGATGGATTGGCCATATTTTATGAAGGTTCAAAAACAAAAATAGGGGTGGGGAGTGGTTTTTGTGGCCTCAATAATTGGAGACAAATTGAAGAATTGATTATCTCTATCATGGGTGCCTCAATGATGCTTCATTTTCTAAAATATATGAAACCAAAATTAAAGTACTTTGTGACTTTTCATGCCATTTCAAATAGAAAAATTAGCAAGGTTCATTTATTTAGCTAAAAATAAATTTCTAATTAGATTGTGGCTTGACCATGGAGTCTTTATTTTTATAATAGAAAAACATATACACATGTGTGTTCCTCTTCTCTCACTTCCCAACATTACTTCACTGCCAATGAGTGTCCATATCCCCCAACAAATATTCTTTGATATCATACAAGCATTGTCTCACTGTGAGTGAGAATCCATAGCCATGAGAAAGTTATGTGTACTTCCCACATTACTTACAATATTATGGACATATTACTCAATTAAACACCTTTTTAGATTTATTTTATATTGATAGATTTCTTGAGCAATGGGTGTATGAGGTTGGGTGATACGATAGCTGCTTTGATGTGCTTAGTAGATGATTTTCATTTGAAGTTTAACCTGTGGGTCTTCTCTATGTCCATCATGAAAGATGTCAACTTATTAGTGGGAAGTACTTGTACTCATAAGAAAATGATAGATAGACACTTTCCTTTCCACCCAATTTTCCATTGTATTGTTTGTAAGGCATGTGCATTCCACCATGATCTACTAATTACTATCTAGATAGAATAACCCTTGGTTACTTATCACTTGAAAGAGTATTTATAGTACGTGAATAGAGTTGGGCCTATATTTATACTCAAAATATTAGGAGCTCAAAATAGGCCAAATGTGATTGAAAACCAAAATTAAAAGGATATTAACATTCAAAATAAGAGCATAAAAAAATAGAACTTGAGATAAAGGAAATGCTTGAAACAATAAATCAAAACTTGAAACTATAATTGAAACTAAACTTCAATAACAAAAATGAAATCAAATCGAATAGGAAAACAACATGTTGAAAATAAATCTAATGTATACATGCTAATAAAGACCATCAATAAGTGGTCATGATTTTTTTTTTTAAGATTTAACCATTGATAGAGATATTTCCCATTCGCCCCTCCAAGGTCTTAAGTCTAAAATTTCCTTGACCAATTTGTTGGACAACCTAAAAGGGGCCAAGAGAAAGTTATTAAAACTTGGTGCGTTTTCCTTTAACTTCATTGGATTTATTAGATTTTAATACCAGATAACCTACCTAGAAATATTTAGTTCTTACTTAGTGCTAATCAAACCACCTGTTAACAAATTATTGATGTTCATTCAATTTTTGTTTATATTTTTCTTCAATTTTTAATAAAGTGTCAATTATTTTTGCATTACTTGACAAGCACGCTTCCTAGAATATTGGGCCAAATGTAGAGAGATAATGATTACATTAGGAGGAAGGATTGCTTCTTTTCCATAGACATTAAAAAAAGAGAATTTCCTAATGACACATTCAATGTGACTCTATCACCCCACAATGCATTGGGAAAGGCATGATGCCAATTTCTTTGGTGTTCAACCATAGTCCTTTTGAGGATACAAATCAATTTTTTGTTGGTGGATTACTGATATTTATTTATTTATAATAATAATTATATATTTATTACAAATGTATAAATAATAATAATAATAATAGTAATAATTTATTTATTTATAATTATTATTTATTTATAATTATTGATTATTGATTTATAATTACTAGTTAATTATTTTATGCAATTATTTCATTTATAATAATATTAATTTAGGTATAGATTTATATTTTTTAGGATTTTAGTTGGCTCTTTTTGAAATTAAAATTTGTTCATTTATTATTTATCCATCCTCCCTTTGACTCTTCTTTCATTCATTCATTGTCCTGATGATGGATCCCCTTTGGGATTCAAAACTTTGACAAGATTCATGCAATATTGTGGAAGATCCGAACCATATTTCTCCAAAATAAGACCACAAAATTTTAAAATCTAACTAGATTCTACAACATTATTACCTTGTAGATAAGAGTTAGCAACACATTTAATTTTTATCCCTTTCTTTAAAGCAAAGTCAATCAATTTTAATCTTGATAAGTAAGTAGTTTTATCAAATATGAGTGAGTTTGGAACATTAAATCTAGTAATGATATTATTTTTAACAAATGAAATCACCTAATTTTCATTAACTTGCTTCAAGAGAACAACCTCAGTCCATCTAGTGAAACAATCTATCATGGGTAGAAAATACTTGTGAAGCTAAGAAGTATTTGGAGTGATTTCTCCAATTATATACAAGTCCCATTGTATTGGGAGTTATTCTCCAATTATACCTAGGTCCCATTGTTTGAATGCATTGTTATCTCTAAAAGGTCATAGTGGTAGTATTTCTCTCTCTTCCTGTCGACTTTTGGGAAACCTTACATTTCCTTGCATAAGTATGTGCATCTTTGAATAAGGTTGGCCAGTAGTAATTGGGATGAAGAACTTTATGAGTTGTGGTATCACCTCCAAAATGGCCTCCTATAAGACCATCATGGATTTTGTATAAAAAAAATCCATGTCGTACTTTTCTAAACATCTCAATAATACATCATCATAGTTTATTTTGAATAAAATGCTCTCAATCAAATGATAGTACGAAGAATTCATTCTAATATCTCTTCTTCTCTAAGCATCCAAGTAATGAGGGGCACTCCCATGAGTGATATAGTAATTAAGCTTGTAATATCATGAATTTATAGGAATTGGAATGCAATAGATTTCCTTTTTCCTCATATTGACCTTGTTTTCCCATCCTTCCTCTTGCTTTCCCAGAGAATCCCTAGCTTCAACAAAAATTTTGCATTTTCCTTGTCCTCTCACAATATTAGTGGGTTCTATCTCAATATCATAGTCTTAAAGGGTAATCATCTAGTTGAGTCTTTGATTCCCCAACTCTTTTTCTACCAATGAGGTTCTAACATAATGATGTGGAACAATACATTTTGTTTTTTATTTTAGGAGGTATGGTCTGAACTATTTGACTACTTTAAATATTATGAAAGATTTCTTTCCTACTTCTTGGTAATTTAAATATGATCCTACAATCTAGAACTCATAAATGAAACATGGAATTCATTTCATTCTTGACTTTTTTGAGTAAGAATAAATACATCAGATGAATCAGATGTGAAGGTATATAGGATAAAATCCTTGTCAAATTTGGACTCATTAAAGTAGTAGATTCAACTATCACTTCTTTGATCTAATAAAATATTCTCTCTTTTTGTCCCTATTTAAAATATGCATGCATTTATAATATGTATTGAAGAGGATTAACAATCTCAAAAAATATGGGAGCAAACATTTGCATGAAATTGATCTTTGTTAAGGAAGGACTGCATGGACATTTTCTTGTGCAAATATGTGAGTTGAGAAATAGATTTTATATTAGGTTCAATCATAATTCAAAACTTAGAGACAATAAATTTGAGAAACATGCATTTTGTTATCATGAATATTGTGTTCCTCAGATTTATGAATATTCCATATCTATGGAATCATTTAAAACTCTATCTAAAATGGTGAATATGATCACTTTTTTTTGGAAAAAGTGGTTACATCATCCAAGTATATGACTATTGATTTGTCAATCAATCCCTAGAATGCTATGTCCATTTCTCTTTGGAAGGTAGCTCCCACATTACTGAGATTGAGTGGCATCTTATAGTATGTGTATGTTCCCCACTTGGTAAAAAAGGTTGTTTTAACTGAATCAAAATTCGAAACCAAAACTTAATTGTATCAAGAAAAACCATTAAGTAAAGAAAGCATCTCTGATCCTCATATGCACTGAAGAATTTATTCCATTGGTTAGACTGGATAGTTATCCTTTTTTGATGCTCGATTAATTTCCAAATATCCTCCACATTTTTTAAAAACCTTTCCCACTATGGGTTATAATTTTAATAAATGATAACCAATATAATGTTTTCCTTTAATTTCCTCATGATTATTTGACTCTATGAGATCCACCACATTTTGTTTAAACACCTCTCCTACTATCGATTAGAATTCCAATAAATGATTATCCTAGTTGTGTAGACATGGTTTAACATAATGTGATTTTTTTAAGGTTGTATAATTTCAAATATACAAAATAGAAAAATTTATGTCGTTATGTAGAAAAAAATAAACAAATGATGAAAAACTACTTCTAGGCCAAGGATCCTTTTCATCAAACAACGATAAAGAACAAATCAAACATAATTCATTTCATCCATAAGATAAAATTTTCATGTAGTCAATACCTTTCTATTGAGGAAAACCATTTGCTATGAAATAAGCCTTATGTTTCTCAACAATACCATGGAAAGTGCACTTGGTAGTATAAATCCATTTTCATTTCATTAAATTCTTCACTTATGGACATGAAGTCAATTCCCAAATAATATTTCAATGAGGAATTACATTCTTTAATCATTATGGTTTCCCATTTTGGCATGTTGTGTGCATCTACATATGGTTTAAGAACACATCTTTAGTACACACATCACATTATCTTGTTTTTATACCACCGAGACTTCATCGAATCAATGTAGTCACTTACATTGGTGCCAATAGATTTAATGATCTTTTTTACCCACTTCAGATAACTAATATCCCTTGCAATAAAATCTCTATGAATAGAGTCAACCATACAACTAGGTGGTCCAAATTAACCCTGAAAATTAGACTAAAATTATAGAAACTAGACTAGTCACTATAAACACTTTAGTCAACTCATAAGTGAAACTAGTCAATTCAAAAATAAAACCAGTTTCTTAAGAAATAAGATTGTTTTGCTCAAAGGCCATAGTTAGTTCCAAAATTAAACAAGTTGGTTAAAAAAAATCCAACTTCTTGGTTGAGTAAAAAAAAAAAAAAGATGTTAGGAGATTGTGGCTCCCAAAATTTTCTAATCAAAGATAATATCCTATTTATCAATCACGTCCTTCTTAACCAGATCAAGAAATCAATGTACTTTAGCTTCTTCATAATAGCAAATCATAATGGATGAATCAATCTTGTAATTCAATTTCATTCATGGGTCATGAAAAATATTATCCCAAGCCATGCATCCAAAGGTTTTGAAATGCCTAATTGATGATTTCTGTCTAGTCCATTTCTCAAGAGGAGTTACATCGCACACTTCCTTTGTTAGAACCTTATTCAAAATATATTTGAGTATATGACAAATTATATCAAAACCTAATTGTTAATCATTTTCTCTCATACAGACATCTAGCTATCTTACAAAATTTTATTTTTTTCATTCAACACCACCATTCCACTTAGTGTATGGTATTGTTAGTTTCCATCAAATAATTTGAGATAAGAATCCTTCAAAGGATTCACTCATATACTCATATCTAATAATAGAGGTGAAACACTTCATAAGTTGACAACATTTCTTTTCAACCAATGTTTTCAGCTCCTTAAGTTTCTCAAAATCCATATTGTTTGTCTTCAAAATATATACCCAAATATATCTAGAAATATCATCAATGAATGTAAGAATATACCTTGCACTAGTTAGAAAAGGACGATTCATTATATGAAGGTCACTATGCATAATATCTAGTTGTGATTTTTTCCTCCATGAATTTCCTTTCTCAAAATTTTCTCAAAGATGTTTTCCAAGAACATAATCCTCACCTATGCCTTCTTATAGAGTCACACTAGGTAAAACATGAAACATAATCAACTACACCAAAAATTGCATGCTTTTCAAGTTTAGATACCCTAATATTTTATGTTAAATTATACTTCTATCATAAATTTCAACAATATGATAAAATGGTACTCTTTATTTCTTTCTTTGAATCATTGGAGTCAAAAGACCTACATAATATATCATTAGGGCCAAGAATACCCTCAACAACAACATCAAAATAATTATTAGTATATTTCACAACAAACCTAATAAGACAAAATTCAACCCTCTTATCAAATTGGGAAATTGTGGTATAGACAATATATTTTCACTAAAATATGCATTATAAATATTAGTAATTATACATTCCCATAAGAAACCCTACTATTACTAGCATAGTAAGTGCATAATCATCTACAAAAAATATCTTATCCTATTTTTCCACTCAAAGAACAAGAAAAATAAGTATATGATAGCCATGTGATATGAAAAAACAATGTCCATTATCATACTGATTTTGAGAAGTAGGAACATGTAATTCTTGAGAATAACTAGAATATAAGATTTGGTTATCATTACCTTTATTTTCTTAAGTGTTTTTCGTCAACTTCAAGCCTATTTTATCTTTTCCTCAAGATATATATTTTTTCTTCTTACAAGTCTTCTCAAAATGACCCAATTGTCCACAATAATGATAAGTTCTCTTGTTCTAAACCTTCTTGGTTGGTTATTTATTGTTATCTCCATGGTTTATTCTATTAGTTTGATCTTAATAATTATTTGTATTGTCTCTTATACAAATTATTTCTTTATTTCCATCTTGACATCTTTCTCCATGATTTGGCTAGCATTTTCCTCTAATTAAATAGGCCCATTGTTTATTGCTAAGATTTCCTTCATTAAAGAGTTTCCTAAGGATAATACTTACCCTATTATTTCTTTCAATCTTAATTTGCATGGAATGTAAAATAAAAAAAATCATTGGTTGTAGTTCAATTCTATCACTTGTCCTCATTTATTTGAGAGGACTTTCCATTCAACTATAGCAAATTTTTATGACAAGTAATCCTCTATCATGTTGAATGAGAGAGGTTCAAGAGTGATAAACTATTTTTCAAGTTTCATAACCCAATTTTCATCAATTTTGTTGAAAATTTTCTTCAACATCTTCCACACCACATTTGGATAGTCAATTTTGCTAGTATGAAAGAGAACAATTGTTAAAATGTAAGTCATTTTTACCCCTTAAACTTCATATTTCTTCCCATCAACCATGAATTTCTTGTGTTCATATGTAGGGCTAAGAATAAAGGCTTTAATAAATTGTGATAGTGATTTCATTTTCAACAAGGTCTCACATGTCCTACACCCACATGCTACATAATTTTTTCCACTAAGCACAAGAAGCTCTTGCTTCAAACTTGTATTGCTTTTGCAGAAAATTAATAAAAAACCTTAAGTACAAACTACAAGTTGATCATCTCCAGATATTCAATAGCATAGGAGTGTAAATACTATCCAAATTTTTCTTATGATGTGAAAATTTCCAAAAATTCCTTATAATGATAGAAAGAAGCTAGGATCATGAAAACCTGTACTTTGATACAATGTCAAAAATCACAAGTGCATTGTAGAAGTAACCTTGTCTATTGGGTATTATAGTCTTTAAAAATTCTATTATAACACATCACGGTGTACTATCACACATTGATACTCAGAAGTCTTCATCATGTTTCTCAATAAATGAGCTTATCTATTTATATTTGTAGTTTACTTGAGTGCATCTCCATTCTTCCATAGAATAAGGATAATGTTAATTTGGTCAACTTAGATCACCGAAGGTAGCATCAATTGGCTAGATATGCATATACTTTCTATTGGACCTTCATTTTGACATGGCTTCACTCACCTTTTCACTCTATGTTACCTATATCTATACCTAATTCTTACCATTATCATTCTCAATATGCAAATTTTTGGGCTAATATAATAATATTGAGCATGACAAGGTAAATTTTTAATTGATTTTTTCATTTCCTTTGTTTTCAATGTTTTAAGGAGGTTTAAATGAGATTTTACTATTGATGGTGAATGTCGAGGAACACTTATTATGTCAAATGAAGAGTTTTTGTTCACATAGTTTAGTTCCTACTAACATAGTACAATTTCAGATCCAATGTTATAGTTTATCACATTTCTAGTTATCTTGGTGCAAATTGGGCACATGGATTTTGTAGATTAGAGAGGCTTGGAACGGTTTCATGTTACTTCATTCATGCTTAGATCATCAAGAAGATACATGGATTCTTGGTCAATGATTTCATCAACAACACTCCTTATACACAAAAGGTTGGAGAACTTATCAAAAAACTAATCTTTTCAATCTCATTCCTATGAATGAGATTGAATAAGACATATTCCAAAATTTTATATACTTTTTTATAATCGTGGTTATAATACAACAATGAAATTAAATATTTTTGTGATTATGTTTCCACAGGCTAAGATAAGCCAGATCTTATAGACATAGGATCTGATTCACGAACCCTTTGGTTCGTGGTTGTTCCACTTATGAAGACACAACTTTACCATTTCAATGCATCAAAGAGAATTCTTTCTATTCATGAAGATTGAGATCATAACAACTAGAAATATATCAGAAGTTTTTTATTCATATCTTTCTTTATCATTTATGAGAAAGAAATGTAATCGTTTCATCCTTTGATCCATGAGATTAAAGGAGTTGATATTATCACAACTGGGGGGGGTTTCTTATTAATAATGTATCATATCTTGTAATGGGGAAGAAAGGGGAGATATATAGGGATATATATGTAAAGTCTTTATCTGAAATCTAATAATACTCTGAGTTTTTATTATTATTTTGTGCCAGTGGTGTTGGTATATTGTTGATTAAATTTAGGTAGCCTACTTCTATGGAAGGTAGAGCCCCCTTCTTAGGCAGTGAGGCTAAAAACAATAGATTTATTTCATTTATGTCTTGTTTGATGTCTCTACATTTTATTTCCAGTATTTTTTTTTGTTTATTTAATTGTAACTTCATATCAACTGATGTCGATTTATGAAAATGTAGTACCTATGAGGAAAATGACCTTGAGGGTCATGATTACATTACCTTTACCTAAGTTGAATTAGCCCACTACATTGTACATAGTTTGAGAGGAAGTAGTTATTTCTTTGGAATATTATGCAAGGGTGATTTCCTGTTACTTTTAATTGTTATGTTTTTAAGACACATAGTGCTTTAGTCCTACACATATTATGTTTGTGCCTTATAAGATTACGAGCTTTGAGTTGATGGTTAAATGTTCGAGGTTTATACATATAAATAACTCAACATTTTGGCATAATTTCCTAGGAATTTTTTAAAGGGATTAGGGCTTAGGTAGGTAGATTTATTTTAAATTAAACAGCTTGGGGGAGGAGAAACTATAATATGCAAAGATGCCTACTTAAAAATTGTTGAAGGGGTTCTAGCCCGACACATGCACTTTAGTGGGTTTCACCAAATCCTTGTTGTTAATTTTATGAAAAAAATGTAATGTGTTGCATGGAAAGAGAAATATTTATCATGTCAACAAACAACTTGGTGAAAACTGAGTTTCAGTAGTATGATTTTCCCAAATACATGCTTAGATTTAGATTTTTTTTTTTATTTGTGTGCAAGATTTTATCTGCTTTCTTAATTTTTTATTTTTATTTTGTGAATACCCCACACACTAATCCATTTGTGAAACAAGGATTAGAAAAATTAGCAACAAGACTTCATAGAGACTCAAGAAAAGTTGGAGGAAGGGTGTTGCTCAAAGAAACCTCTCAAATCTTGATAGCAACTGAAAACATTTCTACAATTCAAGAAGAAAAAAATCCTAATAGCCTTTGGGAATATACCTATCCTCCAAGAAGCTATAGTAGAGAAAAAATTACATTGCTTGCATAAAGGAGAAGATATAGAAGATACCAAGCAACTAGGGAATATATTTGATGAAGAAATTGAGGAATTTCTACTATGTACATCACCAAATCTTGTAACTAGTCAAGAGACCAACCATCAAGTGTGTATGGTAAGGGAAGACATACAAATCTAGGATGATGAAGAAGAGGATTGGGAGAGTTATGAATACATTGGAAGATGGCTCCATGAAGTGATCAGGCCAAAGCAATACCTTATCCTTCAATATTTCTTGGCACCACATCAAGAAGATCAAAAAGTTCTTTATATTCGGGTATATATCAAATCTTACATTTAACATCTAAATATGAATTCATTTTTAACCCTATTGCACACATGGGTCCACTGGGAATATACTTATACTTGAGAAAGTGTTTTCTTTTTTTCAAGTAGGGTAGAATAATGTAGTGAATAAAGGAATAAGTTGGTTGTGAAAATCATATATTCTAGTACATCCTAGCAAGGATCTAGTTGGAAATTAGGCAACTGAATAGATCCAAAATAACCATGTCTCTCTAGTTCAACAAAACAAATTCTATTTCTATAATTCTCTAATCGGGAGTTTGAATGTTCTCTTCCATATTCGTTATATTGATCACATAAGAAAAATTTTGCACAAAATGGAATGAGGAAAAACAAATTGTCTCTTTATGTGGGATTCTAAGAAAGATGTAGCAAAGATCATTCTAGAAAGCAACAAAACAAAGAAATATTGGCAGTGTTTCAATAAGCCTCTAAGTCTCTAGCCATAGGAAATACATAGAAGTGGCGAGAAAACCTGTATGTAGAAATTTTGAAGAGGAAACCCTTCCAACATAATTCATGCAAATTGTAAGTCTCAATGGTATATCAGAAGGTCAACTTGAGGTATGAATATTTTTATTCTTTTTATTTCATTAATATAAAGGATATTGATGTTATAAATATAGAATTACTTGCATGCTTATGGTATTACCCTAGCTAATCTAGTCACTTAATAATATATTTAAAACTAGCCTTGTAGTTTTGATCATTAATTATCCCTTTTTGTTATGATTTCACTCGACCTTGTAATCAGCGCCTATCCTTTTTTCTATATCCTTACATTGATATGATGACCCATACCATTTATCTATAATATTATTAGCATTACCATTGCCATTATTCAATGATTATTTCCATACCAATTCCCTATAAGGTTATGATTACAGATTGATATAATTATTCCTAGTTGGAGTAGTCATTTGACTCATTCAAATCACTAAAAATATTTGAATGAGTCTTGTCTTGTAACTTACCAATTCTCAACTATTTAGCCTTGAATTTGTTTAAGTTAATTGGTAAAAATGAGCATCGAGCCACCTTATCTCTGTTAAATTTATGTTAGGCTCTTTGAGGAACCATGGGGAAACTAAAGAATAATTGTCATGAACAAGCATCGACTAAGTAATTAGAACAATTCCCTAAGTACAATTCAGGAAAGCGAAGGTTGGTGGCAGAAGGATGACATACTTTCTTTGTAAATTTTCAAGGGTTTGATGATGAAGTCACTTTTCAGTTTGACAAAGGCTCTGACAATTAGGTAGCACATTTTGGGGACATGGTCATAATAGTGAATGAAAGAACCATTTCTCAAGTGATTAGGTTGCCACTTGAAGGAGCATAATGGTTCAAAAACAAGGTAGTTGATAAGAATTTGAGGATACAATTTCTCAATCCTAAACATCAAGACATCAATTAGGTGAAATGGGTGCCTTGTTCTTGGATCAAGGATGAATGGCGCAACCTTTTATTTGTTCTTTAGAAATACCTGAATTGCAAGGGTAGGTATTCAATCACATTTTTACATCACACCATTTTGTTTCTTCACTTCACTCTAGATGAAAAAATAAATTTTCCCTACCTTCTATGGAAGAGCTTGTAGAAAATGTCATAGAAAGAACAAAAGACTCTTGAAAAATCTCATGCTAGTATAATCATTATGGTATTATTATATTGTTAATTAAAGATGAGTTAAGTATTAGGAATGACAGTTGAGTTTACTTCTTGAAATGAAATAGGTTTTCTTCGAACAATGAAATTCCTAAAGAACAAGGTATTCCACATAGTTCTGAGATAAAGGGTTCAAGAAGAGTTATAAAGGGTAGTGAACCAAAATATTTCCTTTCCTTATACCCCAGGAGGTTAAGGAAAAGGAAGGGTAGTGTCAGTATAATAGAAATACATGTATCCCAAACCCTTGTTACTAATCAATGAGTTACACACAAGATGACAAAAGGATTAATAGTTGGTCAACATTTTTCTACTCCCCAAAAGGATTTAAAACCCAAAGGTGTCATTGGTTTAGATCAAGATCAAAGGGAAGAAGAGGCAATACCAAACACTCCTAGTGACTCATATAAGGCCAAAGGTAAATCTCCTAGGGTTGATGAATTTAGTCCCATAGAATTTGCTTCTCAATTTGAAACCCTTGTAGTAGAAAAAAATGCAAAATTTGCTTCTCCGTTTGACTTTGAACCCCATATAGTAGAAAAAACGATGCTTATTCTACTAATAAATAGAAGTCATATGATTCAGTTGTCCATTCTATATTGAAGAAGAAGGATAGGGAAATTAAAATATTTAAGAGAGAGATTCAAGAGGACCTTGTCCTTAGCAAACATATTAAAGAGGAGAATGAGAGCTTAAAAGCATACAATTTTAAATTGCAACATAAGAATGACAAGTTAGTTGCTAAGAATATAAAATTGTAGAAGAGAGTTAAGGAATGGTGAAAACGAACTAAAAAGTATGTTGTTCATAACAAGGTATTAAAGAGGATATTTAAAGAAGATAGAAATAGAGGGAAGAGGAACTTGAACATTTTGGTTAGTGCAATGAGACTTTAGTGGAAGGTTGTAGTCCCACAATTTTGGTTTTCACTCTAAGGTTTTGTTTGCAAGAGGACATGCAAAATGCCCAGTGTGGGAAGTATTGGACCTTCATTTTGACATGGTTTCACTCACCTTTTCACTTTATGTTACCTATATTTATACTTTGTTTCTACCATTATCACCCTCAATATGCACATTTTTGGGCTAATACAATAATCCTAAGAATGATAAGGTATACTGTTAATTGATTTATGTATTTCCTTTGTTTTCAATGTTTTAAGGAGGTTTAAATGCAATTTTACTAATAGTGGTGAATGTTAAGGAACATTTCCTGTGCCAAACGAAGAGTTCTTATTCACACAATTAAGTTCTTACTAATAAAGTATAGTTCTAGATCCCGTGTTACAATTTGTCATATTTCCACCCATCTTTGTGCAAATTGGGCATGTGTGTTTTGTAGATTCAAGGCCTATGATGGTTTCATGTTACTTCATTCATGCCTAGATCATGAAGAAGAGGCATGAAACCTTGGTCAATGATTTGGTTGACATCCCTCCTTATATGTAAGAAGTTGGAAAATTCATCAGCATATCAAGATTTTCGATCTCATTCCTATGAATGAGATTGAATAAGATATATTCAAAAGTTTCCTATACTTTGTTCTGATCATGATTATAATACATTAGAGAACTTGGTTCTTTTTGTGGATTTTTTTCCATGACTTGAGATAGGCTGATTCTTGTAGATAAAGGATCTAATTCATGAATCCTTTTGTTCATGGTTGTTCCACTTATGAAGACACAATTTAATCATTTCGATGAAACCAAGAACGTTCTTACTATTCACGACGATTGAGACCAGAACCACCATAATGATATCATGGCCTTTTGATTCAGATCTTGCTCAATCCTTTTTGAGAAATAAATGTAGTTGTTTTATCCTCTAATCCATGAGATTATAGAAGCTTATCTTATCCATAGATGGGAGTTTTTCTTATAAATAATGTATCAGATCTTATAATGGGGAAGGCGAGGGAGATATAGAGGGATATATATGTAAATTATTTTTATGAAATATAATAATAGTTTGAGTTGTTATTATTATTTTGTCGCACTAGTGTTAATATATTGTTGACTAACTTTAGGTAGCCCGCTTTCAAGGAAGGCAAGGCCCCCTTATTAGGTAGTGAGGCTACAAACAATAGACTTGTTTCATTTCTGTCTTTTTCAATGTCTCTGCATTTTATTTCCAGTAATCATTTTGTGTTAATTTAATTATAACTTCATCTCAGCTGATGTAGACTTATGTAAATGTAGTACCTACGAGGAAAATGACCTTAAGGGTCATGATTACATTGCCTTTACCTAAGTCGACTAAGCCTCATATACTGTAGAAAGTTTGAGAGGAAGTAGTTGCTTCTTTAGAGTATTATGCGAGGGTGATTTCCTATTAGTTTCAGTTGTTATGTTTTTAACATAGTCTGAAGTTTAGTTCTATACATATTGTGCTTGTGCCTTATAAGATTATAAGCCCTGGGTTGATGATTAAATGTCTGGGGTTTATACATATAAATATCTCAACACTTTTTGCCTTCTTTTGTGCTTAGTTGGATACTCAACTTGGTTGATGCCATGGGTTTGCTTAATTGGTTCTGATTTGATCGAATTAATCAAAGTAAATTGTCGGTTGAAACACTCACTGAATCAATTTTACATTGCTAGTAAAAACTATCCAATAATGTTTAATTGGTTTTCATTTTAACTTGTTCATGTTGAGTTTACATATTCCAATGCAAATTTTAAATTCTAATATAGTAATCTCTCTCGTTCTCTATCTGTCTCTCCAAACAAACATAATTTATTATTATATCTTATTAAATTAATTTTGTGAATTATATTTTGGACATTATTTTAAATCTCAAATTTTTATTTTTTATTTATTTATTTATTTATTTTATTTTGCATATAGTTTTTTGTGGATTTAAAAATAATATTTAAAATAATTTTATCGTGTGATGGCTTTTTTTGTGAGAACACAAATGTAGCTTGATGATACTAGGATAATATTTCAAAATCATGAGAGGTCGAACGCAAAATTTAAATTATGAAAAATAATGCACAATCAACATTAAAATTCGGATTATATAAATAATAAATTTAAAACAAATTTATGTAAAAATGTGTTTCATGATTTTTTATAGGTTTTGAAAATTTTAGTTGTAGTCTATATATATATATATATATATATATATATATAGATATTAATGGTTAAGGGTATGGATTTCCCCCTAAGAGGTCACATGTTCAAATCCAAAGGGGGGTAGCAGGTTTAATGGTTAAGAGTATGTGTTTCCTCCCAAGAGGTCATAGGTTCAAATCGAAAGAGGGGTACAGTAGGTGTTACACAAAAATATCATCACCATGATTATTTGCAGTCAGTATGGGTCTATCATCACTTGTACTATCCTCCTAAGCAAGTCTTAGACCTCAGCTCTTCAAGTCAAGCTTTGAAAATAAGAGAAAGACATTAAAAATCAATGAAACTCTGGTTCCGCACTTTCTCTCATTGTTACCTGCGGTCCCGCACCTTCTGTTTACAAAAACTGTGGACCTGCCCACTCTGTCCCTAAAGGTGTGGGTGCGAACCCCTGTGAAAGTCAAAAAGGCGCAAGTTTATTCTAAAAAACTCACTTTGGGTTAATTCTAGATGATTCTAGAAAGAATTTTGACATGGATTTTCCACTCTTAGGTGGTTCATGCATCCCAAAAGAGGAGCTAATCCCTTGATGAGAGGAGCTATCCCTTTGAAGGAGGGCTTTATCCCTTTGAAGGAGGACCTAGTAACTTCCCTCCATTGCACTATAAATTCAGGCATTGGGCTGATTGCTAGAGAGGTTAGAAGCTGAATATTTTTTAGGGTAAATGCTGGTGAAATTAAGACTTCCTGGTTGAGCTCAAGAGGAGAGATCACATACCTTTTTGGCTTTATTGGGAAGTGAGTGAAACTTGTCAAAGTAGAGGAGACTTCTTGCTGGACCCTGGGAGGAGCTTGTATAGCGTCAAGGCACAGGTTGTAAAGTTCTTCTTCCTTTGAATTAATACAATCAAACTCATTTTTCTCAACAAGTATCTCATGTTATTTGTTTCATGGACTCCTTGACTTTCATGTTAAATATGTTTTATGACATTGGATTTTCAGGTGCTATTTAATTTGTTTGCTTGTTTGTGTTTGCAGATTCGCGACAAAGGAGCTCATTGGGATCGAAGGAGCGAGGGCATCCACAAACTTGCGTTGGACCTAAGGTAGGCCCTAAAACACTTGTTTGCCTTTGTTTATAAAAGCATATTTAGAGAAAGATAGTGTCTGGTTGGTTTTCTTGTCATTAGGTCTTCTTTAGATTCTAGGAAGGTCTATCTTGTCCGCAAGATCAACTTATTCCGTGTGACAAAATGGCGACTCCACTGGGGACTTGATTGTTTTCCTTGTTTTTACTTTGACCTGAGAAACTGTGTTTTTGTTTCTGTTCTTGGCTTATTGTGTGTAAAATTGGGTAGAGTTTGTAGATCCAGGGTTATTTTTCATTTTTCATAGCTTTGGGAGAGGACCGCACCCTAGCCTTTTGACACAGTGTGTACTTATCCGCACCTTTGCTTTTAGCACAGAGCGGGACCGCACCTGTGTTAACTGTGGGCCTGCGGACCCTGTCAAAATTTTGAAAAACCTAAGATTTCCTCTGTTAGTCAGCTTAGTTTTTGTTTAGAAGTTATTATCCACTGCCCAGACCTGCATATAACCTGTCAGAAGCTTTCCTTAGGTTGATTTCATTAGTGTTATGGTTTTAGGTGAAATTCCTAGGAGTTTTGCTTGTTGGGTTTGTTTTTCATTTTGGTTGTGTAGTGGATCTAAGCTTAGAAGCTGTAAGGACCTCAGATCACCTTGGTGTCTACCAGCCTTCTTATGAGTCTGACCATTTATGAAATCTCCCCTTGTTGAGGAATCCGCTTTGAGTTTTCTCTTTACAAAACTTCGAAAAGCTTGTGTTTAAAAGTTTGGATTTTCATTTTCAAAAAGAAAACAAAATTGGTTGTTCTTGACTGATTTGTGATTCTGCATAAATTGGTCCTTAGCTTACATCTAGCTAAGTAAAACATCCTTAAAAAATACATCTTGTAGGCTTTGACTTCAAATGGGTTTTTATAGTTTATAGATCTCAAAGTTAGTTCTTTGCATAGTTTTGAGTGTTTTATAAAAAATAAAAAAAAATCTCTTTTGGAAAAAGTTTGTTTTTTGTAGTGTTTGAGTGCTTTGAAAAGAAAAAGGAAATTTTTGTGAAATAACTAGTTGTCTCGTTTTGAGTGCATTGGAAAGGACAGAAGCTCTTCTTTTAATTTGTGTGTTAAGAAATATTTGTGTTTACAAAGTATTTGCATTCTCAAACTCTTTCTTAGTTTAGAAGTTCATCGAAGAGAAAAAGATTGTTTAAATCATCTTAGGTGCATTTTTAGTGATTTTGAGTCGAGTCTTCATACCACGAGTTTCATCTCCGCACCTTTTGACTTAAATAAAAACCAATAAAAAATAACACTTAAAGTAAAATTCATCTAGCAACATTTTTATTTCTAGGGCTCTGATACACCAACTTAGCTTAGGCTAGTGTCTTGGAGTAGGAGAGTAATTAACTCTCCAAGACAGTAAAAACAAACAAGTAGCTGTATCTTGTGGTAGGGAAGAAATCCAATTGTTGCATTTATGCTCTGGGAAATCTCCTCTTAAAGGAGAAGCACGAGATCGTGTCCGAACCAGTGTGGGAATCAAACCTTCCTCATTGGGAACGATGCCAGATATTCACGTATTAAAAACGGTAAACCTTGGATTAACCATTGTCGAGGAGCCTGGGGTCACTTGTTGGTAAACCTTGGATTATGTCAAGGAGCCTTCAAGGGGATTGAGCTTGCTACTCTGCCCTTGCGTGCATATCGGATCGTAGATTGTTCCCCCAGGTATATTTGTTTCTGTTGGTAGCCTTAGTGGCCATATTCTTTAGGATTCTTCCTGAGGTGACAGTGGTGGGAAGATCCCACTATACCTGGAGCAGACGTCGGCTAGACTCACTTGGATTTTCTAGGGGGTTCTCTTCACTCGAGACGGTTAAGTGGAGGAACTTGTGCCAGTCTATTCATTAAGCAGGTTGCCGGGGTAACTGTTCCAACCGCCATTTCTGTATTGAACTCTGCGACGTTGGATTTCATCACCAACTAGTGTTTTCAGTACGGAAAGTTACTGTTTGTGTGTGTTTGATCTCCTAGATTCTTTAGGCGTGTGATTCAAATTTGTTTGGTTCTTTAGAGGCTTTAGGTGGTTTTTCATTGAGATTTTACTTTGTTTGCGTGTGAAGTAGTTAAAAGTTTTTAACCGTGGCTGAATTATCGAGGAAGTCCTGTAGACTTTGGGGCCAACCTCCTGAGTTTTCACCGAGCCATCTTGAAGGCTTGAAAGTCCTCGTAACTCCCAGAGACAGTAGAGTTGGGTCACCTGAAGAAGGAGAGTCTTCTTTGATAGTACATCCTAATTTTCAAGCGTTAGTAGCAGATTATAATCCACAGTCAATGTCTGTTTCCGAAGTTACTGGTAGCTTTTCATCTACTAGTGATATAGGTGAGGAACCTGAAATATTCGAGCCTGAAAGTGAATTTGCTGCTATTCGACATCGGGGTTTGCTTCTCCAGCTTCTATTAGTCCTGGTTCACCTAGGGTAGAAAGAGTAATCACCCAGGATCTTCCTTATGGACTTATAGCTATTGAAGAACTTGCTACTCCGGAAGAAGAAGTGGGCATCCCTATCCCTGAAAATCAACCTGTTATTGAACTAAGGGAGCGTGAATCAATTTTTTACAGTCCACCGAGGAGCAGTACTTGGTTTCTTTCTTTGACTAATTTCTTAGAAAACCCAGGGTTAAGTTTTTCACCACCTCGCGTTCCTTATCACCCAACACCTAGAGGTTATTATCCCCCGTTAAATATGTCAAGACAGTCGTCCATGTTTACTTAATCGCCCGAATCCTTATTGTACGGCGGTCCTTCTGTTCCCTCTGGGTATCAGTCACTTTCTGGTACTTTTTCGGGAGCATCTCCTCAACCCATTGAGCAAGGGTTATTAACTGGAAGCAATGGTACTAAGTCGTTGAGCGTAGAAGACATTCTCATGATGTCAGGTTCTATTCCCAATCCTCAACCTCAAGGTGGCTAGTTACCGCCTGGGGGGCAGCCTCAATTATCGCCTGGGGGGCAACTTCAAGGTACCTAATTTGCGTCTAGGGGGCAACCTCAAGGACAGTACATACCTACGAGATAGTACATTCATCAAGGTCAACCCCAGACTCAATATGTACCCCAAGGTCAACCCCAGTATCAATTTATATCTCAAGGTCAACCCTAGTATCAGTACATGCCCCAAGGGTATCAACCCCAAGGTCAGTACTCGAACCAAGGTTTCCAACCACCCTCTGGTCAAACATATGTTCAAGGAACACGAAATGTACCTTTAAATTATCAATCCTACCCTCAACCCAGTTATGGTCCTCAATATTCTCAACCTGTTATGAGTCCGTACCCCGGAATGAATATAGTGTGGGATCCATCACAAACTCAACAGGTGTTGCAACCAAATGTACAGTTGTCATCTCAAACTGGACAACCCTTAGTTTCTGGTACACCCCAGCAACCAGTCCAGTCTAACATTCAAACTTCTGTACCTTCGGTAGTTTCTCAGCCTGGGCCTAGTACGCCTCGTACTCTGCCTCAAACGACTGCTACAACTGTCGCAACATCTGTTCAATCTACCCCACCTACTTCCGGAGTATCGACAGCTCCGGTTTCTACTGTTCCTGTATCTACTCCTCAGACATCTTTACCACCATCTGGATCCATGATTCAAACTTCGGTTCAGATGCCTGTAGGACAACCTGGTTCAAGTACGGTTGTCACAAGTCAACCACAATTTACTTATCAACCGTACCAGGGACAGTACCAATTAAGTCCTGCTATGCAGCAGCCAGTCTATCAGTATCAAACGTACCCTAGGTACACTTATCAACAACCTCAACAACCCCAGTACAGTCCGGTTAATCCTGGTTTTCCCGGAGGATACAATATCCCAAATGCAATTCCTATTCCAAGTTATCCTAGATATCCTCCTCCTAGGGCTGGTCTCATGACCCAGAGTTTTAGGGACCCTAATCATCAGTTACCGTTTATTGTAACTTTGGACTTACCTGACTTGTCACGCCTAACAAACGATCCCATTAATTATCTTCTGTTTTGGCCGCCAATGCCGAATAAGTTGCCTAGTGACATTCCTATGTTCGAAGGTAAATCAGGAGAGGACCCGTCGAACCATGTGATGACTTACCACCTCTGGTGTGCGTCTAAATCCATTTCAGATGATTCAATCCGTCTTAGACTTTTCCAGTGCACTCTAATTGGTCTCGCGGCCAAGTGGTAAATTGAGTTACCGCGAGGCACTTTTTACAATTTTAGTCAGTTAGCTACCTCGTTTTTAACTCATTTTCAGTTGCCAGTCCGATATGACAATGGCACGGAATTGTTAACTTCGTTAAAACAATCGATGCCCACTTACATTTCAGATCATATTCATGAGTGGAGATGTCGACGGTGTTTAGTGAAGGTTTTTATTCCGGATTAGATCTTGGCTGAGTGGTTTGTAAAATCTTTGTTGCCAAAGATCACTGAAGATGTAGCTCAAGCCGGAGTTGTTACTGAGGAGCAAGTAATTTCTCAAGCACAGTACCTTGACTTGGTCTATACTCAGTCAGGTACGTTACACGAGAAAATCCCCGATCTTCCCAAGCAAAATCAAATCACTGCAGCTCCTTCGGGATCTCATGCCACCGATGGTATGATTGGTACGGTTAACACTAAAAGTAAGAAGAAATCTTCCAAGAATTCTTCTCCTATCATAACCTTGCCTGATTCCCCAACAGGAGATTCTTCTGCAGAGATTTCCACTGATATTCACGTTGTAGAGTCATCTGCAGCCAAATCAAAATCCGGTGGGAAGAAGAAAGGAAAGAAGAAGAATAAAACGGACAAAAATTCAAAGGAGAAACCTGAAAAATCGGAATCCAATGATGAAAAGCGCAAACCTCGTTATCCTTGTCTCATTTGTGACGATGAACATTTTACAAGAGACTGCCCTCATCGTGCAGAGGTTGCGAAGATTGTCAAAGGTTCCCAAACTCCTGTTGTTTTGAAGGATCCTTTTCCAGCTCAAGACAGTAAGATGATAGGTTCTTCCTCGAGTGCCAATGAAGAACCCATACTGATGATGTCCCATGTTAGGATTGTGACTCGATCGCAAGATTATGGTAGTAAAAGTCCTGTTGATGGTAAAGAAGCAGAATCTTCTCATTCTAATCCATCAACCTCAGCTCCCGGTTCCAATTCACTACAGATCGAGAAACCTAATCCAGACTTGGTAATCAAACCGCCCGCCAAGGGTATACTTCGAAAGTCAGCTTTCAATCCACATGCGAGAGCGACTCATAATTATAACATTGTTGAGGATTTAGCTGTTTCACCCTCAGCAATGTTGGCTTTGGAAGTGCTGCAATCATGTCCAGCACAGCGTAAATTACTTTTGTCGGCTATAGGAGCTGTTGACGTTCAGGACTCGAACCTAATAATTTTCGATCTAGAAAATAGTACACCGCGTTTACCTCATCAAATGGCTTTCCAAATTCCAGTGATAGTAAAAAACAGGCCTATTCATCAGACTGTAATTGATGAGGGAGCCTCAACGTGTATTATGTCAATACAGTGTTGGAGATCGCTTGGTTCTCCTTCGCTAAATCAATCCTCGACGATTCTAAAGGCCTTTGATGGCCGTGGGTTTCATCCTTTTGGCATTCTACAGGATTTTCCTATAGGGGTTGAAGGAAAAACCGTTAATCTAGATGTGGAGGTGGTTGATGCCCCTCTAGATTACAACCTTCTCTTAGGTCGAAGTTGGTCTTATGCTATGACTGCGGTCGTTTCATCGGTCTTTCGGGTTATAAAGTTTCCTCATAATGGAAAGATAGTAACAATAGACCAGCTGGCTTAATTTTCATCCGACCCAGCCTCTTCTGAGAGTATTCAGCATGTCGGTAAAACGACTATCCCGTATAAGGATGTTGGAGTAAGACTAGTTAAAGATGCCGGTTTACTGGGAACTTTTCCTTTTCCTCCGATCAACACATCGTCTTCATTTGCAACCATTCATATGATTACATCAAACACCATTGTTTATGATGATCCTTGGATCATTCCTTCTAAATCTGAGATAGACTCATTTGGTGATGTCATGCCTTTGAGTCCATATGAAATTGCATATGAGGTCATGCAATCATTTACCAACCCATCTTCAACCGAAATTGACTTCATGAATGTGGTCCGTGAGGAATCACTTTTCACATCAAGCTCGGATTTAATCACGTTTTCTAAACTTGTTCACTCTGATGAGCAAATTCGTGAAATCCTATGTGTAGATGATTTACCATGGGAATATCTCCATCACAGATCTTCGTTTTTACCCGAGAATGATTGTTTTGAAAATGATTTTTCATCAATTTTTACGACTGAATATGTCAAGGAACCTCAGAATCCATTGAACATCCAGATTCAGAGTTAAATTTGGGAAACATCTCTCGAAATATTCCTATTGACATTTCGGTTAAGCCTGGAATTGTTGAGAACATTCATATAGGTGCCTCGTGTACAGATGACGAAATTCAAATATATAAGGCCCTATTTCAAGAATTCCGCGACGTGTTTGCCTGGTCCTATGAGGAAATGCCAGGAATTGATCTCGCGATTGTTGTTCATGAGATCAAGACTTACCCGGACGCTAAACCCATCCGGCAACGTTTGCGTCAGATTCACCCAAGAAAAGTTGTTGCAATTAAAGCAGAAGTTGAAAAATTACTCAAAGCAGGTTTCATTTATCCGATCCCGTTAACGGATTGGGTATCGAATATTGTTCTGGTTAACAAAAGACAAGGAACAATAAGAATATGCATCGATTATAGGGACTTTAATCGAGCCTGTCCAAAGGACAATTACCCAACTCCCTATATCGATCAAATCATTGATGATTGTGCCGACAGCGAAATATTCTCCTTCGTGGATGGTTTTTCCGGATACAATCAAATCAACATTCTACCTGCCGATCAACCAAAAATGGCTTCCATTTGTCCATGGTTGACATTTGCTTATTACAAGTTACCTTTTGGGCTCAAGAATGTTGGAGCAACTTTTCAAAGGGCCGTGTCTTATGCGTTTCATGACATCAAGCACATTGTGCAACCCTATCTCGATGACTTGCCTGCTCATTCATTACATCGAGCTGATCACCTTGTCCATTTACGAGCAATCTTTATGAGGTGTAGGCATTATCGAATTCAGTTGAACCCACACAAATGTGTCTTTTGTATAGAAACAGGTCGATTGTTGGGGTTTGTAGTTTTGAAAGCCAACATTCGCGTCGATCCCTCTAAGGTCAAAGCTATTGTCAAATTGCCTCCTCCTTCGAGTCTTCGCCAACTCCAAAGTTTGCAAGGGAAAGCAAACTTTTTACGACGATTCATTCCTAACTATGCCAAGGTTACAAAGGGTTTTACCCGCTTGTTGAAACAGAATACTCCATTCTATTGGGATGAGATAGCTCAGAAATATTTTGATGCACTCAAACACGCGTTGACCCGTGCACCGTTATTGCATCCTCCCAACTACAACCAGGATTACTTCTTGTATCTCACCGTCTCTCATTCCACCATTGGAATGGTCTTAGTTCAGGAAGATGAATTCAGAACTGAGCATGTGATATATTACCTTAGTCGAACCTTAAATCCAACTGAGCTAAAATACTCACATGTGGGGAAATTGGCATTGGCAGTTGTTCAAGCTGTCCAACATTTTCGTCACTACATCTTACTACGTAAGACTACAATAATTTCGGATTGCAACCCTATGATCTACATTTTGACCAAGCAATTGCTAGGGGGAAAGTTCTCTAAATGGATTGTTATCCTGCACGAGTTCGACTTGGAATTTGAGAAATCTAAGTCTAAGAAATCTTTAGTCTTTGCGGAGTTAATGTGTGATTTCCTGCGTACTGATACAGAAACTGTGGTGGAGGAGCCCATTGCGACGAATCCTTGTTTCTAATCAATACTTTAGATCCGTGGTATGGGGATATCATCGTTTATCTCCAGAACCAATCCTTTCAGCCAGAAATATCGAGGTCAGAATGTCGAAAAATACGATTCCAGTCCCAACAATACAGGATTATTGGAGATACTCTTTATCGCCATGGGGCGGACTCTGTTTTTCGACATTGCTTAACTCACGAGGAAGCTGAAAGGGTTCTAAATGACTGTCACTCTGGAGCGTGTGGCGGTCATATGTTTGGGTATGCCACATCCCAGAAGATATTGCGCGCTGGCTACTTCTGGCCGTCTTTGTTTAAAGATTGTATTACTGCAGTCCGAAAATGCCACAACTGCCAAATTTTCGATCGAAAGATGCGCGCTCCACCTGCTCCTCTCCACCATATAATTGTCGTTGGTCCTTTTTCCAAATGGGGTATCGATTTTATTACATGTAACCCTCACTCGGCCGGGGGGCATGCGTATATCATCCTTGGGGTAGATTTTTTACTAAGTGGGCCGAGGCGATGCCTACATTTGAGGCAGACGGCAAGATAGCTGCGATTTTCGTGTTCAATCACATAATTGCTAGGTTTGGTGTCCCACAAGAAATAATCACTGATCATGGGCGTCATTTTCGAAATGTTATGATGACCGAACTGACAGGCCAACTTGGTTTGCGTCACGATAGTTCAACCCCTTATTATCCACAAGCTAATGGTCTGGTTGAGTCCATCAACAAAGTTTTAGTCATTATGATCCGACGAATCATTGGGATTCATCGGTCTAATTGGCATAACATGCTATTTTCAGCGCTTTGGGCGTACCGAACTTCAGTAAAAACATCAACAGGGTTCACTCCTTTCCAACTAGTCTATGGTCTGGAAGTTGTGCTACCCATTGAATGCGAAATCCCGTCACTACAAATGGCCATCGAATTACTTCCAGCCACTTCCGAAGAGGAAAAGCATTTGTTATACTTGGCTCAATTAGATGAGAATCGACGTGATGCTGCATTGGCGATCGAAACTCACACAAAACGTATGAAAGCTCAGTATGATCGAAATGTGATCCCTCGAAATTTTTCGGAAGGAGATCTAGTCTTAGTTTACGATCAAGCTAATGATAAATTAGGCACTGGAAAATTTGTTCCTATGTGGCATGGTCCCTATGTTGTCAAGCGAAAGCTAGCAAAAGGAGCCTATGAATTGGTAGACTTTGACGGGGACTCTTTGGGTAAACCCAAAAATGGTCTTTACTTGAAGAGGTATTATGCTTAAAGAATGGGTACGGAGATTTTTAGTTAGGATAGCTTTTCTTTCTAGCTAGTGTGTTTTAGTTTAAAAATTGTGCTTAGCTTAGAGAGTGTTTTTTCATCATTATTCTTGCTTATCTTGGTTTTACTCTTGATATTGCAGATGTCGATGCCTCTCCGAACATACATTGGTTTCACTGATGGTGCTTGTCATAATACACGGAACATTTCCTCCGCAGCTTGGGTTATCTATTCGCCCTCTGACGAGTTAGTGTCTATGCATGGGGTAAGCCTCGGTCAAACAACGAACAACATTGCCGAGTATAGTGTAGTGATTGAGTTATTATCTGAATCTATTTCATTTGGGATTCAGAGTTTTATATTGAGCTTATATTTTGAACTCGTTGTATTACAGCTTAATAGAGTGTATGCCATTAGAGATCCAGTATTATTAAGATTATTTTTGAGAGTGCATCTCTTGGAACGTGAATTTGATTATATTGAATATCAGCATATTCCGAGATCTTTAAATACATTAGCAGATGCAATTGCTTCTCGAATGTTAAGTAGACATTTGCAATAATCATACATGTAAATTTAAAACCATTCCATAACATGATTTACAAGATAAGCCAGTAATAGTGATATATATATATATATATATATATATATAGGAGTGTGTCAAAAAATACATCGTCTTCGATTATAGGTTGAAAAACACCTTATGATTGGAAAAAATGATAAGTACAAAAAACAAAAATGTCATATGTGCCCACAATAGGCGATCATCCTATCATTGGTGATGATCTCAATAAGAAACCACTGCACGGGCCACCTTGCAAAGGAACCTCCTAAAAGGTCCTGGGACCCCAATCACATAGCGCTGAAGTCGACGAGGAATGTCATCTATAATGGTCTCCGGAATATCTCCTGTCAAGCGCTCAAGATGACCCTCCAACTCGGCCAAAACCTCTGCTGATTCATCCTGTAGGGCTGGCGTGGCTGCAATTGGTTGTTTCCTCTCGTAAGGCCGGAGAGCGGCTGGTCACTGTAGACCCACATCTGCATTTGAAACTTTTGCTATCAGTTTTGGGACGATGGAAAAATAATAAAAAAAAATTAAAATAGGAAAAATGTTGAAAATGATTTTACCTGAGTCATCCCACTGCTCTCCTGGTGGAAGAGCCATGTCTGGGTCGCCACAAAAATCTACCCCAGCGCAAGGGAAGTCCTGAATAGAAAAGACCTGGTTTTCCAACCATTGGAAATACTCAGGTTTGAATCGAGCAACCTCTGTCCTCTCGTCCGGGTGACGGGCCATAACTGTGACCCATCGCATCAGTTTGGGCTCTCGAGGAAGCCCAGCTCCAACAGTAAGGTGTTGCGAGATCAACATGGGAACCCTCTCCAGACCAAAACTCACAACCAAAGCCCCATAACCAAAGGTCTTTAGTTGTATGTTCTTGGCCCTGGTCAGTTGGCCTTTTACATTGGCCAACACAGCATCACACCAGTTGAAGATGGTGCCTCGAAAGCAATCAACTGCCATACGCATCTGGGATCCGGTGGCAATATGTAATTCGCCACTCCCGCAAAGTCTGGTGACAGTAAACGCGATCACCATGAGTTCAGGACAGGATATGGTTTTTATGTCTATCCCTTTGTCTCTAGCTTGGCTGTTGCAGAACTCTAGCCGGAGGCTATCGACAGACTGGCCACCTGGCCTAGCCCCAAACAGAGTCAAGTCTTCGCCTCTCTTAGGCAAACCAGTTGAGAAATATATGTCCGCCGGCTCGATTTCGAGCTGGTGGCCGCCAATGAAGAAGCACTGGTCCTGTATGCTCCATCTGTCAACCAGCCACTGTAAGAAATCCACCTGAGCCCTCATGCCAGGAATGGCCCAGAATTTGTACAAGCCGCACGCCCTCAAAGCATCAAGTGAAGGCTGATGATTCCATGCGGCAGCATCCACGTCCTCATGCTCTCATTCACGCCAATCTAGCATGATGTACTCTCTGCATCAAGTAAAAAGATAAATTAAAATGCTAGAAATTATTTTGTTTGGTCCAATTTTAAGAATTTTTGGGTTAAAAACCCTTGCGGTGGGGACCGCACCCTCCGAGTTAGACACAGTGCGTGGGACCGCACCTTGTCTACATGGAAGGTGCGGACCCCTGACTTTTTCCCAATGGAGAAAAAGTCGGGGTCCACAGGCCAGTAGTGGACACCTGCGGGCCCCCGCGCGTGGGTTTTAAGCCTAAAAACCCTCCAAAAAATAAAATGAAAGCCTAAAACAAGAAATGAAACGGTTAAAATGAAGAGTAGGATGATGTGGATTACCTGGGGAAGATGGCATTCGATTCTGACGGTTGGATTTTCCGCAATCTTCACGGGAAGTTTTATGAACAAAAGCACTATTTTCTCACCCAAAACTCAAACGGTAAAAATGAATTGACGAAGGCCCTTTTTATAAGTTTTTTGAGTAAATAAATTGCAAATTTGTTTATGTTTCACTTTGGAAAGGTATTTTTGCGACATTTTTATCCATTTCAAACAGGTATGAGTAATGTTTGCGCTTTTGTTCAGGATAACGAATTATTCAGGCGAAATCTATCATTTTCGACGAAAAAACATTTAGAGTCACCTTTAAGCTCTTTTATGACTCCTGAAACATGAAAAGATTGCCAAGTTTTTCTTTTAAACTCGTTAAAATGGAACTAAAAGACGGTCCACTTACAGTTCTTTTCTAACCGTAAAAACATGAAAAGATTGCTAGATTTTTGTCATTTCGAATCCGATATTGGTTATAAAACGACGTGTCGTTGATTGATTTTTTACTTTTTCGGATCAAGGGCACTAATTACGAAAAGTACTCCTTGGTCGTAAAGATCAAGCGGTTCTCTCAAGTATTATTTTATACTTTTTCGGGCTTGGGAGACACAAATTTATGAAAAAGGTCAATCCTGGAGTTTTCTTAAGTTTTTTTCGACTCTCTAAAATTGAAAAACGCCAAGTTTCTCCTATACTGGACTCGTTAAAATTTCACAGTAAAGGACCTGTTCAATTACAAACAGGAATGAACCAATCCTTCTTAGGGTTCGAATTTAAACTAAGTTGGACTCATCCAAAGGATGAGCTTATAATCAAGCAAATGTTATCCTCCTCAAGCTTGTCAAAAATAAAGAGGTACTTGCCAGAAATGGTGGGGGAAAAGAGAGAAAAATGAGCCTGTTTGTCATACTTTGTAACCACTCTTGAATACGACACTTTTATTCACCTGGGTTGGGAAATCCTTTGCCTAACAATTGATCAAACCACATTGAAATTCTTCAGCCGGTTTCTGGGTATTAACTTTGGGTCAATTCTCACCAAGCCATCTATCGTATCGTTATGTGTTCAAGAGGTCACTGCCAATAAGCCATTCATCTGCAAAATATCTGTCATCCATCTTGACCATCCCTGAGTCAGTCCTTGCAACTAAATTTCTTCAACTTGATCTATGATTTCGTGTTGTGGGCTTGCCTGCAACGGATCACTTTCTATCGACTTCAGCTCATTATCTAGAAAGATGATCTAGAAATCGTCAGTACCTTGGGATCTGCATGCCTCAATGGCAGGTTTCTCACCTTTGACGATAGGTTGCATCATTGACCTTCGATCAAAGGATTCCGTGACATGTTCAACATCAACACATTTATTCACATCTCATGGATTGTACTGGGTACTTTGAGGGCCATTGACATCACTGGTGGTTTCTCTCACACTTATTAATAGTTTACATCATTGACTGGTAATCAAGTGGTTTCTACCATGTTCGACATCAACACATTCATTCGCATGGATAGAATCGTACTGTTTTAGGAAGTAGAAATGAAGACCCTAGATCTAGTTTCCACAATCCAGGCTGCAAGAAATTTTGTATTCATTATATAATGGACTATTCATAAACAGATGGCTGCGTCCATACTGTGTCCACATGAGTCTATACTTGTGGTGTATTACAAGATCATTCATGTATCAGAGCAGTAGTTAGTTTTTTAAGTCAGTTTTGATCTGAGTATGGGAATGCCTACCTCAGCGATGATATGATCTCATATATATATCTTGCATTGAATGTTTTTATAGGTTTCGACCGGGCTCTCCACAAGATGATCCTCGAAATGATAAAGTACTTCACTCTTCCTAAATGATAAATGAAATCCTCATCTACTACAGACTTCGCACTTTAGGGGGAAATCTGTTACACAAAAATATCGTCACCACGATTATTTGCAGTTAGTATGGGTCTATCATCACTTGTACTGTCCTCCTAAGCAAGTCTCAGACCTCAGCTCTTCAAGTCAAGCTTTGAAAATAAGAGAAAGACATTAAAAATCAATGAAACTCTGGTTCCGCACTTTCTCTCATTGTTCCTTGCGGTCCCGCACCTTCTGTTTACAAAAACTGCGGACCTGCCCACTCTGTCCCTAAAGGTGTGGGTGCGAACCCCTGTGAAAGTCAAAAAGGCGCAAGTTTATTCTAAAAAAACTCACTTTGGGTTAATTCTAGATGATTCTAGAAGGAATTTTGACGTGGATTTTCCACTCTTAGGTGGTTCATGCATCCCAAAAGAGAAGGAGCTAATCCCTTGATGAGAGGAGCTATCCCTTTGAAGGAGGACCTAGTAACTTCCCTCCATTGCACTATAAATTCAGGCGTTGGGATGATTGCTAGAGAGGTTAGAAGCTGAATATTTTTGAGGGTAAATGCTGGTGAAATTAAGACTTCCTAGTTGAGCTCAAGAGGAGAGATCACATACCTTTTTGGCTTTATTGGGAAGTGAGTGAAACTTGTCAAAGTAGAGGAGACTTCTTGCTGGACCCTGGGAGGAGCTTGTACAGCGTCAAGGCACAGGTTGTAAATTTCTTCTTCTTTTGAATTAATACAATCAAACTCATTTTTCTCAAAAAGTATCTCATGTTATTTGTTTCATGGACTCCTTGACTTTCATGTTAAATATGTTTTATTACTTTGGATTTTCAGGTGCTATTTAATTTGTTTGCTTGTTTGTGTTTGCAGATTCGCGACAAAGGAGCTCATTGGGATCGAAGGAGCGAGGGCATCCACAAACTTGCGTTGGACCTAAGGTAGGCCCTAAAACACTTGTTTGCCTTTGTTTATAAAAGCATATTTAGAGAAAGATAGTGTCTGGTTGGTTTGCTTGTCATTAGGTCTTCTTTAGATTCTAGGAAGGTCTATCTTGTCCACAATATGAGAGTATATATGTGATTCCATCCATGAAACTTTAGTATGCATTATATAGCCCAATATGATTCCATCCATGCATGCTAAGAGTGAGACTTTAGTATGCATTATATAGCCCAATATGAGAGTAATATGTGATTCCATCCATGCTCAATGTGGAGTGAAATTTTCTCTAATTAAAAAAGTTTCTAAATGTTGGTAATTGATATTACAATATTACAACCTAGTATTAAGGAGATGTGGTAAACATATTTTAGTTTCACTCTTAGCCACAAATAAAATATTTGAATGTCTATATGGAATAACATAATTTTTTACCAACTTTAGAGAGAAATACATTAATTAAAAGTAAAAGGAAATCTTATATTCACTTTTGAACAAGAGAAATTTGTCACCACAAAACTTAAATAAACTATTTCAATATACACATTAAGTCATTTATTTCAATATCAGCTTCATATATAAATAAAGAGAGAAAGTTACAACTTTTTTTTAATATTAACCCTAATAAAATATTTCAATGCTAAATGATAAAAAATAATTAAACGTTTATAAATTAATGTATAAAATAAAGTAATAAGAGAGGTGTAATTTATTCAATTTCTAATATAAATTAATATATGACACTTAAAAAATAAAAATAAAATTCAATGTAGGTTATAAATAAAATATTTCGATATGTAGAATTAAATAATATTGACACATACTTAATAAAATAATATGGAAAATAAAGTTCATAAATAAAATATTCATTATACATGTTAACCAAAATATTTTTAGTCCCAGTAGTTTTAGTATTTTACATTTGACCATTTTCAAAGTATATTTTTTGATCAATTTTATTTGAAATATAATAAATATTTGTTGGAATTGCAAGTTTAAGCTATGTAATCTACACAATTGAATTTCTCAAAAGAATTTTCAAGGCATTGAATATATATATCTTAACCACTAATCTATCAAGCACTAAGAGAGATAAAATATCTAGAGGTACAAATCCTTTTTCAAATTAGGCATTCTAGAAGAAGTTTGCAACTCAAGAGATTTGATCCCTATTGGTGCTTGTTAGATCTGTGATTAAGCTGAATCTATGTTAGGTTTTAAGAACAATGTAATGTTCTTGTGAAATTTAAATTAATACTAGTTTTCATAAAAAATTCATTACCATGAAATTTTACATTAACTTTCATCCTACAAGTTTCTTGTGCCTAAAGGGAGAGTAACTATAATTAATTTCTTATGACTAAAGGGAGAGTAACAATAATGATTATGCAATAATGAAAATCAATTGAGACAATTATCTTTAAGTTATCACAATTATAATTGAGCTGGTAGATGAAGAATCCACATACAATGTAAATATAAGTTTGAGCTTTTTTCCCAGGAGGGTGGGGAATGTATTTTTAAAAAAAATTGTATAAGAAAGAAAAAATATATATTTAACTAGCTATAACTATTTTTTTTGTCAATTTGTCTGAGCTTGTATTTGGGCTTGCCCTGTGGTTTGAGAAACTGTGACCCATGGGCATCTAAGCTGTCAAAATCACCCGGGGATCACACCCAGCCTGGGCCACACCAACCCTTAACATGAATGGATTTTTTCCCATCAATTTTTGAATTGGCGACCTTCGCATCATGGAGTGACTTAATAGTACACCTGCTCACTGTATATTCTATGCCCTGTGGGATAACTAGCTATAACTATGATTATATAGTATTTTAATTGTTTCCAAATATTATATATTTAATTTAAATTATTATTTTCCCTTTCCAAAGGAATTTCAAAGCAAATTTTAAAAAATAGAACCTTATAAAAGCATTATTTATCAGTGAATCAATTTATGGTACTGGGACCAAGGGGAAAGTGGCTTACGCCAAAATCCTTGGCTATAGCATGAGGGTTTAGATTTTTGAGTGTGTGATTGCTCCTTTGGGGATTCTAGTGGTTATTAACTGCATAATCTTCGAGGCACCATGATGTAAATGGCCAAGTCTTCTATGCCAATTTTTATTTTTATTTTTATTTTTATTTTTATTTTTATTTTTATTTTTATTTTTTATTTTCGGTAGGTAAGCACCCACGGGGGATTTGAACCAACGACCTATCACAAGGAGTACCTTAACAATGCACCCGTTCATTGTCAATCCAAAGCCTCGTGGGCCATCTTCTGTGCCAAATTTCATCGACAACACGACCCTCCAATTTCTCTACCTTATTGTTTAATGCAACACAATCTTCCACATCTAGATTATACAATTTATTCACACGAACCTTGATCTTCTTTACCTTTCTTGTGGCTATGTGTCTCAAGAATTCTTTTCCTTTGTTGAATATCACATCATAATCACAGTCTTCCAAAACTACAATAGAGATGAGATTTTTCTTTAAGCCTAGAATAAACATGACATCCTTGAGTCTGAGAGGGGATCTCAACTCCCTCTAAAAGGTGACTATACCAATCTTGGTCGCATTGTACCTTTTTTCATCCCCCAACTTAATGTGCATCTGCAAATCTTTCTCCTCTAGGTCATTGAAAAACTCTCTACACCATGTCATGTGGAACGAGGCATCTGAGTCCATGTAGCACATGCTCCCCATCACTATGCTGGCCATGCATGCAATAAGGGTAAAGTCAAGCTCGAACTGTGAAGCCAAGGCTTCACCTACTACTCCTCCTAAGTTTTTCTTTCTTTCCTTTTTGTGTGGACACTTCATGGCATAGTGCCTGAATTCGTGACATAGTGCCTAAATTCATGACAATTGAAGCATTTAATTTTGGACAAGTTTTTCTTCTTGCCCCCCTGGGTAGATTCTAGTTTGGTTTGAGATTTATTTCTTTTTTCATTCTTTATCTTTCCAACTAATGAAAATTTTTCTTCATCGTCGCCATTTTGGTATTCCGCTTTATTTCATCCTATACCAAATAGGACCATAAGTGTTCCCAATTTGGTAGTTTCTCCCTCCTATTCACTGAATCTTGGTAGTTATTCCATCTCTTGGGAAGGCCTAGAAGGGTTAGGCTTACCAAGTCATCTTCTGCAACATTAACACCAACCCCACCAAGTTCATCATGACATTCTGTGCACTTACTCAGATACTACGAAATAGTGTCATTCTTCTACATCTTGATATTTCACGGTTTATCCTTGAGCGCCAGCTTCTTGTGGTCACTACTATTCTAAAACAATTATGTCAGTGCTTTCCACATTGCAAATGGAGTTTCTTTCCCATGGAAGTTTGAGAAAATGTGATCTAATACTCCCTCCAATATTATTCTCCTCACCTTGGCTCCATATTTCTTCTACTAAGCAAGGTTCTGGGCATCATATGATTATGGTTTTGCAACATCTCTCTTGATTTATTCTAGCAATCCATTTGTTAGTGTCAGTCTTTCCAGCCTTCCTCCAGTGATCAAACGTGCTCTTACAAAGTGATTTTGAAGTGTCAAGGTCAAATTTTGTCATTTCAGTGAAGTCTTCAAGCAAAATTTGGTCACTAGGCATTAGGTCTAGGGTTTGCTTTCACTCTTTTCAAAATTGCCCAAATGCCAATCCATGTCATCATTCTGTTGAGTCTATCATCATTCATAGGGTTGTCATTATCATGTCAGTTTCGAATGAGTCATTTTACACCTTGTTCATGCTTCAGTTGCGCCTAGGTAAGGTCATTTCCCTCTCCTAGGGTTTTGGAGGTAATTTCTCTTGGACGGTCAAATCATCACCAAAACTTGTATCCTGATGTTCATACACCTTCCCCTATCCTTAAAGTACCTTATTAAATGCTTCCCATCACTGAGATCCCCCAAATTCCTCATTTTTCCACAAACCCTAGTTTCTTGCTACAACCTGGCAATTTTCTAGGTTGGGCCTGTGCTTTGCCCTTTTGGACCCCTTCCCCTCACTCGATCTCCACGATTCCACTTTCCCCTACTTCCTAACATCCCTCCCTACTTCCAAAAATTTCCCCAAGAATTTAGAAGCCTCTTATCTCCTTCATTTCGCTTCATTTCGACAAAATTCCTTGTTTCACACATCGGGATAAGTTTCACTCAAAAGATGTTTCAGAGCAATCAAAGATGAATTTTGGAAAAATGAGAGAGGTTTTTGTCCAAAACATGCCAAAGAATAAAAAAATCCTTCACTTTTTACACAGGTGTCATGGTTTTATATAAATTTCAAAAATACAATCGCCAGATCCAAGGAGGTTGAGCAAAGCACTAAAACGGAGAAAAAGTCCCAATCCACTCCAAATTTTGGCCGAAGCCTCTTTGAAGGAGCATGGTACTTGATGAGACACCCCCAGCTCAAATTTCAAAAAATTTGGAGCAATTTTGGTCAATTTTGAAAGTTTTGTGCCAAACACAGGTTTTTGCCCTCAACGCGTAGCGCGCCGCGCGCTACCCTGAAGATGGGCAAGTCCATTTCTCAAAAACTCAACATTTTTGGATTTTTCATGACAAATTACACTTGCTCAGAAATTTCCAAGACATTTCATCAGGTTTTGAGCCCTCAGAAGGTCAAAAAACATGCAAAAAATGACTTTCTGCCACTCTTTGGACACACAGGAAGTAGTCTTAGGAGATTGAAATTTTGGAGGGGAAAATGAACCCCAAATTGAAAAATTCTAGTTGGGTTGGAACGTAGACTCAAAGACCTTTCCAACGAGCTATCCTGCACCCAATTTGGACACCAGGAAGTGCCTCAAAAGTTGGATCAAAGGCGCGCTATGCGTTGAGAATTTGGGCGCTACGCATCAGGGAAATTTGCCAGTTTTGCACCTTCAGCTCAGGAATTCGCCCAGCTTTGACCAATTTTGACTTGTGATGGGATTTTTCACCCTCCTTGATGTAATTGATGTAATTTTATGTTGACTTGACACTTATTTACCTATTCTAGATGATTCATTCATAAAATAGCAAACATTTAATGAATGAATTGGTTTCCTAGCTTATAGAGGCAAGTTGTTTTGACTGCCTAGATTGTAGTGCTCAGTTTAGAATTGGTTGAAACAGCTCCTAGGATGATGATCTCGACCCCTAGAGGCAAGGTAATGGGTTTACTTGCCTATATTATGTATTTTCTTAGTCATTTTCAGGGGTTGGAGAGGTTGGACTCTTGAGGGATAAGCTTAGACTGTATTACTCTTTGTATCTCTGCAATTTTGGCAAAGGAAAGACTAGGGTTTTGCAGCACTATTTGGGATTCCTGTGGTGATTTGTGTTGATGGTGTGTTTCTCTCATGTACTTGTAAGTTTGTTATGTGTATCATTTTCCTACTCCTCTCTTCTGCAAATTAAGTAAATGAAGTGTTAAGGTAGAATTCATGGTTCCTATGCTCTGCCTTTAAGCTTGCTTAATATATATGTTTTCATCTATTTAAGGAGAAATCTCGATGGTTTCTTGCTCTGCTTAGCTCCTCACCTGTTATATCTATCCATTCACTTATTTCAAAGGCATCAAGACAATCTCCTACCTTGCCCCAAAAAGACCTCTGCAAAAACTGTGTCTCATCCCCGCACCCAAAATTGTTGTGCTCAGTTTTCCAACAAAACCCTAAAAATTTAAAATCAAACTTTCCCTGTCAGTTTACTAGCCTAAAATCAGTGTTCTTTATTGGTCATCTCAGACCTTTGAAGACCTTTTGCCGAGATAGACCTGGAGAGAGCCCTCTCCTGTCCTCGTAGGGCTAGCTACGAGGCTAAGTGGTTTGATGTTGCCTTGGATTCTGCCTTCCTCAGCCTGAGGCAAATTCAAGCGCTAACATATTGGCGACCATACTGGGGATAACAAACTTGTTTGTGGGTTGATGTGTTTGTTTCATAAGTCTTAGACGGAGCCTGAAGTTATGCCAGGTAGCCTTCGAAACGCTTTTGCTTTGCATAAGCGGAAGTAGATAAACGCTGCTTCAGTCCATCTCCGTGAGCTTGTGAATACAACACTTCATTTGCATTTTACCCCAGTACATGTATCAAGTTCAGATCTGATTGTTGATGGTGGACAACGATCAGACACTGACAAGGCTGAAATCATTCACTAGCGACTCCTTCACTGAAAACTCCAGAGATCAATGCTTCATGGTGACTTCACTGCAGGAAGATTAGTAGCTTTGAGCTTTTCAAAATGGATCGGGTTGCAAGAAGATATGCTCCCATGAGCCGAGATCACATCCCTGGTTTTCCAAATAAAATTCCGAAGGTAGATTGGTCAAGGAATTTGCCTACATTTAAAGATGATGGTAGGAAGGACGCTGCTCTACATCTGGTTAGATTTCACATGCATATTCGCAAGTTGAAAGTTGATTTTCCTGAAGATTGCTTGATGAAGATATTCATGGCCACTCTGGAAGGTAAAGCCCAATCTTGGTATGAAAGTTTGCCGCAGACCTGTATTTACTGTTTAAAGGATTTTCATACCTTGTTTATTGAAAGATATCAAGCATCTTGTCCATCATTAAATTTAGTTCATGACTGTTGCAAACATGCTTCAACTTTTATTGAAAGCCTTGAGAAATATTATGAAGATGATAATTTTATGGATGTTGAGATCATGGAGGCTCTGTATGAGAATCCATTTCAGCAGCATAAAGAAAACTTAGAGAATTCCCATCAAGATGATCAGGACATTTTGCAGCAGAATCAAGATCAGCAGGTTGAAGATAATATGGCTGAAAATGATGAAAGGGAGAATGACATTTCAGATCTGCCCACAGAAGACAACAACATGCAAGTAAGTCCAATGTTGATTGTAGATTGTGATAATGTCCAGTCAGCTACTCCAGGTTCTGTTGAAATCATTTTGAATCTAGAAGACACAATAATTCATACTGTTAGTCCATCATTAGAACATAGCCTTCATGAAGAAGCAATCCAGTCAATTCATGAACAGCAAGGTGAGATCTTTGTGCAAGTAAGTAATGAATCTCCTTTCAATAACTCAGTAATAAATGATAGTCTGAGTGCCCTGTCATATGAAGATAATTATTGTTTAAGCAAAAGAAAACAAAAGGCATTGTCTCCTTTGTCTGAAGAGGAGATAGATCAGCTCTTGAAAGGTCTTGTTACAGCCCAAGCTACAGCAGATTTGCAGTGCACGCATAGTCAGGAAAGTGTTGGGAAAAATTCTTCCTCTGTTGAAAAAGATGACTGTCTTGTAGATCAGCAAATAGATAATGTTTTCCCTCACAAAGATGATAATTCGGCTGTCATATCATTTGAAGATGACCTACCATATTGTCAGACAACAGAAGATCAGAGCATACAGGATTACCTTTCAGATTCTTCATATGTTTCATGTGCTGAAATGTTTTTCCAAGAATAGATCTGCTCATCCATTTGTTCGGAGTTTTTTGAAGCTTATGAGCATACTTTTACTGAAGCACATGATGAAGGCAGATCAGAATTTGAAGCAAAAGACACCTTGTTTTTTCAGCAGGAGGTGTCAGTGGCAAAACTTCATGTTTTTCAAGATCCAATGGCAGCCCTGTTGCAGTCAACAGTGAAGGTGATTATTGCAGTATTCAGTGATGAAGGAGAATATGGTTGACTATATTTTTGGATGCCCAGTTACCAGTATTCATTGTTGACCAGAAGATCTGATCAGGAGAACCAATCAAGAAGGCATCTGCTTGATTGGTTGCATTGGCATTTTGATATAGTTTGATGGTATATTGTCTTGTAAGAAACACAGGTGGTTGTCATCATGATTTCAAATCTTGATGGACTGTTGCCCTTCAATAAGCTTTGAAAAGTCTTGTTTTAAGTCAGTCATGAGTCATTTGTGTTTGGTTTGTTGAGTGAGTTTTTCAAGTTATTTCATTTTTCCATCAAGTCGGTTTGAGTCAAGTTTCAGTTAAGTTTTAGTCAGTTTTCATTCAATAAATGAGTCAAAGTCTTGTGTCGTTTGCCGAAATAATGGAATCCATAGCCCAATGGACGAAGGCGCCGGTCTGCTCTCCCAAAGATCTGATGTTCTTGGCACCTCCAAGGAGCTACCATCCCCATTGGATCCAATGTTAGTGTCAGTATTTCTAGCCTTCCTCCAGTGATCAAACGTGCTCTTACAAAGTGATTTTGAAGTGTCAAGGTCAAATTTTGTCATTTTAGTGAAGTCTTCAAGCAAAATTTGGTCACTAGGCATTAGGTCTAGGGTTTGCTTTCACTCTTTTCAAAATTTCCCAAATGCCAATCCATGTCATCATTCTACTGAGTCTATCATCATTCATAGGGTTTTCATTATCATGTCAGTTTCGAATGAGTCATTTTACACCTTGTTCATGCTTCAGTTGCGCCTAGGTAAGGTCATTTCCCTCTCTTAGGGTTTTGGAGGTAATTTCTCTTGGATGGTCAAATAATCAGCAAAAATTGTATCCTGATGTTCATACACCTTCCCCTATCCTTAAAGTACCTTATTAAATGCTTCCCATCACTGAGATCCCCCAAATTCCTCATTTTTCCACAAACCCTAGTTTCTTGCTACAACCTGGCAATTTTCTAGGTTGGGCCTGTGTTTTGCCCTTTTGGACCCCTTCCCCTCACTCGATCTCCATGATTCCACTTTCCCCTGCTTCCTAACATCCCTCCCTACTTCCAAAAATTTCCCCAAGAATTTAGAAGCCTCTTATCTCCTTCATTTCGCTTCATTTCGACAAAATTCCTTGTTTCACACATCGGGATAAGTTTCACTCAAAAGATGTTTCAGAGCAATCAAAGATGAATTTTGGAAAACTGAGAGAGGTTTTTTTCCACAACATGCCAAAGAAGAAAAACCTCCTTCACTTTTTACACAGGTGTCATGGTTTTAGAGAAATGTCAAAAATACAATCGCCAGATCCAAGGAGGTTGAGCAAAGCACTAAAACGGAGAAAAAGTCCCGATACACTCCAAATTTTGGCCGAAGCCTCCTTGAAGGAGCATGGTACTTGATGAGACACCCCCAACTCAAATTTCAAAAAAATTGGAGCAATTTTGGTCAATTTTGAATTTTTTGTGCCAAACACAGGTTTTTGCCCTCAACGCATAGCGCGCTGCGAGCTACCCTGAAGATGGGCAAGTCCATTTCTCAAAAAATCAGCATTTTTGGATTTTTCATGACAAATTACACTTGCTCAGCAATTTCCAAGACATTTCATCAGGTTTTGAGCCCTCAGAAGGTCAAAAAACATGCAAAAAATGACTTTCTGCCACTCTTTGGACACACAAGAAGAAGTTTTGGGAGATTGCCATTTTGGAGGGGAAAATTAACTCCAAATTGAAAAATTCTAGTTGGGATGGAAAGTAGACTCAAAGACCTTTCCAACGAGCTATCCTGCACCCAATTTGTACACCGGGAAGTGCCTCAAAAGTTGGCTCAAATGCGCACTACGCGTTGAGAATTGGGGCGCTACGCATCAGGGAAATTTGCCAGTTTTGCACCTTCAGCTCAGGAATTCGCCTAGCTTTGACCAATTTTGACTTGTGATGGGATTTTTGACCCTCCTTGATGTAATTGATGTAATTTTATGTTGACTTGACACTTATTTACCTATTCTAGATGATTCATTCATAAAATAGCAAACATTTAATGAATGAATTGGTTTCCTAGCTTATAGAGGCAAGTTGTTTTGACTGCCTAGATTGTAGTGCTCAGTTTAGAATTGGTTGAAACAGCTCCTAGGATGATGAGCTCGACCCCTAGAGGCAAGGGAATGGGTTGACTTGCCTATATTATGTATTTTCTTAGTCATTTTCAGGGGTTGGAGAGGTTGGACTCTTGAGGGATAAGCTTAGACTGTATTACTCTTTGTATCTCTGCAATTTTGGCAAAGGAAAGACCAGGGTTTTGCAGCACTATTTGGGATTCCTGTGGTGATTTGTGTTGATGGTGTGTTTCTCTCATGTACTTGTAAGTTTTTTATGTGTATCATTTTCCTACTCCTCTCTTCTGCAAATTAAGTAAATGAAGTGTTAAGGTAGAATTCATGGTTTCTATGCTCTGCCTTTAAGTTTGCTTAATATCTATGTTTTCATCTGTTTAAGGAGAACTCTCGATGGTTTCTTGCTCTCCTTAGCTCCTCACCGGTCATATCTATCCATTCACTTATTTCAAAGGCATCAAGACAATCTCCTACCTTGCCCCAAAAAGACCTCTGCAAAAACTGTGTCTCATCCCCGCACCCAAAATTGTTGTGCTCAGTTTTCCAACAAAACCCTAAAAATTTAAAATCAAACTTTCCCTATCAGTTTACTAGCCTAAAATCAGTGTTCTTTATTGGTCATCTCAGCCCTTTGAAGACCTTTTGCCGAGATAGACCCGGAGAGAGCCCTCTCCTATCCTCGTAGGGCTAGCTACGAGGCTAAGTGGTTTGATGTTGCCTTGGATTCTGCCTTCCTCAGCCTGAGGCAAATTCAAGCGCTAACACCATTGTCATCCAATACCACCTCCATGAGATCCTTCCATGCGATGAAATTAGAGGTTCCTTCCAAGGCATACTCTAGCCTCAACCTGTTGAAGGTCATCTTCTTAACTCTGAAGAGATCCTACTACACTGAACTGCAACTTCGATCCTTGTGAAAAACAACTTCGAAATTCTTGTTCTACTACAAATCCTGCTCTGATACCATGTAGAAATTATGGTGTAGATTTGCAACTGCTCATGAAGTTTTAATAAAAATCACAAGACACAAACCTACTCTACTTCTCTGCAGAAGTTAATTCAAAATTTAGAACAAAAATATCATACATGAAATAAGAAATAACACACATGCACACAATTTTCTTTTTCCAGGGAAAGAAATCTACTAAAAACCCCAATGCTTGCTTACATTAATCTGATGAATAGAGATGTATTGTAATTGCTTTGCTCATTTGAGCACAACCTGCAAGTGAATATCATATCTCTCTACTCACTAAGAAGATTTAACCTAGAATTAGCCAATTTTTTGATCCTGATTTAAACAGGAACACAACAAATTACAGAGATAACCATAACACGGAGATGCAGCGAAAATAATACTTCATTTCATTAATGTAAAATACTGAAATATGCTTACAAAGAGAAATGGAAATAAACCAGCTAGGGCGATGGTAGCTTATCTCTGAGAAGAAATGTGATGGCTACATGCCTCTGAACTGCCTTACAATGAGGCTCAAGGGCCTTTTTATTATTGAACAATAAGAGAAAACCCTAAACAACCAAAACCCTAACCCGAAGAGATGTAACACCAAGAGTTTATGGGCCCCGTTGGGGTGAGTTGGACAACCAACTTCCTAGGGTCGTGACTTGGCCATATTATCTCCGTTTGACATGCATGATACCTCGTTGGAAAGATCTCTCCGAAGACTACAACGGAAGAGATGATTTTAGAAAACAAATCATTGGCGGTAGATTTCCAAAAAAACATCGTTTAGGGCCTCAAAACAGCTCCGGAAGTTTAGGTACCGAAAAACTGTTAAAAATAGTAAATTGTGCTACAATTAGGGAAACTGAAAATTTGAAAGAAACAATGGTGGGGTTCCAAGTGGAATTGGCGGGTGGCCACCAATATCCACATGGATCATTTTTACCTTTGCTTGAGCTCATATTTCCTTGTGAAATTCTTTGAGAAATTAGGCACCTATTATTTAGGAATTCTCCAAAATTGATTGTGCAATTCCTAAGGTTGATCATTCGACTGCATGCAACACCTGTACACTCAATACTAATCTACAACTGATGTTACACTTCCTTGGAATCTCCACCACAATTGGGGAACTTGAATTCTCTGCATGCACTAGCTATTTTAGGTTGATTGATTAGTAAATGGATGATCTCTGAGTTTGACTGAAGTCCCACTACACAACTGACCTTCCACTAATTCCTCCAAAAATTGGAACTAGTTTGACTGAAAAAATTTGAGATAACTGACTTTAACTGCTATAAATTAGCAATCACACATGTTTAACTGAACTCTAACTCCAACTTGAATTCACTGAGTAAACTAGGTGACACAAGCCATGTCACACAAGTTAACTACATCTAAGTTGTCTGCAGATGTGGAAATTAATTTTTTCTCAATTTAATCAAGACAAAATCAAATTGAGAATTTCTTGCTGCATTTTTCAACACAGTGCATAATAATATAGAAGAAAAAGGTATAGGTTATTGGTATGTTGGTGGCAAGAATGGAAATGGAAAAAAAGAAAACAAAGCATATGAGGTGAGGAGAAGCATGCTTGCGAGGGAAATTTCTAGATAGATGAATTTCATTTTCAAATATCAATGCCACGACCAGTCATATTGATCATTATGCTTAGTGTGATTATCTTATATAATCCCCAACTCTTTAAGAGTGGACACAATTCAGGAGCCTATTTAATGAAATATTTATTACACAATATTTTGAATCCAGAGAAATAATAAGTTAGCCAAGATTTATGTTGCACAGCAGGGTTGTTCATTTGGCCCAAAAATTCCCTCTCTAGCAATACACACAAAAATAATGGGTTAGTTGAGAGGGTTAATATCTCGGCCAAAAGAGGGAGTCACAATGAAGATCAAGAAGAGAGTTCAACTTTCAGAAATAAGAAGGAAAAACTAAAAGTTCAATCTCTAATATAGAGATAAGTATTTATGCCTTTGTTTTAAGGATTGAATTGCATAAATATTTTGACAACCTTCTTTTGGAAAGAATGTACATTGCATGCAAGAATAGTAGATATTACATTGCCTTCTTTTGGAAAGTTTATATGGTTTGCATGCATTTTGGGGTAGATTTATTGAGAAAGAAAATAAGTATTACATTCATGAAATGATAGTTATTATGCTTTTGATTTCTTGGATAAAAAATATATACTTGGATGTAGTAAAAGAATATGTTCTCAGAATATAATATATATACTAGCATGCAGTAAAATAATACTTTCTTGGGATAGGAAATACATATTTGCATGCAGTAAAATAATATTTTCTTAGGAAACTTCCATAGTTTGTATGCATGAGCATGGGCTAAATATATATTTACTTTCTTGAAAAGATTAGTTGTGCATTTCTTGAAGAAAAAAAATTGTTTCTGTGCACATAAAGGTATGGCTAATCAATCTAATGTTCTTTAAAATAGATTATTTATTTTGACACACATAAGTTTGACAATTTCTTTGGAAAATCTTGCAAAGTTCCCGAGTGTTAAAAAAATTGCAGAGGTATATGTGTTCTTAAAAATATTTTCTTAGTTCATGCATATAACAAGATAAGCTAGGAATGTTGTTTCTCTTAAAAGGGAATGCCCATGAACCTTGCACACAAAAAGAGAAGTCAATATATTCTCTATGAAAATAAATGCATGTGAACTTTTCTTATGAAAAGACAAAGAAACTAAGTTATTTCATTACAAGATTGCAAGAGATATTGCATGTATTAGATTCCTAAAGAGAAACATTAGACTCTTAAAAAGAATATGTGCTTATGTGCAAAAGAATAATAATTATTATATTTTATTTATGTAAATGAATATGTGAATATTGAATTTGCATGCACAGGAAGAAATAAATTATTATGTTAGTTTTAAGAAAGGAAATATGCATTAACATGCATAAAAAGAATAATTAATGTGATAGGAATGAAATTGCATGCATGGGAAGGAAATATATTGTATTTGATTTTTGGAAAAGAGTTATGTTCTTTGCATCCACAAAAAGTAGAACTATTGTGTCTATTTTCTTGAAAAGAGATATGTCATTTGCATGCACAAAAAGTAAAACTATTGGGTCAGTTTTCTTAGAAAGAAATGTTCTTTTGTATGCAAGGATAGAACAACTATTGAGCTATGTTTCTTTAAAATAATATATGATTATTTGTATTATTTTCTTGAGAAGAAAAACATGTTCTTATATGCACATAAATAACAATTATATCGCCAACTTTTTGGAAAAGAATACGTGTGAGATGCACAAAACAATAGCCATTGTGTTAATTTCTCTTAGAAGAATATGTGTTTATTTTCCACCATTTTGAGAAGAGAAAAGTGGTTTTTCTTGCATAAAAGAGTGGTTTTTTTGCACATGGTCCCTTGAAGAAAGAAATGTGTTTTTGCATGTAAAATTTAGTTAGCTTCATTTGAAAGGAAATCTCTATTTTTCTTGCAAGATGAATAATTATCATAACTATTATGTTAGTTTCTTTTGGAATAAGATCATGTATATGCATGCAATATTTGTTTAGATTTCTTTTGGAAATAATATAAATTTGCAAGTGGGAAATGATAGCATGTTGTGTTAGCCTACAATGGAAAAGGTTCTTTTGGGAAAGAAGATGAATTTGCATGCACAAAAATCATGGTAATGTGTTGGTTTCTTTATATGTGTGTGTGTGTGTGTGTGTGTGCGCGTGTGTGTGTGAGTAGTGTTGGTTTAATCTTTTGGAAAAGAAGACATGTATTTGCATGCTCTATTGTGTTAAGCTTTCTTTTGGGAAGAACTCTTTTGGAAATTATATGCATTTGCATGCATAAGAAAAACATTCATTGTGTTAGTTTTCTTTACGTATTTGCATGCATAGGAACAACATCCATTGTATTATCTTTCTTTACATAATTGCATGCACTAAAAGTAATAGCTGAAGGGCTAGTTCTTTTGATAAAATTTATGTAATCGCATGCACGAAGATCATAATTGATGTGTTAGTTTCCTTTAAAGGAATGTCTGGATAGTTGTAGTGATTTGTCTTGGAAGAATGTGTGCTTGTGCAAGGAGAATAATAGTTAATGTGGTATTTATTTATAGACATGCTTTGATAGTTATATGCTTATAATTAATGCATATGTAGTGTTGTTAAAGGAAACATGTCGTAATATTTTGTTTACATTTCATGAATGCACATGAATAGATGATGAAGCATCACTAGTATAGATTTATGATTGGTTTGATTAATACTTGATCTAATCATGATATCAAAGGTTGTTGACAGTAGTAGTTGCAGGAAAAGGTTGTGGCATATGAAAAGATGAATTATGTTTACCATTATGGCGGGTAATAAATTAATGGTCTATGCATATTAAAATAATGTTAGTTGTAGGATAATCCATTGATGGGAAGAACCAAACCCTAAAGACATAATGCTCAAGGGCTTGTGGGTAAATGATGTCATGATGATTGTAATAGCTTATAGCTAGTTATGTTGTTTTTGAGATTATATTCTTTGTAATATTTTATGAAATGGTGAAAGTATGGACTCCCTTATAAACCATTGAGTGAGGGGTGAACACCCTCACGAGCATTTAATAATAAAATTAAGTGTTTGTTGGTTTTCACCCTATGGGGTTTCCATGGTATATCGGTGTCTAATGATATGGTTGCATGTTGTGCCAATTTTTATGATGTTGATTCCTTGCATGATGTGAATTTTATAATATCAAGTACGCAATTAACTAACCTGCTTAAAAGACTCACGGAAATGATGCAAGGTTACATCAGAATGTTTAAGTTAATATACTACAACAATAAGAGTTAATGGTTCAATAACTTACTATTCCTTTACTAAATATTACTCAATGCAATGATGATGGTTTATTTAATGATCATTGAAGGAATATGATAATTAATTCATAGAGTTACACATTGGAAAATGTTGTAAACAAATTCTAACTCCATGCATTTTCATGCAAGATTACTAGGGGATGTTACAAGTGGTATCAAAGTAGAAGGTTGCAACACTGGCACCTTTTCAAAATTGGTAAGAGGAAAAGTAGAGGTATGATACTAGCAGGCATCAACTCATATATGATTATAACAAACTACATAATGATATATGTAGTAAACAACTTTTGACATGAGATGCATGATGCATGTTTATAACCGCATTAAAGAGTAGTAATTAATAAAGTCTATTGTAAAACTATGCTCATGATATTTGAATATTGATGAGGATAAAAGACAATAAAACCTCTATTGCACCTATGAACAATCCTGAGAACTCACTAGTGAAAGTGATAATTGACTACCAACCTTTGCATATATGACAATATTAATGATACATTTAATGAACATCACTATAGTTACAATGCACTACTTATAAAAATGAATGCATGAATGTAAAAGGTTTGTGCGGGGGGGGTGTGGGGATGTGGGGGCTATCCTTGAAGAGGACAATAAAATGTTTTAAAGATATTGAAAGAACCCCTTTAGATGTTAAAAATGAACAAAGAGTAAAATGGTAAGACTTGACTATAAGGGCTAATAGTTGATTGAGTCATGTCATTGTTAAATTAAGATGGTTGGTAGCATTGATTAGTTAGTATTGCATGACTAACTATTAAAACTTATATCCATGAATCACTTTTGATTGAAGCAGTTGCAGGAAAATGCTGCAACATATGCAAATATGGATTACGTTTACCATTATGGTAGGAAATAAGTTAGTGGTATATACAAATTGAAAGAATGATAGCAACAAATAATCCATTGATGGGAAGAAATAGGCCCTAAAGACACAATGATCAAGGGTTTGTGGGTAAATGATGTCATGATGATTGCAATAACTTATAGCTAGTTATGTTGTTTTTGAGATGCTTTTATTTGTAATATTTAAAGACAATGGTCAAGGGATGACTCCCTTTCAAGCCATTGAGTGAGGGGTGAACACCCTCACGAATGTTTGATAATAAAATTAAACATTTTTTTATTTTCACCATATAGAGTTTCTAGGGTATATCGATGTCTAATGATGTGGTTGTCTATTGTGCCAGTTTTTATGATGTTGATTCCTTGCATGATGTAAAGTTTATAATATCAAGTACGTAATTAACTAATCTTGTTACAATAACCATGGAAATGACGCAAGGTTACATCATAATGTTTAAGTTAATATGCTACAATAGTAGCAGTTACTGGTTGTGTAACTTATTATTCCTTTACTAAAGATTACTCTATGTAATGATGATAATTTATTTAATGATCATTGAAGTAATATGAATGCTGGAAAATGATGTAATTTTTTTTAACTCCATGCATTTTCATGCGATAATACAAGGGATGTTACAACTTGCAATTCCAACAAAAAATTAATAGATTAAATTGCGAAATGGTAAGACAACTTAAAATATGTTAACCATAAGATCATTTTTTCAATTACTTTATATAATATATACATAGTTATTTTTAATCACCATATATAATATATACACAATTGACATTGAAATATTTTATTAAATATGGATATTGAAATATTAAATTTTTTTATTTTTAAATACATGCCAATATTATTAACCTTGCATAATAAAATAATTTATTTATAATCCATATTGAATTTTTATTATTAATAATATTTTTAAATGTCACATAAATTAAATGAATCACATATCGCTTTTTATTAAGAAGTATCTGCAATTTTTTTTATTTCCATTACTTTTCTCTAAACATTGAAATATTTATTATGGTCAACATTATTATTATTATTTATTTTACTTTCTCCTCTCTATACACATATCTATGAAATTGATATTGAAATCCATTAGTAAACATGGATATTCAATTAGTTTCTTTTAGTGTTATATTAAAAAAAAGAATTATACATCTCCATAATCAAAATTGAAAATATAAGAATATTTTTACTTTTAATTACTTCACATTTCTAAAATTCATAAAAATTATATTGAAAGTGTGAGTGAAATACTTTTACCACATTTCTTTTGGACAAGGTTATAATATCAACTACGAGCTAACAAGCACACTGGAACAATGAGAATGTGATTATTGATGTTTTAGAAGCCTTTAATTAAAACTAATCAAATATGTATATTCATTTTTATTTTTTTATTATGCTTGACATTGTCTTTTCTTTATTAAAGCATAATTTATTTTTATTTCAAAAGGAACACAAGTCAACTTGAGCTTGAGTATGAAAAGAATTACACATCTCCCTATTAATACTTTTATTGGGAAGTAATTGATTTTTTTTACTTTCAATTACATTTTCTATCTAAGCATTGAAATATTTTAGTATGGTCATCTGTACAATAAATTTTCCTCCCCCCTTTCTATATGAAGTTGGCATTGAAATAAATTAGATAACATAGATTTTCAAATATAGATTTTAAGTTTTATATTGAAATATTTTCTAAAAGTATAAGAATTATATATCTTCCTCATATTCAAAAGTACAAATATAATATTTTTTTTTTTTTACTTTTAATTACTTCATCTCTCTCTCAAGTTCATGTAAAATTATGTTACTTTACATGGGCATCCAAATATTTTATTTATGGCTAAGTGAAAGTGAAATGTTTTAACCACATTTCCTTCATACTAGGTTGTAATGTCAATAAAAAATTAAGAAGGCACAATGAGAGTGGGATTATTGATGTTTATAATGTGTTTAATTAACACTAACCAAATATGTATATTCATTTTTATTTTTTATTATAGTAGACATTATCTTTTATTTAGAGAATATATATATATATATATATATATATATATATATATATATATATATATATATATATATATATATATATATATATATATATATATATATATATATAATTACAAATCTCATGTATACTAACCTATAGAATGTCCCTCTTGACACAATAATGATTTAAGTTAATTTTGATGGGAATATTGTATTAATTAAAAATCCACGACAGGATCACAACTTGTATAATAGGTGAGTACAATGAAAGTCTTTCGATGCTAACTATACCTGTAACCTTGCAATGGTATTTATTCTCAAAATCTATTAACCTTCTTACTATCTTAAATGACACAGGTGCTTTGGAAGTGTAAATTCTCTATAATACAAGTACATACAGAAAAAATTTACAATGCATAGCAAACCCAATGTTAAAAATAGTTGCGAGAGAAGGAATACCATTTCTCATTAGGATTCTTGTGTCCAAGTTTATACGTTTATTGTGTTAAAATATGAAACTACGATCAAATTCCATCTTGGAAAACTCATATTATGGAGATGATATTGGCATTGAATTCCTCCTTTTGAGAGGACCAAAATCGACCTAAATATCACATCATTTGGACAAGAAGAAGTTGTTTTTTGAATTTATGTACCCGCATATGCACATTTGGACAGGTTGGTGTCAACATCAAATGGAAATTATTAGACATCCATGAAAACCTATAAACACAAGTGACCTAGATCTCATTTGGACATCAATAAAACATCGTCTTCTCTTCTTTATGAATTGGTTCGAACAGGTTCGACGGAGGAAGCTCGCACAAGGTCCGAAGTTTTAGGTATGCGGCTCGTACAGATTAGGGTTTATGTTTTCTGGTCACTCGCATGTCACTAGGCTAAATCGACCATAGTCGAATGCTTACAAGGTCCAAGAGAGCGACTGGGAAACTTCAATTGCATGAATGTCAACTTGAAGGGAGCGATTGGGGTTTTGAGCTAGGGTTTCGCATTTGACTTAAGTTGACCACATTCGACTGAAAGTTGAATGGTTTCTATCTGTAGCATAGTGAATCTGGAAGTATGTTTCAGATTTTTCTTGGGTTATTTTGCTAGATATTTTATTGGGCTTATTGTACTCTCTACTGAACATTTTATGACAATCTAATAGAAGAATAATTTAAAAGGGTTTTCCCCCTTGTGGGGTTTTTCCCTGGTATTTGACCAAAACTGATGTCTCTTGTTAATGTGTTGACTTTCTCCTTTGTCATTGCATTTATTATTCTATCTTCAGTTACTATTGATGAATTAAAAGACTAATTGTAATTGGAAATATTTCTAATTGAAGTGTGGAATTGGGCTAAACTAATTGATACAACATAGAAAAATCTGAAAAATTAACATGGTATCAGAGCTAAGGTGAAGGACAAGCCCAAAATGAGACAAGCTTTAAAGCAATCATCTTTGGAAAGTTGAAAAATCCAATCTAGTCAAAGTCAAGATGACTTTATTCTTCAAGAGTGATGATAAGTTGGGCAAATCATCCAATTTTGCTGCATGGAAAGTCAGATTCAAGATCATAGCTGATAAAAATGATGTTTTGGACTACATTCAAGGAAGAGTACCTGAGCCTTCGGAGAATGCTTATGATGCTGTAAAAACCAAGCATAAGAAAGGTGAGTTAAAAGACAAGAAAATTATATCTAATGGTTTACAAGATAATTTACTTGCATGTGTTGAAAACTTGAGAAGGTGTAAAGACATGTATGATAAGATAGCTGACATGTATGAAGTCAAAAATTTGAATGAAATCATCTCCTTGAAATATCAACTCAAAGACACCAAGATGAACAAAGGAGAGTCCGTGTAATCTTACATAATGAGGATATCTCATCTTAAAGATCAATTGTAAATAGTTGGAGAATCTGTGTCTCACAGGGAATTGATGATTGTGACTCTAAGAGGTCTCCCTCCTATTTGGGAAGCCTTCATTACTACCATAATCAACAATAATATCCTCCAATCATTTGATGAAATTGTTGGAAACCTCACTCAAGAATAGCCAAGGATGATATCAAGAGGAAGAATCCAAAAGCATGAAGAAGGAGAGTCTGCTACATTCATCACTCATGATAAGAAGAAGAAGAAAGGGAAAGGAGGTCCATCAAGAAAGCCTCCTCCTAGAAATCCAAATAAAAGAAAGGAATACATGAACATCGAATACTACAATTTCCATAAGAAAGGCCACTATGCTTGATATTTCCCTAAGAAGAGAAATGGACCACGTTATAATACTAGAAAAAACAACAATAGGTTCAATGATCAAATAAGAAGAGATGACCGCAATGGAAGAGATGAAAGAAGAAGAAGAGATGCTTCAAGTGATCATGAAGAAGATCTTTGTCTTCAAAAGAATTCAAAATTATCCAGGTATGAAAGTAATGTTGCAAATCAATCTGAATATGTTCTTTTTTCTGCTCTTACTAGTTCAACTCCTTCAGATTCGTGGGTTAGTTGGTTGGTTGATAGTGGGGCCACTCATCACTTCTCTGGTTATAAGGAAGTTCTCTCTAATTTGGTAGAGAAGGGGTCAAATTTGAAAATCATTCTTCGAGACAACTCCACACATCCCGTTAAAGGTTTTGGGTCCGTCAAATTTCATTTGAATTCTGGGGAATCTATTTTGCTACATGATGTGATATATGTGCCTAGGTTGAAGAAGAATTTAGTATCAATATATGCTTTGGAAGACAAAGGAATGAGGGTTGCCTTCATCAAGGGAAATGTTCTTACTTGGCATGTTGGATCACCTATGAAAAATGCATTCACATTTGGATCGAGATATGAAGGACTCTACAAGGTCACTGGGAAACCACTACTAGCAATGGCTCATAATACTAATCATCTAAGTGAATTATGGCACCAAAGGTTGGCTCATCTACATTATTATGCTCTTCCAAAATTGGAGAAATTGGTTTCAGGGACTCCAAAGGTTCAATCCCAACATGATGGAGTATGTCCAGGGTGTGAGAGTGGAAAGATAAAAAGGGGACCATTCCCCTCTAGTGAAAACAAGAAAAATTACATCCTCTCTCTCATTCATTCTGATATATGCAATTTTATGCCTGTGAAGTCTATTTGTGGCCATATATACTACATTACATTCATTGATGACTTTTCAATGGAAATATGGATATACTATTTGAAGCATAAGGATGAAGCCTTTGAAGCATTCAAGGATTTCAAAGCATTGGTTGGAAATCAAACTGGAAAGAATATAAAAATATTTAGGTCCGATAATGGTGGAGAATAGTTGACTTTTGCAAGAAGGAAGGTAACAATAAGGAAATAATCGTGCCATATACTCCTAAACAAAATGGTTTAGCCAAAAGAAAGAACAGGTCTATAGTAGAAGATACCTGAGAAATGCTCCATGTTCAAAAGTTGCTTAAGTTCCTTTGGGCCAAAGCTTCACCTGTTGTCGTATATGTTCAAAACAGGGTGCCTCATCAAGCTTTGTAAAACAAGACCGTTGAAGAAGTGTTTACAGGTGTCAAGCCCGACATTGTTCATCTCCACATATTTGGATGTCTCATGTATTTCCATGTGCAAAAGGACAAAAGGAACAAATTGAAAACTACAAGAAGAAAATGTACATTTGTTGGATATTGTGAAATATCTAAAGAATTTAGAATATATATTCCTGGTCAAAAGAAAGGTTGAAATTAGCAGGGATGTTACATTTGATGAAGATTCCACCCTTGTAAAAGCAACGGACCTTCCTCCTCCTAAGAAGAATGATGATATGGATATTCTAGATGGTCCTTCCGTACCCGAGTCTAAGATTGATATTTTTGATGATCCCATGGAGCCTATGGATCCCTTAGATCCTCCTCCAAGTGATCCTCCTTCTAGGAAGAGACCACTTTGGCTATGTGACACTCTACAGGATGTTGAGAAATAGGTTCTCGTTCGAAGATCATTCAGAGAAAGGAAGCATACATGTAGGTACCATGGATATGTTGCAACCATGAGTATTATGATTCAGGCAGAACCTTCCACATTTGAAGAAGTTGTAAAAGAACAAGTATGGAAAGATGATATGGCCAAATAATATGAGTCAATTATGAATAATGATGTATGGGATGTTGTGCCGATACCGAACGGGAAATATATGGTGACTTCGAAGTGGCTATTCAAGATCAAGCATGGAGCTGATGGTAGCATTGAAAAATACAAGGCAAGGTTCGTGGCTCATGGTTTCTCCCAAAAAGAGGGAGAATATAATGATGATGTATTTTCACCTGCGGCTTGATATACAAACTTTAGTTTGATAGTTTCCCTTACCGCAAGTCAAGGATAGACCCTTCATCAAATCAACGTGAAGACTACATTCCTCCATGGAATTTTACAAGAAGAAGTGTATGTTGAGAAACCACCAGGATTTGAAGTAGAGTATCGAAAGACATATGTTTATAGATTGAAGAAGGCAATGTATGGTTTTAAGAAAGCCCCCAGAACATGGTACACTTGCATAGATAGTTATTTGATGAAGTTGGGATTCAAAAGAAGTAATGTTGACCCCAACTATACTTCGAGGTAGTCCAAAGTATGCTGCTGATTTTGGTTGTATATGTTGAAGATCCATTCTTGACAGGTAGTGAGCCTCTAATAATCGAGTGTAATAAGGAGTTAGCCTCTGAATTTGAGAGGAGGGACCTTGAACTCATACACTACTTTCTAGGCCTTGAGGTGTGGCAAAGGCCAAGAGAGATTTTCCTTTCTCAAGGAAAATACGTTCTGAAGCTATTAGAAATATTTGGAATGAAATAATGCAAGTCCATGACCACACCGATGGAAATGAACTTCAAGAAGTTTTATGGAGAAGCTATAGGACCCGATTTGGAAAATCCATTAGAGTATAGGCAATTGATTGGGGCTCTAATGTTCCTTGTGAAAACTTGTCCAAACATATGCTATGCAGTGAAAATGTTGAGTCAATTAATGACTGAGCCTATCCATGCACATTGGATCGCTACCAAACACATTTTGAGATATTTGCATGGGACGATCACACTTGGTTTGAGATATTCTACCAGAGATGTTCAAATTCTTGGATACAGTGATGCTGACTGGACAGGAAACATCATCAACATGAAAAGTATGTCTAGATGTTCTTTTAGTCTTGGATCTTCCATGATATCTTGGATGAGAAAGAAGCAGAAGTTCGTAGCATTGAGTACCACCGAGGTTGAGTATATTGCTGCTAGCATGGCTAGTTGCGAAGAAATATGGTTGGGAAATCTCTTTGGAGAGCTATTTGAGTAGGTCTTAGTGAGCCCTGGTATTGCACCAAGAATTTTGCAACTCCCAAGGGCTCCTCAACACATATTATCAACCTAGGGTTTGTACAAACTTCGAGGTGACAATGCTATATGCACAGCAGGTACGATTCCACTCATGCCACCCTCAGTTATGACATTAGATCAAAAGTGCTCAGAGAACCTTCCCCCTACTGAATTCGAATGAAAACTTGTTGATAAAGGTACAATTGGAAAAATTTTCTAGCTATGAAAATAGAAATGCCATTAAATCAACTTGTAAATGTTAACTAATCAATTCATTAAAGGACTAAGGATAATCTACTTACAAAAAGAAAGCTATGTTATCTTGCAGAATTATCAAATTACCACACCTACTTGCAAAAAGGAAGCTAATTTATCTCGCATAATTCATCAAACTACCAATCAGTATTGCATGTACCATCTACCTAGTTCACACTTGCTTATAAATTAGTAACCTACTTGCATGATAAAGAAACTAACTCTACTATGTTTTTGCAATGAAGAAAGGGAAGGGTTGGAGTGGCCTAAGAGCTACCCCTAACCATAAAATCACATTTCGGGGTCATTATGCATCTAGACTATGTCAAAGTTGTAATGGGGATCAAAACTAATCAAGGAAAATGCTGTTGCAGTTTTGCTGTAGGCGATTGCTACAAGAGGCCTGTAATGCTATAGGAGGGAATCCGAGTGGTTTTTGAAGGTGAAAATGTTGCCTTGAGGGTATGGAGAGGTGGATGGAAGTTGAAGCAAATGGAGGGAGGTTGGTTTGAGCCCCTAGCTAAGTTCAGGACCTCTCAGAGGCCTGCCTTGAAATAGGATGAGCTCTCTTAGTGTACTAGGTAGAATGGCTTATAAAATAGGGTTTTGGGACAATGTTTGGAAGTGGAAGGAGAAGAATAAGGAGCTTAATATGGAAATGGTGATGGTGCCCTTCCCTGCAGATCAACCAGCCCTGTAATCAATCACATACATGCACCCATTTATCATTGACAAAATGAAATAACTTATGATGGAAAAGATGAGTTGAATTTAAATAACATCTAATTTATGCAATACCACTAATATAATCAATAAACTGAATTCTAAGCTATAGAAAGCAAATGTAAAGCAAGACAACTAACACTAATCTATTTCCAAGAAATCACAAACACCATGGAAAATTTTCGTGGCAATTTTTCACCCTTGGGAAAATTAAGGGGTTTTAAATTTTTATTGTGCAAATATTTTGTATCATAGTACATTGTTACAAATCGCCTCAAATTTATTTTATAAAAAAATTAGGTATGGAGGTTAGCCCACCTTATTTAAAGCGGGAGGGTAAAAAAAGTAAATTTAGCCCTTGAAATTAGGAGTTACAACCTTCCATTCGCCCTAATTTTCAAGAATAGGTATTTATGATAGTTATTTCGCCCTCCCCATTCAGTGTAAAAAAGGTTTTTTTGGTATTGGGATTAATTTCGAGAAAATGACCTTCATTTTTTGGAACAAATGGTCATAAAACAATAATTCATTTTTATTTAAAAATTCAAGTCTCTTATTGTCATGTCTATTTAAATATTGAATAGTTCTCTTTCCATCTTCCAAGTTTGAATCTCTTTAGTCATAATCATATACGAGGGTTGTTTGCAAAGTTGTAGAATTTGAATTAAGAAGTCAAGATTGAGAATTGATCCAAAATGGATCTAGTATAGACTCTAAGTCTAAAAATATTCCTCACAGAGGAAAATTAAAGTCATTGGATGCTTTTAGAAATAGTCTCATTGCATATATTTCTTCATTCTGAATCCAACACAATTTGAATGGACCAGAATGGACTTTGGATGAAGGAGTTATTGCAGAAAGACGTTGGCCCAATGTCCCTTTAAAAGGAGGCATTTTCTTGTTAAAGTGGTCTTTAAGGGGAAATATGTTTTAACGTAAGTTCCTTAAAGAAATTTCATTTTATCGCATCGCTCAAATCAATGGGAAAAGGACCAAGGCCTATGGCATTGAGACTTGCCGATATGTGATGGCACCGATCAAGCAATAGTGGCGTTCAGCGATTGCTGATCGGGAAAGGATAAGGACCATGGGACATGGAACCAACGATTAGCCAATAGCCGATAGCCAATGCGTTGATGGGCCAATGTGCCGATAGCCGATGCGTTGATGAGCCGATGCGCCGATAGCCGATAGTCGATGTGCCGATGGGCCAACGCGCCGATAGCCGATAGCCGAAGTGCTGATGGGCCGATGCCCCGATAGCCGATGAGGCGCTGATCAAAGTGATCAGAGATTGGGATATTAGTGAATCCTTGATACAAAGGGCCAATGCACATGTAATTGTGATATGCGAACAAGGCGCAGACCCAATAGGATTATAAACGTGATTTCATAATATTTGAAATATGGAATTACAGATTTTCTTTGTATTTTCCATGTATTTGGGTTTTTGGCCTACGCAAAGAAATTGCGATATGTGATGAAAGGACGAACCTGAAAGTCTTATAGGGGCGATTGCATATTATTTGAAGTCTTAGCTTAAGACTAATAAAGTATTTTTCGTGCATTTCTCTATGTATTCCATTATGTGTTGGAATATAGGATGATTGCAGGAGGAAGCCAAATGACCGGGTTCTTGTACCTGCCAGTGCATTTCAATGGGAAAACTAATTCTTTAATGAATCAATCAGTCTTCCATGCTTGCAGAAGTGAAAACCGATGCATGATAAATACACAAAGAGCACAATTGACAAGGGGATTCACACAGAGGCCGAGCAAAACATAGAAAGTAGAAAGAAAGAGGATTCTCAGAGGCTCAGGCAGAGTAATGCTTAGAGGAAGAGTAAAGAAGCCCAGAGCTATTTGAACGCTGAGGAATCCAAAGGGATAGCTCAGTATATGCTTGGAGGGCAGTCTGCGGAGTGAGGAAGGCTCGTGCAGAGAAAAAGGATCAGTGAATGCTCAAAGGGAAGCTCAGAGAGCTGCAGAGCTAGAGCGCTGACAGAGGCATAGCCACCAAATGTTGGAGGCAAAGCTAAAGAGCCAGAGAGCTCAAATGGACTTCTAAAGAACCATGAAGCTGCAATGAAGTTCAGGACAGCAAAGAGATCAAAATGATCAAGCTGTTGCCGGTGTCTGATGTGCGTTGAAGACAGAATAAGGAATTCCAGAGATAGTTAAAATAATTCTGAGGGAGTTGGTGCAAGCCAGGAGCTCAAGATAGCCCAGAGCACTGATTTAAGGAATCTAGTCTAGAGAAGCCTAGATCTGTCTATAGAGTATGGACAGCCAGCGGGATAAGATGGTATTCTAAACCCATAGGTTTAGTTGTAAACCAATGGAGTTGAGTGTGAAGCTTGTAAAAGAATTTAAGCCATAATCCCAGAGAGCCTAATCGAGTTGATTAGAGCTCAAGGAGACATAGCCCAAGATATCAGGGTGAAATCCATATTATATTGGTGTGTTATGTGTTTGCTTATTTTTTGCTTTATTTACTGTTATATGCATTTCATATCAATTTAAGCAAATGAACATAAGCACTTGAACAATCTAAAGGCAAATAAAGACATACACCTACTTCAAGTTCTTTTAATTCCACATTTATCAACCATAAGCATAGATATTGGGAATATATAAGCTTTGGAGTGGGAGAGGTTCTTGTAAGCATGACAAGAAGCCTTTAGTGCCCCATTTTAGATCAGGTGGTATCAGAGCATCAAGTTGATTAACCCCACTTTCAGAGAAGGTGATATCAGAGCTTAAGTTGTACCAGAGCAGGTTGTATCATGATGCAAGTGGTACCAGTATATGCTTGTTTGACTTGAAAGGTGTTCAAACAGTAGCAAGGATTTTGATGTTTGATTGTTTGTAAACTGACTATTGTTTGAGTATGCAGAGGTGAAGGGAAAGCTTTTGATAGATAAGTCCAGGAGAGTACAAGAAGGAAGAAGGGCTGAAGGCATTCTTCTTATCCCAAAGGACCTCAAAGAAATCCTTGAAGCACAAGAGGTTTGTTGCAAAAGGTTGCTTGAATAAGCTCTTTGTTAATATTGTTTGAAGTTCTTTGTTCATTCTGACAATGACAACTTCTACAAGTGAGTCCTCAAATTCTTCTTTCTTCACAAGATTCTTTGATGAAGACATGAAGCAAGACTTGTTCATCATGATGGATATGGTGAGAGAAATGTATGAGGATGAAAGGAAGAGCACCAGACTTAGAGAGTTGTTGAATTCCATGAAGGAAGAGCAGCAGATGCTTTCTGACAAATTGCAGGAAATGGAGAGACAACTTCATATTGCAAATATGGATCTGGAAAGGATGCATGAGTTGGAGACACAACTCTTTGTTGCCAAAGAAGCCTTAGTCAAGTATCAGCTTGAAGAAGAGGTAAATAATTCCTGTTTGTCTTCAATGTCCTCTAAGAATGTTTATATTGGTTCTTTTGAAAAACATACCAGAGGCATAGGGTCCAAGTTGATGTCCAGGATGAGCTATGAAGGAAAAGGCTTGGGCAAACATGCATAGGGTATTGTTGAGCCAATAATAGTTGAGGAAAGGCTTAAGTATTTGGGTCTTGGCTATGGACAAGCTTATGGAGAAAGTTACAAAGATTCCATGAAGGCCATTGAAACAGTTCCAAGAAGGAGTTTCATGCCAGGTCTTCTGCCTCAAGAGTGTGGAGATTGTATTCTTGGGGAATGCAATAGTGTGAAGCATACTTTGCAGAAAGAAGGTGTATATCAGCATACACTTGAACCAGAGAGTTGTGGAAACTCTGAAACCATTGAAGAGGTTGATGGTGTTCCAAAGGGAGCTACTTCTTCATTTGATTCACCTCCTCGTGAAGGCAATAAAGGTGAAAGAGAAAGGTATACATCTAGTTCTAACCATATTCCTTTTGATTATGTAAAGCATGATAAATTTCCATATAAGTATGGGAAAAGAATTGCATGTTCCTTTGTGGTCTGGCTAACCATAATGTTCCTAGATGTTGGAAGAGAATGGCCACATACAGGAAACTTTTGAAGGAAAGGAAGAAAGAAGCCAAAGGTCCACTGGAAAAGGCAAATCATGCTGTCAAGAAGATGCACATGTGTTGCACTTACTACCATATGCAAGGAAATATTGCTGCAAAATCTTGGACTTTGAATCCAACAATGCTTCCACGAAACTTGAAGAAGGTGGAAAGAGAAAATGACAGGAATGGAAAGAAAGATTCCATGATTGATGTGTTTCAGGATGATTCACATGTTGATGCTGATGTGCTGACAAAGGTAGCACCTTTGAAATGGATTGGTAAGAAATGGTTAGATTTCTTATCCAATTAATATTGCATGTCTATTGATATAATGAATCTATTTGCATTTCTTTGTTAACGGAATGCAAGTTGCAGGTTTTTACCAAGAAGGTGAAGGGAAAAGTTGAGTAGGAGACTCACTTTATTGCTACAACATTATGTTCATTTTAGCTTCAAAAGTACAATGTACTTAAGTGAAAGTTGAAGGATGAAACATTATATTTCATTTCAGCTTCGAAAGTACAGTGTGCTTAAGTGAAAGTTGAAGGCTGAAATGCATGCATAAGCATGATATGCATGAACACAGGGATGTTAATGATTTCCTTGTATTTAAACATGTATGTGTGATTAACTTGAAGGGTTGATTACTTTGTTGTAAACATGCATGTAATGCAATATTGACTTGAGAAAAGTTGATTTGGTCTTCAATATGGAGATGATGATGAAGTGTTTCATCTTTGAATTAGAACTATAGAATTCTTTTTCTACATGCTTACTTGAAGGGTCAATTGTTTTAAAGGCATGTTTTGTTGGCTTGTTATCTAGTCAATCATTTGTATGCAGATGTAAAGACATGGAGATGTTCACAAGATGTGAAATCTATTTCTTTTGTTGAAGTAGGAGTTTAGGCCATCCAGTTGTTGTCTGTAATCCTGTTGTTGTCTGTAATCCTGTTGTTGTTAACAGCTGTTGTTGACAGTATGTCAAACAGGTACAAATGAAACTTTTGTGAAGCAGATGTAACTTCACATTGGTTTGATCCACCTTGGATCAATGATCAAGGCAGAGAAGTTCAAACTACCTTCTGTGACCTTCTCAGAAAGAGTTCTGCATGAAGTCAAGGAGGAAGACAGTTCTTCCCAGGAGGACAAGCACATCCAGGAAGGGAGTGTTCAAAGGCTTTGGTTTAGAGGCACTATGCAAGGCAAGTGTATGGAGGCTGAAAGAAGAGGGTGAGGTACTCTCATTTACTATTCAGATCAGTATATCAGTCTTTTGGAGACCAAAAGATTTTAGTGGGAAGGCGTGATCCAAAATGGATCTAGTATAAACTATAAGTCTAAAAATATTCCTCACAGAGGAAAATGAAAGTCAATGGATGCTTCTGGAAATAGTCTCATTGTGTAGATTTCTTCATTCTAAATCCAACACAATTTGAATGGACCAGAATGGACTCCGGATGAAGGAGTTATTGCAGAAAGAAGTTGGCCCAATGTTCTTTTAAAAGGAGGCATTTTCTTGTTAAACTGGTCTTTAAGGGGAAATATGTTTTAACGTAAGTTCCTTGAAGAAATTTTGATTTATCACATCACTCAAATCAATGGGAAAAGGACCAAGACCTATGTCATTAAGACTTGCCGATATGCGATGGCGTCGATCAAGCGATAGCACCGATCGACGATCGGCAATCGCTGATCGGGAAAGGATAAGGACCATGGGCCATGGAACCAGTGATAAGCCGATAGCTGATAGCCGATACGCCTATGGGCCAATGCACCGATAGCCGATAGCTGATGCACCGATGGGTCGATGTGCCAATAGCCGATAGCTGATGCGTCGATAGCCAATAGCCGAAGTGTCGATGGGCCGATGCGTTGATAGCTGATGAGGCGCCGATCAGAGTGATCAAAGATCAGGAGATCGACGAATCCCCAATACAAAGGGCCAATGCACATGCGATTGCAATATGTGATCAAGGAGCGGACCCAATAGGATTATAAACGTGATTTCATAATATTTGAAATCCCGAATTGCAGATTTTCTTTGTATTTTCCGTGTATTTGGGTTTTTGGCCTACATAAAGAAATTGTGATATGCAATGAAAGGATAGACCCGAAAGGCTTATAGGGGCGATTGCATATTATTTGAAGTCCAGGCTTAAGACTAATAATGTGTTTTTCGTTCGTTTCTTTGTGTATTGCCATTACGTGTTGGAATTCGGGATGATTGCAGGAGGAGGCCAAATGACCGGGTTCTTGTACCCGCCGGTGCATTTCAATGGGAAAACTGATTCTTTAATAAATCGATCAGTCTTCCATGCTTGCAGAGGTGAAAACCGATGCACGATAAATACATAGAGAGCACAATTGACAGGGGGATTCGCGCAGAGGCCGAGCAAAACATAGAAATTATAGAGAAGAGGATTCTCAGAGGCTTAGGAAGAGTAATGCTCAGAGGAAGCTCGGAGAAGCCCAGATTTGTTTAAACGCTGAGGAATCCAAAGGGATAGCTCAATATATGCCTGGAGGGCAGTCTGCGGAGGGAGGAAGGCTCGTGTAGAGAAAAAGGCTCAGTGAATGCTCAAAGGGAAGCTCAGAGAGCCGCATAGCTAGAACACTGACAGAGGCATACCAGAGGTTGGAGGCAAAGCTGTAGAGCCAGAGAGCTCAAATGGAATTCTAAAGAGCCATGAAGCTGCAATGAAGTTTACGACAGTAGAGAGATCGAAATGATCAAGTTTTTGTTGGTGTTTGATGTGTGTTGAAGACAGAAAAAGGAATTCCAGAGACAGTTAAAAGAATTCTAAGGTATTTGGTGCAAGCCAAGAGCTCAAGATAGCCCAGAGCGCTGATTAAAGGAATCTAGTCCAGAGAAGCCTAGATCTGTCTGCAGAGTATGGATAGCCAGTGGGATAAGATGGTATTCTAAACCCATAGGTTCAGTTGTAAACCAATGGAGTTGAGTGTGGAGCTTGTAAAAGAATTTAAGCCATAATCCCAAAGAGCCTAGTCAAGTTGATTAGAGCTCAAGGAGACGTAGCCCAAGATATCAGGGTGAACTCCATATTATATTGTTGTGTTATGTGTTTGCTTATTTGCTGCTTTATTTACTGTTATATGCATTTCATATCAGTTTAAGCAAATGAACATAAGCACTTGAACAGTCTAAAGGCAAACAAAGACATACACCTACTTCAAGTTCTTTTAATTACACATTTATCAATCATAAGCATAGATCTTGGGGATATATAAGCTTTGGAGTGGGAGAGGTTCTTGTAAGCATGACAAGAAGCCTTTAGTTCCCCATTTCAGATCAAGAATAGTGGTACAAGGTTGTTTGCAAAGTACTGAAATTTGAATTAATAAGTCAAGAATCAACGTACAATGGTACATGTAAGTCTGTCTTTTAATGAATTTTTGGCATATATAATTATTAATTTTCTAATATATACTTTGCCATTTTCAAATATTACTTAGATAATAGATTTTTTAAATTTTCAATCCCATTAAAATAAGTGATGTTTGAGTCTTTCTTTTTAGCTTCCACCCATCATGAAGTCAACATTTGTGAAAAATTTAAAAATCTCTATCGTTTATTTTGTTACTTATCTTTCTCTTCAATGTACACTCTATGTAAATTATGTTTCTACTAAGAAATGATAAAATATTTGTTACTATTTGAATACCAAGGTGTTGACAGTTTGAAAAACTCTACCAGAAGACTGTTTGCTGGAAGACACCCTATTAAAAATTAAATTTCGCTAAAATTGTTTAAATTTTGTCGATTACGTTTCTACTAGGAATTGATAAAGTAGTTGTTGTTATTATTGGAATAGTAAGGTGTTGGCCATTTGAAATATTTAGATGGAACACAATTGAATGGATGTTTAAAGACATATTATTAAAAAAAATAACCAGATATATTTAAAATATATGTATTATCAAAACAAGGATTGTCATCCAAACTTTCAAGATTGAAACGAAAAAGGTTATATTAAAATGAGAATTTAAGAAAATGAATAATAAATTTGAAACTATTTACTTCAAATAAATTTCATTAGCAAGATGAAGATGTGCAAGATATTTTGAGCTATTTTATATGCATATATGCAAGCAATTTTTATTTAATGGGTGGCCATAGACATCAAAAATCATTGACATCCTATTCATATATATGGTAGCCATGAAGAGGAGAGAGATTTAACATTTTGAAGACATTAAAAAATTACATGTGGTGTGTGTGTGTGTGTGTGTGTGTGTGTATATATATATATATATATATATATATATATATATATATATATATATATATATATATATATATATATATAGTTACAAATCTATTAGGTTTCTAGAGGAATTAAATCTATTCTATGCAAATGTTTGTCATTTTTCTCACTATAAAATTTGAAGGCATTGAATCCATTTTATTCATTCAAAAATATAATTTAAACAATGGAAAAATACACGTGGTCTCTCTCTCTCTCTCTCTCTCTCTCTCTCTCTCTCTCTCTATATATATATATATATATATATATATATATCTTAATTATAGACATATTAGGGATTAAATATGGTGTCTACAATTTTTTTAGTCAAATTTTCACTGTAAATAAAAAATGTGAGCTATAAAAAAAATGACTATACATGTTATGCTTTCACTATCAACCATAAATAAAATATTTCAATGTCCATATGAACTATCATAATCTTATACCAATTTTATAGAGAAATAAAGTAACTAAAAATAATAATAATAATGTTATACTTTTGAGTACAACAAATTGTATAATTCTTATACTTTCTAAAAATATTTCAGTACCTCACTTAAAAAACTTTTTAAAAATATTTTAGTACATGACTCAAATAATGTTTTTAAATATGCATGTCCAATAATTTATTTCAATCTCAACTTCATGCATATGTATATGGAGAGTAAATGACTAATTATTTTAATGTTGATCATAATAAAATATTTCAATGTTGTAAGAGGAGTAATTAAAAGTAAAAATGTTCCAGGAGATATGTATTTTATTTAATTATTAATATAAAATTAAAATGCAACATTTAAAAATATATAATTAATAATAAAATATTCAATGTGACTAATAAATAAAATATTTTAATATGGAGGGTTAATTAATATTGAAATGTATTCAAAAAATATATTAATAACAGTAAACTCATTTTAATGTGGAAAATATATTCCATAGATAAAATATTTCAAGAAAAATATTTAAATGTCTATATATATTATATATTATTAAGCAAAAACTATGTATTCATTATATAAAGCCATTGAAAAAAAAAAATTATGGCTAAAACAATTTAAGTAGTCTCATTGTGGCCCTTTTTTTATGAATATTTTTTGGTCAATTTTGTTTGAAATCAAGCAAAGATGTGTTAGAATTGCAAGTTTAAGCTATGTAATTTACACAATCCAAGTTCTCATGTAATTTTTGAAGACATTGAACTCATTTTTTACATTCAAAAATACAATTTAAACAATGAAAAATTATAGTCGGGTCTTTGTGTGTGTATATATTTATATTTACAAATCTATTAGGTTTCCAGATCTATTGTGTGCAAATTTTTTAGTCAAAATTTTCACAGTAAAAGAGATTTTCCTTGGAGCTACAATATTGTCTTGCTCCCCAAAAAAATCCTATATACTCTCTCTCCAAGATTGAAATCCAGTCTAAACCAACACAGACATGTACATGTAGTTCTTTACCTTTTTCAAGTTTTAAAGGCTTCCTTGCTTGGTCATTCATTCCACACTATGATTTCCTCCTTAGATTCTATCCATGGCTTCTCCATCACATAGCTTGATATATATATCTATCTATCTATATATATATATATATATATATTACAAATCTATTAGGTTTCCAGATCTGTTGTGTGCAAATTTTTTAGTCAGAATTTTCACTGTAAAAGAGGTTTCCTTGGAGCTACAAGATTGTCTTGCTCCCCAAAAAATCCTATATACTCTCTCTCCAAGATTGAAATCCAATATAAACAACACAAACATGTACATGTAGTTCTTTACCTTTTTCAAGTTTTAAAGGCTTCCTTACTTGATTGTTCATTCCACACTATGGTTTCCTCCTTAGATTCTATCCATGGCCTCTCCATCACATAGCTTGATATCTTTCCTCGATCCCTTTCCAACCCAATTTTTGAATCTCTCTATGTTCTCCCTCTTTATAATTCGATTCTTTTCCAAGGAATTAGCTTCTAACAATTTGAATCTCTTCCTTATCTATTTTCATAATCTATACATATTTATGTAGTTCTCATCACATGAATTCAAAATGGTCTCTATCATTCCTTGATCAACCTCCTAGTATGAATCAATACCTCTAAAACTACTTTCATAGATGTTAGCATCAACCAAGAGAGAATTAATTTACCTCTACCTCTATTTATTTCTCTCTTATAACCTACTTCACTTCCATATGATTTTCCTTGTCTATTGTGTCTAGCCTCATGCATATCTCTTCAATATTCTTTGCATGAGTTCATAATGGTCACACATCATTCATGTGAATGTTAAATGGCCTCCACCATTCACCTTAGAAACAAAATTAATTATGTCATTTAGGTGATCATTGTATTGTACTATGTTTCTTGTCTTAGTCCAATAATGACCAATAATGAATCATTCCTTCTTCCCTACAACTATTCACATACATGCCTCTAAGAATACATGAATCATTGCTTCTCTACAGTCAATTTCCTACATCCAATCGTGATTTTTTTCCCTCTCCATCAACCACATGTGTTGGGGGTATAATGATGAATGGATGAATAAAAAACCCACCTCGTGCCCAACACCCCATGAGACTTCATTTTCCCCCTTATTACAGGGACATGATTTTTTTCAAAGAAAATGTGAAAAAATCTAGGTTTTACCACTCTTCTCACATTTCCCGTGATGAAGGTACTTATCGCCTTGGTTTCATAATTATGGAATGTGTACATCTCCACAACCACCACATGTGTTCCATTATTGGTAGTTAAGGTTTATATATTATTAGTAAGGAACATGGTGATGAAGGAAACAAAGTAAAGCTTCGAAAAATGGAAAACTAAAGATTATTCAGCATGTAGAACCCACTGGTACCCTCTCACCTTTCCCATCTCCTACTATCACAACCCATTTTTTATGTGCTCCTATCTCAGGTAGATCTATTATTTTATTAAATTAAAGAAAGATAATACTTACATTATTTAATGTACCATAAAATTTCTTCCTCGTGGTGTAAATAAAGCATGGTAATTAAAATATACATGTTAAACAAAATTGAACATTTAATCATAATTAAGTATAGTTAATCAATGGGATTCAATACTAGGACATTATATCATATCCCGCTTTGAATAACACAATCATAAATATTCTCTTCCCATTAAGAACAATTATTTTCCTCATTCTTTAGTTGTATTTGCAGTGCCATCATATTCACTATCTTGGTATACCACCAAACTTCAACATTCCAACATATGCCTACATTAGTAATCAATTAAGCATACATATTATAGCAATTATCAAGAAACACTTATCTTATGCACAAGATTTCTCAATTCCATGATGTAAGCATCTATTCGAATATATGTATGTATTTTTTATTTAATACTTATCTCTATGGATATGAATCTATCCGATATAATGGATTCCATAGGAAATAATTAATTTCATTCTCCTTTTTAACTCACCCACAATATTCTAGCCACCATCCCAAACGAAATTTTAAGTTTCCTCCTCCTTGATACACTCACCCTCTAGGCTTAGATGTCCCCTTCTCTACTAAACAATCCCTTGGGTGATCCATCTTGTCATGGATTTCTCGTGTAAGGAGAGATTACTAATAGACATCCACTAGTAGTATATAACATGTGGCAATCATAGGGTTCCTTTTTCCTAAAAATGGCCTTTCTTCGAGGGTTTCCATCTTCAATAGACAGCATCTACCATGTATCATACACATACAGTTACCATAAATATATTCATAATAATACAACTTATAAATTCCAAGTCTAATTCATAAAGAATGTCATATTTCATAAGTATGAGATTCCTTCTCATAGTATTTGGCTCTCGTGTGTTGTAGTACCTAATCTTTCTTACATAATTACACTCATTTTCATATTTGAGACCATTCTACCTACAACCTAAAATTTTCAATCAACTAAATAAAAGTGAGTATCTATGCATATAATCCTTTCTTTCAATATTTACTACCATCCATGAGGTGTTCTCAAAATAATATTAACAAGCTAATAATTCAATCATTTTTAGTTTTTAATCATACTCACTGAAATGGAACTATGATTCAATGTACATGGGTAACTTAACATACCTACCATTACAAGATGAAACAAAATATTTATTCCAATAAACCAATGTGTCAATACTCATGATCACATCTACTCAATCTATTTTTGTTGCTTCATATCCAAATATTACATTTCTATACCATGTATTCCACCACCATCAATTGGAAGGTCTAGCCAACACCTCAACACATCATCTAGTCACCTCCCATATATACCTTAGAATAATAAAACGAACTTCCCTTCTCTACTCTATATTACCTTAGGAACCCTCTCCTCTATATGTGCTCCTCACTATTTTCAATAAGGTTAAAGTCTACAACACCAATATAAGTAGGGAGACAATTGGACAGTTGTGCACTATTATATCCTTCCATATCCATAAAAAATATGGTCTCATACATTAGCTCTATTGGCATTCACTTTCATGTGTTATACAAATTCATAACATGAATATGTTACCCATTCATGAATTTTCAGGTGACTCAATCATGAGATACTAATTCATGGTTGAATCAAAAGGATTATAAAAACCTATCCATCTGAAAAATGTCTTCCTTCATTATATCCCACCTAGGTATCATTATCATACATGCATTCCATCATAAACAAATAAATGAATATATAAAGTATGGCTTAAGGAATCCTTACTCGAATCGTTTCAAGTCATATATGTTGGCATGGTTAATTTTCATACTTGGATAGTTTCCTTCAACATTCCTGACAATACTTGATTAGTTGATGTCTCGTGGCAACTCACATGATCCCTTAATCAACCTATTGACAAGAATCCTATCATATTTATCCTTTTCATAAGGTTTTCTATCATAGGCCACTTCATCATCAACATTTTCAACCATTGTTGATATTTTTTTTGGAATAAACTATGTGTCAATATTTGAAATGTCCAATATTCGAGTGGACACTCCACCCATCATCAAGGAAAAAGAAAGAAATAAAATATGAAGTGAGTTTAGTAATGAAAAGATAATATAAAGGTAACGGAAAGGTGTTAACCATGAAAGTAGCAAATGGGTTCAAAGGAATGGAAAATATCTTTAAATGATATAACGAATAATGTAGACCTTATAAGAAATTTTAGCCATAAAAGATAAATTATTTTCTTTATATATTTGATTATTTAAGGAAAGTTTTTTTTTTTCCCTTCACTTTGTGGTGTCACAAAAGAATCTTCACCTTTTATAATATACTATGTTTATTTTATATTTTCTTTGAAAATACTTATTGTTTGTTAAGAAAGGAAAATGGGATCTACTTATTTAACTTAAGAGGAAAATTCTCTATGCACTAGGATCCTATGTGTTCATCATAGGAGTCTTATTATCATGAGACTGGCATTCATCTAATGCAATTATACTTTGATTCCAATACAAAAAATCATCACATGTTATTAGATGAGAACGATAGACTGTTTAGGGCACTACCATTCTTTAAGTGAAAAATCCCTTCATGATGATTGTTTTGTGACATATTTTTCGAAGTAATGAACATGCATAGACTATTGTTTATATTTGTGTTATATTTTTTAACTCACCAACTTTAGTCTTTTAATGAGTTTGTGTTATTACCTTCTCTCTTTTTTCATCGTGTAGGAAATCAAGTTTCACTACATATTTATCTTCCATTCATTTTCATTTTTCATTTTGTGCGATTTCAAATAATTGTTTACCAATTCAACATTATTAGAGTTGTCAAATGTAGAATAAAGTGCAACAACTACTACAATATTTATGATCCAAAAATTATGTGAAAAACCTACATATTAAAAGGAAGCACCATATTTAAAGTTATTGGTTTATTTGAACTCAGGGAATTGGAGAAGTATCTACCTTTTAGAAAAGAGGTGTATGAGAAAACAAAAGAATTTGATGTAAATATTCATGATTTTGATATAGCTATTCAGAGACCTTATTTTCATGTGAAGCCTACAGAATATGAATTACATTAAATATGATTGAGTTATCTAGATGCATCAAGAATAAGTTTGAGCAAAATAATTTCTTCAGTTCAACATCACACCCCTTTGGGGGTGCCTTTCCAACTAGTTTCCCCTTGGGATGTGATAAGGCCTTTGTGGTGAAACATGATAAAAACATGCAAAAAGATTTGGAATAGTGTATAATAAGAACCTAGAGCAACATTACTCGTTATTTTTCTTTTCTGAAACATGGAAAATTAGTATATTATAATTTAACTAGATAATTTTCTTCTTATTATATATATTTGTATACATTATCAAGGAATCACCAACATTTTACAATGTTTTCTATTTTTTTAGAATATTAGCCAATAATTTGCAATACCATATAACCTAGTGAAAAATTCGCCAAGATTTAACAAAATTTTATAATTCAATGAAAGATTTTCCAAAAAATTATATATGTATATTATATCAATGAAAAAATAGCCTATACATTTTTCTATATACCATGGGGATTCTACCATTTATTATACATATAAATTTGGCGGGTTTCTTAAAATTTTCCTTGGCCAACTCCCTCTTACTTCGATCATCAAAGGCTTGTTACATGCCAAGAATAGATAGTCAACATATAAAACCAAAATCAAAGGCATACCTTGGACCACTTTTGAAGTAGAGGTTTGAATCGGCACATCTTCCAGGCTTCACCAAGTAACTGTCAATGTGGACATTCCAGGCTTAGGAAGCTTGCTTCAAACCATACAATGCTTTCTGCAAACATAATAATGACCAAACCAATATGTTTGACCTTAAACAAATTAATATTGTGCAATCAAATAAACTTGGACTATTTATCAAGCCTTAAATGCCAAACCAAAACTAATATCAAAGCTATAAAAGTTTCTGCCTATATCACAAACTCTTAGGATTAGGTGCCAGGAAGAGCTCACACCCAAATACCAGGTTACAACCTTATCTTTTTGTTCTGTTTGCAATTGTCATCAAGCAATATCAAAAGTCATATAAGTTTTATACATTCATTGTGAGATCACTACATACTGAATCATAATTATTTATACTTCAACCAATGTACCAATTCCAATGATGCCAATACATAATCAACTATTGAATACCAATATTAATCACTGAGAGTTACTATTCCCATACTATCTTTCCACATCAAGGGAAATCATCATTGTCAAGTACTAAATTTGATCAAAACCCTAACTTGTCGTCACTATGAATCCAATCAAGCCATACGCCAAAACATATCTATGAATTGTCAAGATTCATATCAAAATCCTAAGGCATCATCAATTATCCAAACCAATATTGCTCATCTTATAAGCCAATAAGCCAAATCTTATCAAACCCTTGTAGTTGTTACCAAATATTGTCATATACTAGTTCCAATGATAACATATTGATATACATGTTCCAGTCCCTTGCAAACACAATATTAGACAAGACATTCATATTCTCTATAATAAGTTAAACATTATGTAGATCTTAAAAACTTCCTTGCTCACAGAATTGGCCATCATCTGCTCCATGTTTGTAAGTTTGTCATACTCCTAGTGTGCTCATGGTCTTGTGCATAAGATTTCGTTTTTCATGTCCTACAGGATAAACCGCACCCATATGCCTTCTTCTGTGCGGTTGGGAGGCTTATAACCACACCCTTAATCCTTTCTCCTAGTAGTTTCATCTTGGAATAGGAGAAACCTTCTCTACTAAAATCATAACTTTCCAAAACAACATCAGATGGTTATTCATGTCCATAATCCTTCCTTCAACAGTCAAGTTTCTTCTTTTCAAATAATAATAGTTGTTAAAATATCATGAAAAGTTTCTCCCTTTGAATGGGAAGCCACTTCAATCATCATCATTCAAAACATCAATCTATCTATCATAATACTATCATGCATCGGAAACACTGTCATGTTTCAAAGTCGAACAATATCAGGTTCTAAAACATGCATTCATCATAAACATCAACAAATTCATTGTCTCTTATGAACATGAAATCAAATATTCATCAAATATTAGTGTCATACAATTAGAGCAACTAACAAGTGTATCATCATACTTCAAGGATCATAATCACTACATCACTTTTTTTTAATCAAATTAAGTTAGGGCATCCATTCATATTTTCTAAGCTTTATCAAAAACAAGGTCAACAAGAAGATCTTGAGTATCCATCTTATTTAAGTATGGGGGTTTACGCAGTGCATTATATTAGATATCATTTTGGGATTCAACTGCGTTAAGTAAGTCATTCACGTATGACCATTTCCATGAGAGATAGTCGTAACTGACTAATTTCTCATGATTTTTGAATAGTTCACTTAGCACTCATTGCGTCGGGTGAACTATTCAAAAATCATGAGAAATTAGTCAGTTACGACTACCTCTCATGGAAATGGTCATACGTGAATGACTTACTTAACGCAGTTGAATCCCAAAATGATATCCATCTTATTGTTACACCTTTATCATTAATGTTACCATGCTTATGACAAGCAATATCAAGTCACAATATATAAAAAACAATGCATCTAGGAAATGCATCATGTCAAAATTGAAAATACTTACCAAATATCAAGTGCACCAATATATCACATGTGATAGAGATCAAACTTACTTTTCATGTACATGCATGAGTAATTTATGAGGGTAATGTTCTTGACATACCTTAGGGATTAACTTGCCTTCCAATCTTGCAGCTAAATCATAATATTGAAACAATACACCATAAATACCTTGTAGTATTCGGATATATGTGCAACTTATAACTCTTACTTGCATATCATTATTTATGGATGTTACTTTGAAACCTTTTCATCAACTACCTTCGTTTGTACTAGTTCTCTTTTCTTGCACCTTGGATGATCCTCAAGAAGGATTTGCTTATCACATCTCATCTAGAGGTTAGAAGTATTCAAATACTCAAACATGTAGGAAGTATAAGCAATAATCAAAACAATAAGTCAAAACAGAATAATGTCACAAATAAATAACATAAATCTAAAAGGTACTTATCTCTAACGAGAAGTGATCATCTCCCCCCTGAACCAGTGTTCAAGAGTCATTACCATCCATTATCCATACAACAATGTTTCCTTCAATATATCCATTGACTTAATCAATAACGAAGGCCTTAATGAGACTAGCCCAACAATGATTATATTAAATATGTCATAACAACTCCTCATTGATCATGCTAGGGTTTCATGATTGCATAACCCAATATTTTTTCATATTCTAGGGTTTCTTACAAACCATAACCTCATGATATCTATTGAACCCTAATAACCATATTGCCTATGGTTTCCTTCAAACCATAGTATTCTTTTAGGTCTCCTCCATATTTTCTTTCTCCCATCAGTGTTGTCTTAACAAGGGTGACCTCAATCAATTTTCTTCAACCCAGCTCTGATACCATGTTAATTTTTTGTAGGGCTATATTGTTCTTTTCTTTAGATAATTTCAATTCATCATTTACACATTAAATTCTCCCCACAACATTATATCATTATTCAACAACATATGCAATTATGTAGAAAGAACAATATCATCAATAATGCAGTGGAACATAAAGTAACAATAGAAGAAATTAATTAAAACATAGAGACACCATGATTGGGCGGAGACCAAGGAAAAAGCCCACAAGGGGTGAAACCCTTTCAAGTTATTCTTTTTATCAGATTCTCCTTGAATGTTTCAAAAAAGAGAGAGTACAATGATCCATATATTCAACCACAAAACTATCCAGCAAAATTAAATAAAAACCATCCAAGAGATGAACCCAACAATGTTAATAATCAAAATCCCAATTCAGAAGCATATGGTAAACTGTCATCAACTATCAGAATCCATGACCAATTGTCAAAATCAAACCCTAGGTTCCAACTGCACGAAGAGAGAGATGTATGTGTAGCTGAAACCCTCCAACCGCACTCATAATATTGTGTGCCTGCGGTTGCAATCAAAAATATGTTGTAGCATCCCTATGACTGAGAACCAAAAACCCTAATCACACATGTGAGTTTCATACCATGCAATTTTGAAATTGTGCGAACTAACCTTAGACTTGTGTGAGCCAAAAACAAAGGAAGAAGAATGATTGATGATCTCGAAATGAGGGTCACTTGACTTGTATTTATAGCCATCCAATGGTATCCAATTTCTCTTTTGGGTTGACCTATCCTTTTTTTGCACGTGAGGGTTTCCATATTAAAATATATTTTTCCTTAACCAAATTAAATTCTTCCAAGGGCTAGTAGGGGTCTTCCTTGAAGAAGACGATTGTCCAAAGGATGGAATTTGTCCCCAAACTTCCAAAATCAACAGGGATTGTTGATAGAACATCACATTTAGGGTTAAATCCAAACTCTAGTGGTCTAAATATAACCCTTAGCCCCCCATGAAGTATGGGACATACCTAAATATGAGATTCTAATTTTTTTTGTCTTCGAACAAGAAGGTATAAAACCCTTGTTCACAAAATGACACTGAAACCTTATTTTTAATTATGGGTTGTCAGTTATTATCGATCCATGCCCAAAAGTATCTTGTATAGAGCCATAAACCCATAAACCAACAAATAAGTCCCCTATCTGTAAGATTCAAGACAATCGATCTGGATTGAGAGGCGTGAACTTCCACCTTTGGAATGTCATCAATATTCTTCACAAATTTGGAGGATTTGACCTCCTGGAAATGTAGCCATCTAACAACAAAGGCATTGAATGTTGAAATGTCTAAAGGGGAGACTAGGGGGTGGGGACGAGGGGGAGACAAGGGCCATCCTAAACCTTGATCAATATTTGACAAGGAGTGGAATGCAACAAATTTGACTCCACTGAGTAGTCTGCACTAGGCTACGTAGAGCAAGAAATCAACTTGTTTGGAACGTGAAAATGAAACATCCTTTTGTTTTATTTTCACCCCAATTAAGTTAGAACTAAGCAATATGTACATTTATTGTTTCTTTAAACTATAGGCCACAATATTTTTTCATTTAGTGAATATTTTATTTTTATTTTAAAAGGGACATGTGTCAACTCTGGGTTAAGCATGAAAGGAATTACACATCTCCCTCACAATGGATTGTAGAATGTGCCTCTTGAAGAAACTAGAATGTAGACATAATTCTTGTGCACCAAGTGGATGGTTAGGGTTGTTGAGGTAAGGAGCGTTAGGAATTCTTACTTGGATTATGAAACAAGGATGGCTAATAGGAAACAAAAGGTATGGTAAAGAGTTCCTTTTCAAAATATTCCACTATCCCCTTTAAAAAGTAAATATTTTGATCACCTTCATTATGAAAAGTATTCAAAAGGTCTAGCAGCGACTCAAACCCTTTCTTGCATGGGAATAGTATTTTCTTACGAATAGACTATCATTTAATGAACACGACCTTTAGTGGTCATCATTTGATTGTATTTGAGGCAAAAACTTTTACTAAATCTTCTTGGTTCTTAGCATAGAAGTTCTTTGAACTAGGAATTCATTTTTCTAATGACCTCTTTGACATCTCTGCCAAGACTCAACGTCTACCTAACCTTAAGAAAAAGATACACACTAGTTAACACTATCATAAATATTATGGATCAAATATAAATACTCATCCTAAATGATTTGTATCTTGAGCTTGACCTCTTCTCACCTCAACCCTAGTTGTGAGACTAAAAATGGGGAAAGGTCCTCACAAGCCAACCATGGGCTACAAGTAGCCATGTTCCAAGCCCTATGTGGAAGTTCAATTCAATAAGATTTGGCCCTTACAAATAAGATTGTGGTCTAGTCTTAAAAGGTCTGGCTAATCATGGAGCACCTTCTACAGTTTTTAGACTATTAACACAAGGTCACTTGCACCATGAGTAATGATCTAGGTGGATGTTGGTGGCCACTTGCCTATCCCACTTGGACCCCCACAACTGTCTCTTTAAGTTTTTCACTTTCCTTAATTGTAGCATGATTTACTATTTTTGGTAATTTTTTGGGTCCTCAACTTCCAGAGCCATTTTGAGGCCCTAAACGACGTTTTTCGGGAAAACTAGGACCAACATGGGTTGTTGCCTTATGTTGGTCCCTCAAAAATTGTAGTCCTCAGATAGATCTTTGTAATGAGGTATTGTGCGCATCAAACGGTGATCGTATGCCAAAGTTACAACCCCGGGAAGTTGATGTACCAATTACCCAAACGAGGCCCATAGTTTGGTGCTTCATCTCCTAGGGTTAGGTTTTTGGATGTTTAGGGTTTTCCATTGTTTCTCAAAAATAAATAGGCCTTTGAGCCTCATTGTAACACAGTTCATAGGCATGTAGCCGCCACATCTCTTCTCAGAGATAAGCTACCATCACTCGAGCTAGTTTATTTCCATTTATGTTTGTAAGCATATTTCAGTATTTTACATTAATGAAATAAAGTATTATTTCTACTACATCTCTATATTTATGGATATCTCTATAATTTGTTGCATTCCTATTTAAATCCAGATCAGTGGTATTAGAGCAGTCTGCTCTTTCTCTATTTTTCTTTGCATGTCCCCAACAAGGTCGGGATATAAGGAGTTAAGGCTTGAACTAGTCGAACCTTTGCAAGAACAGCCTCGCAAATCCCGACGGCCTCCCATGGCAGATGAAAAGAAAGATGAGGGGGTAGGAGATCCTATCAAAATATTTCTTGAAGAAGCCCTCGAGCGATAAGGGAACGCGATGATGGAAAAATTTGCCCAGATCCTTCAGCGGCTACCGAGGGGCAACAAATCTACTTCCAGCAGCTACACTAGAAATGCCACACCATTTAAGGTACAAGTTAACTTTAACATTCCCATATTTGAGGGTCAAATAGATGCAGATGCTGTAGATAAATGGTTAAATCTGCTAGAAGAATATTTTTCCGTTCATGATTTTCTAGCCAGGAAAATATCACTTTTGCACTTCTCAAAGCAGCCCCCCACGTCAAGGACTGGTGGGAAACCTACTGTGGGCATAAGGATGAAAGTACGAACTCACTGTTTTTCACTGCACCCACTTGGAACTCGTTCCTGGATGCCATCAAGGAGCATTACTACCCTGTCGGAAGCTACGGTGATAAATACATAAAGTGGACCAAGCTGTGGCAGGGAAGGGACCAAGACATGTCAAGGTTTACCAATATTTTTCATACCCTTCGCATAAAGTTGGGTATCAGGGATTCTGAGCGACATTTGGTACTCAAATACCGCGACTGCCTACACAGGTACATCCAGGATGATATGGAGTTCCTGGACATCTCCTCGCTCGGCACGACACACCGATATGCTATCAAGATCGAGCAGAAGTTTAAATAGAAGAAGCGAGACTTTGGAGCTGTGAATCCGAAGCAAGGGAAAGGCTTCCCCAAAATGTAAAACCAAGGAAAAAGCCAAGACGGTGTTACCCAAGAAAACCTGTTGAAGCCACAAGAAAAAGAATAACACCACAAAGTCAAAGAAGTACATGAGAAAGTGGTGTGGGTTCCACAAGAGCCCCACTCATAACACAAGTGAGTGTCAGACCAAGCAGTCGTTGGTGGCCGAGTTGAAGGCTTCAGAATCATATGCATGTTTCGACCTTGAGTCATAACTTGATAAAAGGAATGACAAAGGGAATCAGATCATTGATGTGAAGCCTAGCACCACTGTTGCCACCACCAAGATCCAGAAGAATGATCCTGAAGATCCAAAGGAGGGGGAGCGTCTTTTCCACTCACAAATGTGGGTGAAGGGTTTTCCATTGCAATTCATTATCAACTGTGGCAGCCAAAATAACCTCATTTCAGCAAAGTTCATAAAGAAATTGGGCCTACCAACTACACCACACTCGCAACCATACATTATTGGGTGGCTTCACCAAGGATGAGATCTCTGAGTCCGCCAATAGTGTCACCTTCCCTACAACATCAAGCCCTTCACAGATGAGGTATTGTGTGATGTTGCACCTCTTGATGTTTGTGATGTATTATTAGGTCAACCATATTTGTGGAAGAGACATGGTGTGTATGAGTCAAGGCCTCATGCTATTATTATTTCTTTGGATAATTTATTATACAGAATACCAAAGGTAGCCCCACCTACCACCACCTCTTTGATCTCTACTATGAAATGGAGTAAGATCATCTCCCAGACTAGGAAATTTATTTTCATTCTGGTTCACTCTGAAAGTAAGGGGAAGATTGTAGCCACATTCATAGTCCCTAGGAAGGGTTCCCCCATGCAGTAGAAGCAATTGGATACGGTCATGAAAGAAGACAAGAACATCTTCTCCTCATCCACAAGGGTACTGTTGCACTGTTAGGTCCAGCATTCATTCGATCTGACTCCCATAGAACCTCTACCCAACGGGCCCATATATCTTCACTCCATTGTTGAAAATGGCAAGTACAAGTAGTGACATGATCAACATCAGGTTCCACACAAGTTTCAATTTGACGACAAAGTCTGGTTGCATCTGCAGAAAGAATGCCTTACAAGAGCCCATCGGAAGCTTAGACCACTCTGATATGGTCCTTACACCATTACCAAGGCTGTGGGAAACAATTCTTTGGAGTACAACATTACCCCATTCCTTGGCTTGCACCAAGTATTCAATGTGGACCACCCTCGACCATGCTTCCCATCATCACTGGACACATCATAGATTACAGAATAGCTCACGAGGGACCAAGTTCAGGAGAATTTTTCGCATCTCATGGAGGCACTCAACATAATGGGGACCATTGCTTCCTAAGGGGGGAGGAATGATCCAGGTTGATGTTGGTGGCCACCCGCCTATCCCACTTGGACCCCCACAACTTTCTCTTTCAGTTTTTCAGTTTCCTTAATTGTAGCACAATTTACTATTTTTGGAAATTTTTTGGGTCCTGAACTTTCGGAGTTGTTTTGAGGCCCTAAACGAATTTTTTTGGGAAAACTGGGACCAACATGGGTTGTTGACCAATTTTAGTCACTCAAAAGTTGTAGTCCTCGAGTATACCTTTCTAACAAGGTATTTTTCGCATCAAACGGAGATCGTATGCCAAATTTATGACCCCGGGAAGTTGATGTACCAATTTACCCAAACGGGGCCCATAGTTTGGCGCTTCATCTCCTAGGGTTAGATTTTTGGATGTTTAGGGTTTTCCATTGTTTCTCAACAATAAATAGGCCTTTGAGCCTCATTGTAACACAGTTCAGAGGCATTTACCCGCCACATCTTTTATCAGAGATAAGCTACCATCGCCCAAGCTAGTTTATTTCCATTTCTGTTTCTAAGCATATTTCAGTATTTTACATTAATAAAATGAAGTATTATTTCTGCTACATCTCCGTATTTATGGCTATCTCTATAATTTGTTGCGTTCCTATTTAAAACCAGATCAGTGGTAACAGAGCGGTCTGATCTGTCTCTATTTTTCTTTGCATGTCCCAACGAGGCTGGGATATAAGGAGTTAGGGCTTAAACTAGTCGAACCTTTGCAAGACCAGCCTCGCAAATCCCGATGGCCTCCCATGATGGAGGAAAAGAAAGATGAGGGGGTAGGAGGTCCTATCAAAATCTTGCTCAAAGAAGCCCTCGAGCGATAAAGGAATGCAATGATGGACAACTTTGCCCAGATCCTTCATCGGCTACCTAGGGGCGACACATCTACTTCCAACAACTACTCTAGAAACACCACTCCCTTTAAGGTACAAGTTAACTTTGACATTCCCATATTTGAGGGTAAGATAGATGCAGATGTTGTAGATAAATGGTTAAATATACTAGAAGGATATTTTTCCATTCATGATTTTTCCAGCCACGAAATGATCACTTTTGCACTTCTCAAAGTAGCCCCCATGTCAAGGACTGGTGGGAAACCTATTGTGAGAAGAAGGATGAAAGTACGAACTCATTGTTTTCAACTGCACCCACTTGGAACTCATTCCGGGATGCCATCAAGGAGCATTACTACCCTGTCGGAAGCTATGAGGAAAAATATATAAAATGGACCATGTTGCGACAGGGAAGGGACCAAGACGTGCCAAAGTTTACCAATATTTTTCATACCCTTCGCACAAAGTTGGGTATCAAGGATTTTGAGCAGAATTTGGTACTCAAATATCGCGGTTGCCTACAAAGGTACATCCAAGACGAGATGGAGTTCCTGGACATCTCCTCGCTTAGCACAGCGTACCGATACACTGTCAAGATCAAGCAAAATTTTAAACAGAAGAAGCAAGGCCTTGGAGCTGTGAATCCGAAGGAAGGGAAAGGCTTCCCCAAACCGCAGAACCAAGGACAAATCCATGATGATGTTACCCAAGACAACTCGTCGAAGCTGCAAGAAAAAGAATAACACCACAAAGTCAAAGAAGGACACAGGAAAGTAGTGTGAGTTCCACAAGAGCCCCACTCATAAAACAAGTGAGTGTCGGACCAAGCAGTTGTTGGTGGCCGAGTTGAAGGCTTCAGAATCAAATGCATATTCCGACCCTGAGTCAGAACTCGACAAGAGGAATGACAAAGGGAAGAAAATCATTGATGTGGAGCCTAGCACCACTATTGCCATTGCCAAAATTCAGAAGAATGAGCCCGAAGATCCAGAGGAGGGGAGCGTATTTTCCACTCACAAATGTGGGTTAAGGGTTCGCCATTACAATTCATTTTCGATAGTGGCAGCCAAAAGAACCTCATTTCAGCAGAGGTCATGAATCGGTTGGGCCTACCAACTACACAACACCCACATCCGTACAGTATCAGGTGGCTTCACCAAGGACGAGATCTTCGAGTCCGCCAGGAGTGCTACCTTCCCTACAACATCAAGCCCTTCACAAATGAGGTATTGTGTGATGTTGCACCTCTTGATGTTTGTGATCTATTATTAGGCCAACCATACTTGTGGAAGAGACATGTTGTGTATGAGTCAAGGCCTCGCACGGTTATTATTTCTTTAGGTAATTCATTATATAGGATACCGGAGGTAGCCCCACCTACCGCCACCTCTTTGATCTCTGCTAAGAAATGCAGTAAGATCATCTCCGAGACTAGGAAATTTATTTTTATTCTAGTTCGCTCTCAAAGTAAGGGGAAGATCGTAGCCACATCCATGACCCCTAGGAAGGGTTCCTCCATGCAGCAGAAGCAGTTGAATACGATCATGAAAGAAGACAGGAACATCTTCTCCTCGCCCATAGGGGTGTCGTTGCATTGTCAGGTCCAGCATTCGTTCGATCTGAATCCCATAGCACCTCTACCCAATGGGCCAATATATTGTTGCTCCATTGTTGAAAATGCCAAGTACAAGCAGTGACATGATCAACATCAGGTGCCACACAAGTTTCAAGTGGACGACAAAGTCTGGTTGCATCTATAGAAAGAATGCCTTACAAGAGCCCATTGGAAGCTCAGACCACTCCGATATGATCCTTACACCATTACCAAGGTTGTGGGAAACGATGCTTTGGAGCACAAAATTCCCCCATTCCTTGGCTTGCACTGAGTTTTCAATGTGGACCACCCTGGACCATGCTTCCCACCATCACTGGACACATCAGAGATTGCAGAACAACTCACAAGGGACCAAGTTCAGCAAAATTTTCCGCTTCTCATGGAGGCACTCAACGCAATGGGGACCATTGCTTCCTAAGGGGGGAGGAATGATCCAGGTGGATGTTGGTGGCCACCCACCTATCCCACTTGGACCCCCACAACTGTCTCTTTCAGTTTTCTAGTTTCCTTAATTGTAGCACAATTTACTACTTTTGGCAGTTTTTCGGGTCCTGAACTTTCAGAGCCGTTTTGAGGCCCTAAATGACGTTTTTTGGGAAAACTTGGACCAACATGGGTCATAAACTAATGTTGGTCACTCAAAAGTTGTAGTCCTCAGATAGATCTTTCTAACGAGGTATTGTGCGTATCAAACATAGATCGAATGCCAAAGTTACGACTCTGGGAAGTTGATGTACCAATTTACCCAAACGTGGCCCATAGTTTGGCGCTTCATCTCCTAGGGTTAGGTTTTTGGATGTTTAGGGTTTTCCATTGTTTCTCAACAATTAATAGGCCTTTGAGCCTCATTGTAACACAGTTCAAAGGCATGTAGCCGCCACATCTCTTCTCAAAGATAAGCTACCATCGCCCGAGCTAGTTTATTTTCATTTATGTTTGTAAGCATATTTCAGTATTTTACATTAATGAAATGAAGTATTATTTTTGCTACATCTCTGTATTTATGGCTATCTCTGTAATTTTTTGCGTTCCTGTTTAAATCTGGATGAAGTAATGTACCACTAAATCCATGAGGTGTGTACCTTCCTAGAGTGTTTTTCTATCCATATCTACATCCCTATCGACATAACTTGGTCTACTCCAAGTCAATTGGAGTAGCTTGTTTCTAACTCTATGACCACATAGGTTGACAAGTTTGAGAGTAGTAGGAGAGAGTGCATGGTAAGACACCTACACCTCTATAAATAGACAAAAATGTTGATTTATGTAGGTTTGGAAGGTCTTGTTCTAATTTTGTGTCTTAGCATGGAGGAGACTTTGATTTGCCTCTTTGGGTTCTTGCATGCGAGGAGTAAGTGATTTTTTATTTCTTTCCTAAGTTTAACTTACTAAAAGCTCATTAATTAATTATTGAGAACTATTAAGCCTAAGTCTAATGATAAATAAATAAATTTATTTAAGTGACTTAGATGATATAATCTCAACTATTGAACTCAAGTGATTTTAGGATATAATTATAGCCATTGATCACTTAGAAGATTAGAGTTATGGATTTGTCTTAATGAAATCATCTAATAAACCTAATTATGAGGTGAAAGAAACACTATTATTGTCGAGCACTTTAGAAAGATATTTTCTTAAGACAGAGGCTTGAATTGATTAAGGAGGAAGAGGAGAAATTTGTTGCAAGAATTTTGGGAGAAATTCAGAGGATCCGAATTGGAGAGAGGGAGGGCCGAGTATAGCAAGAGAAGGAAGGCGGGTTTGTGGAGAGGATGGTCAATACAATAGGTTGAATCCACACATGTCGTAGTAGCAGGGTGATCCAACACTTGTGGTAGTAACGGTGCCATACAATAACCATAAAATTGAGGCAAAAAAATCTTTTAGGACGATTTCTTCTAGCTACCAGTGCAGTTCTAAGGTCAATTTGGAGAGGAGGTCGAGTTACAAGTTTCCTTGTAGCAATATAATTCTATGGGTCTAACCCATATTTTACAAATATTAATAAAACTGATGAAGAATTGTTTGGGTGAAGTTTCTGATGTTTCATGTTTGATTTCCCTAAATTATTTTACGCTATTTTCTAAGTTAATATACCAACATATTTTATCAATAATTTCAAAATTTATTTGAGATAAATATTCTATGGGTTTTGTTTAAATTTTAGAAATAAAATATATTAGAGTAGATATAAAGAATTTAACATGGTATTAGAGCTCTAAAAATCTAAAGAAGGGAGATTAGTGATATTAACTACAATTTATTTTTGAGGGTTTTGCAGCTAAGTAGATTTGGTAATATGGCATCATAAAATATGAGGTATAAATATGGGTTGGAGAGGGTTAGAAATTTTAGTCCATGGAAGTAGAGGATCACCATTTTTCTTATGACGAATGGCTTGTGGAAAATTACAAGCAAAGAGATCTATGTTCTTCAAATGTTACCCAAGCAATAGAACATAAGATAAAATACATGAGCTCGAGGCATTATTTTGGACGATGTGATGGATCACATGATCCCTCACATAACAATGTGTACCTCCTTAACTAACTTATACTAGAGTAGGAACCATAACAGGAAGATGGTGGTAAGGGAGAAGCTCAACACCATTGGCATGAACATATATGATATTGTGACTTATTATCTCACTAGGATTCAACAAGTTTGTGATGAGCTATAAATTGTGGTGGAAGGTAAATTATTTAGAAATTGCAAAATTGACTTTAAAGGGTTGTGCCCAGCAATGTACCACCTTTTTATAGGGGATCCTTTCTTGGAAGGACTTTCTAGATTAGAACCAATTGTGGGATGATTTTACCCAGAAGGAGATCTAGGAAACTTCAATGACTGGTGGATAGTGCAAGAGTGGAGATGAGGAGAACCTTGCTCTTGCTGGGCAAGTGAAGAAGGGAAAGGGCAAAGCCATACAGAACTAGAGGAGGAGAATATTCACAAGGGAAAAAGGACATGAACAAAGTTAAATTCTTTACATGTCACAAGTTTAGTCATTATGTCGAATGGTGTCCCAACCAAAAACCAAAAAAAAACGACAAAGGGAAAACTCTTATAGTAACAAAAATGAAAATGGATGAGTTTTCTTATAAGTTTGAAAAGGAGTTTGCTTTGGTCTCTTCATTTTATGGCATTTTCACTCATGGTGTGTGGTTTCTGGATAGTGGAGCTTCTCAACATATAATGATATCTTAAGAGCTCTTTACTAGCTTTGAAAAATGAGCACCGAGATCTCCTTGTAGAGCTTGGAGATGATGCAAGATATGCAGTGGAGGGTCAACTTCATGGGAGATAAAGTTTTTGTGAGGCCTAGAGGAGTAGATCCCATCATGTGGCATATGATAGGGGTTAGGGAGAGAAACCTAAATCTATCGAGAGGGAAACCCATGAGGGCCCTGGTGCATGAAAATGACAACTAGAGTGAACTTTGGCATAGGAGGATTGGGTATCTACACTACAAGGCTTTACTACCATTCATTAGAGAAATTTTGAGGTAAAAAATGGGCCTCAAAAAAAATGTACAACCAAAATCAGTTTTATAAGAACCAATAGGATACAATATCATGATGTCAACCATGGGAGAAGATTCACGATTTTTGGATTGAAAAAATAAAAATATTACAAAATTACAAAATAAAAAACTATTTTTTCAACTCATATTTTCAATTTATCTCTCTACAATTTTACTAAAATTTAGAGTGAGAGCACTCATTGGATGCATAAATTTAATTCATCATCCAAGGAGTACCCATGTTACATATTTTTTATGGACCCTGCGACATGAAAAATGAGAAATACACGGAAAATGTGATTACAATCACACTTTTGCATGTAATTCTCATTTTTTGTGTAGTATGGTCCATCAAAAGCATGCAACATGGGTACTCCTTGGATGAGAAGTTAAATTTTGCATCCAACGAGTGCTTCCTCTAAAAAATTGAGTAAAACCATAGGGAGACCAATTGAAAATATGAGTTGAAAAAGTAGTTTTTTCTTTTTTCCCTCTAAAATTTGATGATGTAATCTTCTTATATTATTTTTTTCACTATTATTTTATAATATTCCTTAGGAGGCCCATTTTAGACCTCAAAAGTTCTCCAATGGCAGAATATGTTCAATGCTTTTCTAGAGACCAAGGTGGAGCAACAGCGAGAGTGTAATGGATGTGCGTTGAGAAAGCATGTCAAGGCAAACTTTCCTCACAATGAGACCATGTCCAAGGGAGCATTGGGCTTAGTGCATTCAAATGTATCTAGCCTATGTCAGTGGTGTTGACCACATGGTTTAGTTAATTTATGACCTTCATAAATGACTATTCTAGGAGGACATGGATCTACTTCCTAAAGACTAAGAATGAGGTCTTTATTCAGTTCCAATCTTTTAGAGCTATTGAGGAGAATCACATTGGAAATAAGATCAAGGTGCTAAGATTAGACTATGGTGGTGAGTATACCTCCAATGGTAGTACAAGAGTGGGAGTGAGAGGCTATGAAGGTTAAGGAGGGACCAACAAAACCAACAATAGGGACAAAACCTTGATTTCAGGAGGTGCAAGATGTTTCTTATAGCTCTACCAAGAGGTGGTCAAGATGAGAGATGTAGAGGAGCATGTGGAGACTCCTAGTAGGATGCTTAGGTAGAGTAAACCACCAAGTAGATTTTCTAGCTACATGGCTTTGATGAGCAACATCAATGATTCTAAACCTTCTACTTTTAAAGAGGCAACAACTCAAAAAGTATGGAGGGATGCCATGGTGGAGGAGTGTTGGAAAATGTAACTATGTTTGGTCTTCATTAATGTACTTGAGGAATCATGTAATGTACTTGTCAAAAGAATAAAGAAAATTATTATTATTATATTATTATTATTATTATGACTTATTACAACATTGGTTTCATGTTTGGGTCACCATGTTTTAGGTCAAAGTCCCCACTGAGGACTTCTAGGATTTATTTTGAGTCAATAGAGTCATTTTACTTTTAAATAAACCCTTCTTGGGATTTTGAATAATGTAAAAAGGTCAAGTATTGAGTCAAATATGATTTTTATATCCTACACACCATGTCAACCTAGACGAAGATCAAGTCGGACTAAAGACCCTATTCGAGCTCACATGGAGCCTATAAATATAAGCACATTGAATTTATTTGGAGAATCACTCATTCACAAGAATTTTGATATCTCTTGCAGATGGGAAAAGTGCAATGTCTGTTGTCGGGAAGCCGAAGTAAATGCGAGTTTGGGGAAGTCTAAGGAGAAAGGAAAAATCAAAATTTTGGTTCCTCTCTCTCTGTTTCGTGCCTTGGATTGGGAGATAGAATTCTTCCAAGTTTCTCTATTGCTGGAAGCTACCAGTTGCCAGAGGTTGCTGCCTAGTTGAAGTTGCTGGAAAGGGGTTGAAATTCTGGGAGGCTGACTTAGTGTGGAGGGAAGGTGTTACACAGTATTTTGTCACACCTCCTACACTTCCATGTGAAATACCTAGAAGTGCCTGAAACATGACCATTATGCAGTATACTCATTCATATATACAACTCAGATCCTCCCTAATACATTGATTAAAATGCCTTGAGCTTCTCCCGAAGGAAATAACTCTTAAACCCTAATTTGAGAATCATCGCTCTTATGACACTAAAAACTGCGATGGTTGCCTGTTGTGTTATACTCAACCTATGATGGCATCACTCTGTCTATTGGTATACCCGCGATGATCCCAAAAAGGAAATTTTCCCAAAGAGGATGAGAAGCTTCATGATCTAGAAGCTTCCAGAGCGACGAGCTGGAGGTTGTTCAACGTAGATGAGGTCAATTTCTCCCAACTTGGCCTCTTGGTATTATCCCTATGAGCTACCTCTTTGAGATGAGGACCTACTCCTATCTTTGGAGAGATCCTAACTCCCTTTCCCTGCCTATATATTCATCCTCCCCCATTCCCAAATGGTTGGTCTATGTCTATTTGCACCGTTATGTTAAGATTGTACCTATATGCCACTCGTTTGGCTTGGAGAAGGAGTGCTTGGAGAGCTTAGCTTGGACTTGGAAATTCATTCCAGGAGAGCCTATCAACATGAAGGCTTGGTTGTATGCTTCCCCTTCTTTTCTATTAATATACAACTACTGGTTCATTTTCGATTGATGTGTATGTTTATGTATCATCTATCTTAACATTCGTTGACCAGTTAAGTAGGTTGCTTTTGAATATGCTATTTTTATTTTCTTGCCTTGTTGTGTCTTGATCTCTTTTGTAGGTGCATAAACACTATGAGAAGTAGGAACGAGCCCGTGACGCAAGTGATTCAAGATATTAAACAAAGGAAAACTTAATAGCATCAGAATGAGGTAGGCCATGTTATTAGTCTCTCTTTTCAATTGTAACTTAGGAAAGTGTCTAGTAGATTGTCACTTAGGTTGCTAGTCCCACTCATTGGGCTAGAGGGATCATCTCTGTCCGCAGAGAGGATTTACCTAGACAACAAAATGGTGACTCCACTGGGGAAGCTATGATCCTTTCCATTCAATCCTTCATCCTATTTTTTGTTGAGTTTGACCAACCATTCATTTTCAGGCTTGTTTGTTTGTCTGTAACTTTTTTCACTTACTGGTGATTGCTTGAAGGTTCTTAGTTTTTGCTGATCTTGAAGATTTTTTGGTTTTATCTCATCTTTCTCAACCATCACGATTTTCTTCCTGAAAGTTGCGATGACATCGCATATGTGTTAATTACATCCGCGATTATCGTTGTTTTTCCTATGACATGTGCGATGATCCCAAAGGTTAAAGAAAATTAGGCTTTTTCTTCTTGATTTCAGTATTTTTCCTTCTAGTAGTGGTTTGTCAGTGTGATTATAGTGTCATTGTCTTGGTTGACATGTTTGTCTGACTGCAATTGCCTCTTGTTTTGGTTTAAGTGTGTTTGAAGCTTGATTTGCTTTCTAGGGTTCCTAGGGTTTCTAGGTCACCCTTCATTCACTTATTGATCTATTCTTTAGAGATCAGTTACCCTTGTTCAAAGAGTCTTTTTGTGTCTAGACATCTTCTGCAAGTCACTTTTGGTTCTTTGGTATAAATTTGTTTTCATTAGTGTCAAATCAAGTAGATGCTTTGAAAGTCACTTTAGTTCCATTAGCAAGAAATAGATTACAAAATTGTTTGTTTTTTATTGAATCGAAAGGAAGTGCTTGTTGTTATCATTGTGTTTCGGAAAGTGAAAGTGTATATCATTGAAGTATTTTCGAAACATTTCTTTCATTCAAATTGGAAAGTGAAAGATATTTTCATGATTAGTGAATTGTTTGCATTTTCTTTTGCTCTTTTGCACTATTTTGCATTGATTGCATTAAAGTGAAAGGAAGATCATTATTGCATATTTAGTGAAAAGAAAAAGATTTTCATTTCTATGGCATTGCATTTGTTAGTAGAATGAAATATTAGATTTAATTTTTGCTTATTGCATTAAAAAATTGTATTGATTCTTTTTGGATTGTTTGATGCATTGATTGGTTGTTTCTCTTCGTTTGTTAGAATAGCCTTCATCAAATGAAAAGTTTCATTTTCATCATTTAGTTTCATTATAGGAACATGTGACATCGATGAGCCCTCAAAACTGAAACTTAATTCAAATATAAACTTAAAATTTACCTCAATTAACCTAAGGAGCATTTGAAACATTAACGCTAATACTTTGTGGTCTAGGTTAGAGACGTGTTTCGACATCTATAAAACTTAGAAACTGTCATTCGCAACACTCTTGGATTAGATAGCACTAGCACAGACTTGTGTTCCTCGTATTATCGAGTATATAAATGTAGACCCTCATAGGTTGCAAACCTTTATCCATAGGAAGCTGAGTCTTCCGCCCTGTAAACATGATACACCGAAAACAACATTCAAGGAGATTGCCTTCACGGACGTCAAGTCCTTAGTAAATTTATTTCATAAGGTGTATATTGCAATTCACGATTACCTGGTAATCCCTTTTGCCTAGAGTATCCTGGTAGTCATTTCGATCTTTTTTGACTCCTTAAATTTGAAAACATCATTGAGCACTTTTCCTTTCAAGCTCGCTAAACCAATGAAAGCGACTAGAGTCACCTTTTCATCCTTTTCTCGACTCTTAAAACATGAAAACGCAAAGTTTTTGTTTCAAATTCTAAAAAAATAACTGCCTACAATAACATGTCGAGCCCATGCAGTTGCTTCTTGGCCCAATATTGAGTAAATCCTTGTAAATTTTATTTTTAATCAACCCTCAATGAATCTCCTCTCCTTTTTCTACTCTTGAGAGAAAGTCATTGTGGTTGAACCATTGATAACATGTTTGTTAATTTTAGGTATGTTCTATGCTTAGAGCAATTTATTTCAAATTTCACAGTTAGCTCAATATCTTTTCCAGATTAGCAATCACATCAACATTAAAGTAAAATGCAGATAGAAAATAAACATAAATCACAAAAGACAAACCAAGACAAGAGGACACAAGATGTGGTGCTAGCCAGGGGAAAACCCCAATGTGGGCAAACCCTTGATCAATTCTTCTTATATGTTCTTCAATAGTTCAGCAGAGAGAGAGAGAGAGAGATAGTACGTTTACAACAGAAGTCAAAACTTTTACTTATCTAGATAAGAGCATAGATTATCTCTAAGAAGATGATACATGAGATCAGTTGAAGACATGCTGCTTCAACTGATTCGCCAAGGTGACTCCTTCACCTATCGTTGTGCTGCATTTCATCATCATGCTGCACCATGTTGCACCCATCATCACTATGCTGCATCTCATCACGCTTCATTAATCATGACTGTACCCATCACTATACTGCATTATGTGCCATTACTGCACCATGTTTCCATACTGACCTATGTGTTGGTTGCATCTTGCTTGCTTGTTGTCCCTTGCTTGCTTTTTGTCCCTAGCATGCTTGTTGTCCTTAGCATGCTTGTTATTGCATGCTAGTTGTCCCTTGCATTGCATGCTTGGTGTATTTGCTGCTAAGTACCATACAACTGTCCCAATGTTAGTTAGTTGTCCCTTGCATGCTGCTCTCCTTCGAAGACAAATACTCCGGCTGTTTTGGCAGTTCCTGGTAGTTCTAACAGTTCCGGCTGTTCCCGAAAGTTCTCGATAATTTCAGCAGTTCCGGCTATTCCGGCAATTCCGACTATTCCCGGTAGTTCTGACAGTTCCGATAGTTCCTGGCAGTTTCGGCTTCTGCCCTCTGCATCAGCTTTCCTGGCAGTTCCATCAGTTCCATCTTCTACCCTCTGCGTCAGCTTTCCCGGCTGTTCCGGCAATTCCCGACAGTTCCGGCAGATCCCGACAATTCCGGTTGTTCTCAGCAATTCCGACTTCTGCCCTCTGCGTCAACTTTCCTGGAAGTTCTAGCAATTTTGATAGTTCCTATCAATTCCCGTTGTTCCCGGCAATTCCCGGCAGTTTCAGCTTCTGCCCTCTGTGTTAGCCTTCCTCACAATTCCCGGCAGTTTCGGCTTCTGCTCTCTGCGTCAGCTTTCCCGACAATTCCTGGTAGTTTCGGCTTTTTCCCTCTGGATTAGGGCAGCGTTATCCCTTAGGATATCTCCTCCTACTAAAACCCAAAGACAAGTAGAGAGGAAGCGATCCCAAGTGTGTTGAAATGACTTGAAGGCCACCTTTATTTATACTAAAACGTTGAGCACAAGCGGGGTTTATTTGGTTGTTGGCCGACCTTGACGAATTGTCCCATAACACAAATAAATTCATATCTCCATGAATACTTAATGGAATAAGATGATCTTTAGATCGATCCTACACCTCTCGATGAGAGGGATCCAAGAAAAATATCAGCTTCCATTAATAAGATGACCCACATGGAGTTTGGCCCTAGTTTTCGATTTTAACACTCCCTCTCAACTAGGGAGAACTCCATCCGTTGATCCATATGTCCGACTGTACTATCTCTGCCATCAGTGCCTTGCATTGCTCTGCTCTGCTCTGCTGAACCATGAAGAAGAAGAATTGATCAAGAATGTCTCATACCATTCTCTACTGACCCGAAGTTAGTTTCATCTGAAGAGAGTGTGTCACATCACTCTTACTGACCCGAAGTCAGTTTTATTGATCCCAGATCACTATCACAAGAGAGTGTCTCAAACCACTCATATTGATCCCAGATCAATGGAGGTCATATTAGCATAGGGATTATGGTAGATACAATGATGCATCCATCGATAGTACTACTATGGTCCCTAACCCCATTTCCCTGCCCATTGATCAGATGAGAGGTACTTCCCATCAGTCCCAGACTGCATGGGTAGGATGCCTCGACAGGAGAACTAATCATCCTATCCACAGGAGAACGAATCATCCTGCCCCATAGTCACCATGGGAGAACTAATCATCCCAACCCATTGGATAACTAATCATTTCGTTTCACAGTTGCCACGAGAGAACTAATCATCCTATTCCAGAGTTTCCACGGGAGAACTAATCATCCCAGCCCACAGGAGAACTAATCATCCTATTCCATAGTTTCCATAGGAGAACTAATCATCCCGGCACATAGGAGAACTAATCATCATGTTCCACAGTCACCACAGGGTATCACAGGGGAAGGTTGAACCTGTCATCTTGTATATAGCGCACCACCAAGGGAGGGTGAGTCACCCTGTGGTCGTATGTTGCTCTAGTAAGTACCCCAAGCCCCCCAGAGCTCCCAAAGCTCAATGCATGCAACATGCATGACCTTTATAAGAAGGTTTCTCAACAAATCCAAGTCGTGCGGGAAAGTCACAGATTTGACCTTTCCTCGGGGCTTTGACAAAATGTCTGCAATCTGTACATCAGTCTCAATGCGATGGATCCTCCTCACTCATCGACTTACCATATCCCAGATAAGGTAGTATATGATGTCTATTTGCTGGAGAAATCATCGAATATGGGATTCCTCAATAATCAAATCCCCCCTCTAGTTGTCATAGAGAATCACAATGGTATTCATCATGTGTACAAATAGCTCACTTAAGAGCTTCTGCAACCATGCATCTTCACATGAGATCATACTCATAGCTATGTATTCAGTCTCGGTGGTGCTTATAGCAGTCGACTTCTGCTTTCTGCTTATCCATGATATCGAAGCAGAATCCAAAAAGAACCAGCACTAAGAAGTGCTCTAGTGATCCTCTACACTGCCTGCCCAGTCAACATTCGAATAATCATGCAGTTTCATATTTCCGACAGTGTATCTCAATCCGTGAGAGATTGTGCCCCGCAGATATCTCAGAATATTCTTGGCACCAATCCAGTGAGGCTCAACCAAATATGAGCTCACCATGCTAACTGCAAAACATATGTCCAGACGGAAGTTTACCAAGAACATCAACGCGAATGAGTTTATGAAACTCAGAGGCATTTCCCAAATTTGGTCCATCATCGACACCATATAACTTTTGAAAGTTAAGATCCTCGAGGTAGTCACTAGCTTGCAGTTTACCATTCCACATCTGGAATCCAACTCCCTCTTACTTCTACAAGTGAGAGGGTCTGCACCTATTTGAAATAGGTCGTCCTCAGAAGGTGCTCGTATGAGAGGTCTATCATCCACAACCTTCAAACAATGGTTTGGATCGGCTTCACTCTTAGTGAATCTCAACTTCATCTGACATTTATCAATCCTCTCATACTACGCCCAGGGAGTTTTGCTTCAAGCCATAGAGGGCTTTCATCCACCTGCATACGTGAGATTCCTGATCATGAATCTCAAACCCTTCAGGTTGTTCCAAACCCGTGGACCTGCTACTTGAGGGGAATTGTCCCCTTGTAAGATTTTCCTTTGGTACATCTCAGACATGTACTTTCATGCTCTTTTTAAATTCAGGCATCCCTGTCACCATCTGACTCACAGACCTCGGGTGCTATGTGTCAATGGACATGGTTTCCAGTGGACTTCCTGCAACTTGATACAACCCTGAACTCAAAAACATCTTTGAAAATTCTATTTTCAAACACGTACCTTTCCATCGATGAGTGCCACCCTGTAACCTTTGACTTCCATTTTCGAAATGGACACCAGGTTCTTCTTGCAATCAAGTACATAAAAGAGATTTTGTAAATGAATCGAGTTACCCTCATTCAATTGAGGAGTAACATTCCCTACACCCTTTCCGGGATAGGTGGCATCAGCTCCAAGTATAATCTCACGATTGTTTCCATCTCTACCAAATTCGAGAGAGCACCCTTCTATCTAATGAGGTGCCTTGAAGCACTATAATCAATAAGAAAGATTCCCAAAGAATCTGAAGGAGAGGGCCAATACAAGATAATGCTTCTTTATCTTATCAGAAACAACATTTGATTCTTCATACCTAGGGTTCCTTGCTTTCCTTGAAGAGTAGGCCATTTCCTTGATGACCTGCATCACTTGTCATTCCTTTGATCATTGAAGATGTCCCTGGAATGATTGTTATCTTCATCAAGAGATGTGTCTCTACCATTCGGACACTCCTTCGCATAATGGCCGAACGTATTGCAACCAAGGCATCTGCCCTTCTTTCCACCCTTAGATCCGGACTTCCTAATGAAGTGATCTTTAGGTAGGCCATCAGAAACTTTTGCTGCCCAATTCTAATAATATTCTCTGCTTCGACTTCACCCTCGGTGAATTTTAAGAGGGGTGAGGAATCCACTGATCCTTTTGTCCTTTCCCAACTGTTCTTTGGTGATTGCTCTTTCACTCTTGCTTGGGCATTGTTGTTGGTCACTTTAATTTCTTATTAATTCAAACAAATAAGTGCTACATAAATTGTCAACCCAGGGAAGTCTATTTATTTCAAAGGCAACTACACACTGTATGTGCTCAATTTCAAAAGTAATAAGAGTTGTAGTAATAAGTAAACTAGCCACACCTTGCTCTAAGAAAACTGAAGCTCCACTCTGAGTTACATCAAAAACAATCTATTGCAGACAATTACCAAAGAATGCTCAAATTCATTAAAAGAGTAATCTAATGAAAAGAAATCAATCTGCAAAGGAAAGCACTATCTATGTTGTAACAGAGAACAAGACCCTATTCCCAAAGCAAGAATCTTCAGCACATGTTTATGATTACCATGTTTGCCAATTCACTCTGTAAATTCAATTGTCGATAAAACACTTGTGAACTAACTATAAATGAATTCGATAATGCAGCAATCAATTAGAAAAATAGAGTTCAGCAACAATGCATAAGCACATTCAGTAAACAGAACTTTTAACAAGGTATGGATAGGAAACACACTTAACACATTGCAGAAATATAATGGGTGAATCTTGTGATGAAGGTGGGCCCTGTCCTTCTCACAATATTCCCCAGGAAATGAGAACTAGAAGGAAATGTTCAGAACAGTATTTTATTCATCCATCAATATGTCATGTTACAAAAAGATTCCAGTTCTTTTCCTTCAGCTAGACCTTCCCGCAGTCTGTCCGTCCCCCTCTAATGTAGATGTCTCCTCTTTTTAAAGAGGAGACATCTATTACAATTGATTACATTGTAAGTCCTATCTTTAACCCAATATACCAAAATAGGGAAATCAGTTTTCCCATTAACAAAATGTTGTTACAATGGTTATGGTAATGTTGACTTTGGAATGTGATCGTTACAGCCAATGTAGCAGCTCCTTCGATGATCTTCTTCTGTTGCTATCGAATCTAGAATGCAAATCACGACTGCTTCAGCAACGGGATTTGCTCCTTGTTCTAACTGTTACAGCAACATAACCTGTAATGATAACCTTGTAGTCTTCTAGGCTATTTCAGCAATGTAGACTGCAATGATAACTGTTTCAGCAACTATCCGTTTCAATCAATAAATTATGAAGGTAATGTAATTATATGTAAAATAAATTAAATGTATAGTAATGAGAAGAAATATTGTATACCTTTTGGAAAAATGGATTAAAGCAGTAACATGGACTTTAAATATAGGTTAGAAAAGGATGACATAATAGCAAAATATATGGTCAAAAAGGGACAATGTGAGGTCCTAACATCCCCCCCAACTGAAAGGGTTGCATGTCCTCATGCAACTTTACTCTGAATCTGAGTCGGAGTACTGGGCCTTGCAGTGCAAATTACTTAGGCAGTAAGTATAGAAGGTGCTATCAGCTAGATCTCTAAAACCATGAACATTCTATAATCTCTGCCATGCTGCTAGCTCCTCTTTTTTGGACAACTTGAAGTAAGCCTTATATTCTTGTGCTGGAAACCATAGAATAGGGAAATGAAAATGATATCCTACAAATTATTCGGCACACTGTTGAATGCATTTGATATAGTTAGGTAGCCGTGAAATTGTTGTTTCAAGATTAAGAGGGTTAAAGGGATTATATTCCTTCTTCTCCTTAGGGGGCTGTTCCCAAAATAGATTATTTTCCTATAAGGCAAGAGCTCCCTTGGCTTTGACATAATGTTGGCAGTCTTTTAAGACTGCTACCTGTAACTGTCTGATATGCTCGGTCATCCCTTGTTTCCTTAAAAACTGATGATATTCAGCAACGAAAATGGCAACATTCTGTGGCTCAGATCGAATCCACAGAAGACGATTTTCTTCATTATGCCTTGCTGAAAGGAAGGCATTCTGCCACGTGAGCTGATTGGCAAGGAAAGAAACAAAGGCCCTGATCTGAATATCACCCACCAGAGGATTTAGATTGAGTTTCCTATCCTCAGGGATGGCTTCGTTATGAAGATACAATTCACAGAGTAAATTTTGTTCACTGGTTGATGCCTCTGTGAAAGTTTTGACAAACTGTTGAGGTGTAGATACCTCATGAGGTCGCCCATCTCTGATTGCCTTTACTTGGAAGAACACTAAGCGTTCTGCGAGAAACAGAGAGTAATTAGAGGATGGCTTCCTGGTGGCCAGTAATCTTTGAACCAAATCAAACATGAGAAACAATCTAGTTTTTAGTTGTTTATTTTCCTTGTTCTGGGCACGAGACTGTTCCAAAACTTCCCAATTTGCATATATATGATTTTGCCATGATGATTTGTGCTCCTGCAAGATCTTCTCTTGCGACATAACATATTCCTTCTTCCATTTATCCATTTGTGCTTGAGTGCTGCTGGTCTGAGTGAAGACAGTCTTTGTAGGCCGGGGTTCAGTCTGAGTAAACACAGTTTTTGTAGACCGAAGTGTAGGACTTTCAGTTTTAGCAATCACAGTAGGCCGAGGTATTTGTGGTTTAACCTCTTTTTCAAAAATCTTTGAAGGTCCTGCTGGTTCTTGTGTGACAGCAGGGCGTTCTTGTTTAATTTCAACAGAAGTAGATGCAGGGGTGGCTCCAGGCAGTGGAATTTCAACTATTTTATAACCAGCTTGCTGATAAATATTACCACATTGGCTGCACATGTATTCATTATATCGATCTTTCTCTGTACTCTTCATCTGTGGATGCTGCATGGGCTAAAGTATACAAATTAATTTCTCTATCATAGGCTTCCCTTGCCGTAATTAATTCCTGCTTATAAGCTTCGAGTTCTGATTTTAGAAACTCGTTTTCCTGTAGAAGGGAAGCCAAGGTGACTGGGCTTTATGTAGCATTTGCAGTCTTAGTAGCTGATTCCAGTGAATGAAAGGCCTGTTTTTTTGTAGCAACTTCATCATTTGGAGTCTCAGCAGGTGGTTCTTATGTGGCAACTGCTGAATCATTAGCTGGTTTTGTAACAGCTACATCATCCTGAGCATCCAAATTTTGCATATCAGCAGATCGTTCTTATGTGGCAGCTGCTGACTTGGTAGCTGGTTCTTGTGTAACAACTACGGTTTGTGCAATATCCTGGTTATCTATGTTTTGTTCATCAGTAGTTGGTTCTTGTGTAGCAACTATTGAATCAATAGTTGGTTCTTATGGGGCGGCTACACCTAGGTCGTCCGTTTTCTATTCATCAGCAGTTGTTTCTTATGTGGCAACTGCTGAATCAATAGCTGGTTCTTGTGGGGCAACTACACCTAGGTCGTCTATTTTCTGTTCATCAGTAGTTGGTTCTTGTGTGGCAACTGCTGAATCAATAACTGGTTCTTGTGGGACAGCTACACGCTGTACATCATCTTGGGTATCTAAATTTGGTGAATCAACAACTAGTTCTTGTGTGGCAGCTGCTGAATCAGTAGCTGGTTCTTGTGTGGCAACTACATTTTCTGAAAGAAATGATGTCACAAAATCCTGGGCATCTTGCATTTCAGTACCCGAGGGTGAAACAGGTAAAGATTCAGGGAGTTGGGACTGTGGTGGGGTATGGGGTTTTAGGCTAATAGGTGGGGAATTTGGGATGGTAGTAACAGTTGCTGCTTCAGTAGACGTCCTCATTTGTCTTCGAGGTAAAAAGGCAGGGAGAGCAGTGGTTTTTCTTTTATGAGTGGGAGGAGGGTCATCAGGGTGGTGGTTTCTTTAATTGAGGCCCTTGTTCGTCTTTTTGGTAGGGAAGCAACCTTATCTTGCCTTTTTCTTTTTAACTTAGTAATGGGAAGGTTATCATCAGAATCATCACTAGAAATGTGGACAGTGGGACTCGATGATTCTGCTAAATTATGGGATGGAGTTGGTGTGGTGGACGGGTCAATTGGATTGGGTGATGCGGGTGGTGGAATTTCTGGGGGATCAAGAATGCTCCCTGGTTGTTATTCAGAAGGGTTTTCAACTTGCTGAGGGATTCGAGGAGTTTTTTGAGGAATTTCAAGGGCTGGTTTAGGAACTTTGGGAGTTTCAGTGGCTTCTTGGGGAATTTCAGCTGCTGTTTGAGGAATTTCAGCAGCTTCTTGGGGTTCTAGGGGTGGGTTGTTAAGAGGGGGAGGATTCTGTTGAGCCAATCCTCTCTGAATTAATAGTTGGACAAGACGATGATGGGTGAGGGAAAGGAGTGGGTATTTTGCATGCATACAGTAATGTGACATATTCTTTAGACACCCAAGTAGATAATACGATATATTTAACAGTCGACCATGTCTCAAATGATTTAACAAGACAAAATCATGCTAATAGACTACCTGGTAATGACCTTCATAGGTGAGGTAGTGCTTGACAAATTCTACAATCGTCGGCCATGGACGTGGTAATGAATGAAGTGCGACACCCCTGCCTTTAGGCTCGACCCGCTCTCCTGGCAGAAGAAAGTCCTGTTGTGCGTTCAAAATGATGTGTTTACGACTAAACCATCGAATGCCATCAGCCGATAGGCCTGAAACCTGTGCTATATCATCCTCTAAGACTGGAATTCGAACTCCTTGAACAATAGAGTAGCCATCCCGTAGATTACGTGCAAATTCAAGGACTTGTTGTGGATCAAATCCCTGGAGCCTCTGAAAATAATCTACCCAACCGGCCTACTGAAAAATCTGATATACCTCTGGGTGTAATTCTAATAAGGCTATCGAGCCGGGCTCATGTCGAATAGCAGGTCCCCCCATAGTTACCAGCTTCAGTAAAATGCACAGTGACAAAGCGAGTTACCGCACCCGAGACAGAGTAAATTTTGCAAATGAGATCATGGAATAATAGGACAGAGACGGGGTGATGAGACGTAATCGTGGGTAAAAAAAAACAACAGTGATTGGTGTGTTGTGAAATGATGGCGTGATGATTTTGATATTCCCCCCAACTACGGCTGGAATAATGAGTTTTAAATGTACGGAGATCGTGGTAATAATGTCATAATCTTCTCATTTGACTATAGTTTAATGATATTTACACATACAAATACATACCTCATGTTTACCTTTGATTGATATTCGGAAAATATATAGTATACATTGCTAATAGATCATGAATGGTTATGGAAAAGGGGTTTTGAAATATGAGAGTAATTGTATGAAAGGCCTATATAATGATAGGAGAAGGCAGTGAAAGAACAAAGTTATAAGAATAATGCAATAGATGATTCTCACAACTGAAAGTAATGTATAATCATTCCTTGAGAAGAAATGGTGTTTCAGCAACAGGGAAAATGGTAAGAGTTGGTGTTTCAGCAAAGGGAAAATGGATGAAAATTGGTGTTTTAGCAAAGGGAAAATGGATGAAAATTGGTGTTTCAGCAACGGGGAAAGTAAAGAAAAATGTTGCTGTAAATGGGAAAAATAGGGAAGATGTTGCTGAAAAATACTTATGATAAGAATGGAAAAGATGTTGCTGAGAAATAATGGGGGACATAGGGAGGAGAAAAAGGGAAAAATGATCAAAATGGGGGGAATGAATTGTGAATTGGAGTGAGATGACAATGCTTCACAAAATGAAGCTTAAATCTGCTTGCAGTAAGATTGTTTTTTTCAACCAGCCTCCCTACATCTGAGATCTACAAAATAATCAATTGTAACATGGCAACCCTTGACAGGGATTATTAGTTAAAAAATCTAATCTAATACTAAAAATAATACAATGCAAAAATTAAATGCAATGAGGGGCAGCAGGCTCCCCCAAAAAGATATAATGTGAATCTGCCATGCAGATAGCTTTAAAAGCCTCTTTAGAATGGGCTACTGGTACAAACGAAGCCGATACCCATTTACTAATAATGGTGTTCTAGCATCATCAATTGTTAGGAGCCTTACTATTCCATTGGGAAAAAAAGTATCTATTTCGTAAGGTCCCAACCATCTTGTTCGTAATTTCCCTTGAAAATTTTCAAACCAAGAGTTATACAATAAAGATGAATTACCTTTTTGGAATTGCTTATGCTTAATAGTTTTATCATGCCACCTAGTTCTTTGCTATTGAATCATAGTTGTTTGGTGGATGGCATCTAACCTATTTTCATCCAATTCCTGAAGCTGCTGCAACCTGGCTGTCTGTGCATTAGTCAAATCAAGGTTAACAGCTAAAGCAGTTCTTAAGGTTTTAATCTCAAATTCCACATGAAAAATAGCAATTTTACTATAAATCAATTCATAGGGAGAAAATCCTGTAGTGTTCCTCCAGGTAGTTCTATAAGCCCATAATGCCTCAGGCAGCCTTTGACACCAGTCCTTCCTATTTTCCTTCACTGTTTTTGTTAAAATGGCTTCTATGACTTTGTTTGTACTTTCCACCTGACCATTGGCTTGGGGGTGGTAAGGTGTAGTCATTTTATGATGAATATGATATTTTTGAAGCGTGGCTTTAAACCCATGAGAATTGAAAGGAGGTCTCCCATCTGTAACTAGTTCTATAGGCACTCCAAATCTAACAAAGATTTCTTCAAATAGAAAGGTTAAAACAGATTCTTCATTAGCTCTAATAAGTGCCTTAGCTTCCACCCATTTAGTCATATAATCTATACAAACCAATATGTAAACTCTTTGACTGGATGGAGGATTGATGGGTCCTATAAATTCTAGAGCCCATCTTTCAAAGGGTTCAAGTATTACCTAGGCATTTAGTGGCATTTCATCTCGATGATTAGGTTGACCCATTCTCTGACAGCTATCGCAGGCCCGAACATATTTCTTCGCATCCTTGAAGAGTGAGGGCCAATAATAACCCATTCTGAGAATTTTATGTGTTGTTCTCTTATCAGCAAAATGCCCTCCACAAGGGCCATCATGACAAGCCTTCAGTATATCATAAACCTCATCTTCTCTAATGCATCTTTGGATTTCATTATCAAGTACTATATGGAAAATACACCCACTTATCCAGCTATACCGAGAACTTTGTTGAATGATTTTTCTTTTCTCCAAATGTGATAGGTGTGATGGTAGCTTCCCTGCAACCAGATAATTGGCAATGTCTACATACCAAGGTGAGTGAGCAGATACTGCACATAAATGCTCATCAGGAAAGGAATCATCTACTGGAGTATTATCATCAGTTTTTATCCGAGAAAGTAAGTCAGCAACTACATTTTCTTTACCTGGTCGATCTAGAATTGTAATATCAAATTCTTGTAATAATAATAACCACCTGGTAACTCGAGCATTTGTGATATATTTGTTCATTAAATACTTAATAGCCGAGTGGTTAGTATGAAAAAAAGTAGGGTAACCAGTAATGTAATGTCGAAATTTATTAATAGCATAAATGACTACTAAAAATTCTTTCTTAGTAACTATGTAATTAAGCTCAGTAGGGGTCATATTCTTACTAATGAAATAGATAGCATAAGGAAGATGGGTTTCCTCTTGTCCCAAGACAGCTCCAATTGCAGTATCTGAAGCATCAGAGGATATATGAAAGGGAAGCGCCCAATCAGGTCCTCTTAGAATAGGAGCTGTAGACAGTTGATGCTTATGTTCATAAAATGCTTTCTGGCAAAGATCAGTCCACTTAAATTCAACATTTTTCATAAGTAACACAAACAAAGGAGAAGCTATTTTAGAAATTTTTTTGATAAATCTTCTGTAGTATCCAACATGTCCTAAAAAACTTCTTACATCAGTTTGTGTTTTAGGGATAGGAAGGGTCTGAATTACCTGTACTTTGGATGGATCTACCTGAATCCCTAGGAATGAAATGAAGTGCCCAAGTACAATTCCTTCATTCATCATCATATGACATTTTTCAGTACTTAAGGAAAGGTGAGCTTGTATACAACGTTTAAGTACTTTTTCAAGGTTTTGTAATGCATCTTCAAAAGTCACACCATAAGGAGTAAAGTCATCCATAAATATCTCCATAGAGTCATTAAGCATATCAGAAAAGATTCCTATCACTGCTCTTTGAAACGTTGCTGGAGCATTACATAGTCCAAATGGGAGAACTCTATAAGCAAAAGTTCCCCAAGGACTAGTAAAAGTGGTCTTGTCTTGGTCTTGGGGTGCAATTTTGATTTGGTTATATCCGCTAAAACCATCTAAAAAGGAAAAGAATCTCTTCCCTGACAAACTGTCTAAAACCTGATCAATGAATGGCAAGGGGAAATGATATTTTTGAGTGGCTTTGTTTAAGGCTCTATAATCTACACACACTCTCCATTTCCCGTTTTTCTTAGGTACTATCACCAATGGAGAAACCCATTCACTATCAGATATGGGGTATATAAACCCTGCATTAAGCAATTTTTGAAGTTCTTCTTTAACAATTTCCCTCAAATTGGGATTCATTCGCCGCTGGGGTTGACAGACTGGTCGACACCCTTCCTTAATATAGATACGATGAGTACATAATTCAGGAGAGATCCCCTTCATATTTGTATATTCCAATGCGAATGCTTCCTTATTTTCACGAAGTAACTTCATCAGCTGTTGTGTTTCAGCATTTGATAAGTTGGGGTTTATGTTCAATGTTTTGCCAGGTTCAATTTCTACTGTTATGCTTTTAGAGGAGATAGCAGTTGATGTTTGAGGCAGATTTTCAGATTTAAGCCTTTCCTGGGTTTGAGGTTCCAAAATTGCAGTCAACTGGTTATATGTTTCAGAAGTGACCGAGGAGGGTTCGGAAATAAAATTACTAATTACTTCATCCTCCGTGGTATCTTTAAGAGTTAAAGCTTGTCCGATAGTCAAAATGGGTTGAGTAGCATTATCATCGTAATCCAACCATACAGGATCATCATGATTAATTATAGGTGTGGCATGAGGATAAAGAGTAAGCTACTTGGTTTCACATCCATTAGAAATTGTCATTGAACCTGATCTACAGCTAATAAAAGCATCGTAGCTAGCCAGGGTCTTCCCAAAATTAAAGGATGTCCCCCCAACTTTGTTTTAGTCTGCAGTACGACAAAATCAGCTGGATAATTCCAGGATTCAACTGAAATGATCAGGTCTTCAATAACTCCTTCTGGTTTGATTGTGGAACGGTCAGCTAACTCCAAGATGGTTGGTGTCTCTCTAATTACATTCTTCAGCTGTAACAGTTGTGAGGTTTCAAGGGTCATAATATTTATAGCAACACCTAGATCTACCAGAACTCATGAAATAATGGTTTTTCCAATCTGTACTGTAACTATAGGATGGCCGGGATCACCATATTTAACAGGAGGAGTTTTTTCGGACATTAAGGCAGCTAGATCACCCATAACATGAACTGTAAGGGGATCCTTAGCTTTCCTACCAGGTTTCTTAACACAAATGTCTCTCACAGTTCTGGCATAAATTGGTACATCTCTGAGTGCTTGTAAGAGTGGAATTTTAACATAAAGATTCTGCAATTCCCCTAGAAGATTAAAAGCAGGCAGCTCAGGTGTCTTAGTGAGGGCTAAACGCTCAGGGAATGGTGGTTCTGCTATTTCAGCATCTTTCTTAGAGGGCGGCTCTGCTATTTCAACACCCTTATTGGATAAATTATTTCTCTCTGTCTCTTCTTTGTCAGAGTCAGAAGAGGTAATATCATCAATAATAGGCTCAACTATTCTCCCAAATCGTAAATGAATATCATTACACTGCATAGGGTAAACAGGAGATATAGGCTGGTTTTGAATATCGATGACTTGCACAACTTTATTATTATTAGGGTTAGGGTTCAGTTGTACAGGAAATTGGGGTCTTATTGTCTGATTATTTGGTGGAGCACCTGATGGTAAAGGGAGTGGTTGCTGAAACTGAGGAAATTGTTTTGGAAACAAAATTTGTTGAGCTCTCCAGTTTGGTTCCATTCATTAAAATAAGATTGTTGTGGAGGCCAAGGAGTCCACATTGCAGGGTCTACAAAGGGAGGCTTTGTTTGTTGCATGGGTGGGAAATTCATTTGATTAAAGGGTGGGTATTACATTTGGTTGAAGGTTGGGTAATTTGCTTGATTAAAGAAGGGTAATTATTCCAACGATTAGAGGATGTAAATGGCATATTGGAGTTCATACCTTGTCCTCGTGGTTTCCATTGTCTTCTCTGTGTCAAAAAATAAACTGCTTCAGATTCCTCTTCGGTTGGTTGCAATGCTGCTTTTATTCTTGGTAAAAAAGGGCATTGTTGAGTTTCGTGATCTTTCTCACAAATAGTGCAAATTGGTATTTTGTCCAATGGGCATTCCCTTAGTGGATGTTTATCTCTGCATTTGGGACAGAAGATAGCCAAAGCAGCTTCTGCCTCTGCTTGTTTCTTCTTAACCTGCAAGGTATCAATCTGTGAAGCAAAAGAACTTAACATTTCAGTTTTGAATTCCTCAAGTAAATTACCTATTTCAGCTCTTGTTGCTCCTCCACTGGCTGATTTTTGGACTCTTGAATATGTACTATCCCTACTTTTTGATCTATTTGCAGCTCCTCTTGAACATCTCTTGCAGATGTTAACGATTTCATCATACGATTCTTTAGATATGTCCCCTTTACCAAGCATGTTCAACATGTCTAAACAATCATCCCTCACCCCTTTCAATAATATTGTTTTAAGAATGTCCTTACTTACATCGGGATGATTGGATCTCTGTAGATTGTATTGTAGTCTTTCCACAAAGTCCTCTAGATTTTCGTCCTCCTTCTAGACCATCTTAAATAGTTCCTCCCTTCTTTCTCTTGTCCAGCAGTAGCCTTGATATTTGGTCAAGGATTTCTCCTTCATCTGTTCCCATGTCATGATTACATGACCTCCCAGACTCATAAACCATCTTAATGCATTTCCTTTTAGTGTTGCTGGAAATAGCTTCAATTTCTGAGCATTAGTAACATAATCATAACTTCTACACAATATATCAAACTCAAAAAGAAACTCATCAGGATCCTCAGAAGATAAACCATGGAAGTTAGGTAAGGCTAAGAGTGGGATATTCTTCATGGGGGTTACCCCTCTAGGAAGATCCCCAATAGGAAATCCCAAGGTGGAGAGAGAATTTTCACCTCTTCCCTCTCCTCCTACCTGTCCTCCACCAAAGAGTCCTTCATTGTTCCCTTCCATTGGTTGTTATCTTGTTGCACTTGCCCAGTCTTCAATGTTTCCGTTGGCCTCTCAATGTCTTGAACTGGTTCCTCAATGTCTTCTACTGGTCCTTCAATATCTTCCAAGGGTTCTTCAATGTATTCTACTAGTTCCTCAGTGTTTTCTACTATCTCTTCAACCCTTTCAAGGCCCACAACTTCCTCAGTTTCGTAGTTTGTTTGGAGGGAATGCTGAGTCTTTGGCTTCCAAGAGCTTAGCCTCTGAGAAGTTTCACCTTTTGAGATAATCTCATCAATAAAAGTTTTTCTTCCTCCTCTTCCTTTGCCCTTGCCACCTATAGGACTAGTTTTCTTTCGTCCTCTCATGCATTCTGCACATCTAAAAGAAGAACATTAATGCTTTTAAAATCTATGATTGCCTTCCCGGAAACAACGCTAAAATGTTGGTCACTTTAATTGCTTATTAATTCAAACAACTAAGTGCTACATAAATTGTCAACCCAGGGAAGTCTATTTATTTCAAAGGCAACTACACACTGTATGTGCTCAATTTCAAAAGCAATAAGAGTTGTAGTAATAAGTAAACTAGTCACACCTTGCTCTAAGCAAACTGAAGCTCCACTCTGAGTTACAACAAAAACAATCTATTGCAGACAATTACCAAAGAATGCTCAAATTCATTAAAAGAGTAATCTAATGAAAAGGAATCAATCTGCAAAGGAAAGCACTAGCTATGTTGTAACAGAGAACAAGACCCTATTCCCAAAGCAGGAATCTTCAGCACCTATTTCTGATTACCATGCTTGCCAACTCACTCTGTAAACTCAATTGCCGATAAAACACTCGTGAACTAACTGTAAATGAATTCGATAATGCAGCAATCAATTAGAAAAACAGAGTTCAGCAACAATGCATAAGCACATTCAGTAAACAGAACTTTTAACAAGGTATGGATAGGAAACACACTTAACACACTGCAGAAATATAATGGGTGAATCTTGTGATGAAGGTGGGCCCTGTCCTTCTCACAAGATTCCCCAGGAAACGAGAACTAGAAGGAAATGTTCAGAACAATATTTTATTCATCCATCAATATGTCATGTTACAAAAAGATTCCAGTTCTTTTCCTTCAGCTAGACCTTCCCGCAGTCTGTCTGTCCCCCTCTAATGTAGATGTCTCCTCTTTTTAAAGAGGAGACATCTATTACAATTGATTACATTGTAAGTCCTATCTTTAACCCAATATACCAAAATAGGGAAATCAATTTTCCCATTAACAAAATGTTGTTACAATGGTTATGGTAATGTTGACTTTGGAATGTGATCGTTACAGCCAATGTAGCAGCTCCTTCGATGATCTTCTTCTGTTGCTATCGAATCTAGAATGCAAATCATGGCTGCTTCAGCAACAGGATTTGCTCCTTGTTCTAACTGTTACAACAACATAACCTGTAATGATAACCCTGCAGTCTTCCAGGCTGTTTCAGCAACATAGACTACAATGATAACTGTTTCAGCAACTATCCGTTTCAATCAATAAATTATGAAGGTAATGTAATTATATGTAAAATAAATTAAACGTATAGTAATGAGAAGAAATATTGTATACCTTTTGGAAAAATGGATTAAAGCAATAACATGGACTTTAAATATAGGTTAGAAAAGGATGACATAATAGCAAAATATATGGTCAAAAAGGGACAATGTGAGGTCCTAACAATTGTCTTCACCTCAGCTCTGATACCATGTTAATTTTAGGTATGCTCTATGCTTAGAGAAATTTATTTCAATTTTCACAGTTAGCTCAATACCTTTTCCAGATTAGCAATCACATTAGCATTAAAGTAAACTTCAGATAGAACATAAACATAAATCGCAGAAGATAAGCCAAGACAAGAGGACATAAGATGTGGTGCTAGCCAGGGACAAACCCCAATGTGGGGAAACCCTTGATCAATTCTTCTTATATGTTCTTCAATAGTTCAGCAGAGAGAGAGAGAGAGATAGTATGTTTACAACAGAAGTCAACACTTTGACTTATCTAGATAAGAGCATAGGTCATCTCTAAGAAGATGATACATGAGATCAGTTGAAGACATGCTACTTCAACTTATTCTCCAAGGCGACTCCTTCACCTATCGTTATGCTGAATTTCGTCATCATGATGCACCTCACCATACTGCACCATGCTGCATCCATCATCACTATGCTGCATCTCATCACGCTTCATTAATCATGATTGTACCCATCACTATACTGCATTATGTGCCATTGATACACCATGTTTCCGTACTAACCTATGTGTTGGCTGCATCCTGCTTGCTTGTTGTCCCTTGCTTGCTTGTTGTCCCTAGCATGCGTGTTGTCCTTAGCATGCTTGCTATTGCATGCTAGCTGTCCCTTGCATTGCATGCTTGGTGTATTTGCTGCTAAATACCATACAACTATCCCAATGTTAGTTAGTTGTCCCTTGCATGCTGCTCTCCTTCGGAGACAGATACTCCGACTGTTCTAGCAGTTCCCGGCAATTCCGACAGTTCTGGTTGTTCCTGGCAGTTTCGGCAGTTCTAGAAGTTCCAGTTGTTCCGGCTATTCCGGATTTTCTTGGCAGTTCTGGTTGTTCCCGACAGTTTCGGCAGTTCCGATAGTTGCTGGCAGTTCCAGCTTCTACCCTCTGCGTCAGCTTTCCCGACTGTTCCAACAGTTCCTGGCAGTTCCATCTTCTATCCTCTGCGTTAGCTTTCCTGGCTGTTCTAGCTGTTGTGGGAGTTCCCAGCAATTCCGATTGTTCCCAGCAGTTTCGGCTTCTGCCCTTTGCGTCAGGTTTCCTGGCAGTTCCAGCAGTTTAGACAATTTCTGGCAATTCCGATTGTTCCCAGTAGTTCCCGGCAGTTCTGGCTTCTACCCTCTGTGTTAGCCTTCCCAACAATTCGCAGCAATTCTGACCTCTACCCTTTGCGTCAGCTTTCCCGAAAATTCCGGTAGTTTCAGCTTCTGCCCTCTAGATTAGGGCATCGTTATCCCTTAGGATCTCTCCTCCTACTAAAACCCAAAGACAAGTATAGAGGAAGAGATCCCAAGTGTGTTGAAATGACTTGAAGGCCACCTTTATTTATACTAAAACGTTGAGCACAAGTGGGGTTTATTTGGTTGTTGGCTAACCTTGACGAATTGTCCCATAACATAAATAAATTCATATCTCCATGAATACTTATCGAAATCGGATGATCCAAGAAAAATATCAGCTTCCATTAATAAGATGACCCACATGGAGTTTGGCCCTAGTTTCCAATTTTAACAATGTTAAATCCATGCAGTTCCTTCTTGGCCGAATATTGAGTAAATCCTTGTAAGTTTTATTTTTAATCAACCCTCAATGAATCTACTCTCCTTTTTCTACTCCTGAGAGAGTCATCGTGGTTGAACCATTGAGTTTACCCCAAATTCCCCCTTCGTTGTCTGAAATTGAAGGGTCTTCACACAGAGTTTATGCGTAACTTCCTCAATCACTTGAAGCTCAAGGTTTTGAACTTGGGATTGTCTCGAGAATTCAACCCCTTTATTTTCATCCACCACCTTCAGATTCATTTTCACCTCAAGAATCTGATCCAGATACCCCTGAGAGTCCATAGAGGTTTGTATTATATCCTTCGAATCCATTATTTGATGTTGTTGTGATATCTCCTCAGCGCCCTTATAGTCCTTACGATCGGCATGGTGTTCCTTTGGAGTTATCTCCTCATACATCTCAGATTCCTCCTCGCCAATTGTTTCCACCCATGGATTCACAAGGTGAGATCCCAACCTCTTCTCTAGGTCATTTGGAAGTTTCGCTACTCATACTCATGTTGATGATGAACAAGGGTATGAATTTCCTCCAGAATGCTATGTTTCCACCTGGTTATACAACCCTAACCTAGTTAGCTTCATGAACTCCTAGTGCTTCATCTTTGTATCAAAATCCCATTTGGTCTTCAAATGCCATGCCTACTACTGGTCTGTTTATTTCAAATGCGACCTCTCAAATTTTTTGTACAAACTGTTATTACGTCAGTTCCCGTTCAACCTATGATCCCATCACAACCTGTATCGTCGTTTCAACTATCCATTCTGGTACAACCGACTATTTCAGGTCATGTTCAGTTAGTTCTTCCACCCCTCCGTCAAGTCGACAGAATGTGCCACTGCCCGGGGGGAAATATATGAACATTCCTCTTGTGTCAGGTGAAAGCCATGTGAGTGGATTACAATCTCACATGTTTGGGGTTAATCAACCTCATTCTGATAGTATTCCTAACTCTGCTGGTCCATCCGAGTCGGGTAATATCGAGTATCAATAGCCTTATACGACTCAGATTCCCCTCCAATAAGCTTATGTCCCATATGGTTCACAAGCCCTGGTCAATCCATCTTACATTCCACAAGCAGGTGCTTATGTCCAGCCTAGTAAATCCACTATTCCTGGTGGATATGGTCATATTCAATTTAGAATTTACCAATACCCACAGGGTATATCCCAAGGAACTGTCTAACAACCCTTGTAGCACCGAGGGCAACCATTATAGCATCAAGGGAGACCTTTGCAACAACAGGGGCAACCTTTGCAGTAGTATCAACAGCCTTTGCAGCAGCAAACTCAATTTGTTCAGTAGTCTACTCAACCTTTGTATCCGTAAGGCCAACCTTTATAGCAACAAGGTCAACCTTTACAACAACAAAGTCAACCTTTGCAGCAACAAGGTCAACCTTTGCAGCAAGCTCCATATGTATATCAACAAGGCCAGCCCTTGCAAACATAAGGTCAACCCCTGCAGCATCAAGGTCAATCTCTTTAGGTCCAGGGTCAACAGGTCCAACAACCTTACAACCCATATGCCTCATATAATGCTTATCAATGACCTATGGTAGGTTAATATCAAACCTACCCTGGACAAAATCCACCTTATGGTCAAGGTATCTTTCAGTGGGGGAAAAATCAAGTTCCCTTTGGTCAAAATCCTATGCTATGGAGGCATAATCCTTATCAGCAAGGTTGGAAACCGCAGTTTGGGCCTCCTGAAAGGCCCTACATGCCAATCAATATGCAATTGCCATTTTTGGCTACGTTGGAACTGCCTGATGTCTCGAGGATCACAAATGATCATATTCTTCATTCGCCTTACGAGCCTCCGGTTCCAACCAAAAGTCCAAGTGATTGACCTAAGTTTGAAGGAAAAACTAAAGAGGACCCACAAGCCCATGTGATGACTTATCACTTGTGGTGCTCTTCAAATTTTTATGTTGACGATTCTATCCGTATTTACCTCTTTTAGAGAACCTTAACCGGTGCTGCCGCAAAATGGTATGTCGAGTTACCTCGAGGTACCTATGCTGAATTTAAATATTTAGCTATGGCTTTCCTCACCCACTTATAGTTGCTAGTTCGTTAGGAAAATGGCACTCATTTGCTAACATCTCTTAAGCAAGATACCACGACACACATTTCCAATCATATCCATGAATGGAGACGTAGGCATCGCCTCATCAAATTTGAGATTCCTGATGAGTTGTTGATCGAATGGTTCACAAAATCATTCGTAAACAAGATTGCTAAGGATATAGCAATGGGTGGTTTTGTTACTGAGGACCAAGCTATTGCTCGTGCAAAACATCTATATTTAATCTATTCTCAATCTGACATATTTATGAGATGTTGCCGATGCTCCAAGACCATATTCGGATCCCAATATGGCAACTTCAAAGTCTCCTGATGTACCACTTGTTGATGGTATAATTGGATCAGTGTCCCAAACCTCCACTAAGACTTCTTCGAAGCAAAAGTCTGTTTCAGATACTAGTTCCAACCATCCTTCGAAAAATTTGTCAAATCCTAGTAAAACCTCTGAGGTTCATGCTGTTCAGTCTACCGCAGTAGATAAAGCCTCAAAAGGTAAGAAAAGGGGTAAAGGTAAAGCCAAAACTGATACCCCGAAATAGGATCCACCCAAATCATCTGTTGATGATGCTTCCAAATGAAAGCCGAAATATCCTTGCCTCATCTATGAGGAAGACCATTATACCAAGGATTTTCCCTGACGTGCTGAAGTTAACTGTTTATTGAAAGGGACTCCGGCTGTTTTGAAAGAACCATTTCCATCTCAACAGGTGCAGTTGGTAGACCAACCACAAACCTCTGCCTCCTCTAGTTCCCAAGTTTTCATGATGCAAGGTTCATCGCCTATTTTGATCGCTACTTGAACAAAGGACTATCAAACCCCACAAAAGAATACGGTGGAGAAAGAAGTCACTGATATACCTTCTACTTCTACTCCATCCAGTTCTGGTTTGCTCCATATTGAGCATCCTAACAATGATTCCATAATCTGATCACCTCCCAAAGGTGTGCTTTGGAAATCATCTTATAATTCAAATGCTAGAGCTGCAAAACATTATAATATTGTTGAATATTTAGCTCAAGCGCCTTTGGCGATGTTTGATTTGGAAGTTCTCCAAACATGTCCAACACAACGGAAATCATTGTTGTCTACTATAGGCTCCATTGATCCTACCGATTCAAGTTTAATTACCTTTGATCTTGAAAACCATGTTCCTCGTCTTCCTCATTAGATTGCTTTTCTAATTCAAGTTATCATTAAAGGAAAGACGATCTATTGGACTGTTATTGATGAAGGTGCTTCCACCTGCATCATGTCTATTTCATGTTGGAAGGCCATTGGCTCTCCTCCTCTCAATCAGTCCCTGAACAATTTGTGGAGGCCTTTGGTGGCAAAGGTTCCCGTCCATATGGTATTCTCATGAACTTGCTTGTCACGTTGGAAGGAAAGACTGTTGAGCTAGAAGTGGAAGTTGTAGATATGAATCTCAATTACAACCTTCTTCTCAAGCGAAGTTGGACCCATGCTATGTTTTATGTGGTTTCTTCTTTGTTTCGGGTGCTTCGTTTTCCTCATGAAGGAAAATTTGTCATCATTGACCAACTATCTTTTTTCTCTTCTGGTACATCGAATGGCAATGTCCCATATGTGGGAAATACCGAAATTCCTTATGAGAGTGTGGTGGAAGGTATTTTCAAAGACTCTGCTTTAATGGGTACTTTTTATCTCCCACCTCCGAATATCACTTTGATCAATATGATCTTTGTTTCTATAGATCCTTGGATTATTCCTACTCTAGATCAAATTGATTCATTTGGTGATTCTATGCCATTAATTCCATTAGAACAAGATTATCAAGAAATTGTCTTGGCTTCAACGGCTGCTTCAGAAAGTCATGCTATTTTCAATATGAACCTGGGTACTTATGTGCCATTTCCCTGGCTTGGTTCATGGGATTCTCTGGATCCTTTGAACGAGACATTTCCCACTGACGAAAGTATCATTGAGGTTATGTCTTTGGATGAAACTCCTTGGAACAATCTCTATCATCGCTTTTCATTTCTTCCTAACCACAGTGAAATGCCTTCGTGTCTTGAATCGTTTGTTTGTCATAACCCAACACATCCACTTCAAACACCTATTTTGGTGCATGAAGTCCTATATAAGGGTAATATGGGAAACATTACTGCAACCCTACCAATTGACATTTCAGTCCAACCTGAAATCATCAAAATATTTCAACTGGGGGCACCTTTTCCTCATCATAAGATCAAGTTTTCCCTGCCTCCTTTTACGAGATTGTTTCACGGAGTGTCTACCATTTGCCCATTATAAAAATGGGGTTTTCATCTTATGACTTGTAACCCTCACTCGCCTGGGGGGCATGGGGGCATAGGTTTTTATGGGTTTTACTCTGTTATTTGGCCGAGTCAATGCTTACATGTCATGTCAACGGTGAAACTCTAGTTTTATTCTCTATTGATCGATTACCCAAGTCCGAAAATGGAATCCATCTAAACTTTTTACGCGAGGTCATTCGTGTAATTACTTTTTGTACATTAGTGTGTGAATTCATTGGTGTGCGTTTTTTATTTTTGGTGTGTTTGTTTGCTTTGCAGACATGTGTTTTTCTACTTACCTTGTGTTCCACTTGGTTTGTAGATGTTGTCAAGTCATTATGTCGGTTTTGCTGATGGTGCTTGTCATAGCACACATAATTTGTCTTCCGCAGCTTGGGCACTCTTTGCCCCTGATGGTGAGTTGATTGACTTACAAGGTATATGCCTTGGTCGAACAACTAACAATATTGTTGAATACAGTGCAGTCATTGAACTATTTTCAGAAGCAATTTCTCTTGGCATTAGAGATTTAGTTTTCAAGTTAGATTCACAACTCATTGTGTTACAGTTAAACAATCATTATTCAGTAAGAAATCCACAGATATTGTGTATGTATCTACGTGTTCAATTACTGGAAAGAAATTTTGATTTTATCACATATCAACATATTCCACGCAATTTGAATACATTAACAAATACACTAGCAACCTATGTTCTTGAGAGACATTTTCGTAATTTATAAAACCAATCACATCATCATGATACATGGACACATAAGTAGAAGAAAGGCTATCAACCCACACGATTCTCATGGTAGCACGAGATTGCTCTGATCACTCATCCCAACAATCGAAGCAGTCTCGCTTACACTCCTACAGTTTGCCTCTGCCATCGCAATGGCACCTCATCTATAGTAGCATACTCAGGTATCCCCCCGGTAATCACGTCTAGGTTGCGCTCCATCTCTATCAAGGGGTCCACCCCTTCCTCATAATCAATGCCTACTATCTGATGGGATGTTCATTGTGCTATTAGAAACATGCCAAGTGATCTTTCCTGTCCAACATTTGCACATTTATCACAAGTTAAATCTCAGTTACACTTTTACAAAAAATTCATAAAACTTGAAAAAATTCAAAAAAGCGTTTTACCTGCGTTAGTCCACTGTTCTCCCAGTGGCAGACGTAGATCCAAATCCCATTTGAAATCTATGACGTCATAAGCATAATCATCCACAACAAGTAACTGGCGATGTAGCAAACCGGAAAACTATGGAGGGAAATGCATCGATTGGCCCCCTCCTCCTCGAGGTATGAGCTCACTCCACCGCACTAGCCTTGGATCCTGGGGGGTAGGATCTGGTACCTCTGCAAACTGGTTCCCAAACAAAGGCACCTACTCTAGGAAGAAAGTAACTAGTATTGAACCGAAACCAAACTATTTCAGGTTCCCTCATTTACCCTTGGTTAGCTGTCTCTTCATATTGTCTAGTAGTCGTCCACACTGGTTGAAGACTGTGGGAGTCAGACATTCTATTCAATATAGGAATTGTGACTTTGAGGCTTCGTAAAGAGCTTGTGTGCCAGACACGTGAGCTATGATGAATATGATAGTTCTCAAGGGAATATAAGTGACTTTTTATATCTTCACTTTCCTACTCATACTCTCACCTCCTTGACGAGATCCAAAAATTTGGACTCTCTCCCCTCCTAGACAATCTAGTGATGAAATAAATGTTTGTTTCTTCCAGCACTAGCTCCTAATCTTTGATTATGAAGAGTTCCCGATCAACATCCCACAAGCTGATCAAATAAAGAAGCAACTCCATTTGAGCTCTCAATCTTGTAGTTCTGAAGAATTTAAGTAATCCACAGTTCTTCAGAGCATTGATGCATTCAGGATATTGGGCTGCCTGATGGTCTTCTGCCTCATGGCCCCGTTCTTTCCATTCTAGCACCATGGTGGTAGAAATATCCTGCAAAACATCATTAAACACAAGTTAGAAACTTTTTCATGGATCAAAACTAATAATTTTTTCTTTAAAGAGGGTTTCTTCTTCAAAAGTTTATGCCATGGAACCATCGCACCTGTTTTTACTAACAGAGCGATGCCATCGCGGGGGCCTTTTGGCTTAGGGGCCATCATCGCGGGTCCGATGAGCAAACCCGCAATGATCACCCAAGCAGTTTAAAACCAAAAATCCTCCTATTGACAAGCAAAAACTGAATGAAAAAGTATAAAAATACAATGAATTGCAAGAGTACAGGCAGAGCTCTTACCTGCTGAAGACGGTTCGAGGAATGATGCACTAGATCTCCTACACTGGTCATTTGAAAATCGAGCAAAATAGGGCACAAATGCACTCTCAAAACTTACTTTGGTGAAATGGTAAAAATATTTTTACTTATGGCCTATTTATAACTTTTGAGTTCATTTTTGTCAATATTTTATTATTATTTCTCGATATTAGTGATGGGTGAATTTCCTTGTGCAGTTACAGGTACTTTCTAGTGAACATGTGATTATTATTGACTAATTCAAGACGAGTTTTTGTTTTATCTCTTTTTCGGACTCATTAAAAATAAACGAAAAAGGTACCCCCATGGAGATCTTTAAGCTCCTTTCTAACTCTCAAAAAAGAAAAGATCACCGAGTATTTATCATTTCAAACTCGTTAAATTAAATGAATTGACATCGTCTCAGTATACGTTTCCAATTTTTTTGGGCTGAGATTGACTATTTACGGAAAAGGTACACATTAGTTGACATGGTCAAGAGATTCTCTCGAATATTGTTTTCTACCTTTTCAGGTTCGAGGGACAAATTATGAAAAGGGACATGATGGAGTTTTCTTTTTTTGTCTCTTTTTCAAACTCTCTAAATGTGAAAAAGCTATCGAGTTATTCTTATGTTGGACTTGTTAAAATTTTACAACGAAAGACTCGTCAACATGATGAGACTGAGTTTCTGCTTCCTAGGGCTCGTAAAACTTACTAGGATGGATTCATTCAAAGAATGAACTTACATGACCAACATATGTTATCCCCTTCAAGCTTGTGATAAAAATAATTGGGGTACTCTCTAGAAATAGTGGGAAAAAATGAAAATGAAACATCCTTCGTATAGATAACATGTCATTCTTGAACATGACACTCTTTTGTTTTCATGTTGGGTTTGGGATATCCTCAGTCAATCACTTGTCCTCCCAGGTTTGGGTGATTCATTTTTGCCTCTCATCTGACCACTCCAATTTTCATCATGATCTTTAGTCCTATGTTAAGTCAAATGTTGCTATACTTCGGAGTCATCTCGCCAGTGTTCAAGAGAATTCCTATCTGTAGTTATTTACCTATACATTGTCTGACCCATTGTTACAGTCTTGGATCTTATTCTTTCCATTCCACTTTATTCCTTGTTTCGTGTCAATGAAGGGGGATTCATCATGGCCCTCCTTTGATGAGTCACTTCCTGTCGACTTTAACTCATTACCTGGGAAGATGACTTAGAAACTCCCTCTTAGTACCTTAGAGCTTGCATGCCTTAATGGAAAGTTCTTCGCATCTGACAATAGGTTTCCATCATTGGCCTTCAATCGAATGATTCCACGAGTGTTCTTCAGCTTCATTATCACATTCACGAATTGTACTATTGTACATTGAGAGCCATTGTCATCTTTGGTGGTTGCTCTCGTGCTTGTTAACCACCCACATCATTGGCCGATAATTAAGCGGTTTTCTAGCATGTTCGACTTCGACACATTCATTCGCATGTTAGAATTCGTACTTACAATGGGTTGGGATGGAGCGCAAGACCCTGAGTCTTATCTGATATGACTCAGGCTGTGTGGAGTTATGTGTTATCCATGATTGTACACATGTTTATTCTATATGGATGGTTGTGACCATACCGTGGGACTTTTCATTTATGATGATCCTTCTATATTGGGTGGTTGCGTCCAAACCTTGGATCTTAGATTTACAAATGATCCTTCTCATTTGGATGGCTATGCCCATACCATGAATCTTTTCATATAGTCCTTATCATCCGGATGGTTGCATCCATACTGTAGATTCATGCTTTGATATCAGATATGTATGTGTATATGCGTCCTTGATTTTCAGGTCTCCTGACAGTGTTTTTCCTCGTCCTTGCAAAAGCTCGTAAAGCATCTCAGCCATCATGCCCCATTCTTCCTTCATGCTTTAGGGGGCATCTGTTACACATTATTTTGTCACACCTCCTGGAATTCCCTGTGACTTACCCCGAAGTGCTCGAAATATGACCATTATGTAGTGTACTAATTCATATATACAACTCAGATCCTCCCTAAGACATTGATTGGAAAATGCGTTGAGATTCCCCTGAAGGAAATAGCTCGTAAACCCTAATTTGAGAATCATCGCTCTTATGAGACTAAAAACTGTGATCGCCGCCTGTTGTATTATACTCAACCTGTGATGGCATCACTTTGTTTACTTGTATACTCACGATGATCCCAAAAAGGAAATTTTCTCAAGGAGGATGAGAAGCTTCGTGATCTAGAAGCTTCCAAAGTGGCGAGTTGGAGGTTGTTCTGTGTAGATGAGGTCGAATTCTCCCAACTTGGCCTTTTGATCTTATCCCTAAGAGCTACCTCCTTGAGATGATGGCCTACTTTAATCTTTGGAGAGATCCTAACTCCCTTTCCCTGCCTATATATTCATCCTCCCCCATTCCCAAAATGGTTGGTCTATGTCTATTTTCACCCATATGCTAAGATTGTGCCTATATGCTACTCATTTGGCTTGGAGAAGGAGTGCTTGAAGAGCTTAGCATGGACTTGGAAATTCATTCAAGGAGAGCCTATCAACATCAAGGCTTGGTTGTATGCTTCCCCTTCTTTTCTATTAATATACAACTACTGGATCAATTTCTATTGATGTGCATGCTTATGTATCAACTATTTTCCAGTTAATTAGGTTGCTTTTGAATATGCTATTTGTATTTGCATGCCTTGTTGTGTCTTGATCTCTTATGAAGGTGCATAAACGCTGTGAGCAGTAGGAACGATCTCGTGACGCAAGTGATTCAAGATCTTCAAAAAAGGACGAATTGATAGCATTAGAACGAGGTAGGTCATCTTCTTCGTCTCTCTTTTCAATTGTAACTTAGGAAAGTGTCTAGTAGATTGTCACGTAGGTTGCTAGTCCCACTCATTGGGCTAGAGGGATCGTCTCTGTCCGCAGAGAGGATTTACCTAGACAACAGAAGGTCTTGTCTTGGTATAGGGTGAAGAATCTCAAAGAATACTATTGAAAGGAAGAATTTCTTGACCGAGTATTCCCCTCGAGGGGGATTTTTCCTTGGAATTGTGCGTACATATGGTATCTATTGTTTTATGTTCTGATGATTTGGTAATTTCTTGATGAACAAAAAGAAGATATAAAGAATCATAATAATAAGAAACATCACAAGTAATTATCAAGAATAAGAAAATCTTTTTGCCTTTCTTATTTTCTAACATGGTTTCATAGCTTTGGTGAAGAAGGAAGTAAAAGGCACTCTCAAGCACTTGATCAAGAAACCATTCAAATGGACTATCTTAGGGAAGGAGTCTACTATACTCAAGGAAGATGTCTAAAACAATCAAGGGAGATTTTTTTTTTCAATGTGGTTCACGGGCACTGAGTGGCCGCTACGTCCACGTAGAGAAGCGGGGCAGTTCCACCCGAAGGGATCTGCCGGTCGGCCATATCAGGCCTAACCCCGAGGGCGTCAAGGCGATTTGACCCCGTGACCTCCCAACTGGGCAAGTGCTTAGCAACGGGAACTCGACCATTTGAGCTATCCCTTGGGGCTAACAATCAAGGGAGATAACAAACTTGAAGGGACCTTTAACTACAAGTCCTGAAAGAAGAGGATTAACCTAATCCTTGAAAATAACAAGGTACTAGACTTGGTCAAAGGAAAAGTAAAGAAGCCTACAGAGTATTCCAGTGATGTTGACAAAGTGAAATACAGGGAATTAGAATTGGTGGCCATGACTTTGATGGTAGAAGGAATAAAGGACAACCTTGTCCCATTCATAGCTAACTCGATCATGCTCAGGGAATGTATGAAGCCTTTTCAAAGTTATTTACTATTAAGAACATTGGTCAAGTAGAAAGTTTGAAGAATGAGCTAAGGACCACAAAGATAACTAAAAAGGACACTATGGAATCCTTCTTTGTGAAGATAGCTAGAATCAAGGATGATCTCTTGACCATTGATGAAATTGTTCTAGACAAGTAACTCGTGATCACTACTCTATTAGGATTTCCATCCTCTTGGGGTGGATATGCTACAGGTCTTAATAGTTAGAAGGAAGCTCCTAGTTTTGAAGAACTATGGAATGCATGCAGTCAAGAAGAATTAAGGATTTCATTAGTCGCCAATCCTGAAGGAGTATCAAATGCCTACATTTCTCAACACAAAGGAAGGAAATTGGAAGGACCAAGGAAGAATGTTGACATGTCTAAGATATAATGTTATCAATTCCATAAGAAGGGTCACTACAAGAGTGATTGTCACGACAATCCAAAGAATAAGAAGAGAGATAGAGCTCATGCTAACTTTGCTGAGGAACAAGACTCAAAGAAATCCAAGCCCGAAGAATATGACATTAGGGACTTACAATATCAAGTCCTTTACTTGTAGCTTTAGATATCTTGTTTTATATGTTTTATAATTTATAGGTTTCTAACATATTTTGGAAACGACATTTTTATTATTTTTATAAGTTTGTAGGTATCCCTCAAGATTTGGAGGGAGCCCCCAACAACTTCCTAAGATAAATATCTCATTTCCTTTCAGTTTTTGGTTTCATGTAATTCATTTAGTTTTGATTATATTAAATACTACTCACCATTCTCCCTTTATTGTCTTGATTAGGAAAACATCTGCAAGTAGTATGAAGGAGGACCTCTCAAGACAAGGTTTGCCAAGAAACAAAGGTATGATTTAAATACATTGATTTCTTTATATTGAAAAGATTATTCGTTTGACAGTCTATTACTAACATTGTTATGTCTAGCTATATTGAATCATAATGATTCTTGTTTTTAGTGATTTATCTCTTGATAAATCTATCCACCACACTCATATTCTTAACTGATTTTGTAGAACCCTAGATAGGTTTTGGAAAAACCATAATCGAAGGGTATGCTAATGCGAATGTCTGAAAACCTAAATTGTTTAGGGATATTTTGAAATGCTATTTGAAGTTTGATGATGTCATGTTTGGGATTTTGGTATGATCAAGAAAACCTAACTTGTTAGGGTTTGATGATAAGGACTAAAATCTCAAACCTTTGAAGTTTTTGGTAATGTTGGGTTTGTTATGTTTCTACATTGAAACCCTAACTCATTAGGGTTTTGTGGAACATGTGAGATATACCCTTATAATGTATTAGAAATGGTTTCCCTGGTATGGGTGTGTTTGTTTGACCAAACCCTAGTCTAATGAAGTTTGTATATCTAACTCTTATTTTATATTTTTGTGAAGTTGGGTTTGGCTGACACATGATATGAAATGTATTTGCATGATCATGAAATCTAAGCATATACATATATGTCCTTTTGGTTGAAACCCTAGCTTGGTCTAGGTCAAATGTATTATTGTTGTCGAACATATGATATGCTTCTGGATGATTATGAATTCCTAGATATGTGCGTTGACCTAGTTATCGATGGTCATAAGTCTTTTGATTTAATGGAAGTCCTTGTCTTGGATTCTAGGATGATGATATTTGGAAATATAGGGTTTGTAGCTAAATCCTAGTAGTAGTTACATTGTCTAGTATGTGTGATATAACAATCTGAGATCTATGTATTTAATGATTGTTGAGATTGTGAAAATGAAATTCTAGGGTTTTGGAGTTGTACCTTAGTTGAAGTAAAAATATCTAATGAATGATGACAATATGATAATTTGAGATTTGTGTAAGCTTGTTGAAATCTGAGTTTTGATTAAATTCAATGGTTGATCAGAAATCTAGGGTTTGCAACTAACCCTAGTGGAAGTTGGTCATGTTAATGACTAAGCTTTGATTGAATTTGATTGATTCTTTTGTATGAAATCTATGATTTACATGAAACTCTAGTGAGAAGTCTAACATATGAATTTTAAAAAGGTTGTTAGATACTTTATATATGTTTGATTTGTTTCTAGGGTTTGCTATATGTTGAAGTCAGGTATGTCATACCTTGGGAAGAAAGATTGAAACCCTAGATAGAATGAAAGTTGTTGTAAAATAGTCTAGGGTTTATGACAAAGTCCCTAGCAAGATGTTGAAGAGTATACATCTCTTGTTTGTAATTAAGTCTGGGTATCTAATATGTATAAAGTTGAAATGCTTCTCTGATTCTGATATGGCTAACTTCATGCTTCTATAGACTTGGTTGTACTTGCTATCTAAGTTGTGCAGGTACACAATCTTCAATATGGTGAAGATTCTTGTTGATGTGATAAGCATGATGAGGATGATAATAAATATGATGACATGGTTGGAAGCCATGAAAGATTCTCTGATGACGAAAAAAGAAGTTGATCTCCTTGGGGAAGCATGAATAGAAGAGATCTCCCTAAGATTAAGAGGGAGTCTGGATGAAGAGATGCTAGAGGGAGGGCATAGTTTGGTTTTGATTAATGAATTTCAGAGGATATGGTGTTGCATGAGAAGTAGGAAAAGAAAATATTTAATTTAGGAATCTTCTGTCAAAGATTCGGTTGATAGTCCTACTAAGTTGAGGAACAACATCTAGAATGACCCCAGAGGTTTCTATGTGATTATGTACATGTGAAAGTATATTATTAATTGGGGTTGTGTTTGTATATGTAAATCTCTCGAAGTTTTTGATAACATGCTGGTTACCGATTAGTTTGAACAAGAGAGATTGGTCATCCTTGATCTGCTAGATCAACGGGTGTTGAGGCTTTGTGAGTGAAGCATTTCTTGGGAGGACATCTTGTCGGCACTTTGTGTTGATGTCTAGGTCCCGAAGTTGGAAAGGTGGTGTTGGTCATTGAGCTTTGACACACGTGGATTTCTGGGTTGATGGTTAGAAAGTAAGCCCGATGGTACCTAGAGGGGATGAAAGCTTGAGTCCATCTTATTCCCACATGGATAGATTTCCTTGGTCAGGAATCTATTCTGTGGTATTGTGGTGCCTAAATTGTTGAGAGACCACTTGGATAGATTTCCCTGGCCAGGAATCTAGTCTGTGGCATTGCGGTGCCTAAATTGTTGAAATACCACTTGGATAGATTTTCTTGGTTAGGAATCTAGTCCATGGCATTGCAGTGCCTAAATTTGTTCATGGTTCATATAGTTTGAGATATTCCATTGTATTTGTACATTATGAATACCTCCCTAGTTAAGAGGGAGTGTTGGAAAATGTAACTATGTTCAGTCTTAATTAATGTACTTGAGTCATCATGTAATGTACTTGTCAAAAGAATAAATTGTGACGAATTAAAGCATGGGTTTCATGCTTGGGTCACCATGTTTTAGGTCAAAGTCCCCATTGAGGACCTCTACGATTTATTCTGAGTCAATAGAGTCATTGTACTTTTAAAGAGACCCTTATTAGGCTTTAGAATCATGTAAAAAGGTTAAGTATTGAGTCAAATATGATTTATATATCCTCCACACCATGTGGGCCTAGAAGAAGATCAAGTCAACCTAAGGACCCTATTCGACCTCACATGGAACCTATAAATACAAGAAAAACGAATTCATTTGGAGCATTACTCACTCACAAGGAGTTCAATATCTCTTGTAGCTGGGAAAAGTGAGAAGTCTGTCGCCGGGAAGACGAAGTGAATGTGAGTTTGGGGAAGTCTAAGGAGAATGAAAAAATCAAAATTTTGGTGCCTCTCTCTCTGTTTCGTGTCCTAGTTTGGGAGATCAAAGTCTTCCAAATTTCTCTGTTGTCAGAAGCTACCAGTTGCCAAAAGCCGCTGGAAAGGGGTTGAAATTCTGGGAGGCTGACTTGGTCTGGAGGGAAGGTCTTGTCTTGGTCTAGATTGAAGAGTCTCAAAGAATACTATTGGAAGGAAGAATTTATTGACTGGGTTTGCCCCTCGAGGGGGGTTTTTTCCCTAGCATAGTGCCTGCATCTAGTGTCTATTGTTTTATGTGTTGATGCTTTGGTAATTGATTGATGAACTATATGAAATAAGATATAAAGATTTGTAATAATAAGAAACATCATAAGTAATTATCAAGAATAAGAAAATATTTCTGCCTTTTTGATTTTCTAACAAGGAGTACAATTCCATCACGAGGAACATAATGGGGGACATAGTGTCATCACCTGAGGAAGTTGATGATGACTTGTCGATAGGTTTATAAGATCAAGCATGTAGTAGATGGCAATGTTGAGAAGTACAAGGCAATGTTCAAGACAAGAGGGTTCTCATAGGAGGGAGTGGACTATGAGGAGGCCTTTACACCTCTCATCAAATATGCATCTATCAGGTCGGTCATATCTATTTATTTAGAGATGGGGTGGAGGATACATCATATGGATGTGAAGGTTGCCTTCCTCAATGGGGTGATTAGGAAGAGGTGTATATTGAGTAGCCTTAGGGATTTGAGGTGCATGGGAGGGAGTCACATGTATTTGTATTAAAGAAGTCCCTTTATGGCCTTAAGCGGACACCACACTTATGTTACTCCAAGATTGATGGGTACCTTCTTGGATTAGGCCTTAACTAGAGGGAGTTAGACTCAAACTTGTACTATGTAATTGTTGAGGGTCATTCACTTATCTCGGTCCTCTATGTTGACAATCTCTTCTTGGCAAGATCAAAGAATATCATTGGGATGTGCAAGGAGGACCTTGCTTCAGAGTTCGAGATAAAGGATATTGGGCTCATGCACTACTTTTTGGGATTGAAGGTGTGGCAACAACTAGGAGAGATTTTCCTTGGGTAGGGCAAGTATGCAATTAATATTTTGAGCAGATTCAAGATGAAGGATTGCAAACCCATGTTTACACCCATGATCACCAACTTAAGTAAGATTAATGCTTCCGAGAGTGAGTTGGTGGATCCCACTTTATACATGCAACTTATAAGATCCTCGATGTATTTGGTCAATACTAGGTCTTATCTATGCTTTGTAGTGAACACACACATCCAGATTATGGTGGAGTCAAGGCAAGTTCATTGGGTAGCATGTGTCAAGGTACCTTTGTGGTATAGTGGATTTTGGACTAAGATATGTCAAAGTTGGTGGAAAAACTATAGGGGTGTACAAATTCTAATTGGGCAGGGAGTGTAAGAGATAGGAAACCTACTTCTAGGTGTTGTTTCAGCTTGGGGTTAGTAGTGATCTTATGGTTCAATAGGAAGAAGCATTCAATGGAACTTAGCTCACTAGAGGCAAAGTACATGACAACGAATCTGGAGAGTTGTGAGGCCATTTGGCTTCATAAGATGCTCACAAATTTAATTGATCTAGAGATGGAACCTACCATGATACACTGCGATAAACAAAGATGCATCAAGCTTTTAGAGAATCCATTGTTTCATGACAAGTGCAAGCACATAGAGATCATGTATCACTTCATTAGAGACATAGTCCAGAGAGGTGAGATTGCAATACATATCTACAAGGGAGTAGATGGAAAATATTCTAACCTAGCCTCTAGCGAAGGCGAAGCTTGTGTTTTACAGGGACAAGCCAGGGGTGGTGAAAAACCCCTTCTTGGTTAAGAGGGAGTGTTGATTTCTGTAGTTGTGAAAGGTCTTCTTCTAGATTTGTATCTTAGTGTGGAGAAGATTTCAATTTGCCTCTTTGTTTGCTTGCATGTGAGGTGTAAGTGATTTTATTTATTTATTTTCTAACTTTAACTTAGGAAAAGTTCAATAATTATTGAGAATTATTAGACACGAGTCTAATGGTAACTTGTACGTAAGTTACTTTATTTAAGTGATTTAGACAATATAATCTCAATCGTTAATCTCAAATGATCTTAGGATTTATTTGTAGCCATTGATCACTTAAGAGATTATGGTTAAGGATTTGGCCTAATGAAATCATTAAAGAAGCCTAATGATGAGATGAAAAGAACATTATTATCATCGAGTGATTGAGCAAGAGATTTTCTGGAGAGGCTTGACTTGATTGAGGAGGAAGAGGAAAAATTTGTCAAGGAGATTTCGAGAGAAATTAAGAGGATTCATGTTGGAGAGAAAGAGGGCCAAGTGTAACAAGAGAAGGGAGGCAAGTTTCGAGAGAGGAGGCTGAGTACAATAGGTTGAGTCGACATGTGCAACAACAACACGCTGAGCCCACACGTGCGACAAGGGTGTCGTACAACAACCATACAACAAACCGAAAATTCTTGCAAGCTAATTTCTTCCAGCTGACAGTGAATTTCTAAGGTTGATTTTAGGAATCCGAGTTACATGTTTCCTTGCAACTGAAAAAAGTTCTATGTAAAATTTTCTCTGTGGATCTAACCCATAGTTTCCATATTTTGATTAAAATGACAAAGAATTGTTTGGGTGAAGTTTTTGTTGTTGCATGCTTGATTTCCCACAATAAATTTCCATTATAGATTATTTTCTAAGTTGATATAGCAACATATTTATCTTATCAGCTATTTCGAAATTTATTTGAGATAATATTTTCTGGGTTTTGTTTAAATTGTTGAAATAAAATAGATCAAAGTTAGTATAAATAATTTAACAAGCAATTCCCCACCTTGGTTGTGGTGATATTAGAGGGGACTAAACCCTTAGAGCCCCCTATTGATGGGTGGGTCCCATTATCACAATTGATTTTGATCCTTCGGTGATAGGTTGGGTCATGCCTAGTTATTATGACCAGTCACCTCCAATATTGGGCATGGATAACTATTAATTCTCTTGTTCAACCTTGTGCCCTTGTTTATGTTTATGACATTGGCTATCTAGAGTATTGGGCTTAACCCAACTTGCTTAATATTTTGAGTATGTTCGAGATTCCAATTGCATTGTGGGGTGTTTTTGCATTAGCTACCATTGAATTCTTCTTTTTACACTTGCTTATGGAGGCTACCTAGATGTCATGTTTTCTTTTGTGTTAGAACTTGTACATATTGCCTATAAATAGAGTTTAAATGAAGCTTTGTTCAAAAATATATTTGTTAGTATTTGTTTGAATACATTGTTCACGTTTGCAATTTGCTATTAGCAATTACTATTTATGATAAGGCTAACTACTCAATACATAATATTCCAACAAGAAAACACATTGGATTTGCCACAAAACATGTAGTTAGTATAGGCATAGGTAGATGACATTTAGTCAAGTAATTTTAAGCCCTAATCTAATGCAAATCTAGGTGGGGATTTAACACTGTTTGATCTAGTTAAGGCAATTTGGCCAAATTAGAATAAATAATGTTCTCATTTACAAAAGTGAAAGGATTGAACATTCCCCTCAGGTGGATCTTTCTCTTCTAATTGCCTTTGAATCACTAGAGGCATAAGTAAAGTTGGCACCATACGAGTGTTATGTGACCACTAGTTTGAAATGGTAAATGTCTTGTTAGCGCTCACATTGTACGCTAAAATGATTAAAGGTTCATCCCACATCGTACAATCCAAGAGGAACCCTGATAAGTCACCCACTATTACCTTAGCAATCTACCTTTGCCTCTTTAGGTTAGCCCTCCTCTAGCTTTGAGGCAAGCTCCCCTAAAAATCAGTTGGGCATAAACAATAAGGAGTAAAGTGATGTCACAAATAACCCTAGTGATGAAATTAGGTTTAAGAAAAAAATGTTGGTAATGGAGGGATGAGAAGTTCAATGCCACTATTAAAGGGAAATATAGTCAAAGGGGAATATTAATGATGAGAGGATATAAAGAATGACCCTTTTTAGGTTGGTTACCAAGAATAATGGATTGGTAAGGAGAGGATAATATCTAAGGATAGGAAATTTCACAACTAATTAGGTTAAAGTGCAAAGTAAAAAACGACGAGAGAGGATTCCTCAATAAGATTTCCCTCAGCCCAAGGATTGACTATGGCATAAAACAAACCAAGCATTTATTGAGGGTGTTCGAAAATGTAACTAGGTTCGACCTTCATTAATGTATTTAAGTTATCATGTAATGCACTTGTCAAAAGACTAAAGAAAATTATTATTATGATTACTATTATTCTGACTTATTAAAGCATGGGTTTCATGCTTGGGTCATCACGTTTTAGGTCAAAGTCCCCATTGAGGACTTCTAGGATTTATTCTGAGTTAATAGAGTCATTGCACTTTTAAAGAGACCCTTCTTGGACTTTTGAATAATGTAAAAAGATTTAATATTGAGTCAAAAATGAAATATCTTGCCTCCACACCAAGTTGGTCTTAAGATGATAAGCCGGCCTCAAGGAGGGCTATTCGACCTCACCTAAAGGCTATAAAAGAAGCAATTCAAATTCATTTGGAGGAGAACATCTCAAGCAAGTTCGATATCTCTTTGGAAGCCGAAAAAAGTGCGAAGTGAAGGAAGAGGGCTAAAGAAGTGCGAGTTTGGTCAAGGTGAAAGAAGAAAGGAAAATCAAAATTTTGGTGCATCTCTCTCTCTCCCTCGTGCCCTAGATTGGAAGATCGAAGTTCTCTTGTTGATGTTGCTGCCAGTTGCTACTGTTAGAACAAGTATAGGTCGAAGTTGTTGTTGGATGTTGTTGCCTCAAGAAGTAGTATTGGGCCAAGATCGAAGCCTTTCGGCCAAGATCGAAGTCTTCAAAGCAAGGTCAAAGTTACTGGGTCCAAGAAAGTGCTGCATAGTGCTGCTACTATTGTTGTTGCTACCAGTTCAAATAGGATCATCTGCAAAGGAGAAGGTTGACTTGGTGTGGAGGAAAGTTTGTGTCGAGGTCTAGATTCTTGGATTATCTCAAGAAAACTATTGAAGGAAGAATTACTAAGTGGGTTTTCCCTTGGCTGTGTGCCTATATTTGGTGTCCACTGATTTATGTGTTATTGCTTTGGTAATTGTTTGATGAACTAAAAGGAAAGAAGATATAAAATAAATCTAATAAGAAATCAAGAACATCACAAGTAATTATCAAGTGTAAGAAAATATCTCTGCCTCTCTGATTTTCTAACATGGCTTCAAAGCTTTGGTGAAGAAGAAGAAAAATGCAGTCTCAAGTACTTGATAAAAGAATCATTCAAAATGATTATTCAAGGGAAGAAGTCTACTATCTTCAAGGACAATGTCTAAATCAAGGGAGAGAACAAAATTGAAGGAGCCTCAAACTACAGTTCTTGGAAGAAGAGGATTGACCTCATTCTTGAAAAGAATAAGGTACTGGATTTGGTTAGAAGAAAAGTAAAGGAGCCTACATAAGACTCCAGCGATGTTGATAAAGTGAAGTTCAGAGAATTAGAATTAGTGGCCATGACTCTAACGGTAGAAGGAATAAAGGACAACCTTGTCCCATACATAGCCAACATTGACCATGCTCAAGAAATGTATGAGGCCTTATCAAAATTATTCAATATTAAGAACATTGGTCAAGTAGCAAGCTTGAAGAATGAACTAAGGTCAACAAAGATGACTAAAGAAGACATAATGGCCCCCTTCTTTGCAGGACTTAACAGCTGGAAGATAGCTCCCACTTTTGAAGAACTATGGACTACTTGCAGCCAAGAAGAATTAAGGATCTCATTAGTTGCCAACCCTGAAGAAGTTTCAAATGCCTACACTGCTCATCACAAAGGAAACTTCAAGAAATCGAAAGGACCGAAAAGGAAGGTAGACATGTCCAAGGTAGAATGCTACCAATGTCATAAGAAGGGTCACTACAAGAGTGACTGTCCTAACAATCCAAGGAATAAGAAGAGAGAAAGAGATCAAGCTAATATTGTTGAAGAAGAAGCCCTAAAGAAAGCCAAACCCGAAGAATCTGACATAAGGGACTTACACTACTAAGTCCTTTGCTTTTAGTCTTAGATATTCTATTTTGTATTTTTGATATTTAGTATTTATAGTTTTTAACATGTTTTTGGAAAAGACATTTTTATTGTCTTTATAAGTTAATATGTATCACTCAAGCTTTGGAGGGAGCCCTCAACATCTCCTAAAGATAAGCATCTCATTACTTTTCAATTTTTTGTTTCATGTATTTATTTAAGTTTTGGTTATATTAAATATTAATCACCATTCTACCTCTATTGTCTTGATTAGGAAAACATCTGCTAAATCCTCGAGTATAGAAGAGGGCCTCTTAAGACAAGGTTTGTCAAGGAACAAATGTATGCCTTAAACTACAAAACATTGATCTCTTCATAATAAAGGTTTATCCATTTGATAATCAATTACTAACATCGTTATCTCTAGCTGTATTGAATGGTAATGATTCTTGTTTTGAGTGATTCATCATTTGATAAATCTACCCCATATTATTGATTGAATATATAAAACCCTAGAAAGGTTCTCTGGAAAACCCTAACTTAAGGGTATGATAATGTGTGAAACCCTAGCCTGCTTAGGGTTTCTGGAAATGTTATTTGAAGTTTTTTTATGATGATGTCATGTTTGGGGTTTTGGTATGATCATGAAAACCTAACTTGTTAGGGTTGAATGATGTTGTCTAAGATCCCAAACCTTTGAAGTTTTGGTATAGTAGGGTTTTCTTTGCTATGTTATGAAACCCTAAATATTTAGGGTTTGGTTGGGCCTATAAGAAAAACCCTTGTTATGTCTTTAGAATAAGATCCTAGGAATGAAACCCTAGGTGTATATGTGTCCATTTGGTCGAAACCCTAATAATGTTATCTGACATATGATATGCTTATGCATGATAATGAATTCCTAGATATGTGTGTTGACCTAATTATTGATGGTCATAAGTCTTAGGGTTTAATATAAGCCCTTGTTTGAGTTTGATATTCTAGGATGATGTTGTTTGGGAAATCTAGGGTTTTGCAGCGAAACCCTAGTAGTAGTTAAATTCTCTAGTATGTGTGATATGATAATTTGGAATCTATGAATCTATATAATGATTGTTGAGATTGTGTAAATGAGAAATCTAGGGTGTACATCAAACCTTAGTAGAAGCTAGTTATGTTGTTTATTAAGCTGTGATCAGTTTTGATTGTTGAAGCTATTGTATGAAATCTAGGATATGTATGAAATCCTAGTGAGGAGTCTAACATATGAATTTCGATAGTTGTTAGACACATTACTTGTTTGAATTTTTTCTAGGGTTTGCTATATGAAAGAACTTGTCATATCATTGAAAGAATATTGAAACCCTAGATGAGTTTAATATTTTGATTTGTTGATGTGATTTAGGGTTTGTAACAAAATTTGGGCAAGAAGTTGAAGTATAGTCTCTTGCTAATTATGTTTGTAAAGTCTAATGCTTCCATTATTATAAGATTTTGATATGGTTAACTTCATGCTTCTATAGTTTTGGTTGTACTTGCTATTTAAGTTGTGCAGGTACATAATCTTCAAGATGGTGAAGATGATCACAAGTAAAGTTAATGTGATAAACCTGATATATGAATGAATGATAAAAAAGATGGAAGCCATGAAAGATTCTCCAATAAGAAGAAGTTGATCTCTTTGGGTTAAGAGGGATCTTGGATAGAAGAAATCTCCCTAAGATGAAGAGGGTGTCTGGATAGAAGAAATCTCCCCGAGATTAAGAGAGAGCCTGGATAGAGGAAATTTCCCTAGTTGAGAGGGAAGGCATAACAAAGTTTTGATTGGAGAATGCAATTTTGAAGGATATGTTGTTGCATGTTAAGTAGGAAAGGAAAGTGTATGATTGAGAAATCTTTTGTCAAAGATTTGGTTGATAGTCCTACTGTGTTGAGAAGCAACATTAGTTGTCTGAAAAACCTTGAAGGTTTGTGTTTCTTTATGAACATGTGAAAGTATATTATTGATTGGCGTTGTGTTTGTACAGGTAAATCCCTCGAATGTTTTGATATCATGTTGGTTACTGATCAGTTCAATCAGGAGAGATTTGTTGACCTTGATCTACTGGATCAAGGAGTGTTGAGGCTTTGAAGCATTCCCTGGGAGGACATCTGGCCGACACTTTGTGTTGATGTCTAGGTCCCAAAGTTGGGAAGGTGTTGTTGGTCATAGAGCTTTGACCTCAGATACACACCTAGATCCCTGGCTTGATGGTTAGTAAATAACCTTGATGGTACCTAGAGAGGCTGAAAGCTTGAGTCCATCTTAGTCCCACTTGGATAGATTGCACTAGTCAGGAATCTAGTCCATGACATTGCAGTATCTAAAAATTCTTCATGGTTCATATAGTTGAGATTTTCCTTGTACTCGTATATGATGAATACCTGCCTAGTTAAGAGGGAGTGTTAGACAATGTAGCTAGGTTCGGTCTTCATTAATGTATTTGAGTCATCATGTAATGTACTTGTCAACAAAATACAAATAATAATAATAATAATAATAATAATGACTTATTAAAGCATGGGTTTCATGCTTGGCTCATCATGTTTTAGGTCAAAGTCCCCACTGAAGAATTCTAGGATTTATTCTAAGTTAATATAGTCATTGTACTTTTAAAGAGACCTTTCTTGGGCTTTTGAATCATGTAAAAAGTTTTAATATTGAGTCAAAAATGAAATATGTTGCCTCCACAACAAGTCGGCCTTAAGATGATCAAGTAGTCCTCAAGGAGGGCTATTCAATCTCACCTAAAGGCTATAAAAGAAGCAGTTCAAATTCATTTGGAGGAGAACATCTCAAGAAAACTCTATATCTCTTTGGAAGCCAAAAAATGTGTGAAGTGAAGGAAGATGGCTAAAGTAGTGCGAGTTTGGTCAAGTTGAAAGAAGAAAGGAAAATCGAAATTTTAGTGCATCTCTCTCTCCCTCATGCCCTAGATTGGAATGTCGAAGTTCTCTTGTTGATGCCGCTACTAGTTGTTGCATGTTGTTGCTGCTAGAACAAGTATAGGTCAAAGTTGCTATTGTTGGGTGTTGTCTTAGGAAGTTGTATTGGGCCAAGATTGAAGTTCCTAAGTCAAGATCGAAGTCTCCAAAGTAAGGTCGAAGTTGCTGGGTCTAAGAAAGTGATGCATAGTGCTACTACTGTTGTCGCTGCGACCAAGTCAAATAGGATCATCTGCAAAGGAAGGAGAACACTGACTTGGAGTGGAGGAAAGTTTGTGTCAAGGTATAGAGTCTTGGAAAATCTTAGGAAAACTAATAAAGGAAGAATTACTGATTGGGTTTTCCACTAGAGAGGGGTTTTCCCTGGTTGTGTGCCTATATCTAGTGTCCATTGATTTATGTGCTTTTGCTTTGGTAATTGCTTGATGAACTAAAAGGAAAGAAGATATAAAGGAAATATACTAAGAAATCCAGAACATCATAAGTAATTATCAAGTATAAGAAATATTTTTTTTTCCTCACTGATTTTCTAACAGAGGGACTCTCCTCGAGGATCAACCTAGCAAAGAGACTTGATGATTATTTCATACCAACACAATATGAGATGAGGTTTAGCACCCTAATCTGTACTTCCACATGACTCATTTCCCCTTGGTGGATCAATACCACTAAGCCTTATGGTGATCTTCAATCATTTACAAATTTAAACTCTTTAAAATACTACAAACAGAATCGAGGAAGAAAATACTTCTAGATTGAAACATACATCACATAATAAACCTGAAACCCTAATAACTGCCAATAAATATGTGTTATGTCCTAGGGAGAGGAAACTCCCACTATCCAACCACAAATTACAAATGAGGAAATCCTTCCTTTATATAGAGGAGGCAAGGAACTTTCTTTACATTGAAATAATGTTATGTGGGAAATTTCCATCGATCTAGTAAGGAAATTCTAGATCTAGTCCACTTCTAGAAACCAAAAAGGAATACAAGAATGTGGTCAAAACCACATATACAATAATACAGATCAATCCATCCATCTAGGAAAAAAAGATCCATAAATTATTATTTCTCAAAAAGAATGACCAACATTCCCTTGATTCATGCTTGAGAAAGTTGCTAAACCTTAAAAGATGTGTCCACGACCCAAGAAATGGTCCAGTGTTCCCACCTTTGACTTGCCCTAAGTTGATCACTTGAAAATGTAACTCAACGTCCCATGAAAAAATCACTCTTGCAGGAAGCTTGAAGTATCACTCTTGTTTTTCCTTTTGCTGTTGTAACTCGACTCACTACAAATTATGTTATAATCCAACTAATCCAAGACCATGTTGTAAATAGAAATTTAAGTACACAATATTTTTATGCAACACACTCTCAAATCATGTAATCTAGAGGTTGTTTGCTGAATTTTCCTAAGTTGAATGTTATCAACTGAATTTAGTAACTACTTTGCTAGTTGATGAAACTTTCCCTTTGTCATGAGCATGCATCATATACAATTAAGTTTAGAAAAGACATTCTCAATGATATTGCCATGGATCTCCTCTTCACAAAAGTTTATAACATTTATATTTAAAAGTGCGCTTTCTTTCATTGCTCCTGTCCTATTGATCCACAAAATAAGATCCTATTTGCATCCAAAATAATACATAAAGAGGGCGACAACTTAAGATATAGATGCGTAAAATCATAAGAAAAGTGGTAGATCGAGTACTAGCACATATGGTTACAAGCCCTCCTGCTCTCTTGTATGATTCACATAAAAGTAGAGGCCGTCATGATATTTCCATTTGGGAAAATAAATGATTGAACAAAATTCAAAAATAAAACTAAAAGCACATATGTAAGAAAAAAGAAGTGTGCCTCTTGAATGCCTTTGACAACACTCCCATTCCCATTCAAATCATGAATCAGCAACGAATGCTATTTTCTTTGTCTTCCTTTTCTTCTGTAGCCATTAAATACAAAACAGCACATTGTGCCACAAAGTCATCTCCAAAATGAAATGATTGGGAGACAATTTTCACATCCTATAATCTGTATCTGCAATAATTATTGAATAAATTTAAAGCTTCTTTCGAAGAGTCGCCTTCGTCAGACAAGTTAATCTGGCAAAGAGAAATCCGGGCTTGGGTAAATCCCCATTTGCAAGGAAAGCACTATATATTTCCTTGCATTCTTGTAGTACCTGCGAAGTGAGAGAAACAAGCAGGTGCACAGTTTGTGCAAAAGAAAAGAAATGAACAGAATCTTATTGCACTAAAACAATTACACACAAAGGAAATTGCATGAGTAAGAAGTAGAGACTTGAAAATAACTTGGAGGATACCTCACGGGCATCTTTCTTTGGTATTCCTTCACGTAGGGCAACAATCTTCTCTACAACCTCAGGCTGCATTTGGACAAAACAAAAGAACGAAGGTGTATGCTGGGAGTAAATATTCTTTTCTTCCATAAATTTCCATAAGAGAATTGGAACAAAGTTTTCCTCCAATGCATAAACCTAATCATACAGATACTTAAACCATGATTTCTTTCGAGTGTATGGGGATCAAAATGAAACAGAGATGGCCCTCACCTCTCTTGTCTAAAAGTGAGATGCTCAGCTTATTTAATAATAATAATTCAGCTTAGCAACCCAACAAACTTTAAATAAAATAAAGTGGTGTCAGAAAGATTGCCTACTTTTTCTTCATCCTTTACAGAATATGCAATTGAATATACATACCGGGCAGTCAGGGTGGTTCTGGAGAATGTTAGAATAGACAAGAGTAAAAGATTCCACACTCTCAGAAGAAGCAAGTTCTCGCAAATCTGCCAAAGGTTGCAACCTTTTCTCTACTTTCTGCACACCAGAAATGATTAAATAGTTCATTATCTTTAACTACAACATCCTGTGTAAATGCATTCAGTATCATAGCATACAATATACAGTAGTTACAGTGACAGTGATCTAGTTTGCATTCACAAAGCATCATATTCAGTGCAACTTGCAAGCTATGAATGATTATTACAACAGATACATGGGTTTGATGCAAAAGTAAAATGTGTTGAACGAGAAGTATGCACTTTATTGAGATGGAAGAAGGTTCAGATAGCATTAACAGGTTACATCCTACAATAGAAATTTCGACCAAGTTGCAGAATTGAATAAGATGGAGCAAACTCAAAATTAAGAGAAGAATTGATAAAAGTTCCCCAAAGTGGAGACAGGGAAATGCAACCATCCCTCCTAGCCCATTCCGAACAAGATGGTCTCAGACACTCGAAAAAACAGGGGTTAAGTTTTAACCAAGAGCATGCAGACATAAATTGGAAAATAAAAGTTTCTTAAACAGAGCAAGCTTTCTCTCAAAACCTAAATAAGCCATAGCATCACAAATGATTGATACTTTAATGACTGATTAACATTTGGGTTTCAAGGTTTCATTCCATCCAAAGAATGGAATAATATGGCTATTCAACTCACCAACCGAACCAAAACAAATAAAGGCTTCCCTTGACGAATGACACAATGTGAGAAACAAAGAATATATCCTAGGAATTCTGACACAATATACTGAAACTGACGAGAAAATAAACTTGAATAAACAGAAGCAGATGTAGGTGAAATTTATCAAATCAACATTAAAAGTGGCTATACATTGGAAGAAGTTGAATTGGATTTCAGAAATCCTAGCCTTTGGAAGATGATAATGAAGTGATCAATATGCAAAATTTTTAAATAACTCGTCAAATGTGGTGATGAGTCCATGATGGCAGCCTCTATGAGAATTAATCCTTTGTTGCAAAATATGTCTCATATCACAGAGGAAAATTTACATAGTAGCTGAATATAGGAAAACCAAAAAGTCAAACGTAAGGGTATATACACATAAAATCATATCTTCCTCATGAGAGCAACTAAGGAAGCAATAAACTCAGAATTATGCACTGAACTCTTTGGCATCCTTAATTAAGCAATGTGGAAAAAGTCGAAGTCGGGATTAAATCGGCAAGGGTCTAGAATTGAAAAAGTCGTTAAAGTTGAGAGATTTTTGAAAATGTCCGCAAAATTTAAAAAATACAAAAATATTCATTTTTAAATTTTTTTTTAGCATGTAAACTTAAACTATCCACAACATCAAATAAATGCATTTCCACATAAACATGTAAAGAAAGCTAATATATAATATGTATATGAAGTCTAGTGCTACATCACATATCAAAATAGAAGAGTGTCTCATGACCTGTGCAAGCCAAAAACAATATAGAAGAGTGTCTCATGGTTGTGTTCAAATGAGGTAGAGGTCACTTGTATTTATAGCCTTCCAAGTTGGTCCACATTGCTTTAGGGTCGACCTTATGAGATATGCACATGTGAGATTTTCTTCATAAGTACACTTTCCCTTATCCTATTTGCGTGATCTTTAGGTCGATTTTGGTCCTCTCGAAAAGAGGAATTCAATGCAATCATTATCTCCATCAAGGGAGTTGTCCAAAGTGGAATTGACTGCAGTTGCATATTTTTAACAAAATTTCCATAAATGCAACAACTAGAGTTTAATCTTCTAACTTATTAGCAGTTTATTTGTTCACAACAAATAACGATTAAATCACTGATGCATTCCTCACAATAAAAATGCTGCGGAATTATAAAATAAGAACTAAGAAATAGATGCACACACACAATAAAAATAGACATCAATGTTTTGGACAATAGTCCTCGAAAAAACCCCAAAGGGAAAACCGATGCAATAGATGAGGGTCTATTTTATTATGCAACAATTTGAGAATTTTACAACTGGATGCCCAACTAGCTATCCTGATTCCTCTCACAAATATAGATCATAACTGGAAAAATATACTAGAAATATCAAATCTTCTTTGCAAATCAACTCTACCTCTATCCAGTCACCCGCACTCTCCACTGGCTACTCGCACCTCTACTCAGAATGCTCATTGGTGGCTCTGGATCCACTCGCACTGACTGGAAACTGGCTCTAACTGAGCCGTCCTATCTCCCTCAGTCACTGGAAACCACTTGCTATGCCTTCCGAAAATAGATCTGACCTTCAGTTATTGATTTATGGTTCTTCCGGCAACTCGCACTAGGGTTTTTGCCAATTGGAACTGCTTGTACGACCTCCTTTGCAGACGAATTTGGCCTTCTCCATTAGAGACAAGGGGACTAAGAAGCCCTATTCTTGGTGGGCAAATCATGGGGCAACAAGCCCTCCTCTACAGCAATTAGCCATGAGGCTCCTCTCTCAGGTGACTTCATCCTCTTGTTGCAAGAGGAATTGGAGCACATATGGGAATTTGTATAGTGTCAAAAAGAGCAGGCTTGAGTAGTCCAGGGCAATGACAAATGGTGTATGTGCATGAGTTGTTGAAGGGAAAGACAAAGATGTGGGATGTCTTTCTTGATGATATGGGTTTGGATAGTAGTGTTGAGTTGGCAATGGCATTGGCCAACTTGGATCTTAACGACCAAGTGCTAGAGCCCCTTTTGATGATGGTGATACTCTTGAGGGGTCATCCTCCACACCATCTGATGCAAAGATTACATTGGTGTGAAAATTCTATCACTGCAACATCTGATTTACTTTGCCTACTTATTTTCAATAAGTTATTTATGAAATTCCTTCAATAAACATTAAAATAAATTATGCTGCAGATATCACACCATAATATAGAAACAAACACATGCACAAGAATCAACACATCGACACAGATATTTTTGGACAACAGTCCCTTGAAAAACCCAATGTGGGAAAACCGGTGCAACAAGGGAGGATTTTATATTTCAGCAATTCATGAGTACAACAGGGTGCCAAACTGGCTTACCCAACAGAGAGAAAAAATCTCTAGCACTTTTCCCAGTCCTAGCGTCAGCCTGGCTGACCTCTGCATGGTTCCCAGACGCTCTGCGTCAGCCCTGGGCCTATCTGGTCACCCACGCAGGCCCTCTAGTGACTGCGCAGTCTCCTGCTGCCTCAATGTCTGCCTCTACTGCCTCTGTGCTAATATTCTGTTGCTGATACTAACTCTCTACTCCGTACTTGCTGCCTCTTGCTGCTCTCCAAACCACTAGTTCAAATATCTTAGCTAACCCCGCTCCAGAAATCGAACTGACAGGTCTCCCTCAGTGTGTCCTCCCACTGACCCCCAAGCCTCTTCTTATACTTTTCTCGTTGGTCCATCAATGGCCGAGATTAAGTCCCTAATCAATGGCTAAGATTAGATTTGGCTTGATCCATGTCTTTTGAACCATTCTAACTCAGTTTTATATTAATTCACATTAATATTTTATTTTTCCTAAGTTTAGACTTAGGGACTCCATTAAAAATATTAATTATTCTAATATCTTTCAAACTGGTTAGATTCTGCCCAAACCATTTCTGGGTCTTCGAGATCTCATGTGTTTTAGCCTCTCCACCAATTTTCATGGCTAGAGCACATCTGATGCTACCCAAAATCAACACTCCCTCTTAGCAAGGACTGTGCTCTAGTAATACTCCTCACTGAGTATCACCCTGATCATCCGGCATCGTTCATGTACTGATGCTAAGCCTCCCTGCCCAACATCCTCTGCATTGATGCATCTGTACTGCTGCCCATGGCTCTGCTACTGCCACAGCTGCATCCGTGTTGCTGTTGGTCCTTTTCTCCCAATATTGCATCCACACTGCATATCCCTTTGCATTCGTGCTGCTAACACCCCCATTTCTGCTACTGAAACGGGTTCTTTATTATCCCCATCTTTTCCCTAAAGTAATCAAAATTTGTCCTTCCAAGGGCCTTGGTGAGGATGTCTGCCACCTGTTCTCCTGTAGGAGTGTAGCTCAACTGTAAAACTCCTCATTGGACACAGTCTCTGACAAAGTGACACCAGATATCAATATGCTTTGACCAATCATGAAACACTGGATTCTTGGAGAGCTTGATGCAACTCTGATTATCGCACATGATACTGGTCGCCTCCACTTTCCTTCTGAATAGGTCCACAAGCAGTTTTCTAAGCCATATGGCCTCACATGAAGCTGTTCGCCGCCATATACTCTGCCTCAGATGAGCTCAGAGCCACGAACTTCTGTTTCCTACTGCACCAGGAAGTCATTCCTGATCCAATGTTGAAACAATACCCAGAGGTACTTTTTCGATCCACTGAACTTCCTGCCCAATCTACATCAGTGAATCCACTCAATTTGATATCCTTACCCCTGGTGTACAAGAGTCCATAATCGATTGTTCCCTGTAAATACTTGAGAACGTGTTTGGCTGCTGCCCAGTGCGCCCTCTTTAGTTCCACCATGAACTGACTGAGAGTGTTGATAGCGTACCAAATGTCTGGCCTGGTATTGACTAGATACATCAGAGACCCTATGAGCTGCCTGTATAGGGTGGGGCCAACATCCTTGTCTTTTGATGCATCAATCTTCTTCCAGTTGGTGATCATTGGAGTAGCCATGGGTCTATAGTCCTCCATCCTGAATTTTTTCAAGATTTCTGTAGCATACCTCTCTTGCCCAAGGAAGATCTCTCCCTTCTGCGGCCAAACTTCCAACCTTAGGAAGTAATGCATTAGTCCCAAATCCTTCATATAGAATTATGTGGCTAGATTCTTCTTGTAGTCCCCAATGAGCTTGGATGATCTTGTCAGAAAGGGATCATCCACATACAATACTAAGATTAGCGGCTCATTCTCTATAACCAAATAGTAGAGATTCGGATCCGCGTCACTCTTGACAAATCCCATCTTTTGCAAGTAGCCATCAATTCGACCATACCATGCTCTAGGTCCCTGTTTCAGCCCATATAGGGCTTTCTTTAATCTGCATACATGAGACTTCTTCTCATGTGTCTCAAAGTCCTCTGGTTGTTCAATGTATACCACTTCTTCTATTACCCCGTTCAGAAAAGCCATTTTGACATCCATCTGATGAATCTCCCACCCCATTTGAGCTGCAAGAGATATCACGGTCCTAATAAATGTATACCTGGCTACTGCGGCGAAGGTCTCCTTGTAGTCAATTCCTTCCTTTGGAGCATACCCCTTAGCCACAAACCTGGCCTTGTATTTCTCAACACTGCCATCTGCAGCGTATTTGATCTTGAGATCCATCTCAAACTTACTACTTATCTGTCTTGAGGCCTTGGCACTACCTCCTAGACATCATTCACCATTATGGAGTTGTACTCCTCTACCATCGCATCTAGCCAAACCTGATGTTGAGCTGCCTCCTGGATACTGATAGGCTCCCCATCCTGAGCTACTAATGCCTGATATCTATCTGGCTGTTTTCGCTCCCTCTTATTGTTTCTTGGTGCACTGATGAAGTCCTCTGCATCTCACAGAATCTGACAAAGTTCCCTGCTAGTTCTTCCTCTGCCAGCAGGTGCCTCTGTTAGCTCCTCCTCATCTTGTGAATCTTTTTGACCTGAGGAAGAATTCTTTACTTTTGTTGGTTGAAGAGGTTTAATCAATGGTTCTTCTTTTGACTGCTCCTCAAAAGGCATCTCACGAGATTTTCTGAAATCTCTGTCCTCCATGAACTTCGCATCTCATCGAACCACTACCTTCCTGCTCCCTGGAAGATAGATTTTGTATGCCTTAGCGTTCTCACTATATCCCATTAGATATCCCTTTTCCGCAGTTTGATCCAACTTCTTCCTCTTTTCCTCGGGTATGTGGCAATATGCTAAACTCCCAAATATCTTGAAATGACTGACTTCAGGCGTCTTCCATGTGAAAACTTTCTCTAGAGTAATCTTGCCCAACGCCCGATGAGGAGTCCTGTTCTGAACATAGACTGTTGTGTTGCATGCTTCTGCCCACAGGAATTTTGGCATATCCTGATCATACATCATGGCCCTAGCTGCCACTACAATAGTCTTGTTCTTTTTTTTTTGCTACTCCATTCTGCTTCGAATTGTACGGAGTTGTCCACTCTCTTACGATGCCCTTCTTAGCGCAAAAATAAATGAAGTCCTTATCGACATATTCTCCTCCATTATCTGAGCGCAAAACTTTTATTTTCTTCCCAGTCAGATTCTCCACCAGAGCCTTGAAATCTTTGAATCGATCGAAAGCCTCGTCCTTGGTTTTCAGAAAATAAATCCAAGTTCTCCTTGAGTGGCCATCAATGAAGGTAAGGAAATACTCGGCACCACTAAGAACTTTTGTGGACATAGGTTCGCAGATATTTGAGTGTATTAATCCTAGTACACTCTTGGCCCTGTGTTTACTCCTAGGAAATGTTGCCATGGCATACTTTCCTAGAGCACATCCTCTGCATGCATCATCTCGTTCCGTACTAAGATCCAGAACTCTTGTTACAGTGCTCCTGAGAATTCTCAGAGCCCCATGGTGCCAATGTCCCATTCTTCTGTGCCATAGTTCGTTCAAGTCCTTGTCTCCATGACTACCTATTAGTGCCATTGGTGATTCTAGTTGTAATCTGTACAACCTGTTACTTTTGATCCCGATCTGCACTTTCTTTTTCCAGCTCAGGTGTTTGACGTATACCTTCTCCTTGATGAAGTAGACGTCATAGACCTTCCCTTAAAGTTGCGACACGGAAAGTAAGTTCATTCCCAACCCTGGTACATGCAACACATTGGTAGCGCGGAACCGTTCTCCCAATTCTGTTTGAAAAACTATGGTATCCTTCCCTACTGGAGTACACTTTGCCTTGTTCCCCATGGTGATCTGAAAGTTCATCTTCTCTTCTCGATACTCTGAGAAAGATTCCCTGATTCCCGTCATATGCCAAGAGGCTCCACTGTCTATATACCATACTTCTAATGATGCAGAATTAGTCATACAAACCACTTCTTCTTCCATCCTGGAAGCCAACATGGAGAAATCAAAATCTCTTGTGCAATTTTCTGAAAATCTGTGCAATTCCCCTAACGTGGATGCCTCTGCATCATGGTCTCGACCCATAACTGGTTTTCCCTTCTTGTCTTTGATTACTGGCTCCGATACCATGTGAAAATTCTATCCCTGCAACATCTGATTTACTTTGCCTACTTATTTTCAATATGTTATTTATGAAATTCTTTCAATAAATATTAAAATAAATTCTACTGCAGATATCACACCATAATACAGAAACAAACACACGCACAAGAATCAACACATCGACATAGATATTTTTGGACAACTGTCCCTGGAAAAACCCATTGTGGGAAAACTGGTGCAGCAAGGGAGAATTTTATTATTCAGCAATTCATCAATACAACCAGGTGCCAAAACGGCTTACCCAACAGAGAGAAAAATTTTCCAGCACTTCTCCCAGTCCCAGCGTCAGCCTGGCTGACTTCTGCATGGCTCCCAGACACTCTGCATCAACCCCTGCTTGTCTGCGTCAGCCCTGGGGCAATCTGCGTCACCCACGCAGGCCCTCTAGTGACTGCGTAGTCTCTTACTGCCTTAGCGTCTACCTGAAAGGCCCTGCGTCTACCTCTACTTCCTCTACACTGGTCTTTTGTTGCTGATCCTGACTCTCTGCTCCGTACTTGCTGCTTCCTGCTGCTCTCCAAACCACTAGTTCGAATTTCTCAGCTAACCCCGCTCTAGAAATTGAACTCACTGGTCTCCCTCAGTATGTCCTCCAACTGACCCTCAAGCCTCTTCTTATACTTTTCTCATTAGTCCATCAACGGCTGAGATTAAGTCCCTAATCAACGGCTAAGATTAGATCTAGCTTGATGCATGTCTTTTGGACCATTCTAACTCAGTTTTATATTAATTCACATTACTGTTTTATTTTCCCTAAGTTTAGACTTAGGGACTCCATTAAAAATATTAATTATTTTAATATCTTCCAAACTGGTTAGATTCTGCCCAAACCATTTCCGGGTCTTGGAGATCTCATGTGCTTTAGCCTATCCACCAATCTTCGTGGCTAGAGCACATCTGATGCTACCCCAAATCAACAATTGGATACAGAGGAGGAGGATGCAACAGAGGAGAGCAGTGGTGACCATAATAGTGATGTTGATTTTGATGATGATGATGATTGATGACTCATGAGCTACTTACTACCTTGTAGTTGTTATGTATTTGTTGTTTCTATTTTCCATTGGCATTGCTACTATGGTCTACCTATGAAACACATTTTGATTCTGATGACTTAATAAGAAAACTGCAATTTATTGTTTTTCTCTTATTAGATCATTGATAAATCTGTCACAATTGTATTTGTATGCATAATGTTACATTGTATAGCTTACAAATTTTGAATTTACAATGTAGAATCTAGATCTATGTCTGAATTTGTATCATGAATGAGAATTTGTGTAAGAACTATCTATTTAGTATTAATTTTTAATATATATAACGTGTCCTCCGTGCCCTGTTTCGAGGGATCTATGTGCTTTTGTTGGACACTCAAATTTTCGTGCCTTGCGTGTCCCGTGTCCCTATGTCAGATGACTTAGACTTTAATTTACCACTTTTCCTAAGTTAGATTTAGGAAATAATTTAATTATGGGAAAATAATTGAATTAAGGTGTTTCCCCAGCTTATCTTGCGAAACCTTTTCTGGGTTTTGGAGATCTAATGTTCCTTAGCCTCTTAGCATCATCTGAGACTAGAACACCTCTCTAATGCTACCAAAAACTAACAATTGGGGGGCATAGTGACCAAGAGTATGACAATTGAAGCACCTGATCTTTTGCATATCCTTCTTCTGATCCTAAACTAGAGTTGGTCTTCTACCTGTATCTTTCTTATCGAACTTTCCAAAATTTCTTCTTCCTTTTCCTTTCGTTGCATGAGTTGCAAGGGCTTGAGTTTCTTCATCCTGAGGTATTTGCAAGTTGTTCTTGGATAACAATCAGGCCTCCTATTGGACACAATCAGTACACAACTTATCAAAATTGGGCATCTTATCTCAAGCACAAATTCCCTGAACAAATGAATCCCATGAGGAAGAAAATTAATTGAGAGTGATTGTAACAAGCTCTGCATCATCAATGGTATCTCTAATGGCTCTAAGTTCATCTCTCAACTGAGAAACTCTCATAAGATAAGAGACAACAAAATCTAACCTAATCATCATGACATTACAAAGTTGATTCCTCAAGGTAATGTTGATTTGGGGTAGCATCGGATGTGCTTTAGCCACGAAAATAGGTGGAGAGGCTAAGGCACATGAGATTTCCAATACCCAGAAAGGGTTTGGGCGGATTCTAAACAGTTTGGGAGATATTAAAATAATTAATATTTTTAATGGAGTCCCTAAGTCTAAACTTAGGAAAATAAAATATTAATGTGAATTAATATAAAACTGTGTTAGAATGGTCCAAAAGTCATGGATCAAGCCAGATTTAATCTTAGTCGTTGATTAGGGACTTAATCTCGGCCGTTGATTTGTGAATGAGAAAAGTATAAGAGGAGGCTTGAGGGTCACTTGGAGAACACACCAAGAGATCAAGATTTCGACTTTCTCGGGCTGGGTTTGCTGAGAAAATTGAGAGAGTGATCAAAGTTGCAGCTGAGGGGCAGTGAATACAAAAGCAGAGAGGCAGAGATAGCACCGGGAGGATTAGCGCAGTAGCCGGAGAGGGATGCGAAAGAAGCCAAGGGTTCACGCAGAGGCAGCTAGGAGCTGCGCAGTGCCTCAGAGGGCCAGTGTGGGTGACGCAGAGGGCCAGAGGGTTGACGCAGTGCCTCCAAACGCTGATGCAGGCCAAGCCAGAGTGGCGCTGGGCTAACACTGGGCCAGAGAGAGGCTGACGCTGGAGTTTCATGGGGCAAATTGGAGCTGTGGAGTTGCGGGAGTGTTTATTCGGGGTTTCAACCGGAATATCTGCTTCCGAGTAGAGAGGTACTACTGCCAATATTTTTCTTTGTTGGGTGAGCTGGATTTGGCACCCAGATTGTATTCTGAAACTGCTTAATAAATCAAACCCTCAGATAGCTTTCCCGCATTAGGTTTTTCCGGGGACATTAGTCCAAAAACAAGGGTGTCACTTGTGTGCTTGTTTCTATTTCCTTCAATTGATGATCTGTAATGTGTTGAGAATGTACTTGTATTTATTTCTAGTATTTACATGGTAAATAACTTGTTAATTAACAGAACAAGTAGGTAGGAATAAATCAGTAAAGTACATGAAGGGTTTCTAACGTGTCAGACTTAGAAATTCCAACAGGTAAGTGTTATGAATATAATTCATAACAAATAAAATAAATATAATTAATGTAAATATAAATAATCAAATATTGGTTATGTTAAATAGTCATTAAGTTAAGTGAAAAGGCATGTCTAAAAGACATGCCCAGTCACGAAAGGATACCTGCTTAGGTATATATATATATATATATATATATGTGGATCTTCATTGTAAAATTCATCACTTGTACACTTTTTTTATATATAATAAATTCTTATTACAAATACCTCTTGTGTATTTTTACATTCAAGCCTACAAGCTATCAGTTTTGATGCTTCAGTGGTATCATAGCCATGGCACACAATATAATCATGTGAGTCTTTGAACATAGTTCGTCGCACAATATGCCATCACATTTATGTCCTGAATGCATTGAGCAGTTTAATAAAATTCAAGAAGCATTTCAGCATTTAGAAAAATCATATGCAAAACTTAAAGCATGTCGAAAGGAAATTGATAATAAGACAATAGCGACAGTGAAAAAACGAAACAAGTTGAAACAAAAAGAAGAAGATTTTGATCAGAATAATGATAATGAACATGAAGATATAATAGATAATGATGAATATGAAGCTTATATAGATCAAGATGACGATTCAGATGAAGTTGATCTTGATATGGACGAGAATGATTTAGATCAAGATAATGATTCCAATGAAGCTGATATAGATCAAGATGAGGATTCTCTTGAGAAACAAGGAGATGTACAATATCATAACAATGAAGAAGATGTTGTCAATGAAAAGCTACCATTGGTGGCTCTTGAGAAAAAGTAGGTTGTTGCAGATGCAAAAACCACACTTGAGGAGGCTCTAAAGGCTCTCTACCATCATCTGGACCAGCAAATTCACAGGGACGCTAACCGATGGTTGCAAGAATTCCAGAGAAACGTGGACGCGTGGCAGGTGTCAGACAACCTATTGCATGAATCCAATACCAACTTAGAGACTCTTATGTTTTGCTCTTAGACTCTTAAAATGAAGGTCTAGTGTGATTTTGAGGAGTTTCCATCTTCAACTTTTATATCATTATGGGAAGCACTAAAGAAATTGTTGAAAAGGTTTAGCAAAGGTCTGACCAAGGTTAGAAAATAGATTAGTATAGCAATGGCAGCACTAACAGTGCATGTTCCTACAAAAGATTGGGGCATCTCTGGACATTTAAATTGGTTAAGAGATGAGTTATGTACTACGCCAAAATTCCTTCCTAGCTTTTTAGAACTACTAGAAGTGATGCCAGAGGAGGCATATAGCTACAAAATTAGGGCTCATCCAGAAAGACGACGCCATTTTCAGAAAGAACTGACAAAATCAAAGGAGATTGCGTTTAATATATTGAGTTCTTGCTTGGCCATCGAAGATTTGCTTGAACAAGTTTTGGATGCTTTTTCATCCTGGCTACGACTAAGTTTTGGAATCCCATCCAGCATTCTTGCTTCTCATGCTCTAGTCCAAGCATCTCTTGGTGCTTTGAACTCATACAAGATTTCTGATGCAACAGTTAATGCTGTCTGTGAATTGATACGTTACACAATTTCAGGAAGCCTTGGTGGTATTGCAGAACAAATGCCTTTGATTCATGTGCTTGTGCCTCATGTCATGAAACTCAGGCCACGTTCCAGGGCTGCATTAGAGAGTGCCAAAGGCCATCAAGGATCTGAAATGGGTTCTCCACTTTACAAAGAGAAAATTCCAAACGTTCCTCAGAATTCTACTCACAGTGTGCCCAAGGAGTTCTTTTGTCCCATTAGCAATGAGTTCATGACTGATCCTGTCATCACTCTTTCAACAAACCGGACATATAATCAGAGGTCACTCGTCTCACTTAGAACCACAGAGTTGCAGGAGGAGGTAGTTAGAGATATGGTCTCCACCTTCTGGCGTCACATGAGGTTGCTATTATCAGTCGGCCTCCTCTTTTTGCAGGTTATCGGTTCCACTATCTTTGCCACAAGATGTCATTTCTTCTGACCAAACTCAGTCAAAATGTCCTATGCCAATCGACATGCCTGGTCAAGGATCAACAACAGTTGCATATTAAATCGGGATTCGGTGACAGATACATTTCTTCTTTGATGGAAACTCGAGATGTGGGAAAGGCTTCAGATGTGGATATTTCAAACAAAATGGATATGAATAGTTCCATTGAAAGGCAGGTTACTGACCATGAGTTGTCTATAACAGACTTGTTATCCTCCATTCAAAAACGCGTTGCTAATCTTTCAAAAGTTGTCAATCTTGTGCTTCTTCACAACAATCAGGGCAAAGTTGTGCAAACCCCTCAGAAACCGGATTCATTGATTTTTTGCCAAGTGTCAGAATCCTGCGAATCGGATTCGATTCGCCCTAAATCATGTCCAAATGGGACACGATCGAATCCGGATCATGTCCTATTCAGACACATCGTGTCACGAAATCCGGACACAAGTCTGGCAAAAAGGAACCCGCAAGCCAATAAAAGGGCGCACTTTCTGATTTTCTTTATCATTTTGTGTCATTCCTTTTGCAAGAAGTAAGCTGTGGGTTTGCTGCTAGAAGTTTGGAGCAAGGAGCCAAGCCTTTGGAGCGTTTTCAAGGAGATTCAAGCAACAAGTAAGTGCATTTCTTCTCTATTTTTTTGCATTTGTATTACAGCAGTTTGTATATCCATTTATTTTAAAAATTTGTGCATGTTTTGTTTTTTTTTTACTAACAATGTAAACTTTGAAACAGGAACTATAAACTCAAAACGAGAACTCTGCCAAAAAAACCCCAAAAAAACATGAAAAACAGTGCTAAAAACGAAAAGTGTGTATACTAGAACGATGGGGTTTTTTTTAGGGTCAATTTTGAACATGTTTTGAAAATGGCAATGAGAACGAATTTTTTGTGCAAAAACAAAAACCAGCCTAAAAATGAAAAGTGCTAATAATGGGACGATGGATTTTTTTTTAAGGTTAATTTCAACATTTAAAAAAAAATGCTAGTAAAACCAATTTTTTATGTGCAAAAAACACCCTCAAAACGAAAAGTGTTGATGCTCGAATAACACTCTATTTTTTGGGTAAATTTTCAACATTTTGAAATAATGGTGTAAAAAATTTTGTTATGACTCCGAAAAACATTAAAATTTCAAAAAAATAATAAAAACATAAAATTAAAAATAAAAACAAAAATAAAAACAATGAAAAAAACACAAAAAAAGTTAAAAAAAAATACCAAAACGTAAATAAAAATATATATTAAAAACAAAACATAAAATTAAAAAAAAAAAATCAATCATAAAAATGTAAAAAAAAAAAAAAAAAAAAACAAAATTAACCTATAAAATATAAGAATTAAAAAATTAAAAAAATTTAAAGAAATAAATAATAAGAAAAACATATTTTCAAAAAAATAACATTTTTTTTTAATGTGGTAAATCATAAAAAAATTTGGAAAAATATAAAATAAAATAAAAAAACTTATAAAATTAAGTAAAAATAGGAAATTCTAAAAAAACATTAAGAAAAACTAAAAAAAAAAAAAATTAAAAACAAACTAGATTAAAAAAATAGAAAAATAACAAAAAACAACGAAAAAAATTAAAAAACTACAAAAATTAAGATTAAAAACATTTTCAAAAAACCCTAAAAAACAAAAATATGCTGAAATTAAAAAAAAAATAAAAACTTGAAAAACAATTAAAATTAAAAAAAAATAAAAAAAACATACATATTTTCAAATTAAAATTAAAAAAAGCATCATTTTCAAAAAAACATTAAAATTAAAAAAAGCTAAATATATTTTTGATATTTTAAAATAACATTTAAAATATTTAAAATGTATATAAAATTAAAAAAAAAAACATTTAAAATTTATATATATATATATATATATTAAATACAATAAACATATTTAACAAAATTTATTTTTTATTTAAAAAAACAATTTTATTGGCCGCCGCCCCCACGAGTGGCCAGGCGATGGCTATTCAATTTCGAGAATCGAATAGCCACTTCTTGACCACCCCCATGGGCGGTTGGGCGGTGGCTATCCAATTCTCAGAATCGGATAGCCACCACTCAGCCGTCAGTGGGGGTGGTTGGATAGTGGTTATCTGATTCTCAGAATCGAATATCCACCTCAAGGGCAGTCAGGGAGTGGTTATCTGATTCCGAGAATCGGATAGCCACCCCTTGACCGTCGGTGGGGGTGGTTATCTGATTCTCAGAATCGAATAGCCATCGCTCGACCTCCCGTCGGGCTGGCTATCCGATTCTCGGAATCGAATAGCCATCGCCCGGATGCTCGTGGGGGTGACTATCCAATTCTCAGAATCGAATAGCCATCGCTCGGTTGCCCATGGGCCACCCGTGGGGGTGGCCGGGCGGTGGCTATCTGATTCTCAGAACCAGATGGTCACCGCTCGGCCGCACGTGGGGGTGGCCGGGCGGTGGCTATCCGATTCCAAGAATTGGATAGCCACCCCCATGGGCAGTCAGGTGGTGGTTATTCGATTATGATTACAGGAACTGATACTGTTATGCGTTCAATATTTGTAATATGTGATTTTCGTATTAATTTTTAAGTTAATCATTATTAAAAAAAAAGTGATTATTATTATTTTTTTGACATGAAATTCATAAAAAAAACTATTATTTAACCATTTTTAGTTAAAATTTTCGTATAAAAATTGTGATTTTGACATGTCAATTCTAGCAAAAAATTATCAAAACGTGTAGTTTTTTAGTTATATTTATGTTAAAAATGGTTATTTTTATGTCCATTGTTAAAAAATATTGTTTTTTAGAAACAATTATTTCATGTGGATTGAAAAATTAATTAAGGATCTATAAATATGTAGAATATCGAAAATTCAAAATATCGACTTTCTAATTTAAAAATGCAAAATAATAAAAACCTTACTACAAAAAAATTAAAATTAAAATAAAAATAAGAAAATATGAAGAAAACGACTACTTAAAAAATTGTTAAATTTACAAAATAATTATTTACATTTTATACATTAGAAAATTTAAAGTAAAAAAATAGGTCTTTTAAAAAAAGGGTCTGATGCAGAATTACCACTTTTTAAAATCAGCATGAAAATCACTACCATTCTAAAACGCAATGTACATAAAAAAAATTAAAGTGCCAAAAACTATGCTCTAAAAAAACGTGTGTTCTACATCACCCCTTTCAAAATCAGGTCACTTTTTTGCTATCTCTACAAAACGGGTAACAGTATCAGTTCCCGTTTCAAAGTTTACATTGTTTACAGTATTCATGGCTCAATCGAGGGCAGCAGGTAGGGGGCAAAGGAAGGGGAAGAATGTCCCCACTGGAGATGCCCCTCCTCCCCCAATATTATCAGAGTCTGCTGCAAATAATGTTGAGGGAAGACGTCCTCCTAAAGGTAACATTGAGAAATATCCCTTGTGGAAATATGTCACAAGAGAGGATGGGCCAAGCAACAAGGGGAAGGGAGGAGGAAATGTGAATTGGAAATGCAACTTTTGCTACAATACTTTCACAAGCACATCTTTTCGTGTGAAAGGCCATTTGTTGGCTTTACCAAGTTGTGGAGTTGGAGCTTGTACACAAGTTCCTTTACAAAAGAGGAAAGAAATGGAAAAAGAGTTCACTGTTGGTATGGCAAATGTGGTTGCAAAATAATAAAAAAAACCAAAAATGATGACCCCCTTCCATTTTTGAGGAAAGGCACCACCAAATTTCCATTTGAGAGTTCTATTGGGAGACAAGCAGCAAAAAGAAAGACAATTTCACTCGGTCCAATGGACAAGATTTTTCAAAAAGAGAAACGGGAAGAGCTTGATCTCACCATTGCCTTTTTTACTATCAAAATGTCATATCCTTTATTGTTGCACGCTCACCTCTATTTATTGAGATGTGCCGAGCTCTAACTCACGGGTCTCCATCATGGTATGTGCCTCCTGGTTTAGAGAAGCTTAGAACCACATTGTTGACGAAGGCAAAAAAAGAGGTGTAAAAAATGCTTGAGCATATTAAAGCATCATGGCCAACATCTGGGGTTAGCATTGTTTCTGATGGATGGATAGATCCAGCATGAAATCCACTCATCAACTTCATGGTGTCTTCCTTGAATGGTCTAGTTTTCTTGATAGTGGATACATTTGGAGAATACAGGGATGCACAATTTATGGTTGAGTTGTTTATTAAAGTTATTGAAGATGTAGGTGTTGATTCTTGTGTGAAAATCATTACAGATAATGCATATGTTTGCAAGGCTATTGGCATGATTGTGGAAGCTAAATATCCACAAGTGTTTTGGACACCTTGCTTTGTCCATTAATTGAATTTAGCATTGAAATACATTGCTTCTGATGTGCTTTGGATTGGTAACATTATTGAGGATGCACGACATATCTGTAACTTTGTGCAAAATCATACAAATGGCCTCATTATCTACAAGGAGTACAACAATATATCATTGTTGAAGATCGCTGATACACGGTTTGCCTCTTCATTCATCATGTCGAAGAGGTTGAGGGAGGTCAAGACCGTTGTTGGGGCCATGGTTATTTCTGAGTTTTGGTCTTTTTGGAGAAAGACGGATCAACTAGCCTCTAAAAGAGTGAAGGACACAGTGTTAGATGACGCTTGGTGGGAGAGGGTAGATCTAATTATTCAGATCATGGACCCTATCATTTCTTTGCTTTGATTTGCAAATACAAACAAACCCATCCTAAGAGAGGTTTATGAGGGATGGGATTCGATGATTGAGTTTGTGAGGAGCATTATTCTACGGAGTGAGTGCTCTGAGTATGAGACATCACCAGAGGCCTTCTGTGGTACTATACAGAATATTCTTGTCAGCAGATGGGACAAGAATTGCACACCTTTACATTGTTTGGCTCACTCATTGAACCCAAAATACTACAGCCATGAGTGGCTGAATGGTGGACCTTCCTGCAGATTCCCTCCTCACATGGATGGAGAAATCTCAAAGGGGAGGAAAGATGCATTCAGGCAGGTTTCTCAGGATAGAGCATTTCTTGATGAGGTGGAGGATGCCTTTGCAGAGTTTTCCACTGGCACTGGTCGATTTGCAGGATATTATGTGATTAGAGATAAGGGGGCTAAGAAGCCCTATTCTTGGTGGGCAAATCATGGGGCAACAAGCCCTCCTCTTCAGCAGTTAGCCATGAGGTTCCTCTCTCAGGTGACTTCATCCTCTTGTTGTGAGAGGAATTGGAGCACAGATGGGAATTTGTATAGTGTTAAGAAGAGCAAGCTTGAGCAGTTCAGGGCAGAGATAATGGTGTATGTGCACACCAACCTTCGTCTTATTTACAGGTAGAGGGAAGAGTGGTTGAAGGGAAAGACAAAGATGTGGGATGTCTTTCTTGATAATATGGGTCTAGACAACAGTGTTGAGTTGGCATTGGCCAACATGGATCTCAATGATCCAGTGCTAGAGCCTGTTAGATTTGATGATGGTGATACTGTAGAGGGGTCATCCTCCACACCAGTAGATGCAGAGGTGACTATGGATACAAGGGAGGAGGAGGATGCAGGCGAGAGCAGTGGTGACCATGATGATGAGGACAATGATGTTGATTCTGATGATGACTATGAGGATTGATGACTCATGAGTCATGGGCTACCTACTGCCTTGAGGCTTGTATACCTGTCATTGTTTTGTATTTTGTATTTCTATTTCTATTTATATTTGCCACTGGCATTGCACTACCTATGTAACATATCTTGATTTTGATGACTTAATGAGAAAACTACAGCTGTCAGTGTTTTTATCTTACTATCTTGTCTTTCTCCTATTGGATCATTGATGAATTGAATATGTATTATGATTTATCATTTATGAGTTTAGAATTTATGATTCATTGATTTATCATTTATGTAACATGTATTTGAATTTTGTATGTATTATGCATGTTATAATGTTACTTACTTTGTAAACAATAAAACTTACATCTAGATGAAGATCTATGTTTGAAATCAATGAATTTGTATCATTCATGAGAATTTGTGTAAGAAATATCTAATTTTTAATATATATATATATATATATATATATATATATATCCTAACGTGTCTTGTTCTAAGGGGTCAATGTGTCCAAATCAGACACTCGAATCCCTGTATCCTACGAACCCCGAATCCCCGTGTCAAGTTACTTAAGCAGACCCTAGATAAAGCTCTGATATCAGGAGATGTGATAAGTGCTTATCATTGTGTTTTTGAAGAGTCTTTCACTGGGGAAAATATTCCAGATGGTTGGTTGTCTGAAATTTGTCCTTGCATAAGATCAAGCTTGAGATTTATGGGGGCACTAGAAGCTTCAAAAGCTTATGCTGTATTTTTCCCTTGTGAGTGGGCAACATGTGATTTCAGAAGTTGCCGAGTCTCTCTGCCTGTAGGTGGAAAAATTACTGGCAAAAGGGACTTCTCCTGTGTTTATATGGCAGTTTCAGTCATGAAAATAAAGTTGGAAGCAATTCGAAAGAAGTTACTTTCTGACAAAGGAGATGTGTCTAGCAGTGGTGTTGTATCTGATGGTCCAAATACATGTTTAGATGACAAATTTACAAGCAGGGATGCAATGCCAAAGGTTGAGATGTTAAGAAATATATCAAAAAATTCTTAGAACGAGTTCCTTACTGGATGTCCATATCCCTCTGTTGCTTTTCAGGGTCAGAGCCCTCTACATGATGTTGTTGTTGCTTGGCTTGATCAACATGAATTGCAAAAGGGTGAAGGATTCAAGCATCTTCAAGTGCTTCTCTTGGAACTCATTCGTTCTTGTGTCTTTCAGCCCCATTCTTATGCCAGGCAACTGATAATCAATGGAATAATGGACAAAAGAGAAAGCAGTGTTGATATTGATATAGCTAATCGGCATAGGAGCATCCTAGAGCAGTTGCCGGCCTCATTTGTATTCCATGTTTTGGAAGATGTTAAAACTGAATCAGATCCTATGTTTTTTGAATTGATCATAATTTACTCTAATGAACGTTGTTTTGCACTCCATGAGTTTTTAGATAGGAACATCAAGGATCTAGAAAATGAAGGAGAAAACCAGAAGACAGGAAAAAATCAAATAATGAGTGGTATCGCCGATAATTCAGGCTGGTGAAACCTTGCCCCATGCTGTCTCAACCTTCTCGCTGCGTCTAAACTCCCACACCATCTGCTCTCGACCAACTGACTGGGTCTCTCTGCGTCCTCGTGCTCCCTGCTGCCATCACCCGTTCTGTCTGTCGTCGATTCTGTTCTGTCCCCTTCTGCCATCGCTTTCCCACGGACCGGTTCTGTGTTTGTCACCCACTCTCCACCTCCCGTCCTAGCCACCAAACAGGCCCGTCGATTTATCTGTGAACAGTCAAACATCCCTTTTTCTCCAATCCAAGTCGAATAGTTAATAGTCAAACATCACGTCTTTTCTGCCAGATCGATCCGTATCAATAAAATTTGGCTCGGTCAAACCCAAATCATATTTTGGCAAACAATAATTTTAATGAACAGTCAACATGAATTAATTAATAATTACAATTGATATAATTAATAATTATAATTATTATTATATATATATTTAAAAAAAATTATTTAATTAGAAAAAAAGTTATTTAAAAAAATATTAAACAAAAAAATATATTACAAAAAGAAATAAAAATCCAAAGGATTATTATTGATGAGCTACATGAAAAGATGATGGCCAGATTATATACATTGAGACGATAGACACTAAGTGAAGAAAATCCACAGCATTAAAGCCTTGAGGACAAAGCTTCCGAAGGAAGGGGCTATGTTATGAATATAATTCATAACAAATAAAATAAATATAATTAATGTAAATATTAAATAATCAAATATTGGTTATGTTAAATAGTCATTAAGTCAAGTGAAAAGGCATGTTTAGGAGACATGCCCAGTCAAGAAAGGGCACTTGCTTAGGTATATATATGCGGGTCTTCATTGTAAAATTCATCACTTGCACATTTTTTATATATAATAAATTCTTATTACAAATACCTCTTGTGTATTTTTACATTCAAGCCTACAAGCTATCAGTTTTGATGTCTGTTATTCACAAACAATCCCACCAAAGCATTATTCACTTGTTTGTAGGTCTTCAACTCAACAACATGTGAAATCAAGTGGTCCTTTATGGAATCTATCAAGATTCTCTTAGCCTTGGCATCATTCTTCTTCTATTTGGATTTCTTCTTATCTCCCTTTAGCTCTAGAATGACTTCCTTTACATGATCCTGAAACTCAATTTCTTCCAAGACAAGGAGTATCCTCGTCTTCCAAGATCTGAAATTGGTGGCACCATCCAACTTGTCTTCTACTTTGAGACTTGGCACCATTTTGACAAGAGATCTAAAATCCAACCAAGATGTTGAATATTGTCTCTTATGCTGACTTCATTGGATGATCTTTCAACAAAGGTCTAATACCATGTTGAAATTCTATGGCAAATGTAGTAGAAGATAATTTTTTGCCAGATAATGATTTTCAAACAATATTTTATGCCATTTTTATCATTGAATAATTATACTCGTAAAATCTCAATAGTAAATACAAAAAAAACAGTAAAGATCATAGAAAACAAACATGCATAATAGAGACAATAATTTTACCCTAAGAAACCCAACATTGGAAGAAAACCCAACAATTTTTTCTTCAGGAGAAATTGTCTTTCAACAAGGTTTACAAATCAAAATTTGTCTAGAAATATGTGCCAATAATCCAAGTCAAATACCAAACAAACCTAGTCAAACAACAATAAGTCAATGTTGGTCAAACCAACCAAAATACTCAAAAGTCATCGTTGCTCAAACTATCAGTCTGCGATCAAACTTTGGCCCTGGAATTTGTAGTCAACACTTCACACATGCGGCTGTAGTCAACCCTATGGTTAATTCGCAAGTGCAGTAAACTCTTGGCCCTGGTCAAATCTCAGTGAAACAGATGTAGTCAACCCTCAGTCAAACTCAGTTGAGGCTGCAATCAACTCAACTTATCAAACTCGTCAAAAACTCGATCAAAGCTTCTTCACATGTCCGGCCAAGAGAGAGATAGAAATGAAGAAAAGATGATTTCAAAACATATTTCTCCTTTTCTGACTTTCTCCTACACTAGAAAAGATCAATGAGCTTGCTATGTTGATTGATTAGCCTCTCACATGTCTGTCTATTTATATAGAGCTCTAATTTGAGTGGATACTCATACAGGTCGCTCTTCACTCCTCACTTATGGAACCTACATGACAACTGAACATTAGACTAGAATTGTTAACCCCACTAATGGGTAAAATCTCCATTAGATAAACAATTCAAACCCGCTCTATATGGAGCTAGCAATGTGAGTACTGTGGGCCATTTACCCCTAGCCAAATCAACATGGCCCTATGGGTAAATGTATCAATCTCCCCTAGTCAAATCAGCAATGATTGTATGGGAAAAAGTCTACTCTTGGGCCATTCACCCCTAGCCAAATCAACATGGCCCCATGGGTGAATGTATCATTCCTCACTAATCAAATTAGCATGACCCTATGGGAGAATGACTGCCTGATGTTGCAAAAACATCAACAGGTAGCACCTAGAATTATCTAGCACACACTCAGGGAATCAAGTGAGATCAACATTATGGGTATGAGAACCATAAGAGCATCAACTTGGACCATATTTAATATTAAAGCCATCAAAATACTTCACAAGAGTGTCATCTTCAAATGTCTCACTATCTTATGATTGTATACAAGTTACCAAACTTAGGCCTGTGAAGGTTATTACATGACCCTATTAAGTGGTTCCAACCCTAAGGGGAGGGACAGTTCCTAGGTCAACACTTTCGAATGATAGGTGTGAATGATAGGCATTATGGCTTGTGGTTTACTTCCAAAGAGCCATAGTCTTACATTAGGTTATGTAAAACCATCATCCATGAGCAACTTTGTAGAGGGAGTGCTTAGTTGCTTGAGTTGCCTTCCCTTGCCTTTGCTTTTCCAAGTCCCCTTATTTGTCATTTTCTTTCTTTGATTTTCCTTGTTTAACAAGCTTCATTGATTTATCATGTAATAATGATGATTTAATCCCCCTTCAATGATGGGAAATTTATTGCTTCAATAGGGTCAGGAAGTTCTTTAAGAGTCCCTTTTACATTGGTAAGTGTGATATGCATGGATACTCTCGAGGTAAGTGCCTATATTAGAGGAGGTAGAGCTCAAGCTATAATTGGATTTTGATTGGTTTACATCCCTTCCCATTCTTTTACATTTTGACATCTGGCATATGCTTTTTCTTTTCTTACAGCTGCATCAGCGTCTGGTATTTCCAGTGCCTTCTTCTCATAGGACAAGACTTATAGGGTACTAGTATAAGCGACTGAAGACAACCAATCAAAAGATGGGACAACAAAATAAGGGCAATGATGACAAGTATTATGTTAATTTTTTATAACAATGGTATGTTCTATGCTTAGAGCAATTTTACTTCAATTTCTTTATTAGCCCAATATAAATATCCAATTTAGCAATCACATCATCATGATCGTAAAATGCAGATAGAACATAAACAATAACAGTACAAGAGGACACAAGATATGGCACCAGCCAGGGACAAACCCCAATGTGGGGAAACCCTTGATCAATTCTTCTTATAATTCTTCAAAAGTTCAGCAAAGAGAGAGTACAATACACAATATTCACATGCCCAATCACAATGAAATTTGATCAGTCAAACAACAGAAACAGAAAGCACTAACCAAAAAGTCAACATTGGTCAACAGGCAGATTTTGACCTCCAAAAACAGCTCAGTCAAACTTGGTCAACTCGACCTCCACCAACAAGTCAAATCAGCCCAAAAACAATTCGAAAATATCCAGTGAAACTTGGTCAACGAAGCAACAAACCCTAGCACAATCAATGCTGGTCAAACAGAGGTCAAACAACCTCGTATTTCGTGCCCAGAACTGCGGCTTGCCCAAACAGAAATACCCCTCACAAAATCGTAGTCAAATATGGTCAACGCTGGTCAAAACAACCTTCTGCAATTTCTGGTCAACTCTGGTCAACGAAGGGACAGCAAAAGAGCAGTCCCTTCTTCGCACATGTGGAGAGAGAGAAGCCTCAGAAATCCGTACCTAATCAAGAAGAGAGTGATGTGTGAGTGAAGTGTCCAAATGAGGAGGAGGCATCTTGTATTTATATGCAAACGTTGAGGATGAATAGACGTGACTGTTGGGCTTTTGAGCCTACATGAGTTTATTAGCTAACCTTGACAATTTGTCCATAATCAAAATAAATTCATAATTCCATTTGTACATGTCAGAATGGGATGATCTTTAGATCAATCCTACACCTCTCGGAGAGAGGAATCCAATAGAAATATCACTTGTCTCATATGAGTTGTCCAAGGTGAAGTTTGGCCCTAGTTGCCAAAATTAACACTCCCTCTCAACTAGGGAGAACTTCACCTACCAAACTGTTTGACAATCTGTACCATCACTGTCTCTGCTCTGCTGAACCATGAAGAAAGAAGAAATGATCGAGAATGTATCATACCATTCTCCACTGACCCGAAGTTAGTCTCCAATAATAGAGAGTGTGTCATACCACTCTTAATCGACTCGAAGTCAGTTTCCATTGATCCCAGATCAATATCAACATCCTAGCATAGGGAGTACGATAGTACACGATGCGTCCATTAGTAGTACTATGGTCCCTATCCTCATTTCCCTACTCATTGGCCAGATGAGAGGTACTTCCCATGAGTCCCAGACTGCATGGGTAGGATGTGCCAGCAGGAGAAGGTGAACCACTCATCCTACTCATATGCCATAGGAGAAGGTGAACCACTCAACCTATGCATATGTCACCATGGGGTATCACAGGGGAAGGTGAACCACTCACCCTGTACATCGTGCACCATTAGGGGAAGGTGAACCACTCACCCTATGGTTGCTCATTGCTCCAAGAAGTACCCCAAGGCCCCCGGAGCTCCTAGAGCTCAACATCCATCTCATACGAGACCCTCATAAGAGGGTCTCTCCACGACTCCAAGTTGTTCATGGAAGGTTAAGAATTTGACCTTCCCCAGGGGCTTCGTAAGAATATCGGTGACCTGATCATCAGTCCCAATGTGTTGGAGCCTTATTGCTCCCCGTTGTACCATATCTCGGATAAAGTGGTACCTGATATCAATATGCTTGGAGCAGTCATGAAACACGGGATTCTCAGAAAGACGAATCCCACTCTGGTTGTCGCAGAAGATCACGGTGGTATCCAGCACATGTCCAAACAACTCACTAAAGAGCTTCCTCAACCAAACAACTTCATAGGAGGCCAAACTAGCAACAATGTATTCAGCCTCAGCAGTGCTCAAGGAACCCGACTTTTGCTTCCTGGTCATCCATGATATCGAAGCAAAACCTAGAGAGAAGCAACATCCAGATGTGCTTTTACGATCCACTACACTGCCAACCTTTTCTGCATCAGAGTAACCATGGGGCCTCGCATTCCCGACAGTGTATCTTAGTCCATAAGTGATTATGCTCCGAAGATATCTCAAGAGATTCTTGGCAGCAATCCAATGTATGTGATGAGGCTCAACCATAAACTAACTCAATGTATTCACTGCAAAACATATGTTCGGATGGGAGTTCACTAAGAACATCAGGGCCCCCACGAGTTGATGATACTCGGAAGCAGGGTTGGAATTTGGATTCTTTTGTACCTGTCACACAATTTTTTTTTGACGTTTTGGGTCTTTATACTTCCTGTCAAAAAACGTTATGTTTAAAATTTTACCCTTCGAGAATGATGTTTTGATAATAAATTAACCCTTCACCAATAAAGTTTGATTAAAAAATTACCCTTCAATAACACAATGATGTTATTTTTTTTACATATTTATCATAATAACAAAATGACCCTAACATAGAAATGACTTATTGAATCCTGAGAAAACTCACAATAAAATCTCCATAACCCATAAATCAAATTGTTTGTATGTGTTTGTTAGTACAACAACAATATTAGTATTACTCTCATCCATGTGTTTATATTTTCATGCACATTTTTTTTCAATGGTTGTTTACCTAGAATTTGACCCAAAAAAAATCAATAGACCTCCCAACCATATTTTATTTACAAACCAACTCTAGCCATCACTATTGGGAAATATCAATCCATCAAAGGAATATCCTCATCATCTCCATGGAATGTAACGTATTTGTGGAAAATAAAGAGAGAGAGGTTCATGTCAAGTAGTGGCCCCTACAGAGGACAGTCAAGACCTGAGGAAAGGAGATTTAAAACTTGGTTAAGAGCGGGGGAGGTGACCTAAGATTTGGTTAAGAATGATATAACTATCCAATGGAAAGGCCCTTCAAGGAGAAGATCAAATAAAGTAAAGTTGTTGGATTTCATTTTCTTCAATTAGGTTTCCATAATAAATATTCTACCTTTTAATACAACATAATATAACTTATTTCACCACTTGAACTTGAGGACTCTACATTAAGCTGAGTGTGAATCATAGGAAAGTAATTTTAATGACTCAATAGGTTTTTTCCTTAACACAATCCAACATCTTTAGAGGAGCTGCTACACAATTTTTCTACACCTACATATGCATAAAATATTATTAAACAAATGAACTAAAATAAACACAAACATAATTATTTATTAAAATAAAACCCAAAAGTAACAATGCATACATCTTTTACCTACTGCACATAATGTGGAATGTACAAAAACCACCACTATAGGGTTTAATTAGTGAAATTATCACCTCCCCTCTCATACGATACCAAATGTAAACAATAAAAAAACTTAAAAAAACACCAATATCAAAGTAAAACAAAAAACCCAAATTCCACAAAAACATACAAGCAAGAACAAGAACAGAGAAATAACCATTGACATAGCAAAAGCATCAACAAAAGAAAGAAGCATAATAAGAAAAGGAAAGACAAATCAATAATGTACAATGGAATTGAACTCAACTCAACAACCGACGACCCTCTATGCCTTGCTCTATAATAATGTTCCTTTCTACTCTGCTATGTTTAAATGGAGAAGGGATTAGCAGTATACAAAATGGAAGAAGATAAGAAAATGTGAATTTTCAAGAATAGATTTAAACATTACATATAATGAACAAAGGTAATCAGTATATATACCTATGATGAACAAAGGGTATTTACATAAATTAAATCTAGTAGCCTCTTCTCAACAACTCCCATCCTGTGACCCCCATCACTTGAGGGACTAAGCCACTACATCCTCCTGCTCCCGCTACCACCACACTTATTCTCTAATGTTTATTGAGAAATGCATGTCGCTGCCTATTGTAGATAAGAAGGTCAGTGATGGTTCCTTTGGCTTCTCTCCAAATGATTGGTCCTCTCTCTACGCTTGTCCCTTGAACATATTCAGAGTTTGTCGAGCCCATTTCACATTTGGTGGTACCCATGAGGGTTAGAAGATTAAAGGGTCAAATTACCCAAAACCTTTTTGATGTGAAGGGTTCAAATTTCCCTTGCACTATGCACGCACCTTCTATTAGTTGAGGTGTCAAGGAATCCTGTACAATGTCTATTCACCTGGTCTTGTAGAGTATTGATGGCCTATTGCACTTCATGGTTGGGACCACCAGGTTCGGCTCTACAACGACAACTGGAGAACTACCATCTCGCCCTCGATCTCCTAGAGGAAATGAACCAGCATCACCATGCTCCCACCCCCACATAGTAAGTGTGGTGTTCCACAACATAAGGTTTACGAAAATTTCCATGGGCTTATAGTTCACCTCTTGGAAAACATCTTCATCGACATTTTGTACCTTCGCATTTGGAAACTCCAGGATCTTCACTTTTGGTAGCTATGGTGTGCATGGGTTTGCATTCTCCTTCTGGTTTAAGCCCCATCGCTTAGTCTGTTGTGCACCAATGAGCCTTTCTCTAGCTCATCTTGGTTTTGGTGGGTCGCAGGGGGACAAATTAGGTAGCAAATTCAAAACAAATGAAGAAATTTCAACTTTCATCTATTAATATCCATGTCGTATTGCTAATTTTCTCCTAACTTCTATTTCAGTAATCTGCATTTAGTTTTGGTGTGATGTTAGTGACTTTGAATTAATGGTGTGATAGATAGATCCATTTTAATTCAAGATCTACCAAGAACCTAGAGGAATCAAATCTCTTTGAAGTGCAAATCTTTCCTCAAGTTTTACACTTGCATTTTGAGAGATTTGAACCACCTCAGTGCTTGGTGATCAGGAGTTAAAATGGGTCTATGCTAGTTATAAGCCAATTTTGAACTATGAGTAAATCATAAATCTAGAATTGATTATTGGCAAAATTGAATAACAATGAAAAATTAGATAACAAAATTGGTTGTTTAAACTATAAACAAATTTTCAATTTTTTAACTATAAAATAAATTTAAAAAAAATAGATATCACTTGTTAATTATTAACAAAATTGGATAAAACACAAACTTTGACTTTTTAAACTATAAGTAAATTTCTAAAAAAATCATATATTTCAAATTAATTATTAATAAAATTGAATAAAGCTTATAAGTAAATATCATATATTTCAAATTAATTATTAGTAAAATTGAATAAAGCTTATAAGTAAATTTCTAATACAATCATATGTTTCACTTAATTATTACTAAAATTGAAAAAAGCTTAAGCATAAACCGTATATCTAATTATTCAACAGCTTAAGATAAAGTCATAAGAACGTTTTGGGTAAAAAAAAACCGTCAAAACAACGTTTTATAAACTTTAACGCACGTCACAAAAGACGGTCACTTCAATTTTTCAAACGTTAAATACGGGTAAAATAGCTCGTGACAGGCAAATTGCCCATCAAATTCCATCATTGCTCAGAGGGATTTCCCAAATCGGGCCGAGCAGCACTTCTGCATAACTTCTTGAGTTAAGTTCCATCGGAGTAGTCACGGACTTGCAGTCCACCATCCCAAATCTTTCAAGTATCTTCACAATATATTTTCCTTGAGAAAGGAAAATCTCACCTGGCTTTTGCCAGACCTCCAACCCTAGGAATTAATGCATCAATCCTAGTTCTTTCATCTCGAATTTAGAAGCCAACTCCCTCTTACATTGATGAATAAGAGGGTCTGCACCTGTTAGAAAGAGATCGTCCACATAAAATACCAAGATGAGAGGTCTATCATTCTCAACCTTAAAATAAAGGTTCAGATCAATTTCACTTCTCGTAAATCCCAACTTCATTAGATAGCTATCGATCCTCTCATACCAAGCCCAGGGTGCTTGCTTCAACCCATAGAAGGCTTTCTTCAACCTGCATACATGTGTCTGGCGATCTTGAACATTGAACCCCTCCCAAGTTGTTCTATATAGACTTCCTCCTTAAGTGAACAATGCAAGAAGGCAATCTTGACATCCATCTGGTGAAGATTCCATCCTAGCGAGGCAGGAAGGGCTATAATCGAACGGATGGTGGTGTAGCGGGCAACCAGTGTGAATATCGCATCATAATCTACACCTTCCTTTCGAGAGAGGCCTCGAGCAATGAATTTGGCCTTGAACTTTTCAGCACTTCCATCAGCTCCATGCTTGAATTTTTAAAGCCATTCCGAGGTGACAACGGATTTGTCCTTGGGTCTAGGGACCACGTCCCAGACATCATTCTTCATAATCGACTCATACTATTTGTTCACTGCATCCTTCCAAACTTGGTGCCTAGCATCTTTTTCGAATGTGCAAGGCTCAGATTGAACAATGGTGCTCATTGCAGTTAAGTACACTTGGTACCTATTCGGCTTTTTGCTTTCACAAAATGTCCCCCTAGGTGCAACATGTCTCTCGGCATCTTCGAGAGTCTCCCTAAGCCATGAGGCTCTCCTTTTTTAGGAGGAGGGCTCATGAGGGGGTGGATCAATGGGATCCATTGGTCCTTCAACATCAAGCATTAGCTCATCCTGCAGTTCTCCCTGCTTTCCTGAATCTGCTTCTTTGTCCTTCCTTGGAAGAGGAAGGTTACTAATTTTCCCAAGGGAAACATCCTCATCGAAGGTGATATCATGATTTATCTCCACTTTTCTTTGACTAGACACATAGATTCTATATGCCTTAGAAGTTTCACTGTAGCCTACAAATGTTCATTTCTTCCCAGAAGCATCCAATTTGCTTCCCTTTTCTTTCGGCACATGAAAGTATACGGGACTAACAAAAATTCTAAAGTGAGAAACATCAGGTTTTTAACCGGTTGAAACTTTTTCGGGAGTTTTGGAGTCCAACACTTAATGAGGCCATTTATTTTGAACATGCACGATGGTGATTGCAGCTTCGGCCCATAAGAACTTCGGAAGGCTTTGATCATGAAGCATGGCATGAGTGGCTTCTACGATAGAACGGTTCTTCTTTTCAGCAACACCATTTTTCTCAGTGTTGATTTTTTTGTAGCATCGGATGTGCTCTAGCCTTGAAATTTGGAGGAGAGGCCAAGGCACATGAGGTTTCCAAGACCCAAAAATCGTTTTGAGAAATTCCATCCAGCTGAGGAGTTATTAAAATAATTAATATTTTTAATGGGTTCCTAAGTCTAAACTTAGGAAAATAAAAATATTAATGGATATTAATAAAGATAAGGATGAGATGCTTCTAATAGATGAGGATCAAGTCTATTTTAATCTTAGCCGTTGATTAGGGATTTAATCTCGGTTGTTGATTCATTAATAGGAAAAGTATAAGAGAAGACTTGAGGGTCATTTGGAAACACACCAGCAGATACTCAGTATCTCAAGGAAATTCGATTCTCAAGGAAGAGGAGATTGATTTCAAAGGGAGTTGCAGGGTGGAGGAAGAGGAGGGCTTCAACAACATGCAGTGATCGAGGAGGAGGTGACACAGGGGCAATGGAAGACAACACAGAAAGAGAGACACAGTCCAGAGGAGAGATGCAGTGCCTATGCAGGCTGACGCAGAGCCACTCAGAGCCAAGCTCGGTCAATCAGAGTGACGCAAGGGTGACGCAGAAGTGGAAGCAGGGTCTCCAAAGTGTCAAACAGTCTCAGAGGGAAAGTCTCAGGTGTTTTCTTTCAGTTTCTCTGTAAAATCATTCATGTAAAAGCATTTGCTGCTGAAGATTAATAAAGCCCTCATCTGCTGCACAAGTTTTCCCGCATTGAGTTTTTCGGGGACAATTGTCCAAAACTAATTGTTTCGATGTGATTGATTCTTGTGCATGTAGTTTTTTTCTCTGGGTAATTGTGTGATAAATGCAGTAGAATTTATTTTAATATTTGCTGAAGGAATTTCATAAATAACTTATTGAGAATAATAAGTAGGTGAAATAAATCAGTTGTTGCAGTGATAGAATTTCAGTTTAGAAATTTTCACATGGTATCAAAGCAGAGATCCAACAACATGAAAGGAAAATCAATTATGGGTCAAGAGCATGTTGCAGAGGCATCCACTCAAGGGGACTCGCATAGATTTCCAGAAGAATGCACAAGGGATGAATATTCGATGTTAGCTTCCAAATTGGAAGAAGAAGCTGCTTGCCTTGCAAGCTCTGCCTCCTCGGAGGTTTGGTATATAGACAGTGGAGCTTCCTGACATATGACAATAATCTGAGAATGTTTTTCAGATTGTCAGGAAGAAAAAATGAATTTTCAGATCACCATGGGGAATAAGGCAAAGTGTACTCCAGTAGGAAGAGGTACTATAGTTTTTCAAACCAAAGCAGGAGAACGACTTCGGGCAACTAATGTGCTACATGTGCCGGGATTGGGCATGAACTTACTTTCCGTATCTCAACTTCAAAACAAGGGCTATGACGTTTTCTCCATTAAGTATATGTCAAACAGCCAAGTTGGAAAAAAAAGGCTCAGATTTGAATAAAAAATAACAGGTTGTACAAGTTACAGCTAGAATCACCAATGGCACTGATAGGCAGTAATGGAGACAAAGACTTGAATGAGCTATGACACAGGAGGATGGGACACTTACACCATGGGGCTCTGAGAATTCTCAGGAAAACAATATCATTCCAAAACTAAGTGCTAAACGGGATGATGTATGCAGAGGGTGTGCTCTGGGCAAGTATGCCAAAGCTACGTTTTCCAGAAGTAACAATAGAGCGAAGAGTGTGCTGGGATTGATACACTCAGATATCTGCGGACCGATGTCCACAAAAGCTCTTAGTGGTGCCGAATATTTCGTCACCTTCATTAATGACCATTCCAAGAAGACTTGGATCTACTTTTTGAAAACCAAGGATGAGGTTTTCGGTCGATTAAAAGAGTTCAAGGCTCTAGTGGAGAATCTGACAGGAAAGAAGATAAAAGTGTTGCGCTCAGACAATGGTGGAGAGTATGTTAACAAGGGCTTCACCAACTTTTGCGCTAAGGAAGGCATCAGAAGAGAGTGGACAGCTCCCTACAATCCGAAGCAGAATGGAGTCGCAGAAAGGAAAAACAGGACTACTGTGGAAGTAGCTAGGGCAATGTTGTATGATCAAGATATGCCCTGTGGGCAGAAGCATGCAGCACGACAGTTTATGTCCAGAACAGGACTCCTCAAAGGGCATTGGGCAAAATTACTCCGGAGAAGGTCTTCACTGGGAAGACAACTGAAGTCAGTCATTTCAAGATATTTGGGAGTTTAGCATATTGTTGTATAACCGAAGAGAAGAGAAAGAAATTAGATCAAACTACTGAGAAAGGATATCTTGTGGGATATAGCGAGAATTCTAAGGCATATAGAGTCTATCTTCCAAGGAGTAGGAAGGTAGTAGTTCGGCAGGATGTAAAGTTCATGGAGGATAGAGCTTTCAAAAAATCCCGAGAAATGCCTTCCGAGGAGAAGTCAAAAGACGAGCCGTTGGTCAGACCACGTCAACTAGCGAAAACTGGTACCAGAAATCCTCCTGAAGACAAAACTTCAGAACAGGAGGAATCTTAGTTAGAAGAGGATTTGATAGATCAAGATGTACCTACTACTAGTGGAAGAACGAATCGGGAACTTTGATAGATTCTACGGGATGCAGAAGACTTCATTGGTGCACCCAAGAATAGTAAAAGGCAGCGAAGACAGCCAGACAGATACCAAGCCTTAGTAGCTCAAGTTGGGGAACCTTCTAGTTTTCAGGAGGCCATTCAGCATCAAGTATGGGTAGATGCTATGGTGTAGGAATACAGCTCTATAATGGTCAATGATGTCTGGGAAGTGGTACCTAGGCCTTAGGATAGATTAGTGGTAGGTTCGAGATGGATCTACAAGGTCAAATATGCTACAGATGGCAGTGTGGAGAAATACAAAGCCAGGTTTGTGGCTAAGGGGTATGCTCAGAAGGAAGGGATAGACTACGAAGAAACCTTTGCCCCAGTAACCAAGTATACTTCTATTGGGACAGTGATATCTTTTGTAGCACAGATGGGGTGGGAGATTCATCAGATGGATGTCAAGACAACATTTTTGAACAGGGTAAAAGAAGAAGAAGTATACATTGAATAGCCAGAAGGTTTTGAGACACATGAGAAGAAATCTCATGTATGCAGATTAAAGAAAGCCATGTATGGGCTGAAACAGGCACCTAGGGCATGGTACAGTCGAATTGATGGCTACTTGCAAAAGATGGGGTTCGTCAAGAGTGACACAGACCTTAATCTCTACTATCTGGTTGTAGAGAATGAGCCTCTAATCCTAGTGTTATATGTGGATGATCTCTTCCTAACAGGATCATCTAGGCTCATCAAAGATTGCAAGAAGAACTTAGCCACATAATTCGACATGAAGGATTTGGGACAGATGCACTATTTTCTAGGGTTGGAAGTTTGGTAGCAGAAGGGTGAGATCTTCGTAGGACAAGGGAGATATGCTACAAAAATATTGAAGAGATTCAGGATGCAGGACTGTAGACCCATGGCTACTCCAATGATCACCAACTGGAAGAAGATTGATGCATCAAAAGATAAAGATGTTGATGCCACCTTGTACAGGCAACTCATAGGATCCCTAATGTATCTAGTCAATACTAGTCCAAACATTTGTTACGTTGTCAACACTCTCAGTCAGTTCATGGTAGAACCTAAGGGGGCGCACTGGGCAGCAACCAAACATGTTCTCAAGTATATACAAGGAACAATCAAGCATGGACTATTGTACACCAAAGGCAATGACATCATCCTGAGTGGGTTCACTGACGTAGATTGGGCTGGAAGTTCAGTAGATCGGAAAAGTACAACTAGGTACTGTTTCAACATTGGATCAGGAATGACCTCCTGGTGCAGTAGGAAACAAAAATCCGTGGCTCTGAGCTTAGCTGAAGCAGAATATATGGAAGCTAGCACAACTTCGTGCAAAGCCATATGGCTTAGGAAATTGCTTGTGAATCTATTAAGGAGAAGGATGGAAGCGACTAAGATCATGTGTGATAATTAGAGTTGCATCAAGCTCTCTGAGAATTCAGTATTTCATGATTAGTCGAAGCACATTGATATCAGGTGTCACTTTGTCAAAGGTTGTGCCCAACGAGGAGCAGTACAGTTGAGGTACACTCCTACAGGAGAATAGGTGGCAGACATCCTCACCAAGGCTCTAGGAAGAACAAAGTTTGTTCATTTCATGGAGAAGATGGGGATGGTAAAAAAATCCATTTCAATAATGGATAAGTATCAAAAGTTGCAGTGCAGCAGTTAGCAGTGGTAGTGTCATGGGCAGTGTGATGCAGCAAGTTGAGAGGGAGCTGTAGTACAGGAGCAGCGGTCGCAGTGTCATGGGTAGCAGTACAAGAATCAACAATGCAAGGGATGCGAGGCAGCAAGCCAAGCATCAACACAGGTACCGATGCAGAAGATCAGTGTGATGTTTCTATAGTGAAACATTGCAAGAGCACATTCCTCATTAAGAGGGAGTGTTGATTTTTTGGTAACATCGGATGTGCTCTAGCCTTGAAATTTGGAGGAGAGGCTAAGGCACATGAGATCTCCAAGACCTACAAATCGTTTTGAGAAATTTCATCTGGATGAGGAGTTATTAAAATAATTAATATTTTTAATGGGTTCCTAAGCCTAAACTTAGGAAAATAAAAATATTAATGGGTATTAATAAAGATAAGGATGAGAAGCTTCTAAGAGACAAGGATCAAGTATGTTTTAATCTTAGCCTTTGATTAGGGACTTAATCTCGGCCGTTGATTCATCAACAGGAAAAGTATAAGAGAAGACTTGAGGGTCATTTGGAAACACACCGACAGATACTCAGTATCTCACGGAAATTCGATTCTCAAGGAAGAGGAGATTGATTTCAGAGAGAGTTACAGGGTGGAGGAAGAGGAGGGCTTCAGCAACATGCAGTGATTGAGGAGGTGACGCAGGGGCAGTGGAAGATAGCGCAGAAAGAGAGACGCAGTCCAGCGGAGAGACGCGGGGCCTACGCAGAGGGATGCAAAGCCACTCAGAGCCATGCTCGGTCAATTAGAGTGACACAGGGGCGACGCAGAAGTGGAAGCAGGGTCTCCAAAGTGTCAAATGGTCTCAGAGGGAAAGTCTCAGGTGTTTTCTTTCAGTTTCTCTATAAAATCATTCCTTGTAAAAGCAATTGTTGCTGAAGATTAATAAAGCCTTCATCTGTTGTACCGGTTTTCCCACATTGGGTTTTTCTAGGGACAACTGTCCAAAATAATTGTGTCGATGTGATTGATTCTTGTGCATGTATTTTTTTCTTTGGGTAATTGTGGGATAACTGCAGTAGAATTTATTTTAATATTTGCTAAAGGAATTTCGTAAATAACTTATTGAGAATAGTAAGTAGGTGAAATAAATCAGTTGCTGCAGTGATATAATTTCAGTTTAAAATTTTTCACACTCAAGAGTATATGCTGTAGTAGTCTCCCTCTAAATGCCAGCTTCTCTACAATAATATTTGAACTCATTTGATTCATATTCGGTTCCATTATCAGTCCTCAATATTTTGATCTTCTTCCCGGTTTGATTTTCGACCAAAGCTTTGAAAGAACAAAACCATGAGAATACTTCGTCCTTCTTCTTCAAGAAAGATATCCAAGTCTTGCAAGAGAAATCATCCATAAAGATAGCATAATATAAATATTCTCCTAATGAGTTCACAGACCTTGCACTAGATAGATCAGAATGAATCAATTGCAATATGTCAGTAGTCTTGCTATCACTTGAGGGGAATTGTCCCCTTGTATTCTTTCCTTTGGCACACCCTTGACAAACACCTTCATGTTCTACTTTAAATTCGGGCATACCTGTCACCATCTTCCTCACATCGGTAGAGCCTTATAATGTAGATGAGCAAACCTCTGGTGCCATAATTCGGATTGAAGTGATGTGTCGCAAGACATAGCTCCCAATGGGCTTCCTCCAACTTGATATAGGCTATCAACCCTGAAGCCAAGTGTAAATGCATCTTTGAAATTTTTATTCCACACACGTACCTTTCCATCGATGAATGCCACCTTGAATCCTTTGTCCTCCATCGCCGAGATAGATACTAGGTTCTTCTTTAGATCGGGTACATATAGTACTTCTTGTAGATGAATGGTGTTACCTTGATTCAATTGAAGAGTAACATTCCCAACTCCCTTCACGGGATAGGTGGCATTGTCTCCAAGGATAATTTCCAAATTTGTATCCTTTACAATTAGATTTGAAAGAACTTCCTTATAACCAATGAAGTGCCTTGAGGCACCACTATCAATCAACCAATTTCGTCCGGAGGAGATGCAGTGGAGAGGGAAGATATAAGATAAAATTATTTTTGCTTGTTATCAACAACATTAGATTCATCATACCTAGTGTTTCTTGATCTCTTGGGAGGGCAACCATTTCCTTGATGAGGAGCGGGAGCATTCCTTTTTCCTCGGTTGTTGAATCTGCCATTCCTTTGATTGTTGTTGCCCCTGAAATTGTTGTTGTTGTGGTTGTCATCATCATGAGGTGTATCCCTTCTATTAGGACACTCCCTAGCATAGTGGCCAAATTTGTTGCAAATGAAGCATCTTCCCTTCGTTTCATTTTTGAAACCCGACCTTCTTTGACATTGCTTCTTTGAACCTGCATTGTTCCTCTTTTTAGCATGAGTAGAGAATGCAGTAGGATCATTCCTATTTGAAGGCATATCCAAGTCCATCATCCTTGTTTCTTCTTGAGAACATCTAGTCAGCAATTCTTCAAAACTTGAAATCCTGTTGTTGTTAAGAATAGTAGTGTTGAACATGTGCCATCCATGAGGGAGTCCTATAAGGACAATGACTGTAAGCTCCCTATCAGCAATAACTTCTCCAATCGAAAGAAGAACATTTTTGATCTCAGTAATCCTCATGAAGTAGGATTGAAAATCTTCATTTCTTCTCTTCTTTATATCCTTCAACTTGTTCTTGAGGAAAAGAATTTGGTTTGCATTGCTAGATTTGAACATGCCAACCAACCTGTCATATATCTCCTTTGATGTGTTCAAATCGGAGATGTAAGAAACTAAATGCTTATGAATAGAATCCTTGATGATCTTCTTGGCTTTGACTTCACCCTTCTTGTACTTTGTTTTAGCAGCAACAGGTCCATTTGAAGGAGGTTCTGAAATTTTTCCTTGCACATAATCCATAACATCTTCCTCTTCTAAAGTCAAATCAAGAGACATCTTTGTCATGTCCCTTCTCAAATGTATTAGTCACAGGGTGCAACTACACAAATTTGGCATCATTTTTGGCTTAGAAGGAGAACCCCACACGCAGAACTTAGGAACTATAGGGAATTCGACTTTATTTCTGGTAACTAGTGGAATGTGGGGGCCACCCACATGAATAATTTGAACTTGGCCTTTGCATGAGCTTGGAGGGAATCGAATTAGTGGAAGGAGAGGCCCACATGAGGCTAAGGGGGCCCAAGGTGATAAAAGAGGAAGGAGCTCTCATTTTGCAGCATCTTGATCATTTTACAAACAAACTCATCTTTGTATGCTCTGCTGCTTAGCGAGTCTACCGGTTGTTTAGCCACGAATCTTCCAAGCGGGAGATTCAACCTCCACTTCGGGGGACCATCCGTGCCCGCCCTAGGGAGGCTATTCCACAGAGATTTCAGAGGTTCCAGCATAGTCATTCACTTCATCCAGCCACGCAGAGGAGGAGACTGCGTATTTTCTGGGCAGTCAGAAACACGCAGGAGGAGATTGAGCCAGCCAGGAGGTCCATAGCTTGCTGGGAGTTCCGGGAGCTGGAAAGGTTGTTGGTGGAGGACATTTTCGCTGAGTTTTGCAGCCAGCTCAACAGGTGTTACAGCAGTATGATTTTCTAGGTAGAGGGACTGCGCAGAGGCCTTTGGCAACAAACTCGTGGTGCTTGGGAGAGCAGCCATCCGGACCAAGAATCATCCGAGGAGCAAGGAGCCAGTCAACATAGGTGAACCCAACATTCTAGGGGTGTTTTCAGAGGGATTTGCAAGTTGTTTCCTGCAAGTCAAAATTGGTAGTAGCAGCTGGGAAGAGGCTCCAAGGAGGCCAAAAATCTAAACTCAAAACCAGATAAATTCCCTTCTGGGTTATTCTGGGTTTTGTCAAAGGAGTTTGAGGCCGAAAGGATATAATCTTCTGGGCGGTTTTTGGGCACATTCCAACAAGTCGAAGTTCAACAGGGCAATGGTTTTACTGGGACAACGTAGTGTAGAGTGATGCAGTAACTGAGCAGCCTTCAGCTCAGCTATTCCATCACCTGGGTTATGTCAAGCTTGTCCTTGAGACAAGCCCAAGTGCATCTCATTTATATTGTACCTATGCTCTCAGATTTTATAATATATGGCTCAGCAGTTCCAGATTTACAGTTTTTTTATGGATGTGTAATGCATGTTTTTAATTTTATGCTGCTTCATTGTTTATTTGTTTAAACATCACTCATATTCCTACATAGGAACATTACAATGGTATCAAAGCCTAGTTCTTGGCTCAGCTGTGGGATTTGTTTCCTATGAGAGGAGAAGACCAGCAAAACACTTACCAGAGGTAGAGGTACACGAGCAGAGAAAGGGAGTTAGAAATTACTCCAGATACGGAGGAAAGAGGGAAAGCAATGGACAGAGATGAGGAAATGGAAGAGCCCAAGAGTAGGGAGGAGATGGCTTTCGATAGCCTCCTGAGGGCCTTGAGTGACTTGGCCAAGGGGTAAAAAGACATACTGGAGGAGATCAATTCACAGAACAGAGACAAGACCACACCTAGAGGGTTTTTATGTGGAGAAACTTCCGGGGCCTCTCAGCCTATCAATCACCACTCACCAACAGCACAACGCCCTTTAGTTGGTGTGCCAACTAGGGCTACACTACGCTCTTTCGTGCCAATGGCACAAATCGAACCAACAAGGGAGGAAGGCACTCCCCAGATGGGGGATTACTTCAGAGAGTGGCAGGTGATGGACGAAGACTTCAAAGAAGCCCTCTCCTTCAGAGATTACTGCAAGCTCAAGCAGAGTGAGAGGAACAAGGGGTACAGAGGACAAGGGACCCGAAACTATGAGCTGCAAAGAACCATAGGGAGGATTTATTTACCTACATTTGATGGCACTACCAAGTACACAACCAGGGCTTGGGTTGAAAAGATGGACACATACTTTCAACTCAACCAGATGACGGAGCAAGAAGCCATTAAGATGGTAGCACTGCACTTGGAGGGGGAAGCCCATGACTGGTGGTTTCACGACCTGACCACTTTGGGGCATGCCCAGATAATTTCTTATGAGGACTTCATCCGAAGGGTGGTGGAGCGATTTGATCAGAGGGATCCAGAGGCATCTTTCAGGGAACTGACACAACTGCGCTAAATAGGCAACCCAGAGCAGTACTTCTCTAACTTTCTCTAACTTTCTGCATGTGTCAGTGATGGTCCTGGATTTGTCCAAGGCAAGGAGAGTATACACCTTCATTAAGGGCTTGCTTGAGCCCCGTGTGGACTGGTGAAGTCACGCAGACCATCCACGTTGCAGTAAGCGGTGGTGTGTGCTAGAGATTTACAGGGGGCCATCCCCAAGACGAAAGCACCATTTCCTGCACGGACCCCTTTTCCACAAAAGAGGCATGAGACTAGACCCCCACCACTGAGGACCACATAGGGGAGGGGGCAGTTAGATGAGGACACACGGAAGGACCTCCAGAGGAGGAAGTTGTGCTTCACATGCAGAGAGCTTTGGGCACTTGGTCATAGGTGCATTGCAGGTAGAGCACATTACATTGAGGTTTTTTCAGACAGTGACCAGGAGGACAAGGTGGAGCATGATTGTGGTGGGACAGATGGAGAGAGTCCGGCAGACAGAGGGCCACCACCACCGCCTCCACAGGGAGAGGCGTCTCTTGCCTCATTGAGAGGAGTCCTTCCTTCTTTATGTGGGATTCCTAAGTTTTTGACACTCAGAATCAGAGGTACGGTACAGGGACAGAGGGTATCAGTGCTGGTGGACAGTGGGGCTACCCGCAATTTGATAGACGCACAGCTGGTCTAGAGGAGGGGCCTCACCACAGTAGAGTTCGAGTGGTTCTCAGTCCTAGTACCAAGTGACCATACCATCCAGTGTACCAGATTTGTGCCCTACTTGACAGTAGTTATGGGAAACTACTCGATGACAGACCACTTCTTTGTGGTCGATGTGCCAGACACCAACATGGTGATGGGTGTCCAGTGGTGGTATTCCCTTGGGCAAGTCATGACAAATTGGAGGAAACCTGAGATGGAGTTCATGGGGCCAGATGGCAAACTAGTGGTCTTGAGAGGTATGCAGTCTTATCCGCCTCAGTCAGTTTCGGCCCAGAGGATGGAGTCAGATCTTTGGCATGGGGACATTGCATGGGTAGTCGAGTTCAGGATCTCAGAGGTTGGGAGACAGGCACAACAACCACCAGCATACATACACGCTTTACTAGACAGGTATGCGGTAGTGTTCGGGGACATTCCACCAGGGCAGCCACCAGATAGAGGGTTTGAGTACACTATTGAGCTGGAGTCAGGTATACAGGCAATCATCACTACTCCTTATAGGCACCCCAAAGCCTATAAGGACGAGATAGAGAAGGCCATGCAGAAGTTGCTGGCGTTGGGCCATATCAGGCCGAGTTCCACCCCTTCCACTTCTTCCATAGTGTTGGTGAAGAAGAACGATGGAACCCTCCAGATGTGTATCGACTACCGAGCCCTTAACCTGAAGACTCTTAAGAACCAGTACCCCATTTCCCGCATTGATGAGCTTAAAGGAGACAAGTACTTCTCTAAGATTGATTTGCATTCAGGGTACCACCAGGTCAGGGTTCAGGATTAGGACATCCTGAAGACAACATTCCGGTGCCACTATGTGCACTTTGAGTTTCTGGTCATGCCATTTGGACTGACCCACGCTCCAACAACATTCCAGTGTTGCATGAACCATACCTTTCGGAGACAGCTGAGGAGGTTCGTGCTAGTGTTCTTCGATGACATCCTGATCTATAGCCGGACGTGGGAGGAGCACCTCCAGCACTTGGAGGAGGTATTGCGCATTCTAGAGGAGCAACAATTTTATGCCAAGCTCTCCAAGTGCGAGTTTGGATTGACGGAGATGCTTTATCTCGGGCATATCGTTGGAGCGGATTGGGTGAAGGTTCACGAGGAGAAGATTCAGGCCATCCGAGATTGGCCAGTACCCTAAGATCTGACTACACTAAGAGGCTTCTTGGGTATTTTCACTTACTACAAGAAGTTTGTCAAATGCTTCTCACAACTGGTAGCACCCTTGACTGACTTGACAAGAAATGGGCCTTTGCATGGACTGATGGAGCACAGGCCGCCTTCGATCGCCTCAAGGAGGTGATGAGCAGTTCCTTGTTTTGGCACTCCTAGACTTTTCCCAAATATTCACGGTGGAGTGTAATGCATCAGGGGTAGGAGTTGGAGCCGTATTGTCACAAGAGGGGCATCCCATAGCTTTCGAGAGTCGGAAGCTCCTACCGCATGAGTTATCATATTCCATATATGACAAGGAGATGCTAGCCATTATGCATGCATTGGCCAAGTTCCGCCAGTACTTGGTGGGCAACCGATTTCGAGTGAAGACTGATCACAATAGTCTTCGACATTTCATGGGGCAGCAGGGCCTCAATGACAAGCAGCAGAGATGGGTCAGCAAGGTGCAGGCCTACGATTTTGACATTGAGTATGTGCGGGGAAAGCACAATGTGGTGACCAATGCTCTATCCAGGAGACCAAATCGGTTATCTCTCATGAGAATCTGTCAGGATTGGAAGGCTCAGCTGTTGGTGGAGTACTCCAAGGATAGGAGGGCTTGCAAGGTGCTGGAGGGGACACATGCAGATGAACATTACCGTGTGATGGATGAGGTCATCTATTACAAGGGGCGTATTTACTTGGTGCCGAACTCGCAGTTGAGGGAGAGAGTACTCCAGGCAGTTCACGATTCACCACTGTCTGAACACAAGGGGTTCCGAAAGACTTACATGGTTGTTCGGGAGAGGTTCACGTGGAAGGGCCTCAAGGAGGACGTGCTACATCATGTACGGGAGTGTGAGGCCTACCAGCGGAACAAGGGGGAGCTGACTCATCCTGCAAGGCAACTACATCCACTTCCCAATCCAGAGGGGAAATAGGAAAGTATTTCGATGGATTTCATCACTGGGCTCCCCACGGTACAGCGGAAGGATTGCATATATGTAGTGGTCGACAGGTTGACCAAATTTGCCCACTTCTTCGCCATCCCCACTAGATACATGGCTACACATGTTGTTGAGTTGTTCTTCTGCGAGGTTTTCAAGTTACATGGGCTCCCCAAGAACATTGTGAGCGACAGAGACAACAAATTCATGGGTGGCTTTTGGCAAGAGCTGTTCAGGTTGGTTGAGACGGAGCTCACTCCTAGCACAAGTTATCACACTCAGATGGACGGTCAGACGGAGAGGGTCAACCAGTGGTTGGATGGGTACCTGAGGAACTATGTGATAGGTCAGCAAAGGATGTGGATTCAGAGATTTCACTTGGGCGAGTTTTGCTACATCACCAAGCACCACATGTCTATTGGTATGACTCCTTTTCGTGCCCTCTATGGATATGATGTGCTAACTTTTGTTGATATTGTTTTCGGAGACAACCTGGCCCCAAAGGCCAAAGACTGGGTCCAAGAGAGCCAAGATATCCTCAAGGCTCTCTAGGATAATTTGGTGACAACACAAAATTAGCAAAAACTGTATGCAGATCGACACAGGATAAAGAGGCACTTTGAGGAGGGGGACTTAGCATACCTCTGATTGCAACCTTACAGACAGTTTACGTTGAAACAAAAGGGGGTCGAGAAGCTACACCCACGCTTTTATGGGTCCTACTGGGTGACTAGGGGGTTGGGTTGGTGGCTTATGAGCTAGAGCTGCCTCCGGGGAGTAGAATCAATAACGTATTTCATGTTTCATGCCTGAAGAAGGTTCTGGCACAACAGGTGACAGCAGCAGCTGATCTACCCCCGTTGAATGATGAGGGCCATTTGGTGTTGGAACCAAAAGCCATTTTGGAGAGCAGGGAGAGGAAACTGAGGAGCAGGACCATCAGGGAGTTCTTGGTATGCTGGAAGAACTTGCCAGATGAGAATGCCCCCTAGGAAGCTGAGCACATATTGGAGCACACATCTTTGAGGTTGCATGAGGGCAAGCAACATTTGGGAGGGGAGGGCTGTCATGTCCCTTCTCAAATGTATTAGTCACGGGGTGCAGCTACACAATTTTGGCGTCATTTTTGGCTTAGGAAGAGGACCCCACACGCAGAACTTGGGAACAATAGGGAATTCGACTTTATTTCTGGCAACTAGTTGAATGTTGGGGCTACCCACATGAATAATTCGAACTTGGCCTTTGCATGAGCTTGGAGGGAATCGAGTTAGAGGAAGGAGGGGCCCACATGAGGCTAAGGGGGCCCAAGGTGATAAAAGAGGAAAGAGCTCTCATTTTACAGCATCTTGATCATTTTACAAACAAACTCATCTTTTTATGCTTTGCTGCTTAGCGAGTCTACCGGCTGTTTAGCCACGAATCTTCCAAGTGGGAGATTCAACCTCCACTTCAGGGGACCATCTGTGCCCACCCTAGGGAGGTTGTTCCACAGAGATTTTAGAGGTTCCAACATAGTCATTCACTTCATCCAGCCACATAGAGGAGGAGACTGCATATTTTCTGGGCAGTCAGAAACACGCACGAGGAGATTGAGCCAACCAGGAGGTCCATAGCTTTCTGGGATTTTCGGGAGCTGGAAACGCTGCTGGTGGAGGACATTTTCATTGAGTTTTGAAGCCAACTCAAAAGGTGTTACAACAGTACAATTTTCTGGGAAGAAGTACTGCGCAGAGGCCTCGTGGTGCTTGGGAGAGCAACCATCCGGGCCAAGAATCATCTAGGGGCAATGAGTTAGTTAGCACAAATGAATCCTACATTATAGGTGTGTTTTTAGAGGGATTTGCAAGTTGTTTCCTGCAAGTTGAAATGGCAGCAGCAGTAGGGGAGAGGCTACAAGGAAGCCGAAAAACCGAAGTCAAAACCAGAGAAATTCCATTCTGGGTTTTGTCCAAGGAGTCCGAGGCTGAAAGGATATAATTTTCTGGGTGGTTTTTGGGCACATTTTAGCAGGTCGAAGTTCAGCAGGGCAGAAGTTTTATTGGGACAGCATAGTACAGAGTGGTGCAACAACTGGGCAACCTTCAACTTAGCTATTCCATCACCTCGGTTTTGCCAAGCTCGTCCTTGAGACAAGCCTAGGTGCACCATCTCATTTATATTGTACCTATGCTCTCAAATTTTATAATATATGCTTCAACAATTCTAGATTTACAGTGCTTTTATGGATGTGCAATGCATGTTTTTAACTTTATGTTGCTTCACTCTTTATTTGTTTAAATATCACTCATATTCCTACATAGGAACATTACAGTGGTATCAGAGCCTAGTTCTTGGCTCAGCTGTGGGGTTTGTTTCCTATGAGAGGAGATGACCAGCAAAACATCACTTACTGGAGGCAGAGGTACAGGAGCAGAGAAAGGGAGTTAGAAATTAGTCCAGATATGGAGGGAAGAGAAAAAGTAGTGGATGGAGAGGAGGAAATGGCAGAGCCCAAGAGCAAGGAGGAGATGGCTTTCGATAGCCTCTTGAGGGCCTTGAGTGACTTGGCCAAGGGGCAGAAAGACATGCTGGAGGAGATCAAGTCACAGAACAGAGACAGGGCCACACCTAGAGGGTTTTTATGTGGAGAAACTTCCGGGGCCTCTTAGCCTTTCGATCACCCCTCACCAATAGTGCAACGCCCTTCAGTTACAGTACCAACTAGGCTACACTACCCTCTTTCATGCCAGTGGCACAAATCAAACCAGCAAGGGAGGAAGACACTCCCCAGATGGGGGATTACTTCAGAGAGTGGCAGGTGATGGATGGAGACTTCAAAGAAGCCCTCTCCTTCAAAGCTTACTGCAAGCTCAAGCAGAGTGAGAGGAACAAGGGGTACGAAGGACAAGGGACCCGAAACTATGAGCTGCAGAGAACCATAGGAAGGATGTATTTCCCTACATTTGATGGCACTGCCAAGTGCACAGCCATGGCTTGGATTGAAAAGCTAGACACATACTTTCAACTCATCTGGATGACGGAGCAGGAAGCCATTAAGATGGCAGCGCTGCACTTGGAGGGGGAAGCCCATGACTGGTGGTTTGACGGCCTGACCACTTTGGGGAGTGCCCAGATAGTTTCTTATGAGGACTTCACCAGGAGGGTGGTGGAGTGATTTGATCAGAGGGATCCGGAGGCATCTTTTAGGGAACTGACACAACAACGCCAAACAGGCAACCCAGAGCAGTACTTCTCTCACATTCTGCGTGTGTCAGTGATGGTCCCGGACATGTCCGAGGCAAGGAGGGTATACACATTCATTGAGGGCTTGCTTGAGCCCTGCGTGGACTGGTGAAGTCACGCAGACCCTCCATGTTGTAGGAAGCGGTGGTGTGTGCTAGAGATTTACAGGGGGCCATCCCCAAGACCAGAGCGCCATTTCCTACACGGACCCCTTTTCCACAGAAGGGGCATGAGACTAGACCCCCACCACCGAGGACCACACAGTGGAGGGAGCAGTTAGATGAGGAGACACAGAAGGATCTCCGGAGGAGGAAGCTGTGCATCACATGCAGAGGGCCTTGGGCACCTGGCCATAAGTGCACTACAAGTAGAGCACATTACATTGAGGCTTTTTCTTACAATGACCAGGAGGACAAGGTGGAGCAGGATTGTGGTGGGACAGATGGAGAGAGTCCGGTGGACAGAGGGCCACCACCACCACCTCCACAGGGAGCGGCATCTCTTGCCTCATCGGGAGGAGTCATTGCTTCTTTATGCGAGATTCCTATCTTTTTGACACTCAGAACCACAGGTATGGTACAAGGATAGAGGGTGTCAGTGCTGGTGGATAGTGGGGCTACCCACAATTTCATAGATGCACCGCTGGTCCAGACGAGGGGCCTCACCATAGCAAAGTTCAAGGGGTTCTCAATCCCAATACAAGGTGACCGTACAATCCAGTGTACTAGATATGTGCCCTCCTTCACAATAGTTATGGGAAACTACTCGATGACAAACCACTTCTTTGTGGTCGATGTGCCAGACACTAACGTGGTGATGGGTGTCAACTGGCTGTATTCCCTTGGGCAAGTCATGACAGATTCGAGGAAACCTGAGATGGAGTTCATGGGGCCAGATGGCAAACTGGTGGTCTTGAGAGGCATGCAGTCTTATCCGTCTCAGATGGTTTCGGCCCACAAGGTGGAGGTGGATCTCCGCCATGGGGACATTGCATGGGCAGTCGAGTTGAGGATCTAAGAGGTTGGGGGACAGGCACAACCACTGCCAGCAGACATACAGGCTTTACTAGATAGGTATGCAGTACTGCTTGGGGACATTCCACCAAGGCAACCACTAGATAGAGGGTTTGAGAACACCACTGAGTTGGAGCCGGGTATACAGGCAGTCATCACTACTCCTTACAGGTACCCCAAAGCCTATAAGGACGAGATAGAGAAGGCCATCCAAGAGTTGTTGGTGTTGGGCCATTTCAGGCCAAGTTCCAGTCCTTTCGCTTCTTCCGTAGTGCTGGTGAAGAAGAACGATGGAACCCTCCGGATGTGTATTGACTAACGAACCCTTAACCGGGAGACTCTTAAGAACGGGTACCCCATTCCCTGCATTGATGAGTTGATGGATGAGCTTAGAGGAGCTAAGTACTTCTCTAAGATTGATCTGCGTTCAGGGTACCACCAGGTTAGGGTTCGAGATCAGGACATCCCAACGACAACATTCTGGTGCCACTATGGGCACTTTGAGTTTTTGGTCATGCCATTTGGATTGACCAATGCTCTAGCCACATTCCAGTCTTGCATGATCCATATCTTTCGGGGACCACTGAGGGGTTCATGCTAGTGTTCTTCAATGACATCCTGATCTATAGTTGGACGTGGGAGGAGCACCTCCAACACTTGGAGGAGGTACTGCGCATTCGGATGAGCAACAGTTTTATGCCAAGCTCTCCAAGTGCAAGTTTGGATTGATGGAGATGATTTATCTCGGGCATATCATTGGAGCAGACGGGGTGAAGGTTCACAAGGAGAAGATCGGGCCATCTAGGATTGGCTAGTACCTCGAGAAGTGACTACGCTGACAGGCTTCTTGGGTATTTTCACTTACTACAGGAAGTTTGTCAAAGGGTTCTCGCATCGGGTAACACCCTTGATCGACTTGACCAAGAAAGGGGCCTTCGCATGGACTGACGGAGCACAGGCCACCTTCGATTGCCTCAAGGAGGTGATGAGCAGTTGCCCTGTTCTGCCACTCCCGGACTTTTCCCAGCCATTCACGGTGGAGTGTGATGCATCAGGAATAGGAGTTGGAGCCGTATTGTCATAGGAGGGGCATCCCATAGCTTTCGAGAGTCGAAAGCTCCTACCACATGAGCTGTCATATTCCATATATGACAAGGAGATGCTGGCCATTATGCATGCATTGGCCAAGTTCCAACAATACTTGGTGGGCAACCGATTCCGAGTGAAGATTGATCACAACAGTCTTCGACATTTCATGGGGCAACAGGGCCTCAATGACACGCAGCATAGATGGGTTAGCAAGGTGCAGGCTTATGATTTTTACATTGAGTATGTGCGGGGCAAGCACAATCTGGTGGCCAATGCTCTCTCCAGGAGACTAGCTGGGTTATGTCTCATGAGCATCTGCCAGGTTTGGAAGGCTCAACTGTTGGTGTACTCCAAGGACAGGAGGGCCTGCGAGGCGCTGGAGGGGACACATGCAGATGAACGTTACCGTGTGATGGATGAGGTCATCTATTATAAAGGGCGTATTTACTTGGTGCCCAACTCGCAGTTGAGGGAGAGGGTACTCCAGGCAGCTCATGATTCACCACTGTCTGGACACCAGGGGTTTCGAAAGACTTACATGGCTGTTCGGGAGAGGTTCACGTGGAAGGGCCTCAAGGAGGACGTGCTGCAGCACGTACGGAGTGTGAGGTCTGCCAGAGGAACAAGGGGGAGCTGACTCACCCTACAGGGCTACAACAACCACTTCCCATTCTGAAGGGGAAATGGGAATGTATTTTGATGGATTTCATCATTGGGCTCCCCACGGTACAGGGGAAGGATTGCATATATGTAGTGGTCGACAAGTTGACCAAATTTTCCCACTTCTTCGCCATCCCCACTAGATACACGGTTGCACAGGTTGCCGAGTTGTTCTTTTGGGAGGTTTTCAAGCTACATGGGCTCCCCAAGAACATTGTGAGCAACAGAGGCAACTAATTCATGGGAGGCATTTTTCAGGAGCTCTTCAGGTTGGATGAGATAGAGCTCACTCCTAGCACCAGTTATCACACTCAGACGAATGGTCAGACAGAGAGGGTGAACCAATGGTTGGAGGGGTACCTGAGGAACTATGCGACAGGTCAACAGAGGATGTGAATTCAATGGTTGCACTTGGGCGAGTTCCGCTACAACACCATGCACCACATGTCTATCGGTATGACTCCTTTTCGTGCCCTCTATGGATATGATGCGCTAACTTTTGCTGATATTGTTTTGGGAGACAGTCGGGCCCCAAAGGCCAAAGACTGGGTCCAAGAGAGCGAAGATATAATCAAGGCTCTCAAGGATAATTTAGTGACAACACAAAATCAGTTAAAAATGTATGCATATCGGCACAGGATAGAGAGGCACTTTGAGGAGGGTGACTTAGTATACCTCTGATTGCAGCCTTATAGATAGTCTATGCTGAAATAGAAGGGGGCCGAGAAGCTACAACCACACTTCTATGGGCCCTACCGAGTGACTAGGCAGGTGGGGGAGGTGGCTTATGAGCTAGAGCTGCCTTTGGGGAGTAGAATCCATAACATATTTTATGTCTCATGCCTGAAGAAGGTGCTGAGACAACTGGTGATAGCAGCCGCTGATCTACCCCCGTTGGATGATGAGGGTCATTTGGTGTTGGAACCAGAGGCCATTTTGATGAGCAGGGACAGGAAACTGAGGAGCGGGACCATCAGGGAGTTCCTGCTACGCATGAAGAACTTGTTGGATGAGGATGCCACCTAGGAAGGTGAGCACATACTGAAGCACCCAGTTTTGAGATTGCTTGAGGGCAAGCAACATTTGGGAGGGGAGGACTGTCATGTCCCTTCTCAAATGTATTAGTCACGGGGTGCAACTACACAATTTTGGCATCATTTTTGGCTTAGGAGGAGGACCCCACATGCAGAACTTAGGAACTATAGGTAGTTCGACTTTATTTATGGCAGCTAGTGGAATGTGGGGGCCACCCACATGTATAATTCAAACTTGGCCTTTGCATGAGCTTGGAGGGAATCGAATTAGTGGAAGGAGGGGCCCACATGAGGCTAAGGGGGCCCAAGGTGATAAGAGAGGAAGGAGTTCTCATTTTGCAGCATCTCGATCATTTTACAAAGAAACTCATCTTTGTATACTCTATTGCTTAACGAGTCTACTGGTTGTTTAGCCACGAATCTTCCAAGTGGTAGATTCAACCTCCACTTCGAGGGACCATTCATGCCTGCCCTAGGGAGGCTGTTCCACAGAGATTTCAAAGGTTCCAGCATAGTCATTCACTTCATCCAGCCACGTAGAGGAGTCGTCTGCGTATTTTCTGGGTAGTGGGAAACACGCACGAGGAGATTGAGCCAGCCAGGAGTTCCGGGAGTTGGAAAGATTGTTGGTGGAGGACATTTTCGCTGAGTTTTGCAACCAACACAACAGGTGTTACAACAGTACGATTTTCTATGTAGATGGACTACGTAGAGGCCTCTGGCAGCAAACTCGTGGTGCTTAAGAGAGCAGCCATCCGGGCCAAGAATCATTTAGGGAGCAATGAGTCAGTTAGCATAGGTGAACCTAACATTCTAGGGGTGTTTTCGAAGGGATTTGCAAGTTGTTTCTTGCAAGTCGAAATTGGCAACAACAGTTGGGTAGAGGCTCCAAGGAAGGACGAAAAACCAAAGTCAAAACCAGAGAAATTCCCTTTTGGGTTTTTTTGGGTTTTGTCCTAAGATTCCGAGGCTGAAAGGATATAATTTTCTGGGCAGTTTTTGGGCACATTCCAGCAGGCCGAAGCTCAGAAGGACTGTAGTTTCACTGGGACAGCGTAGTGCAGAGTGGTGCGGCAACTAGGCAGCGTTCAACTCAGCTATTCCATCACATGGGTTTTGTCAAGCTTTTCCTTGAGACAAGCCCAGGTGCACCATCATATTTATATTGTACCTATGCTCTCAGATTTTATAATATATGGCTCAGCAATTCTAGATTTGCAGTGTTTTTATGGATGTGTAATGTATGTTTTGTATTTTATGTTGCTTCACTGTTTATTTGTTTAAATATCACTCATATTCCTACATAGGAACATTACAGTGGTATCAAACCCTAATTCTTGGCTCAACTGTGGATTTTGGTTTCCTATGAGAGGAAAAAACCTGCAGAACATCACTTACCGGAGGTAGAGGTACAGGAGCAGAGAAAGGGAGTTAGAAATTACTCCAGATAAGCAGGAAAGAGGGAAAGCAGTGGACAGAGAGGAGGAAATGGAAGAGCCCAAGAGCAGGGAGGAGATGGCATTCGATAGCCGCTTGAGGGCCTTGGGTGACTTGGCCAAAGGGCAAAAAGACATGTTGGAGGAGATCAAGTCACAGAACATTGACAGGGCCACAGCTAGAGGGTTTTTATGCGGAGAAACTTCCGGGGCCTCTAAGCCTTTCGATCACCCCTCACAAACAGCAGAACACCCTTCAATTAGTATGCCAAATAGGGCTACACTACCCTCTTTCGTGCTAGTGGCACCAATTGAACCAACAAGGGAGGAAGACACTCCCCAGATGAGGGATTAATTCAAAGAGTGGCAGGCGATGGATGAAGACTTCAAAGAAACACTCTCCTTCAGAGATTACTGCAAGCTCAAGTAGAGTGAAAGGAACAAGGGGTACCGAGGACAAGGGACCCGAAACTATGAGCTACAGAGAACCATAGGGAGGATCTATTTCCATACATTTGATGGCAATGCCAAGTGCATAGCCAGGGCTTGAGTTGAAAAGATGGACACATAATTTCAACTCAACCGGATGATGGAGCAGGGAGCCATTAAGATGGCAGCGTTGCACTTGGATGGGGAACACAATGACTAGTGGTTTCATGGCCTGACCACTTTGGGGCATGCCCAGATAGTTTCTTATGAGGACTTCACCCGGAGGGTGGTGGAGCGATTTGATCAGAGGGATCCGGAGGCATCTTTCAGGGAATTGACACAACTGCGCCAAACAGGCAACCCAGAGCAGTACTTCTCTGACTTTCTGCGTGTGTCAGTGATGGTCCCGGATCTGTCCGAGGCAAGGAGGGTATACACCTTCATTGAGGACTTGCTTGAGCCCCCACCTGGAATGGTGAAGTCATGCAGACCCTCCACGCTACAGGAAGTGGTGGTGTGTGCTAGAGATTTACAATGGGCCATCAACAAGACCAGAGCACCATTTCCAGGACGGACCCTTTTTCCACAGAAGGGGCATGAGACTAGACCCCCACCACCACACCACCGAGGACCACACACGGGAGGGGGCAGTTACATGAGGAGACATGAAAGGACCTCTGGAGGAGGAAGTTGTGCTTCACATGCAGAGAGCCCTCGGCACTTGGCCATAGGTGCACTACAAGTCAAGCACATTACATTGAGGTTTTTTCTGACAAGGAGGACGAGGTGGAGCATGATTGTGGTGGGACAAATGGAGAGAGTCCGACGGACAGAGGGCCCCCACCACCACCTACACAGGAAGGGGCATCTCTTGCCTCTTCGGGAGGAGTCCTTGCTTCTTTGTGTGGGATTCCTAAGTTTTTGACACTCAGAATCAGAGGTACGGTACAAGGACAGAGGGTGTCGGTGCTGGTGGACAGTGGGGCTACCCACAATTTGATAGATGCATAGCTGGTCCAAAGGAGGGCCCTCACCACAGCAAAGTTCGAGGAGTTTTCAGTCCTAGTACCAGGTGACCGTACCATCTAGTGTACTAGATACGTGCCTTCCCTGACATTAGTTATGGAAAACTACTCGATGATAGACCACTTATTTGTGGTCGATGTACCAGACACCAATGTGGTGATGGGTGTCAAGTGGTTGTATTCCCTTGGGCAAGTCACTATAGATTGGAGGAAACCTAAGATGGAGTTCATGGGGCTAGATGGCAAACTGGTGGTCTTGAGAGGCATGCAGTCTTATCCGTCTCAAACAGTTTCGGCCCACAAGATGGAGGCAGATCTCCGACATGGGGACATTGCATGGGCAGTCGAGTTGAGGATCTCAGAGGTTGGGGCACAGTCGCAGCCACCACTAGTAGACATACAGGCTTTACTAGACAGGTATGTAGTATTGTTTGGGGACATTCCACCAGGGCAACCACCAGATAGAGGGTTTGAGAACACCATTGAGTTGGAGCCGGGTATACAGGCAGTCATCACTACTCCTTACAGGTACCCCAATGCCTATAAGGGTGAGATAGAGAAGGACATCCAGGAGTTGTTGGCGTTGGGCCATTTCAGGCCAAGTTCTAGTCCTTTCGCTTCTTTCTTATTGCTAGTGAAGAAGAACGATGGAACCCTCCATATGTGTATCGACTAACGAGCCTTTAACCGGAAGACTCTTAAGAACCGGTACCCCATTCCCCACATTGATGAGCTGATGGATGAGCTTAGAGGAGCCAAGTACTTCTCTAAGATTGATCTGTGTTCAGGGTACCACCAGATTAGGGTTCGGGATTAGGACATCCCGAGGACAACATTCTGGTGCCACTATGGGCACTTTGAGTTTTTGGTCATGCCATTTGGACTAACCAACGCTCCAACCAGATTCCAGTCTTGCATGATCCATATCTTTCGGGGACAATTGAGGAGGTTCGTGCTAGTGTTCTTCGATGAGATCCTAATCTATAGTCGGACGTGGGAGGAGCACCTCCAACACTTGGAGGAGGTACTGCGCATTCTGGAGGAGCAACAGTTTTATGCCAAGCTCTCCAAGTGCGAGTTTGGATTGACGAAGATGCTTTATCTCGAGCATATCATTGGAGCAGACGGGGTGAAGGTTCACGAGGAGAAGATCAGGCCATTCGGGATTGGCCAGTACCTCGAGATGTGACTACGCTCACAGGCTTCTTGGGTATTTGTACTTACTACAAGAAGTTTGTCAAAGGGTTCTCGCATCGGGCAACACCCTTGATCGAATGCGGTAATGTTCGGGGAAATTCCACCAGGGAAGCCACCAGATAGAGGGATTGAGCACACCATTAAGTTGGAGCCAGGTATACAGGCAATCATCACTACTCCTTATAGGCACCTCAAAGCCTATAAGGATGAGATAGATAAGGCCATCTAGAAGTTGCTGGCGTTGGGCCATATCAGGCCAAGTTCCAGTCCTTTTGCTTCTTCCATAACGCTGGTGAAGAAGAAGGATGGAATGATCCGGATGTGCATCGACTACCAAGCCCTTAACCGGAAGACTCTTAAGAATTGATACCCCTTTCCCCCTGATGAGCTGATGGATGAGCTTAGAGGAGCCAAGTACTTCTCTAAGATTGATTTGCGTTCAGGGTACCACCAGATCAAGGGTCGGGATCAGGACATCCCGAAGACAACATTCTGGTGCCACTATGGGCACTTTGAGCTTCTGGTCATGCCATTTGGACTGACCAACCGCTCCAGTCACATTCCGGTCTTGCATGAACCATATCTTTTGGGTACAGCTAAGGAGGTTTGTGCTAGTGCTCTTTGATGACATCCTGATCTATAATCGGACATGGGAGGAGCACCTCCAACACTTGGACGAGGTACTGCGCATTCTGGAGGAGCAACAGTTTTATGCCAAGCTCTCCAAGTGCGAGTTTGGATTGATGGATATGCTTTATCCCAGGCATATCATTGGAGAAAATGGGGTGAAGGTTCACGAGGAGAAGATTTGGGCCATTTGGGATTGGCCAATACCCAAGATGTGACTACACTGAGAGGGTTCTTGGGTATTTGCACTTACTACAGGAAGTTTGTGAAAGGGTTCTCACAGCTGGCAACACCCTTGACCGACTTGACCAAGAAAGGGGCCTTCGCATGGATTGATGGAGCATAGGCCACCTTCGATCGCCTCAAGGAGGTGATGAGCAGTTGCCCTATTCTGGCACTCCTGGACTTTTCCCAGCCATTCACAGTGGAGTGTGATGCATCAGGGGTAGGAGTTGGAGCCGTATTGTCATAGGAGGGGCATCCCATAGCTTTCAAGAGTCAGAAACTCTTATCGCATGAGCTGTCATATTCCATATATGACAAGGAGATGTTGGCCATTATGCATGCATTGGTGACAAGGAGATGTTGGCCAATATGCATGCATTGGTGACAAGGAGATGTTGGCCATTATGCATGCATTGGCCAAGTTCCACCAGTACTTGGTGGGCAAATCGATTCCGAGTAAAGACTGATCACAACATTCTTCGACATTTCATGGGGCAGCAGGGCCTCAATGACAGGCAACAAAGATGGGTCAGCAAGGTGCAGGCCTATGATTTTGACATTGAGTATGTGTGGGGCAGCACAATGTGGTGGCCGATGCTCTATCCAGGAGACTTATCTCTCATGAGCATCTACTAAGATTGGAAGGCTCAGCTGTTGGTGTAGTACTCCAAGGACAGGAGGTCCTGCGAGGTGCTGGAGGGACACATGCAGATGAGCGTTACCGTGTGATGGATGAGGTCAGCTATTACAAGGGGCGTATTTACTTGGTGCCCAACTCGCAATTGAAGGAGAGGGTATTCCAGGAAGCTCATGATTCACCACTGTCCGGACACCAGGGGTTCCGGAAGACTTACATAGTTGTTGGGGAGAGGTTCACGTGGAAGGGCCTCAAGGAGGACGTGTTGTAGCACGTACGGGAGTGTGAGGCCTGCCAGCAGAACAAGGGGTAGCTAACTCACCCTGCAAGTCTACTATAGCCACTTCACATTTCGAAGGGGAAATGGGAAATTATTTCGATGGATTTCATCACTGGGATCCCCACGGTACAGGGGAAGGATTGCATATATGTAGTGGTCGATAGTTTGACCAAATTTTCCCACTTCTTCGCCATCCCCACTAGATACACGGATGCACAGGTTGACGAGTTATTCTTTTGGGAGGTTTCAATCTCCATGGGCTCCCCAAGAACATTGTGAGCAACAAAGGCAAAAGATTCATGGGTGGCTTTTGGCAAGAGCTCTTCAGATTGGTTGTGATGGAGCTCACTTCTAGCACCAGTGAGCACCCTTAGATGGACGATTGGACGGACAGGATCAACCAGTGGTTGGAGGGGTACCTGACGAACTATGTGACAGGTTAGCAAAGGACGTGGATTCGGTGGTTGCACTTGGGAAATTTCTGCTACAACACCACGCACCACATGACTACTTTTCGTGCCCTCTATGGATATGATGCGCTAACTTTTGCTGATATCGTTTTCGGAGACAGCCGGGCCCCAAAGGCCAAAGACTGGATCGAAGAGAGCCAACATATCCTCAAGGCTCTCAAGGATAATTTAGTGACAGTCAAAAATCAGCAAAAACTATATACAGATTGGCACAGGATAGGGAGGCACTTTGAGGAGGGGGACTTAGTATACCTTTGATTGGAGCCTTACAGACAGTCTACGTTGAAACAAAAGGGGGTCGAGAAGCTATAGCCACGCTTCTATGGGCCCTACCAGGTGACTAGCCGGATTGGGGAGGTGAATTATGAGCTAGAGCTGCCTCCGGGGAGTAGAATCCATAACGTATTTCATGTATCTTGCCTTAAGAAGGTGTTGGGACAACAGGTGACAGTAGCGGTTGATCTACCCCCATTGGATGATGAGGGCCATTTGGTGTTGGAACCAGAGGCCATTTTGGAGAGCAAGGAGAGGAAACTGAGGAGTAGGACCATCAGAGAGTTCTTGGTACGCTCAATGTTTTAAAACTCCGACTCCGACTCCTACTCGGCCGAGGATCGACTCCGACTCCGACTCCGAAACGGTAATGACTCGTCCAGCTCGATTTCAATGACTCGGTCGTTGTAAAAAATACATTAAATATTTATTTTTTTTATTAAAAAACATAATTTTAAAGATTTTCATTCATGTTTCCAGAATCCAAACACACAGCATTATAATATAGATGGAAGACAACATATGATCAAAGTAGGCTCATGAACCAATCCATTATATCAAAATGGTACCCAATGGCAATACATAGTCAACTGTCATACATGATCAAAGACTCAAAACAAAATACAAATAACCAAGGAGGCTAGAAATGGCCTCTACAACAAAAGTAAACTGTGATGGTGACCAGACTCCAATACTAGTACTACTGCAGCACTGCTAACAGCTACACTACTACTGGCTAGTAGCTACTGCCAGAGGAGCCAAGATCATCTCGACCAATCTCTGGATCATCATCATCAGAGTCAGACAAGGGGCCCCATCGCTCCTCCTCATCATCATCGTCTCCAACTGCAACTGTAGAAGAGGTACCAGTACCAATGTTGCACGAAGCGGGAGCGAAAGCGGAAGCGTCATTTTCCAAAAATCTAGGAAGTGAAGCATCCGCGGAAGCGTCTGCTATATATATATATATATTTTTATATTTTTTTGCATTTATACTCAAAACAAACATCCCAAATACCAAATTAATTGTAGAAGACATGAAAACATGCATATTTTTGCATAAATCAAGATAGATATGGCATCCATGATTCCATTGTAGTTACTAGTATGTACAACAATCATCTATATTCTAGCTATTACAAACATACATCAAATTTTTAAGCATATTATAAAACATAAAACATTTAAGCATATTATAAAACATAAAACATAGAGCATATTATGATTTATCTAGCAAGTGAGCAACTGTCAACATTTGTCATGTCCAAAATTCAAATAATAATGTTTACAAAATATGTCACTTGGTCACCACCAAGCTCCTCCTTCTTCACTCCTCCAAGCTCTCCTCTCTTCTCCTCTCCTTTCCTCTCTTCTCTTCTCCTCTCCTCTCTTCTCTTCTCCAACTCTCATAAACTCAAAGTGAGAAAATGAGGGATGAATGGGGGCTTTATTCTTTTCATTCCTCACCCTAACCCACCCCCTTAAGGTTGAGTTAACTTAACATTAAAAAAAATTAAAAAAAAAATTGTTTTTCTCCCTTGGGCGCGCCCCTTTCCGCCGAAGCGTACGGAAGCGTGTGTGAAGCGCATGCTTCCTGCTCCGAAGCGCCACGCTTCGGCGGCCCGAAGCGCCGTACGAAGCGCGCTTCGGAGCCGGCGCTTCGGAAATTCCAGGAAGCGCAAATTTTTTTACGAATCGCGCTTCGGAAGGCGCTTCGTACTGCGCTTCCGTACGGGGCGCGCTTCGGAGCTTCGGAGCGGGGGGGGCGCTTCGTGCAACACTGACCAGTACCACTAGCAGGCTGTGCAGCAGATGCAAGCTGAGATAGAGTAGATATGCGGCTGCGCAGGCACTTTTGTCGTGGCTGAGCAGAGGAAGCACCTACAACTAGAGTCCTTGCTGGTTGTGAGACTGAGGCTGGTGGATTAGGATCTGCATTCAACTGAACAGGCTGAAGTTGAACAACATGTTCAAGTTCAACTGATGTCTCCATATCTATATCTACATCAAGATCCTCATAAGGATCAAACTTTGGTGGACGACTCTCCACTACCCAATCTGATGTTGGATCAATGTCTTCCAACACAATGGGATCTGAATCAGGTCTTTTGTTCAGCAAATGGTTTCGTCTGAGCTGAAGGTTGTATTGGACATAAACTAGATCATTCAACCGTTTTTGATCCAAACAGTTTCTCTTCTTTGTGTGAATCCTCTCAAAGACAGACCAATTGCGCTCACACCCAGATGCACTGCAAGTTTGACTCAAAATACGAATTGCAAACCTTTGCAATTCAGGGCAATGGCCACCAAAGGCCTCCCACCATTGTGCTGCAAAAAACATAGGAGTGTAATGAATTATGAGTTAGTTGAAGCTCAACAAAATTACAAATTATATCTAACTTTCAAATTATAAATGATTTAACAAACTTTAATTAAAAAAGTAAAACCATTAAGAAATTGAAAATTGAAATTTTTGTTTACCTGGCTCATCTGCTTCTCTTGAAATCTTTGCTAGGTTCTTCCCAAAGGTACCTGATGCATTGCTGAAGGTTGTGACCTGTCGGTGTATCTCCAGCTGATCAGACTCCAATGGGATCATGCGATCAATGCAATCAATCAGTCCATCTCTGACCTCCCCCCTCAAACCTCCTGACTCCTTAGCTTTATAATGATACCGTGGGTTCAAAAAATACCCAGCTGCATGTATAGGGCGATGGAGTTGATTGTTCCATCTTTCATCAATGATTGCCCAAATGGGCCCATACTTTGCCACTCTATCCTTGTATGCTGTCTTTATTTGCTCCTTTGCTTGATCCATAGCCTCATAAATGAAGCCCATAGCCAACCTTTCCCCATCCACCAACCGCAACACCTTAAATAGTGGCTCAGCAAGCTTCACAATCTCTGCTGCCTTTCTCCAAAAAGTTTCTTCATGGACTTTCCTTTTCAATTCTTTGCCTTCTGGTTTGTTAGACCAATTGCTTTGATTCCATTCATCACTGGAAAACATCTTTTGCAAGTTTCTATGTTGGGAAAGCATAGATTGCAACGTCAAAAAATGTGTAGCAAATCTAGTGATGGCAGGCCTAATAATATCCTTGCCTCCAGTGTGTTTCCTCATGAGACTCAAAACCAGTGTATGATTGTAGATAAATTTTGTTATGCTTTTGGCATGATCTACAGTGTTTTTGACCCAATCTAATTTTCCAATATCCTCAAGCATGAGGTCTATGCAATGTGCAGAGCATGGGGTCCAAAAGATGGTCTTGTGTTTTTCCTCTAACAATTTACCAGCAAGAACATAGTTAGAGGCATTATCTGTGATGATTTGAACAACATTAGCCACCCCCACCTCCTCAACAACCTGATCCAATAGCTGAAACAACAAGTGGCCATCTTTTACCTTATCAGATGCATCAACTAATTTTTAAAACATGGTTCCCTGTGGGCAAAAGACAAGAAAGTTTATGATGGTACGGTTTCTTTGATCAGTCCATCCATCTGACATGATGGTACACCCTGTTCTTGCCCATGAGTCCCTGAACTCTTGCAAATACTCATTAATGGATTGAATTTCTTTCTGCAAACGAAACCCCCTTAGCTCATGCATAGTAGGGCCTTTGAAGCCTTTTCCAGCAGCATGTATGGCATCAAACATAGGCTCATAATATGGTGAACGAGCAGCATTAAAGGGGATATCAGCATCATACCACCATCTAGCTATGTACTCACAAGCAGTCTCCCTCAATTCTTTCTTCCAATGGTCATCGAAAGTGGGCTGAATTTGACCTTTACTAACTTCAGGACCATGTGCATTTGATGGAGAGGAGGGAGTGAAATAACTTTTGATAGTCACATCACCCTTTTTCAAATTCATTCTACCCTTTCCCTTATCTTGAATAGAACCAATAGAGGGAGGAACATATCGGAAAGGGTTGGATGCCTCAGTTTGAGGGATAGAGGAAGAACCCTCAAAATCATAGTGGGGGTTGGTAGCCATCGTTTTTTGTATCTCCCTCTTCCTCCCAATTTAAGCCTATATGTCTTTCTGCCTAGCCTTCGCTTTTTTAAATTTCTCAAAGCTGGCCAACAAATTCTTTCTAATCTCCCCAATTTCTGGTGAGGTACATGGGGTAATTTGGCCTCTAATCCCTGCCAAGTGTTGTTTCAGCCTATGAATGCCCCCAAGACCTTCCTTAATTTTCCTATGGCAAAATTTGCAATGCATTTGACTATCAACCATTTCAACATATGCCCAAGCAGGATCTCTTGCCCTAGGTGCCATTTTTTGACTAGGAAAACAATTTGAAAATGAAAAAAAAAAAAAAAACATTGATTCAATGTTCATTTACTTGACAAAAAACACTCTCTAAGCTTTCTAGATATGCACCTAAAATTTACTAAGCAAAAACAGATTTATAGAGGTGGAAAAAAATACCTCCAGGCACAAACTGCCTCCTCAAGCTTGCTCCAAGAATCAGCTCCTCAATGCTGCTCCAAATGGCTGCCCAAGAAGCTCCTCACTCCAGCTACAATGCTCCTCCAAGACTCCTCACTGCTGCTCCAAAACAAGCTCAAGAACTGCTCACTAACTCTCAAAGAAGACTCTCACTCAAATGCATAAGACTGCTGTGAGTGAATGAGAGCACTTGGGTGTGTTAAATAGGGTTTGGGAGGGGGAAATGGACCCAAAAAATTATTTAGCATATTGGTATAACAGTTTGAGATCCAAAACAAACATTAAACAATTTAAAAATCCCAAAAAAATCAATTTTTTAATGTTGTTTACGTGTGGAGGGCCGTCCCATTGTGACTCGGCCGAGTCATATCGGAAACCGCCGGGTTGGCCGAGTCATGGGTGACTCGGCCAACCGGACCGTTTCCAAGGCCGGGTCACTCCCAACTGCTTCAACTCGGATCAACTCGGCCCTTTCGGTTTCGAAACGACCGGTTTTTAAAACAATGGGTACGCTGGAAGAACTTACCGGATGAGGATGCCACCTGGGAAGGTGAGCACATACTAGAGCACCCAGCTTTGAGGTTGCTTGAGGGAAAACAACATTTGGGAGGGGAGGACTATCATCTTCCTTCTCAAATGTATTAGTCATGGGGTGCATCTACACAATTTTGGCATCATTTTTGGCTTAGGAGGAGGACCCCACACGCAGAACTTAGGAACTATAGGGAATTCGACTTTATTTTTGGCAGCTAGTGGAATGTGGGGGCCACCCACATGAATAATTTGAACTTGGCCTTTGCATGAGCTTGGAGGGAATCAAATTAGTGGAAGGAGGGGCCCACATGAGACTAAGGGGTCCCAAGGTGATAAAAGAGGAAGGAGCTATCGTTTTGCAGCATCTTGATCATTTTACAAACAAACTCATCTTTGTATGCTCTGTTGCTTAGCGAGTCTATTGGTTATTTAGCCACGAATCTTCCAAGCGGGAGATTGAACGTCCACTTTGGGGGCCCATCTATGCCCGCCCTAGGGAGGTTGTTCCACAGACATTTCAGAGGTCTCAGCATAGTCATTCACTTCATCCAGCCACGCAGTGGAGGAGACTGCGTATTTTCTGGGTAGTTAGAAACACGCTCAACGCTGGTCAAACAGCCTCAGATTTCATGCCCAGAACTGCGGCCTGCCCAAACAGAAATACCCCTAACAAAAACGCAATGAAATATGGTCAACGCTGGTCAAAACAACCTTCTGTAATTTTTGGTCAACGCACGGACAACAAAAGAACAACCCCTTCTTCATGCGTGTGGAGCGAGAGAAGTCTCAGAAATCCGCACCCAATCAAGAAGAGAGAGATGTGTGAGTGAAGTGTCCAAATGAGGAGGAGGCACCTTGTATTTATATGCAAACATTGAGGATGAACAGACGTGCCTGTTGAGCTTCTGAGCCTACATGAGTTTGCTGGTAGAGGTAGACCTTGACAATTTGTCCATAATCAAAATAAATTCATAATTCCATTCGTACATGTCAGGATGGGATGACCTTTAGATCAATCCTACACCTCTCGGAGAGAGGAATCCAATAAAAATATAAATTGTCTCATATGAGCTGTCCAAGGTGAAGTTTGGCCCCAGTTGCCAAAATTAACATATTAAGTATGAATAACATAGAAAGCTACCATAATTAGAGCCCCCTATTTGTGTCATTCTTATATAGTGAAAGAAAGACCATAAGGATGGCCACACATGACTAGAAACAAATGATAACCACCAAGCTGAAGTAAGGGAACAAGTATAAAGCCCAAGCATCATGATGTATAATTCAATTTCAACCCATGATTCATACTAGAATGCCAAAAAAATTAGAGGATATGTATATGCAAAAATGGTTATGTACCTCACAATAGATGACCCCACTTTAAATGGATGAATATGCTAGATAAATTAATGTACCAAGAGTCATCTGAGGCTGGATATCAGTGGATCATGGTAGGGTTTGCTGGATGGCAAGCTGCCTCCTAGGAGAAATTTTTTCTCTTAGGGTTAGCCATGTATGTGGATGGCCAACAAGAACCATTATGTTGAAAAAAGGAGTCACTCTCTAAGTTGAGCGTAGGAACTAGTCTGTTTTTAAGAACATCGATTCTTGTTAGGCATGTTGTTTACAATAGTGGTTTCTTACCCTTTTGTTAATCAAGATACCCTGGATGTTATAATTTGATATTTCACATGACTTCATGCTTCTTGATCTCATGTTGATTGGCTTTCTTTGACAACAAAATCCTCAAATAGATCTTATGTCTCTTCTTTTCCTTTTCTTATTTTCCCAAATAAATACGCATCTTATATCTTTACTATCTGACAATTCAATCACGCCGACCTCTCCCTTAGTAGAAATTCTGTACTGTAGTATGAAAAATTAACATTGCTCCCTGCCACCACCCAGTACACATATCTTATGGAAAATGTACACATTTCATCTTTGAGTAAAGAAAAAGCATGAAAGTTTTATATTATTAATTAAAATTCTATTCAAACTTCGTTAGCTGCTTATCCTTTCTCTAATTTTCTGATGGATATGGACGGCTACAATTTCTATTTCAAGAGGCATGTACTTACAGATAAATTAATATGCTCCCTGAAAAAATCTAAGAAAACTTCCTCATCAACCCGCATTCTTTCAAGTGTTTCCTCCCTGATGTAATTTTTCTGAATAAGAAAAGCATAGAGGAACCTGATTAAAGAGAGTCAATTATATTAGTACTGACTACTAATAAATGATGTAAATGATGTAAGGATCAATAACACTTACCTGGGTAAGCAGATGATCGATGAAAACTACAACTGCCTCTTCTAAGCAAGCTTCAACAAATCTCCTAAAGGACCTCTCTTCTATATATCTGAAAAGTAAGACACAACGTTTGAGATAAAAAACTGTAATGAAACATTTTATGAAATTGTTGCCAACTTAGCATAACAATTTTATAAGACAATAAACTCCTATCCTGATTTGTTGTTATAATATAGAAGTGAGATTTACAGCAGTCAAAATTCTTTAAGTAATCAACCTCTACAAGTCACATGTCCAGGCATCCACAGAAGTTAGGATTACAAAATTTTGTACTTATTGGTCACATTCAAATAGAATGAGGCCATTGCAGATTTGTAAGGATAAAGGAAAGTTCACAGGAAAATAAGAAAAATAAAACTGATTTTGGTCAATATAGAATCTAGATAAGATAAGATAATTCTGTTAATGTCTAATTAATCACCACAAATTACACCAATGGGACTGCTAAGTACGTAAGAGTCAATACAAGTGTCACTCCTACAAAGCAAGAAAAATCAGGTTTAATCTCTAAGAACTAAGTAGTAAGATCTAAGAGCTAGGAAATGAACTTGAAAAAATGTCCACCCAAAAAGGAAGTGCCAAAAACAGATACAAATGTGTGCATCTAGCTGCGGACCAAACCTCAGGAGAAGTGCCATGTACAAGGCTGCAAGGGAGAGAAGATCATGAACTGGTAGGTAGGATAACTTTATTAATGTCCAATAAATGACTAATAAAGTAGGTCAAATGGACTGCTGGGTACAATGATGTCAATACAAAGTGGAAGCGCTAAAACAACTCCTATAAAAAGACAAGATGCAGAATGTAGAGTGTGGATCTAATCTAAACCACAAGGAATCAAGCTCCAAGCTCCAGAAGTTAGAAGCAATCGTGAGAGAAAGATCTACAATATGGGAAGATCCAAGACTTGGAATACAAGTAATAAAACAAGGATGTCATTGTCCACTGGATCTATCTCTTGTAAAATTCGAAGCTCAATGGATGAAAATCGAGATAGAGGGCTATCTGGAGGGGTATTTGAAGAAGAGAATGGACTATGTACTATGTTTCTACTTGGAAGTGGCCAATTGCTAGAGTTTGGATGAATACCTTTGACTGCTAGTATGGGATCTAGACTAGCAATGCCATTCAGGTCTCAGTGAAATATGGGTGGTCCTCTTTGTTCGCATAGAACTGGAGTCAAGAGCTAGGCTGCTATTGGTCTATCACTTGGTGCCCCTAATAGATGGGAGCACTGTGAAAAAGTCAATGATCCTCTAAGTGGAAGTGGAAGAGGATCGATCTTATGAAAACATAGTTTGAGGGCTTCCTGCATGTATAAGGATAGACATCTCTGGTTAGGGTATTTGATGAAACTGGATAGAGTCTAGGGTTCTTTGAATAGACAATGGAACCATCCTCTAATCTCATAGTACATGGGATAGCGGAAGATCAAGTGCTCCTCAAGATTTCCCTAATGAAAATGGCACAACTAGCTGATCTCATTCGATTGATCAATTTAGTGGTCAACGCCTACACAAAGTCTATGTGAACCCATTCTAAATTGGCTAAGGGGAATGTGAAGAGAGTGCATCCAATACAAAATGAAAATATACATTGAGGTCAAAAAATGAGTCTGTCCCTAGACTCTAAGAAGTTCTTAGCATAGAAAATCATAATTGTATGTAACCCCTTGTTGATGGTGCTAGATGCCGCCAACATACAGGGGGTCTCCCCGATGTGAAGTTCCAATTAGACCTCACATTTGTTTGTGTAGGAGCCCCATCCAAATATAAGGTCTAGCCATCGTTGCAAGTGATTTTAAAGTAATGCCTTGGCTACAAAACACAAACAAGAGATCATGCACATAACTTTGGGGTAGCAAGTATGTAAGCTTTGTGTGGCACCAAGTGTAAGGTGTAAAAGGAGCTTCCACGCAAGAGAGATAAGAGACGGGCCTCTAATAGAAAAGTATTAGTACTATCCTAAGAGAGACACGCGAGAGCAATGAGAAGACTCATTGATTAACCTGCAAATTAGTTCACAAGATAACAATGATCATATAAACACATAACAACACCCATTCAACAAGATTCATAGCTAAAGCAACGAAATAGTTCATTATCTTTAGTATGTGTAACACAACATATACCACAAACATCTAAAGAATAGTCTTACAATATTTACGATACATGCATGAAAGAGTGTTGGCTCCAAGAGCTTCTGATAATTAATGAAAGATCCAAGTACATTGTTACATTGATGAAACACTAGCTCCAATAGTGGAACATGAAGCTACAACTTGCTTCTCCAAAAGAATGATCTTCTCCCTTATGCACAACTAGAGAAGCCAAGGCCAAATCTCTAAAAGTCCAAGCCCTTTGCTTGAGTTATGAGGGCTTATTTATAACAAATGCTAATGACCCTTGAGCTTCCTCATGACTCTTTGACTTCCACAACCTATGGACTTCTATGTGACTCTTCACATTCCACATGTGTCTCTTAGACTTCTTTTACATTTGGACTTATTATTCATAAAAGACAAATTACATCAAAATGGTGGCTATATAAGACAAATATTAAGAAAAAAATCCTCATGGGGAAGAGGACAAATTAGTACCTTGAACATGGAGTTCATTTGTGATGTAGGAGTGCCATGCTTTGAACTATGTTGTGATAACTTTAACTCTGATTGGCAGCTCTGCAACATATCACATCTTCACCTCCAAAGCATTTGATAATATGGATTTGGAGCTTCATTGTATGCTATTCCACAACCAGGATAACTTCATGTGAACTTTAGTTGACTCAATTGCATACTGTAGAATAGCGTTCTTGGTGATCTCCAAGCCTTCTTGATTTGTTGCTTGCTTGATTTGTTCAATAAACTCCTTTATCTCCCACATGATAACATCCTTGCCTCTTATTTCTCCAAGCGAACCTAAAGAAGGTAGTTTATGTTTCTGTGCCAAGGACTTTATACTTCCATGCAGTCGAACATAAGAAACTATAGTGTTGGTCCCTTGCTCACTAAGGTGGGTGTAATTCTGAGTATGAAGTCTTAACTGTGCTCTATCCACCTCAGCTGCTATTCTATCTTTCTTGGCCAACTTCTTAGGTACATTAGGATACTTGACACTGTGAAAATTCCTAACGAAACTCCTACTGCTGCAACTGATGATCTTTCTCCTATTTGTTAAATTCCTTCAAACAAATTACTTGTAGTTTCCTACGACAAATATCGAAATACATACATTGCAGCCTTCACTTAATTAAATATTATGCAGAAACAAGAGATTGAGCAAGAAAGAAAATACAACACAATAACACCATTATTTTTGGACAAATGTCCTTGGAAAAACCCAATGCGAGAAAGTCGGTGCAACAGATATGAGGGTTTATTATTATTAAGAAGTAGCAAATTCTAAATAAATCTCTAAATACCTCAAGGGTTATTAAGTTACAGAGAGAGAAATACTGGCAGAAAGATTTGTGAGATTACCTCACACAATCACTAAGAAAAATCCCGGCTGATCCGGTCACTGGATGAAGTGTCTTTGGCAGGCCCTACGCTGCCTCTGCACAGTCCTCATGCAGTCCCTGTGTCAGCCCCTCTAAAGACATTTGTTGAAGACATCTTACGGCAGTGTTGAATTCATGTTATGGACCTATTTTTAAAGGCATCTTGTTAAGAAATCATTGTAGAATTTTTTGTCTTGAAGACTGTGTTGGAGCAGATTTGTTGAAAACTTATTGAGCTGATATAGAGCAGGCATCTTTGTCTACATTTGGAACACTATTGGAGACAGTCTTGAAAGCATTATTGGAGTTAATTTGGAAGCAACTTGGAGCATTAGTAAAGGGTGTTTTGGAAGCACTATCGAAGATATCCTTGGAGTCAATCTCTTGGACTTTTGAGCATTCTTAAATACTTGGAGACACCCTTGGAGACCATGATGCACTAGCCATCATGAAGTGACCTTGGAGAAATTGTTTGGGTACGATGAAGAGCAATGGTGACACCTTCTAAGAGAACAAGGTTGTCATTGATGACGAGACATGGAGACTAAAGTGAAGGCATTGCTGAAGATTGATAGGGCTCGGTGAAGACGACATTGGGAGCTGTGAAGTACAACTAAACACATCTTGATGAAGTAAAGCAAGGGTTGGAGCCCAAGAGGTTGGAGCCTCGAAAATACAAGGTTGGTGCCTTGGAAGGTAGGGTTGGAGCCCTAGAGGATCATAGTCCTCAAGAAACCAGGTTGGAGCCTAAACTAGATATAGGGTTGGAGCCCTTGAGGTTGGTGCCTTGGAAAGTGTAACAACCCATCTATAAATAATTAACTAATATAAAGTTCTAAACTTTATATTAAAACAGATATGATAAACTTCATATTAAATTAAATATAAATTAAACTTTATAATAAATATAAATTAAACTTTATAATAAAAATAGAATTAAACTTTATAATAAAAATAAAAGTAAGACCTTATATAAAAGGGGACGCATAAACCAAACCTGGCTATATAACAAAATACATGTATAAACAAAAAGGATCAGATTGATAATATCTGCGGGTCTGAAATGCATGCGAAGGCGTGGCGGGAGGAGGAAGAGCGGTGGCTGCAGGCAGGAGGGCGGCCACCGCCAAGCCCGCAATTATAAAACTGCAGATCTGAGCCGGGCACAGGGGGGGAGAACGGAGGAAAAAGGAGGAGGAGAAAATCAGGAGAGAACCAGGAGGGCAAACCAGAGGAAGAAAATTGACCATTGGAAGAGCTTTAGGCATTCTGAGGTTCTGGGCACGGGGGACAGTGAGCTCCTGTGAGAGGCTTACTGGATTGAGCAGCCAGGCTCTGCTCAGTATGGCTGGGTAGAATTAGTCTCCCGATAATTGGAGCAAAGCAGTGGCAGCATCATCAACTACACTAGATCAGGTAGGCAAAAGAGTTATGCTGATGCTCACAGCACTGATAGGAGGTATGAAGTAGGGTATCATGTTTTCATCCACATCAAACCGAATAAAAGTACCATTCGATTTGGAAAAGGGACAAAGTTGTTACCCCGATTTATTGGACCATTTAAAGTCGTGGAAAGAGTTGGATCTGTTGCCTATCGTCTTGCCCTGCCACCTCACCTGCATAGAATTCATAATGTATTTCATGTTTCTGTATTAAGGCATTATATAACTGATCTATCTCATAACCTTCTGTTAGTGTCAATCTTTCCAACCTTCCTCCAGTGATCAAACGTGCTCTTACAAAGTGATTTTGAAGTGTCAAGGTCAAATTTTGTCATTTCAGTAAGTCTTCAAGCAAAATTTGGTCACTAGGCATTAGGTCTAGGGTTTGCTTTCACACTTTTCAAAGTTGTCCAAATGTCAGTCCATGTCATCATTCAGCTGAGCCTATCATCATTCAGAGGGTTGCTATCATCATATTAGGTTCCATTGGGTCATGTTACACCTTATTCATGTTTCAGTTGTGCCTAGGCAAGGTCATTTCCCTCTCCTAGGGTTTTGAAGGCAATTTCTCTTGGATGGTCAAATCACCGGCAAAACTTGTTTCCTGATGTTCATACACCTTCCCCTATCCTTAAAGTACCTTATCAAACACTTCCCATCTCTTAGATCCGCCAAATTCGTCATTTTTGCACAAACCCTAGTTTCTAGCTACAACCTGGCAATTTTCTAGGTTGGGCCTGTGTTTTGCCCTTTTCGACCCCTTCCCCTCACTCAATCTCTGAGATTCCACTTTCCCCTGCTTCCTAACATCCCTCCCTACTTCCAAAAATTTCCCCAAGAATTTAGAAGCCCCCTATCCCCTTCATTTCGCTCCATTTCGACAAAATTCCTTGTTTCACACATCGGGACAAGTCGCACTCAAATGATGTTCCAGAGCAATAAAAGATGAATTTTGGAAAACTGAGAGAGGTTTTTGTCCAAAACATGCCAAAGAAGAAAAACCTCCTTCACTTTTTGCACAGGTGTCATGGTTTTAGAGAAATGTCAAAATTACAATCACCGGATCCAAGGCGGTTGGCCAAGGCACAAAAAAGGAGAAAGAGGCCCGATCCCCTCCATATCTTGGCTGAGGCCTCACTGAAGGATCAAGGCACTCAATAGCCTAGCCACAGCTCAAATCCCAAAATTTTTTGAGAATTTTGGGTAATTTTGGCAATTTTTGGAAATTTACAGGTTTTGGCTCCTCAACGGGTCTCACCCCCGGTGAGACCCTTTGTCATGGCAGCTCCTTTTTGCAAAAACTCAACATTTCTAGATTTGTTATGCAAAGTTACATATGCCTATGGATGGACTTGAGTTTTTATGGAGTTTTGGGCCTCCAGAAGGTCAAAATACATGAAAAATTTGACTTTCTGCCACTTTTTTGAACTGCAGAAAGTTGTCTTGAGAGAATTGATTTTTGACAAGGAAAATGAACTCCAAATTGAAAAATTCCAATTGGGTTGGAAAGTAGACTCAAAGACCTTTCCAACGAGCTATCCTGCACCTGATTCTGACACCGAGAAGTGCCTCAAACAGAGCTCCCAATGTGCGCGACCCGTTGAGCAGGGGTGCGCGACCCGTTGAACAGACTTTGCCAGATTTCACTGTACAGCTCGAAAAAGCACAGTTTGACTTGGTTTGACTTTTTGGGGTTGAAAATGATTATCTTTGATGTAATTTTTGTAACTCTAAGACACTTTTACTCTTGTTTAACACTTCTAGAAGATTCATTCATGTCAAGGGTAAATATTTAATGAATGGATTTAGTGCTGAGTTTAGAATTAGGTGAAACAGCTCCTAGAAGGATGAGCTCGACCCCTAGAGGCAAGGGAAGAGGTTGGCTTGCCTATATTATGTATTTTCTTAATCATTTTCAGGGGTTGGAAGGTTGGACTCTTGAGGGAGAAGCTATCACTGTATTATTTCACTTGTATCTCTGCAATTTTTGGCTAAGGAAGACCAGGGTTTTGCAGTCATCTTTGGGATTCTTGTGGACTCATGTGTTGATGGTGTGTTTCTTCATGTTCTTGTAAGCTTTGTTATGTGATTCATTTCCTTTCTTTACTGCTGCACATTAAACAAATGAAGTGTTAAAGTATGAATTCATGCTAGCCATGCTCTGCTTTTAATTTTGTTTAATTTCAATGTTTTCTTCTGTCTAAAGAGAATTCAAAGTGATTGTTTGCTCTCTTTAGCTCCTCATCTTTCATTCCTCACCATTCATTTCAGTTAAAGGCATCAATACAGGCTCCTACCTTGCCCCAAAGACCCCCCTGCAGAAACTGTGTCAAATCCCCGCACCCTAAATTGCAGCTCCTCAATTTGCCACCAAAAAACCCCAAAAACCCCCAAATCAACCTTCAAATCAGTTTACTAGCCTAATATCAGTGTTACCGTGTTGGTCATCTCATCCCATTGAAAATCTACCGAGATTGACCGGAGAGAGCCTTCTCCTGCCCCGTAGGGCTAGCTACGAGGCTGAATGGTTTGATGTAGCTTTGAGGTTTGCCTTTCTCAGCCTGAGGTGAAATTTCAAGCGCTAACACCTTCAATGGAAGGAATTGCAGGTATCGGATGAGAGAGTTGTAACGGTCGAACCGTTACGTATACTGGAACGTAGGGTTCGACAGCCGAGGAACCGCCTGGTGGACCAAGTTAAGGTCCAATGGGACAAGTATAGTCCTGGATCAGCAACTTGGGAAAATACAGAGGACATATGTCAAAGATACCCTAATCTATGTCAATTTTGAAGAACTTTAAACTATGTTTAGTATATATTTACTTCACTGCAATCAGAGACTCAGAACAGTTTGAATGATTATAGATAAACATGAAATTTTGTGACATAATATATGTTTAACTTCTGCTAGTACGTGGATACCAAAATGATATATGTGGTTCATTTTACTAAATTTAAGTTGTCAAAGTAAAGTTAAGACAATTGAATGATTTTACTTCTGATAGAAATTAAGATATTGTAAATCTGATTTATTTATACATGTCAATATGATCAATGGGATAGAAATCAGTAAGTGAATACATTCTAGATAAAAGTCAAAAGACATGCATGGAATATCGCAAAATATGTTGTACTATAGTCTCCTAGGTGAATAATACATGAGTTATTTTTGAATATACTGATGCACATTTTACGAATGGATAAGTGTATGATTGCAGGTAATAAACAATTATCAGGATGACCATGTGATGACAGAACCTCAGAACAATTAAAGCTCAAAGTGATCCTATGATAGGGTATTAGCCCTAATTCTACTGGGAGGGGTGGAGGTGTTACCCACCGTTTATCCTCCGAACCCTGGAGTCATGGGAGGACTGTGTGAATCACGCTCCCCTAGACGTGTGATGATGACTGTCGGATCCCTAATGGGAATCAGGTCGGTATAACCGACGCTGTCACCTTAGAGTTTATGAATGGTTAGGTCAGTAACACTGACACCATGGCGTACTCCAGTAGAGGATGGATAGGATGGGAGCGGAAGAGATTAGGAAGGATAGGATGATTTTAGAATAGCTTGGGAACCTGGGTAGGGTAAGACTTATCCATTAAAATCATAAACCTAAAACTCTAAATTTTATAGTCTCTTGATATTAAAATAAAAATTTTAAAATCTAAGAAGGGGGTACTAATTACTATCATAAGTAATCAGATAAGATAAAAACTCTAACTTCGGGACGAAGTTTTCTAAAGGGGGAATGTATGTAACAACCCATCTATAAATAATTAACTAATATAAAGTTCTAAACTTTATATTAAAACAGATATGATAAACTTCATATTAAATTAAATATAAATTAAACTTTATAATAAATATAAATTAAACTTTATAATAAAAATAGAATTAAACTTTATAATAAAAATAAAAGTAAGACCTTATATAAAAGGGGACGCATAAACCAAACCTGGCTATCTAACAAAATATATGTATAAACAAAAAGGATCAGATTGATAATATCTGCGGGTCTGAAATGCATGCGAAGGCGTGGCAGGAGGAGGAAGAGTGGTGGCTGCAGGCAGGAGGGCGGCCACCGCCAAGCCCGCAATTATAAAACTGCAGATCTGAGCTGGGCACAGGGGGGGGAGAACGGAAGAAAACGGAGGAGGAGAAAATCAGGAGAGAACAAGGAGGGCAAACCAGAGGAAGAAAATTGACCATTGGAAGAGCTTTAGGCATTCTGAGGTTCTGGGCACGGGGGGCAGTGAGCTCCTGTGAGAGGCTTACTGGATTGAGCAGCCAGGCTCTGCTTAGTCTAGCTGGGTGGAATTGGTCTCCCGGTAATTGGAGCAGAGTAGTGGTAGCATCATCAACTACACCATATTAGATAGCAGTCCAGGTAGGTACCTGCTTTTAATTTTTATTGTTTCCGCATTTCAGTTTTATTATGGTTATTACAGAAAGTCCAAGTCAGTGCTTGGCACATTATAGGTTGGACCCTGGGGAATTGAAGATCGGTGTCTTCATCTAGGGTTGGAGCCCTACATATATTGTACTTGATTTATTGTAAAGAAGAAATTAATAAAAGAATTTATTCTTATTGTTCATTTTGTGTTTTAAATATAAGTGATCTAACTGGTAAAAGTAACAATTGAAAAGAAATATCGATTCAACCCCCTCTCAGTGTTTCCAACAATTGGGATCAGAGCCAGTGCCTTCACTCAAAGCCTAACAGCTTGAAGGTTGATCATTAGAACACAAATGGCAAAGCCAAGGAAGAAAGCCTCCAATCCTCCTAAAGATGTGTCTACCTCAACCACTGAAATTGATGTCAATCTATTTGTGAAGCCTCCATTGTTCAATGGAAACTTTGATTCCAAGAAATTAATAAAAGCATTTATTCTTATTGTTCATTTTGTGTTCTAAATATAAGTGATCTAACTGGTAAAAGTAACAATTGAAAAGAAACACCAATTCACCCCTCCTCTCAATATTTCCAACAATTGGTATCAGAGCCAATACCTTCACTCAAAGCATAACAGCTTGATTTGCCCAGCAGCAGAGCCGCTCAAGCCAAAGAGGGTTGAATTTTCGGGGTCAAGCTTTGGCCAAACCCTTCGCGGGTTACTCTGGGTCTCTTGAGTAAAGGTCGCGATTAATTTCCCGAAACTTTCTGAGCAGTGGAGAGGGCCCTAGCAACAGATCCTTTCAGGCAGCAGCACATTTCAGGGCATCTACAGTGCAGCACTTGGGCAGCTTAGTAGCAGATTGGAGGAGGGTGTTTCACTTATCATTTTGGGGCTTTGCTAGCTTCCCTAGAGCAAGCCTAGGTGCACTCCAGCACCTTATTGTACACCTCTTTCCATTAATGAAATGAGTACACAACACAGTTTTGCATGCAAATTTGTGGTCTGATTGCTTGCTTTTGTTTCATGGTGTTTTTGTTTATTTTGCTTTGCATATTTTCTGTTAATTTTCCCTTAGGGATATTACATCAAATCTAACATTGACGTTGCCATCTTCCCAAATCTAAACAAGCTTCCCTACAAATGTGCTTAGTCCTTTAAGCACTCAATAAAAATAACTATTGGTTCTTGCATATGATAGATCTATTGTTGTAAATGAAATATATTGTTGTCAATACCTAGAAACTTCAATGAAAGACACAGGTCTAGTACCATGTTAAAATTTTCTCCAAACCCTAGCTGAAACACTTCCGTATGATCTCAAGACAAAACTTGTTGAATTGTAATTTAAAACAGAAATAAAAATTCTAAGCATAGCATTCTCACACAAAAACTAGAAATTAAATTAGTAAAAACAAAGTACATGAACAAATTTTTGCTACCCTTCAAATCAATTTTTGATAAATTTGCTCAAAACTCACAAGGGCTCCTTGACTAAGGAAATCGTACCCATTAAAAAAGAAAATCTATAGTAAATTCCTGACAGTGGTACAGCGCTATACAATGCTAAGATAAACATGAACAAATTTTTGCTACCCTTCAAATCAATTTTTGATAAATTTGCTCAAAACTCACAAGGGCTCCTCGACTAAGGAAATCATACCCATTAAAAAGGAAAATCTATAGTAAATTCTTGACAGTGGTACAACACTATACAATGCTAAGATAAACTCGACCTGCACTATGAAAATCAGCTGAGACCATATGGCCCTCTACTGGATCAAACTTCTCCTTCTATCCCCAGATCATATGAACTCCTTCCTTGAAATCATACAGCCTCCACAAATCTAGCTGAATTCGAATATCCTTTGATACTCTATTTTCCTTCTTCATGGTTTGCGCACTTAGTGAACTCCTCTGTCTCTCTGTGTAACAGAGTTCCTATGTCTCTTCTCATTTTATTTTTCCCTACCTTTTTAATTTTAAGTTGATGACTAAATCTCCACAGCCCTAATCTCTCATTGATATCAACGATTGAGATTATACCCCAATCTCACTAGAGATCAATGGCAGACATTTATTTAAATCACTAGTGTAATTAAATTATAATTTATTAGGCTTTTCATAACTTTATATTTAATGGATAATCACTTTAATAAAGTGAATTACAAAATAGAAAGGACTCAAATGACTTCCCACACATTTGACAGAAAACGTGTCTACAAGTTCCTGCTCAAGTTACAAACGTCAACACCCCTTAGGCTAGGGTAGCCCATTTTCTTGGCTTCGAGTGTGGGCAAAGGCCAATGAGGTGACGATAAGAGACTTTCCTGTAGTGCCTCAAAGCTCTCATAATTTGTGGTTAGGAATTTCTTCACCTAACAAAGGTTTGAGTAGTAACAGGAAGGAAAAGAGGGTCCTTTTGCGAATTTCAAACAAGAAGCCCACAAGTCAAAACTTTCAAATGGGGTCTTTTCAAGTGACAACACTTAAAAAAGTAATTTCCTTGATACTCTACAAGGCTACACATCTCTAGTTAGGATCACAAAAGAAGGTAGAAAGGGACCTACCAAAGTTTATATATATGTAGTGAAGTCTCTCAAATTCGTAATATATAGCATAGTTTTAAAAAACGGTCGTTTCGAAACCGAAACGGCTGGGTTGATCCGAGTTGGAGGCGGCTGTTATGATTCGGCCTATGAAACGGCTCGGTTGGCTGAGTCAGCCATGACTCGGCCGAGTCATTGAATGACTCGGCCGAGTCATGGCTGACTCGGCCAACTCGGCCGTTTCCGTATTGACTCGGCCGAGTCATAACAGCGACCCGTAACCACATAAAAAACAACGATTTCTAATTTTTTTAATGATTTTTTTGGGTGAATGCTGATTGGTTTGGACTCCAAGCTGTTGTGTGAATAAGTTAAATGTAATTTGGGGTCCATTTCCCCCTCCCAAACCCTATTTAACACACTCAAGTGCTCTCATTCTCTCACAGCAATCTTGTGCATTTGAGTGAGAGTCTTCTTTGAGAGTTGGTGAGCAGTTCTTGAACTTGTTTTTGGAGCAGCAGTGAGGAGTCTTGGAGGAGCATTGTAGCTGGAGTGAGGAGCTTCTTGGGCAACCATTTGGAGCAGCATTGAAGAGCTGATTCTTGGAGCAAGATTGAGGAGGCAGTTTGTGCCTAGAGGTATTTTTTTCACCTCTATAAATCTGTTTTTGCTTAGTAAATTTTAGGTGCATATTTAGAAAGCTTAGAGAGTGTTTTTTGTCCAAGAAATGAACATTGAATCAATGTTTTTTTTTTTTTCATTTTCAGATTGTTTGCTTTCATTTCCTAGTCAAAAAATGGCACCTAGAGCAAGAGACCCTGCTTGGGCATATGTTGAAATGGTTGATAGTCAAATGCACTGCAAATTTTGCCATAGGAAAATTAAGGAAGGTCCTGGGGGCATTAATAGACTGAAACAACACTTGGCAGGGATTAAAGGCCAAATTACCCCATGTACCTCACCAAAAATTGGGGAGATTAGGAAGAATTTGTTGGCTAGCTTTGAGAAATTTAAAGAAGATAAGGCTAGGCAAAAATACATATAGGCTGAAATTGGGAGGAAGAGGGAGATACAAAAAATGATGGCTACCAACCTTCATTATGATTTTGAGGGTTCTTCCTCTATCCCTCAAACTGATACATCCATCCCTTTCCGATATGTTCCTCCCTCTTTTGGTTATGTTCAAGATAAGGGAAAGGGTAGAATGACAAAGGGTGATGTGACTATCAAAAGTTATTTCACTCCCTCCTCTCCATCAGATGCACATGGTCCTGAAGTTAGTAAAAGTCAAATGCAGCGCACTTTAGATGACCATTGGAAGAAAGAATTGAGGGAGACAGCTTGTGAGTACATAGCTAGATGGTGGTATGATGCTGATATCCCCTCTAATGCTGCTCGTTCACCATATTATGAGCCTATGTTTGATGCCATACATGCTGTTGGAAAAGGCTTCAAAGGCCCTACTATGCATGAGCTAAGGGGGTATCGTTTGCAGAGAGAAACTGAATCCATTAATGAGTATTTGAAAGAGTTCAAGGACTCATGGGCAAGAACAGGATGTACCATCATGTCAGATGGATGGAATGATCAAAGAAACCGCGCCATCATAAACTTTCTTGTCTTCTGCCCACGGGGAACCATGTTTTTAAAACCAGTTGATGCATCTAATAAGGTAAAAGATGGGCAATTGTTGTTTCAGCTATTGGATTAGGTTGTTGAGGAGGTGGGGGTGGCTAATGTTGTTCAAGTCATCGCAGATAATGCCTCTAACTATGTTCTTGCTGGTAAAATGTTAGAGGAAAAACACAAGACCATCTTTTGGACCCCATGTGCTGCACATTGCATAGACCTCATGCTTGAGGATATTGGAAAAATAGACTGGGTCAAAAACACTATAGATCATGCCAAAAGCATCACAAAATTTATCTACAATCATACATTGATTTTGAGCCTCATGAGGAAAAACAGTGGGGGCAAGGATATTATTAGGCTTGCCATCACTAGATTTGCTACACATTTTTTGACATTGCAATCTATGCTTTCCCAACATAGAAACTTGCAAAAGATGTTTTCTAGTGATGAATGGAATCAAAGCAATTGGTCTAAGAAACAGGAAGGCAAAGAACTGAAAAGGAAAGTCTATGAAGAAACATTTTGGAGTAAGGCAGCAGAGATTGTGAAGCTTGCTGAGCCACTAGTTAAGGTGTTGCGGTTGGTGGATGGGGAAAGGTTGGCTATGGGCTTCATTTATGAGGCTATGGATCAAGCAAAGGAGCAAATAAAGACAGTGTACAAGGATAGAGTGGCAAAGTATCGGCCCATTTGGGCAATCATTGATGAAAGATGGAACAATCAACTCCATCGCCCTATACATGCAGCTGGGTATTTTTTGAACCCACGATATCATTATAAAGCTAAGGAGTCAGGAGCTTTGAGGGGGGAGGTCAGAGATGGACTCATTGATTGCATTGATCGCATGATCCCATTGGAGTATGATCAGCTGGAGATACACCGACAGGCCAATACCTTCAGCAATGCATTAGGTACCTTTGGGAAGAACCTAGCAAAGATTGCAAGAGAATCAGATGACCCAGGTAAACAAAAATTTCAATTTTCAAATTCTTAATAGTTTTACTTTTTTTTTAAAGTTTGTTAAATCTTTTATAATTTGAAAGTTAGATATAATTTGTGATTTTGTTGAGCTAACTCATTACACTCCTATGTTTTTTGCAGCACAATGGTGGGAGGCCTTTGGTGTCCATTGTCCTGAATTGCAAAGGTTTGCAATTCGTATTTTGAGTCAAACTTGCAGTGCATCTGGGTGTGAGCGCAATTGGTCTGTCTTTGAGAGGATTCACACAAAGAAGAGAAACCATTTGGAACAAAAACAGTTAAATGATCTTGTTTATGTCCAATACAACCTCCGGCTCATACGAAACCATTTGTTGAACAAAAGACCTGATTCAGATCCCATTGTGTTGGAAGACATTGATCCAACATCAGATTGGGTAGTGGAGAGTTGTCCAGCAGAGTTTGATCCTGATGAGGATCTTGATTTAGATTTAGATATTGAGACATCAATTGAACTTGAACAAGTTGTTCTGGTTCAGTTGAATGCAGATCCCAATCCACCAGCCTCAGTCTCACAGCCAGCAAGGACTCCAGTTGTAGGTGCTTCCTCTGCTCAGCCACGACAGAAGCGCAGCCGCATATCTACTCTATCTCAGCTTGCATCTGCTGCAGTTGCACAGCCTGCTAGTGGTACTGGTACCACTTCTACAGTTGCAATTGGAGATGATGATGATGAGGAGGAGCCATGGGGCCCCCTGTTTGACTCTAATGATGATGATCCAGAGATTGATCGACATGATCTTGGCTCCTCTGGCAATAGCTACTAGCCAGTAGTACTAGTATTGGAGTCTGGTCACCATCACGGTTTACTTTTGTTGTAGAGGCCATTTCTAGCCTCCTTGGTTATGTGTATTTTGTTTTGAGTCTTTGATCATGTATGACAGTTGACTATGTATTGCCATTGGGTACCATTTTGATATGATGGATTGGTTCATGAGCCTACTTTGATCATATGTTGTCTTTCATCTATATTATAATGTTGTGTGTTTGGAAACATGAATGAAAATCTTTAAAATTATGTTTAAAATCTTTAAAATTATGTTTTTTATAAAAAAAATAAATATTTAATGTATTTTTTACAATGACCGAGTCATTGAAATCGAGCCGGTCGAGTCATTACCATTTCGGAGTCGGAGTCGGAGTTGGTCCTCGGCCGAGTCGGAGTCTAAGTCGGAGTTTTAAAACTATGATATATAGGGCACCTGAAAATGAACTTCTCTTTTATCCCCACTTCTTGAAGGGAGTGAAACCAACAAATCCTACCCTTCCACAAAATTGGGTGATTGGTCTTGACCTATAAATATTGTGGTCATATTGTCAACTGATTGAGTGGAATCCTAAGGTGATGTAACCACTGACATCATAGGAAGCCTAGATGCACAAGAGACCATTAATGATGTTCACAAATTGCTCAATATCACAAACAAAGTTAGGCTTTAAATGTTGTGGGCGGAAGCCCAAGTGATTCGAATGATATTGATTGACTTAATGATATCCCCCTTAAAAGGGAGTAGATTCAGGGGGATGGGGAGCAGGGAGGAGCAAATAGAGAGGGAGACAATCAATAACTATACTAACATAGCGAAGAAACAAGGTTAACAACATTGTCTTCATCCAAAAGGGCACAAGCCACTTCGCCTGCATTTCATATGGAACTTTGGAGTCAATTTATGATTCAGAAGGTTATTGAGAAAAATTTCCGTGTAAAGATAGATTCAGCAAACCCGCAATCTTCTACTTCAAATTCTGGATAAGTTCTCTTCAATACCAAATCAAAATATAAATTTAAATATTGTGTACTTGAAAACAAAAACAATGTCAAGAAATAAAAATATAAGACTAAAAACATACAATTTCCCAATATAATAAATTGAAAGATAAAAGTAACTTACAACTTCACATCAGTAAAGTAGTCTCCAAATGTTGCAACCAAGTATTCAGTTACAAAGCCTTCATACCACTCTGTTAAGCCAAAAATAATAGCAGCATGAGAAGTAAGCATTTGAAAGAATAAAAAACGAAGAAGAACCTTCAGGAAAGAGAGTAATATACTCATTGTGAACAAATTTCCTATCCACTATATTTGATGTGTCAGTGTTCTCTACTTGGAACTGAACCACATAGTAACTAAAGATGAAGACTTTAATAGCACACATGCAGCACTACATAATTTTTATTTTCTTTGAAAAAGCCTTCAAGTTCACATCATAGTTAAATAATTTCTGTATTTTAGTTTTCCTATTTCAATGACGACAGGTATATTAAGGTTGCACATTCAATGTCAGAAAATATACAGCAAGAGGAGACAGATATTCATCATATTTTTCAGCGTGAAAATCAATACATATTCACATAATCGTAAGCCTTACACAACCATCACAACCTAATCACAGATGACATGTGACTTAAATATTAACTTTTAGATCAGTATACTATGTCATAACTTTAATGGCATAGCACAACATTCAGTTCACATTTATATATAAAATTCCTAAGAAAATTCCAACCTATCATGTCTCTAAATATTACAAACTTGTCTACATCAAGAATCTTGGTGAATATGTCTATACCTAAGTTACATGACACAATGACAAGAGACAGAGGATGAAATATGAGTGTCCTACACGGGACACGGCGACCCTGGAAACAGCACACATACAACATATATATATATATATATATATATGAACTTTAACAAATTATTGAATTACACATACAAAAATGAAATACAGACAAAGATACAAATTTTTTAAAATTTTAGAAACTAAAACATTTACAACTTTACATGACAAATATACAAATTCAATATACAACTATTACTACATCAATTATAATAAAATGGTGAAATGGCAAACACAGAAGAACTTAGAACCATAAACTCAATTTTTTGTTACTATCAGTGCAAGGTGGGAATACCAACCGAAAATAAAAACAAGGGTATATATTAGAACCATAGATCGAAGAATCTCATAGCTCGTAACTGTTAGTAGTCCTCTGTAATATCCCAAATTGAAATTTACAGCAAATAACAGAGACATGAAAAAAGAAACAGCAACAATAAACAAATTCCAAGCAAGCACATCAAAATACACAAGAAACTAAGCCAAACTGAGTCATTTTATTAATATAGAAATCTGAGTACATAAATGGCAAGGAATGATAGAACCTGGGCCTGCTATGCAAGTTAGGCAAACCCCAGGTGAAATCTCACCGATACCACTGCTGAAATGGCTCCAAACTCATAATGCACACTACCCAAAATATTTGCCACAAGCTACCAAGTGGAAATGGACATTTGCTCAAAATAATGCCTGTAATGCTCTGAAATTGCAGCCACAAGATCCACTCCTCATACCCAGAAATACACATAAAGGGTTTGGCCCAATTCCAAGCCAAAATTGAACCCACAAAGTGATGTGAAGTTGTGAACTTCCCAGCTAACCAACAATACACCCGCTATAAGAATGTGGGTTTTGTTTAAGAAAGTAACTAATGTTGGTCTTCATAATTCTATTTGGGTCGAGATGTATTGTATTTGTCAAAAGAAAGAAAAAAAAATTGTTATAGACGAAAAGTCATTTATTAAGTATGGGTTTCATGCTTTATTAATTTATTTTTAGGTCAAACTTCAAAGCCTCCATTGTAGGCTTCTAAAGTCCTAGCCCTTATTATCATGTAATAGACCCTTCTTGGGCTTTATCAATCCAGAAAGAAAATTAATTTAATGTAAAGTGAGTCATTTAGACCTCCTCCACCAAGTCAGCCTCAAGTTCTACAAGTCGGCCTCAAATAGGAGCCAGAAACAACTATAAATAGGTAGTTACTTGACCTCATTTGGACATTCATCCAAGCAAGTTCGATCTGCAGTTGCAGGAGGAGAAAAAGGAGAGAGAAATACATAAAAGGAGAAAAATCCAGCAAAGAAGAAGGAGACCTTTGGCAAGCAAAAAGGAAGCCGAAATTCTCTCTCTACTCCCACACGTGTGAAGTTTCTGGGTTGTAGGAAGGCTGAAAATTTCAGAGTTGTAGGAGGGCCAAAAATTTGGGAGCTGGAAGACCGAAATTTTGTGTAGTTTCTAGGTTGAAGCTGTTTGACTTGAAGAAGACTACTGAAGTTTGATAATCATCTTGGAAGGTTGACTTGGTGGAGTAAGGAAGGTCTTTTGGTCTAGTCTAAGGTCATGGTTTTGTCTCAATTTGATTTGAATCTACTAGTGGAAGAGTTTAACTTGGTTTTCCCCTTCATAGGGGTTTTAGCCCTGGCTGAGTTCCTACTTCTGGTGTCATTGATCTTCATACTTTTGATTTGATGATTGCTTGATGAGAAAAGGATAAAGAACATAAAGAAATCTAATAAGAATATAAGAATATCACAAGCAATTGTCAACATAAGAAAATATTTATGCCTTTTCAATTTTCTAACATGGTATTAGAACTAAGGTAAAAGAAGAGAAAAGGGCCACTTGAAGATCTATTGAAAGAAGAAAGGATCAAAAGAAATGATTCAAGACAAGATCATAAGAAGAAGGCTTATTGAAGGGAAGAATCTACATCTAGAAAATCTATGGCAACTTCAATGAAGACAGAGAATAAGCTAGAAGGAGCCACCAACTATAGAGCATGGAAGAAGAGGATGGATCTCATCCTTGCAAAACACAAAGTATTGGAATGTGTTCAAGGAAAGTTGAAGGAACCCATAGATGATGTAGGAAAAGAAAAATATAAGGAGACTAACATCTTAGCTATGAATCTAATTGAGGATGGAGTAAAAGACAACTTAATCCCCTATATATCCAATATAGATAATGTAAAAAGAATGTATGAAGCTCTCTCCAAACAATTCACTATCAAGAACATTGGACAGATTGTTAGTATCAAGAAAGAACTAAGAACAATAAAGATGCCAAAAGATGATATTGTATCTTCATATTTTGTGAGGATCTCTCAAATAAGAGATGAGCTCCAAGCCATTGATGAGATCATTCCAGACAAAGAACTTGTGATTGTTGCTCTACTAGGTCTACCAAAATCATGGAGCTCCTTTGCATCAAGTATTAGCAGTTGGAAAGAAACACCATCCTTTGAAGAAATGTGGAATGCATGCAGTCAAGAAGAAGCTCGCATCTCATTAGCAAATAATAAGGAAGAATATGAGGACAACACTTCAAATGCTTATTCTTCTCACTACAAGAAGAAGGGAGGAAACAAGAAGTTTAAGGGACCAAGGAAGAAAATTGACCTATCTAAAGTAGAATGTTATCATTGTCATAAGATGGGACATTATAAGAATCAATGTCCAGAAAATTCTAGGAACCTGAAGAAGAAAAGAGAAAGGGAACATGCAACAATTGTTGATGAAGCTCTACCCAAGAAGAACACAACCGAAGAATCCGAAGTCAAGGACTTATACTATTAAGTCTTTCCTTGCATATCCTTCTAGATTACTGTTTTAAGTTTTGTGTAATATCCCCAATTTTGTTTTTTTCATTTCAGGAGATTAATGAATTTTATTGGGGAGGTGCTAGGCATAGCACAATTTTGTAGTTCAAGTTTCAGATATGATTTCAGCTTGAGGTTCTTGGGTGAAAAGGCAAGAGTGCAGCTCATTGGCAAGTGGGGGCCACAACAGAGACAGAAAGGGAATGCACACTTGTGGAGCAAGAGAGAGAAAAAGAAAGGGGGTGAACTAGTGTAAAGTGGGGGCCACCAAGGGAGAGAGAGGCCAACAATTATAAATAGAGAAAAAAGGCTTTCATTTGGGGAATCTTTAGTCATTTTACAATTTCAACATTAGTTCTCTTGAGTTGTTGTTGACGGGCTGGAATCTTTCGCCAACAGCAAGGGGGACCTCCCCAGTGTAGGTTCCCAACTAGAGCCTGCACCATTTGTGATAGGGGTCCCTTCCGGTATGTAGGCCCGGTTGCCGTTCAATTTTTTTGAGCCTGCTTCGGACGAAGGTGAAATATGAACTCAATTGAAAGCATGTACCTCAATAAATACAAGGAAATAATTGACAAAAATCTTATGCCACATAAACCATGAATAGCCAGACTATAAACAACATAAATCTTACGTAAAGTTACTGATAGCAGGCTTCAAATAAGACTCATGTTCGCCAAGATAAAATGCTTAATAATTGTAAATTAGTTCACAACGATCAAACATTTATAAGCATAAACAAAGGTGCAGTCAAAACAGATTATACCAATACCAAAGAAATAGTTCACTGGCATGAGCATAGAGTTAGCGAATCAAATACCATTCATACGAAGCAACACAAAGTTTGGAGTATGAGACAACATATGAGGAAACCGCACATCAAAGAGCTTTCAAGAACATCTGATCCATCAAGTGAAGAAAATACTCATGGCATTAGAACATAAAAGATCTGAAGAATCCAATAGTGGAAACGTACAATCACTCCTTGCATAAATTAGAAGAACATAAATTCTCTTAAGAAATGTATATATCTCCAAAAGAGTCCTCAGCAAAAAGTCCTTACAAATGAGGCATGAGGGTATATTTATAGGGCGAGAGTGACTCTTGGCCTACCCTTGACTCTTGAACTTCCTCATGACCTTTCATCTACCTGATGACTTTTGGTATTCCACATGACCTTTCATATTCACAAAAATGACTTTTGGTATTCTACATGACCTTTCATATTCACAAAGTGTTCTATGCTACTGTAGAAAATACGTCACGAAAAATAGCTATCAATCTAATTCACTAATTTAATAATGGCAAGTTCTGGAATATCAAGCCCGAGTTGTTCCGTCAAATATGTGTGCCATAGGTTGTATTCCGCTGCAATGGGAGCAATTTGCGGCTGGTCTTCGTCATGTCGGTGCAGGCACTCGAGTGCATCTGGGATGAGGGTGGGCCGTTTGGCATGCACCTGATTGTTCAAGGCAGTGTTGCGGGGGAGCGCCCCCCCCCCCCTTCGAACCCGCTCCTGAAGCGCGCTCCGGGCGGGAGCGGCTCGGGAGCAGGTCGGGAGCGCGCTCCCGTAAAAAAATTTGCGCTCCTTGGTCTGTGAGGGAGTGCTTCAGGGAGCGATCGCTCCCGCGCTCCGGGAGCGAATTTTAAAAAACCGGGAGCGGTTCGGCGGAAAAAAATTCCGCCGGACCCGAAAAAACAAAAAAATTTAACTAATTTTTTTTGGTTTATAAGCCCAATGGGCCAAAAAAAAATCATTTCAATGAGATTGAGCTTGAGCTTGAGAGCTGAGGAAGAGCAAACGAGCAAGGAGCAAGAGCTGAGGAGCAAGGAGCCAGAGCTGAGGAGCGAGGAGCAAGTGCCAAGGAGCGAGGAGCAAGCTTGCAGAGGTAAGTAACTTAATCATTTAGTTAGTTTAGTTGGTTAGGTAGTTAGTTTGGTTAGTTTAATTTACCTGTTTGAGTTTAAAGATCATTAATTTAAATTAAATTAATAAATTAAATGAATTAATCCCAATAAACTAAATTAATTTGCAGATTCAAGACTCAAACCCTACAAACATCAAACACGATGGACCTGGGGATTTTTATTGGCATTTTCCTCTCCCTGGTCCCTTTTCTGGTTATTATGGTGGTGGAGAGTAGGAAACGGAGGGGGCCTGAAACTGAAGAGGTGGATGAAGAAGCCGGAGGAAGTCAAATAGGTGAAAACCCTAGTGAGGAGGATGTGGAGGAGGGTGAACATGAGGGTCAAAAAACTAAACAAGACCAAACTCCATTGTGGAAATATGTTCAGAGGGCTGAAACAGGGAGAGGGGTGGAACCACTAAATTTCATTGCCCCCATTGCAACACTGATTACACAGGCTCATACACCCGTGCTAGAAGACACCTTTGCGGGAAAAGGGCATGGGATGGAGAGAAACAAATAGGAATCAAAACTTGCAACGCGGTGTCAACAGCAGATAGAGCCAAATACATAAAGGAAGAGGAGGACGCCCAATACAGAGCAAAAAGATCAAGGGGTTTCTTTGAAAGCTCACAAAGAACTCCTTCAGCATCCTCCCAAGGCAGTGGATATGGACATGGAGGCTCAGGGTCATCATCTTTACGCCGTAGAACCATATCAGATTTCCTTGATGAGGGGTGTAGGAATGATGTGGATTCAAAAATTTACAGGTTCCTCTATGCAAATGGGATACCATTCAATGTTCTACGCTCACCTTATTGGCACGAAATGGTTTCTGCCATAAATGATGCCCCTAAAGGATACAAGAGCCCTGCGTATGACAAGGCAAGAACTGTTGGCCTTGATCATGAAAAAGCAAAAATATCACATTCTTTGAATAAAATGACAAGTTCTTGGACTGACAATGGGGTGTCCATTGTATCTGATGGATGGACAAATGTAAAAGGCAAGCCATTGATAAGTGTTCTTGCTGTGTCCCGAAGTGGTCCCATTTTTCTAGCTGCACATGATTACTCAGACAAGTTCAAGACCGCTATCAACATTGCAGAAGCATTGCTTGAAACAATTGAGCGTATTGGCCCATACAATGTCATCCAAGTCATCACTGATAATGCTCCTAATTGTAAGGCAGCGGGAGCAATTATTGAGGATAGATACCCGAACATATTTTGGTCTGGATGTTTGGTTCACACATTGAACCTTCTGTTGCATGATATTATCAAAAACAAAAATGAACAATACCAATGGATTGGTGATTTGTACAAGAAAGGAAAAAAAATGATAAAATTTATTACAAATCATAGCAATACCCATGGCCTTTTCCGCAGTCACTCAAGATTGGAGTTGCTGAAGATTGCGAGGACTAGATTTGGTAGCTATTACCTCACCTTCAGGCGCCTTTTGAAGGTAAGAGAGGGTTTAGCTAGCATGGTATCAAGTCCAAATTGGCAGGTGTTAAAGGAAAGGGCTACAAATGTAGCTGACATTGCAGTGGAGGAGGCCGCTCTTGATGGGCAGTTTTGGACAACTGTGAGACAGGTATTGGATTTCACCAAGCCAATTTATAACATGATTCGGTTTGCAGATACAGACAAACCAGTGATTGGCGAGGTGTATGAGCAAATGGATACCATGTTGGGGGAAATAAAAGACATTGTTAATAACAGAGATCCCGACTTGTACAATCTGATTCACGATTGTGTGTGTGAACGGTGGAAAAGGCTTAACCTTCCACTACATTGCTTGGCGTATATCCTTACGCCAAAATACTACTCAGATTCTTGGTTGGGCAAACCTGCAGCAGGGGTGGTGTTAGGACCAAACCCCATTTAGATCGAGAGGTAACTAAAGGATATCTGGATGCATTAGAAAAGTTGGTGCCTGACAGGGAGGAATGTGCAGCTGTGCGCCTTGAAATAGGCAGATACTTCACTCGCAGTGGTTTGTATGGTAACTTCCATGCAATGGACGACAAAGATAAATTTGATTCTCTCACATGGTGGGAAACATATGGCGGCGACGGACTTTTGCGAAAATTGGCATTGAAAGTTCTTGCACAGGTTGTAAATTCTTCTTCTGCAGAGAGGTGTTGGAGCACCTACAGTTATATACATAATGTGAAAAGAAACAGGCTCAACGAAAACCGAGCAGAAAGCTTGGTTTATGTGCACTACAATTTGAGGTTGTTGAGCCATTACTGTGATCGGGCTAATGAAGATCCCACATATAAAATTTGGGACAATCACCCTGAGGACGACAATTTGGAGGATGGCATTGTACATATGGAAGAACTAGAAGATGAGCTTGTACGGGATGAAGCTGAAGCAGCTGCAGCAGCCATGCCACCTCCACCTCCACCATCCAGTAGCAGTTCTCGGGGCCCGAGTCTTGTTCCATTGCTGTCGCCACCTCCATCGACACCCTCGCGTGGAGGCTCTAGTTCTAGTCGTCGGTCTGGGCGGGAGACTCCTAGAAGACCACCACGACCTACTTATACTCCTGGAGACTCTCGTGGCAAGGGCCACTTGTAGATTTACAATTTACTTGTCTTTTTTAGTTTCTATTAGACTTGTCACTTTAGTTTTCATAACTGTTCAGTGTTGAGTTTTGAGTCCTTGACTCTTGACTCTTGACTCTTTCATATCATTATGACATTATGATATTTTTTGTAAACATTATATCACTCTGACAATGAAAATTTGAAGTTTGAAGTTGGGCCTTGGCAATTATAACTCATTGGTAATGATTGTGAATTATGAATATGATGCTTTGTGAAAGACTAAATTTGTTTCATTTCATCTCATTATTCATGTTTCATTTTATAAATTTTTAACATTTCATATCATGTTAACAGTTAGAAGTTAGGACTTAGAAATATCTTCGATATTACTTCTTGTAATGGTTAAACTTGGCTTACAAGTACAACTTGTTACTTTGGTGATCAATGATGATAAATGTTATTGAATTGAATGTTATTTTAATTTATTATTTTACTAAGGTTGATGACGATTATAATTTCTAGATGATTGATGTGATATGGTTCAATGATCAATTTATGTTTTTTTATGTTTTTTATGTCTATTTCATCATTCTACATGTTTTTGTTGACATATATGTATCAAAAATTAAAAAATATAAAAAATATATATATTTTTAAAAAATCGCTCTGGGATTCGCTCCCAAACCGGGAGCTTCTGAAAATGGTCGCTCCCGCTCCCGCTTCCGCTCCCGCTCCCAAGTAACACTGGTTAAAGGTTAAGAGTTTGGTGTAGAGCCTCGCTGGTTCTACCACATTACGTGTGATATTTTCTCTGGTGATCGACATGTCTTACGTATGGGCTGCTTGTTTATGTCTCTACGAATGCCAGTAATTCCTTGGAGATCTCATCCTACTTCCTTACCTGTTCAACTTCCCCTATCGAGGGAACCCCATGTAGTTGGATCACTGATTCCAAGCCGCTGAATAGATGCCTATAGGATGCTAGTACCCTCTCCACATCTTTGGTCAATTTTTCTTTGGACTAAATTTTGGTAGGGAGTTGGACCTTAGTATTTTGTTTGGTGATCCAATCCTTCTTAGGGACCGTTGTCGGTGCTCTTGGGTACTTGACGGACCATTTGTGTATCTTATCCAAAGCAGTCATAGCCTCCTTAAGTATCGCGACTCTTTCTTTTGTGTGGGCTTGGATGGCCACGATTGGAGCTACTGTGTGGTGCAGTTTAGAAATCTCTTCATAGACTACTGCCATGGCCTCCCCCAGAGTCTCTGTTTTTGCTTCAATTGCTACCTAGAATTCTGTTGCGCTTGTGTGTACTAAACGGAGTGCTGCATTCTCTTCCTCCATCTTCTTTTTCTCCTGTTCTGCCATGGTGGCCCTCTGTTCAGATGCATAAAGCTTGTTCTACAGATCAACAATTTGTTTGCTCATCCGGACCGCATTGTGTTCTATGGTGGCAACGAAGGTTGTCCCGACCGAGGCAATCATCTGAGGGTTTGCTATAATGTTAGGCACAATATCCTTAGCCGTGGTTACTGATAAAGGCTCAGCTAGATTCCTACTGCAGTATTTTTTCCTTTCCTGTACAATCTTGAGGTTTATTTCATCAAAAGTGAGTCTAGTAAGATCTAGGACTTCCTCGTCCTGTTCCTCTGAGATACCTAGTTCTTGAAGGGGAAGGTGTCCGCAAGTGAGAGGAGTGGTAGGAGGCACGTCTAATGGGGGAAGATCACTTTGTCCTATGCCCAGTTCAGCTGTCTTGCTAATCTCTCCTTGTTCACTTTCCCCAGCTTACTTCTCCTTGTTCCTCCTAAGCTTTTCTTCCTGTTGTCTTTTTCCTTCCTCTGCAAGTGCTCATTGCCTCTCTAGCTCATCTTCCATATTTTTCAGCTCTTGCTCTAACCTCTTGTTCTCCTCCTGCTTTCTTTTCTCAGCTTCTTCCTTATGTTTTTTCTTCTCTTCCTCTTCATGCGCTCTTCTTTCTTCTTCCTGCTTTCTCTTCTCTGCCTTTGCTTGCACAGTCCTTTCTTCTTCTGTTGCTTTTCCAGCAATTGTTTCTCCTTTTCTTGCTCTTCCTGCTCTTTTTCTCGCTCTGGCCCTGGTTGTTGGAATCTTGAGGTTGTTTGCTCTCTAGCTCCCTTTGGCGTTCCTTTGTTCCAGCGTAGCATCTTCCTCCTCATGGTTGCTCACGGTGTCTTCTACCTCTTTTCCTTTTCGTTTCTCAAATTCCCCGGTGCCTTTTGGTGCCTCATGCTGCTTTTTCTTTATGATGGAAGCTCTTTCTTTGAGGCTCATGTCTTCCTGGGAATCGTCCTGGGGCTCATCTTCTATGGCCTGTTGCTTGCTTGGGCTGAGTTCCCTTGTAGCATATTACCAGTTTTTAAACCCGTCTTCGAGATCCTTTTTGGTATGAGAATAAGACCAACTGAATTTTTCCTTTTTGCAATGGGTGGCCACGACTTTTTCAGGATCATATGTTCGGTAGTTGAGGGTCACAAAGTGGCTTCCCTTCAATCCCTCGGCCTTGGTCTCTACCTGTTTGAAGTTTTCTACCACATGCTCTGATGGTGAGAGGGAAGGCAGGCCAGGGTTTCTTTTTTTCTTTGTTCAATATATTTGAAAAACCTAGCATCATTTGGTAGCAGGCCTGTCGCAGGAGCGTCTTGTCCGTGACAAACTTGGGTAGGGCATGCAAAGGCTTATGGGTATTGAACACTCTAATGAATGTTCCTTCTTCAATGGGAAACCAGTGCACTACCCTAACAACTATCTCCATAGCCCTCTTGGACATGCATGGTGGTTCGTCCCCAAATAGTAGCTAGTACAATGGGCTAATGAAAGTTTTAGAGATTATATCTAGCATGCCTTTGTAACCCGTGTCCCAAAAAACTTTGTAATGGTTGTGCATGGTGCTAGCTGCTGATGGGTCCTAGTTGCAGCTCCAATTCTCGAAGTAGCATCTCGAGCAGACAACATCGAGGAGGTATCAAGACATATAGAATTCCAGAGGTTGTTTTAGTTGTGGGAGCTTCGCAGTAGCTATGTTTGTTTTCAAGGATGAGGAGACGACGCTTGCCCAATTAAAAATTGTTCCTCGGGTGGAAACAACATACATAAGGGGGACCCAGGTGCCGTAAAATTAAAAAAACATCGCAGTCTGGCTTGCCATACAACCGACACATCACTTCCGCAATTAACTGATATACTTTGTGCAATCCCTTTGTCTTGTAAGCCTGATCTGTTTTGACCCAGACCTTTGACGAGTCTTTGCCACCATTCCCTTAGAATGTCCTTCACTAGTGTCACGAACTTAGTGAGCCACCTAGTATTAAAAACCTCCTATTTCTCAAGGAGTCTGTAGTAGGTGCTGATATCTGCCGGGGAGATAGTGGCTATGGGTGCCCCATCATGGTCCCTGATCATCCAGGATTCTGTGTCTATACATTGCAAGATCCATTCAATAGTCTCTGAGCATGGGAAGACCGGGGGGTGCACCGCTACCTTGTGTAACCTTGACCTTTTGACGTTTAGGTATACTTGAAAATCCTCTTGGGATTCCAGAATGTCTAATTTCGCAAACTCCTCGTAGATGTTGTACCAAGAGAGCCTTGTGGTTTTACTGATGTTGCAAGCAGTGTCCCCGAAGATGGGTGGCTCCTCGTCTTGGTCGGCCTCCCATGACCCGCTTCCTGAGCCCCTGTGAGCAGCCTTAGTGGTAGGGGGAGCAAACACCCTAGATCTACGCCTTTGAAGGAAGATATGGATATGCACTCTAGATCTACGTCACCTGGCATGTCAAAGATATAGTTCCATGATGAGAGAGACGGCATGAAAATCAATTGAAACTGTAAAACAAAAAGGTTTCAATAGGTGGTAGGACAGTCGCAGGGAAGGCAAGTTGCAAGGCCGTAGGTATAAAAATGCGACTAAGCGACTTGATGTATAGGCTGCAAATTGATAATAGTCGCAAAGTCGTAGGTCAGGTAGATGGGCTGCATGGTCACAAGTCGCAAGTTGCAAGACGATGGGGGTCGCAAGGTCGCAAGGTCACGGGAAAAGGGATATCGCAGCCTCAAGACATGCGACTTAGGTTTTGAGAGGATCAAGGAAGACACTGAGTGGCCTTAGGAGGCCAGGGTTTCATCCAGACAAGTAAATTTAGGCTTACTGGTGAAAATTGGGAAGGACAAGGTCGAGAAAAGGCCAATGTGTGGGTCCAGGAAGAGTGAAAGCAGCCAGGGCAACCATTTTAGGAAAATGATGTGGAAAGCTAAGTAAAATAAGCTAAGACCCCAGGGTGAGGGGATGCCAAAGGTCGGGGAATGCAGATAGAGACACCTGGGAGAAAATCATGATTGCTAGGAAGGTGAACGGTTACTTACCTGGAGAAAGACGCGCGCGCACCCAAGTCGCAGACTTTCCTAGCTCTCTGTGCGACCAAAGGAGCAGTTACAAATGAGGTTGGGTGACCTTCCTTATATAACTTTGGTCGCACGTGCGAGGTCGCATGGGTCCGACATGCGACTTTACGACCTATGCGACCGTGTGACCACGTATGTCGCAAAGTCACAAGGGCCGCATAGTCGCACCCATGTATGTGTGAGAACGGTGTGACCTTGCGACCCGGCAGTCGTAAAGTCGCAAGGGTCGCATAGTCGCTTCCATGTGTGCATGAGGACGGTGCGACCTCGCGACCTATGCAACTTCTACAACTCAGATGGTCGCAAGGAGGTACAGGAAGGAAGATGCAACCCCGCGACCTGTGCGACTTATGAGTCGCAATGGTCACTAGGTTTAGCTTTAGTCGCGTTCTGACACAACGACCGACCGACTTAGGCAGGAACTAGCGACTTAGCTTTACTTAGCAGAAAACTTAGACTTTTCCAAGGTTCTTTGAGATTGTTGAACTCTTTGAGCAGATCCTAGCGGTGTTGGTGGCTCCACTCGATACAGGGGCTCTGAAAATTTTAGGGTTCCCAGATTTTTGGAGGGGTTGTTGCAGCAGCTACAGCAGCTACTTAGCCAAGACAACCGTGTTGTTCGGCACAAGGAATTTCCAAGCGGCAATTCCACCTCTACCTTCGGTGAACTTCGAGTGCCACCCTAGGGGAGTAAAAAGGAGTCCATCTCAGGGCTTCTCTTGGAGCTACATTGCAGACCATTTCCAGCTGGAGGATGCTTCTTTTAGGGCGTAGAAGGAAATTCGAAAAGGCTGAGAGAAGCTGGCAAACAATGGAGTTTTGGCTAGAGAATTTGCATAGATTTATTGATAGGGAGAGCGAGTTTTTCCTTGGTGATTTGCTAGGCTGAGATTGCTAGCATTTTGGAGCAACAATTCATCATTTTTGGCTACAGGTGAAGCATTCTGGTATTTGAGGAGGGCCAAGCTATTTGGGGTCAAATTTGGAGGGTCAAAACCAGAGAAAACCCTTTTTGGGTTTTTCTGGGTTTTTGACAAGGATCACATCCCCAAATTTACAAAAAAAATTGGGCAGTTTTGAGGGGCCAAATCAGGGTTCCAAGTCAGCCAGCAGTGAAGAAACATTAGGCCAATGAAGATTTCTTGAGGGACAAACAATTGTAGCAGTTGGGCATTGGGAGATTGATCACTTGGGGCTTATAGCTTGCCTTGAGCAAACCCAGGGACACTCCTTCCAGTTTTATTGTACTCCAACAGTTTATTTATAATAAAAATTGGTCGTTTTGGGTGTTCCGAAGCATTTTTCTGTTCATGGGTGTTTGCTAAATTTATTGTGTTGTTATTTTTGTGCATGTCTTTGATTATCTCTGTAAAAATTCTATTTGGAATATTACATTTTGTAAAGTTTTTTTTTTATGTTTTGATCTAGTATGTCTTATTAGAAGTTCTTCAATTGTTTTGATAAGTTGTAGGTATCCCTCAGAAAGATTGGATTAAGAGGGAGCCTTAACCATTTTACCAAAACATAAGTATATTGTTCTTTGTTTCCACTTTCATGTTTGACTTCCTCCACACAACTAGATCTATTTGTATTACACACTCATAATCCTTTCTTTGTATTTGCCTTAGAAGGAAAGCTTGCAGGAACACATAAGGATTATGGAGGAAACTTCAAAGAAAGACTTGTATCATAAAAGCAAGCATGTTGCTAAAGAAACTGTAAGGTTTGTTAAAGAACAACTCAAGGTATGTCTTACATTTGTTGCAAGATTTTCTTCACACAAAAAGGTGTGATCATTCTTCATTTAAAATTTGTGTTGTATTACTAACTCTCTTATGTCTAGAGTTTTGAATCATAAAGATTCTTGTTAGGGTGATTAATCTTTAGATTGAATCTACCCTTGTCATACTATCTCTTGTTGACTTAGTGAAACTTTTAGGGTTCACTGTAAAACCCTAGCCTTTCGATGCTTAGGGTATGCTAATAATGAAACCTTAATCTTCTTATGGTTTATTGATAAAGTTTAAGATCGCTCATCGAAATCCTACTCTCTTGATGTTTAGGGTTTTGGTAATGTTATGGTAAAACCCTATCCTTTTAGGGTTTGTTGTTAATGTTTAGAGACCCTAGTTTTCTTTGGGTTTAGTAAATTAGGATTCATGAGTAAACCCCTGTAATAGTCAATATAAAACTCTAAAAATGGATTTCTGAAACCCTAGCTTGGTCAAAATTTGTTGTATATCTAATTTTGGAGTTTGATGTTTGGTTTACTATAAAACCCTAGTATGAGACTGATATAATTTTCTAGGAAATAATAATGGAACCCTAGAGATGAAATGCTAGTATGCTAACTTAATTGTCAATATTCATGATTTAGTTTTTGAAACCTAGGATTTGTGACAAAACCCTAGTAGAGATTGATATTTTAACGCATGATAATGAAACCCTAAAAGTATAATGTTTTCGATTATTGATATGATCCAGTTTTTATGATAAAATCTAGCGTTTGTGACAAAACACTAGTAAATGTTGTTGCAAGAAGTCCAATAGATGAAACTCTTGATTAATTATAAAACCTAACTAGGTTTAGGTCTTGAATCTGATTCATTATGCTCTTATTATAATGATATTCTAACCCTATATCGATAAAGTTGACTTCATGCTCTTGTACATATATATTAGTGTTTCATTGTACTTGTCATTGAAAGTTTACAGGTAGATAGTCATCAAGATGATGAAAATGCTTACCTCATATTTGATAATTTGATGATGATGTTGAGCATGATGGAAAGAGGGAGCTATGAGAACCTTGATGATATTAAAGTTTGATAAACGATCGTGTTTCCATGATGAAGTTTTGAAAGGTCTAAATTCTCTTATTAATTGTTTAAGCAAAAGGAAGAGCCTGTGTAACTAAAAGAATAAGATAGTTGATGGAATTGTCCCCTAGTTACTTGGATAAAGGAAAGTGTATATCTCCATAGTTGAGAGGGAGCTTGAAGAGAAGTGAACAACTTGATGAAAAGGCCATGAGAATCTTTGAAATCGAAGAATGGTTGAAACAATACTAATGGTTATTCATGAATGATAAAGTTGTTTTTGGAAGAATTGTTGAGGCTGAGTTTCATGTTGCTGGAAAAGTTGAAGAAGTAAAGCTTCAGACTAGATGTGTTTGATATGATGATAAACTAAGCAGCATCAGTATATTTGAGGATCCCAGAGGTTTGTGTTAACTTGTATATATATTTGAAAGTTTATTGCTAATTGGGATTGTGATTGTGCAGGTTAATCTCTCCATAAAAGGGTTGAACATTTTTGAAGCATGTGGGAACTAATGGACACCTCATTTAGTTTATAGCGAGAGATGAAGCTTCTTGGGGTGACAAGATGCTTGGGAGGACATCTGACTAGCCTGTGATGATGTCTAGATCCCAAAGTAGGGAGGGTGGCATTGGTCTTGAAGCTACGACCTTGGATACGCACCTAGATCCCTGGTTTGGTGTTAGAGTTGAAGCCTGATGGTACCTATAGAGGCTGAAGCTTGGAACACACCTTAGACCCACCCGATTAGATACTTTGGTCAAGTATCTAATATGTAGCACTACATGTGTTGTGACTCTTCATAAAGCACATCATTTTGATATCTTTCATGTACTTATGTATATATGTACATGAAATAATAATGGAACCCTAGAGATGAAATGCTAGTATGCTAACTTAATTGTCGATATTCATGATTTAATTTTTGAAACCTAGGATTTGTAACAAAACCCTAGTAGAGATTGATATTTTAGCGCATGATAATGAAACCCTAAAAGTATAATGTTTTCGATTATTGATATGATCCAGTTTTGATGATAAAATCTAGTGTTTGTGACAAAACCCTAGTAAATGTTGTTGCAAGAAGTCCAATAGATGAAACTCTTGATTGATTATAAAACCTAACTAGGTTTAGGTCTTGAATCTGATTTATTAAGCTCTTATTATGATGATATTCTAACCCTATATCGATAAAGTTGACTTCATGCTCTTGTACATATATATTTGTGTTTCGTTGTACTTGTTGTTGAAAGTTTACAGGTAGATAGCCATCAAGATGATGAAAATGCTTACCCCATATTTGATAAATTGATGATGATGCTGAGCATGATGGAAAGAGGGAGCTATGAGAACCTCGATGATATTAAAGTTTGATAAATGGTTGTGTTTCCATGATGAAGTTTTGAAAGGTCTAAATTCTCTTATTATTTGTTTAAGAAAAAAGGAAGAGCTTGTGTAACTAAAAGAATAAGATAGTTGATGGAGTTGTCCCCTAGTTACATGGATAAAGGAAAGTTTATATCTCCATAGTTGAGAGGGAGCTTGAAGAGAAGTGACCAACTTGATGAAAAGGCCGTGAGAATCTTTGAAATCGGAGAATGGTTGAAACAATACTAATGGTTATTCATGAATGATAAAGTTGTTTTTGGAAGAATTGTTGAGGCGAGTTTCATGTTGCTGGAAAAGTTGAAGAAGTAAAGCTTCTGACTAGATGTGTTTGATATGATGATAAACTAAGCAGCATCAGTATATTTGAGGATCCCAGAGGTTTGTGTTAGCTTGTATATATATTTGAAAGTTTATTGCTAATTGGGATTGTGATTGTACAGGTTAGTCTCTCCATAAAAGGGTTGAACATTTTTGAAGCGTGTTGGAACTAATGGACACCTGATTTAGTTTATAGGGAGAGATGAAGCTTCTTGGGGCAACAAGATGCTTGCGAGGACATCTGACTAGCCTGTGATGATGTCTAGATCCCGAAATAGGGAGGGTGGCATTGGTCTTGAAGCTCCAACCTTGGATACGCACGTACATCTCTTGTTTGGTGTTAGAGTTGAAGCCTGATGGTACCTATAGAAGTTGAAGCTTGGAACACACCTTAGACCCACCCGATTTGATACTTTGGTCAAGTATCTAATATGTAGCACTACATGTGTTGTGACTCTTCATAAAGCACATCATTTTGATATCTTTCATGTACTTATGTATATATGTAATTATGAACACCTCCCTAGTTACGAGGGAGTGTTGAAGAACGTAACTAGTGTCGATCTTCATTATTGTATTTGAGTTAAGATGTATTGTATTTGCGAAAAGAAAGAAAAAGAAATTCTATTATAAAAGAAAAATTATTTATTAAGCAAGGGTTTCATGCTTTATTATTTTATTTTTAGGTCAAAGCCTCTATTGTAGGTTTCTAGGGTTTATGTCCTGAGTCCTAGTCTTCATCATCATGTAATATACCCTTCTTGGGCTTTATCTATCAAGAAAGAAAATTATTTTAATATAAAATGAGTCATTTAGGCCTCCTCCACCATGTCGGCCTCAAGTTCTACAAGTCAACCTCAAACAGGAGCCAAAAACAACTATACATAGGCAACTACTCGACCTAATTTGGACATTCATTCAAGCAAGTTCAATCTGTAGTAGCGGGAGGAGAAAAAAGAGAGCGAAATACAAAAAAGGAGAAAAATCCAGCGAAGGAGGAGACCTTTGTCAAGAAACAAGGAAGTCGAAATTCTCTCTCTACTAGTCTTATGGTTTATTGATAAAGTTTAAGATTTCTTGTCGAAATTCTACTCTCTTGATGTTTAGGGTTTTGGTAATGTTATGGTAAAACCCTATGCTTTTAGGGTTTGTTGTTAGTGTTTAGAGACCCTAGTTTTCTTAGGGTTTCGTAAATTAGGATTCATGACTAAACCCCTGTAATAGTCAATATAAAACTCTAAAAATGGATCTATGAAACCCTAGCTTGGTCAAAATTTGTTGTATATCTAATTTTGGAGTTTGATGTTTGGTTTACGATAAAACCCTAGTATGACACTGATATAAGTTTCTGGGAAATAATAATGGAACCCTAGAGATGAAATGCTAATATGTTAACTTAATTGTCGATATTCATGATTTAGTTTTTGAAACCTAGGATTCGTAACAAAACCCTAGTAGAGATTGATATTTTAGCGCATGATAATGAAACCCTAAAAGTATAATGTTTTGGATTATTGATATGGTCCAATTTTGATGATAAAAACTAGTGTTTGTGACAAAACCCTAGTAAATGTTGTTGCAAGAAGTCCAATAGATGAAACTCTTGATTGATTATAAAACCTAACTAGGTTTAGGTCTTGAATCCAATTTATTATGCTCTTATTATAATGATATTCTAACCCTATATCGATAAAGTTGACTTCATGCTCTTGTACATATATATTTGTGTTTCGTTGTACTTGTTGTTGAAAGTTTACAGGTAGATAGTCATCAAGATGATGAAAATTCTTACCTCATATTTGATAATTTGAAGATGATGTTGAGCATAATGGAAAGAGGGAGCTATGAGAACCTCGATGATATTAAAGTTTGATAAACGATCAAGTTTCCATGATGAAGTTTTGAAAGGTCTAAATTCTCTTATTAATTGTTTAAGCAAAAAGGAAGAGCCTGTGTAACTAAAAGAATAATATAGTTGATGGAGCTATCCCCTAGTTACTTGGATAAAGGAAAGTGTATATCTCCATAGTTGAGAGGGAGCTTGAAGAGAAGTGAACAACTTGATGAAAAGGTCGTGAGAATCTTTGAAATCGAAGAATGGTTGAAACAATACTAATGGTTATTCATGAATGATAAAGTTGTTTTTGGAAGAATTGTTGACGTTGAGTTTCATGTTGCTGGAAAAGTTGAAGTAAAGCTTTCGACTAGATGTGTTTGATATGAAGATAAACTAAGAAACATCAGTATATTTGAGGATCCCAGAGGTTTGTGTTAACTTGCATATATATTTGAAAGTTTATTGCTAATTGGGATTGTGATTGTACAGGTTAATCTCTCCATAAAAGGGTTGAACATTTTTTAAGCATGTTGGAACTAATGGACACCTGATTTAGTTTATAGGGAGAGATGAAGCTTCTTGGGGCGACAAGATGCTTGGGAGGACATCTGACTAGCCTGTGATGATGTCTAGATCCCGAAGTAGGGAGGGTGGCATTGGTCTTGAAGCTCCGACCTTGGATACACACCTAGATCCCTGGTTTGGTGTTAGAGTTGAAGCCTGATGGTACCTATAGAAGCTGAAGCTTGGAACACACCTTAGACCCACCCGATTTGATACTTTGGTCAAGTATCTAATATGTAGCACTACATGTGTTGTGACTCTTCATAAAGCACATCATTTTGATATCTTTCATGTACTTATGTATATATGTAATTATGAACACCTCCCTAGTTAAGGGGGAGTGTTGAAGACCGTAACTAGTGTCGATCTCCATTATTGTATTTGAGTTAAGATGTACTGTATTTGCCAAAAGAAAGAAAAAGAAATTTTATTATAAAAGAAAAATTATTTATTAAGCATGGGTTTCATGCTTTATTATTTTATTTTTAGGTCAAAGCTTCCATTGTAGGCTTCTAGGGTTTATGTCTTGAGTCCTAGTTGTCATCATGTAATATACCCTTCTTGGGCTTTATCTATCAAGAAAGTAAATTATTTTAATATAAAATGAGTCATTTAGGCCTCCTCCACCAAATCGGCCTCAAGTTCTACAAGTCGACCTCAAACAGGAGCCAGAAACAACTATACATAGGTAGCTACTCGACCTCATTTGGACATTCATTCAAGCAAGTTCAATCCGCAATAGCGGGAGGAGAAAAAAGAGAGCAAAATACAAAAAAGGAGAAAAATCCAGCGAAGGAGGAGACCCTTGTCAAGCAACAAGGAAGTCGAAATTCTCTCTCTACTACTCTTATGGTTTATTGATAAAGTTTAAGATCTCTTGTCGAAATCCTACTCTCTTGATGTTTAGGGTTTTGGTAATGTTATGGTAAAACCCTATCCTTTTAGGGTTTGTTGTTAATGTTTAGAGACCCTAGTTTTCTTAGGGTTTAGTAAATTAGGATTCTAATTTTGGAGTTTGATGTTTAATTTACGATAAAACCCTAGTATGACACCGATATAAGTTTCTAGGAAATAATAATGGAACCCTAGAGATGAAATGCTAGTATGCTAACTTAATTGTCGATATTCATGATTTAGTTTTTGAAACCTAGCATTTGTAACAAAACCCTAGTAGAGATTGATATTTTAGCGCATGATAATGAAACCCTAAAAGTATAATGTTTTTGATTATTGATATGGTCCAATTTTGATGATAAAATCTAGCGTTTGTAACAAAACCCTAGTAAATGTTGTTGCAAGAAGTCCAATAGATGAAACTCTTGATTGCTTATAAAACCTAACTAGGTTTAGGTCTTGAATCTGATTTATTATGCTGTTATTATAATGATATTCTAACCCTATATCGATAAAGTTGACTTCATGCTCTTGTACATATATATTTGTGATTCGTTGTACTTGTTGTTGAGAGTTTACAGGTAGATAGTCATCAAGATGATGAAAATGCTTACCTCATATTCGATAATTTGATGATGATGTTGAGCATGATGGAAAGAGGGAGCTATGAGAACCTCAATGATATTAAAGTTTGATAAATGATCGTGTTTCCATGATGAAGTTTTGAAAGGTCTAAATTCTCTTATTAATTGTTTAAGCAAAAAGGAAGAGCCTGTGCAACTAAAAGAATAAGATAGTTGATGGAGTTGTCCCCTAGTTACATGGATAAAGGAAAGTGTATATCTCCATAGTTGAGAGGGAGCTTTAAGAGAAGTGAACAACTTGATGAAAAGGCCGTGAGAATCTTTGAAATCGAAGAATGGTTGAAACAATACTAATGGTTATTCATGAATGATAAAGTTGTTTTTGGAAGAATTGTTTAGGCTGAGTTTCATGTTGCTAGAAAAGTTGAAGAAGTAAAGCTTCCGACTAGATGTGTTTGATATGATGATAAACTAAGCAGCATCAATATATGTGAGGATCCCAGAGTTTTGCGTTAACTTGTATATAGATTTGAAAGTTTGTTGCTAATTAGGATTGTGATTGTACAGGTTAATCTCTCCATAAAAGGGTTGAACATTTTTGAAGCATGTTGGAACTAATGGACACCTGATTTAGTTTATAGGGAGAGATGAAGCTTCTTGGGGCGACAAGATACTTGCGAGGACATGTGACTAGCCTGTGATGATGTCTAGATCTCGGAGCAGGGAGGGTGGCATTGGTCTTGAAGCTCCGACCTTGGATACGCACCTAGATCCCTAGTTTGGTATTAGAGTTGAAGCCTGATGGTACCTATAGAGGATGAAGCTTGGAACACACCTTAGACCCACCCGATTTGATACTTTGGTCAAGTATCTAATATGTAGCACTACATGTGTTGTGATTCTTCATAAAGCACATCATTTTGATATCTTTCATGTACTTATCTATATATGTAATTATGAACACCTCCCTAGTTAAGTGGGAGTGTTGAAGAATGTAACTAGTGTCGATCTTCATTATTGTATTTGAGTTAAGATGCACTGTATTTGCCAAAAGAAAGAATAAGAAATTCTATTATAAAAGAAAAATTATTTATTAAGCATCGGTTTCATGCTTTATTATTTTATTTTTAGGTCAAAGCCTCCATTGTAGGCTTCTAGGGTTTATGTCTTGAGTCCTAGTCTTTCTCATCATGTAATATACCCTTCTTGGGCTTTATCTATCAAGAAAGAAAATTATTTTAATATAAAATGAGTCATTTAGGCCTCCTCCACCAAGTCGGCCTCAAGTTCTACAAGTCGACCTCAAACAGGATCCAAAAACAACTATACATAGGCAGCTACTCGACTTCATTTGGAAAATCATTCAAGCAAGTTCAATCTGCAGTAGCAAGAGGAGAAAAAAGAGAGCGAAATAGAAAAATGTAGAAAAATGCAGCGAAGGAGGAGACCTTTGTCAAGCAACAAGGAAGTCAAAATTCTCTCTCTACTACCACACATGCGAAGTTTTTGGGTTGCAGGAAGGCCAAAAATTTCAGAGTTGCAGGAGGGTCAAAAATCTGGGAATTGGAGGACCGAAATTTGTGTAGTTGTTGGGTTGAAGCTGTTTGACTTGAAGAAGACTATTGAAGTCTGATAATCATCTTGGAAGGCTAACTTGGTGGAGTGAGGAAGGATTTTTGGTCTGTTCTAAGGTTTTGGTTTGTCTCAATTTGCTTTGAATCTACTAGGGAAGAGTTTGACTAGGACCTGGTTTTTACCCTTCATACGGGTTGTAGCCCTAGCTGAGTGCCTACTTCTGGTGTAATTGATCTTCATGGATATGATTTGATGATTGCTTGATGAGAAGAAGATAAAGAAGAACATAGAGAAAGCTAATAAGTATATAAGAATATCACAAGTAATTGTCAACATAAGAAAAAATTTCTACCTTTTCGATTTTCTAATAGGTTTGTTGCCCAAATATTGCCCGGAAAATTATGTAAAATTAACCCTGGACTCCTCTCAATAAACCCATAAACCGAAGCCTCTAACGCACGCTTGATCCCACAATGTGCTCCACAAAAATACCTTTGCACCCAAGAAATGTTCACCGCTGAGTAAACTCCTACAATGATGTCCAATGGAAACTCTGAATTGAGCTCCCCAAATTGCCTCACTAGGGAGACACTCGAAGTTTCTCTGAAATGAGGGTGCAATTCTCACTCGGAAACTCCTTGTGATGAACTACACGAGTTGCCTTGGCTAAGCAGCTCAAGAGAACTAGTGTTAAATTGTAAAATGACCAAAGATATCCAAATGAGAGTCTACACTCTCTATTTATACTTGTTGGCCCTCTCCTCCTTGGTGGCCCCCACTCTCCACTAGTTCCTAACCTTTCTCTTTCTCCTCCAGGAAGGCGCCACACACTGCTGAGTCTGAATATCTGGTAACCCTGACACAAGTCCCTCCCGAGATAGCTGAGAGAGATACTGAATGTTTAGATGCCCATATCTCTGATGCCACAGAGTGTTGATGGGAGAAACACGAGCTGCTAGAGCCACTTCTGGAGAATCACCAATGTCAAGAAGCCTGTATAGTCCATGATCTTCTAGGCCAACAGCAACCATAAGACGAGTTTCCCTATCAATAATGGAGCACTTGTGTGCACTGAACACCACATCGAGCTAAGGAGAGTTCCTCATAATCTGGCTGACATACAACAGATAATTTCCATACCAGAAACATAGTACACATTCAGGAAGATGAGTGTGCACCCACTAGACTGGATCTGAACTGTACCTCTGCCAATCACTGTGTACTCCTCACCTCCATCGAATACCAAGGAATCACTGAAAGATGAGAAGTTAGTAAACTAGTCACGCCTGTGAGAGAAATGACGTGATGCACCAAATTCAATGTACCAGGTAGAAGACGGGGCATGATCTGAGGACCTCTTAGCCATAAAGGCGTAAAAGGCAGATTCTTTCTGCTCGGAATGGTCTGCAACATTCGCTGTCTGATGAGACCCTCCCTGTTTTTTCTGTTCAGAAGCAATCCTCTGTTGGCAATCTTTCTTCATGTGGCCGAACTTGTGACAGTAATTACACTGCACATTTTTCTTCTTAGCGGGATTAGACAGCTGAGAAAAACCTTTCTGCTGAAAGGACTGAGAGGACTGATATTTGGCAGCAAAAGCATTTTCTGAGGAGGCTGATGAAGCACCACTACCAAACTATTGTTTCCAACGATCCTACTGTAGGAGTTTGGTGCATAACTCCGGAAACTTCAGATCAACATTAGTGGTGGTAATGTTGAGTGTTTCTATGAAGTGTTCACAAGGTTTCGGTAGACTTTTCAGAGTGATGACTACCATATCTTCTTCCTCCATGGTCCAACCAATGGCTTCGAGCTGATCTCGAATGTCTTTAATCTTGTTAAGATGTTCCTGTAAAGACATATGTCTGTCCATCATGATGGAGAACAACTGATTCTTTAGAAAGAAAGCTCTGCTCTTGTCGGATGTCTCATGCAGTTCCTTCAAATGTTCCCTGATTTTGCCAGCTGTCTTGCAGGAAGGAATCTGTGGTAATTGATCATCAGTCACAGAGAGTTTGAGAAGCATAACAACCTCTCGATTTCGATCATCAAACTTATCTTGATCGGCACCAGTTGTACCAAGACTGAGCTCTTTGCCCAAAAAGAGTTGGTCAAGATGCCTATATTCAAAAATGGTCAACATTCTCTATTTCCAGATGTTATAATTGGTGCCATTAAAGCGTTGATTGCCTTCCAACATCAGATTGGTTAGCGAAGCCATCTGCAAGACACGAAAAACAACAAAGGAGTCTGGCATAGATTTCAATGCAGATGCCGGCTGATCCGGACAAAATTTGACAGGAGCTGGAAACAAAATTCAAATCCCCTGACTAGAAAATCGATGCACGGAAAACGATGCACCCAGAAAATTATGACGACTACCCAATTGAGATATCACAAAGCCCACATCAAATCTGTAATCGGAAAAAAATATTTGCAACCAATAACTAAAGATGTATTCATAGGTCAACAAATATCAGCATGAATTAATTGGAGTACCTTAGATGCGTGCCAAGATTCTCCATCCTTGAATGAAGACCAATGTTGCTTGCCAGCTTGACAGGCGCCACACACTCCCTTGTTCTGTGATAATCAGGGAGTGCTCAAACTTACCAAGAATCCAGTCTTCCATGAACGAACAAAGCCTGTGGAAACCCATTGTCACTACATTCGACAGCTTGTTGAAGACGGATCCATTCAGTTGCTATATGTTCCCACAACGGAGCAGCCTGCAGACATGTTCACCAAGCCCCTTGGTCCTGATAAATTTGTAAAATTCAGAGGGTCTATAGGTGTTGTAAATAGATTGAGCATTAAGGGAGGGTATTAGAATAATGCTATTTTAATGTTTGATGCTCATTCGGATAAGATCGTTTGTGATCTTATTAGCAGTTTCTTAGAGGAAACTTGTTGTTTATATTTCCTAGTAGAAACTTGTTGTTTCTATTTTCTGTAAATACATTTGTATTATTTATTGAGCTTCATTGCTCATTGTAAATCAATTTAATTCATTCATTGATTAAGGCACAATTAGTGAAGGGTCTCCTTGTGATGATGGGTTGCCTAATGGGGTCTACTCAACATTAGAGCCCTATATAAATAGATGTGCATGCGAGGAGACACTCATCAACATAGAAAGCTCATTCATCTTTTCTAGTAAAGAAGAAATCTTTCATTTTCAACTATCTTCATCATCATCATTTCTACTTTTGAAAAGACCGCACATGTGAGAATTGACCGAGTTTGACCATCATTTTGACAGTAGTACGTGTGAGGGTTGACTGAAGGTTTGACTGCACCTTGACCAAGTTTGACAGTAGCTTGACTGAAGGTTTGACCACAGTTGAATCAAGTTTGACTATAGGGATTTGACTGATTTTGACCACAGGGTTGATCGCAGTCAGCCCATGCGGGTTTGACAGTAGAGAGTTCGACTGCAATTTGCACATGCAATTGTGACTGCAAACCAGTTTGACTACAGAACATTGACTAGCGTTGACCGTACATTTTTGAGTTGAAATTTTGACTAGGTTGACCAGCGTTTACCAACAATAGTTTTGACCAAGTTTGAGTAGAAAATTGACTTGTAAGTGTCATTGATTTCAAGACAAAATTTTTATTTCTAAACCTTACTAAAAAGACAATTTCTCCTCAAGAAAAGATTGTTCGGTTTTCTCCCGATTTGGGTTTCCCAAGTGAAAAGATATTGTATATTGTGCATGGTTATCTTTCTATGATCTTTATTGTTCCCATTGCATCAACAATTGAGATTTTCTATGTGTAATTATTCAATGATATCGGTGACATGAAAAATAATATTTGAAAATCTTTAGGAAGTAAATCTCAAATCAGAAAATTGTTTTCTACTGCACTTCCTATAAAATTTCAACATAGTATCAGAGCTTTGTTAAAGATTAGCCATTGATTTCAACCTTACTTTTCAATATTCAGTAGCTTGTACGGATCCCAGATATCTTGTCAAGATGTTGCCCAGTCTCATAGTAGAAGACAAGTTCGATAGTGCTGCAAATTTCAGATCTTGGATGACCAGGATACTTGTAATGTCCCAAATGAAATAAATTTGGAACAAACTCAAATTTTTAACTCAGAAAAAGTCTAGATAAAAATTCCATTCCTAAACAGAGGATTGCCATGTAAAACCCAAACACTGGAAATTTGAGATAAACAATAAACCCATAAATTGCAAGAAACTCTCATTAAGATATCACAACACGAGGAACAATGAGAAATGTAGCAACAAAATCCAACTTTACTATATAGAGATATATGCCAATACAATCGCTGGGAACGACCCTCTGGCCTCCAAACTGAAACAGGAATCCACAACGTGAATTTTGAATGAATCCACAAAGGGGAGATCGGTGCTCACCCAATCTCTCTAAATCACCTGAGGGTTTTCGTCTTCGAGCTACCAATGGAGTAGAGAATCGGGTTATCAACCTCTCATACAAGAAACAATATCAAATCCCATATGTCTCCAAATGTCCTCCTCCTCTTCTATAGATCTGATGGATAGATCTCCAAGCTTTCAAAAGCATCTTATTTTATTATTTTATTATTATTCTAGAAGCTCCTCCATTGACTTTATCTTAAGTGACCTTTTAATTTTATTTTATTTCACTTAAGTCACTTTTGGCCCATTTTCTCCAATTAATTATTTTTCCTTAATTAAATGACTAATTAAAGTCATTTTTAACTAAGGAAAATGGTAAATCGCCCACCATACTCTCTTCGGCCACTGGTAGTCACTTCTCAACATACCATTCTGTAGATCTTCTCGTTGTAGTTCCAACAAGCTATTACATTGAGGTGTTCCATCGATTAATCTCCTCAGAATGCCACCTCGAGCATAATTAATTAAGTTATGCCCAATAATAACCCCATTTTACAGGAATTATCAGAAAGTCACAGAACTAAAAACAAGATGTGCGAAACTGCTCATGATGATGAATATGCCAAGCAAATGCCATCGGACCCCATGAAAACTCCTCAAAACTCCATCGGGACCCCTGATGACATAACCCTGCTCCACTGACCGCCATCCTCTGCCTTGGAAATCCACTCTTGCTGTACTATGGAGAAAAATAAAAAATGGGGACATTACAATACTCCTTGTCTTGGATGAAAATGATATTTAGAATTATGTGAAGTAAAATGTCTCATAAATAGAAGGTGTTGAGAAAGCTAGGCATAAGAAGCATAAGAAGAATGAAGCAAAGGCTAAGAGGTTCTTGATTGATTCCATAAAGATCCATGTATGATGCTAAAGAAATGTATTATCTTTGTTGGGATTGTTCGAGAGCAAGAACACTAGCAGGAAATTAGCCTTAAGCCATTAGCTTCGTATTATCATGATGCCCAAATCAGATTTAGTTGCCACTTATTTCATGAGAGTCTCCTAGTTGAGAGATCAAATTAGAGCCATTGGAGATACCATTAATGATGCAAATCTCTTTACAATTGTTGGAATTATGGCTAATGTGTTGTCCTTGATGGCAACCTGTTTGATAAAGATGTACTCTATGTCAACAGTGTGATAATATGATGATTGTGGAACTCATACAGATTGGTACAGATGCTACAGAGGATATGGACAGAGAAATGACAGTTCAGTTACAGATAAAAGACAAAAGTGAGGTTTGCGAAAGTATATGCAGTTCCTATGAAGAAGGGTCGCATACATATGCAGGTCTTGTGAGTAGAAGTTGTGTATAGAATCCGAACCATGGAAATTTGGATACCAGGGGTCATTACCATGGTATTGGCCCATAGTAATTGGGGCGGCAACGTTTATTTGATCCCATCAACAAATACTAACGACATTACCAAAGTATTTACTTGAGGTATTGGTTAAGGCAATTGTTATATAAGAAGATGGAGATCAAGATGTTAGGTGTGCAAGTAAATGGCTTATTAATGTGTGATTTAATCTAGAACAAGTATGTACTAGGAAGCACGGAGATTGCTCAAATCTAATAAATCTAAAATGAATACAAATTGCTTGATCTTTTTTTGTTAACAATGATAGATCTATGATGATAGGATGATCTGCATATAATGATGTGTGACTGTAACAGTATGTGTGCAGAGATTTGGGTTTGACAGATGTTGTGATTTGTAACGAAGGTATGATTCGGTAATTCAAGATCTATACGTTGACTTGCTTCTGGTCAGCCACATACATATGCAAATGTGGTTCAATATTGTCGCGTATAAATTCTGTGATAATTTGTTCAATGTGTTGAATTATATACGCAGGTGTTGTGCATGGTAATCGAATACATACACTAATCTGTATTTTGGAAGTCACGCATATTTACTAGGGTTTGAATTGTTGCTTCATGTTGACAGTTGATCAGGTTTGTTCTATTTGTTGTTGTTTATTGACGATGTCTTGATCATGATGATCTTTGTCTTGTAGTGTTGATTGAGTTGACTTCGTTGTATTGATCAATTTTAATGATGTAGAAGTGTGATTGGGTATGGTAAAATGATCTATGAATGGTTCAGTAATTGATTTAATGGTTTAGTGATTCAGTTAGCTAAATGATTCAGTGTTCAATAATTTGAGATCTGTACGCAGGTTGTGTTACCCACCACCTTGTGGGTTATATCCCCAAGAGATGAGCCTCAACCGGTAGTCAGCAGCCCCTTCATGCCTCCTACTAGCTCGTTGTACCATTTCTCTACCACCTAAGCCAACGATGTGGTCCCTCACCCACCTGTATTGATCGTATGTTTGAAGGTGGGCCTCCCGAATCTAAAGGTATGTCTTGTCATTTGGTAATTAACTATTGGGTTTACTTATCATGGATACTTCTGGGTATGGATTGATGGGGGTATTTGGTGGAAAGAGTAGGGTTAGTTTGTGCTCCTGTCCTCTTGATCTCTTTTGTGTTGTTACCCTTGCATCTTAGTCCCGTGGGATCTCGTTTATTGACCATTTGGTTCTAGGGTGGTACTACTTGGGAAACCCTGATTTGGGCGTGTTGTCCCGCTCCTTTACCTGCACATATCACTCCCTTTCCGCTCACTATACCCCCATTCATCTTTTTTCCCACTTGGGTCCACATTCCCATTCTGGGTCCACATAGGCCTAGCCTCCCTACTCCATTGCCCACACCTTGGGTCAGGCCTAGAATGATGCCCCGAAAGTTGAAGCAATTAAAAGGAAAAGTGAAAAGCATAAATGGCCACACTTAATAGGAAATTGTACCACAAAATGTAAAAGATGGCTGGGACAAAAATAATTAGCACGTGGGCAAAAGCCGACACATGAGCTCTACCCCATCCATGGCCATCACCTTGGTTCCATAGCCCCTATAGGAGCCTCCTCTATCATTCAGGAACCCATGATTGTCCCAACCCTTGGAGGGAAATGAACTGCCCTACCTCAAAGGGGGTAATCACTGCTATATTATACACATCATCCTCTTGTCCTTTGAGCCCCGAGCAGTTAATTAAAGAAAACTCATAAAAGGAAAAAGGCATATAAAGAAGGGTGGAAAAATCAAGGTCGGGCACATCATGTACCACAACTACTCCCTCCTATACATTATATACCTAGGTGTGGGCTTCCCCTTATATAGCTACCCCTATGACCCATTATGTGGCCCAGGGCTACCCCTCTCATTCCCTATTCCATCTCACCTATTTGTCACTTGCCACCCCCATTAGAAGGGCGTACCTTGGACATACTATCCCCTCTAAGGGTTGAAACCACCTAATAAGGTACTTGGCTAACCCCCTTTGGAGTTTGGAGACACTAGCACATGCCAAAGCTCACTACAGAAGGGCATGCCATTATGAAGTACCCACTTTGTTATCCATAGTTTGTAAGCTCCTTTACCCAATTATTCTAATGACTGATTATACTGGAAGCCTAGGGGGCGCGTTGGATCTTATGCAATATTGCAAGTGGTTTCCATTTGGGTTTGGCTTCCCTATATGGGATCCTGACCCCCAGAGGTCCATATTGGCACATGTAGGGTGTGCATAGAGAGCCATGGGCCTCCACAACAACAGATAGCACTCCACAAATCTTCATGGATGTTCAAAGACTACTAGCGATCCACTTTCGGGATGATCGTGACATGATTGGTACACTGTGCCCAACAGTACCCCACAGGAGCCCTACACTCTTGGCAGGTGTCCTAACACTTGTACAATGTTATGGAAACATTCATTCCACCACCTGGACCATTGCAAAGGATCTACAGACCTCTCCAATTCATATGGAAACCCATGGGGACATTGATGTACCCTCAGACCCATTGAGAGCACCACAGCTCTACTACTTGGAGAACAAGGGGCCAACCCCTTGTCCATCATATTCCGAGGAATTTATTCCTCAATATGGCACTTCAAGATGTTATTGAGCCTTTGGAGGACCCTGCGACATGCATACATCATTATTTGGCCCCTTGTGAGGCTTTTTTTACATTATGAGCGAGTATGGTGGGCTTGTCACCATTAGGAGTTATTATTTGCACATTATTTTATCTTTAAGGGCCCATAGATTAATTTGAACTCCTTAGGAGGCTATCTATTGATGTTAGATACATTCATTTGTTTCATCACTTGACTTTGGATCTCTCTAGTCTTAGAGAAATTTCGCACTCTTTCCTTGGAGGATATTTTTGGAGATGGATGAATTTTGATGTATGGGTTTGGGTTATTTCTCTTATCTTGGAGCTTTGTTATACAAACAAATTGTTGGTTGGATATACTCTATAACGTTGTAAGTGATTTTTCTTATCGTTGTTATTCTTGTTGCAACATATTGTTAAAATTAGGGCTAGTAGATGCATTATTGTAATGTGGAATTGGGAAATGTTTTAGTTATTAAATGTATGGGCCCATGTTATATGAATGAAATGTCCTAGAGATTATTTATCTCTAGAAGCTTGCACCATTTGCTTTAAAGTATAAATGCTTGAAAGTCGCTTTCCTTTTCTTACTATCTACATTGGATGAAGGTCACTTTCTAGGCCTCCTTGATCAAGAATCCAAGTTCTTACTCATTACCATCCTTGACTCCATATCCCCAAGTGAATTAGGCACTGGTTCCATAAAAGGGTGATCATACTAACCTTCCTTTTACCATTTCTCCACTTTTTCCCAAGTCTAGCTCCATTGGGTCACTTAAGGCATCAATTTCCCGACAATTGGCGCAAGGAAAAAATTCGATCTCCTTTAGGCTACTACGCTGGTGGGTCCCCTCCCTCTCCTCCAAATTTGAGGCCATTCTGACGGTGGAATCTCTGGGAATCCCAAGCCCTGTCTCTAGCACCGAATCTTGCCTAGGCATCCCTAAGGCTACACATTAATACGATCAATTCAACCCTTTAAAGTGAATATTCTTGTTTGGTCCTTTCCCCTCACCTTGTCCAGTATAGGAACATCATTGGTTGTTACATTCCATCCCCGAACCTGGGTTGGGTCCACTTGGCCCTGTGTTGTCCCACTTTTCAATAAAGTCTATTTTTCAAAGACCATTTGGGATTCCAAGTTTCCAAGGTTTATAGGGATTGAAAAACTCCTTTGTAAGCCTATTCTTTCTCTCTCAACCCTCTAATCCTCACCCCTTACCCTTGGTGGACCAAGTCCCTTGTTTAAAGAGCAAGCAAGTTCCATTTTTTCATTCCATCCTGGGGAAAGGGTTTCAGGGTCACTTCTCACCTATCCATTGACATCTACTTTACAAAGTGATCCCTACACTATCAAGACTCCTCCCATCGATGAAAGTCCATAAATACTAGGGAGACTTAGTTGTGGTGACAATGGGCTAAGCCTCCACTGTTGCCCTTGAAAGCAGTTGCCCTCTTAAAAACCCCTTTTCGGTCCCCTGCTGGTTTGAGTGGTAAGAGGTTGTATGTAGACGAAGAACGTATATATCCAGGTTCTTTTCAGAACAGTAGCGTATACATTCTGATGTAAATTTGATCATGGTTTGCAGTGATAGGACTTGGTTTCTATGAAGACTAACAATGTATGGCTTGGTATATTGATGAGTGGTTGTGCATTGGTATGATTTGGTTATGGTGATTCAGTATTGATTCAGTATTCTATGATTCAGTATGGTATCTTGGTTTATTCAGTGATTGGATGATTTGATTCAGTAATTGGTTTAAGAGTTGTTACTTGGTATTGAACATAATGTTGGGTGTGGGTCCAATGTGAAAATATGATGAAAGGTGTCCTACAGGTTTGATGTTTTGAGTAAAGTGGATCGAGTCTGAAATATTATGAAACGTGGTCCATGAATGGTTTCTAAGGGTTGGAGCGTTCACTAAGGGAGTCGAAACTTCTTCCAGTGGTAGCTCGTAAATCTGTTAAGGGGTAGGTGCTCCCTTCCGGTAGGAGTTGGTAAACGAGATCAGGGGGTTGTAGCTCCCTTCCAATGGGTGTTGGAGAACGACTGGAGGTTGTAGCCTCCTACAGGTGGGTACCTGTGTGTTGGTAAGAGTCTGCGCCAATACAAGATGTAATGAAGTGTTTTCTTTATAATAAAATAAGAAGAAAGAGACGACAACAGTGGTGGTTTTCTCCCACATAGGATTTCCACCTAAAATCTCGATGTTCTATGTGTTTTACTTATGTGTTGTGATTTATTTCTTCTTTACTGCATACTAGATGGTTAATGAATTGATCATGCAATGGTTAAGTTAACTCACTAATAGAATTTATCTCAAATTAAGTAAACTGGATATACATGGTTTTACGTCACTGAAGTCGTGTACACACGCAGTTTGCATAAAGAACAATAGCATACAAAATTCAGAATATGAACTTGAAAGTTAAAGTGCATTAAAAACACTGATTCACCGCTCCCCCAGTATTTTTCCTAACAATTGGTTTCAGAGCAGGTTCCTTGAGCAGAAGCTTAACCGCTTGAGAGTGGATCAGTGGCAATGGGAAAGAAGCAAAAGAAGAAGGCAACTCAATGGAAGAAATCAGCTCAGGAAAATTGTGGCAGTGAAAGTGATATATCAGATACAGTGACATTTATAGATGTCAGCGAATATTCAGTTGCTAGAACACCTCGCTTTCTATTGATTAAGAATGAAGAAGATGGTAACAAAGAATTATCAGGTACTGGTTCTTGCTCTAATTGTGGTCCATTTCCCTGTCTATGTAATAATAATAGTGAAGATGACATTTAATCAATTGATATTTCTCTCTTAGGTAAAAGTGAAGATAATCATTATGTAGAAAAATCAAAATAAAAAATAATGGCCCTAGAAGCAGAGATTAAAAGGCTCACAGATGAGAATACAAATCATCAAAAGCTACTACAACTATTAGATGAAAGGGACTGTACCTACAAAGAAGAGATTATTAGCTTAAAGAATTAGCTGGAAGAAGGAAGAAATATTGAAGAAATGTGGAAGCAATATAAGGAAAAGGAAGATCAATGTCAAAGATTGAAGGATGAAGTAGTGTCATTAAGAAATAAACTTGGAAAGAAAGCAAATGAAGAGGATATAGCAACCAAGGGGCTTAAAGAAAGAACCACTTACTTCGAAGGACTTGAAGTAGAAATCTGATCTTGAAAATTCAAACAAGCGATATGACGAGATTCTTCAAGTATTTGAAGAACAAGAAAACGGGCTTAAGAAGGAGATCATTGAGTTGAGAACTCAATTGGAAAAGACTAGAGGTGAAAAAGAGGTTGAGGTAAGTATTCTAGAAGGTAAGCTAGCAGAAAAGGATAAGCAATTGAGATTTCAAGATAGTACTAAGATTTTGGATAACATTCTTAGTAGTCAAAGGTCTCCCTCCATTAAATCTGGTCTTGGCTTTCATGAAACTATTAAAGGAGAATCTAGTTCACAAGCTTGTGCAAGGAACTTGAAGGATAACAATGCAAAATCTGAAATTCTTGATAAAGAGATAAGAAGTCAACCAGACCAACAACCAAGGAAAGTGAATTTTCAAAGGAAATCATTTGCTCCTAACTATAGAAGTATCAATTGATTCTCTCCTCTGGACAATGATGTTGAATGTTTTATTTGTCATAACTTTGGACACTTTGCAGCCAATTACAGAAGCAGATTCACAGGAAGATCATCATCTCCCAGGTACTCAAGTTTCTTTAAGGGATATTGTTTTTCTTGCAACATATTTGGTCACAAAGCTATTGATTGCAATAGGAGGAATATGAAATAGAAATATTATAATTCCTCTACTCCCTTTTCTAGTCATGTAAGATTTTATACTTGTAACGAGTTTGGGCATGTAGCAAAAGAATGCAGGAATAATTCAATGGATTCACACAGACAACACGCTGACTTCCTCCAAGGCAAGCAACGAGACAAGAATATTGTTACCAAAACAATTGAGAAAGATGAATCCACCAACACTACTCAGCAAAAGGAAGAAGAACAAGTTAAATGTGGCCTTGCTGTGTGTTCATTTGAAGATGAAGATGAATGGTACATAGACATCAGATGCTCTCATCACATGTCTAGAGATAAGAACAAGTTTGAGTCTCTCAAGAAAAACAAAGATGGTAAAGTAACTCTTGGAAATTGTGCTCCAACAAAAGTTCTAGGAAAAAGTAGAGCCAAACATGATAAGTATACAAAAGCAGCGGATGCACTATTAGTTCAAGGACTAAAGCAGAATATTCTAAGTGTAGGTCAAATAGCTGATAAAGGACATATAATTGTGTTTATATCAACTAAATTCAAAGTTTTAGAAGAAGAGATCGAAAATGTTATAGCAAGAGGATTCAGAAATGCAGACAAATTATATGTGCTAGTAAAGAAGAATTCAGGCAGAAATAAGATGTTTAGTTCCTCTTCTTCTTCAGATTCAGAATAAAAGAAGACGGTCCCCGCTCCAGTCTATTTTTTCTTAATGTGCTCTTCTAATAGTGAATATGAGGTCCATAACCTCATGGAGAACAGGTGATGATTATCAGGTCCACAGGATCGGTGGTATATGATCTCAGAGGGAGCTATGCATATCTATCTTGATGATTCCCTATGTTGTTTTGATATTCTTGTGGTGTTGTTTATATTACTGACAGTTTATCTGATGAAGTAACAGTGAACAGGAAAAGACATGCCATGTTCGACATTTTACATTTTGTGCGTGTTTCACATGAAAGACAGTGGTGTGTATACGTGGTTTTTGATCTAAACAGTTGTGTATGCTTCTCAGTAAGGAAAAAGAAGTGGCACAGATTTAGGGGGAGCTTCTCATATGCTTCCATCAATTATTATTGCCATTACTGGTTCTAGCATTGATATGTTACGGTTTGTTGATGATACCCATATGCTACTTAGGAGTGATGTTGGTTCATGATCAGCTTATGAGTTGTTGAAAAGTCTTGTATTGTTGTTGATCAAATGGTTCTTTGGTGCATTTGATGATTGATGAGATGGATATGATCAGATTTGATGATGAATAGATGGTACAAGTTTAGGGGGAGCATCTGTTATGCTTCTAAATTCTAATAGTTCATTGTTGGCATTATGGTTTCCTGAGCACTCTGTATTGCATTACGTTGAGTACATATCATTGTTGGTGATCTAGATATATGGTTATTGCTGTTGGTACTCTTGGTTTTCACATATTGAAAAAAATATGTGTTTCTTATGGTACAAGAGATTGATATATCTACTTGAGGATTGTGGCTCTTCCTATATGAGGAGCGAGTGTGCTAACCTTGATAACATGAGGTCAAGGGGAAGAGTTGAAGACAAACCTTTATTGCACTATCTTATGGTTGTGTTATATTTGTTTGATGATACTTGGAAGCACTACACATTTGGTCACATGTTGATGATATTGGAAAGATTGATGCTACATCGTCTTATCTTACATATTAAGGATGTTCATGTTGTTGTCTATGTTACTACTATCAAATGATTATGTTACAGATGCACATTTGGTGCATGGTGGTTGTTGATGACTATCATGGTCTTGCTATCTCAATATTGATAGTTCTTGTTTTTGGTTATAAGTGTCATATATATCTCTTGATGTAAAGGTCATGAAAAGACCCATGCTGTAAATCATTGTAAAATTCAGTCATGTATGGGCTATTGGGGTCAAGTCATGCCATGTATGTAATCCATTATTTTGGGACAATGATATAAACAATGAGTCCAATATGTAAACCCAATATGTTGGGTGTATGATGTGATCATGAGTCGTCCATGATAGGAAAGGTCATTTTTGGTTGAGTCATAAAGTATTGTACTCTATTGAATATATTCAAAAGATTCAGCATACGCTCAGGGGAGCATGGTCAATATGCAAACTTTATAATTCATATCAGCATATTAGTCTTACAGCAATGAGAACTACAAGGGCAGTACTTCATTCAGCCTGATTTATCCCTTTTCCCTTGATGTCAAAAGGGGAGAGAAACTTGGTGTTTGGAGAGAGTACTTGGAGAGAAGTCTCGGTGTTTGCAAGTGTGTTTGCAGGTGGTGTCCAAATACCAAAGTGGTTGCCATCAAGTCGAAAGGGGGAGATTGTTGGCATTATGGCTAATTTGTTGTTCTTGATGGCAACCTGCTTGATAAAGATGTACTTGATGTCAACAGTGTGATAATATGATGATTGTGGAACTCATATAGATTGGTCTAAATGCTACAGAGGATATCGACAGGGAAATGACAGTTCAATTACAAATGAAAGACAAAAGTAAAGTTTGAGAAAGTATACGTGGTTCCCATGAAGAAGGGTCTCATACATACGCAGGTCTTGTGAGTAAAAGTCGTGTATAGAATCCGAACAATGGAAATCTGGATATCAGGGGTTATTACCATGGCATTGGCCCATAGTAATTGCGGTGGCAACGTTTATTTGATCCTGTCAACAAATACTAATGACATTACCAAAGGATTTACCTGAGGTATTGGTTAAGGCAAAGGCTATATAAGAACATGGAGATCAAGGTGTTAGGTGTGCAGGTAAATGGTTTATAATGTGTGATTTAATCTACAACAGGTGTCCACCAGGGAGCATGGAGATGGCTCAGATATGATAAATCTAAAATGAATACACATTGCTTGATCTGTTTATGTTAACAATGATAGATCTATGATGATGGTATGATCTGCATATAATGATGTGTGACTGTAACAATGTGTATGCAAAGATTTGGGTTTGACAAATGTTGTGATTTGCAACGAAGGTATGATTTGGTAATTCAAGATTTGTACATTGATTTGTTTCTGGGCAGTGGCGTACATACGCAGATGTGGTTCAATATTGTCGTGTATAAATTCTGTGATAATTTATTCAATGTGTTTAAGTATATATGCAGGTGGTGTGCATGGTAATTGCATACATAAGTTGATCTGTATTATAGAAGTCGCGTATATTTACTAGGGTTTGAATTGTTGCTTGATATTGATAGTTGATGATGTTTGTTCTATTTGTTGTTGTTTGTCGATGATGTCTTGATCATGATGATCTCTGTCTGGGAGTGTTGATTGAATTGACTTAGTTGTGAACTAAAACAGTGATCAATTATAATGATGCAGAAGTGTGACTGGGTATGGTTCAATGATTTGTGAATGGCTCAGTAATTGATTCAGTGGTTAATTGATTCATTTAACTAAATGATTTAGCGTTCAGTAATCTGAGATTTGTACTCAGGTTGTCTACAGAGGAAGTGTGTATATATGTAGGTTCTCTTCATAGCATTAGTGTCTACATTTTGAAGTAAATTTGATCAGGGTTTGTAGTGACAGCACTTGGTTTCTGTGATGACTAATAGTGTATGGCTTGGTATATTGATGAGTGGTTGTGCATTGGTATGATCTAGTTATGGTGATTCAGTATTGATTCAATATTATATGATTTAGTATGGTATCTTGGTTTCTTCAGGATGATTTGATTCAGTAATTGGTTTCAAAGTCATTACTTGGTATTGAGCATAATGTTGGGTGTGGGTCCAGTGTGAAAATATGATGAAAGGTGGCCCACAAGTTTTGATGTTTTGAGATAGGTGGATCCAGTCTGAAATATTATGAAATGTGGTCCACGAAAGGTTGTTGAGGGTTGCAGCCTTTAGTAAGGGAGTCATATCTTCCTTCCAATGGTAGCTAGTAAATCTGTTCAAGGGATAGGTGTTCCCCTTCAATAGGGGCTGATAAATGAGATCAGGGGGTTGTAGCTCCCTTTCAATGGGTGTTGGAGAATGAGTAGAGGTCGTAGCCTCCTGCAAGTAGGTGCTTACTTGCTGGTAAGAGTTTGCGCCAGTACACTGTGTAATGGACTGTTTTCTTTATAATAAAAGAAGATGATAGAGACGACGGCAGCGGCGGTTTTCTCCCACATTGGGTATCCACCTAATCTCGATGTTCGATGTGTATTGCTTATGTGTTGTGATTTATTCGTTATTTACTGCATCCCAGATGGTTAACGAATTAATAATGCAATGGTTAAGTTAACTCACTAATGGAACTTATGTCAAATTAAGTAAACTCAATATACGCGGTTTTACTTCACTAAACTCATGTACACACGCGGATTGCGTAAAGAACAGTAGCGTACAAAATTTAGAATATGAAATTGAAAGTTAAAGTGAATTAAAAATACTGATTCACCCCCACCCCCTTCTCAATATTTTTCTTAACAACAATGACTCTTAATGGATTTCCTTCTTCATGGGATCCATTTGTACAAGGTATTTGTGCACAGGCTGACAGATTGTGTCCAAGAGGAAGCCAGATTGTTCTCCAAGAACAACTTGCAAATACCTCAAGATGAAGAAACCCAAGCCCTTGCAACTCATGAAAGGAAAGGAAAAGGAAGAAGAAACATTGATAAGAAAAATACAGGTGGAAGATCAGCTCTAGTTCTAGATTGGAAGAAGAAGGATCCTTCAAAGATCAGATGCTTCAAGTGTCATAAATTTGGTAACTATTCTTCCCAGTGTCCTTAGAATAAAAGGAAGGGAAAGCAGCTTGCATCAGTAGTCGATGCTGATGATGATGATAAGAATCTACCAAAGAAGAAGACAAAGGAATATAAACTTAATGAGATTGCAAATGGACTTCAGAATTAATATTCCTTTGTCTCCACTCTTTAAGGCACTAATACAGACGTTAGTGATATTTCGATGCTGGACAAATGTGCTTCTAGATACATGACAGGTTCACGAGATTCTCTCACATATTTAACAAAAATGGATTGAGCATTACATGTGGAACTTGGAGATAATACCAAGTATGCAATGAAAGGAGTTGGGACAACATCGTTTCAGCTTCAGTCCAGAGATTCTCTACACATAGAGATGTATTGTTTGTACCAGGATTGAAGAAGAACCCGCCCTCTATTTCAACGTTGGAAGATAGAGGTTACAGAGTTGTATCTATAGATGGTCAGGCTCTTGTATGTCCTAAGGGCTCAGGCATAGACTCAAGAGGAGTGATTGGTGTTAGAGAGGAATGATTGTATAGATTATTAGGACATCCAACCCAGGCATTAGTACATGACAATATCAGTTTATGTGAGTTATGGCATCGGATATTTGCTCACCTGCATTACAGGGCTTTGCCAACATTGAGGAGGATGGTTACAGGTCTTCCAGAGCTCCAAGCAAAGCATGAGGGTGTTTGTAGGGGTTGTGCACTTGGCAAGAATGCCAAGGGATCTTTTCTGAGCAATGATAGTAGGCCCTAGGGGATCTTGGATCTAATGCATTCAGATGTATGTGGATCGATGACAATATCATCTTTGGGTGGTTTCTTGCACTATGTGACATTCATTGATCATTTCTCCCAGAAGACATGGATGTACTTCATGAAGACCAAGGATGAGGTCTTCAACGGGTTCCAAGAGTTCAAGGCTTAGATAGAGAACTTGATAGGGAAAAAGATCAAGGCAATGTTACTTGGGAGCGGGAGCGGGAGCGAAAGTGGGGAGCAAGAGCGAAAACAGGAGCGGAAGCGACATTTTCAGAAGCTCCTGGTTTGGGAGCGAATCCCGGAGCGATTTTTTAAAAATATATATATATTTTATATTTTTTAATTTTTTATACATATATGTCAACAAAAACATGTAGAATGATGAATTATATATATATATATATAAAAAAAAAAAAAAAACATAGATTGATCATTGAACCATATCACATCAATCATCTAGAAGTTATAATCTTCATTAACCATGTCCACAAGCTAGTAACATACATATTACAACTGCAACATATTGAGTCTCGTGAATCATGATTCATCAAATTCAATCTTAGAGTTTCAACTTCAAGCTTTCAAAATTGAAAATTCAATATATAACATTTATCATCATTGATCACCAAAGTTGTACTTGTAAGGTTTAAGCTAAGTTTAACCATTCCAAGAAATAATATCTTAGATATTTCTAAGTTCTAACTTCTAATTGTTAACATGAAATGAAATGTTATAAAATGAAACATGAATAATGAAATGAAATGAAACAACTTTAGTCTTTCACGAAGCATCATATTCATAATTCACAATCATTACCAATGAGTTAAAATTGCCAACTTCAAACTTCAAATTTTCATTGTCACAATTACAAAAAATATCATTATGATATGAAAGAGTCAAGAGCCAAGAGTCAAGGACTCAAGACTCAACAGTTATGAAAACTAATAGAAACTAGAAAAGACAAGTAAACTGTAAATCTACAAGTGGCCCTTGCCACGAGAGTCTCCAGGAGTGTAAGCAGGTCTTGGTGGTCTTCTAGGAGTCTCCCGCACAGACCGACGACCAGAACTAGAAGGCACATGCCCTCCACGTGAGGATGTAGATGGAGGTGGCAACAGCAAAGGAACAAGACTCGGAACTCAAGCACTGTTACTGGATGGTGGAGGTGGCATGGCTGCTGCAGCTACTTCATCTTCATCCCTTATAAGTTCCTCTTCACTCCGAGCTTTAATTTTCGCTCCGAGAGCGACGAGAGCGACGCTCCCGAATTTGGCAGGGAACAAATTTTTTTTATCAGGAGCGTGCTCCTGAAATCGCTCCCGTTCGGGAGTGATTTTGGGAGCGCACTCCCGACCCGCTCCTGCCAGAAGTGCGGATTGGGAGCGGGTTCGAAGGAGGGGGGAGCGCCCCCCCGCAACTCTGGATCAAGGTTTTGAGGTCAAATAAAGGAGGAAATTATACTTCCAGTGACATAAGTGATTTCTGCAAGGAGGAAGGGATCGAGAGGGAGTGGGTAATTCCTTACAACCCTCAGCATAATGGGGTTGCAAAAAGGAAGAACAAATCCATTATGAAGGTTTTCAAGGCGATGATTCACGATCAGGTTTTACCCATGTTCTTATGGGTAGAGGCATCCAGCATGACAGTTTACGTTCCAAATAGGAGTGCTCACTCGATATTAGGGGACAAGACTCCTAAGGAGGCATTCACAGGGGTGAAGCCAAAGGTCAGTGATTTGAGGATCTTTGGTTGTCCAGTATACATCCACATGCCCAAGGAGAAGAGGAAGAAGTTAGAACCTTCTGGGAAGAAGGGTACTTTTTTGGGATACAGTGAGACTTCGAAGGCCTACAGGATCTACATTCCAAGACAACGTCAGATTGAGGTTAGTCAGGATGTTACTTTTGATGAGGAGGTAGCCTTCAAGAGGTCTAGAGAGTCTCATATGGAGATTGATAGTGAGGAGCAGGAGGCTTTGAAGGATGTGGGTAAAAATCCCTCTAGTCTTGTTGTTCATCCTTCAAACTATCAGGAGGAATCAGTAGAGTTAGTAGACCCAAGAAGAGGCCAACATGGCTTCGTGACACATTGCAGGATGCAAAAAGGCATGCAGCTCCCAATGGTACTTTCAAGGAGAGCAAATATTTTGAACCTTCCAATTATGAGGAGGCAGAAAGCCAACAGGTTTGGAAGGATGCTATGATGGAGGAGTATCACTCCATCATGAGGAATGATGTGTGGGTGCTAGTTCGAAGACCAGAAGGGAAGTCAGTAGTGACTTCCAAGTGGATCTATAAGATCAAGCACGCAGCAGATTGCAGCATTGTGAGGATGGAAACGAGGTTTGTCACGAGAGGGTTCTCCCAGAAAGAGCAAGAGGACTATGAGAAGACTTTTTCTCCATTCACCAGGTACACTTCCATCAGAGCTATTATTTCTCTTGCTTTAGTTATGGGTTGGAGGTTACATTAGATGGATGGAAAGACCGCATTCTTCAATGGTGTGATTGAGAAGAAAGTGTACATAGAGCAACCTCAGGACTTATGATACATGCGAAGGAGTCTCATGTTTGCAGATTGAAGAAGGCTTTGTACTGTTAAAAACCACAGCACTTCCTTTAGCTTAGAAAAAACAGCCCTCCTTTTCATCAAATTCGCCCAATACTGACACTCTGCCTCATCATTTCAGATATTTTACAGTTATGGGCCATCAAGGTTGCCAGGGTTCACACTCAGTCCCAATTACAATAATTAACTCTTCTCCTTTTGTTTGAATGAAGGGAGCACAACCATCAGGGTTTGAACATAGATCATCATCACAATGACTGCTCCAACAAATTGCCAAGGCCCAAGACCACAGCCTGAGAAAAAACAAGAGGATCATTTAGCTTCACTCACTATTTTACTTTTATTCTCATGTATAGTTTGAAAAAGAGGATAGGCAAGCAAAGAGTTTCATTAATAATTGTCAATTGTGTATTGCCAACAGGTGTAGAAAGGTGTTTAATTGATAGGAATGATACCTCAACTAGATCTAAATGGAGAATTAACTGGCTTGTCATAACATTCATATCTTTGCATTCCTTGAAGTGTATTCTACCATTTGAAGGAGTTCACCCTCTGTTAGTTACACTCCATTATTAGACATTCCAAATCACTTTCACTGTAGACCAATTTTCCTCTGAACCAGTTGAATCACTTGTGTCTCCAATGTCAAGAAAATGTACATCCAATTTCCTATGCTATCATGGAATTTATGATTTCTTCCTCCTAAAATTTGATTACTTCTGTTTATTGAACAAACAGTGTGCACAAAATACATGCGTTTGCTAAATGCAATGTACATACAGGCTAAATGGTTCTAGAGAAAACAGTTGGCATGATTGTCAAAGATGGCCTACATGATGCATCATGAACTAGAATTGTATTTTACACCAAGAATCGAAATAAAAATATATTAGAAGGCTATATCGTTTGAGATATAGAAGTCAAACCTTTTTGGTAGAGTTTTGCAAGCAAATCCTTGACACCAGGATCCTCAAATATTACATTAACAGTCTGGTGCACCGCTTCCTGTAAAATGGAACAAAAATGGTTTCAATCCCCACTTTAAAATTATAGCAAAATAACCACAGTTGGAAATAGTCAAACCATTACAAGCATTGATTTGCAACTAAAAGTAAAGGACTCTTCCTGCTTCTTAACAGTCCAAAAATTAACTGTATAATTCGTCACATACTCCTTCAAATAAAACACTATCATGTTCAAAAATCTCCACAATTCTAATTACAGCATGGCCTTACAAGTTTAATATAAGCAGCATTTGCAAAACAATTAGCGTCTTTGAAGTTCAATGTGTTACCCCTCATGTTGACATGACTGATAAAGATATATTTGCAGGCACTTACACACCTTATTTTTCTTTGCCAGAGGATAGTTGAACAAAATGGTCCTCTTTGAAGAATCATATGGTTGATGCTCTTCCTGGCTGCTTTCTTGCTAATTTCATGCTACTTGTTATGATGTTGTTGGATGGTATCCTTTTCCATTTATGTGCTGAATGCTTTCAAGGTGTTGCTAATTGCTTCATGATGATACTCCTTAGCATGACGTGTTGGTTATGATGTTCTGACCATCTTCTAGGAGTGTCTCAATTATTTACATGTCTATTTACTTTGTTGAACACATTTGCCGAGATAGACAGTGAACTTCATGGAGCACCTACTTCATTGACTCATTTGTAGGCACCCTAAGGGGGGTGAGCTAGGCTTTTGTAATGACATGCTATCTAATTTTTCAAGAGGCACATACACCGCCTTTGGGCAACCCTCTAAACAACTTAGGGATCCTTTTGAGGATCATGAAGACTAATTGAAAGAATGACCTTCCCCTATAGGGAAGGTCATTCTTTCTTTGATGGGAGAGAAAGAATGACGATTTGGAGAAGCAAAATTATTTTCCCCCTTTAGTCGGAACTTTGGGTGGTTCTCGGAAGAAAATAGCGAAAAAGATTATCCCTAGGGTTGATACCAACAGGAATGTATAAACCAATGCTTCCATAGATTTGATTTGATCGTAATTTACTTCATAAATTTGATGAGCGAGCTTGAATTGGGTGGGCACTTCAGTGGTATTGACTTTTGAAGCGCTTACTTACTAGCTAAGTCACAGGACACGTCCTCCAAGGTCCCGTGTCCCGTATTTTACGTGTCGGACACGAAAATGGCCCTAAAACGTGTCGAAAACGTTTTTCATCGTGTCCTATAAAATGTAAAACGTATTTGCCGGTTTTCGTCGTGTCCTACATCTGGAAAACGTGTATTCCGTTGATAGAAAACGTTGCCTGCATAAGTTGCAATTTTTTTGAAAGAAACAAATAATTTTTTAGTGGGGCAGCTTAATGATCAAGTCTAGGCCCTAGTATTGATATGCTATTCATGGTAATGTTAAATTCTTAAAGTAAAAGTGACAACATTCTCCTTAATCTTCATTTTCATCCTTTTACTTAAATTTTTAACATTACCATGAAATGACTCAGGATGTTTGAGAGTGGTTCCGGCCTCATTGGATTTCATATGGAGAAAGTAGAATTTTAGATTTCATTCAAAATGCAACAGACTTATCAGTTTTTCAGGATTTCAGGATTGGAAGATTGTAATGTTTCCAGGTGACACCCCCTGCCCGGGCTACCCCTGCCACCAGTAGAGGACATGGTCTAGCTCCTGTAGCTCCTACTTCTAGTTCTTCAGCTTCTAGAGCATAGCAAACTCCACTGCCAACTCCACCAGCACCAGCATCTACATCTAGAGGGAAAGGGAAAGCTGTGGCATTTTCTCGCAAGAGGGGCAAAGGAAATCAATAGGATTAGACTTTAGTTATTTTCTTATGTGCTTGTAAGTTGTACATGAACAATGAACATTGAATATTCAAGAATCAAGACCAAGCATATCACATTCTGATTTCTAAATAGTAAATTTTGATTCTATTTATTTTTTTAAGGTGAACTATAAACTTTGAGAAGTAATTATATTTTAATTTGATTAGATAAGCTGCAACCTGTAATTTAATATGGATAAAAAACTATATTTCGGTATATATATATAGAGATATATATTAAATATATATAAAACATGTCCCCCGTGTCCTATTTCCAGGTCGCTGCGTTTCGTATTGAATACTCGTATTTACGTGTCCTCCGTGTCTCGTGTCCTCGTGTCATGTGACTTAGCTTACTAGCATTGGATGGAAGTTGATCGCACAAGAACAACCGTGGGTGGGTAGATGGGATCCTCAGAACTTCTTCAATTTGTGTCTATGTTATTTACATGACAATATTCAACAAGATAGACAACAATTTTGATGGAGTGCATACCTTGTGATGTACTTCGAACTCGAAGGACCCCAAGGGGATTTGATGATGATACCTTGTGAACCCTTTTAATGGAGCATTCAAACTCTTGGAATGTCTATTGTACTTCCACAAGCATATTTAACACAATATATACTTAATTCTCCTTGAATAATCCCCTCCTCTGCATGCTTCCAAAATCATAGAGTTTCAAGGAATGGTCGATGGATCTCTTGGTTTTCTTGAATCTATCTAGTTTCCATGGTCATGTTAGAACAAACAGACACAACCTTGGCTAAATGCCCTACCTCTTGATGGACTTCCAATATTTCGCTTCAATATAGGGGGTTTTCAGCTCGGTCACGAATCGGCACTCCTTGGTTGAGGGTGTTCTAGTTTTATTGTGTCCATCATACTCCTATGACCACATTTGATAGAACAGATAGTGTTTGGAGTGAACACTCTACCTCTATCATGGATTTCCACCACTTATCGACATGTTCAATTAATTTTTAGTTTGTTGGAAGAGGAGTGATTACGTGGAAACTCTCCATTAGTGTGTTCTTGGTTTCACATGTTGTAATGTCCCTTTCCAAGAGGATCAATTTAATTGTTTGTTTTCACTTGGAGAGAAAAAACAACATTAAAAGGTGAAATGAATAATTAAATTAAAAGGGGTCATAAAGAGAAAATCCATGGTATTTTGATGACCCATGGTATTGACCATGGTATTTCAGTGACCCATGGTATTTTACCTATGGCATTTAAAAAGGAAAAGTTATAAAAAGGGAAAATGGGAATTCATTTGGGTTATGATTGAGTATTGATATTATCATAGTAGTTCCAAGAGCTCAAGTAGCTTACGGTGCGAGGGAGAAACCCTCGATATTTCCTAGTTTTAGTTTTGAAATATACACCTTAGCTGGTGGTGGTTGGTTTTGAGGATAGTCTCCTAAGCATCTCATTCCCCCCTTACCCAGCAAGGGGCCTTGTGTGTTGGTTGTCTCATTTTCATGGTGTGCTTTTATTTGGCTTAAAATTAACCTTACACCGAAAACACATTAAAATAGAATTAATTCATTTAAGTAGAATAAATTTTTTATGTTTTAGATTAGATTTCAATTTTGCAAAAGTAACAAATCTTTCCCCTTCAGGTCCTGTTATGCTCTCAACCATTGCAAGTGAAGCTTGATCCTTGCGCATGATCAGAGAGGACTTGTGTGGCTAGATTAGTTTAACTAGGGAAAACCTCTTTTAACTATTTATCGTAAGTTTGGGGCAAAAGAAACTATTGTATTGTGAAATCAAGGGAGTGAGCTAAGCCTCCTCCTATTGGATCTCCAAGCCACTGTTGATTGTTAAATTTGGCAGTTTCAGGATGAATTTCCCCATGGAGAAGCCCAACCACCCCAAGGAGGAACCTCTCTTCATCAGAGAAATTTTCAAAATGCTCAAAGGAAAATTACTTCTTTGAGTTTGATAAGTTAACCCAGTAAAGATGACAAGTCAACCCCACATGTTTGTAATTAGCCCTAACCTTATATAAATAGGCCATCGTTGATCTCACTTGGAGACCATCCCATCACATCACATATTACATCGAAATTGGCCCGTACATCTATGAAATTGCAGGTTGACTTCACACATGTGAAGGAGGAGAAGGGGATCTGTTTGACCTGCATTGATTTTCTATTTTGGGACTGATTTGACCAGCATTGACTTTGTTTTGTTTGGGCTATCTCCTGTTGCTTTGATCGAGCTCTTGGAGGGAACTTTCACCGCATGTATTGAAGGGTTGACCTAAATATTTTGGGCACTTTGATTGGGTTTGACCACAAGTTTGAAGCAAAGGTTTGACACGGGTTGACCTTGAAGTTTGATAGAACTATTGGTAGAATTTGTGGACTGTTTTGACTGGGCTTGACTGAGGAAGGAAGGCCGCATTCATTGTTGGGTTGACCAAATTATTCTGAGTTGTTTTGATCATTGACTTCGACTAGATAGGGTTGGCCATTGACTACAGTTGATTGTACTTTCATAGGGTCGAAAATTGCAGACTGGTACTTTGACCAGATTTGACTTTATCTCTCATCATTGATTGGTTTTTTTGGATTGGTGATTTCGAAGTCAAGGCTTTTACCTTTGACTAATTGTTGGATGTACTATTTGGACTATGTATCTCTTGATGAACATCAATTGACTAATAGAAGAAGAAGAATTGATCAAAGGGTTTTCCCCCTTGTGGGGTTTTTCCTTGGTCTTTGACCAAATCTCTGTGTCTCATTGTGCTTGGCTATCTTCTATTATGCATTTATTGTTTACTATTCTATCTATAATTGCTTTATTGTTGTTTGGGTGAATGCAATTGAAGAAATTGTTTTAAAGTGATTATGTCAGCATAGAACATAGTGAAAATTAACATGGTATCAGACCTGAGGTGAAGATTAGCCTAAGATGACCAGAGAGCACCCCTTGGAGACACTCCTTTTTTTGATTGGCAACCTAATTTTTGGGCAAGATGTATACCTCCTATTTCAATATTGAGGAGAAACTGAATGATGCCTCTAACATTGCAACCTAGAGGACTAGATTGGCTATTACACAGGATGAAAATGATGTGATGGAATATGTGCAAGGCCAAATAGTTGAACCTCGGGATAATTCCAACGCTAGTGTCAAGTCCAAGTACAAGAAAGGTGAGATCAAGGCCAAGAAAATTATTATTGACTCTCTTAGAGATCATATCATTACTTACATGTCCAAGATGAAAAAATCAAAAGGAAATGCATGACAAATTGATGGCAATGTATGAGGTCAACAATCATACCCAAATCATCTCTTTGAAGAGCCAACTCCATGATATCAAGTTGACTAAGTAGGAATCTCTTACAGCCTACTCATGAGGATCCCCAGGATAAGGGGTCAACTTGTTTCTATCGGAGAAAATGAATCTGATAAGGAGCTTGTGCAGATGACCCTTGGTGGGCTCCCTATGTCTTGGGAGACATTCATAATTAGCATTAATTGCAAGAAGGATATCCCTTCATTTGATGAACTCAAGGGTTGTGTACTCAAGAAGAATCCAAGCTCATTTCGAGAAGGAGAATCCAAAGACAAGATGAAGGAGAGCCTACAGCGTTTGTAGCCAATGTCAAGAAAGGAAAAGGGAAAGGAAAAGGAAGATCTTTCAAAGGGAAGCCAAAGAAATCAGCCCAACCATTCAACAACAATAGAAGGGACTCTTCAAGAATTCAATGCTACAGGTGTAACCAATTTGGACACGTTGCTTGAGATTGTCGTAATACAAGAAATGCTCAAATGCCTAGAAACAACAACTATAATGGCTACATCAACAACTTCAACAATAGAAGGAGAGGAAGAGACCCTACTGCCCATGCAAGCGCTGAAGAGCCCTAGTTCCCTCAAAAGAGGACTAGAAATACAAGGTATGATAATAATGTTGTTGATTATGAATCTGAATATGTTCTTGTTGCTGCTCTTTCTAGATCTTCTTCCGATAGCATTGATAGTTGGTTGGTGGATAGTGGGGCATCTAGACATTTTACTAGGTATCGTGAAGTCCTCTGAAATCTAGTTGAGAGGGAGACCAATTTGAAAATTTTACTTGGGGATCACTCTTCTCATGATGTCAAAGGGTCTGGTCTTGAAAAGTGTAACTAGGTTCGTATGAAAATTTCGAAGACCCAAATTTCTCCTGCAGCAACTGATTAAGTTTCTTCTATTTGTCAAATAACTGAATAAATTATTTACTGTGTTCTACAGTAAATATCGAAACCAATACAAGAAATGGCAAGAACAATGGCAAGAAATGGCAAGAACAATGTTAATAGCAGCTGACTTGCAACCAAAATTCTGGAGAGAAACAGTCGGGACAGCCGTCTATACCTTGAATCGAACTCAACTAAGACCAAATAATAAGAAGATTCCTTATGAATTATGGAAAGGAAGACCTGCTTTAGTAAAATACTTCAAGACTTTTGGAAGCAAGTGCTTTGTAAAAATCAATGATAACTCACCAGGAAAATTTGATTCTCGGGTTGATGAAGGAATATTCCTTGGATATTCTACAAGGAGCAAAGCCTACAAGTGCTACAATAATCAACTACGGAAAATAGTGGAAAGCATTGATGTGAAGATTGATGAAGACCTTCCAAAAAAAGAAATTGAAGATCATGAAGTTGACCCTCTCATTAAAGAAAACGAAGAAGAACCTGGAAAAAGAGGAAAAAGATCAAGAAAAACATAAGGAAAAAGAACCATCTCAAACCCCTTCAAAGGTGAAATTTCTCCAAAAACATCACCCAGAAGAGCAGATTATTGGCAATATAGATGAAGGGATGCAAACCTGAAGAAGGATGACAAGTACACCAAAGAAAAATGATGTTGCTCTCCTATCTATGATAGAACCAGAAACATTTACTCAAGCAAGGATCCGCATTGGGTAAAAGCCATGGAAGAAGAAATGTCTCAAATCGAGAAGAATGAGACATGGGAGCTGGTACCTCGTCCAACGGATAAAAATATAATTGGAACCAAGTGGGTGTTCAAAAACAAAATGAATGAAGATGGACAAATCATCAGAAATAAGGCAAGGCTTGTTTGTAAAGGTTATTCACAAATTGAAGGAATCGACTTTGAAGAAACATTTGCACCAATAGCTCATGTGGAAGCTATAAGGATGTTCTTGTTATTTTCTTGCTCAAAAGGATTCAAAATCTATCAAATGGACGTAAAATCAGCATTTTTGAATGGGGAACTCAGGGAAGAAGTCTACATGGAGCAACCAGAGGGTTTAATCTAGCAGAAGGAAAAGACTTTGTTTGTACATTGAAAAAGGCATTATATGGGTTGAAACAAGCTCCTAGAGCTTGGTACACAAGATTGGATCACTATCTATAACAACAAGGCTTCAAGAAGGGGGTGGGAGGAAGTAATCTCTACATAAAGATGCATGAGGATAAGTTACTAGTCACTCTTGTCTATGTTGATGATCTGATTTTTGCTAGTAATAATGATGAGATGAGCCATGAGTTTGCTCAAAATATGTCAAAAGAGTTCGACAAGTCGATGATAGGAGAGTTATCTTACTTCGTTGGACTACAAGTATCTCAAACCACAGCAAGCATGTTCATATCTCAAGCAAAATATCTTAAAGACATGCTTAAAAGATATGGAATGGAAGACTGTGCACCCATGAGCACACCTATGACCACAGATTGCAAATTAAGCAAAGATGATGACTCTCCTCCAATAGATACAACTCATTATAGGTCAATAATTGGAGCCCTCCCACACTTAACTGCTACGAGACCTGACATTATGCAAGCAGTAGGAATGGTGGGAAGATTTCAATCAACTCCTAAACAATCCCATTTGTTGGTTGTAAAAAGAATTCTCAGATACTTGAAAGGAACTCCTGATTTTGGTCTTTGGTACCCTAAGAGCTCAACTCTTACTGTGACTGCATACACCGATGCTGATTGGGTTGGAAGTGTCGATGATCGAAAAAGTACTAGTGGAAATGCATTCTTCCTGGGAGATTGTCTAGTATCTTGGCTCAGCAAAAAACAAACATCCATATCACTATCTACAGCTGAAGCCGAGTATATAGCTGCTGCAGATTGTTGTACTCAAATATTATGGATGAAGGAAGCTCTGAAAGATGTCAACATAGGTACCAATCAACCAATCACCATCTATTGTGATAACACAAGTGCTATCAGTCTCAGCAAAACCCTAGTGATGCACTCAAAGGCCAAACATATACCAATCAAGTATCATTTCCTTTGTGAACAAGTAGCTGAACAAAACATCAACTTGGAATATATCAATGCTAAGGACTCAGGAGCATATAGCTAATATTTTCACAAAACCTCTTTCTCGAGAAGCATTTGAACATCTTCGCCAAAAGATGGAGGTTATTTCTCTGGCATCACATTAAGTTGATTCATAAAGATGTTGCATGACAGGGGGAGCACTTCGACAGGAGGAGTTCTTGTGCACCTTTTTGCCATTGATGTCAAAGGGGGAGAGAAGAAGAATATTGCCATCAATGACAAAGGGGGAGATTGTTAATCAAGGTTGTCATTGATGTCAATATGGCAGTGTTTGTGATGGAAAATTCTTGTGATCATAATGTTGCCCATGAAGGACCCAAGGACTGAATACAACATATGGAATGAATATATATATATATATAACAAAAGCAATAAACCCAAGGAGGAAAGCCACCAAGGAAGCCATTGGAAGAGAAGAACAAGAGCCATCAAAGAGTAGCCATCGGAAATCACAGAGAAGCCACAGGAAAGCCAAGTCAAGAGTAAGAGCCATATCAGAGATATCGCATGAAATATCAGAGGAGCTAACATAACAGAGGAGTTAACAGCAATATCAGAGTAAAGAAGAAAACATCATAGGAGCCATATCGGAAGTATCGCATGTAATATATGCCCAAGAAGAACCGATAGGAAGAAAACAACGGAGGAGCATAAACAGAGTTATCGGAGGTCACAGGAAGATAAGCCACAGGAGCAACAACTATCGGAAGAGCGAAAGAGTGAAGAGAAGTCACAGGAGATCAAACCCAAGTGCTTGCGGAAGAAGAATGGCAGAGGAATAGATCTGGATCATCAGATCGACAGATCAGTTAGATCGACGGTGATTAGCAATTGCAGGGGTAGGAAAGTACGGATTTCCTTGATTGTGGTTGAAGTCTCGCACTCAATCCTAGCCGCCGATCTCATATTCAACTCTTAGATCATAGTCAACTGCGGGGGTTAAGGCCGTTTTAATCCGTGTGCCAGTCGAAGTCCCGCAAACCATAGATTGCGATATAATACGCAGACCCGATGCTCCAATAGAACACGCCCTAATGTAATATCGCATCCGCCTCATCGGAAGTCAATGTCACACTAAAACTGCGATTGCGATAATACATGCGGACCCAAACAGGTTATAGTAACAACCCTAATATAACATCGCATCCGCCATATCGCAAGTCTTATAGGGTTGTCATGGTAAAACCTCTAATTGCGATATAATATTACGGACCCACTGCACCATTATAACATGACTTTATACAATATCGCATCTGCAGTATCACTAGTTTCTAAGGGATGTCAAACCGTCAATTGCGATAAGGCTGTGGACCCGATGGATTTATTAACAACTGTTTAATATCATATCGCATCCGCTCCGTCGGCAGTAGGGGAATCGGCTATGTTATGTGCAAACCTCTGAAAGTTGCGATTGCGGGATTAAAGGAATAACTCTGATTTTCATGAAGGTTGTGATTGCGGGATTAAAGGAATAACTCCGATTTTCATGAAGGTTGGTGATGACGTGGTCGTTCCCTTCACCCTTGAACGAGTCGTTTCAATTCATAGGCAAAACTCATATGTATATGTGTGTGTGTGTGTGTGTGTGTGTGAAACGCTTCACTTCTGTGAGGCATATCAGGCATCTATCACAGAGAACAAGGAAAGTTCACAACTCATGAATTGGAAGAAACAGAGGAAGTCGAAGGTATGGCAGACGCAAAAGGTGCAGTAGAAGTCGAAGGACGAGTGAAGAAGGAAGTTGAAGACAGAGCGGGAGGACAATCTTTTGACCTGATTCATCTTGAAAGATAGGGTCGGAGCCCTTGGGGTTGGTGCCTCAGAATTGGAAGGATTGGTGTCCTTGGAGTTGGTGCTCCGAAATCCAAGGTTGGTGCCTTGACAAGATAGGATCGAAGCCTCATCAAAACCAAGTTGGATCTTGGAACACATTTATATTGTATTTATTATTTTACTCAATAAAATTATACTTAGACATTTCTCTATTTAAATTGTGAAGAATTAAACTGGTAATAATAACAATTGAAAGAAAATACTGATTCAACCCCCCTCTCAGTATTTCCAACAAATCCGTGTATAAATAAGAGGAACATGCTTCAAAGGAAAAAAAACAGTGATCAGTTATTCATTAGCATCAAATTTATGATTGTTCATTCAACATGAATAATAACATTTTCTCCAAAATTATGAGTTATCATTGTTGTTTGATTCTTAAGGTGTGATAGTTGTTCATGTGTGCTCATTGAGGAATGGAAGGATCCCCATACCAAGCTAAGTACACTTTGTTGTAGAGTAATGTTCATAGTTGTGAATATATTAGTTTTAATTCTAGATGTTCATCTTATTTCTTTGTTGTAAATACTTGTAGATAATTTTAGTATGAATTCATGTTATGGCCATGTTTTGTTGTGTGAAGATTGATCTCCTTTCAGTAATTAGTTTGGATGTGGAAGGACAACAAGGACTCTTAGAAAAGGGCCTTTTCTCTGTGAACTAGGACTGGACGGAATCAAGATTCACTTTCTTATATGTTTTCCTAGATTAAATTTATATGCTTTCATAGTTACAGCTCTTCATGCTTTCTTAGATGTTTGGAAATGTTATTATAGAAGGAATGTGGAAGGACAACCAGGACTCTTGAACAAGAGCCTCTTCTCCATCTTCTAAAATAGACTAATCTCATTGACCAATCATTTATATGCTTTCATAAAATAGATCTGAATCTTTTCTTTTCAAAATAGTTTAGAATTGTAATATGCATTTCCATTCTAAACAAACTTCCTACAACAGTTTCATCTGAGGCCCCATATATTTTTGTTTGCTTCTAAGTTTACGAAACCCCCAGGTTGACAAATTAAATGACAAGGATTTAGCATACAATTAAATTGCCCTACAACATCCACCCATACTTGGTGATGTATGGCTTCCTGAAAATTGGAAGGTTCTTCGACCTGTGCTACCAAGGCTTAGTATTTGTCAGGCTATCTATGCTGCCTTTGGTCGATTCTGGAAGCTCCAACAAACTCCTTTGCATCCCTCAGTGTCTGTCGTACTTCCCTACTGGTTCTACCATTGGTGGTAGGAGGCTCAATCAATTCTTCCTCATGTTGTTTCATCTGTTGAGCACTGCCAGGATCCCCTACTCCTGAGGAAATATTGGTACTGGTCACTGTGCTCAATCCGGGTATCTGTCCTCGCGCTTGTCCTCTTTGTTGCCCCTACTGTTGTTGGACTAATGGAACATTTGCTGACTAATCTTCTGCTGGTTATGAAAATTCCTAGATCTAACAATCTCAGGAATCCTACAGCAACCAATTGAATCTACTTCACCTAGATCATAAATTACATTACAAACTTATTTCAAATTTCTTCTTGGAACATTGAAGTAAATTATCGAAGCAGCCTACAACAAATAATATGATTCTGAAACATAGAAACTGAGAAAGGAAAGTAAACACATAGGACATCGTTATTTTTGGACAAATGTCCTCGGAAAAACCCAATGCAAGAAAACCAGTGCAGCAACTCTGAGGGTTTTATTATTATGTAGGAAAAAATCTGAGTACAATTCTAGGATGCTCAACTAGCAATCCTATACATAGAGAATATTGAACAAAAGACAAGTGAAATGATCTCACCCTGTTACTGGGAGAATCAGTGACTGATCCTGCTGAATTGGAGGATCTGCGTCACCCTCTACACAGAATTGTGTCACTCCCGGCAGTTTCTACATCACCCCTCCTAGGTATTATGTTGCCCCTCTTCTGGATCCTCTGCTAGCTGAGAAAATTGATCTTTTTCCTCCTAGACTCACACCCCGGCTCCCAACAACTGAAATTTGACTTCCCTTAGCAGGAAACTCGACTTCCCCTCAAGGACTGCATTGCCTCTGCGTCAACACTATGTGGGCCAACGTCAACCTTCCTCTGGATGTCTTTTTGTCCTCTCTCTGCCTCGTACTCTCCGGAAATTCCTTCTTCCAGATTCTCACTGCCCCTCTGCTACAAGAAATCTTCTCAATTGATTTTTCCTCTTGAGAACTTCTCACTTTAGAAAATCGATTTCTTGATCTCTCTTGGTGTATTTTCCAAATGCCCCTCAAGCCCCTTCTTATATCTTCCTGTTAGACAACCAACGGCCTAGATTATCTCCTAATCAAAGGCTCGGATCGTTTTGATTTGATCTCCGTCTTTATTTAGAAGATTCACCCACAATTAGATTAATACCCATTAATATTTTGATTTTCCTAAGTTTAGACATAGGAACCCCATTAAAAATATTAATTATTTTAATATAATTGTCTCTGGGTGGAATTTCCCAAAATGGTATATGGGTTCTTTAGAATGCAAATGCCCAAGCCCCAAGCCTCCCTGCAAAATTTGAGGCCTAGAGCACATTCGATGCTACCCCAAATCCACACTCCCTCTTAGCAAAGGAATGTGCTCTAGCAATCTACTGTTGCTGCGTACTACTCTGACTCTGAAGCATCGTCCTCTGCGCTGTTGATATCTAACATGTTGTCCACCAACTACCACATTGTTGTTGCTATTGTACTATTTCCTTTGACACTGCCATTGCCAATGCTACATTTGTACTACAGCTCACTCTCAAATATTGCATCTACTATGTTGCTAGCACTGCTACTACTAACACTACATTTGTAATGCAACTTAGTCGCTGAGACAAACAACTGAAACACAAAACTAGAAACATATCTCGTAGATACACGGTACTGAAAGTTTGACTACTACTAGTCGCATGATGTCTTCTGAAGCCACTGCGCTGTCGAAGCTTTGCACTATGCCTCCACGCATTTCTGCCTCTCTGCTCTGCACTCCTCACATTCTGGCGCTACTAACTACTGCATCTGTCAAATCAACACTCCATGGCACCAACTGAGAACTCCTCCATCCTGCTACTACTAATCATGGGCTCCCGTAGCAAGGTGATGATCCAAGAGGTGGGCTCCTCAAGGATCTTGCCTATCTGTAGCTCTATCGAACTACAATTCTATATCAACCCACCTCCCTCCTGGAGGTATCTTGGTTGTCATGGCAAACTACTCCTCTTGTTCAATCTTTGCAATTGCAACCTTAGGATCGTGCTTCTCATCCTTGTCCTTTTTCTTCAAAGGACATTGGGATGCATAGTAGCCCATCTCGCCATATCTAAAACACTTCACCTTGGAGACGTCCTTTTGTCTTTGTTGCCCCTATTGTCCCTTTGATGCAAGGGTTGCATTATCCTCCTCCTTAGGCTTCGACCCACTACTGCTATTACTTCCGTCAAGTTTGACTTTGACCAAGTCTCTCCTCAGTTCCTCTTGTTTTAGACTTGCCCAAATATCATCCCAATTAGGCAATGCTGCTCTGCCCAGGATGCTTTGGACAAAGACTTGCCACTCATCTGAGACAGAATTGAGGGCTAGTCTAACCAACTCTGAATCCTAAGGTGTATGCCCCGCAACACACAACTCATCACAGGTTTCCTTCAACTTCGTGAGGAATGGATCCACATGCTCCCCTTTCTGCATCTGAGCAGATCTCAGCTTCTGCTCTAAGTATATCTTTCGTTGCTCGGAAGATCCCTGATGTAACGTGGCCAAGGCATCCCACATCTTCTTAGCAGTCGCTCTGCTAGCAACGTGGCACACCATGTGATCCTTGACTCCATCCAGGATCATCCTCTTGGCCTTTGCCATCTCAGCCTTGTACTTTTTCAGCAGATCTACATCCGCATGTTCAGCCACCGGGTTGTCAACATATGTCTTGAGGGCATGCTCATCTAGAAGGAAAGATATTCTAGCCTTCGAGATGACGTAGTTGGAAGCCCCACCCAAGCTGTCCTAATCCCTCAAGCGACTGGTTTCCATATCCTCTAAAAAATGTCGAACAACTCCCTCTTTCTCCCTACTACGTAGCTTCTAGGTTGGCTTACATACTCCCTAATGGAGCTAGTAAGTCTGTTGCTCCTCTGCTGCCCAACAAATGAGAAATATTGATTTCCTCGATAAGAAATCACTGAAGAAGTATTCCCTCACTATGTGATTTGCTTCCTTCTTCTGACGGCTTTTCTACCCAACACTTAGCTTGTAGAAAACTGTGTCCCTCTAGCTCTGCACTGAGCTCTATGTGGCTCCCTTTGCCTCGACAAATTCTTGATCCGACAGCCTTACCTCTCTGTCGGCTCACTCAGAGAGAGACACCCATAAAAATATAGCCCCCTAGGTAGAACTACACAATCCCTCAGGGGATTTGAACCGTTGCTTACTGCACCAAGTTGGCCCTTGCTCCAGTTCTTTGATTCCATGTGAAAATTCCTAGATCTAACAATCTCAGGAATCCTACTGTAACCAACTGAATCTACTTCACCTAGATCGTAAATTACATTACAAACTTATTTCAAATTCCTTCTTGAAACATTGAAGAAAATCAATGAAGCAACCTACACCAAATTAAATATGATTCTGAAACATAGAAACTGGGCAAGGAAATGCAAGCACATAGGCCACCGTTATTTTTGGACAAATGTCCACGGAAAAACCCAATGCAAGAAAATCGGTACAGCAACTCTGAGAGTTTTATTATTATGCAGGAGAAAATCTGAGTACAATTCTAGGATGCTCAACTAGCAATCCGATACAGAGAGAATACTGAACAAAAGACTGGTGAAATGATCTCACCCTGTCACTGGCAGAATCAGTGATTGATCATGCTGAACTGGAGGATCTGCGTCACCCTCTGCGTGGCCTTTGTGCAAAACTACATCACTCCTAGTAGTTTTTGCGTCACCCCACTGGGAATTATGCTTCCCCTCTTCCGGATCCTCTGTTGGCTGAGGAAATCGATCTTCTACCTCCCGGACTCACACCCCGGCTCCCGGCAACTAAAATTCAACTTCCCTTAGCAGGAAACTTAACTTCCCCTCAAGGACTGCATTGCCTCTGCATTAGCACTGCATGGGCCAGCGTTAGCCTTCCTCTGGACGTCTTTTTGTCCTCTCTCTGCCTCGTACTCTCTAGAAATTCCTTTTTCCGGATTCTCACTGGCCCTCTGCTGCAAGAAATCTTCTCAATCGATTTTTTCTCCTGAGAACTTCTCACTTCAAAAAATCAATTTCTTGATCTCTCTTGGTGCATTTTCCAAATGACCCTCAAGCCCCTTCTTATATCTTCTTGTTGGACAACCAACGGCCAACGGCCTAGATTATCTCCTAATCAAAGGCCCAGATCGTTTTGACTTGATCTCCGTCTTTATCTAGAAGATTCACCCATAATTAGATTAATACCCATTAATATTTTAATTTTCCTAAGTTTAAACTTAGGAACCCCATTAAAAATATTAATTATTTAAATATAATCGTCTCTGGGTGGAATTTCCCAAAACGGTTTCTGGGTTCTTTGGAATGCATGTCCAAGCCTCCCTGCAAAATTTGAGGCCTAGAGCACATCCGATGCTACCCCAAACCAACACTGGCATCTCTCGAGATTTCCTGAAAGCTCTATCCTCCATGAACTTTGCATCTCGTCTTACTACAATTTTCTTGTTGCTAGGAATGTAGATTATGTATTCCTTCGAGGTCTTGCTATATCCTATGAGGTACCCCTTTTCTGCAGTCTGATCGAGTTTACTACACTTCTCGTCTGAATGTGACAATATGCCACACTTCCGAATATCCGGAGATGACTCTCTTCCGGCTTTCTCCCTAAGAAAACCCCTGAGGAGGTTGTCTTCCCTAATACTCTATGAGGAGTTCTATTCTGAATATACACTGCTATGTTGCATGCCTATGCCCATAAGAATCTAGGCAAGTCCTGGTCATACAACATAGCCTTTGTCGCCCTAACAATAGTTCTATTCTTTCACTCTACTACTCCATTATGCTCTGGATTATATGGAGTTGTCCATTTTCTTTTGATGCCCTCCTTTGCGCAGAAATTTGTGAAGTCTTTATTTGTATACTCTCCACCATTATCTGAACGCAATACCTTTATCTTTTTTCCTGTCATGTTCTCTATGAGAGCCTTGAACTCTCTGAACTGATCAAAAACCTCATCCTTGGTATTTAAGAAATTGATCCAGGTTTTTCTAGAGTGATCATCAATAAAGGTGACAAAGTATTCGCCACCACTAATAGCTCTCGTGGACTTTGGGCCACAAATATATGAGTGTATCAATCCCAATACGCCTTTCGCTCTGTTGTTACTTCTGGAAAAAGTTGCCTTAGCGTACTTCCCTAGTATGCATCCTCTGCATACATCATCATGCTCAGTACTAAGGACTGGAACTCCTGTAACAGTCTCTCTGAGCATCCTCAGTGCTCCATGGTGTAAGTGTCCCATTTTCTTGTGCCACAGTTCATTCAGTTCCTTTTCACCATTATGATTGCTGCCTATCAGTGCCATTGGAGACTCAAGCTACAATCTATATAGTCTGTTGCTTCGAGCTCCAATTTGTCTCATCTTCTTCTAGCTTGGATGTTTGATGTATACTTTCCTTCCAATGAAGTATACATCGTATCCCTTGTCTTGTAACTGGGACACTTAAATCAGATTCATTCCTAACCGAAGCACATGGAGAATATTGGTGGCTCAGATGTTGGTTCCTGCTTCCGTCTGAAATGTTATGGTGCCTCTCCCTACTGGAGTAGGCTTCGTTTTGTTTCTCATAGTGATCTGGAAGTCCATCTGCTCTTCTTGATAGCTCGAAAAGTATTGTCGTACTCCAATCATGTGAGCTAAAGGCTTGCTATCAATATACCAAACATTTGCTGACGCTGAACTTGACAAGCTTGCGAATTCTTCTTCCAATCTGGAAGATAAATCAGGGACATCTTGATTTTCCATCCTTATTTGTGTTATTTTTCCTATCGATCTCTGACGCTTTTCTGCCCAGCAAAATTGCGTCCCACCTAAAGACTGCTCTGCGCTGAGACTGTTGCGATGCTCCCTCTATCACTAGAAAAGTTCGATCTGGAAATCTTTCTCTTTGTCGACTCACTCAATAGAGATTTTCCCATGAAAATGTTTCCCTCCTCGACTGCACAATCCCTTTGGGGATTCGATCTGCTGCCTATGCAGCTCCCACTTCTGTTCAATGTTGGCGCTTCTAGCTCCATTCTCTTTCTTCTCCTTACCTCTGATACCATGTGAGAATAGAAATCCAACTGCAGTGACTAATATTATTTCTTCTACTTATTAATTCAGAAATAAGTTATTCACAGTGTTTCTACAGCAAATATCGAAATAAATTCTATTGTAGCCCACACAATTAAAACACGGCGGAAAGTAAATGCAAGGAAAAATATTAGCACAAGTACAATCACAGTGACAGTGATTTTTGGACAACTGTCCCCAGAAGAACCCAATGTAGGAAAACTGGTGCAGCAAATGAGGGTTTCTTTATTGATCTTCAGCAAAATCTCATCTACAAGATACAACTAGCAGAATAGAAGAGGAATTTCTATGAGAAATTTTACAAACAATTTTCTCATTCTTCACAGTGAAATTTTGACTCTGGAGAGGAATTGCTCCCTCACTGTGTCACCTGTGCAGTGACTGCGCAGTCCCAACGTCACTACCTCTACGATGTCCCTCCTCTGCTCTGCTTCTTCTCTCTGCTTCCTACACTCCTGACTATTGTTGATGCCCTCTCTCTCTAACCTGCAACTCTCCCTCTAATTCGATTTTCTCTTGCCGAACTTCAGTCAATGACAAAATCAATCTGCTTGGACAACTGAGTATCTCCCTGGTTTGTTTTCCAAATACCCATCGAAGTCCCTCTTATAATCTTCCAGTTGAGTAATCAACAGCCTAGATTAGATTCCAATGAATGTCTTAGATCATATTGACTCGATCTTTGTCTTCTTCTAGAAGATTCACACCTAGTTTCATTAATACCCTTTAGTTATTTTAATTTCCTAAGTTTAGACTTAGGCACCCATTAAAAATAATTAATTATTTTAATAAAACTATCTTTGGGTAAAATTTCCCAAAACGATAGAATACATGTGTCCTAGTCTCCCTACAGTTTTTGAGGCTTAGAGCACATCCGATGCTACCAGAAATCAACTGACTATTGGAGGGGACTTGGAGGAGGGTTTGGCTTGGTATCTTTTTGGATGTTTGGTCTTGGTCTTGGATATCTCTCATTTTGATCTGATTCTCTAAGAGAAGGATTGTTGGGATTTTCCCTTGTGGATTTTTCCTTGGCCTTTGGCCTAATTTCTGTTGTCCATTGTCTCATTGTGATTTTTGGGTTCCAAACATTTGTAAATTGCTTGATGAAGAAGACACAAGAAGTAATAAGCAGACACATAATATTCACAAGTAATTATCAAGAAGAGGAATCAAGCATTACTCTACACTACACTTGGTTTCTCAACAATTGTAACCAAGGTGTGGGGGACAACTCTCAACCCAGCCATAGGTTCAGCTACACCATCGATTTCTACAACTAACCCACCACCAAGCCCTCAGTCAACAAACTCCATCAATGTTTAATCTATTGATGTTTGTAGCTCGAGAAGATACTTTTGCATAGGCCTAACTATCTAGGCATGTGGAAATCACTTAATACACCCTTAATTAACCTTAGCAATTACTTTAGTGATTAAAGAAAAAAAAATTATAATACAAAAGTAAGTTGATCTAATGTAATGCAAAGCTTTTTGCATTAGTGAATTCGATGAATCTCAAACATTGATTTCAAGTGAGGTGAGATCTAATCTCAACTGTCAATCGTTTTGGAGATTAGGGTTGTGGATTTGATCATAACTCAATTTTATAAAAAAAAGGCTAGGTTAAGGAATAAGAAACACAATACATTGAGTGAGCACAAGACAATGAGAGAAGGACATCTCAGTGATTGGGAGGAGAAGGACTTCCATCTAAGCATCCCGGGTCCGAGGAGGGTGCAAGGAGCATTGAGAGAGATTGAGATTAGCTAGGACAGATCTAGGGCTGATCAGCTGGATCAGATCTGCAAAGACTCTAAATAAATTTTAAACAGTGATTTACTCTGAATAGCATATGAAATTTTCATGAACCTGCTTTAAAATTTAACAAAATTTCATATTTCAAATTGATTGATTTGATGAGAAGTACCTACCTGGTTTCCTGCGGATGAAGAGGCTTCAGAATTGCTTCAGCGCGCTCCCGTTACCAAAAGACCATAACCTAAGTACAACCTAGGTACTCAGTCCAAAATGCTTCAGAATTGCTCCAGCCAAACTAAGTACAACCTAGATACTCAGTCCAAAATGCTTCTCAATTGCTGCACTCTGTTCCCCCATGCCCAAAAACTTCAGAACAAACAAGGCTCTGTGTTACAAGTTTTCCTCCTCCTTCTTTTCCCCCTTCCTCCAACCGCCCCTTCCTTCTCATAAATCCCCGTTCACTAACTTCCTCCATCTCCATGTCTTAATTTTTATAAGTGTTGATTTTATAAAACAAAATCTGATTTGATTTGGAGATTTTATTCAAATATCTAAATTTTATTTAATTTCATAAATTTTAATTTACACTTTTATAAATTTTAAACATTAAAACTAACATTTCTGTTCATTTAAGGGTTTATTATATATATAGTGTGTTACATACGGGTCCATGCATATATAGCTATCGTACAGAGGCCTCGTATGTATGCTAATCAATGAAACAGGAATCGCCGATTCCGGCGATTAATCGCGACTGCAAGTCGGATCGGCGGCTAGAAGTTCCGTTTCGAATCTGGGCGAGTCAACTCGCGTTGACCGAGTTTAACTCGTGGTCAACGCGAGTTTGACTCGCGATTTATGCGATTTCTGCCGATTTTAACGAGTCCCGCCAAATTCAATAGGGTTTTCGCCGGTTCCGGTTTGCCGCGTTTGCGTTTATAACATTCCCGTGAATTGTTTAACTGTTTAACGGTGATAACATTGCCGCGTTTGCGTTTATAGCATTCCCGCATTCGAACGACGAAGCCTTCGAAGCACATTCCCTGTCGAACGACGAAGCCTGTCGAAGCGCATTCGAACGACGAAGCCGCATTCGAAGCACAGTCCCTGTCGAGTCTTGTGAAACTCAGGTCACAGTTTGGCGATTAAGTGTGAGGTATGCATTAATAATAAGAAGCATTGCATCTATTCGACTGTCCGAGGCTTGGGTACCGGTAGCTTGCATCGCATTTTGATTTGATATACGTTATAATAGGACGGTTTACAGGATTTCTCTGCAGACAAAGTTTCACAAAATTCTTGCCTTCCTCTGAAAGATAGTCTGGGATTGCCGGTAGCTCCTTACTGTTCCCAATTTTAAACATTGCACTTCAAACTTCATTGTGCAATTCCTTTGCTTCTTTTGTGTGCCTGTTCGTTACATCATTCCAAATCTTGTCAACATGTTGTCTGTAGACATCCTCAAATGTATTCATGTTTCGCAATCTGCCATCTCCTGTTCAATAAGTCAATCAGTCTTGGTTGGCAAGGAGTTAATATCCCGGTCCAATAAGCCAATCAGTCTTGGTTGGCAAGGAGCTAATATCTCTGTCCAATATGTCAATCAGTCTTGGTTGGCAAGGAGCTAATATCTTGCCAAAAAGATTAAAATTAAATTTGAGTCTCCATAAATGTCAACCTTGTAAAGGCCATGGTCTAGACTCTAATGTCCTTCTCAATCCATGCAAAACTGTAAAGAGTCCCACAGCCGTCACGGTTGATATGACAATGACTAATTGAAATGAGCTTTTGAAGTTACTAGGCTTGAAATTGACAAAAAAATGGCGAGGCAAAAAAGCCAATAGTTTGAATTGGATCAAGAAGATATTGGGAAAGACTTTGCAAGTACAAAAAATAAATATATACACTCATTTTGGCATGCCAAGAAGAGGTTGAAATTGCAGCAACCTGTAATTTGGAAAAGATTAATTTAGAACATATTATACAAAATTTTATATGACTGTGACAGTTGGCTTTGGTATGGACTCCAAGCTTAAAACTGTGCCTCAAGGACTGAGCCCTCCAACAAATCTGAGCCACAATTCTGTTCCTAGGTGACTGTTCCAAGTAGCACCAAGTCTGAGCTTGAAGCAGCTACAGGTGAATGTAATTTAATTAAGTCTGCAACAATGATCACAGGTAATTCCGAGCTATGAGCTATCTCGTATCTCCAGAGTCCAAAGTTTGATGATTGTCCACTCTGGAATCTGCAATAGGATGCTTTCACAAAACAGGTCCGAGGTATGTAAGTTGAGAGGAATGCTCTGTCATTGAAATACACTCCCTAACACCAGATCCATGATTCCATACACTGCTGATTCAAGTTTCAACAGAGACCATATTTCTATCAGCAAAACCTGAATACTGTACAAGCCTACAAGGCTTCTTTCATGACTATCTTGGTTCACACCAGAGGAGTGAAATGTATGAGAATTTGATCCATATACAGATGACCAATGCTCTACCCATACTACCCAGTCAGAGTTACAGATATGAGTGTTTTGTCCATCTGTCTTCATTTACTTTTTTAAATTTCTAGCATATTTTAAATTTTTGGATGATTTTTAAATTTGATTTTTTCTTGTCTTTCACAGGAGCCACAAATTAAATAGAAGCCGGACTCCAAATCTTAACAGAAGCCACAAATTAAACACAAGTTCAAAGCAACAACAATGCCGAGAGAGAAGGACTTTGCTTGGGCTTATTGTGACAGGATTCCCGGAGACCCCAGGCTCCTTTGTAAATTTTGCAAAACAAAATGTAGTGGAGGCATTTATAGATTCAAGTTCCACCTTGCACAAATAACTGGCCATGATATAGGTATTTGCGACAAGGTTGACGACAATGTCAAACACCAAGCAGCCTTGGCCCTTGAAATGTTAGAGCAGCATAATGCCAAGAGAGCAAAGCAAACTGCTGAAATAGGAAATGTTGGAGTTGATACTTTTTGTGCCACTAGCCCCATGTCACCTCAATCTGCTGAATCCTCAATGCCGTTCCCAAGTTTTCCACACATGCCTCCAAGGCCAAGTCAAACTCAAAGCCATGCCAGTCCTTCAACTCCTTCCTTGAACACTGGAGGTGGAAACATAAACGCCTTTTTTGCTCCCCGCACAAAACCCGGTTCCCAACCTACCTTGGATGGCACTGGTTGGAAAAAAAATATCCATAGTCAGGCAAGGAAGGCCATTGCTAACTTTTGGTACTATTTTGACATACCTTTCCACTGTGCCAGAAGTCCTTATTGGCAAGCTATGATTGATGCAATTGCTGTTGCAGGTCCAGGGTTCAAAGCCCCTACATCAGAGAGCGTTAGGACAGATATGTTGTTAGAGAGTGTTGAAGATGTCATGCTTGTGCTAGCTGAGTTTCGTTCATCATGGGTAGAAACAGGGTGCACCATCATGAGTGATGGATGGACAGATCAGAGGAATAGAACTTTAATAAATTTCCTTGTATCTTGTCCCGCAGGCACAATGTTTCTCAAGTCAGTGGATGCTTCAGATAAGGTTAAGACTGCCCAACTTATCTGTGAAATGATGGAGGAAGTCGTTCAAGAAGTGGGAGAAGAAAATGTTGTACAAATTGTCACCGATAATGCAGCGAATTATATGGCTGCTGGTAGACTTTTTGAGATGAGGCACCCCACTATTTTTTGGACCTCTTGTGCTGCCCATTGCATAGATTTAATGCTTGAGGACATTGGTAAGCTTCATTGGATACATGAGGTTGTGTAGAAGGCAAAATCCATAACCAAATACCTATACAACCACACTATTGTCCTAAACACTATGAGAATATACACTGAAGGTAAAGAAATTGTTCGACCTGCAGTGACTAGATTTGCAACAAATTTCATATCTTTGCAATCTGTGGTTGAGCAAAAGATAAATCTGAAGAGGATGTTCTTGGGACCTGAGTGGATGGGATCTAAACATTCCAAGACCCCTGAAGGCATCGAAATTGCTGCACTTGTGTTTAATGATGGCTTCTGGAAAGATGCTGAAGAGATTATTGCTGTGACGGAGTCCCTTGTTAGAGTTCTCAGGTACTTTTAGTCTTTTAACTTTTTCATTTTTTAAATTTCATTTCAAGCTTCTTTTTATTTACAATGTTTCATATTTCTTTAAATTTGAATGCTTGAACTTTCAGGATGGTTGATGGTGACAAACCCGCTATGGGTTACATTTATGAGGCGATGGATCTCGCAAAGGAGGCCATCAAAAGAAGATATGGGGATGATGAGACAAAGTATATGCCTCTTTGGGACATTATAGATGCACGTTGGGATAGGCAATTGCATTCCCCCTTACATGCTGCTGGGTACTTCTTAAACCCACAATATTTTAATGATAAGAGCAAATTTAATGAGGATAGGGAGGTTGGCAGAGGACTTATGACATGCTTGGAAAGGTGCTTCCCTGATCCAGAACAACAAAGTCGTGTCTTTTCCCAACTACAAGATTATAGGGCACCATCTAAATTGTTTGCCTATACCAGTGCTATAAGACAAAGGTCAAAGATGTTGCCAGGTACCCAGCTTGAAGGCTTCATCAATTCATTAAATTTGTTTAAACTTTATTTTGTATGTTAAATGTTTTATTAAATTTTCTTTTCTTTTTAAGTTTTTACTATTTACTAATTTGGTACTTCTAGTCTTCTACTCACAAACCCTTACCACTTGCTAGGTCTTTGGTGGCAAAACTTTGGTAATGATACGCCAGATTTGAAGAGATTTGCCATTCGAATCTTAAACCAAGCATGCAATGCTTCAGGTTGTGAACGCAACTGGAGCATGTTTGAGAAAATACATTCTAAGAAGCGCAACCGATTGACACAAAAGCGCTTGAATGACCTTGTATTTGTCCATTACAATCTACGACTTCGCAACAAACAAATACAAGGTGAGATTCGAGAGCTTGAATTTGAAGGTTTCATAATCTAGTTCGTACTTTAAAAGTTTAAAGTTCAAACTTCAAAGTGAAATTTTAATTCACATTTCAATGTCTCATGATAATGACAGGTATTGATCATTCACCAATCGACCTTGAAGAGTTAGATTTGCAAGCTACAAATGCGGCAGAATGGGTTCAATTAGATGAGCCTCCTCTTTTCAGCCTTCATGACTTGGAGAACTTTGAGAGTCAAGCAAGCGAAGGAGTGGGAGGAATCGCTTCTAGTTCTCACTCTTAAGAGTCTTAGACTCTTAGTTGCTGATTTTTTTCTGATTAGTATGCAGTTTTTAACTTTTTTGTAAACTTTTAGAAGCATATGCTTCTAAGGACTCAAGACTCAGTGCTTTGGATCATGTGTGGACTCATAACATATATGAGATACTTATTTATTCATGATATTTTGGACATCTATTGATATTATGCATTGTTTGGACATACCTTTACCCAATATTAATGAAAAATGGTTTTTTTAATTCAATATATGTGTATATTTTTATTTAATGAATTTGCCGATTTTTTCCCGATTTTTTCCCGATCCGATTAAAACTTTCGCTCTTTTGCCTCGCCGATTTATTGCCGATTCCGTGTCTGGTAACATTGATGCTAATACTTGTATTTTATTTATAGCTATAGGTGGGTCATTACAAGATCTAGGGTATTTTTGTATATGTAATTTCCTCAAAGGGCCATTTTCCCAGTAGGGGGGGCCTGAGTAGGTTCTAAGTTATTAATGAAAAACTCTTCGATTGAGCAGAAAATTTGTGTCTGCATATGCAATTGAGATTGGTTGTTTAATTAACATTTTAACTTCCACTGTTTAAGTTTTGTTCAGCTCCCACTTGTGCTTTATTCAGCAAATATGTAATCTTCCAGGCAGTAAATTGCCAGATTGTTGGCTTCAAGGAAATTTTAACGTAATCCTTGCTTACCAATAATTATCTAGGAAAAAAATCCCTGCATCCTTCTCCTCAACCATTAAATAGAGCTCTTTCGTCCAAAAATGGACCAAAAAACTCCAAGCACAGCATTCACTTGTCCTCATGGAATTTATATTTTTATCTTAACATTTTCTAAATCTAGCTTTTCTATAGTTTTAACTTTACTTATTTTCACCTTCTTTTTTTATTAGCAAAATCATTGCTACTATTTAGTTATTATGATCCTTCACTTTATTTATTATTTATATTCATTTCTTTATTATTATTTGTTTAAAATGGGCCATTACATAATGGGATAGGAGCTCATCTCCAACATCAAGACTAGTATAGTTTTGAAGTATCTCGTTGTTCCCAAGGCCTTCGCTCTTTTGCCTCACTTTGTCATGCAAATTCAAACTCTATCTTTTCTTCCTTTTTGGTTCTCAGCGTTAATTTGCCCCCCTACCGTTTTTCTATGCTTTTTTTGTATCTATTTGCATTACAGTTGCATTCAGCGGCCTCCTGGCTTTTATTGAATTCATCTTTTCTAGAATCGTATTGACCTATTTTTCTCATTTGTGCATGTTAATATCGATTTCATTCATTTTTAATGTATTAACACACTAGAAATTATATCTTCTTTTGTTTGATAACACCCTATCCTACACTTTCACAGGGAGAATATTTACACTTGTCTAGCAGCTTTCATGTAATTTTTTTTCCCATATAAATAACCTCCATGAAAAATTAATGCAACGTGACTAAAAAATTTGCTAATGGCTCACCTTTGCTACTTCAAGGAAGCCTTTGCAAGTATCTTCAAAATTAACCTGCACCGCGATATTTAACAAATAAGGTCCTCATCAAAATGAATAATAATATTCTCGTGTTTGAATCTATAGAAATTTCAAATTGATGTCACACCAAGCCAAAAAACATACTAATTGACAGGTTGAAATTACCAAAACAAATATTGGTCATATTAGCTTGACTATTTTTGCTATCAAAAGCATTGAGAACCAGGGAATTGAGAATATTCATATTGTATCTGGCAACGGTAATTTGAAAGTCATTAAAAGACAAAACTAAACATGATTTCATTGGGTGCAATAACAACCACCAGAGTTGTAGACATCCACTATCTCTAATGATTAGATGATCCCATTAAATGAAATTATTAAAAAAATAAATAAAAAGGTGTGAACAATCCTTATTAATAGACTACATCTATATAAAGTAACTCTACCTTGAACTTAGTCATGCTTCCTAGATAACAGTAATAAACATAATATACAATAAATATAAATAATAGATAGATAATAATAATTAAGCTAAAGGCATCCTAAGAAAGGGCCATAACCCTTAATCGTAACCTTTCACTTCGTGAGCCATCAATGTATATAATATAGATAGACCGTCATATAGGTCATTGTAAATCATCTCCCTGTCATATTAAATATTCAATAATTTCTTTAAATCCGTATGGATTCGTTTATGTTATCCTATTTATTTTGGATATTCAATTTATGAGTGAGGTTGTTCATTTCATATTTAGAAAATGAACTTTGTTCACTTCATTGGTAACAATGCTGCATTCTGATCTATCCCTCTGCCATACATTTTCACCAAGACCATTGGTCAAAGTTGATTGGCCTCGGCAACAAAACAACAGGCTTATGGCCATACATATTTTTTTCGACTTCTCTGATCTTGGTCCTTGATCACACCCAAGCCTTTGGTCATTCCAACAATTGATTTTGTTCTCAAGAAAAATAGGCAAAAAAAAAAAGGTGGCTAAGTAAAAGTTCATAAATTATGTTGCAGAAAGAATTAACTCCACTTCCAAGTAAAATTGAAGGAATATCAAACCAAAAAAATCAAAATAAATAACTTATCAATATCATAAGAAATCAGATGCCATGTGTATTAAGAGTGGAATAGTGAAGGCATGGTAGACTCACAAACCAGAAGTCTTAGGATCGAATCTTGTCTCTAGAATTAAGAAAAATTCAATTCTCGTATTAATGTCCATGGGGTCTTGGATACATGGTGATCGGGTGCGCTGTCAAGGCACTCTAAGATGTTAAGTCACTGGTTCAATTCCCCATCATATTCAGGTGATATTCTTGGACATGACCATGATGTAGCCTCACAAGCCGAACTTACAAAAAAAAGCCTCCTAGGAAATCAGGAGTGCTAATATTTATAAGCATAGAAAGAAGAAGATATAGGAAAGAGATGATTATAGTTGTCGATAAATCCAGCATCAAGGCTATCATTCATAACAATGTTTGTTGGACCATGATAACCCCCAGTGGTAATTGTGCAACTGCAGGGTTAAGATCCAATCATCAATGAGATTCCATCATATCAATCCCATTACAAATGTACCTATTACCCACCACCCGCGGGTAGTGTCCATAGGAGAAAAAATTTATCTGATATGGTCGTCAGCCAGAAACCAACAGCACCTTTCAGCCGCCAGATAGCTCAATGTGCCACTATCTCCACCACCTGAGCTAGCCATATGCTCCCTCGCCCATCTATTATGATCGTATGTTTGAAGGTGGGCATTCCAACCCCGAAGGTATGGCTTTTCATTGTGTAGTTGGGTATTTTTGTTTACTTATAATGGACATTTTTGGGCATGGATTAGTGGGGGGATTTGGAGAAAAGTGTGGGACTGGTTTGTACTCTTGTTACCTCTGTCCAATTTGATGGTTAACCTTGTTTCCTAGCCTATGGGATCTCCTTTATTGGCTACTAGCTTTAAAGGTGGCACTACATCGGAAACCCTGATTTTGGTTGCATGGTCCCGCTTCCCAACATCATATACATCACTCCCCTTTGCTCATTATAACCCCATTCACCACATTTCCCATAAAGGTCCACATTTGTCCATTAGGTCCACAAGGAGTTAGCCTCCCCATCCACTTGTCCACATCTTGGGTCGGGCCTGGAATGATGCCCCAGAGGTTGATACAACTAAAAGAAAAGAAAAAGCATAATTTGGCCACTCTCAACAGGAAATGTACCATAAAATGCAAAAAAAGGCCGGGACATACAAATTTAGCATGTGGGAAAAAGCTAAACATGATCTTTACCCCTATCATCATGGCCATCACCCTGGTTCCTAAGGCCCCTCATATTAGCCCCTTACATCATTAAGAAACCCATGATTGTCCCAACCCCTGTTGGGCGATGAACTGGCCTGCCCTAAGTGGGTATTCATTGCTATATCGTACATATCATGCTCTCATCCCTTGGAGCCCCGAGCAGTTACAAACAGAAAAATCTATAAAAGGAAAAATCCATATGAAGAATGGTGGAAAAACAATGGTCGGTGTAGCTCATGTACCGCGATTGCTCCCTCCTACATTCATATACCCAAGTATGGGTTTCCCTTATTTTAGCTACCCTTGTATTGTGGCATGTGGCTTGGAGCCTTCCCCTAATACCCCACTCCATTCCATCATTATTTCACATACCACCAACCACTTGTTGGATGTACCATGGACATGTCACCACCTTAGAAGCTAAAACCACCTAATAGGGTCCTTTGTTAACCTTTTTTTTGCACCTGGAGACACTTGTATGTTTTAAAGCCCATTATGGAAGGGCATGCCACTATGAAGTGTCTACTTGGTTCCATGATTTGTAAGCTCATTTACTCAATCGCACTAATGTTTGGTTGTACTGGAAGGTGAAGGGGTGCATTGGATCTTATACAGGATTGCAGGCAGGTCTTCATCTGGGGTTTAGTCTCCCTATACAGGGTCCAAACCCTCCAAAGGGTCATATTGGCATTTGTAGGGTGCGTGTTGAGAGCCACGGGTCTCCACCATAGCAGAGAGAAGATTGCCACTCCACGAGATCCTTCAGTTTCACTCATAGCTTGCTCGTGTTCCACCTATTGGAAAATGATGATGCACTTGGAATACCTTGCCTAGCCAGCTCCACTCCTGCACATCACACCTGGCAGCTGATCCATGGCCCAAAAGAGGATATGTCTCGTCATGGGAAACAATGGGAGGGCTTGCATCGTGCTTTCAGCCCTTACAGATGGGATACATGCTTGTTCAATCCCTTTGGAGACCCACGAGGATGTTTTGTGCCCCCATAGCCACTTGGGGACACCACGGGCTATTTGCTTGGATATCAAGGGGCCAACCCCTTTATCACTATGTTTCGAGCTCATTCATCCATCTTGGCACACATTAGACTCCACTAGGCCTCCTCAATGGCCTTTTGACCTATTGTATCTATTATTTTGCCCTCTTACGAGGCTTATTTTTGTATTATGGAGCTATCTTGGTGGGCTTGTCACCAAGGAATGTCATTTTTGCACATTATTCTATTAGTAGGGGCATTATTAGGCCTTATTAGCCAAATCGAACCCCTTATGGAGGATATATATTTATGTGATGATCATTTCATGTGATCATCACTTAGTTTTGGACTTGTATCTCTTCCTGAAAATTTCGCTAGCCTTATTGATTGACGAATTGGAAGTTTAATGCATTTCGATGTTTGGAAAGACTTGTCTCTTATCTTGGAGCTTTGATTTTTGTCTCTATTGGTGATTGGAAAATTTTGCTATACTTGTAAGTGTCTTTTACATGGTTTCTTTCTCATGTCTTGCACTTGTATAATGTATGGAAAATTTTTGCTCATGAAGCTGGTGTAGCTTCCTTAATGAAAGGCGAATTTATTTGATCTTGTCTTTGTGAGGGCTTTTTCATATGTTTATGCAAAGTATAGTAAATGAATGTCCTAGAGGTATATCATTGTTCATAATTGCCTTGATAAGTCATTAATTGTAGCATCAAAGAAGTATAAATTTTCCTAGTAGCCTAGTTGTTGCCTTTAGGGCCATGCGAAGTTTCTAGGAAACTCCTTGATTGGGTATAAGCATCTCTAAACATTGAATCCTATTGACTCCATTCTCCCAATAGGCGAGGCACTATTCTAGTCCTAGGTGATCACCAAAATGAACATCATTCTCACCTCTTTTTCTCTTTCTAAGCCCTAACTCTAGTAGGATTCCTAGGGCATCATACAAAATCCATTATATCCATCCAAAGTTAATGAAACTTGGTCAAGAACTGTGTTGTTGTGTCCTTGAGAGGTCCTTCAATTTTCAAGCCATTCTAACCGTGGAATCTAAAGTCATTCCAAGCCCTAGCTCAAGAACTTTTTCTCCCTATGCTTCCTTCGGTTAGTGGCTTCATTAAGGGTCACTGCATTGAAAATCCATGTGAAATCCTATCTCTTTCATCCTTTTCTCCTCCCTCACTAGGTCAAGTCCATTTGTTTGAAGTTTCATCCCAAACCTTTGACGTCATTTGGATTTGTTACCCCCCATTTTGTGGGGGATATCCCTAGGAGAATTTTTTTCTCCAAGATGGTCCTCAATCAGCAGCCACCAACTAGCTCGTTGTGCCACTTCTCCATCGGCTGAACCAGCCATGTGGACCCTCACCCATTTGTCATGATCGTATGTTTGAAAGTGGGCCTCCCGAACCTAAAGGTATGCCTTGTCATTTGGTAATTGAGTGTTGTAGTTTGTTGATCATGGACACTTCTGGGCATGTATTAATGGGCGGATTCGAAAGAAAGAATGGGCTAGGTCCGTGCTCTTGTCCCCTAGACCCCCTTTGGACATTAACCTTGGATTTTAGTCCAGTGGGATCTCTTTTACTAACCATTTGGATTTAGGGATGGTATTTCATGTCAAACCCTGATTTTGGTTGTGTGGTCTCGCTCCCTCATCCGCATATATTACCCCCTTTCCACACATTATCACCCCAATCATCATTTCTCCCACCTGGGTCCACATTCCTCCACTGGATCCACATAGGGATAGTTCTCCCCTTCCCTTTGCCCACACCTTGCGTCAAGCCTGGAATGATGCCCCGGAGATTGATGCAGCTAAAAAAGAAAAGTAAAAGCACAATTGGCCACATTCAAGAGGAAAACGTACCACAAAATGCAAAAGATAGTCGGGACACATATTTAGCACGTGGGCAAAAGCCAATACATAAGCTCTACCCAATCATCATGGCCATCACCATGGTTCTAATAGGTTCTATGAACCTCCATCATATAGGAATCCATGAATGTCCCAACCCCTGGTGGCCAATGAACCACCTTACCTTAAAATGTGGTATCCACTGCTATATCTCACGCTTCATGCTCTTACCCCTCAAGCCCCTAGCAGTTAATTAAAGAAAAATCATAACAAGGCAAAAGGCATATAAAAAAGGGTGGAAAAATCAAAGTCGGGGCACCTCATGTACCACGATTGCTCCCTCCTATACATTATAGACCCAAGCGTGGGCTTCTTTTCTACCAGCTACCCTTGTAACCCAGCATGTGGCCCAGGGCTGCCCCTTCTCATCCCCTACTCCATTCACCTCCTTATCACATACCACCACCTCTTAAAGGATGTACCTTGGACATATTATCCCCTTTAGAAGTAGAAACCACCTAATAGGATATTTGGTTAACCCCATTTGGAGTTTGGAGACATCGAAGCCCATTGTGGAAGGGCAAGACCATTATGAAGTCCCCACCTGTGGTCCATGGTTTGTCAGCTCTTTTACTCGATTCCCTTGATGATTTGTACTAGAAGGCTAGGGGACTCATTAGATCTTATGCACAATTGCAGATGGTCTCCATCTTGGATTTGGTCTCCCTATATGGGATCCTAACCCTCCAAAGGGCTACATTCGCACATGTAGTGTGTGTGTTGAGAGCCATGGACCTCCACAGCAATAGAAACACTCCATGGATCCCCAGATATGTTCAGAGATTGGCTCGAGATCCACCTATTGGACGAGGAAGATGCACCTAGTTCACCTTTGCCCAGCCAGCCCCACAGATGTACCATGCACTTGGCAGTTGACCCAGGACTTGTAGGATGATGTGGCATCACCTACACCATCATCTAAGCCCTTACAGATGGTCTACAGGCATCTTCGACTCATTTGGAGACCCATGAGGTCATTATTGTGACCTCACACACACTATGAGCACCATAGGTTTACTGTTTGGAGAACAAGGGGCAACACCCTTGTCCATCGCTTTTGAGGGTCCTATTCTTCATTATGGCACCTATGGACCTCATCAGGCCTCTTGGAGGGCCCTACGACATGTATTGTTTATCATTTGACCTCTTGAGAGGCTTATTATTTCATTTATGAGCTAGTTTGGTGGGCTTGTCACCAAAAGTTAGGTTATTAACACATTATTTTATTTTTGGGGCTTATGTAGGCCTAAGAGACTAATTCGAACTCCTAATTAGTGTATAAATACAAGTGAGATGATTTCATTTTCTCATCATCACTTTGGATTGGATCTCTCTTCTCTTTAGAGAATTCAGCACTTTTTCTTTAAGGGTGAATTGGAGCTTTATGGATGAATTTTGGTGTCTGGATTTGGTTTATCTTATCTTAGAACTTCTCTATTCTCAAATTGTGGATGGTTGGATATGTTCTATTACATGTAAGCACATGCTTTTAATGTTATTCTTGTTTAATTTTTCATATACATTGGATTGGGAATTTTGTTATTTTTAGGGCTGATTGTTGCAAGCATTTACTGATTAAATTGTGGAATTTTGTCTCTATATAGCATCTCTCAATGTATGGGCCATGTAATTTTGAATGAAATTTCCTAGGGATAATTCTATCAACGAATTCATCTTGATAAGCCATCACCTTTTGCAAGTCGAAGTATAAAGTTGTAAGGTTGCTTCCCTTTTCCCTAAAAGGCAAGCGAGGTAGTCTTAAGGCCTCCTTGACTAAGAAACAAGGTCCTCATTCATATTTATCCTAGACTCCATTCTCCCAAGACTAAGGCACTGATCTACCAAGAGGTGGTCACTCAAAAAATCAACTCTTTTTCACCTTCTTCTAGGTCTAGCCAAGTTGGGTCACCTAGGCCACCATTTTTCCGACAAAGTAGCCCTCTGAAAAGTTCGATCTCCTAGCCTCTCCTGTGTTGGTGTGTCCTCGAGGCCTCCAATTTTGAAGCCATTCTGACAGTGGAGTTGTGAGATAACCTAAGCCCTAGCTCTGAGATCAAACTTTGCCCTGGTATCCCCAAGGCTAGTGCCTCATGGGATCAATTTGACAACTTTGAGTAAAAATTCTTTCTTTGATTCTTTCCCTTCCTTGTCTAGGTTATGAACATCAATGGTTGCTAAATTCTTGTCTCTTAACCTAGGCTGTGTCCACTTGGTCCCATGTGGTTCCACTCCTTTGAAAAGACAATTCTTCAAGAACCATCTGGGATACCAATTTCAATAAGGATTTTAGGGATTGAGAAACTCTTTCACAAGTCATATTCCATAAACCTAACCCTCAAATCCTCACATCCTTCTCCTACAAGACATTGTACCTTGCTTAGAAAGCAAGCAAGCTCTATTCTTGACCCTCTTCTGGAAAGGGATTGTTTGGGTCACTTTATATCCATTTGTTGATCCATCCTTCATTTGGGACTCCATATATACAAGTCTCCTCCCATCAGTGAAAGTCCGTAAATAGTAGGGAGCCTTAGCAGAGGTGAAATGGGCTAAGTCTATGTTTGTTTCCCTTGGTCTAGCATTTGACCTTTTAGGAATCCCCTTTAGGTCTCCTGCCAGTTTGAGTGGTAACATTTTGGCATCGTTGCTAGAGACACGAAACGTGTGCTTTGTTCCCCATACGACATTATTGATATATCATTTGGCGACTCCATTGGAGGATCGAAGTCCTAGTTCCTCATTGAACTACCAAGTCAATGCTTGTAGGGTGACGCAGAGATTTGTAAAGGCATTTTAATTCACCCTGGCAACTCCATTTTGGCATTATATGCAAGATCATGAAAAACGGTTAAAGAAAGTATCCACAACATTAGCCCTGAATTAAAACAAGACCTATAGGAAAGATTGGATTCGTGGTTTGAGCTTTGTGATCATCTAATAGAGCACGAGAACGAGGACTTCATATTATCATGATTATGGGAGTCATAATCATATTTCTTTCCCCATAATCATAATCATATTAAAATTGCATTTAGAGTAAATTTTATTTCTTGTTGATTTTATGGCCTGATATTAAGCCTGGTGATCATAACATACTACAAAAACATGCTACCCCATGTGCTTGGTCTTTGATATGTGCAGGTAACAGGTCTGTGCTCCCAAGATATTGTTGGTGTTCTCATGACCTCCCCTTTCAAGTACGTTCATGCACTCTTCTGAGAGATCATCTCCTAGTTGGAGCCAGATGTTACTCACCACCCGTGAGTAGTATCCATAAGAGAAAAAATATATCCTATATGTTCCTCAGTGCGCAGCCAGCAGCCCCTTGCAGCCACCAAATAGCTCGATGTGCCACTATCTCCGCCACCTGAACTAGCCATATACTCCCTCGCCCATTTGTTATGATCGTATGTTTGAAGTTGGGCCTTCCAACCCCGAAGGTATGGTTTTTCATTATGTAGTTGGGTATTTTTGTTTACTTATCATCAATGTTGAAAATATTGGTATCGACAAAATATCGGTGAGGGTCCTAAAAACATTTTATCAGCAATATCGGCAAACATAAAAAATGCATAATATTTTCATTTTTTTCAAATTTTTAAACAGACAAAGCAATAACAACGTGAAATAAACACATTGACACATAAATATGAAGAAAGCACTGATATATATGATGTAGTGGATGTAAAATAAAAATGATACATCAAAGGTGATACCAAATCCTGCTGATCCCTGATCATTGTCCAATCAAGGACTCAAATGTGGAGAACCAATACAAAATAACATCACATTTATAAAAGTATCTCATCATCATGAGTTATATGTAGCAAAACAAATAAAACTAGCAGCTAGCTATCTGAGATCAGTGTCTTCTCCCCCTTTTACGGGAAAACACAAGTGGTTGTTTGTTAGGCTTTCCCCTAGCATTAGAAGGCCCTGACCGTGCACCTAATGTCAAATAATGATTGTTGGCTATGGAGTTGTGCTCTCCTGTAATGTCCCTTCCTAAATTATTTTGTCACAGGTTTAATCTCCCACAATTTTGGATAAATTTTGGTGATTTTGGATAAATAAACACTTAGGAGAGAAAGAGGCCAAATAATTATGTTAGCGGAATGTGGGGGCTACCCACATGGGAAAAACGCATTTGGCTAAGTGTGGGATTGGAATGGCCTTGGAAGGGAAAATCGAAAAGCAAGGAAGAGGGGCCCACATGGGGAGTGTTGTCGCACAAAGTGTCTAGGCACAACGACAACGCTCAGAGTAAGGGCTATCACTCTTAAATCCTTACTCACTCCGTTTAGACTCTCTCCTAGACAAGTCAACGAGGGTAGTCCCTAGATAGATGGATGAGGATAGCCTGTGAAAAATAGACTCTAGGAAATTTTAATGATGGACACCTTGACCAAAGAAAATGAATCTCGACTAATTCAGACGAATAGATTAAACGCTAATGTAACCAAGACATGACCACAAGATAGGAACAATTATAGACCAGTGCCTTTAATTTGAATTAACCATAGATTAAGTAAGAAAACAAGTCATCCAGAATAATTTTCCAATATGTGACAAACAGTGACAATTAGGTATGATCAATATAAACGCCCAAAACTTTAACATGCAAAAGATTCCAGATTTAAAATGATTTCCATTAATTTCCCAGATCTGAATTCACCTTTCTCTGACAATCTATATGATTTAAAACATTTATCGCACTTAACAATAGAGAAATATCAAAGACGCATTTAATCACCAAATAACACTAAGGAACCACACTAGTTGGTTCGAAACGCGTCGACAAATGATTTATCTTGTGATTTACGCCGAAGAATTTCTCTTAAACACTAAGGAACTTCAAATTTAAATTTTCATTATCTATTCGGCAATAATCTAAAGAGGTAAAACAAACCAACAGATTAATAAATCAAATTTGTAATGGGTCGTAGGCCACATTAAAAAAATTTAATGTTTAAGCGCAAATCCTTTCATTTATTTTAAATCCTTAATCACAAATTTAAAAAAAAAAATAATGTTTAGGATTTTTAAGTTTTTCAAAAAAAATGTTATGTATTTTTAAAACTTTTAGAATTTTTTAATTTTTTATGATTTTTAATAAAAAATTTAAATTAGATATTAAAAAAAGGAAAAAGAAATAAATAAAATAAAATGTCAAAAGGTTAGTTTTTTAAAAGTTTTTTAAATTTTTTAGATTTTTGAAACTTTATATCTTTTAAATATTAAACAAAAAAAAATCAAATCAAATCAAAAAAAAAAACACCAAAAATATAAACTAAACCAAAACTAAACAAAGCTTAAATGAAATTTGATTATTCTAAATTAAACTAAATAAAAGTGATATCTAACCTAAGTCAAAGATTAATGAAACTAAAAAAATGGTACATATGCTAACCTAAGTTAAAAATTAATATAACTAAAATTAACTAATGAATATAAACAAAATGAAATCGAATGTATAAAGAGAACCCTCACATATTAAAACCAAAGAAATAAAAAATCGAAATGAATGTTTTTGTTGTTTGCTGCAGGTAGGACGGCGGAAAGGGTCCGAAGGTTGCATGGAGGGAAGGAGAACGATGGAGGAGACTACTGGAATGATAGCAGCGATGAAGGGGAGCGCGAACAGGGATAGCCGAGAGAAGAGATGGAGCAGTATCGAGTTGCAGCGGATAAGGACAGAAGAGCAGCTGTGGCTAGGTGAGGGAAGCTCACGCGAACAGGGAGAATGGGGATGCTGAGGGCTGATGGAGTACAATGAGGGGCTACGCAGGCCAGCGTGAAAGGAAGGGAAATGAGGAGCGGATGAGGGAGAGCTGCGGGAGGGACGTGAGGGTTTATGCAGGTCTAGGGCAGTGTATTTATTTTTTATTTTTATTTTGTTTGCAGGTTTAGGGTGAGAGCAGAACGCGCAGAGGATAGAGGGCTAGCATGCAGGTTTAGAGACTACATGGAGGAGGAGCGGGGTTATGAGGGCCGAGGGTTTGCAATGGACAACGACGTAGGGCAAGGAATGGATGCCGCAAATGAAAAAATAGGCTGGAAAATAGGGGATGAGGCGGGTTGACGGCAGAGAGGTGGGATGGAAGAAAAGCGATGGTGAATGAGAAAACCCAGGCAGCAAACAGGCTTGCGGATCGTAGAGCAGAGGAGCCGGAAGAGGTAGCAGTGAAAGGTTTTTTCGAAAGGCTGCAGACAAGGTTGGCACAGCGGATCGCAGAAAGGAGCCACAGAGCGATGATAGAGGCAGCGTACAGGGGATGAAGAGCTAAACTAACGGCGGATTTTGCAACAGACTTAGACAGCAAGGACTGTAAAAAAAATCAAAAAAAATTGTAGAGTAAACCCTAAAACTAGGCAGCCAATCAATCTATAAAATGGTGGCACAAAACTTCTTTGAATCAACCAGAACCTCTAAAAAAATTTCAGTAATCTTAATTTAAAATTTTAAATCCTTCTGCTTCAGGTTTCTTAATGAAACCCTCAGGAAATTTCTAGATCTGAAAATAATTAAATTTAAACCCTTCGACTGTAAAATCTGGGTATGATCCCTACAAAAATGATGTTGATGAACCCTAGAGATCCATATCTTACCCTTCAGGACCTAGATCTAGATTCTGCACAGATTTCTCCTTTAGATCTGTAGCTGCAAGACAACAAAAAACACCCAAACGATATATACAATGACCCAAAAAACTAAAACCCAGAAAACCCAAGTCAAAAAACTAAAAATAATCACAAATCTATGTACATGAATGGCAGATCTATTAGATCTAGGGAGTGTGAGTCCAACTCCGCTCGCAGATCTGATAATCTAAGGCTCTCAACAGCCAGATCTATCGATTTAACACAGGAAAAATTAAATTTTTTGAATTTTAGAGGTACTAAGCTCAAAACCCTTCATGCATCACCCATAAAATATATATCTTATAATAAGCCCGAAATCAAATTAAAGTTGGGCTCTTCAGAAAACACGGATCGAGAGTTGGCTGGTTCAGCCGAGAACTTCCCCGAACGCCCGATGATCTAATAATGAAGGATTTCCTGCAAAACTCAATTTAACCATCAACATAGAGCGAGAAAACAATAATAAAATTTAGATAAATAGAGATACATGCTATTATATTCAAAACTTAAATTATCATTCAAACCCCAGCGACTGAGCAAGATACCTATACTCAAATCACTCTTCAGAAAGCTACATCAATGGCTAAAAAGAAATATGTACATGAAAAAGACACATATTACAGTGTTTCCACAAAAAGTAACACCAGCAGAAATTAACCCCAATGTCTTTCTTTATTGCTCATACAAAGATTACAAGAGAGCTTTTTGCTTGGTACACAATCAAAAGATTGGATGATCTTGACTGACAAATGACCTCCTATTTAAAGATAAATCCTCCAACAGCTAGTTCAAGTGATCCTCGTCAAAGCAATCTCGGCCGTTGATGAGGATTAAAATTTCTTTTAATCTCATCCATCGAAATTTTAAATTATTGAAGAAATTCAAAATTTTCAATTAAATGCATTTTAATTAATTCAAAAATTAAATTTTTTGAATTAATTTCCTCAAAATTTTGACTTTGACTTAACTGCAGTGACCAAAGGCTTAAAATTTAGCAAAATAATTAATTTACCTTAGTCCATGGACCTCTTAAACTTTAATTTTTTAAAGACCAACAAATTTTGCCTTTGGAGAATTTAAATTTATCTAGGACCTAGAATTAATCAAATTTCTGGCTTCGGATTTTAATTAATTTTGGCCAGAAAATTTAATTAATTAACCTATGAGGGGATAAATTATTTTTGTAACCCTCAAGACACTTTACATCATGATTTTTACATTTTTTACATCTCAAGGGCTAAACCCATTTGCAAAAGACCTTCACAGACTACCCAATTCTGCAACACAAAATATAATCTAACAAATCAAGCAATTTGTAATAAAATAACCTAACCAAATAGTTAGGATTATTCCCGAATCACTTTTACATAGACTCGATCTAGAACACTAGGACTCCCCTAAAATCCCAGTGACAAAATCCATTCCGACTTTGGCATAAGGCTGAAGGAAAACTCTGCCAACCATACGAGAATGGATCGGTGAGACAAAAAACCTCCCGGAATGTAGATTATCACCAAAAAAGTAGGTTTCCCTAGGTAATTGTATACACGACACAGATCTGCTGAGATTATTTACATTATACACATGCAGACTGGGTTTACATTATAAGATGATGATCAAGTTGATGATGATAGTTGGACGGCACGGAAACGTCAATCAGGCACTATCCCTTTTGCGAAAAAAGAGGGGGTGCACTACTATGGGTTGTTGACACGTAGCGGTCAGCAGCGAGAAAGGCCCACGAAATTATTACTACGAGGAGCTCATCTACTCAAGGGGTCTTTTGTCTATCAAACTCATTTTATTGTTTGAGCTGCTTAGTCAGGTTACTAGTTGTTTAGCACCAAGTATTCCCAACGGGAAACTCAACCTTTCTTCGAGGGACTTCGAGTGCCAACCTAGGAAGGCAAATCGTACCACCTTGGAGGAGAGCTAGAGGAATTTCAGAGCACATATTTCAGTCTTTGGCTCAGCTAGTGCGTGTTTCTGGAGGATGCAGGAAGGGAGCACGCAGGGATTACGTAGGGATTGTTTCAGAGATCTTCTGGGCAGCATTTGCCGAGAGAATTTTGGTATTGCAGCTTCGGTGGGGGATCAACATTTTGGGGGAGTTTCAGAGCAGGAAATTGCTACTAGTGGGCAGTTCGATTTGCAGCTTCTTGGGCCTGCGCAGAGAGCTTTCACTGGGCACACGTGGGAGCTTGAGGGATGAGTTAGAGAGTTGGAGATTGTCGGGAGAAATAAGGGAAACCTTGGAGGGGAGCATCTCAGCCTTTGGGAGTGATTTTAAAGGCTTTTCCAGTGAACTCCAGGCAGGCCATATTTCCCAGCACTTGGAGGAGGACATGATGCTTGGAGGTCGAATTTCGAGGCTCAAAACTAGGCCAAACCCTTTCTGGGATTTGGTAGGTTTTGGTTAAGGAGCTTGAAGTTAATTTTGCAGAATTTTCTGAGCATCGGAGGTGGGGTTTCTAGTAGTTCCTTTCCAACAGGCAATGCAGATTTCTGGGTAGCGCAGAGCATCTTTTTAGCAATAGTTGTGTAGCATTTGGATTGTTGTTTGATCACATGGGTTTTGTCATGCTTGCCATTTAGGCAAGCCCAGATGCACTTTTTCCACATTATTGTACTTGCTCCAAGTGAATTAATAAAATGGCTCAACTAGTTCTTACTTACAAAGTTTATATGGGTGTTTGTTGATTGTTTCAATTTTTTGGTGTTAAATTTGTTTTTGCTTCACATATCACTGTTTTTCCTAGTTAGAAACATTACATCTCCTATATCTATAGCAGATGGTGCTGACACTGATGCTCCCACAATCTCCTCATCCTCCTCTTCCTCTGACTCCTCCTCCCCCAAGTCCTCCTCCTCTTGTTGCCCCTATTCTAATGGTTCCTCTAACCATGCAGGTGACTCCTGCAAGATGGGCACCTCAAACTCCACCCTCCACTGAGACAATACATCAATATTGTCTAAGGAAATGGCATTTGGATTCATTGGTGTTTCTATTTGCTTCACTCGATGTCGGAGATTGTAACGCACATACACTAAATCATTGAGGCGTGAGAACTCCAACCTGTAAGAGTGTCAAAAAAGTTAATGAGTCTTGACTCTTGACACTTGAGGGTCATAAATTAAAATTACAACAAATCTAATTGTTCAACTGACGGTTGAAGCTCAAAGTTATACCAATTACGTTTTTTTGAGTGTATTTTCTCAAATACACTCCAATTGCGCTCACACTGCGAAGAGCTACATGTTTGACTCATGTTTCTTATGGCCAATTTCTGCAAATTTGGTGCCCTTCCACCATAGCTTCGCCACCAAATATCTACAACAAAATAAAGAAATAAAAAAAGAATTAAAACATAATTAAACTTTCAAATAAAATATAATTGAATTTTAAAAATCTAGAATTATAAATAAGTAAATTCTAATAAGTCGTGACTTGTCACTTACATGGCATGAAGAGGGTCATTTCCCTAATAACATCATCAAAGCCAAATTGGCCAACACAATCCTGATAAAACTATATCTCGCGGTTGATTTTGCTACGGAGCTCGGGATCAGGTACCATCCTATGAATACAGGAATTAAGCCCTTCCATCACCTCACAATCAAAATCAAAGCCACATTTGTATGAAAATGTGGGGTTGAGGAAGAGTGTTGTTGCATGAATGGGTCGATGAAGCATCCCTGTCCATCGACTATCAATCACACCCCATAACATCATTGGTCTATTAAGCCTAATAGAACACTTGTCTGAATAATAAACATGAATGGCCTCCTTGGCCCTATCCATGGCCTCATACAAATAATCCATTGCAGGCTTCTCCCCATCTTCTAATCTCAGAACCTTTACTATAGGTTCACTAACATAGCACACTTCTTCTACTCCCTGCCAAAATGTGCTAGTGTACACCATTTTGCAATGGCTCTCCCATCCTATCTCCTATTGCATCTACAATCACGCCACTCATCAGAAACAAACATTTGCTTCAACTCAAACTAGCATCGAAGCAAAAACTGAAGAGTAATAAAGTTGGTGGCAAAATGTGAGATCGCAGGACGCTGCAACTCCTTGTTTCTAGTGTATCTCCTCATGAACCTACGAACAAAAACATGGTTATATATAAACTTGGGGATGCCCCTAGCCATATCAATCACCTCCTTGATGGAGTCCATAACAATGTGTGGTGCCTCTCCATAAGCATCCTTCCGACAGACACATAATTAGCTACATTATCTGTTATGACTTCCACCACATTCTGCACACCAATCTCCGGAATGAACCCATCTAACAACTCACATATTAATGTTGCATCTTTTATATGTGTTGATGCATCCACTAAGTTAATAAACTTGATACCTTTAAGACAATATACCAAGAAATTAGGAAGGGTCCTAACCTTCCTATATGTCCAACCATCAGACATCATTATGCATCTAGACACCTCCCATGTTTGTTTCAACTCCGCCAATCTAGAGTTGATGTCCTGCTTTTCTTCTTGAAGGATTGGCCCCAGATGAGGATGTATCTCGTCATGGCAGACAATGAGAGAGCTTCCATCATTCTTCTGGGCCTTATAGATGGGATGCAGGCTTGTTCGATCCCTTTGGAAACCCATGAGGACGTTTTGTGCCCCTATAACTACTTGGGGACACCACAGGTTGTTTGCTTGGATATCAAGGGGCCAACTCCTTTATCACTATGTTTGGAGCTTATTCATTCATCTTGGCACACATTGGACTCCACTAAGCCTCCTCAATGGCCTTTCGACCTATTGTATCTATTATTTTGCCGCCTTGGGAGGCTTATTTTGTATTGTGGAGCTATCTTGATGGGCTTGTCATCAAGGAATGTCATTTTTGCACATTATTTTATTAGTAGGGGCATTATTAGGCCTTATCAGGCAAATCGAACCCCTTAGGGAGGATATATATATATATATATATATATATATATATATGATTTGATGATCATTTCATTTGATCTTCACTTGGTTTTGGACTTGTATCTCTTCTTGAGAATTTTGCTAGCCATATTGATGGACGAATTGGAAGTTCAATGCATTTTGATGTTTGGAAAGACTTCTCTTATCTTGGAGCTTCGATTTTTGCCTCTATCGGTGATTGCAAAATTTCACTATGCTTGTAAGTGTCTTTTACATGGCTTCTTTATCATGTCTTGCACTTCTATAATGCATGGGAAATTTTCGCTCATGAAGCTGGTGTAGTTGCCTTAATGAAATGCGAATTTATTTGATCTTTGTCTTTGTGAGGGCCTTTTCATATGTTTATGCCAAGTATAGTGAATGAATGTATATGATTATTCATAATTTCCTTGATAAGTCATTAATTGCGGCATCAAATAAGTATAAATTTTCCAAATAGCCTAGTTGTTGCCTCTATGGCCACGGAAAGTTGCTGGGAAACTCTTTGATTGGGTATAAGCATCTCCAAATATTGAATCATATTGACTCCATTCTCCCAAATAGGCTAGGCACTGGTCTACTCCTAGGTGGTCATCAAAACGAACATCTTTCTCACCTCTTTTTCTCTTTCTAAGCCCTGACCCTGGTAGGCCTCCTAGGGCATCACACAAAATCCATTATAGCCACCCAAAATTTATGAAACATTGCCAAGAACTGCATTGTTGTGTCGTTCATGGGTCCTCCAATTTTCAACCAATTCTGATGGTGGAATCTCAAGTTATCCCAAGCCCTAATTTTACAAATGTTTCTCCCTAGGGTTCCTTCAGTTAGTGGCTTCATTAAGGGTCGTTGCATTAGAAATCCTAATCAAATCCTATCTCTTTGATCCTTTTCTCCTCCCTTACTTGGTTAGGTCCATTTGTTTGAAGTTCCATCCCAAACCCTTGATCTCGTTTGGGTCGACTATGTAATTTTCCAAACTTAAATAAATAGTGATATGCAAAGCAAAAACGATTTACAGCACAAAAATTTTAAACACTCAGCAAATGCTCATAAAAACTCTGGAATTAAGAACCAGCTGAGCCATTTTATTAATCAATGGAGCAAGTACAATAGTATGGAGGAATGCACCTGCGCTCGCCTCAATGGCAAGCGTGACAGAACTCAGGTGATAATACAATGATATCAAATGTTGGAAATGACTTCCCCTCTAATGCTCTCCGCTGCCTAGAAAACTTCACTGCTGCCTGGAAAGGGACTGCAAGAAACTCCTCCTTTGGTGCTCAGAAAATTATGAAACCTCAACCACAAACTCCTTAGCCAAAACCCACAAAAATGCAGAAATGGTTTGGCCCAATTTGGGCATCCCAAAATCGACCCCCAAAGGCACTATTCAATCCCCAGCAATTCTATAATGTCTGCTGCAAAGATACGGCTGAAAACTCCACCTCCGATGCTCAGAAAATTATGAAACTTTATATTTGGGATCCTTGTCAAAAACCCAAAAAAACCCAGAAATGGTTTGGCTAAATTTTGACCTCCCAAATTTGACCTCTTCTATGGCCCACACCCTCCAAACAACTCCAGAAATACGACCTGCAAGGAATGACCACAAAGTCCTCCTCCAAGCTCTGAAATGGAAGCAAACACCACTCCAAATATCTCCTCTAACCTCCATGGCAAAGCTCAGCCTCAAGGACTGATACTCTACCCACCAAATGAGCTCCCACACACTGCCTCTACGCTAGCCCAGGTAGTGCGAAAGTCACACTGCCAAGCCAGAAGCTCAATTAGCTCCCAAACTCTCCTAGATGCTAACAATCCTCCCTAGCCTCCTCTCCAGAAATATCACGTCAAATCTCCACTACTAAGCACCACCAATGAACTCGGCCTCCTCTCCACTACGTCCCACAGCAATACGCACACCCTGGAAGGGAATGCTACTACTAGGAATCACAATGTGATCCTCCTCCTGAAGAAATGAAGAAAACCTTCCTAGGGTGGCACTTGAAGTCCCCCGAAGAAAGGGTGAGATCTTCGCCTAAAGAACTCGTGCTAAACAACCAGTGACTCGACTAAGCAGCTTGAGCAACCAAAGTGAAATCGATATACTCCAATAAGATGAATGAAATGAGGATGGCTACCTTCCTTATATAGATTTCGTGGAGCAGTTTTCTCGCCAATTTTACCTCCATCGTGGGCCCTCACTTAACCACCCACATGCAAAAGTTAACCACCTCCATCCAAACCAAACTAGGCAGTGTGTATTTCCCTAGTGTGGGTGGCCTCTATGTGTAATTTAACCACAACAAAATAACTTCTCCTAAGTCTAATCTCCTAATAAAGGTCGAATAGGCCTCACTATCTCCAAAATTGGCCCCAAAGTGCAATAATTAGTCTTGTTCCATATTAATTTAGGAAGGGACATGACAGTCCTCCCCTCCCAAATGTTGCTTGTCCCCAAACAACTTCAGTGTTGGATGCTCAAGCATGTGCTTGCCCTCCCAAGTAGCATCCTCATCCGGGAAGCTCCTCCAATGCACCAAAAATCGCTTGTCCTCAAGCAATGCTTGAACGAGCATCCTCTCTAACTACCGCTCCCCGTTGTCACTACAACATGTGCCAGGGTCGCAGATGTGCCACTAAATCGTCCAGGACCTCAACACTGTCTTGATATGAAAGAATCCTTCAATACCAGGATCCCAAGCCATCTTGTCCAACATGAAGCTCCCCTTGCTCCACTCCCTATCATGCCTTGTGCAAGTACCAGAAGTCCCCTGCTCCATCAGTTACTCGCTAAAGCCCAATGGAAGATCGGTATGATCTCCCGCTGCAGTAGTCGACGCATCCCAAAAGGTTATTGAGTTGTGAAGAGATGTGATGCCCTCGTTCCCTGCTAGTCCCAGAGTGGTGCCACCATGTTGACGTTGCACTACTTTGACTATGTCATACTCCCCATCGTGTGCAGACAGTATCCTCCTCTCTTGGAACTCGATGGTTTAATACTGAAAGAGGCAAGACACATCCTGCCTGGGAATCGCCATGGCGCCAAGGCCTACCCCTCCAAATCTAACTCCGAACTTGTGCAGCAACAGAGAATGTTTGCCTCCCCATACGATAAAACCCTTTGTGAACCCCCATGTGTCATCTCAAGAGCGAACTATATCACTCTCTACCACGACTCCGCTCATCACAAGTCCTGTTGCAACATAGCCCTGCCAACCAATGGAATCCCTCTGGCCCTCATCTCTAGTCCTTGCATGCCACCCATATATACGCTCCATACATCATGAACTAATTTGAGGCATGCTAAATTGTCATGTTCCTACCACTGTGTAGTACTGACAACCACTATAAACCACGTGTCCCAAATAGATACCACCTGAATGCAACCAATAGATGGGCATATGATACGCGCAATCGACTCAGTGAATGCAGATCCATCCTGCTCCTGCCAACCATCGCCACTAGTTCAGCTACCTGCCCCCTGGAGAATGTGTCGATACAATGTCAGGAATCCAAATACATACTGGACAATTGTCTTAGTTGTACACAGTATCCTCTGCTCATGCATGGTCCAGACATGCCCTGTGGAAAGAGTGACACATGTCTCCCCTATGACCAGCTCCCCAGGCATAGGATCAGTGATGAATGATATGCCATCCCTATCAGTGATCACCTCATCCCTCGACCTGTGGCTGTCAACTCGTGCACCGACTCGATGCCCCCGTTGAGAAGTCTCCCCTCTATCGCACCAAGTGTCATCCAAATATCTTGGGTGAGCTCCCCATCCCCTGCTGTTCGTGCCCAAAGTGTCAAAGGACAACAACCAAATCGCCCATTCTTGTAAGTGATGTAGAAGAGGGTCAGGCATGTGAGTCCCCACGGATACCATCAAGTATCGCTCATCTGTGTCCCCCTCAATCCTGGGTGAACTACACCCAAAGGTATGCCTGGTATCTCCGTCCATGGGTGTCCCTGGAGGCAACACTCCAAGACCTCGTTGTGCAGCACCATACGCCTTTGCATACCACCAATCATCCCAGTACTCCTGGACATGCCACTGTACACCATGACCTACCCCTGTACACTGCTGGATACCCTCGACTACAGCTATGCCATCCTGTACCATCTTGCTTCCTGCCTGTGTCACTGCACCTGTCACTCCCCGCATGTACTCAATGCGATGTGAGGCACTGCCACTCCACAACGTAGTCCAACACACTACAGCACACCACCATGCATCTCCATGCCCACCTATAGACCACTGCTCAACTCTAGATGCTCCCACACATCCCTGGATGTGATGGCCTAGAGCAATGTCTCTACGTGTCAGGCCACACCCGATCAGTATTATCACCTCCACCATTGCATCACTATCCCTGATGATGAATGGATCTTCCCTCCAAATCCTCCCTGAGGAATCTGAAAAGTGACTCTGCCTTGTGTCAGTAGGGATGCCACCACTGCTCCGTTCTTCTACGTCTTTTATGCCCCACACAAAAGTGAAGAATCCCCAACTCCATACAAGGCACTGTTTGGTGGCCTGCCAATTCCACCTCCTCTTACAAACTCCTGCCAGAGTATACTAATCACCCAGTGATCCCATGTACAAATGTCGTACCAAGAAAACCAAAAGAGTTTGTCCATAAATTGGTCGGCCACTGGTGCTGACTGAGACTCCCCTAGCGAATGTGCACGCTCAACTGCTAGGTTAGCTGTACCATCCAAGTTGTAGTCAACTGGCATACCTGGGAAATGATAGGTAGTCCCACTGGGAACCCAATGCCTATTTGCGTTGTCGGTATCCCCAGTGCCTGAAAGCTCCTGTTGAGCTACACCCAAGTCCACCACCATCTCCATAGCCCACTCCACAGGGTACCAACTCAAAATCTCTCGCCATCCAACCCCAAGAGAGGGATCGAATACACAAACTCCTGCACATAGAACAACCCTAACATGCGGGTGTTGCACCTTATGCAACCCAAGTCCTCTCATCTCACTATCCTGGTCAACACATGAAATATGACCAGATAGCTCTATCTCTCTCTCCAATGGGCCAAGGTAAAACCTAACAATGTTGCCAACCATGTCTGCGTATGCCTGAAGAAGGCTGCTCTCACGCCCTGACATGCACTCTAGTTGCACTAGTGGGGAATCCAACCGCTCCCCAACGTGAGTCAATTTGGTCGTGGACTCGACACAAATCGCTCTCATGCCCTCCATCTCCTCGTTCTGCTGCAGAATAGCCTCACGCACTAATGCAAGATTCCTTTTTCATGCTATAAGGTCGGCCTGAAACTGGTGGAACTGTCATGGGCATCGATCACCTATAAACTCGATCACAGATCCAGGTACCTCAGCAACTGTTGGCCTCTCATCCATTGATCCGAATTGGATCCACGAAGAATAATCAAAGCACCATGACTATATCAAATCAGGATGAAACTTCGAGTTCAAGAGCATAGAGCGATTAGGAAAACCTCTGAATAGTGGCAGTTGGCAGCCAGTGAGGAATGACGAGGACCTCGGTCAAAGCGCGTTGACCGAGGCCCATGGAGAGCGCGCAAGAGGCGAAACTAGCACTTGGGAAGCCCGGATCGGGAAAAGGAGGCAGTTTTTGATAGCGCTAATCACGCATCGCTAGGCAAAACCCCTCGAGAAGGAGAGGCCCTAAGCGCTCGGTCACATGAGAGCCGGAAAAACCATGGGGAAAGCGCTAAAGGCTAAAGGCGGGACCCGCACTCCAAAACCGGCGATATTTATCGCGGGCACCCTTGGGCGGTAAGCAGATTTGGAGAAAAATGAGCAATTCCACTCAGCGCTCGACGCATGGCAGGTGGAGGAGAGAGTGAACCGCCGCTCATCGCGCGCTAACGGTCGAGCAAGTCAACCACGCGAAATGAGCGAATGGCGTCAGATCTGGGGGCTCCAGATCTAACCGCTGAGATCGTGCCCGATGGGGGAACCGGATTTAACAGGGGATTAAGCCGCGATGTATAAGGATTTCAGATCCGATTTGACCACTGAGGTGGTGGATGACTCATTCCACAGTGTAACTGGAATACCGAACCGACGAGGAAGAGTTGGCATAGTTCACGAGAGGACAAGTGGCCACTCCCTGTGAGTCGTTGATGAAGACGCAGAGACAGGAACTCCAAGCGAGCAGCAGCAGGCGACCCGACGGGGGACGAAAGGGGAAAGGAGCAGTCATGAGCCAGAGTGGCTTTAAGCCATGAACACACAGAGAACAGGACAACGGAGACAGAGAGAGAGAGACAGAAGAAGAAGACAGAGAACGAAGAGATATTGAAGCAAAGAGCAGAAAGACAGAGAGCCGAGCTGACCTGCAGCATAAGGCAACGTCGAGCCATCCCTGAGAGGATCTATCGGGAAACTGAGCACCACACTAGGCTCCTCCCATTGAAGACTAGAGAGGTCAAGAGCTGGTAAAGAAAGGAGTCTGTGCACTCTAGTGGCTTGGGGAATCCAAGAACCACCCTGCCAAGCAATTCTGTTTCAGGAGACTCAGATTAAGCTCCTCATTGTAATTCTCTGCTTTAAAGACACAATAAAAGAAGGCCACCACTGAAAGCTGGACTGGAGACGTAGCCCTGGAGGATAGGGTGAACTCCTTATTAATTGTTGTGTTCTTATTTTTGCTTACTATGTTTCTCTGTTGTTTTCCATATTTTCTAGTGTCTGTGTATTTTGCAATCTGATCAATCCATTGCCTAAAATGGTATAGACACACACCAGCACATGAGTCTGTAATACCTTCATTCGACAATTAATTAACTAAGGTCACTCAAGGGTGATTTTCAGATCAAGTGGTATCAGAGCTTTAGGCTGTAAAGGTTAGACAAGCTTGTGTTGGTTTAGCTGTTGAATGCTAACTATATCAAAGCTCAAATTAGGAGAAGGAGATTTGGTTGAAACTAATCCCGAAATTTGGAGAGTCTATCCTCAGAAGACCCTCAATTCATAGATAGTTTCCTAGCCATAAAGCCCATGGTAGAAGAAATGTATAGGGACTTTAGAAAACATAAGGAGGAAGATTCGTCAGGCTTCAAGCAAGACAAAGGAGAAGATGAGTCTCACTTCCATGACCACTCAAAAGGAAAAGGGAAAGAGGAAAGCTTTCTCACACCTCCTAATAGCCCTTTGCATAACAAGAAAGCATCTTTGATCAAACTAGATGTTAAATTTGATTTGCCTATATATGATGGAGAGTTAAATGCAAAAAAGTTGGACAATTGGATTAGATAAATTGATGTTTATTGCAGAGTACAAAACATCGACTCAGACAAGAGCAAGATTCAGCTGGCAAGCCTACGCCTAGGAGGCACTGCCTTGGTTTGGTGGGAAGGCAAGACCCAAGCTGACCTAAAGAGACATGGTAAGACTATCTCTGTCTGGAGTGAATTTGTTTCTGCAATCAAAAAGCAGTTCTATCCATTGGCCTACATGCAACAAGCCATGATGAGTTGCCAAACTCTTCAGCAGTTGAAAGGGCAAAGTGTGCAAGGGTACACTCAAGAATTCAGAAAGAGAGAATTGATTCTAGGAATCTCATTAGACTCACCAGAAACTCTTTTGAAGTATATTAGTGGTCTACACAGCTACATGAGGCATACCATCCTCATGTTTAATCCCACTAGTATAAATGAGGTATCAGTACAAGCTAACTCATCTAGAAGCTAGAGGAAAAAATGGAAATCCAGAAGTTGGGGAACCATCCCAACCCACTGCAAGCAAGAGCAAGGAGAAAAGAACGCAGAAGTGGAAAGCAAGGAAGGCTAACAGTGCACAGAAGAGCAAAGCTTCATGCACTCACTGTAAAAGGATGGGCCTGATGATGAGCATTGTTGGATTCTGCATCCAGAGCTGAGACCTAAGAAGTTCGACGGCAAGAAGAGGAAGATTGCTGCAACTATTCAGAAGTATTTGGAGTCAGACTCAAGAGACGAAACATACTATTGCAGCCATAGCTATCAAAGGTAAGAATTCTGAAGCACCTACTAGTAATTCTGCACAATCTATTATTGATGAAGAAAATGAGAGAAAAAGACATGAGCTTTTCCATATTCGAGTTATTTCCAAACATCAAAAGATTGATACTTTGTTTGATAGTGGCTCACAAGTAAATCTAATTTCTAAAGCAATTGTAAAGAAATTGGGATTAGCAACTACACCTCACAAGAAACCATACCCATCAGGATGGTTGAATGATAAAGCACAACTACAAGTGACTAGACAGTGCAAACTCGAGTTTTCATTTGGGTCAGCGTTTGTAGATGAGGTTGAGTTAGACATAATTCCTTTGGATATATGTGGAAATGTTTTAGGAAGTCCTTACTTGTATGATAGAAAAGCTATTTTCTATAGAGCTGAGAACAAGTATCTACTTGTCAAAGATGGAATCGAATACTTTGTAAGAGCTCATAAGCTCAAGAATAATTATACTCTCATAAACTCAGGGCAGATGAAAAGAATGATAAATTCATGCAAACAATTATTACTGATGGTTGTAAAGGAAAAGGAACCTGAAAAAAACCAATGTGTTTGAGGGTTGTAATGCTAAACAGCAAGCTGATTTAGAAAAGGTTGTTTCAGAGTATGATATCTTGTTTCAAGAACCTAAAGGTCTTCCACCCAAAAAGGAAATAGTACATGATATTATTTTGCAACAAGATGCTCCATTGCCTAACATTGGAATGTACAGGTTGTCTGCTTTAGAGAATGCTGAAATCAAGAAGCAGGTGCAGGAGTTGCTCGAGAAAGGGTTCATCAGGCCTAGCACATCACCATGTGGGTCACCAATCGTTTTGGTGAGAAAAAAAGATGGCTCGTGGAGAATGTGCATTGACTATCGAGCACTGAATAAGATAACAATCAAAAATCGTTATCCCCTTCCTCGCATAGATGATCTTTTAGATCAATTGAAAGAAGTTGTTTATTTCACCAAGTTACACTTGCACAGTGGATACCATCAGGGCAAGGTTGCAGAACAAGATGCTTGGAAGACTGCTTTCAAAACAAAGCAGGGATTGTATGAGTGGCTGGTTATGTCTTTTGGCTTAACTAATTCCTTTGGATATATGTGGAATTGTTTTAGGAAGTCCTTACTTGTATGATAGAAAAGCTATTTTCTATAGAGCTAAGAACAAATATCTACTTGTCAAAGATGGAATCGAATACTTTGTAAGAGCTCATAAGCTCAAAAATAATTGTACTCTCATAAACTCAGGGCAGATGAAAAGAATGATAAATTCATGCAAACAATTCTTACTGATGGTTGTAAAGGAAAAAAAAACCCTGAAAAAAACCAATGTGTTTGAGCGCTGTAATGCTAAACAGCACGCTGATTTAGAAAAGATTGTTTCAGAGTATGATATCTTGTTTCAAGAACCTAAAGGTCTGCCACCCAAAAAGGAAATAGTACATGATACTATTTTCCAGCAAGATGCTCCATTTCCTAAAATTGGAATGTACAGGTTGTTTGCTTTAGAGAATGCTGAAATCAAGATGCAAATGCAAGAGTTGCTCGAGAAAGGATTCATCAGGCCTAGCACATCACCATGTGAGTCACCAATCATTTTGGTGAGAAAAAAAGATGGCTCGTGGAGAATGTGCATTGACTACCGAGCACTGAATAAGATAACAATCAAAAATCATTATCCCCTTCCTCGCATAGATGATCTCTTAGATCAATTGAAAGAAGCTGTTTATTTCACCAAGTTAGACTTGCACAGTGGATACCATCAGGTCAGGGTTGCAGAACAAGATGCATGGAAAACTGCTTTCAAAACAAAGCAGGGATTGTATGAGTGGCTAGTTATGCCTTTTGGCTTAACTAATTCCTTTGGATATATGTGGAATTGTTTTAGGAAGTCCTTACTTGTATGATAGAAAAGCTATTTTCTATAGAGCTGAGAACAAGTATCTACTTGTCAAAGATAGAATCGAATACTTTGTAAGAACTCATAAGCTCAATAATAATTATACTCTCATAAACTCGGGGCAGATGAAAAGAATGATAAATTCATACAAACAATTCTCACTAATGGTTGTAAAGGAAAAGAAACCTGAAAAAAACCAATGTGTTTGAGGGTTGTAATGCTAAATAGCAAGCTGATTTAGAAAAGGTTCTTTCAGAGTATGATATCTTGTTTCAAGAACCTAAAGGTCTGCACCCAAAAAGGAAATAGTACATGATATTATTTTCCAGCAAAATACTCCATTGCCTAACATTGGAATGTACAGGTTGTCTGCTTTAGAGAATGCTGAAATCAAGAAGCAGATGTAAGAGTTGCTCAAGAAAGGGTTCATCAGGCCTAGCACATCACCATGTGGGTCACCAATCATTTTGGTGAGAAAGAAAGATGGCTCGTGGAGAATGTGCATTGACTACCGAGCAATGAATAAGATAACAATCAAAAATCGTTATCCCCTTCCTCACATAGAAGATCTTTTAGATCAATAAAAAGAAGCTGTTTATTTCACCAAGTTAGACTTGCACAGTGGATACCATCAGGTCAGGGTTGCAGAACAAGATGCATGGAAGACTGCTTTCAAAACAAAGCAGGGATTGTATGAGTGGTTGGTTATGCCTTTTGGCTTAACTAATGCTCCTGCTACTTTCATGAGACTAATGAATGATGTACTCAGACCTTTTCTTGATGATTTTGTTATTGTGTATCTGGATGACATTCTGATTTTTAGCAAAACGTGGGAAGAACACTTCAAGCATGTTAAGTAGACATTAGATGTTTTGAAAGGAGAAAAACTTCATGTTAAACTCTCAAAATGTGAATTTGGCAAAACATCTCTAAATTATTTGGGTCATATAGTAGGGGGTGGTGAATTGAAAATGGATCCCTCTAAAGTGGCAGTCATTGTAAACTGGCCTAAACCCAAGTCTGCTACAGAAGTGAGAAGCTTCTTAGGGGCAGCACAGTATTGGAGGAAGTTCATTTCTAACTTTTCCTCAATTGCAGCTCCCTTACATGCTTTAACAGGATTGAACAAGGTGTTTCAGTGGGGAGGCAAACATCGGAAAGCCTTCAACACCTTGAAAGAAAAGATTAGTACAGCACCTGTACTAGCACTGCCTGATCCGCAAAGACCATTTGAGATCCAAACATATGCCAATGACTATGCCATTGGAGCAGTGTTCACACAGCACGGTAAACCCATATGTTATCATTCTGAGACTTTTAATCCTGCAGTAGTTAACTATCTTACATATGATAAAGAATTGTATGCATTAGTTCAAAGTGTGAAAAGGTGGAAACATTACTTAATGGGCAAAGAGACAGTAATACATACTGATCATCAACCACTTCAATATCTACACTCTCAAATTAAGTTGCAGCAATCAAGGCACTACAGATAAATGGGTTTTCTACAACAGTTTCATTTAGTCATCAGATATAAAAAGGGCATACATAATAAAGTTGCAGACATGTTATCTAGACCCATTATAAATGCATCTACTATACTTAAGCATAATTCTGTGTTACATGAGAGTTACATTGAACAATATGCTCAAGATATAGACTTTAAAGATGTATATGCAACTCTGAGTCAAGGCAAATGAGTAGAAGAATTGGATTATCTTATAAAGGAACGACTCTTATACCATTGTGGGAAACTCTGCATTCCACAAACTAAGAGAGTAAAGATAATTAGAGAAGCACACACTTCTCTGATATCATGTCACTTTGGGGTAAGTAAAACGGTTGCATAGCTACAAAGATTTTGTTATTGGCCAAAAATGAATGAGACAGTTTCTAGATATGTAAGAGGATGTACTATGTGTGCTAAAAGCAAGCCCAACAATAGAAAACTAGGCTTGTACACTCCATTACCAGTTCCTTCTCACCCTTGGGAAAGTGTTTCCATGGATTTTGTTGGAGAACTGCATAAATCTAGGAAAGGTCATGATTATCTATATGTTGTTGTGGATAGGTTCAGCAAAATGTGTATTTTGATACCTTGAAATAAACAAATTACAGTTGAACAAACTACAAAATTGTTCTTTGAACATGTATGGATTCATTTTGGACTACCCACTTCCATTGTATCTGATCGAAACACCCAATTTGTGGGAAATTTTTGGTCGAGTTTGTGGGAACTGATAGACACCAAATTGAAGAAAAGCACAGCTTTTCATTCACAAACTGATGGTCAAACAGAAGTAGTTAACAGGACAGTCATCCAGTTACTCAGAGGATATTGCAGTAAACATCCTAAGCTTCGGGATGAACATTTGTGTTATGTGCAGCATGTTTACAACAGAGCAAAACATTCTTCTACACAGAGATCTCCTTTTGAGACCTGTTTTGGTTTCACACCAAGGTCTCCTTTGGATTTTGTCTTTGGTAAAGATACCACAGTTGATGGACATAGTGATGTGGACAGGGCAACTAGATTCATTGAACAAATCCAAGAGATCCACCAGGCAATACAGGAACAACTGGAAAAGAGCCAAGCCAAATACAAGGCCAGGCATGACAAGCATCGGGTGGAGCATGGTTTCCAAGTTGGTGACCAATTCTGGTTGTATATCAGCAAAGACAGAATGCAAGGTGAAGGTAAGAAGCTAAAGCCTATCAGGTATGGACCTTTTAGAATACTTGATAAGATTGGTGAGAATGCTTTTTGCCTTGATCTACTAGCTTACATGCACATCTACTTAGTCGTAAATGCAAATTGCTTGAGATTGTTTAAACCCTCTCTAATTGAGGATCCTGGAGAGCAGAGTCAATTGCCTTCTATTGATGACCTGCTACCTGAATATCTTAATGAATTGCAAGAAGACAAAGTTTTAGACAGGAAGGTGAGGACGATGCACATGGGAGATGTTAAGTACCTCAGATTTGGACTGAAAGGTTCAAAGCCGAGCAGTGCAAAGTGGATAGAGATTGGACAAGTGAGACAATTGTACCCTCACTTAGTCGATGCTTGAAAAGCAACTTTTGGTGGTCCAAAAGCTTTTTCAGTGGGAAGGTAGTGATCTGAATTGGATCCATGAAGAATAATCAAAGCACCATGACTGTATCAAATTAGGACGAAACTTCGAGTTCAAGAGCATAGAGCGATCAGGAAAACCTCTTAACAGTGGCAGTTGGCAGCCAGCGAAGAATGACGAGGACCTCAGTCAAAGCGCGCTGACCGAGGCCCATGGACACTGCGCAGGAGGCAAAACTAGCACCTGGGAAGCCCAGATCGGGAAAAGGAGGTAGTTCTTGATAATGCTAATCACGCATCCCTGGGCAAAACCCCTAGAGAAGGAGAGGCCCCGAGCGCTCGATCGCATGAGAGCCGAGAAAACCGTGGGGAAAGCGCTAAAGGCTAAAGGCGAGACCCGCACTCCAAAATCGGCGGTATTTATCGGGGGCACACTTGGGCGGTAAGCGGATTTGGAGAAAAGCAAGCGATTCCACTCAGGGCCCAACATGTGGCAGGCGGACGAGAGAGAAAACCGTCGCTCATCGCGTGCTAACGGTCGAGCAAGTCAACTACGCGAAATGAGTGAATGGCGTCGGATCTGGGGACACCAGATCTAACAACTGGGATCGCGCCCAATGGCGGAACCAAATTTAACAGGGGATTAAGCCGCAATGTATAAAGATTTGAGGTCCAATTTGACCGCTGAGGTGGTGGATGACTCGTTCCACAGTGTAACCGGAATACCGAACCGACGAGGAAGAGCTGGCGCAGCTCGTGAGAGGACAAGTGGCCACTCCCTGTGAGTCGTTGATGAAGACGCAGAGACAGGGAACTCCAAGCGAGCAGCAACAGGCGACCCGACAGGGGACGGAAGGGGAAACGAGCAGTCATGAGCCAGAGTGGCTTTAAGCCATGAACACATAGAGAACATGACAACGAAGATGGAGAGAGGGAGACAGAAGACAAAGACAGAGAATGAAGAGACAATGAAGCAAAGAGCAGAAAGACACAGAGCCGAGCTGACCTGCAACATAAGGCAGCATCAAGTCATCCCTGAGAGGATCTGTCGGGGAACTGAGCACCACACTGGGCTCCTCCCGTTAAAGACCAGAGAGGTCAAGAGCTAGTAAGGAGAGGAGTCTGTGCACTCTAGTGGCTTGGGGAATCCAAGAACCACCCTGCCAAGCAATTATGTTTCAGGAGACTCAAATTGAGCTCCTCATTGTAATTCTCTGCTTTAAAGACACAATAAAAGAAGGCCACCGCTAAAAGTTGGACCGGAGACATAGCCCTGGAGGATAGGGTGAACTCCTTATTAATTGTTGTGTTCTTATTTTTGCTTACTGTGTTTCTCTGTTGTTTTCCATATTTTCTAGTGTCTGTGTATTTTTCAATCTGATCGATCCATTGCCTAAAATGACATAGAGACGCACCAGCACATGAGTCTGTAATACCTTCATTCATTAATTAATTAACTGAGGTCACTCAAGGGTGATTTTTAGATCATCCATGGGTGGCTCCACCTCAACAGATGGCTCTATGTGTGTAGGGTCTATCTTCTCCACCAAGGTGTCAACTGGGGCTATCAAAGAGGTCTCTAATAAAGTTGACTTCTGTGCCACACCGGGTATATCGATGCTCTCCTCACCATCCTGTGGGCTCTCAGCATCATGCTCAACCTCCTCCTCGGGTTCCTAATATCTAAAGCCAGGTTATACACCAGCAAAAGCGCCCTCTGATATCACCCTCTAACTGTCTTTGTCCTGCCTGCTCCTTTTCAAAAGATCTAATGCCCTAATCTGGTCGACTTTTCCCACATGATGTAGATGGCTGCACCCCCACGGCCTGCTCACCTCTAACGTCTCTGTTGTAAGGGTGAGGATGGGTTTGGTCTGTCACCCTCCTCAACTGGGCCAACCGCTCATCGTCCCAATGAATTCTACCCGATAATTCCTGCATACAGGATTTCCCTTGAGCCATGGGTTTGTCTCTTGTTTCACCCGTCACTATGCACTCATACCAAAAGCTTCCATGATCTTCTAGCTAGTTTCCCACAACTGGGCCAAGATCGTGCTCTAATACCATTGTAATGTTCCAAACTTAAATAAATAGTGATATGCAAAGCAAAAACTATTTACAACACAAAAATTTTAAACAATCAGCAAATGCTCATAAAAACTCTAGAATTAAGAACTAGCTGAGCCATTTTATCAATCAATGGAGCAAGTACAATAGTATGGAGGAATGCACCTCGTCTTGCCTCAATGATAAGAGTGACAGAACCTAGGTGATAATACAATGATCTCAAATGCTAGAAATGATTTCTCCTCTAATGCTTTGCATTGCCTAAAAAACTTCATTGCTGCCTAGAAAGGGACTGCAAGAAACTCCTCCTCCAGTGCTCAGAAAATGATGAAACTTCAGCCACAAACTCCTTGGCCAAAACCTACATAAACCCAGAAATGGTTTGGCCCAATTTGGACTTCCCAAAATCGACCCCCAAAGGCACTATTCAATCCCTAGCAATTCTACATTGTCTGTTGCAAAGATACGGTTGAAAGCCCCACCTCTGGTGCTCAGAAAATTATGAAGCTTTATATTTGGGATCCTTGTCAAAAACCCAGAAATACCCAGAAATGGTTTGGGCAGATTTTGACCTCCCAAACTCAACCTCTTCTATGGCCCATGCCCTCCAAACAGCTCCAGAAATACGACCTGAAAAGAATGACCACAAAGTCCTAACCCAAGCTCTGAAATGGAAGCAAACACCACTCCAAATATCTCCTCTAACCTCCATGGCAAAGCTCAGTTCCAAGGACTGATACTCTACCCACCAAATGAGCTCCCACACACGGCCTCTACACTAGCCCAGGTAGTGCGAAAGTCACACTACCAAACCAGAAGCTCAATCAACTCCCAAACTCTCCTAGATGCTAACAATCCTCCCTAGCCTCCTCTTCGGCAATCTCATGTCAAATCTCCACTGCTAAGCATCACCAATGAACTCGGCCTCCTCTCCACTGTGTCCCCCAGTAATACGCACAACCTAGAAGGGAATGCTACTGCTGGGAATCACAATGTGATCCTCCTCCCGAAGCAAAGAAGAAAACCTTCCTAGGGTGGCACTTGAAGTCCCCCGAAGAAAAGGTGATCTCTTCGCCTAAAGAACTCGTGCTAAACAGCGAATGACTCAGCTAAGCAACTTGAGCAACCAAAGAGAAATCGATATACTCCAATAAGATGAATGAAATGACGAGAGCTACCTCCCTTATATAGATTTCATGGAGCACTTTTCCCTCCAATTTTACCTTCATCGTGGGCCCTCACTTAACCACCTACATGCAAAACTTAACCACATTCATGCAAACCGAAGAAGGGAGTGTGTATTTCCCTAGTGTGGGTGGTGCCCATTTGTAGTTTAACCACAACAAAATAACTTCTCCTAATAAAAATCGAATAGGCCCCACTATTTCCAAAATTTGCCCCAAAATGCAATAATTAGTCTTGTTCCAAATTAATTTAGGAAGGGATATGACATACTAGGGCTTCCTTGTGGTCCCGCATCTTTGTTACTCCAATTTCACAAGGATTGCATAGAAACCATATTCTTCTAGATGCACTTATGGAAAATGGGGTCCACATGTCCAATACTGACTACAAACACCTAGTGACACATGATCATATTGTTATCAGCCTAACTTGACCCAACACTATTTCCTTTTAGTTTCATTTCCTTAAATTTAACACAACTTTCTATTTTTGGTAGTTTTTCCGGTTCTAAACTTCCGATGTTGTTTTGAAGGCCTAAACGACATTTTTAGGGAAAACAAAGATATTGGAAAAGTGCCAAAATATGTTACACGCATTTTATTTCGGCCTCCTCGTGGAGATCTTTAAAACGAGGTATTATGATTGTCAAAAAGAGATCATATGGCAAAGTTACGACCCTGGGAAGTTGTAGGAACAAATTTCGCATTTATACAAGAACTTCATGTACATAGTACCTGTAGGTCATAAATACATATTTGTTCATTGATTCAATAAGCTCACCAAAGAATCATGAAGAAGGGTCAACGCCCTCTCAAGCTAGTTGCAACAACACTTGTTAGCCCATGAATACAACAACCATTCAATAACTTAAAACATGTCAAGAGCCATAGATATAATACATCATATAACTAGCAAATAACCACCATATAAATAGAATGGAAACCAAGGCAAATCAGTGATAATGTCAACATGATAACTAGTACAAGTTCTCGTAGAGATCACAAAAGTAAAATAACAGTTATTAACCTATGCAAAAACCAACCAATTTAGGAACTTCCACGTACCACCCTACCATAGATTGGGCTAAACCAAATCTCCTCTCTTTCAGCCAATCACCCCCGCGCCATATTCCAAGCATGAATGTGGGATTTCATGAGATAAACCAAGACGAAACCAACCAGGGCTTCCAGAGGCCAAACCACCTCAACCCTCAGCAACAGTGATCTCACCTATACGGTCCAGAAATCACTAACATCGACCAGATTGGTCTCTACCCAAGTTGTCCAGGGCTCCAGGAACTAGTAACTCAACCCACAGCTAAATCAGAGCTCCAGAGAATTTGCCCCAACCCACTGCTCTAGAGACTAGTAACTCAACCCACAAGGCTCCAAAGCATTTGTCCCAACCTGCAGGCTCCAGGATCTAATAACTCAACCCGAGTTGTTTCAGGGCTTTAGAGCATTTGTTCCAACCCATAGTCATAGAGAACCAGAGAACCAATCAGAAAAAACAAGTGGGAAACACACAACATCATGGCTATACAAGAAATGGCAAGGCAAAGCTCAAACCACTATCAATCTAGGAAAATCTCCATTGTAATGTTAGCACATAACCAAGGAACCACATGCATATATTTGTTAATTTCTATAGCGTCGGATGTGCTCCAGCATCGAGATTTTGCAGAGAGGCTAAGACACATGCATTCTCCAAGACCCAGAAATTGTTTGAAAAAATTCCACCTAGAGATAGTTTAATTAAAATAATTAATCATTTTTAATGTATTCCTAAGTCTAAACTTAGGAAATGTGATTAATTAAAGGGTATTAATTAAATCTGGTGTGAATCTTCTAGAAGAAGACGAGGATCAACTCCCAATTAATCTTAGCTTTTGATTATGTTTCAATCAATGTTGCACGAAGCGGGGACGAAGCGGGGACGTTTTTTGGAAGCGGGGACGCAGAAGCGTCATTTTCCAAAAATCTAGGAAGCGAAGCATCTACGGAAGCGTCTGCTATATATATATATATATATATATTTGCATTTATACTCAAAACAAACATCCCAAATACCAAATTAGTTGTAGAAGACATGAAAACATGCATATTTTTGCATAAATCAAGATAGACATCCATTGTACATTAATGATTAATTATTCGAGCATCAACCATTTAGCATCAACCATCTAGAATCTAGATTCTTCTCCTCTTGTCTAGCCTTTGCCTCTCCCTCGATTGTCTAGGGATATTAGTCAACATTGCCCAATTTTGATCAAACTACCTAATTCAAGAATTAAAATATGGTAGAAAAAGCTTAACATGCTTGATCGATGATTTTGACTTGATTGAAAGGTAATTTTTTGCTAAGGGCGTGCCGCGTGACAAAGGAGTTCAACAATTAACACCACCAACACTAGGTACATATAGGGCTTGGTGCTCTTGATTAAATGCTAATCGCATACCTTCATAATTGATATAATCTAATGAAATGCCACAATCCCATTGATCTTGAATTCCTGAAAATTGTTAACTCTGCTGAATTTTGAATCGGATATGAAATTCTATTTTCTCCATATGAAGTCCAATGAGGCTGCAACCACTCTCAAACATCCTGAGTCATTTCATGGTAATGTTAAAAATTTTAGTAGAAGGATGAAAATGAAAAATAAAGGAGAATGTCACTTTTACTTTAAGAATTTAATATTACCATGAGGGAGCATCTGCTATATTTATATTTTTTTATATTTTTTTTGCCTTCATTCCTCACCCTAACCCAAGGTGGACCCACCCCCAACAAGCTAACTCACCTAAAATTAAAAAAGAAAAATTGAAAAAAAAATGATTTCCTAAACGTTTTTCCGGAATCGTACGGAAGCGTACGCTTCACCCTCCGATGCGCCACGCTTCGTACTGCCGAAGCGTCGTACGAAGTGCGCTTCATAGATTCGAAAGCGCACTTCGGAGGAAAGCTTTCGAAATTTCCAGGAAGCGTCCAAAACAGGGAGAAGCGTGCTTCTGTCGAAGCTTCCTAGACACTTCCGCACGGGATGCGCTTTCGGGCTTGGAACCGGGGGGGGCGCTTCGTGCAACATTGGTTTCAATCTTGGTCGTTGTTGCTCCAATGAGAGATTATAAGAAGAAGCTTGATGGGCACTTGGAGAGCACACTGAGATAATGAGATCTAGAGATCGAATTTCTCAAGAGTAGCAGCGCTGAGTTGTCGGAGAGAGATCGAGTGATCTTCTTGCAGTAAGGGACGGGGATAGTAGACCAGAGGGAATTTTTCCAGTTCCGGAGAGTGCAAGGCAGAGAAGGTAACAAGAGGTCTAGAGAGGCAGCGCAGTGCCACGCAGAGGCAGCGCCAAGCTTCAAAGGGAGTCCGTTTTTTTGCTAGGAGCAGTCGAGATCTAGAGTCGGAAGCCGAGGTGTGAGACCGGAGGGCCAGAGGGTCGAAGTTCTAGTCAGCAAAAGATCTGAGGAAGAGGTGACGCAGTTCCTAGAGGTTGTGACGCAGATTTGCATAGGATGATGCAGAGACTACGTAGAGGCACCGTAGGGCTAGCCATCCAAACCCTGGATCAAATTTGGATCGCCAGTGACAATGTGATATTTTTCTCACTGCCTCTTTGCCAGTTTATTTTCTGTATCAGATTGCCAGTTTGGGCATCTAATGATTTGTACTCAGATTACTACCGCATAATAATAAAACCCTCAATTACTACACTGATTTTCCCACATTGGGTTTTTCCGGAGACGTTTGTCCAAAATCAACAGTGTAATTGTGTGTGTTTATTTCTCTCCAGTGCAGCATTTAGTTTCCGCAACATTTTATTTTGTGTAGGCTGCGGTGTATGTATTTCGATATTTGTGATGCAGATCTGTGTAGGCTAACGCAAAGACTATGCAGAGGCACCATAGGGCTAGCCATCCAAAACCTAGATCAGATTTGGATCGCCAATGACAGTGTGATATTTTTCTCACTACCTCTTTGCCAGTTTGGGCATCTAATGATTTGTATTCATAGTACTACTGCATAATAATAAAACCCTCAATTACTGCACCAGTTTTCCCACATTGGGTTTCTCCGGGGTCGTTTGTCCAAAAACAACAGAGTAGTTGTGTGTGTTTATTTCTCTCCAGTGCAGTATTTAGTTTCCGCAGTATTTTATTATCTGTAGGCTGCAGTGTATGTATTTCGATATTTGTCGTAGAAAGCTGCAAGTAATTTTTTTAGAGTAATTTAACAAATAGGAGAAATATCATCAGTGTGTTGCAGTAGGAATCGGGTCACCGATCTTTCACATGGTATCAGAGCACAGATCGTAAGCCGGAAAGCTCAACACAGAAGGAAGGAGGCAGTTTGAATTTTTGCGTAGGTAGCAATTCGAAACCCTCAGGGGCAGCATATTTCCTTGGCCTGGAGGGTCACTTTTCGTGGAAATTTTACTTATCTAAGTGAGTCGACAAAGAATAAAATTTTACAGATCAAAGAGTACTAGAGGCAGAGGGAGCATCACTAGTTTCCTTGCAGAGCAAATCTTCAGCTGGGACGCAGATTTTGCAACTGTTTGCTAGTGCAAATAGTGTAAGGAGGAAGAAAGAGCACACACTAAGGGAATTCTTTCTTGAGGGGACTTCTAACCAAGAAGTTCGAATTTTCCCAGCAGAGCAGCAATAGCTGTGTGCAGGATTTCTCACTCCAGAAGGGAGTGCTAATAGCTGGGCAGCAGCTGCACAGAGGAGAAGAGGAGGAATTCGACTTTTTCAGAGAGATGGCATCAGCAGGGTTGAGAGATCAAGATCGGTTGGACGGAGCCCTCCAACTATGTGATCTGGAAGGCTAGAATTTCTTGCCTTCTAGATGAACATGATCTCAAGACTTACATCGATAGTGTGGTCGTTGTACCCGCAGATGCAGATCTGCTTAAGAAGTACAAGAAGGAGATGGAAAAAGCAAAGAGATTGATTCTCAATAGAGTTCGAGATCACATAGTTTCTCATATAACTGGCAAAGATATTGCCTGACAGATGTGTGAAGCCCTTCCGACGTTGTACGAAGGATCTTCCGAGCAGCGGAAGATGTATCTAGAATGTATCTAGATGAGAAGCTGAGATGAACGAGGATGCAAAAGGGGGACCGTATAGACCCCTTCCTTACTAGGCTTCAGGATGTCTGGGATCAGCTCGTTTCAGTAGGGACAATGCCCCAACCTACAGAGTTTGTACGATTAGCTCTGAATAGTGTTTCCGAAGAATGGAAAGTTTTCGTTTAGAGTATCCTAGGCAGAGAAAAACTGTCAGATAGGGAACGCGTCTGGGTTGATCTACAGCAGGAGGCGATGAGGCGAGATCTGGTGAAGAGCATCATCAGTGGTGCTAGCAACAGTGGTGGGATGAAGCAAGAAAGGGAGGAAGACGTGGCCCTCGCATCGAAGGGGCAGCACAAGCAACGTAGAAGAAAGAAGGACATTTCAAAGACCAAGTGCTTTAGGTGTGGTGAGCTTGGAGCACTCAATGTCCTCTCAGAAAGAAGGACAAAAAGGAGAAGCAAGATTAGCAGGCTGCATCCGCTGAGATCGACACACTATCCTCCAAACTGGAGGAGGAGTTTTCCATGATCACCGAGTTACCTCCAAGGGTGAGGTGGGGTGATTTGGATTTCTAGCCCCAGAGAGCTACAAGATGGGCAAGATTCTTGAGTAGGTCCACCACATGAATCAATATCTTGCTATGGGAGCCCAAGACATGCAGTAGCAGGATCGATTAGTGGCAGTTGGTGCAGTCAGGTGCCAGAGTGACAAATGCAGTAGCTAGTAGCGATCAAAGGCTAAGCAACACATAGCAAAGTTGGCAGCAGTGCAGTTGGCACAGGGCAGAGTTAGCAGCAGCGCAGAGGCTTCAGTGACAGTGCAGAATCTAGCAACAGTCAAAACTCTGGTGACAGATGCATCATACTGACCACAATTGGTTCAGTATTTTGAATGCTTTTCCATTAGAGTTGTTGCAATTGCAATAGCAGCAACTGGAGAGGGTTGTAGTGCAGATGCAGTGTTTGCAACAGTTCAACAGGGCCAGCAGCAGCATGGATGCAGCAATCTGATTTGCGCAGTAATTGATGGGCAGCAGAGCCAAACATCAGCATTGCAACAGCAGATGGTGCAGAGATAGAGTGATACTTTAGTGGGTTGCAACACTAGAGCACATTCCTCACTAAGAGAAAGTGTTGATTTTTGTAGCATCGGATGTGCTCTAGCCTCAAGATTTTGCAGAGAGGCAAAGACACATGCATTCTCCAAGACTCAGAAATCGTTTGGGAAAATTCCACCTAGAGATAGTTTAATTAGAATAATTAATCATTTTTAATGTATTCTTAAGTCTAAACTTAGGAAATGTTATTAATTAAAGGGTATTAATTAAATCTGATGTGAATCTTCTACAAGAAGATGAGGATAAACTCCCAGTTAATCTTAGCCTTTGATTATGTTTTAATCTTGATCATTGGTGCTCCAACGAAAGATTATAAGGAGCTTGATGGGCACTTGGAGAACACACTGAGATAGTGAGATCTAGAGATCGAATTTCTTAAGAGTAGCAGTGTTGAGTTGTCAGAGAAAGATCGAGTGATCTTCTTGCAGTGAGGGGCAAGGATAGTAGACCGGAGGGAAGTTTTCCAGTTTCGGAGAGTGCAAGGCAGAGAAGGCAACGAGAGGTTCAGAGAGGCGGCGCAATGCCACGCAAAGGCAGCACAGAACGTCAGAGGGAGTCTGTATTTTTGCTAGGAGCAATCGAGATCTAGAGCCGAAAGCCAGGGTGTGAGACTGAGGGCCAGAGGGTCGAAGTTCCAGTCAACAGAATATCAGAGGAGGAGGTGATGCAGTTCATAGAGGTTGTGACACAGATTTGTGTAGGTTGACACAAAGACTACGCAGAGGCAGCCTAGGGCTAGCCATCCAGAGCCTGTATTAAATTCGGATTGCCAGTGACAATGAGATTTTTCTCACTACCTCTTTGCCAGTTTATTCCCTATATCAGATTCCTAGTTTGGGCATGTAATCATTTCTACTCAAGCTACTACAGTCTACAGCATCATAATAAAACCCTCAACTGCTCCACTAGTTTTCCCACATTGAGTTTTTCCCAAGACGTTTGTACAACAACAACGGTGTAATTGTGTGTGTTTATTTCTCTCCAGTGCAGTATTTAGTTCCGCAGTATTTTATTTTGTGTAGGCTGTAGTGTATGTATTTTGATATTTGCCGTAGAAAGCTGGAAATATTTTGTTTGAAGTAATTTAACAAATAGGAGAAATATCATCAGTTTGTTGCAGTGGGAATCAGGTCACTGATTTTTCACAATATCATGCATCCAAAAATCAGCAAGGAAATCACACATGCAACCTATTACCAGCAAAGCAACCCAACTATAGTTGTTGATCCAACTATCTACTCGCACTTTCTTGCTCTCCTTCACTTTCTTTCTCTAATCTAAGTGAATACTAGAGTGCTCCAAGAATGCTTTAGGTGTGCAAGACTATGAGAGAATGAGAGAATGAATGAGCGAGCCAAAAACTGAACTGAATAAAAGTTGTGACATGCTTCTCTGATGCCTTTTTATTATTGATGTCTCATTTTTCTACATTTTTCTTCATTTTCCTCTAATTTCCATTGCATGCAAATATGTGTCCCTTAACCTTCCTTTTCGCTTATTTTCCTTTATTTTCATAATTAAAATGCCAATTATTGTCTCTTAGTCTTTGCAAATGCCTTTGCCAACTTCCATAGCCATTATATTAATCCCAAGTGATGCCACTATAATGTTTGCCCACCATTTAACTTGTAATATGTGTCTCATGACCTTGGTCTTATTTTATTTACACGGAAAATTAATCAGGGAGTGTTACAAACCCCTCCCCCTTGGGGAAACATCATCCTCAATGTTCAATGACGCTTATAACTAGTAAAACATGTTGCACATGGAGCTTTATAACACAACTCAATGCAGCATTTGTACCAAATTGTTGAAACCATAAATACCATTCTACTTATTGGAGCTTTATAACGCATGTTGATGCAGTATTTACAACACGCTGCTTATCGGAGCTTTATAACACAACTCATTGCAATATCTACAATACACATATGCATAAACATAAACCAAAACACATAAATCAAACTCATCTGCTCAACCAGCAAATAAAGAAGCATGCAAAGCCCGCATCTAATTAGCCATCTACCATGTAGCTTCATTGGGCCCAAAGCACTTCAACTACACTTTAACTTGCTCTATTGCTCGGTTCTGAAACATAAGTTGTTTCCACTGAAAAATGCACTGAGGTTCTGACTAGAATTCTCCCTCTGGTTCCACCTGCAATACAGATCAATCAATCACATGATCAGCATCCTGGACATATCTCTTAAGCAATGAAATATGGAAAACCTCATGGGCTTTCATTGTTGGCAGCAATGCAAGTTTGTAGGCCACTAGTGCAATCCTCTCAAGGATCTTAAAAGGCCCGCAATACCGAGGTGCCAACTAGGCACATGATCCAATCCTCAAGGAGCTCCTCTTGGGCTTGATGAGCTCTTGGGCTCTATGTTGATTTGCATAACTCTTCTGTTTGTCCAATGTTGCCTTTAAATTCCTTGTAATAACCTACATTTCATGTTCCATCTCAGCGAACATGTTCAGTCCAATCAGCACCCTGTTCAGTGGATCACTCCAACTGATGGGAGTATTACAACACCACCCATAAAGAGCCTCAAATGGACTCATCCTCAAGGAGTCTTTATACCCATTATTACATGCAAATTTTACCAATGGAAAATACTCCTCCCAGTTCCTCTGCTGATGCATGACATACATCCTCAAGATCCTCAAGAATCCTATTGACCCTCTCTGTTTGTCTATCTGTCTAGGGATGATAAGTTGTACTAAAAGCTAACTCTGTCCCAAGCCTGCAAACAACTTCCTAAACCTGGAAGTGAACTTGGCATCTCTGTTTGATATGGTCTTCTTGGGAACACCATGCAATCTCACTATCTCCCTAATGAAGATCTGAGCTACCTCACTTGCTGAATTCATAGGCTTAACTGCAATGAAGTGAGCTACCTTGCTCAACCTGTCAACCACAACCATGATGGAATCATGTTGCTTCAATGTCCTAGGAAAACCGGTAACGAAGTCCATGGAAATGACCTCCCATTTCCATTCTGGAATCGAAATAGGCTGCAATAGACCAGTTGGGTGCTTACACTCAGCTTTCACCTGCTGAGTCGCTGACAGTCCAAACATCTCGCAACAAACTCAGCCACCTCCTTCTTATAGTTCGTCCAATGATAGAACTTCTTAACTGCTATCAAAGTCTCCTGATATCTCAGGTGACTTGAATATGGCTTGACATGAAATTCCCTCAATATAAGCTTCTTGAGCTCACTATTATCTAGCACATAAATCCTGTTCTTGAATCTGACCAAGCCATTTGCCGTGAGGCGATACTCCTCATCCCTATCACTTTCACTCTATTGTTGCAATCTCTGCTTCAATTGTTGGTAGCTCTCATCATGCTGTAGTCGGGATATTGAGTTGTAGTTGGGAGGACTACATGTGGGCAGGATCCTTGAGGAGTCCACCTCCTAGATTGATTCCATGCTACGGGATGCCAAGATTCAGCAGTAGCGAGATGGACTTAGTGTCAGATGATGCAGTGGAATGTTTGGACAATAGATGCAGTAGCTGGGGACCAGAGACTAATCATCGCAGAGCAAGGTTGGCACAGTGCAGGAGTTAGCAGCGATGCAGTTCGCACAGTGCAGGAGTTAGCAGCGATGCAGTTGGCACAGTGCAGGGGTCAGCAGCATCGCAGAAGATTCAAAGGGTTAGAATCAGCAGCAGTTAGATTCCAACATTCATTGTATTATGTTTAACACAATCAAGTTTGACTAATTTTGGATGTTTTTCAATTGCTTCTCTCAGCAACTGAGTTGCAGTACGGATGCAGTGTTAGCAGTAGCAGTGCTAGCAGCATAGCAGATGCAGCGTTTGAGAGGGAGTTGTAGTACAAATGCAGCAGTGGCAATGGCAGTGCTAGCAGCATAGCAGATGCAGTGTTTGAGAGGGAGCTTTAGTACAAATGCAGCAGTGGCAGTGGCAGTGCTAGCAGCATAGCAGATGCAGCGTTTGAGAGGGAGCTGTAGTACAAATGCAGCAGTGGCAGTGGCAATGCCATGGGCAACAGTACAGTAGTAGCAATAGCACAGTGTTAGCGGCAGTAGCAGTGCAGAAAGGAGGGGCTTCAAAAACAGAGCAGCATGCAGGTGGACATTGTTGCTAGAGCATTTTCCTCACTAAGAGGGAGTGTTAGATTTTGGTAGCATCGGAAGTGCTCTAGCCTTGAAAATTGGTGGAGAGGCTAAGGCACATGAGTTCTAAAGAACCCAGAAACCGTTTGGTGAAATTCCACCCGGATTGTATTTTATTAAAATAATTAATATTTTTAATGGGGTTCCTAAGTCTAAACTTAGGGAAATTAAAATATTAATGGATATTAATCAAAATATGTGTGAGAATGATCTAGAAGGCGGATCAAGCCATATTTTAATCTTAGTCGTTGATTAGAGACTTAATCTTGGTCGTTGAGGACTCAACAGGAAAAGTATAAAATGGAGGCTTGGGGTTCATTTGGAAATACACACTGAGGGAGAGAATTGATCTAGAGTTCGATTTATGGGGCTAGGAAGCTGAGAAATTTGAACTAAGTGATCATTCAACAGCAGAGGAGCAGTGAGAATCCGGGAGAAGGACTTTTCGAACAATACTGACAAAGAGGCAGAGAGATCTTGCAGAGAGGCAGGGTAGTAGCTGGGAGAGCTGACGTTGGGCCAATCTGGGCCTACACAGCCTTGAAACAGAACCAGAAGAGCCAGTGCAGAGTAGAAAAGTTGCCTGTCACGCAGAAGCCGAAACTGTCGGAACAATCGGAACTACCGAAACAGCCGGGATAGCTAACGCAGAGGGCAGAAGAGGTGACGCAAGGCTAACGCAAAGCCTGTAAGGCTGACGCAGGGCCTACGCAGGGCCAGCGCAGAAATAGTCAACGTTAGCCAGTCTTGTGCCGGATCAGTTAGAATTCTGTTGGGTGAAGTGAGGTAAAATTCACTCAGATTTTTCGCCAGTATTTTTTCTCTGTAAAGGATTGCTAGATGAGCATCCTAGCTTTGTATACAGATATGTCTCTTGCATAATAGTAAACCCTCAAAACTGTTGCACCATTTTTCCCGCATTGTGTTTTTTCGGGGACTACTGTGTCAAAAAATAAGTGTGTCCTATGTATCTTGTTCTTTGCTCTATTTTTTGTTTCATGAGATCAAATATTTAATTAGTGTAGGTCGCATAAGTAATTTGCTTTAGTATTCAGAAGAATAACTTGATGAATGTAATTTAAAAATCAAGTAGGTGAAGTAGATTAAGATATATTGCATTAAGGGTTCCTTCAGTGTAGGAATTTTCATAGAATACGCCCCCCTTGAAGAGTATGCACTTGAGAGAGAGAGACAATGGACAGAAATTCAGGGTAGTGGAGTTTGGGCCCCACCAATGGGAAAATTGAGGCAACAAGCTTAAATAGAAGGTGAGGACAATTGTTTGGGCTTTTTGTCAATTTTATATCTGAACTTAACTATTTGTGTGAGTTGTTCAACTAGGTGAGCAAGTGTTGCTTAGCACAAAGAGATTTCTGGGCGGGAATCTCAACTCTCACTTCGGTGGACTTAGAGTGCCACCCTAGGTGAGTCCCTTCTCAATTTGGGAGTCATTCTGAAGCAAGGGATCGAAGGTTGCTCTCACTTCCGCCCAAAACACGGACATTGGAGGAGAAATTTGTGCCACTTGTGGGATCCTTCTGAGAGCAGCGCCCTTGCTGGGAATTCTAGGGCTGACTTGGTGCATCAATTACATGCTATTTTGGGTGGTTTGGAGGCCAAACACTGAGGGAGTTCTTTGGGAAAATTTATGGCATTCTAGGGCTTGCGTAGTGTTTTGGCAGAGGCACTCATGGGAAATAGGAGCATCACGATTTTGTGGGCTTAGTGGCTAGAGAAATTTAGGGGAAAATTTGTGGGGAAATTGCAAGCAATTTTGGGAGCTTTTCCTGGAGGACTAGAGTAGTTGAAGCAGCGTATTTCCAGGTAGTGCGTTTAGCTAGTGAAGCTAGAAATTTGCACTTTTTGTGGGTTTTTTAGTGGTGGGGTTTGGGACCAATTCCTTTTTGGTCCTGTAGGGAAAATTAAGAGGCTACAGTAGCATTTTCAGAGCATTATGGGCATTTGGGTGGCAAAAACTCCAATTCTATCCTGCAACAGTGACGGACAATTTTCAGGGCTAGCGTAGAATTTGTGGGCATCTTCCTTGGAGTTGGAACAAGCATTTTACCACCTTGGGTTTTGCTCTAGCTTGTTGAGGCAAGCCTAGGTTAATTTCTCCTTATCTACATTGTACTCTTCTACCCAAATTCTTAATAAAAAGTGAAATTTTGGTGTTGCTAATTGTGTGACTAGTTGTACATGTGTGGAATTGCCATTTTATATACTGTTTCAAGTTGCATGCTTCAGTTATTTACTGTTAATTTCAATTAGGAATATTACAAGGAGAGTTTACAAGAATCTCAAGGGAGCAAATACTCTTCCCCAAGAGAACTAAATGGAATAAGAAAAGGGTACAATGATTACTATAGTATTACAATGAGGAGTCCCTCAATGAGGTAACTCGCTTTTCCTCAAGGAAATATGATCTCAATGGCTCAACTTCTCGGTCTTCAATAGGAACTCTTGTGTATGAGAAAAGGAGAGAAGGATAGTTTAAGATCACGAACTTAGGTATGGTGAAGGGCTCCAAGTAAATGGTTCCTTAGTTCCTCAATCCTCCACCTACAAGCTCCTTCAAAGGATGCCTTCCAACCACCCTCCAAGCCTTCAAGAGGACTATGCAAGCACAAGAGAAAAGAAACTTAGATTATGTGCAATATAAATAGTCACAAAATGGTAATATACACTATAACACAAGCGCAAGTCACAAGAGAAGAAGTAGATTTCCTCTCTTGCGCAAGCAAGGAAAGGCTAAGCCCTTCAACCAAGCTCTCAAAACTAGATCATATCAATAAAAGAACATCAGATTTGACAAGTAAAATTGAAATTGATAGTATTAGAGAGCTATGGTAGGAAAACTCCCTTCTCAAACTCGTTGGATCAGCCCCTGAGAGAAACTTGATTTGATGTGGGTCCTTCCATCTTTGCCTTTGAGAATGAGTTTGTCCAACCAAAGACTTACCCCGCACTCAAGCTTGTTCAAACATATTAGTTTTTCTACACACTTTAAGAGAGCATTAGCATTCACAAGGGACTAGACTACGCAATGAAGGAGGAGGCTAGAGGTTTAGCCAAAGACCTTCTAGTCGCCTTAATCTAGAATGGTCCTCTAATCCAAAAATCAATGCAAGATAACTTACACTAATTAATCCAATAAAGGCAAATGAAGCTAACGAATTTATGATCAACAATTGTAGAACATTAAGCAAAAGAAATCGAATGTAATATTCCTAATTAGCCATGGCTAATTAGAATATTCGATTTTGCTCAATTTTGCCTTATATAGTTATTTGTAAATAAAAAGGTGAGGAAAAGGGGACATAACTCACTTTTAAAATAAAAATCACTTCCTAGTAGCACAACATTGCGACTTAAAGGGGAGCCAAGGGGGCCAAAGGACCACGCAGAGATGGGGCACACGCAGACACTTGGAGGGACTGCGCAAATGGAAAAGGGAACACGTGGCAAGAGGGGATTATGTTGGAGGAGGTGAGCCTTGGGATTGGGAGAGGCCAATGCTATAGAGGAGAGAGGAGCCCCCTCATTTTGTCATTCGATTATGAACATTTGAGCTAATCACTTCGACTTGGAGAACGCTGGCTATTTAGCCTGTCTACAGCACTGTTTAGTGCACTGAGTGTCTCCGTTCAGAGATCTCACCCTTAGCCTTGGGGGACTTCAAGTGCCTACTCGGGCAAGGTATTTTCAACAGTCTTTTGCAGTAGTTTTCATCTTTGGCATTGAGGTGGAGCTAAGCATTGGAAGATTGCGCAGTCTTGAGAGAGAGGGACGCAGTTCTTCTAGGAGCAATTCCAGATTGAGGATTTGTGGAGGAGTTGAGCTGGGATATTGAGCAAGGGATCAGCTCTTGCTTATTGGAGTGGTTTGGCAGAGTTTCAAGCAATATTTTGGAGAATTCTACTCTGTGGCAGCGCAGGGCTTTGAGGGATTGCGTGATTCCCCAAGGGGGAGATTTTCGGGGGTTGGCCATTTCAGAAAAGCTTTCTGGGTTTTTCTAGGTTTTCTGAGTAGGGGCGGATTCCAGAGTTTCAGCATTTTCTGAGGAGGGGAACAGCCCCAAATCCTCATTTGATTTCCAATAGTAGCAGCAGCACGGCAATTTTCCAGCAGCATCCACGCAGAGGCCATTCCTTGTTATTCTGAGTGTATTTCTTCACTTGCCTGGTGCAAGTCGAGGTGCCATCCTTCTAATCACCTCCTGTACTCATTCCATTACTCATTATAATAAAATGGCTTAGCATTTCTCTCTGCATTTCTCGAGTATCTACTTATATTTAATGCTTATATTATTATATGTTACACCATTGTTATTTTTATCACTTTGAGTTTCCCGGTTATTATATTATTTGTGCGTATTTGGTTGGAGTTTATTGGGTTTTGGGGAAAATCTCTAAAACGAGATATTGCAGTGGTATCAGAGCATAGATCTGGCTCAACCTGTGGAGCTAGCAATCTATGACACCGGGGGAAAAGCCCTACATCTGTTACAGAGGTAGGAGATACAGAGACGTTGGGCGTAGGTTGGAGAATACCTACAGAGAGGGAGACTGTGTCCCGGTGGTGGACGCAGAACAGGAGGAGCTTGTGGTGGACGCAGAACAGAAGGAGCCTGTAGTGGACGCAGAGCAGGAGGATCCGATGGCAAATGAGGACGAGAGGAGATTTGCAGACATGCTCCTCAAATCAGTGCAGGATCTGTCGAGGCAGATTGAGGTGATGGGGCAGAGATTCACAGCAGTGGAGGCTAGACATCGTGAGAACCCACGGGTTTTCCACGTTGGTGAGGGATTGGGTACATCTCACCATTTTCCAGAGCAGGGTGCCACTCAGCATGATATTACTCCGCAGATGGCCTCACATGCCCCTACATGCTCTACCATGCCCACTTTCCTAGTAGCGGACACAGGGGCCAAAGCCCAGCAAGAGGCAAAACCCGGTCATATGGGCGATTATTTTGCAGAGTACCAGGCCTATGGGCAGGAGTTCAGGGATGCTCTTTCATTCAGAGATTTTGTTTAGCTCCAGCGGGATAGTAGACCCCGCGACCATCACAGAGGACACCGGCATTATCACGATGGAGACACCCACCGCACAGCTAGTAGATTCCACTTGCCTACGTTTGATGGTTCATCAAACAGCTCGGCAAGGTCTTGGGTGGAGAAGCTGGACATCTATTTCCAGCTTAACCAGATGTCGAAGGCAGAGACCATCGAGGTGGCGACATTACATTTCGATGGTGAGGCCCAGGATTGGTGGTTCCATGGGATGGTTACACTCGGGCATTCCATAGTGACGACGTATGCCGAGTTCACCAGGAGATTGATGGAGAGGTTTGACCGGAGGGATCCGGAATAGCACTTTGTTGAGCTGACGAGGCTCAAACAGACAGGGAGCCCAGACACCTACATTGCGGACTTTTTGAGGGTTTCAGTGATGGGGCCAGATCTATCCACAGCACGGAAGATCTACATGTATGTTGAGGGGTTAGCAGAGCCACTTCAGGGTCTAGTCAGATCCGCTAGACCAACCACCCTTCAGGATGCTATTAGCAGGACCCGGGACTTATAGGATGTCTTACCCAGGACCCGGACACCTTACCCCTAGCGACAGGCTTTTCAGCCTAAGGGGAAGGATGTGAGGATTCCGCCTCCGAAGGGGAATCCAGGACGAGTACAGATTGATGATGATGCCAGGAGGGAGTTGAAGAAGAAGCGGTTGTGCTTCACCTGTCAGGAGCCGTGGGCACCAAGACATAGATGTGCTGCTGGCAAAGCACATTTTATTGAGGTCTTCTCCGAGAGCAGCGGGGAAGAGGATGAGGAGGATGATGTGGAGGTAGGAGATAGTCATGCCATGCAGGGCCCCTTGCCGCCTCCACCACCAGCAGCAAGTGGTGCAGCTTTTGCACCTACCGGAGGAGCCCTTGCAGCAATGCAAGGAGTTCCCAAGTATTTGACGCTACGCGTATGGGGGACAGTACGTGGCCAACGAGTATCAGTTTTGGTTGACAGTGGGGCCACCCACAACTTCATCGATGCACAGATGGTTGAGCGGAGAGGTATACTGACAAAGAGCTTCGATGGATTTTCAGTTTTGGTCCCAGGAAATCAAACCATGGTGTGTGCTCGTTATGTTCCAAAGTTATCAGTGACGATGGGCACCTACACACTGACTAACCACTTCTTCGTGGTCAATATTCCAGACACCAATATAGTACTAGGTGTTCAATGGCTCATCACTCTAGGGAAGGTCACTACAGATTGGAAGGCCCTAGAGATGGAGTGGGATGATGAGAAGACAGGGAGGCATGAGAAGATACGGGGATAGCACACATACCCGCCTCAGACCGTTTCAGCACATCGGACGGAGGCAGTCTTCCGAAACGAAGACGTAGAGTGGGCAGTGGAGCTACGTGCATCAGAGGCAGGGACTACAGGGCAGATGGTGCAACCAGAGATACAGGCCATCCTTGACCAGTATGCCACAGTGTTTGGGGAGATTCCACCGAGACAACCACCGGACCGGGGGTTTGAGCACACCATTGAGCTTGAGCAGGGCATACAGGCAGTGATTACTACCCCATATAGGCATCCCAAGGCCTATCGGGATGAGATTGAGCGGGCCATTCAGGAGTTGTTGGCTCTTGGGCACATTCGGCCAAGCACGAGTCCTTTTGCTTCTTCCGTGGTGTTGGTGAAGAAGAAGGACGGCACATTGAGGATGTGCATTGACTACAGGGCCCTGAACAAGAAGACCCTGAAGAACAAATACCCCATACCCAGGATCGATGAGTTGATGGATGAGTTGAGAGGGGCACGGTTCTTCTCAAAGATTGATTTGAGATCTGGGTACCATCAAATTCACATGAGGGAGCAGGACATTCCCAAGACCGCCTTCAGGTGTCACTATGGGCACTTTGAGTTTTTGGTGATGCCCTTCAGGCTAACCAACGCCCCAGCTACATTTCAGTCTTGCATGAATCACATCTTCCACAGTCACTTAAGGAAGTTTGTGTTGGTATTCTTTGATGATATCCTCATTTACAGTAGGATTTGGGAGGAGCATCTCCAGCACATTGAGAAAATATTGCGCATCTTGGAGGAGCAGCAGTTCTATGCCAAGCTCTCCAAATGTGAGTTTGGGTTGACGGAGATGTTATACTTGGGACACATCATACGGGTGGATGGAGTGAGGGTCAACGAGGAGAAGATCAGGGCCATCAGAGATTGGCCGGAGCCGAGAAACATAACGGAACTTCAAGGATTCATTGGCATATGTACTTACTACCGGAAGTTCGTCAAGGGTTTCTCACAGCTTGCTGCACCCCTAACAGATTTGACGAGGAAGGGGGCATTCAGTTGGTCGGATACAGCGCAGCGAGCCTTTGACAGGCTCAAGGAGGTTATGAGCAGTTGCCCAGTGTTTGCGTTGCCAGATTTTACACAGCCATTTGTTTTGGAGTGTGATGTGTCAGAAGAGGGAATCGGCACAGTGTTGATGCAAGGAGGTCACCCTATAGCCTTTGAGAGCCGGAAGCTCCTTCCGCACGAGAGGTTGTATTCTATATACGACAAGGAGATGCTGGCCATCATGCATGCATTGGCCAAGTACCGACAGTATTTGGTGGGTAACGGTTTTAGGGTGAGGACTGATCACAACAGCCTCAAGTTCTTTTTGGAGCAGAAGCAGCTACAGGAGAGGCAGCAGAAGTGGATCAGCAAGATCTAAGCATATGACTTTGACATTGAGTATGTCAAGGGTAAGAACAACGTGGTAGCAGATGCCCTTTCACGTAGACCAGCCACGTTGTCTCTTATGAGCTTGGACGCAGACTGGAGGGCTCGACTCTTAGTGGAATACTCCAAGGACAGATTTGCATGTGAGGTTCTGGATGGGCAAGTGGCGGATGATAGGTACAGGGTGATCGATGAGATCATCTACTACAGGGACTAGATCTTCTTGACTGAGGGGTCTCAGCTCAAGAAGAAGATACTTCAGGCATCACATGATTCACCATTGGCAGGTCATCAGGGGTTTACGAAAACCTACAGGGCCATTAGAGAGAGGTTCTCATGGAAGGGCCTCAAGGAGGACGTACTCTAGCATGTCCGGGAGTGCGATGTTTGCTAGAGGAACAAGGGGGAGATGAACCATCCAGCAGGACTATTGCAACCTCTTCCCATTCCGGAGGGGAAATGGGAGTGTATTTCGATGGACTTCATCACAGGGTTGCCCATGGTACAGGGCAAGGATTGCATCTTTGTCGTTGTTGATCGGCTGACAAAGTACTCACACTTTTTCGCCATATCTGCACACTACACAGCAGCGCAGGTCGCCAAGCTGTTCTTCAGAGAGATTTTCAGGTTACATGGTCTTCCCAAGACCATCACCAGTGACAGGGACAGCTATTTCATGGGTGGATTTTGGCAGGAGCTTTTCCAGTTGGTGGGGATGGAGTTGACACCGAGCACCAGTTATCACCCACAGACGGACGGGCAAACAGAGATAGTTAACAAGTGGCTGGAGGGCTACTTGCGTAACTATGTCAGTGGGCAGCAACGAGCATGGCTGAAGTGGCTGCATCTGGGGGAGTACTGCTAGAACACTACACATCACATGTCCATCGGTATGTCACCATTCTATGCTTTGTATGGATATCATCCTTTATCTTTCGCTGACGTGATGTTTGGTGCTAGCAAGGCTCCGATAGCCAAGATTTGGATCCAAGAGAGTCAAGATATTCTCCGAGCTCTCAAGGATAACATGGCTACAGCGCAGAACCAGCAGAAGCTGTACGCTGACAAGGGTCGGGTGGAGAGATAGTTTGAGGTAGGAGACTTGGTCTACCTACGATTACAGCCATACCGACAGTCGTCACTGAAGCAGAAGGGGGCTGAAAAGCTCAAGCCCCGCTTTTATGGGCCATATAGGGTGATACGCAGGGTTGGACAGGTAGCATATGAGTTGGAGTTGCCCCAAGGCAGCAAGATTCATAACGTTTTCCATGTATCATGCCTGAAGAAGGCGTTGGGACAGCATGTGACAGTGATAGATGAGCTACCACCCACGGATGATGAGGGGTATTTGGTGTTGCAGCCAGAGGCTATTATTGATACCAAGGAGAGGCAGCTACGGAGCAGGACAATCCGGGAATTCTTGGTGAGGTGGAAGAATTTATCAGATGACGATGCCACTTGGGAGAGTGACAAAAATTTTGCAACATCCATCACTTCAGTTGCTTGAGGACAAGAAACAATTTGTCGAGGGAGACTGTAATATTCGATTTTGCTCAATTTTGCCTTCTATAGTTATTTGTAAATAAAAAGGTGAGGAAAATGGGACATAACTCACTTTTAAAATAAAAGTCAGTTCCTAGTAGCACAACGTTGTGACTTAAAGGGGAGCCAAGGGGGCCAAAGGACCACGCAGAGATGGGGCCCACGCAGACACTTGGAGGGACTACGCAGATGGAAAAGGGAACACGTCACAAGAGGGGATTACGTTGGAGGATCTGAGCCTTGGGATTGGGAGAGGCCAATGCTATAAAGGAGAGAGGAGCACCCTCATTTTGTCATTCGATTATGAGCATTTGAGCTAGTCACTTCGACTTGGAGCATGTTGGCTGTTTAGCCTGTCTACAGCACTGTTTAGTGCACTGAGTGTCTCCGTTCGGAGATCTCACCCTTAGCCCCGGGGGACTTCGAGTGCCTACTCGGGCAAGGTATTTTCAGCAGTCTTTTTGTAGTAGTTTTGATCTTTGGCATTGAGGTGGAGCTGAGCATTGGAAGACTGCGTAGTCTTGAGAGAGAGGGGCGTAGTTCTTCTGGGAGCGGTTCTAGATTTGAGGATTTGTGGAGGAGTTGAGCTGGGATATTGAGCAAGGGATCAGCTCTTGCATATTGGAGTGGTTTGGCAGAGTTTCAGGCAATATTTTGGAGGATTCTACTCAGTGGCAGCGTCGGGCCTCGAGGGATTGCGTGATTACCCAAGGGGGAGATTTTCGGGGGTCGGCTATTTCAAAAAAGCTTTCTGGGTTTTTCTGGGTCTTCTAAGTGGGGGCAGATTCTAGAGTTTCAGCACTTTCTGAGAAGGGGAACAACCGCAAATCCTCATTTGATTTCCAGTAGTAGCAGCGAGTCAGCGACACGGCAGTTTTCCAGCAGCATCCACGCAGAGGCCATTCCTTGTTATTTTGAGTGTATTTCTTCACTTGCCTGGTGCAAGTCGAGGTGCCATCCTTCTGATCACCTCCTGTACTCACTCCATTACTCAGTATAATAAAATGGCTTAGCATTTCTCTCTGCATTTCTCAAGTATCTGCTTATATTATTATATGTTACACCACTGTTATTTTTATCATTTTGAGTTTCCCGGTTATTATATTATTTGTGCGTATTTGGTTGGAGTTTTCTGGGGTTTTGGGGAAAATCTCTGAAACAGGATATTACATCGAAACAATATTACCTCACACAAATGGAAGAATAACACCACATCAATTGTGACCGCCAAAGTCTTTACTTTATTGCTCAATACAAAATTCGGCAAAGCTTCGCTAGCACAATAGCTCGTCTAAAAGTTGATACAATGAGGAGCCCATGACTCATTTAAATAGAGAAATGGGAGACAATCCTAATGTGAAACCCCAATGACAAGTGGACAAATGATAATCTCAAGGGAACCAAATCAATTTCCAAGTGTGGAGAGTTCCTTCCATGTGTGGATCAAACCACCTCGTGCTAGACAACATATCCCTTTTTCTCCATGTGCACAAATTCGAATTTCCTTGTGTAGATGCCAAGTGTAGTGGAGGTGGGTGAAATGGGAATCATTTCCCACAAATTTCTCAACTAGACTGTTGCTCTTTGACACCACTGCTACTGATGTGCACAAGATGCCTCCCTACTGTGCATAGATTGTTGGACTGAAGTGTGTATCAGTTGAAGTGAAGGGATGCGTACAAGTGTAAGGTTTGGTGGAGTGTAATGGAGACATATCTCCATAGTTCTCTCAACCAAATAGTCCAATTAATCTTCAACTATGCATTAATTTCTCCATGATTTATTCGAGCTGCCAAGATGATGTGTGTACCCTTAATTCTGGCACACCAAATCGATTTTCCCATGTGCCATATTTCTTTGGTGACGTGGGTGACCAAACACCCTTTGACTTGCCTCTTGACTTGACTTTATTTTCCAAGTCATTTTGACCTCACTTGTCAAGTGGAATTATTAATTCTTTTCTCCACTTTATATTTTCTCAGCTATTTTATTGCCACATTTACCCCTAAACTTGGGAAAAGTGAGTTTTGAGGGGTAGAAACACATTTTATGACCCCCAAAGTGTGCCTTGGTAGAGAGTTGAGGTGTAGAGGTCTAATTTTGATTACTCAAACCTCCTACAAATTCTCTAGACACCACTTATTACAATTTACATCAAAATTTTACTAAAAAATTCGTCTTGTGGGAAATTTTAATAAATAAAAAACGACCCCTAGACCTAATCAAATTCCGCAAAATTTTACAAATGATTTACCATGGTAATATACATTGACTCTAGGCACTAGGACTCACCTAATGCTCTACCATCAAGCCGCACTCCAGCTTTGGGGGTATATCTGAGAGAAAAATGTGATATTCCCACTTCGCAACATTGCTAAGGGAAATATCAATTTTTGGCCAATTTTGAATTAATTCGCATTAGCACTTAGGAAGTGTGGGTTTAGAGGCCCCACATGTATTTTTGATCAAATGTGAGCCCAAACATTAGAGGATGGAGGAGAAAAATCGTGCCACTAGTGGTACGTGGGGGCCACTCATAGAGAAATGTGGCCCACAAGAGAAACACGCTCTCATTGGAGCGAAATTGGTGGGGGAAAGTCGAGCTGGGCCCACATGGGCATTTTGGAGGCTCTTTGACAAAAGGAGCAAGAGGCACTCATTTTGGTCATTCATGAATATTTGAGAATTATCTTTGACATAGCATGCTTGAGTTGAAGCCAAGTCTGCAAGTGTTGTTTAGCACACGAGTGTTTCCGAGCGGAAATCTCAACCCTTGCTTCGGTGGACTTTGAATGCCAGCGCAAGGAGGGAGTCTCATCTATTCCAGTTCGTACTAGCAGTAGGAAGTGTGAGTTTGTGGAGAAGTTCAGCAGCAACAACACAGGGATTGCGCAGTTCTTGGAGGAGGCACACTTGGAGGTTGAGGAGTGAAGTGAGTTTGGGGTTGAGTTTTGAGGAGTCTGGGGAAGCATTTTTGTTGGAGATTGCAGCTATTTTGGATGACTTTTGCAGCAAGATTGATAGGTGGGTCAAATTACCCAGTGGCAGAGCCAATGAGGGAAAATAGGGCCAAATTTCCAAGGTCAACCATCAGTCAATTCTTTGGTGGGTTATTCAGGTTATTTAGTGGAGAACCCGGGGTTAATTTCCTGGAATTTTCTGAGCATAGGAGGAGGCCCTTACAGCCATTCTACACAGCCAGAAGCTCAGTTTCGAGGCATGCCAGCGCAGAGCCAAGGAGAGCCAGCAAGCACACTTGGAGGAGATCTCATACTCATCACTTGGGCTTCGATAGCTTGCCTTGGGCAAGCCCGTGTGAATACTTTCCAAGCACCTATTGTACTTCATGATTTATCAATAAAATGGCTCAGCAGCACAATTTTTGGCTCTAAATTAGTGTTCTGATGTTTGAGTCATTTTCTGTGTCTTTATGACTATGCATGCTTTGATTATTTACTATAAAATTTCCTTAGGGCTATTACAGTGGTATCAGAAATCGTAGTCTTGGCATACCAGAGCTCGTAGTCTTGGCTCAGCCTATGGGCAACAACATCAATCTATGACACCAGAGGACCAACAAAAAATAACCTATAGGAGAAAGAGGTATAGAAGCAAAGAGAGGCAACTACAAATCACCCCAGATCTAGAGGTCACTGAACCAGAGGTCGAAAGGCCAAACATGGGGGATAACGTGGGAGACAGGGGGAGTAAAGAGGATGAGTTTGCCCAGTCTCTTCTAAAGGTCGTACAAGATTTGTCAAGAGGAATTGAGGAGCTGAGACAACAAAATTGCAGCAACAACAAGGGCAAAGGGATTCAAGGGGAGTTCCAAATTGGTGAGGGCTTCAGTACTTCACATCACCAAGGGGGTTAAGGCCCCAACGCACCCCTCATTCCCAACACACCACCCAGGTCCACAATTCCTACATTTATAGCATTTGGCACTGGAAGGTCGCAAGGGCAAGAGGAGATGACCATGGGGGACTATTTTATAGAGTATCAGTCATATGGGCCTGACTTTAGAGGGGCCATTACCTTCAGGGACTTTTGTTAACTGAAAGGTAATAACAATGGAAAGGGACAAGGCGGAGGAAGCTACACTCATGGCACAGATCTACAGTGCGCCATGGGGAGATTGTTCCTCCCAACTTTCGATGGGGCTTCCAAGAGTTCAACAAGAGCGTGGGTGGAGAAGCTAGATGTCTATTTCCATCTCAATCAGATTAAGGAAGGGAAGGCAATTAAAATTGCCACTTTGCATTTGGAGGGAGAAGCCCATGACTGCTGGTTCCATGGGCTAACCATGATGGGGCATGTCGGAGTGGCAACCTATGAGGAGTTCACTAGGAGGATGCAGGAGCATTTCGAGAGGAAAGACCCGGAGGAGCATTTTCGGGATTTGGCAAAGCTCAAACAAATGGGAAGCGCTGAGGCCTACGTTTCGGAGTTTCCGAGCTTTCCAGTGATGGTGCCTGATCTGTCAGAGACCAGGAGGGTCCTCATTTTTACAAAGAGGCTAGTAGAGCCACTGAAGGGACTGGTGAGGTCCAACAGGCCCACTACTTTGCAGGATGCAGTCGGGAGGGCCCGTAATTTGCAAGATGCCCTACCCAAGGCTAGAGTTTCGTTTCCACCTAGATAGGGATTCCAGCAGAGGTGAAGAGACACGAGGGCTCCACCACCAAGAGCCAACCAGGGGCAAGGGCAAGTGGATGAGGAGACCACGAGGGACCTCCGGAGGAGGAAATTGTGTTTCACCTGTCAGGGACCATGGGCACCAGGCCACAGATGTACAGCAGGCAAGGCCCATTACATTGAGGTCTTTTCCGATAGTGACATGTAGGACGAGCTAGAGCTGGAGCCTGGAAGTGGGTGGAGATGACAGCGCGGCACATGTGGAGAGGGGACCACCACCACCATTACCACCAAGGGGAGCTCCTTTCGCACCATCAAAAGGGGTCCATGCATCTTTGCGAAAGGTACCCATGTTTTTGACCTTGAGGATCAGGGGTGCAATGCAAGGGCAGTGTGTTTCAGTTTTGGTGGACAGTGGGGCTACCCACAACTTGTTATGAATATAATTCATAACAATTGGATAAATAAAATAAATATAAATAGTAAATAATTAAATATTATTTAGGTTAAATAATCATTAAATTAAGTGCAAAGGCCCATTCACGAAAGGTCACCTGCTGAGGTATAAAAGCAGGGCCTCATTGTAACATTTATATCATCTTATATCACATATACATTTTTATATATTAATAAATTATTATTAAAATACCTCTTGTGTAATTTTACGATATTAAGTCTACAAGCTATCAGTTTTCTTGCTTTAGCATAGTTTTTATGCTACAGTGGTATCAGAGCCATGGCACACGATATAATCATGCAGGCCTTTGAACGCAGTTCGACGCAGAATGTGCCATTACGTTCATATCTTAATTACGTTGAACAATTTAGTATTCAAGAAGTATTTCAGCATTTAGAAAACTTATGTGCAGAAATTAAAGCATGCTGAAAGGAAATTTCAGTTGAAGAGGAGGGGGTTAGTGAAGGTGAGGATAACCAAAGTGAGGTCAGTGAGTGTCTATCTAGTGAAGATGAAGAAGAAGAAGAAGAAATTGAAGACTGTTCCTTAAAAAGATCAAAACCGAATTCAGGTGTGCCAGAGAAGGTGAAGAGTAGCACTACAAATTTGATGAGCTGCGATGAGCAGACTACAAAGATTAAAGCAGCCGCAGAACGTCTGAGGAAAGGATACCAAGAAGCTGAACAAAAGAGGAAACTTGGAGATCCAGCACAACAGTTTAAGCATAAGCAGACAAAGAACAGGAAAACCCTCTGCACCAGACGAGAAGAATCGGCTTCATACATACGCTATCTGATTAGTACAGCTCTGTATGTAATGCAAGCGCATCGGGAACCTCTGTTGCCTCCTATGGATCCTCTGGATGAAGGCAAGTATACTCTTGTTCTGGACATGGACGAAACGTTGTTAATGGAATTAACTGAGGACCAGTTTCGTGGGAATAAGGATGTCAAATTTTGTGAGACAGATTTTGTGGTTGAACAGCAACTCACAGGGAGAGTTGCATTTATTGCAATGAGACCCTATTTGGGACAGTTCCTCAAATCAATGGCGGAGTTGTTTGAGATCGTGATATTCATAGAGAGTCCCCAAAAAAGGGCCGACGCTATATTGGATAAGCTGCCAAACAGTAGCCTCATTCGGAAGAGGCTGTACAGAGATTCGTGCACTGAAATAGAAGGTAAACTTGTGAAGGACCTCTCACTCCTGGGAAGAGACCTGAGCAGGGTATTTATTGTGGACGACTGCCCTTTCTCCTACTCCCTTCAACCCTCTAATTCCTTTCCCATCAAGCGATTTCTAGGTTGGGCATCAGATTCCGAATTGGCGGACGAGGTGCCCTCCGCACTGGTCAATATTGCCATGATGAAGTCCAATGTTACACTTGTTCTGAAATCCATAACTCTATTGGACACCTCATTATACTGGATGCCGCCACGGAAGCCACTTAGGGCTCCTCTGCTGCCACCCAAGAAGGAGCGCAACAAGAAGACGAATACGCTGGTTCTTGACATGGACGGAACTCTTCTGGACTACAACTTGGATGTACCCATCGACAAAAACAACAACTATAATGACAGTTTCAAGAGGCCCGGAGTGGACAATTTCTTGGCCAAGATGGCGGAGTTGTTCAAACTCGTGCTATTTACTGCGAGCACTCGCAGGAGAGCAAGCATGCTCATGGAGGGTCTCTTCCGTCCCCATCGCCAGTTCCGGTTCTCGCATATTTTGAGCAGAGAGGTTTGCCTGCACTGCTGTAAGGGGATTTATATAAAAGACCTCTCACTCCTCGGGAGAGACCTCAGTAAAGTCATTTTCATCGATGACCACCCCTCGTCTTACGAGCTCCAACCCTTCAACGCCATCCCTATTAAACGCTTTCATATAGGGGATACATCCGATCGCTCCCTTGCTGAACTGATTCCATTCCTCCGACAACTCGCGCAGGAGGAGGCTGACGTTCGCCCGCTCATCCGAGACCCTTTAGTTTCAAATTATGCTATGATGTTTTTCAGATTGGTGACATCGAGGGAAATTCGTCGAAGGACAAAGTTTTTTGGACCGTTCATAATTGGTGTAAGCAATGGGACAGGTCAGCGTCGAACCATCACGACATTATCATTGCATAAAAATCAATTTAAACGGTGTCAATTTAGTTCAATTAAAACTATATAATATATAGTTTATAGCCATATATATATATAACAACTATATTATATAATGGTAATTTAATTAATTAATTAAATTTACAAAATATATATATATATATATATATATATATATATATTAAAAAAATATAAAAAAAAAAATAATAATAATAATTAAAAATAATAATAATAATAATAATAATAAATAAATAAATAATAAATATATATATATATATATATATATACAAGGGAATAGTACTGATAAGCTACAAGACGAATCAATGACGAGACACTAAGTGAAGAAAACCCCCCTCAATATAGCTTTGAGGACAAAGCTTCCGAAGGGAGAGGCTATGTTATGAATATAATTCATAACAGTTAGGTAAATAAAATAAATATAAATATTAAATAATTAAATATTATTTAGGTTAAATACTCATTAAATTAAGTGAAAAGGCATGTCTAAAAGACATGCCCATTCACGAAAGGTCACCTGCTGAGATATAAAAGCAGGGCCTCATTGTAACATTTATATCATCTTGTACAATTTTATATAATAATAAATTATTATTATTATTGAATACTTGTGTGTATTTTTACGTTCAAGTCTACAAGCTATCAGTTTTCTTGCTTCAGCATAGCTTTTATGCTACACAACTTCATCGATGCATAGATGGTTCAAAGGAGGGGCATCACAACCGAGGAGTTTGAGTGATTTTCAGTTCTTGTGTCAAGAGATAGGAGGATGAAATGCACTCGCTATGTTCCCTCCTTGACAATCACCGTGGGGAACTATTCAGTGACAGACCACTTTTTTGTGGTAGATGTACCGGACACCAACATGGTGATGGGTGTCCAATGGCTTTATTCACTTCGCCAGGTCACTACAAATTGGAGGAAGCTGGAGATGGAGTTCACAGGGCCGGATGGAAAATTGGTTTTGCTGAGGGGAATGCATTCTTACCCTCCGCAGACTGTTTCAGCCCACAGGATAGAGGTTGATCTAAGGCATGGCGATATTGAGTGGGTCGTGGAATTAAGGATTTCTGAGGCTAGGGGTCAGCCCAAGCCACCACACCCAGACATACAGGCTATTCTAGATAGGTACCCAGTGGTGTTTGGAGACATACCGCCTGGGCAACCTCCTGATCGGGGTTTTGAGCATACCATTGAGTTGGAGTCGAGGGTACAAGTCGTGATCACTACACCATACAGACATCCCAAGGCATACAGGGATGAGATTGAGAGGGCCATCCATGATTTGTTGGCACTTGGGCACATTAGGCCTAGCTTCAGCGCTTTTGCTTCATTTGTTGTCCTAGTGAAGAAGAAGGATGGGTCCTTACGCATGTGCATAGATTACCGAGCCCTTAACAAGAAGACCATGAAGAACCGCTACCCCATCCCACGCATAGATGAGTTGATGGATGAGCTAAGGGTGGCTAAGTTCTTCTCGAAGATTGACTTGCACTCGGGGTACCACCAGATCAAGGTGAGGGACCAGGATGTCCCTAAGACAGCTTTCAGGTGCCACTATGGGCACTTCGAGTTCTTGGTTATGCCCTTCGAGCTGACCAACGCACCAACCACCTTCCAGTCTTGCATGAACCACGTATTTCATGGGCAGTTGTGGAAGTTCGTGTTGGTGTTCTTTGATGAAATACTGATCTACAGCCGGACTTAGGAGGAGCACTTGCAGCGTGTTGAGACAGTGTTGTGTATTCTGGAGGGGCAACAGTTCTACGCTAATTTGTCCAAATGTGAGTTCGATTCGACAAAGATGCTCTATCTAGGGCACATTATTGGGGAGGATGAAGTGAGAGTTTATGAGGAGAAGATCAGGGCCATCCGCGATTGGCCAGAGCCCCGGAATGTGACAGAGTTGAGGGGTTTTGTGGGCATTTGCACCTATTATCGGAAGTTCATGAAGGGCTTCTCACAGCTAGCAGCTCCTCTCATCGATCTGATGAAGAAGGGGGTGTTTCAGTGGACTGATGGGGAGCAGGAGGCTTTTGAGCGCCTCAAATAGGTCATGAGCAGCTGCCCGGTGTTGGAACTCCCTGATTTCACACAACCCTTTGTGCTTGAGTATGATGCATCAGGGGCGGGTGTAGGAGCAGTTTTGATGCAAGAGGGATGCCCAATAGCTTTCGAGAGCCAGAAGCTACTGCCCCATGAGAGACTGTACTCCATCTACGATAAGGAGATGTTAGCCATCATGCATGCGCTAGCTAAGTTCAGGCAGTATTTGGTGGGAAACAGGTTCAGGGTCAAGACAGACCACAACAATCTCAGATTCTTCTTGGAGCAGAAGCAATTGCAAGAGAGACAGCAGAAGTGGGTGAGCAAGCTCCAAGCATACGACTTTGACATTGAGTATGTCAAAGGGAAGCACAATGTGGTAGCTGATGCGTTGTCCAGGAGGCCAGCTACCCTTTCATTGATGAGCATTGCACCTGATTGGTGGGCACAGTTGCTGGTAGAGTATTCCAAGGACCATTTTGCATGTGAGGTCCTTAACGGTGCAGTGGTGGATGACCGGCACCAGGTGATGAATGAGGTGATCTACTTCCGAAACTGGATTTATTTGGTACCCAGCTCGCAGTTGAGGGAGAAGATTTTGCAACCAGCCCATGACTCACCATTATCAGGGCATCAGGGATTTACCAAGACCTACAGGAGCATCAAAGAGTGCTTTGCATGGAAGGGCCTCAAGGATGATGTTCTAAGGCATGTTCAAGAGTGTGACACATGCCAGAGGAACGAGGGTGAGAAGACACACCCTGTTGGGCTACTTCAGCCTCCTCCTATTCCTGAGGGGAAGTAGGAGAGTGTGTCTATGGACTTTATCACTGGGTTTCCCACAACGTAGGGCAAGGACTGCATATACGTGGTGGTGGACCGATTGACAAGGTTTGCACACTTTTTCACCATCTCAGCTCGATCCTCAGCCTCACAAGTGGCTGAATTATTTTTCAGGGAGGTATTTCGACTTCATGGTCTTCCGAAGACCATAGTCAGTGATCGGGACAACAGGTTCATGGGAGGATTTTGGCAGGAGTTGTTTCGACTAGTGGGCACAGAGCTCACTCCGAGCACTAGTTATCACCCCCAAACAGATGGGTAGACAGAGATTGTCAACAAATGGTTGGAGGGTTACTTGCATAACTACGTGACAAGACAACAACGTGCATGGATACAGTGGTTGCACTTGAGAGAGTACTGCTATAACACCATGTATCACATGTCCATAAGTATGACCCCATTCAGAGCCTTGTATGGTTACAATGCATTATCTTTTGTTGACGTGATGTTTGGAGATAGCAAGGCCCCTAGGGCCAAGGATTGGACACAGGAGAGCCAAGATATCTTGAGGGCTCTCAAGGATAACTTGCAAACTACGCAGAACCAACAGAAGCTCTACGCAGACAAGGGCCAAGTAGAGAGGCAGTGTGAGGTTGGGGACTTAGTTTTCTTGAGGCTCTAACCATACAAGCAATCATCACTCAAGCAGAAGGGCCCGAGAAGCTCAAGCCTCGCTTCTATTAACATTTTTTATGTGTCTTGCCTGAAAAAGGCACGGGGACAGCAAGTGACAACGGCTACAGAGCTACCACCTATGGATGATGAGGGGCACCTAGTTCTGGAGCCAAAGGCTATTTTGGACACTCGTGAGAAGCACTTGTGGAACAGGGTCATCAAAGAATTTTTGGTCAAATGGAGGAACGTTCCGGATGAGGATGCCACTTGGGAAGGGGAGCAGATACTTCAACATCCTTCATTACAGTTGCTTGAGGATAAGCAACGATTTGGCGGGGAATACTGTGATATTCCCACTTAGCAACATTGCTAAGGGAAATATCAATTTTTGGCTAGTTTTGAATTAATTTGCATTAGCACTTAGGAAGTGTGCGTTTAGACTCTAGAGGCCCCCACATGTATTTTTGATCAAATGTGAGCCCAAACATTAGAGGATGGGGGAGGAAAATCGTGCCACTAGTGGTACAACCATACATGGGGGCCACTCATAGAGAAATGCGGCCCACAAGAGAAACACGCTCCCATTAGAGCGAAATTGGTGGGGGAAAGTCGAGTTGGGGCCACATGGGAATATTGGGGGATCATTGACAAAAGGAGCAAGAGGCACTCATTTTGGTCATTCATGAATATTTGAGAATTGTCTTTGACATAACACACTTGAGCTGAAGCCAAGTCTGCAAGGGTTGTTTAGCACACAAGTGTTTCCGAGTGGAAATCTCAATCCTTGCTTCGGTGGACTTTGAGTGTCAGCCCAAGGAGGGAGTCCCATCTATTCCAGTTCGTACCAATAGCAGGGAGTGCGAGTTTGTGGAGAGGTTCAGCAGCAACAGTGCAAGGATTACGCAGTTCATGGAGGAGGCACACTTGGAGGTTGATGAGTGAAGTGAGTTTGGGGCTGAGATTTGAGGAGTCGTCCAGGGAAGTATTTTGTTGGATATTGCAGCTATTTTGGGGGGCCTTTGCAGCAATATTGACAGGCAGGTCGAATTACCCAGCAGCAGAGCCATTAAGGGAAAATAGGGCCGAAATTCCAAGGTCAACCATCAGCCAATTCCTTCATGGGTTATTCTAGGTATTTGGTGGAGAGCCCGGGGTTAATTACTTGGAATTTTCTGAGCACCAGAGGAGGCCCTAGCAGCGATTCTACACAACCAACAGTGCACTTTCTGGGCATTCCAGCGCAGAGCCAAGGAGAACCAGCTAGCAAGCTTGGAGGATATCTCATACTCATTACTTGGGCTTAGCTAGATTTCCTTGGGCAAGCCCAGGTGCATACTTTCCAAGCACCTATTGTACTTCATGATTTATCAATAAAATGGCTCAGCAGTGCAGTTTTTTACTCTAAATTAGTGTTCTGATGTTTGAGTAATTTTCTGTGTTTATGTCTATGCATGCTTTGATTATTTACTGTAAAATTTCCTTAAGGATATTACAAAAAACTCAACTAATTATTCAGTGTTGAAAAACACGAATAATTAGTTAAGTGAAAAAAACTCCCTAGAGTGGACTCACTTGATAGTAAAGTCCCAAGGTACGTAGGTACGTTACATGGCTTTGTTCATCATGCTAGTATCATGTTTACAATATCCCCTCAGGGCTGCCAAATTTGAGTACAAAATGAAGAGAAAGAAGAAAGAAGGGGCTAAAAAGCCCTGATGAAATCCAGAACTCTGAATGATCTGAAAGTGTTGGAATGCTCTGAAATGTACTTTGGTCATGTAGTCTTCAAAAAATCTTCAAATGCAACTTTAGTGGTCAATAGGACCGAAGTGTAAGGATGTGATTTTTGGAATGCATTTGAGAGGGGTTCTAACAAGTAGACTTCCACTAACATCATTTCTAGCTGCCAATCAGTTACATGACTCAGACAGCAGATCTTTGTTATGACATGCTTGGTTTAAATAAGCTTGTATTTTGAAAGAAGTGGTGGTTTTTCCTACATCCATTAAAGGAACCTAACAGAATTAATGTTTAGTAATGGTCATATCATGTATTATTACATAGCTTGGGACTTTTAAGTTAAGAATAGTTAATAAAATGGCTTAATAAAGTGGCTTAACTACCTAATTAAGTGACATGTCAGTATATTACATGTATTGAATTTTGCACGCTGAATAATACTCTCTCTCATATGTATGTGTGTGTGCAGCCTTAATAAATCCAACTTAGTCACCCGATAAACAGTAAAACTCATCTTACTCTATCCATTTCTCGCAATCTCCCTTGTGAATCATCCTTTTAAATGATATATAAATGCAGGCTCCATTTGGACAGGAATTTGATGAGAAATCCTGTAAAGAACAAGTTATGTTATTGACAATTTTACACAAAGAATCAGATCATTCCTGGGTGCAATGGTCGATTCATTGAGGCCATCATACAGAAAGCAACTTGAGACTGTAGTTGCTTAACAGAATATTATTTATGTCCATATATGAATGGCCATTTTGAGCTATTAATCACTTTCTTTAGACTATAACCTGGCATCATCCTTACAGAGATCATTAGAAATCGTTTTGGTAAGTGCTGCCTTATCTTTATAATCAATCATTTCCTTAAGTAAGCAAGTAGCGGAGAAGAAAAAATTGTTTCTCAAATACTGGGAAGCCGTAAAACAATTGGAGTGTATGAAAGACAGTGAATATTTGTACAAAAGCTGCATTCAAAAAAATATTAAATTTTAATGTGTAGTAGAAAATGAAGAATTACAATCACCTCTTGATATAACTTTAAATTGGTTGGACACATATTTCTTAAAGAAAAAACTAAAATTGAACTTAATGATATCCAAATTTGGCCATACTCAAAAAAAAGAGAATAAGGAAATTTAGATATCAAATTTAAAACCTGTTCGGCATAATAAGGAGTCAAGGCTTCCATCGTACTACTACTGAGGTCCATAGCCAGATCATAACAACGCATATTGTTGTTAACCTGACTTGCAGAAACAAAGCCACACCATAATGAAAACCAAAAATGTTTGACCCATATTACAGCTGCAATATTGATTTTAACCCTCGCAAAGAAGAATTCCTCCATCTTGAAGAAACCCTACCATTGCACATAATGGTTCCAACCCAATTTCTGCAACTGGCTCCTCTAGCCTTTGCCTCTCAGCTGCCTGAAAATCTACCATTACCTGAAGGGAGTAAATAATTGAGTTAAGTACTTTCCAGTGGAACCAACCTAGTGCAGATATGTGAAAAATACAAAACCTACATACGAATCTTCATAATGGGCAAGTTATAATCCCTTATTAAAACTTTACAAACTCATAAAGCTATGGCTATAAACATAATAGCTAAAGGATAGCATATTTTCCAAATGAAGCTATATTGGATGCAGAATCTGCACTCCAACTCAATCACTATCACTCTCAAGGATGAAAAATATTCTGATAGGTATAGCTATAAACAGAGACATTTAAAACAAACAATAAATATAGCATGTTGGTTATTTATCACTCCTTTTCACAAAAGAATAGTTTCCAAACGAAGGAAAGAAACATGTTGAAATATAATCAAAACTCAGAAAGAAGCTTTCTAATCCAAGTCCTTACTTCAGTTCAACGGGTTGTTGCTAAATTTTCCCCATGTATATAAGGCACAGTAAGTTCTCTATCAAATATGTAAGTTGTGATCCAACTCTGATAGAGTTGCAAGCTGCAATCCCAGTTTGGACAAAAACATTATGCCCCAAAAGAATGCAAACAAGGTATACAATACACAGTCCAAATATACGAGTTGCAACGTAATCCCTGTTCAACAAAAGCAGGCTGCCACTCTAGATCAAAAATAAATGTAGGTCACTGCCCAGATATGTAGATGATTAAGCAAAGTTTGCAAACCTCCCTAAATAATTGACAAAATACACTTATAAATAAATTTTTCTGCAAAAATGGAATGTGATGGCTTCACATAGTCGCAGTACAAGAGCAATATGGTTTGATGGGCACTGAGAGAATGTGATCTTCAAAGATAGCAGTGGTTTCACTGCTTGTCTTCTTGGAGTGAATGGCCCTGCCTGTCCTGTCAGACCACGGCTATAAGGTCATTAGGTTGTTAAGGGCCTCATGGCTGCCTTTAAGCTTGGGAAAGCTATCCTGCCTGTTGGCCCATTAGGGGGAACAGTCAAAGAGCCACCCAATCAGCCAATGTGGTGTGTTCCAACTCGCGTGAGATCCCTTGCTCATGCCAATCAAATTGAAATGCTCTCCTTGTTCTCCCTCCATTACAAAGCTTTCGTTACTATCAAATGCTTCAGCCATGGTATACCAACTCTCTCTAACCTCATTCTTCAATTGGCAAATGCACTATGCTTTCTTTTCTCATAGCTATGTCCTCATTGTATGGAATTGATACTTAGATGTCGTATTATAATTTTTGTACTTGTCATGAATATGGTAACACCAAAGTGTGATCTAATAGCACTTCATAAATGTTACTTTGTGCTTCGTAGTACCATGGCAAACATTAGTATCCTAATAAATGTCATCAAAACCTTGATCTTCATTGTACTACTAGTGATATAGTTAAGTTAGCATGCCTCATATCCTAGTCATACTTAACAATTTCATTTTTCCTTTCTTACTTTCGCCCTATTCATATGAAAGACATTTCCCTGTTCATGTTTGACTTATTAAAGGTCATATAGCAAGGTCTAATCAAGAAAGAACAAGTAATGATGTAAACCTAAGTCAAAGAAAATCCAAACAAGAGTACAGGTGAAGAGAAAGAAAAATGAAAATCAAAAAATTACAAAGCTAGAACTATCCACCTCATTAAAAAAAGGCCTGTTACCCACCACCCATGGGTGACACCCATAGGAGAACTTTTTCTCCTAGATGGTCCTCAACCGGCAGCCAGCAGCCCCTTGGAGCCACCAAATAGCTCGATGTGCCACCATCTCCACCACTTGAGCCGGCCATTATGATTCCTCACCCATCTATTATGATCGCATGTTTGAAGGTGGCCCTTCCAACCCCGAAGGTATGGCATTTCATTATGTTGTTGGGTATCTTTGCTTACTTATCATGGACACTCCTAGACATGGATTAGGGGGGGATTTGGCAGAAAGAATTGGCTTGGTTTGTATTCTTGTCCCCCTGTCCAACTTGATGGTTAACCGTGTACCAAGTCCCATGGGATCTCCTTTATGGAGCTATCCTGGTGGGCTTGTCACCAAGTAATGTTATTTTTTCACATTATTTTATTAGTTGGGGCATCATTAGGCCTAATTAGGCAAATTGAACCCATTAGAGGAGGATATATATTGATGTGATGATCATTTCATTTGATCATCACTTGGATTTGGATTAGTATCTCTAAAGATTTTCGCACTTGCTCTTTTTGGACGAAATTGGAGTATCTTGATGCACTATGATGTTTGGATTTTCGTTATTGTCTTTGGAGCTTCTATTTTTGCGAGCATGATGAATGGATATACTCTTTTTCTCCTATAAGTACACTTTAATGCTATCTTTGTCTTGTTTCTTCTCTAACGCATGGAATATTTATAATTGTTCTTGCACATGCCCTAAATGATATGAAATTTTTATGAGCCCTAAATAATCGATATATTGCATGTGTTACTCATTGGGAGGGAGAGTGAATGTTCCTAGAGGCGGCCTAAGAGCTTGACAAGCCTTGAAACTTCATCCATCTTGCAAAACAAAGTGTAAATCCCTATGACCTGGTTGTTGCACTTGGAAAGGCTAGTGAAGGTCATCTAAGGCTCCTTAGCATATCAAAATTCGAGATTTTGGTGTATCTTGACTCCATTAAGCCCAAAAGACAAGGCATTGGTCCTCAAATCCCTCTGGTGGTCACCCTAATCTTGTCCTTTAATCTTTTCTTTAAAAAAACCCTAACCCTAGTAGGCTCCCTAGGGCATCATACAAATTTGATTGTAGCCATCCAAAATTGATGAAATTTGGTCTAGAGTTGTGTTGGTGTGTCCTTGAGAGGTCCTTCAATTTTGAAGCCATTACAACTGTGGAATCTCAAGTTTTGCTAAGCCCTAGATCAAAAACCATTCTCCCTAGGTTTCCTTCAGTTAGTGGCTTTGTCAAGGATCATTGCATTGAAGTTTCAAGTCAAATCTAATTTCTTTGATCCTTTTCTTTTTCCCTCACTTGGTCAAGACCGCATGTTTCAAGCTTCACCCTAAGCCCTTGACCTTGTTTGGGCTTCCCTAAGGTTTCTTTGTAGTCCCACAACATTGTCATTTCAATTACAGAAGGATTACCTAGAAGAACCTATTCTCCTAGGATTCTTAGGTCTAGGGCGTTTCATATCAAGAAATACTCCTCAATCCTTTGTCTAGGCTTCCCTTTAGCCCTTTCTGGAGAGCCAATCTCCTTGCTTCTTAAGCAAGAAAACCCCATCAGTAAAGTCTCTCCTTTTAATAGGCTATTGAAATCAGAAGTCCTACACCATTGGTACATTATCCTTAGTGATTTCTCCAATACCGGGACTCCTCCCATCGGTGAAAGTCCGTAAAGAGCAAGGAACTTTAGTTGAGGCGACAGTGGGCTATTGCTCCATTGTTGCCACTTGACCTAGTAGTTGCTCTCTACGAACCTCTCCTAGGACCCTTGCTAGATTGAGTGGTAACATTTCTGGTGTCGTTGTCGAGGAGGAAGTAGGTCTACCTCCCTTGTGAATCATTGATGAATTGATTCATTCACAACATTTCAAATATTCCTCTACCGACTCCATTCATTGTCCAACCCCCTAGGTGACAACATTCCTCCTTTAACTAGGGTTGCTGCAAGAAGGGGAGAACAAACCCCATCACCTATTAGAACTAATCTTCTCCCTGAATTTGAAAAGGTTGGTAATTCAACTCTCGATATGGCAACCACCTCCAATGCCAACCAAAATCAAAACCAAACCAAAGTCCCTAGAAGCAAGAGGCACTTGGCTAGTGTTTTTGGACCTTTGAAATTGAGTGACAATCCCGAACCTTTGCTCGAAAAATATAATGATTGGTTACCCAAATTCAAAGGAGATGCCACCAAAAGTGCTCATGATCATGTCGAGGACTTCTATTGGATGATTTCCCCTAGATTCATTGATGATGAAGATAGGATCATGATGCTATTTGCCTTATCCTTTGAAGGACAAGCTAGGGAATGGTATCTTAGTCTCCCTCCGGGTAGCATAGGAGACTTTGACCAATTTGAGGATGACTTCATGAAGAGATGGTCATCTGATGCCCAAGGGACCTTCAACATAGAAAAAACTTACCAAATAAGTAAAATTCAACCAAAAAATTGACAAAGTGGTTAGAGACACCCTTGATAATCTTACACCTCCCGATGCAAATATCCTTGACAAATTCATTAAGCCTGTGGTTGGTCCTCTAACATACGAATTAAGGGATAACAAACCTAAGACCCTTGCTGAGGCCAAAGAGATGGTTATGGAAGTTGAGTAAAACTTCAAAATTTCCAAAATGGATGTAGATGAGCATCCTAAAGCCAAGGTTGAAGCTAAGAAGAGGGCCCAAAGACCAAAATGAGGAAACCTTTGTGGTAGTCCTTAAGCAGCTTGATAAGCTATCTGAGGAAATGAACTCAAGGAACAAGCTCTACATGAATAAGTTCACCGCCTTGGAAAAGGCTCAAAAGTCAAGTTTTATTCCCAAAAACAAGCCTTTTCCTAGAGAAACTAATGATGAGGGAAATCCAAGCTCTTCCTAAGTTCCTAATACATTAGCCCCAACTAATGTTGTGGAACAAGAATCATCCTCTGAAAGTGAGCAAAGTGATGACGAACAAAGTGAAGATGAGAGTAGCGAGCAAACGAATCTTGCAGATTCCCATGAATTCAACATTATGCTAGGCGGACCATATATTCATCCTTCGATTAGTGAAGTAACTGTTAAAGAAGAAAGGGTTGAGCCAATCCTCAATGTTGATAATAGTGGGAGATTTCAAGGGATTCAATATCTACGAAAGGACAATAAAGACTCCTCCACAACTTCAAAAGAACCCAACAAGAAAGAGCCTCCTTGTAAGTAGTCCCTCCTAAAGAACCTTCTCCTAAGGAACCTCCTAAGAAGGATCCCCCTAAAAAAGATAATCCTAAAAGGAATCCTCCAAAGGGAGAGCCTAAAAACAAGTCCAAGGGCAAGGAGATTGAGCTTGATGTTGATGTAGGAACTGCTATAGGAAAGATGACCGTGCAAGTTCCCTTAAAGGAGATTGTGAAATTCCCACAACAACAATGGCAAGCCAAGAAAGCTCTTGGGTTTGAGGAAGAGGACACACCCATAACATTACAAAATATCCACCTCTCTAACTCAAACCCAGGACATGAACCATTCTTACTCACCTTAGCTATCAATGATCTCTTGTTACACAATTATATTTTGGATTTTGGGGCTTCCACAAATATTATGCCATTAAAAGTCATGAAGCAACTAAATCTTAGCACCACCCGAAGGTACAAGGATGTTTGTCGGTTCAACTCCCAATTTGTCGAAGTTGAAGGCCTCATAAAAGATCTAAAGGTTTCCTTAGTTATGAATCCTGACATATCATTACTCATGGATGTCATAGTCATAGATATTCCCGATGTATGGGGGATGCTATTGTCTAGGAAATGGGGTGCTACAGTGGGTGGTCAACTTCAAATGGATTTATCTTATGTCGTCATTCCACAGTTTGATGGAACTCCCTTCACCCTTTATAGAGAACCCATGTATCCTACTCATGTGGTAAAGTCAGGCCCAATTCCTTATTACAAGATCCCTGAGGCTGAAAAACCATCCCCTATACTTCCTTCTCAAGAAGTTTGTATCCTTAAAAGGCCTAATCACAAGCAAAGCAAGAGATGGAAGCCAAAAAGGAGTATAGATTTGGGGACGTGGTGTTGGTTGATAAAACCCTATTCCTGTCAAGATTCATGGGAAGGTCAGTGAGGACTATTATAACATTGCTAAACTTGACAACGAACTTTGTCCGCAACCGATCAAATTAAGTTGAATCACCCCTTTCCTTGACACATGACATTGTGTTATATGCATATTAGAGTAGGATGCATTGCATATTGATTTTTCGCATTAGAACTAATGTCATATGATATTATCATGCTCAGTGAAGCACCACCCATATAACACCCACGAATACCCGCGTGTCTTCGTGGGTTCTATAGCGAGTCGGGCACTCGCATAGAACCCGTGCTTAAGACCCAAACTCGATGAGTATTTTATTAAACCCAGCTACTCGTATAAGACCCGCGGGTTTGCCATAAGACCTGCATCGGGCCCTTATAAGACCTGTCGACCCTCAAAAGGCAAATTGTTTGTTATTATTTTTTTTCTTTTCTTTCTTGGAAATGAGGTGGAGGGAAAGGGAAATTGGAGGGACGAAAATGCTTTATAAGCACCTCTCTTGTTGAAAAAGGTGTAACTAGGTTCAGAATCTACAAATGTAATTTTGATCTTTCTACTTGTCAATAAAAAGAAATATTATTTTTTGTGAATTATAAGAATGAGTTTCTTGCAATGTTACTTGGGAGCGGGAGCGGGAGCGAAAGCGGGAGCGGGAGCGACCATTTTCAGAAGCTCCCAGTTTGGGAGCGAATCCGAGAGCGATTTTTTAAAAATATATATATTTTTTATATTTTTTAATTTTTGATACATATATGTCAACAAAAACATGTAGAATGATGAAATAGACATAAAAAACATAAAAAAACATAAATTGATCATTGAACCATATCACATCAATCATCTAGAAATTATAATCGTCATCAACCATGTCCACAAGTTAGTAAAATACATATTACAACTGCAACATATTGAGTCTTATAAATCATGATTCATCGAATTCAATATTAAAGTTTCAACTTCAAGCTTTCAGAATTGAAAATTCAATAACATTTATCATCATTGATCACCAAAGTTGTACTTGTAAGCCAAGTTTAACCATTACAAGAAGTAATATCGAAGATATTTCTAAGTCCTAACTTCTAACTGTTAACATGATATGAAATGTTAAAAATTTATAAAATGAAACATGAATAATGAGATGAAAAGAAACAACTTTAGTCTTTCACAAAGCATCATATTCATAATTCACAATCATTACCAATGAGTTATAATTGCCAAGGCCCAACTTCAAACTACAAATTTTCATTGTCATAGTGATATAATGTTTACAAAAAATATCATAATGATATGAAAGAGTCAAGAGTCAAGAGTCAAGGACTCAAAACTCAACAGTTATGAAAACTAAAGTCTAATAGAAACTAAAAAAGACAAGTAAACTGTAAATCTACATGTGGCCCTTGCCACGAGAGTCTCTAGGAGTATAAGAAGGTCGTGGTGGTCTTCTAGGAGTCTCCCACACAGACCAACGACCAGAACTAGAACCTCCACGCGAGGGTGTCGATGGAGGTGGCGACAACAATGGAACAAGACTCGGGCCTCGAGCACTGCTACTGGATGGTGGAGGTGGAGGTGGCATGGCTGCTGCAGCTGCTTCATTTTCATCCCTTACAAGTTCCTCTTCTAGTTCTTCAATATGTACAATGCCATCCTCCAAATTGTCGTCCTCTGGGTGATTGTCCCAAATTTTATATGTGGGATCCTCATTAGCCCGATCACAGTAATGACTCAACAACCTCAAGTTGTAGTGCACATAAACCAAGCTTTCTGCTCGGTTTTCGTTGAGTCTGTTTCTTTTCACATTATGTATATAACTGTAGGTGCTCCAACACCTCTCTGCAGAAGAAGAATTTACAAATTGTGAAAGAACTTTTTTTGCCAATTTTGGCAAAAGTCCGTGGCCGCCATATGTTTCCCACCATGTGAGAGAATCAAATTTATCTTTGTTGTCCATTGCATGGAAGTTACCATACAAACCAGTGCCACTGAAGTATCTGCCTATTTCAAGGCGCACAGCTGCACATTCCTCCCTGTCAGGCACCAACTTTTCTAATGCTTCCAGGTATCCTTTAGTTACCTCTTGATCTAAATGGGGTTTGGTCCTAACCCCACCCCTTGCTGCAGGTTGGCCCAACCAAGATGTAGAGTAGTATTTTGGCGTAAGGATATACGCCAAGCAATGTAGTGGAAGGTTAAGCCTATTCCACCGTTCACACACAATCATGAATTAGTTTGTACAAGTTGGGATCTCTATTATGAACAATGTCTTTTATTTCCCCCAACATGGTATCCATTTGCTCATACACCTCGCCAATCACTGGTTTGTCTGTATCTGCAAACCGAATCATGTGATAAATTGGCTTGGTGAAATCCAATACCTGCCTCACAGTTGTCCAAAACTGCCCATCAAGAGCGGCCTCCTCCACCGTTTCAAAACCTGCCATGTCAGCTACATTTGTAGCCCTTTCCTTTAACACCTGCCAATGTGGACTTGATACCATGCTAGCTAATGCCTCTCTTCCCTTCAAAAGGCGCCTGAAGGTGAGGTAATAGCTACCAAATCTAGTCCTCGCAATCTTCAGCAACTCCAATCTCGAGTGACTGCGGAAAAGGCCATGGGTATTGCTATGATTTGTAATAAATTTTATCATTTGTTTTCCTTTCTTGTACAAATCACCAATCCATTGGTATTGTTCATTTTTGTTTTTGACAATATCATGCAACAGAAGGTTCAATGTGTGAACCAAACATCCAGACCAAAATATGTTCGGGTATTTATCCTCAATAATTGCTCCCGCTGCCTTACAATTAGGAACATTATCAGTGATGACTTGGATGACATTGTATGGGCCAATACGCTCAATTGTTTCAAGTAATGCTTCTGCAATGTTGATAGCGGTCTTGAACTTGTCTGAGTAATCATGTGCAGCTAGAAAGATGGGACCACTAACAGACACAGCAAGAACACTTATCAATGGCTTGCCTTTTACATTTGTCCATCCATCAGATACAATGGACACCCCATTGTCAGTCCAAGAACTTGTCATTTTATTCAAAGAATGTGATATTTTTGCTTTTTCATGATCAAGGCCAACAGTTCTTGCCTTGTCATACCCAGGGCTCTTGTATCCTTTAGGGGCATCATTTATGGCAGAAACCATTTCGTGCCAATAGGGTGAGCGTAGAACATTGAATGGTATCCCACATGCATAGAGGAACCTGTAAACTTTTGAATCCACATCATTCCTACACCCCTCATCAAGGAAATCTGATATGGTTCTACGCCTTAAAGATGATGACCCTGTGCCTCCATGTCCATATCCACTGCCTTGGGAGGATGCTGAAGGAGTTCTTTGTGATTGTGAGCTTGGTTCAAAGAAACCCCTTGATCTTTTTGTTCTGTATTGGGCGTCCTCCTCTTCCTTTATGTATTTGGCTCTATCTGCTGTTGACACCGCTGCACAAGTTTTGATTCCTATTTGTTTCTCTCCATCCCATGGCCTTTTCCCGCAGAGGTGTCTTCTAGCACAGGTGTATGAACCTGTGTAATCAGTGTTGCAATGGGGGAAATGAAATTTAGTGGTTCCACCCCCTCTCCCTGTTTCAGCCCTGTGAACATATTTCCACAATGGAGTTTGGTCTTGTTTAGTTTTTTGAGGGTCATGTTCACCCTCCTCCACCTCCTCCTCACTGGGGTTTTCACCCATTTGACTTTCTCCGGCTTCTTCATCCCCCTCTTCAGTTTGGGGCCCCCTCCGTTTCCTACTCTCCACCACCATAATAACCATAAAAGGGACCAGGAAGAGGAAAATGCCAATAAATATCGCCAGGTCCATGGTGTTTGATGTTTGTAGGGTTTTGAGTCTTGAATCTGCAAATTAATTTAATTTATTGGGATTAATTAATTTAATTTATTAATTTAATTTAAATACATGATTTTTAAACAGTTAAACTCAAACAACTAAATTAACTACCTAACCAGTTAAACTAACTAGATTACTAAGTTACTTACCTCTGCAGGCTTGCTCCTCGCTCCTTGGCAGTTGCTCCTCGCTCCTCAGCACTTGCTCTTCGCTCCAATGCTCTTGCTCCAGCTCCAAACTTGCTCAATGAAGTTATAATGAATGTTTTTTGGCCCAATGGCCTTATAAAACAAAAAAAAAAATCTAAATTTTTTATTTTTTTCGGGTCCGGCGGATTTTTTTTCCGCCGAACCGCTCCCGGAGCGTTTTTTAATGCCCGGGAGCGATCAGGGAGCGATCGCTCCCCGATCGCTCCCGGGCATTAAAAATCGCTCCGAGAGCGCGGGAGCGATCGCTCCCTGAGTCGCTCCCTAACAGACCAGGGAGCGTAAATTTTTTTACGGGAGCGCGCTCCCGACCCGCTCCCGCCCGGAGCGCGCTTTGGGAGCGGGTTCGAAGGGGGGGGGGGGGGGGGGGGGGCGCTCCCCCGCAACACTGGTGTCTTGCTCATTTCTTAGGAAAGTCAAAGAGTCAATGTCATGCTCTTCTTGAGCCTTATGTAATGTAAATGAGTCAACCTAGTGTCTAGATCAAAGCCCTCCAAGACAAGCACCATCCCCTTGAAGAAGGCAGCAAGCAAAATGAATTAATAAGAACAGTCATGTCGGCCTGCAAATGAATTAACTAGCACAGTTATGTCAGCTCAATAAAAGACACAACCGTTCACACTGTCATGTCGGCTCAAATGCATAGGCCGACCACTATATATAAGCGGCTCGGGTCTACGCAAAAGGACAGGAATAGAGCTCACATTCCTCTGAAGTTTTGAATGGCAGCTACAGGAAGGGTTTCGTATGCCACAGGAAGGTAATGTCGAAGTCTGTCCATAATGCAGGTTGGGTATATTTCAGGTGAATACCACTGCCTCGGCACTCTAGTTGCAGTCACTGTCTCAGCATACTTACACTCTTAGAATATTATCTCGGTACTGTTACAGTCTCGGCTTAATTGAGATGAAGAGGACTTCGATGATCCTACAGTAGCACTCTCTATCTCACAGTGACATGTTTTGAGTATAATCCCACAGTGTCATGCATTAACTTGACATGTAATCTGGACGCAGTCATGAATTCAGTCCCTGTCATGGATATGTTGAAGACATAGTTACAAAGTCTTGACCATGTAAAAGCTCTCGATGCAGCTCTCATGAATACACACATATGGACCTCGTTGTTATGATGGTGATCGTGATGAAGGTGCAGAGATGATCTCAATAAAGGCACAGTGGTGATCTCAATGAGCAGTCAAGGTGCAGCAATAATGATCTTGGTAAAGCAGTAATGATGATGATCACCTCAGCAGTAAGAAGAGGATTGGTGGCTTGGTCTTGCAGTGGCTTGATAGGCCAAGGGTCATGGTCTTGGTGTTCGTCAATGAGAACTTCTATAAGAAGAATTATGTGTGGGTTTTCCTCTCCAAGAGGGAGAGGTTTTGGCCCTGGCAGAATGCCACTTCTTGTGTTCTTGTCTCTTTGTTTTGGTAGCAGTTTGATGAAGTAAACACACACACTCATAATAAGAAGAAGATCAAAATAAGATAAATAGTAAAAGCATTTCACAAATTGTTATCAAGTATAGAAGATTCTACCTAATGCTAATTGCTCTAGATTCTTCAACATGGAATCAGAGTTATGGTTGCAGTCTAAGGAAGGGCATAAAAGAGACAATTAAGGATCAGCTTCAAGAAGGACATTAGAACAAGTTGAAGGAATTGAATGATCAGTCTTCAACAAGCAGTATACAACATCAAGACAATTCAAGATCAATCTCAGTTAAAGTAAAGTCTCAATGAGCGAAGTATGATATCTCAGCATTCTTGTGATTACAATACAATCATTGTCTCGACCTCCTCATAATCGCAGTCCTCAACATGCTCATGATGAAGAGATACTAACAATTCTTGGTATCTTTGTCTCGGTAATCTCTTGGCATAAGAATGATGGCTTCAAAGACCTTCTAGCACCACTCAGTTTCGATGGAAAGAATCATGGTAATCCCACAGTAGGGAACAGTCTCATACATATCTCAATAAAATCACAGTGATGAATTCAGTGACAAGTTCGGGCTCACAACACAATGCACAAATTGAATGAACAGCACTCAACACATCACTGTCTCGGTGCAGTGTTACAGCGATATACTTGTCACAACTCCGAATCTTGTAGCATGATGCTCAGATCAGAACATGAACTTGTTGATGCTAAAGTACAATAAGGTCCACTTGTGTGATGGCAGTATTCCGAGCATGTCAACAATGTGTTTAGTATAGGAGTCAAAAGTCATGATGCCATAAGGTCTCCAAAGAAGTTTTGGTAAAAGGATACTAGAGGTTCATGATGGGTAGCTCAAGCAAAAGAAGCATCAAGGTGAAGATCACCTCTTCACATGCCAAGTAAGTATCTTTCAGTTTTTTTGGTTTAATAAATTTGTTGTGCAAGGAAATGGAAATACTCATGAAAATGGTCCTTGCATAAAATAAGGAGGATTGTAATAATCCTCATAGAAAAGAGAAATCATTGATGTCTATGGAAAGGTCTATGAAGGTTAAGCATTGTTTGAATCCATCAAGAGATTCATAGGATTCATATGATATCACTCAAAAGTCCTCTCATACTTAAATAGCAGAAGACGAAACATAAAGAGAGATATATGAAATGCTAGATATACTCTCGGAAATTAAAGTAAAGAAGGTCACTTAGACCTACACAATAGTAAAGGTATCAAAGAATGAAGGAACAACTTCATGAGGATCTAGGAAAGATGATGAGAAGGTAGTCATCATTGATGAGCAAGGTAACAAATATCAATAAACAAAGAAGGTTACCTCACCCGGCAATTTGTGGTCTCTATGCTAGATAGAGAAAGACAAGTTGCAGTCTATGGTATTAAAAGATAAACCGTGTGTAGAAAGGAAAAGTAAGGTTGGTCCTCAAGCAAAGGCAAAAATAAGTATAGTGAAGATTCAATGCTATAGAAAGATTTTGGAAGCTCATATCACTGAAAGATGGAGGAAGCTAAAGAAAAGGGCCAAGGAAAGAGGGAGTATCAAATCTCTCCTATGAGTAAGATAGTATCCCTCACAAAAGGGTCCTATCATAAGCTCCTAAATCTTGTGTTATAAGATATGACAATGATAATAAGATGCATCATGGCATCATGGAAGCATTAGAAACAAGAGATCGTGACATCACCATGGGAATCATGAAGGACAAAATCCATGGCAGACAAACATGTAGGGTATATAGCTCTTGGGAACCTCAGTGGACATTGAAGAAAAGAAAGGAGTCATCTAAGGCTCATCATACATCAAGTCAAAAAGGAAACATCTGCCAGTTGGGGATATACAAGATCCTCAAAAATTCTCTGATGGAATCCTCATCGTAGGGTTCACTAATCTAGAGAGGAAGCAAGTGTTTCAACAAGAACTCCAACTTATGGAATCCATGAGATAATGGTGTGATGACATGAAGCAAATCAAGGGATTGAAGATCTCTTCAATCAAGGAAGCTGTTGGAAGAAGCCTAGATGACCTAAAGGTAAAATGAGGTATGTATGCATGTATTTAATTTTATAATGTCATGTCGTATGGTTGCAGGTAATATAGATCATCACTTCTATCTTAAGAAGCATGATCAAGAGAAAAGGATCTCCTCCTCTGAAAAGATGCAAAAAGGAATAAGTCATACCAGATGAAATCAGCATAATATGTCCTCATATGAAGTATGAGGTGGTTGACTACAATTAAGAAACTTGGATCCCAGGAATGGAATGTGTGAGGAAAAAAGAGATCGATATGCAACCTTGATGAAGGCAATCAACATCCAAAAATACCAAGACGACTTGACTAGGAAATCTCTCGAAGAGATATGAAGACTCTGATAATGAAGACCCTTGACGATGGATATCTTTGAGAGGTGTGTCAACATGTATGCAAGATGCGGATACCTACACGAAGATGTCATGATGAAGAGACATCTCGTAAGGTATGATTTGATTTAATATGATGTTTTGATTTCTTGAGTAATATCTGGATGAGTTCATGTAGGGCTACTAGAACAAGACTTGTAAGAACAAGTACAACCAACATTCATGCGATGGATGGAAACTCCTAAAAGAAACATGGAGAGAAAAGAAGTAGCCATATGAAGAAAGTTCCAGATGTATGCCAAGAAGGCCACTTTCCATGAAGAAATGAATGACATGACGGAATAAGAAAGAAAGTGATCGATGGTTGTTGCCCTACAAGGAAGAAGCTCAACTAAATTTCATGACATCAAAGAGAGAAGTTAATCAAGCAGCTGAAGAACCCATGAAGAAGAATTTGTTGATGTATAAAAGAGTCCCTAGCTAAGAGGGAGATCTGACAGGTCCCTGATCAAGAGGAAGTTTGAATTAGATCACCCCTGATTACAAAGGAGTGACAATTGTGTTTTTTCATGTCATGTGTCATGCACTAGACCAAGACTAATAGCCATAAGTCTAGATGAAGGCCATGAATGGAAATGTAGACACATGATAGACACATCATTCTTGTCTTCACCTGGGAAGAAAGAATGGAGGGTTGGGTAATCATCTGGCATCTGATACTCTTTGAGGATGTGTAGGGCATCCAAGATAAGAGTAGGCAAGAGGACCGATATTCTTTGAGGGTTGGGAACCCAAGATAAGAATATTCCTAGAAGGTCATACTTAGTGAACACTCGAGTGGGTATGTACCTTGAGAGACAATGATGGTGTCTATAACTCATTGGCCTCGCCAGCATTGTAGCTCATGGTCTCGTAGAGAGATGGAGTTGCTAGTCAAGGCCTTGCACTATGACAATGTTGATTGATATGATGTTATACAGATGGGATTACCAATCCGATTCTTCTTATGAGAAATTCTTCAGATTGAGAATAACCAAGTACCATTGTAAATACCTCCCTAGTAAAGAGGGAGTGTTGAAGAAAGTGTAACTAGGTTTGGAATTTACAAATGTAATTTTGTACTTGTCAAGAAAAAGAAATATTATTTTTTTGTGAATTATAAGAATGACTTTCTTGCTCATTTCTTAGGAAATTCAAAGAGTCAATGTCATGCTCTTCTTGAGCCTATATGTCATGTAAATGAGTCAACCTAGTGTCTAGATTAAAGCCCTCCAAGACAAGCACCATCCCCTTGAAGAAGGCAGCAAGCAAAATGAATTAATAAGAATAGTCATGCCGGCCTGCAAATGAATTAACTAGCACAGTCATGTCGGCTCAATAAAAGACATAACCATTCACATTGTCATGTTGGCTCAAATGCATACGCTGACCACTATATATAAGCGGCTAGGGTCTACGCAAAAGGACAAGAATAGAAATCGCATTCCTCTGAAGTTTCGATGGCAGCTATAGGAAGGGTTTCGTATGCCACAGGAAAGTAATGTCGAAGTCTGTCCATAATGCGGGTTGGGTATATTTCAAGGGAATACCACCTTAGTCACCGGGTTCGGCGACCTCGAACGAATAAATTCAAAATTCGCTGAACTTCAACAAAATTCGAATTTATTCATTCAAGTTCACCAAATAAAATGGTGAACTTGAACACAATGGCGAACACGAACAAAATGCCGAACTTTAAAACCAACACCATTAAATTCGTTGGAATTCGTTTAGGTTCGTTTTTTCTCCGTTTAAAAAAAAAAATAAGAATGATTCGTTTGTATTCGCTGTTTAAAAATTAAAAAGAAATTAGGTTTCATTGTTTGCGGGCCTCGTGCGTTTGGTTTCATTGTTTGCGGGCCCCGTGGGTTTGGTTTCATTGTTTGTGGGCCCGTGGGTTAGGTTTCATTGTTTGCGGCCCGCGGGTTCTGTGTTTAGTTTTATAAACATCACCATGACCACTTTAAACAGAAATGGTTGGCGACCATTCCATAGCATAGTGAGCATACACAGGTGACAGCTCCTCTCCGTGGATTTTCAAAGGCATTTTCGATGGGTTTTGGAGTCTCAACACCAGCATACACAGCCTACAGCCTCAGGTGGCCAATGCAACACGCCGGCATACACAACTCGGCCAGCCGCCACAGAGCTCGGCCTCCTGCACAGTGGCACACTGCATGCATACACAGTTCTGTTGAAACTTGAGGCCCGAGAGTTGTAGTTCTAAGTTAGAACTTCTAACTTCTAACAGAGCAGTGAGCCACCTTCAAGCAGCCTTAGCAAGCCTTCAAGCAGCCTCTAGCAAGCCACATTGTCCAGACTCCAGCTTCCAGGTAAGTCAAAAATTAAAATACACATTTCTTTTTATCAGTTCAATACAATTTACTAGTTTTTATCAGTTAAATACAATTTATCAATATTTAAAGAGGCTCGGGCTGAATTTTGAACTGATAAAAAAAAATTATAAATTATAGTTTTAAACTTTCATAATTTCATTCTGCAAAAAAAATATAAAACTAATTAAAATGTAAACTAAAAAAAATTGCAGACATTTCAGGCTTCAAGGCTTCACTTCAGTTTTCAACAATTAGAAGTTCAGAACCTTCAAATTTCAATGGCACCCCCAAAATCAACTATTGTAGCATGGAATTTTGTCAAAAAAGAGGGGAAAAATCTTTTGCGTCAGCTGTGTGGACATCAATTCACTGGCTCTTTAACTAGCACAGTGGATCACCTTCTCAGTATTAGCAATGGAAGTGGAGGTGGTGTTGAAGGCTGCACTAGGATCTCTGATGAAAAAAACTACAGTGGAGAAAGACTATTTCACTTCAAAGATGGAAAAGGAGAAAAGGGAAAATAAGAGGCAGCTAATTGAGAAGGAGATTGCCATGTCTTCCTCCAACACCATTAATTCCATCTCAACCATTGGTGGATCAAGTTCTACTCAAGTAAAAATAGGTGGAAACAAAACATTAAATCAATTCTGGAAACCTGTAGAGAAACAAGAAGTTGATGATGTTATTGCAAAACTCTTTTATGCACGTGCAGTTCCCCTCAATGTGGCGAGGAGTCCATATTTTAAAAATGTAATTAGAAAGGCCATTGATTTTGGGAAGGGCTATGTTACTCCCGGATCTGAAGCTTTAAGGACAACTTTGCTAAAGAAAACAAAAGACAGAGTGCCAGGAAATTTGGTTCAAATTAAAGAGTCTTGGAAGCTTACAAGATGCACAATTTTGAGTGATGGTTGGTCAGATTTGTGTCATCGCCTATTGATCAATGTATTGGTTTATAGTCCTAAAGGGGTACTTTTATTGAAGGCAGTTAGTGCAATGGATTGAGTGAAGACATCAGATATTACTTTTGGAATTTTGGATGAAGCGATTCAAGAGGTTGGGGAGGAAAATGTTGTCCATGTTATTACAGATAATACATCAAATTGTGTTGGTGCAAGAAAGCTCGTTATGGAAAAGTATAATCACATTTATTGGACCCCTTGTGCAGCTCACTGCTTGGATTTAATGTTTCATGACTTAGCCAAATTTCCTTGGGTCAATGAGACAATCCGAAGAGCCAAAACAATTGCAAACTTCATCATCAACCATCGTCTCACTTTGAGCATATATAGGAAGAATGCATCAAAAAAGTTGTTGACGCCTTGTGATACAAGGTTTGCCACTTTTTATATTACTCTGAAAAGAGTTGTTGAGGAAAAAGCGAGCCTAAGAGCTGTTTTTTGCAACACTGAGTGGAAGAGATCCACCCTTTCAAAGGAAACTAAGGGGAAAAATGTTGAACAAATAGTGCTCAATAATGGCTTCTAGGAAAATGCAAACAAGGTTTTAAAAATATGTGGCCCAATTGTTAATATGCTCCGCATGGTTGATGGTGACAAACCTTGTATGGGTTTTGTTTATGAAAGCATTGATCGTTGCAAAGAGACCATTGCAACTGCTTTTAATAATGTGGAATCTAATTACCAGGAGATATGGGATTTAATTGATCAAAGATGGAAGACGATGCATAGTCCATTACATGCAGCAACATGTTATTTGGAACCTAGAGTGTTTGGGCTACCAAGACATAGGGATGAAGAAGTCATGATCGGACTTATCCAAGCTATTGAGAAGCTAAATCCAGATCCAGAAATTGCAGGTTTGGTCAGAAGTCAGTTGAGGGCATACAGGTTAGAAGAAGGGTTATTTGGAACACAATCAGCAAAGTATGATAGGAGCAGAAGTGATCCAGCAGTATGGTGGGAATTTTATGGTTCAAGGGCACCAGAATTGCAAAATTTTGCAATTTGTATCTTAAGCAAGGGATCAAGTACATCAGCATGTGAAAGGAATTGGAGTTCCTTTGACCACATTCATTCCAAGAAAAGAAATAGATTGTTATCTGGAAGATTAGAAGATCTTGTTTATGTTCGTAGTAACTTGCAATTGGCTTTGAAAAATGTGGCTAAAGAGTCATCCAATTCCTCTACTCTGTGGATCAATCCTATTCCAAATGCATCAATGGATGAAGCTGATTTGTACATTGATAGTGACATTGACAGGGAATTGAATGATGAATCTGACGCTGAAGCATCTAGTGGATTCACAGCTCCTATTGCTCTTGATGATATAGAACTCTTTGATATAACAAGTGGGCCACGGGAACATCAAGAATAAAACTTGTGTTCCTGTTTTAGATTTCTAGTTTACTTTTTGCATGAACAATTTTCTAAAACTACCAAGCTTCTTTAAACTTTCGAGTTTATATATTTTGAATACTTTTTATCATATTGTTTTTTAATATATGAAATTTGATATGGCCCATGGTTTTGTTGAATTTGATATGGGTGTGAATGTCTATGATGAATTTCTCACCTTGTTTACTATGTTACATGTATGGAAGTTGTTTCTTTATTGGCACTCGCTTTCATGGTTTATAAAATTATGTGGAAATGATTTAAATGTTTGAGCAATAATCTTATGTGTTTGCAATGTGCATTATGGATTTTGAATTTGACTTTAAATTGATTATTTATATATATATATATATAGATTTTTTTTTTTCAAATTTCTATATGTCGAATTTTATGTCGAACTTTATCAAAAAAATTTTAGGTGTCGAACTTTATTCGAATTTCAAAGTCACCAAACTCGAACACAAACACGAACATGGTGACTTAGAATACCACTACCTCGACACCCTAGTTGCAGTCACCACCTCAGCATACTTACACTCTCAAAATACTATCTCAGAACTGTTACAGTCTCGACTTAATTGAGATGAAGAGGACTTCGATGATCCTACAGTAGCACTCTCTATCTCGCAGTGACATGTTTTGAGAATAATCCCACAGTGTCATGCATTAACTTGGCATGTAATCTAGACGCAGTCATGAATCAGTCTTTGTCATGGATATGTTGAAGACATAGTTACAAAGTCTTGATCATGTAAAAGTTCTCGGTGCAGCTCTCATAAATACACACATATGGACCTCGTTGTTATGATGGTGATCGTGATGAAGGTGCAGAGATGATCTCAGTAAAGGCACAGTGGTGATCTCAATGACCAGTCAAGGTGCATCAATAATGATCTTGGTAAAGCAGTGATGATGATGATGATCTCAGCAGTAAGAAAAGGATTGGTGTCTTGGTCTTGAAGTGGCTTGATAAGTCAAGGGTCATGGTCTTGGTGTTTGTCAATGAGAATCTCTATAAGAAGAATTATGTGAGGGTTTTCCTCTCCAAGAGGGAGAGGTTTTGGCCCTGGCAGAATGCCACTTCCTGTGTTCTTGTCTCTTTGTTTTGGTCGCAGTTTGATGAAGTAAACACACACACTCATAATAAGAAGAAGATCAAGATAAGATAAATAGTAAAAGCATTTCACAAATTGTTATCAAGTATAGAAGAATCTACCTAATTCTAATTGCCCTAGATTCTTCAACATCTCTCCCTTCCATTTGTCATTCACTTATCATTTGAGTGTTTGGCTAATTTCTATGAGTGTTGAGTGACTCCATTGCACAATGAAGGAGCTCTTAGAGGGGGCTAAAGGAGGCTTCATCAGATCAGGCCCAACTTAAGGTAGGCTTCATAAACCTTGTTTGAATTTTTTCCATGTAAAAATTTTTTAATTTTTTGTATTCAATTTAGTTTTTTTTTTCAAATTTTTTTTAAGTTTGCAAATTTTTTTGGCCCTATGGTTGAGTTTCTCAGCCACACAACGGCCCTGTGTGGCTGAGAAACTCAACCACAAGGCATGCGGGCTGAGGAGGACTGCCTCCTCAACCCGCAAGCCCTGTGGCTAAGTTTCTTAGCGAGACAAGGACGTTGTGTGGCTGAGTTTTTGCAAACTAAAAAAAATCAAAACCAAAAAAATATCAATTAAATTTTAAAATTTATTTTTTTTCCAGATTTTGTCACCATGCCACCAAAGGGTTCTAGAAAGTCTCGTGATCTGGCATGGGCACATGGTCAACGAATCATTGCTGGTAATGACCACCATGTCAAGTGCAATTATTGCAATGCCACAATGCATGCAAGCATAAACAGGCTAAAATACCACCTAGCTAGAATTCCTGGCAATGGTGTGGGATGTTCTCAAAATTACCCTGACGAAGTCACTACTGAAATGGAAGCTGCTTTGGAAGCCATTAAAGAAGAAAATTCTAAGAGAGCAAAAAGGAAGGACGAGATTGTTGGGATAGGTAGATCTTCATCTCAGAGTGAAACTCAGATTCAAAGTCCAAGTATTGGTAACTCCTCTTCAATTGTTGTGGCAAACAGGTGTATAACCTCTTCTTTCTTCAGTCTTCATACAACTCCAGAATCTCAACCAACCTTGGATAGTTTTAATGAAAAGAAGAGGAAGGAAGCAGATATGGCAGTGGGGATGTTTTGGTACCATAACAGTGTTTCATTCAACTATGCAAAGTCTTATTTTTATCAACCCATGGTGGATGCCATTGCAAGTGCTAGCCCTGGATACAAAGCCCCATCTCCTGATTTGAGTTGGCTTGATGAAGAGACTAAGGATCTCTCTAGTTTGCCATCTCAAATGGAGACTCCAAATACACCTGCCTCACAGTTGCTTCAGCCTTTCGATTTTAGCACTAGCTCCACAAGGGCTTAGTAGTTGTCCATGAGTGATGAGACTCAAGATTGTTATGAGACAATCATTTATTATTTATGACATGTATTTGAATTTTGAACTTGCTAACATTTTTTATTTTAATTATGGAATCATGAGTCCTTTTCTTATTCAGCATCTAAATGTTTTGCTTACAAAAATCGAATATGTTATGTTGTACTTTTATAGATATGAGATGATGTTATGAATTATTGCATATATTGTGGTTTTTATAACTTATAAGGATTGAAATTTTCATTGGTTTCTTTTTTGAACTTAAAATTTACCATATTTTAACGTTTTTTTATATTTTGACGAGTCTTATACGAGCCTTATACGGGTTGTTCCCGAGTCTTATACGAGTCGACGAGTCAATAGCGTGACGAATCTTATACGAGTACAAGTCGTGCAACATTGATCATGCTAGATTAATTGCATTTAGATTAAAATTGCATCTAGAGTAAATATTATCTCTTGTCAATTTTTATGGCCTAATGTTAAGCATGGGTGATCATAAGACACCGCAAAAACATGTTGCCCTGTGTGCATGGTCTTTGAATGTGCAGGTAGCTAGTCTAGGGTCCCAAGAGATTGTTGGTGTTCTCATGACCTCTGTCGAAGAATCTAGGGCAAGCATAATTAAGTTGATTCTTCGTTACATGATAACAATTTGTGAAGTGTTTATACAATTTTATCTTAGCTTGATGTTTACTTCATTATTAGCATGTGTATGTTAGCTTCATCAAACTGCTATCAAAACAAAAAGAGACAAGAACACAAATGTTTGGCTTTCTGCCAGGGCCAAAACCTCTCCCTCTTGGAGAGGAAAACCCACGCATAAATTCTTCTTATAGAGATTCCATTGACGAATACCAAGACCATGACCCTTGACACAATCTGCCTCTCCAAGACCAAGACATCAACCCTCTTCCTTGCCATTGCTGAGATCATCATCATCACTGCTGCTTACACTGATGTCATCATAGTTGCACTACTATTGTACCTTATCTGATATCATCCTCGTTGCTTTTTCACCGAGACCATAGTTGCTATATTCACCTTGAGGTCATCATTGTTGTAACATGGAGACCTTCACAACAGTATCATAAAGATCATTTGCTAATGCATCTCTTGCTGCACTGAGATCATTGTTGCACCTTGACACCATGAGATCACTAAAATACAAGATCAGAATTCATATCTATTATGATTACAGTTCTGCTGGGATCAAGGTTGTGATACTTGTCACTGTTCCTTGTAGCTCATCAAAACTGCATTATGCTAGATCTGAATACTGTGGTAGCTAATGAGACTATATGTCTCCCATCATAGGTATGTTGAGGATCTATTTATTATCACTGAAACCTTATTTCATCATCAGATTGTGCAAGGCTATATAATATATATATATATGAGATTGAGACAACGTTTGACATAATCTTCATTGAGTCGAGTGAGAGATCTATCACTATTGTCCAATATGTTTAGACTGCTACAGGAGAATCACCGAGATCTAATACCAAGACTACTCCTTTCCATGCGAGATTAGTTTATCACTGTAATGCCGAGATTGTCATCCATAGATATGTCGAGGATGTCTAGACCTCCAATCATTGCAGCGTCCATTTGCACAAGATCATTTTTCTCCATTTAGCCGAGGTCATGACTGCACCTAAACCCCAAATGAGGTGCAGTCAAACCCTAACTAAGGCTCTGCTCCTCCATACGAAATTTCAGAGGCAGCTATACACAACTTTGAGGACTTGTATACATTTACGCTCAAGAAGAGCTTTCATTACATGACATGACTCTTTGACAAATAAATCAAATCCTAAAGACATCAAGAAGAAGTCTTTTACCTAATGACACTTCTTGCTCATGAAACCCATGTAGCAAGATTACAAAAATAATTTATTACATCAATTACAAAGATCATGTCATTATGAACACCGAACCTAGTTACATTTTCTTCAACAACCTACCCGTTTGAGTACGTTTGTGCACTCTTTTGAGAGATCGTGTCCCAATTGGAGCTAGATGTTACCCGCCACCCATGGGTGAACACCCATAGGAGAAATTGTTTTCCTAGATGGTCCTCAGCTGGCAGCCACCAGCCCCTTGGAGCCACCAGATAGCTCGATGTGCCACCATCTCCACCACCTGAGCCAGCCATTATGATTCCTCGCTCGTCTGTTATGATCATATGTTTAAACGTGACCCTTCCAAACCCGAAGGTATGGCATTTCATTTTGTAGTTGGGTATCTTTGCTTATTTATCATGCACACTCTTGTACATGGATTAGTGCGGGGATTCCACGGAAATAATGGGCTTGGTTTGTATTCTTGTCCCCTTGTCCAACTCGATGGTTAACCTTGTAACTTTGTATCCTATCTTGGTGGGCTTGTCACCAAGTAATGTTATTTTTGCCCATCATTTTATTAGTTCGGGCATAACTAGGACAAATTAGGCAAATCGAACCCCTTGGCGAAGGATATATATTGATGTGATCATCATTTCATTTGATCATCACTTGGATTTGGATTAGTATCTCTAAAGATTTTCGCACTTTCTCTTTTTGAACGAAATTGGAGTATCTTGATGCACTGTGATATTTGGATTTTCATTATTGTCTTTGGAGCTTCTATTTTTGTGAGGCATGATGAATGGATATACCACCCTCTTGTAAGTACACTTTAATGCTATCTTTATCTTGTTGCTTGTCTAACGCATGGAATATTTATCATTGTTCTTGTATATGCCCTAAATGATGGGAAATTTTTATGAGTCTTGAATAATCAATATATTGCGTGTGTTACTCATTGGAAGGGAGAGCGATTGTTCCTAGAGGCAGCCTAAGAGCTTAACAAGACTTGAAACTTCATCCATCTTACAAAACGAAGTGTAAATCCCTATGACCTAGTTGTTGCACTTGGAAAGGCTAGCGAAAGGTCATCTAGGGTTCCTTAGCATATCAAAATTCGAGATTTTGGTGTATCTTGACTCCATTAAGCCCAAAATACAAGCCATTGGTCCTCAAATCCTTTTGGTGGTCACCCTAATCTTGTCCTTTCATCCTTTCTTCAAAATAAACCCCTAATCGCAGTAGGCTCCCTAGGGAATCATACGAATTTGATTGTAGCCATCCAAATTGATGAAATTTGGTCTAGAGCTACATTGGGGTGTCCTTGAGAGGTCCTTCAATTTTGAAGCCATTCTGATGGTGGAATCTCAAGTTTTGCTAACCCCTAGATCAAAAACCATTCTCCCTAGGTTTCCTTTGGTTAGTGCCTTTGTCAAGGATCACTGCATTGAAGTTTCAAGTCAAAACTAATTTCTTTGATCCTTTTCTTTTTCCCTCACTTGGTCAAGACTCTTTGTTTGAAGCTTCACCCTAAGCCCTTGACTTTGTTTGGGCCTCCCTAGGGTTTCTTTGTGATCCCACAGCATTGTCATTTCAATTTCATGAGGATTACTTAGAAGACCCTATTTTCCTAGGATTCTTAGATCTAGGGCATTTCATATGAAGAAATACTCTTCAATCCTAGGTCTAGATCTCCCTCTAGCCCTTCTTGGAGAGTCATTCTCCTTGCTTCTTAAGCAAGAAAACACCATCAATAGAGTCTCTCCTCTGAATAGGCTATTGAAATCAGTGGTCCTACACCATTGGTACATTATCCTTAGTGATTTCTCCAATAACGTGACTCCTCCCATCGGAGAAAGTCAGTAAAGAGAGGGGAGCTTTAGCTGAGGTGACAGTGAGTTATTGCTCCATTGTTGCCACTTGACCTAGTAGTTTCTCTATAGGAACCCCTCCTACGACCCTTGCTAGATCGAGCGATAACAAGGCCTACACCCCAATGTCCTATGTTTGTCTATGAATATCTAAAGAAAGGGACTTGATAAATGAAATCAAAGATAATTTTTTTAAAAATGGGGAAAATAAATGATGATTCAAAGTGGTAACTCTAAGTAAAGCTACTTATTAAAGGCTTACATATACAAATAATGAAGATTCTTGGCTATTGAAAGTTAGTTGGTGTGATGTTCCTTTTCTTGGCGTTCCTTATGGCATGGTTAGGATGGACTTTCAGGTTTGGAGTCAAATAGGTCACAGGTGCAGGTTTACGTCATCAGCAGGCCCAAGGGCTTTTGGAGATGTTTTATGGGGTCTGGAGGAGTTCACTTGCCATCTTCCATCATCAGGATTGATTTTGCACAGCTCAGTTCTCATTCCATTGCATTGTGATAATTCTCGTAAAACGAGGTTATTATTATACCTAACTCACTTAATTACGCTTAAGGTGGCATTCCAAGAGGAATACCTAATAGAACACCTTAGTGTAATAGCTCGTTGCAACCAGAACGAGAAGATCTACAGGATGAGATGGCTAGTGCAGAATTTTAGTAGCCTGACGAGGCATTGTGGCCAATTTACCATTCTCCCACATTAAGAAGATATTTTAGTTGAAGGAAATATGTTCAATGATTAAAATAATAAAAAAAAATATAGGAGCTTATAGAGGGGTCCATCAGATCTATAAAACGAGGAGGAGGGGGTCATAAGAGGATATCTTGGATTTGATTTTTCTTCATGTATGAGAGGTTTGAGAACCTGGATTTCTACTTCATTTGTGACTCTAGGGTGGAAACCCTCGGGTGATTTAGTGAGATTGGGCGAGTGCCCATCTCCCCTTGGTGAATTCATCCAAAATTCACAAGAGAGCTTAGAAGTGGCATTTCAATTCAGTTTTGGTGGACCCGCATATCATCGGAGCATATTCTTGAGGCCAGTTCTATCTCAGTTATATTAGTTGTTTCAGCATGTAAAACCCCAATATATATATATCATAAATAAAACTGAGATTATTTTTTGCTCATTATACGGTTATTTGCAATTCTATGTTGCTAAATTTTACATGGCAATGTTCTGTTAATTAAATGAAATTTTATCTGAAGCATTTGTCAGTTCAAATTCCAAGACTCTGCGAAATTTCCAGTTTGGGATATTACAGTGGTATCAAAGCTAAGTGTTCATGCCAGCTTGGTGGAGGGTTTCAATTTCAATTGCAAAATGTTCAAAGGTTTTGGAGGTGCCAAAGGAATATAATTTCCTGGATCGAATTCTTCCATTTAGGGAGAAAATTGTCATGGGCGTTAATTATTCTACAAAATTTCTATTGCAAAATTTTAGACAATTTTTCCTTGGAATCATCATCTACTTAATAATCATTCAACGATTTTTACAAGCCAAATTAATTAAAAGCGGTCAATATTAATTTTAACTTTGGACCTATGGCGTCAATGTATTTGGAGTCGTATCTTCAATTCATGGTGGTGTCAATAGAATTAAGGGATGCATGGATGCCTAGAGGTCGATATCACCGATTTGAGGACCGAATTTTCTCACAGGACAAATTTTGTGGCCATTCTCTCAACTCGAGAAATATTATTCAAGGTTTTTGCAAAATTGAGGTCGTTATTATTCTCTGAATTAGAAATTCTCCAGGGTCGTATTCTCTTTCTTCTGGCACGAGTTTCCCACCATCAAGGAGTCGAGTTACCATCTTTTTCACAAATTGGTCGAGGTATATCAAGTTGGTTTGTACCTGAGCTTGAAAGAGGGTCGTAGAGCCATCTTCTTTATCAAAGTCTAACAAGGGCCGCATTGAGAAATTAAACAGTCGATTTGGGTTGCTTGGCCAACGTTCTATACTAGCTGAGACCACATGGAATCCAGCTAGCCGACTTCACAAGTCTTATTGTTGACCGATTGCCAGATGTTCGCAGTTGAAACTGGATTTTGAGGAGCTTAAGAGTAACCTAGGGGCTGAGTTTTCTTGTATTTATTGCAAGAAGTGTCGAGCAATGTTGCGAACATCGACATCGGGATAAAATCGGCAAGGGTTCGGAAAACCAAAAAATTGTAAAAATCGGGAAAATATCAGTAAAAATCGGTAAACAGCGACAAAATCAAGATACCATCAAAATATCGGTAAAAATCGACAAACATTGGCTAGGCCAAAAAATTGTGATTTCGAGATAGAATCAGGATATTATCGAGATCTTTGCAACACTGGTGCCGAGTACTAACGAGATCAAGCCTCACCCCAAATTGTGACCAAAGTCAGCGATGGGATGACTCATTCCTCAGTGGCATACATTGAGGAGATCTACGACATTCGAGGGGGTTTGTGGTGCGGGCCACAGGGGAGACAACGTTGATGGGCCTGTCGACCAATAAGGAGTCAATAAATCTATGCAATGTTGAACAAAAACATTGTTTTCATAGAAAGTTCGAGTCGAAGAAAAGAGTGGTGCATGGTATTTTATCCTAGTGCTGCGACTACGTTAGAAGCTTAAGCTCTCCAATTTAGAATTGCAGTTGCACGTGGGGATTCTGGAAAATTACCATGGCAATCGTGATCGTGATGACTCTTGCAAGGATGCAAGGTTGTTAGATTAACAACAAACCGATAGTAGAGGCGTAGTGGGTCACGTAAATGGAGGAACTGGCATGTGTGCCAGAGCAATTTAGGAAATTTACTGTGTGCTCAGCATCTGGTCGTGGGCACCTATGCAGGGAATGCATCATTGTGTTGGTAGATTTAGTCGGAGTTGCAACTCAAATGATTTGAATAAGAATGCCAGTGCAATTGGGAGTCGAATCAAAAGATCGAGCCGCCATTTTAAAAGATCGTGAATTGCTTCCAGTATTGGTTTATGTAGTCACTGGCACCACTGGCATCTATGAGAACGTAGCACATGAAAGTGTCGCCATTTTGCATGGGGAGGAAACCAAGAAGTGAAGTCTGTAACCTGAAGAGCTAACGACTGATCAATGTATTGAAGTTGAGGATCGAACTGTGGGTCGAGCCGTCGACTTCCAATTGTAAGGGACGGATTTGGAATTCAAAGGCAGTTGAGCTTGAAGGTGTAATGATAAAGATTAAGGTTGTGAAGGGGTGTGAGGTTGTGAAGGGGTGAGGTTGTGAAAGGAGGAACCTTGTGAAGGGGTCAGACTTTCAGTTGCATCTTGTCTCGGTAACATCATGAGACTAACCGCACCTATACCTCCTTACAACGATGATGTTATGAGGAGAGTTTTTAGACTAATAGTAGAGACTTTTCAGGACTTGGACAACAATGCGGGTTCTACCTTTGGGAAGAAGCTTGAGATTCTAGAAATCATGGCCATGGTCAGAACATATGAAATCATGTTTGATCTAGAGTGTGATGGCTTGATTCATCAGATGTTTCAATGCTTCTTTAGCATTAGGAAACATCATCACGATGCAGTCATAACACATATGTAGTCCATTTTGTCTTCATGTATGGGAGGTCGTGATGCCATTTGCAAGGAGTTGCAGACTAAATTGTTGACCATTTGGAGGAGAGAACAACTGGTCTCACCTGCTACTTATGAACTAGCCGAAAGGTTGGTTGACCAAAACATTGAGCTATTTAGAAGACAGTTGACATGGAGGAGTTGCTCAAGATTGGTGGATCATGCAGCAAGAATGAGCTGAGGAGAAAGAGTTTTTGCTTCATCTGCGAGGGACCTTGGGGACCTAACCACTCATGCATGGGTGACACCGAGGAGACGATAAGGGGAGATCAGGAGGAAAGTCCTTTTGGCTTTCAGGATGAGGATTCTTCTTTTATAGTTGACTCCTTGGACACCTCTAAGGAGCATGAGCAATCAGGGGCTGTTGTTGACAGCAGCTCAGAGATGCAACCATGTTTGGTAGAGGAAATTGATGAGCAGCAACTTGTACTCATTCAACATGAACAGCACATAGTGGAGCACAGTGCGCATGATGGGCCATCTTTGGAGAGTCCGTTGGTGGCTCATGTTGAGCCCATGATGGAGGAGGATGAGTAGACATCCTTGGGGCTACCCATTGATGGGGAGTAGGCAGAGGTACAGGGAACCACCAGGGAGGTAGTACTTGTAGACATGGGTCATCAGGAGGTGTTGGGACCTAACAGAACAATTTTGCAGGTGATGAGTGGACCAATGGAGCATGGAGTTTTCGGTCAAATGAGGGAGGCTCTTTTGGTGATAGTGGTGCATCCCTCTTTGGGTCTACCCACTGACGAGGTGCAAGTAGATGCAGTGGTAACTAGCGAAGTTGTAGTATTTCCAAGTCGCATACCTCGTACATTGATAGGGTGTGTAGCATGGGTTGCCCACTTATGGGGAGAGAGGCAATGATTCTTAGACATATCCAATTGACTAGTTGGGAAGAACCGCATGAGTTGAGCATGGTGCAGCTCAGTGGACTCGTACCATATATAGGTGCACATGCATCAGATCCTTCCCACAGGATGGATTGGCGAGAGATCATGAGCTGGTATCCTATTGGTAGCACGATATTTTCAGTTTGGAGCATAATGCAGAAGGAGCCATGGAGCATTGATCCATATTCTTGGTGGCATTGGGATCCAACAGGATTTGTTGATGATAGTCAGAGATTGGTCTGGAATCTGAGCATTGACGGGTTCGTTCATGGTGGGTTGACATAGAGGCATAGCATCACCCAGTGGTTTGTATGGGATTCGAGCATTGGGCCGCAGTTGCATTGGGCCACCAGAATAGTCCACAAGTTTGGATTGCTTGAGGACAAGCAATCTTGGGGCGAGACGATTTGGGATGTTCCTTTTTCTGGTGCTCCTTATGGCATGGTTAGGATGGACTTTTAGGGTTGGAGTCAAATAGGTCACAGGTGCAGGTTTACGTCATTAGTGGGCCTAAGGGCATTTGGAGATGTTTTATGTGGTCTAGAGGAGTTCACTTGCCATCTTCCATCATCAAGATTAATTCCGCACAGCTCGCTTCCCGTTCCATTGCATTCTAAAAGTTCTCATAAAACGATGTTCTTATTGTGCCTAACTCACTTAATTACACTTAAGGTGGCGTTTCGAGAGGAATACTTGACAGAACACCTTAGTGTAATAGCTCGTTGGAACCAAAACGAGAAGATCTACAGGATGAGATGGTTAGTGGGGACTTTCAATGGCATGAGGAGGAATGCTGGCCAATTTACCATTTTCCCACATTAAAAAGATATTTTAATTCAAGGAAATGTGCTCAATGATTAAAATAATAATAAAAAAAAGGAGCTTCTAGAGGGGTTCATCATATCTATAAAAATAGGAGGAGGAGACCATTAGAGGACATCTTGGATTTGATCTTTGATCTTTCTTCTTGTATGAGAGGTTTGAGAACCTAGTTCTCTACATTTGTGGCCCCAAGACGGAAACCCTCGAGTGATTTAGTGAGAATGGGCGAGTACCCATCGCCCCTTAGTGAATTCATCCAGAATTCATATGAGAGCTTAGCAGTGGCATTTCAGTTCAATTTTGGAGGGCCAGCATAGCATCGAAGCAAATTCTTGAGGCTAGTTCTATATCAGCCATATCTGTTGTTTCAACATGTAAAACCCCAGAATATATATTATAAATAAATTTGAGATTATTTTATGCTCATTATATGGTTATTTGCAGTTCTATGTTGCTAAATTTTACATGGCAATGTTCTATTAATTAAATGAAATTTTATCTTAAGCATTTTTGAGTTGAAACTCTGAGAATCTACAAAATTTTCCAGTTTGGGATATTACAGTGGGACTAGTGAGAAAATACCATTATCTTCAAGTATGACTTTGAGGGTCGTTACATGACATTTTCCCTTCCCTTCCCACAAATTATTCATTACTTTTCACCTATCTCTAACTTAGTGATCTAGGAAATACATTGTGTCCTAAGTATTGTCACATGTAAAAGAGTTAAATGTGTCCTCCCATGGTAAGACTTAAGCAAATTGTAAAATTAACTTGTATTTTCATCTTGTTAAAGGAAAACGCATGGCTTGCTTCACATAATGATTTGTAAAGGGGCTAGATCCACCACCATACGTGGGCATCCTGCATTGCGAAATGTGTGCCATGCTTTGGGATCCATGATACCGCATTAGGATCTATGAATGTTGCATTAAGATCTCTGTGCCTCATTCAATCATTTATATGAACATTAGGAATTGTGCCACTCACCCTTGGATCCATGTACTACATTGGGATACACGTCACACGTAATGTCCCCATTTTTATTTTTCTCCCTAGTGCAGCCAGGGTGGATTTCCAGGGCAGAGGATGGCCAGGTCAATGGAGCAGGTTTATGTCATTAAGGGTCCCGATGGAGTTTTGAGGAGTTTTTATGGGGTCTGATGGCATTCGCTTGGCATATTCATCATCATGAGCAGTTCCGCACATTTTGTTTTTGGTTCCATAACTTTCTGATAATTCCCGTAAAACAGGGTTATTATTGGGCATAACTTAATTAATTACGCTCAGGTGGCATTCCGACAAGATTAATAGATGGAACACCTCAGTGTAATAGCTCATTGGAACCGGAACGAGAATATCTACAGGATGGGATGTTGGGATGTGACTTTTAGTGGCCAAAGAGAGTATACTCGGCGATTTACCATTTTCCTTAGTTAAAAATGACTTTAATTAGTCATTTAATTAAGGAAAAATAATTAATTAGAGAAAATGGGTCAAAAGTGACTTAAGTGAAATAAAATTAAATTGAAAGGTCACTTAAGATAAAGTCAATGGAGGAGCTTCTAGAATAATAATAAAATAAGATGCTTCTAGAGGCTTGGAGATCTATCCATCAGATATATAAAAGAGGAGGAGGAGGTCATTTGGAGACATCTTGGATTTAAGATTTCTTCTTGTGGAGAGGTTTGAGAACGTGGTTCTCTACTTCAGCAGTAGCCCCACGACGAAAACCCTCAGGTGATTCAATAAGAGACGGAAAGCACCCATCTCTTCCTTTGGTGGATCCATTCAGGGTTCACAAGTTGCAGTGTATTGTTTTTCAATTTGTTTTGGAGGCCGATTTGCGGCATTATTGTAGATGTATTTGAGGCCAGTTTTTCATCTCAGCGATATGGGTTGTATGTGCATGTAAAACCCAAGCTTATCTAATATAATAAAGCTGAGAATTTTCTTGTTCAGTGTGTTATGGATTGCAGTGCTCTGCTTGTCTTTAATTTTACATGGCAATCTTCTATTAAATGCATGATAAATTTTATGTGAAGAGCTTGTTCCAAATTTATTTCATTTGGGACATTACAGTGGTATAAGAGTTGGTGCTCCTGCCAGCCTAGAGGGTTTTAATTTTGATAGCAAATCAATTGAAGGGTTTCAGGATTTCTTCTATTTTGTCAATCATTATTTTGATGCAGAAGAAATTTCTTTTATAAAGATGGGGCAAAGATGGAATTTCATATGAGGCCAAATATTTTATTTCATTGGCAAATTTTTAATGCTTCCAAAGGGGGCACGAATTACATTTTCTTTTAAATCCAAAAATCTGCGGCTAATTAAATTGAAAGTGGGTGTCGTAAAGTATTAGGCCAACTATCAAAATTTAAGAAGGCCATAAATTTCATAGAGGCCTTGGCATTTTAAGGTTGGGCCGAATCTCAAGAAAACCGAGCCCATTATTTTAAAACGAGGTATTGTGGAAAGCTGAATGTCCTGAGGTTTCTATTCAAAGCAGGCACACAGGCTTTCTAAGGCGAGTCTCTATTGCTGGAAGGAAATCGAAATTATGCATGGTGGAATTCTCTATTGTGTAAGCTAAATATCACTGCCAGCATGTGGGTTATGTTCACAAGCTCACCCACATCAATTCGTGTTGTTGAGAATATTTCAAAGGGCCAAATTTCATTGCAGATCGAGAGCAATTTTCTAAGGGCAAATTTTTTATTTTTGGCTAGAGTCATTGCCTTAGGCCAAAATTTCGAGAACCACCAGCTTTAATATGCCAGCATATTTGGGGACTGGGGCTCATTATTTTTTTAAAACGGAGAGTTGGGTATGGGCTTGAAGGAGGACACAATCATTGCTTGGTTGTTCCATTGCACTCAAAATTTGGTGGCAGAGATTAAGTGTAGGAGGGACAAAATCAATTTTAAGCTGAGGTACTAAAAGGAGTCGAGCTCTACTGGTGAAACATCAAAGCGTTTTTGAGGTCGATTTGATGAGTGGAAAAAGTTTTAGGTCTTAGTGCCCCGTTGTTGAAGCAAATCATGTTTCGGGTTAGAGGATAGCGTATACACCAGGAGAAATAGGTTGATTTTCACTGTGTGGAGCACTTCCTTTGGCTATTTCTTTAGAACACATTACTTAGAGACCGAGATATATAGAAGTCAAGCTACTTGAAGGAGGGAAAAAATCATTATTAATTTGGCTCCTGGAATCAGTATTAATTTGGCTCCTGGAAGTTTATATCAAAGTTGGACGTATTCTAAGTGGGGAGGAGCCGACTTTCCTTTCACTACAAGGGCTATGGATTCCCATGTTGGCTGCACGTGTATTTGGTGTCCATTGGGAGGCTACATCTGTTGGTTATTACCAGTGTTGTTAAAAGCGCGATTTAATCGCGCTTTTTTCAAAAAAGCGCGCGTTTTTGACTATGCCGAATAAAACCCACATTTTATACCAAAAAAGCGTCGGTTTTTTTATAGCGCTTTTTTCCAAAAAAAAAGCGCGCTTTTTTCGAAAAAAGCGCGCTTTAAATCGAAAAAAGCGCCGAGGGCGCAGGCAGCGGGCTTTTAATAATGAAAAACGAATTTTTATGTCATTTCTGACTGTCGCCGCGCGGAGGAGGAGGAGAAGAGCTGAAGGGTTTGGGTTGACTTTGGGAGCGAATCCAAGTGTTTTTAGGAGAAATCCAAGACAAGATCACCAATTTGTCCATAAAAACGGTATGTAGATTATTTTTTTTTTGTTTTCCTTCTTTAAAAACTTTGTTTTTCATTGTTTTTGGTTGGGAAACTTCATATGGGCACCATTTTCCTTTTGTTTTCATTGTTTTTAAAGAATTTTTGTAATTTTTCATTGATTTGGGTTGGGTAACTTGTTATGACTATGGGAACCAATTTTTTTTTTTTTTTCATTTTTTTTAAACATTGTTTATGTTTTTTGAATTTTCATTGTTTTTTGGCATTTGCCATTTGGTTGGGTAACTTGGGTTTGGAAATTGGGATTTTGTAAATTTGTAACTTGTAATTTTGTAAATGCTAAATTGTAATTTGTAATCCTAAATTCCTATTTCCTAATCCTTATTTTTCCATAGGTTTGCAAATTCAAAATTCAAACACAAACATGCCAAGGAAATTCGATCCTTTCTGGGAATATGGTGAACCTTTTGCTCCAAATGATAGACAAAACTTGCATTGCAAGTTGTGTGGAAAGGAGATACGCGGGGGGCTGTACAGGTTGAAGTATCACCTTGCACAAATCCCTGGACGTGATGTGGGGCCCTGTATAAATACAAATCCTGAACTTATCCAAAGAGCCATGAGAGCATTGGGAGAATTAGAGCACACTAGAGAGGCCAAAGAAGAACTCAAAAGGCAACTAAAAAGGTCAACTGAAGGAAGTGGGCCAAGTGGCACTGGTTCTACTGCAGCGTCAGTCAATCCGGTAGCTGCATCATCATTTTTTGTTCCTCGAACCACACCTGGTTCACAACCAACTATCGGTTCAATGCTAAAAAGAACTGAAAAAGAACAAGCTGATAGGTTGATGGCAAAATTTCTCCTCTGGAGTGATATTCCTTTCAGCATTGTAAGGAATAATCCATTTTTCCAACCTGCTGTTGATGCTATTGCCAGTGTTGGCCCGGGGTACAAAATCCCTTCTTATCATGATTTCAGAGGCCGGATTCTTCAAGATGAAAAGCGTGACTGCACCCAAAGATTGGAGGATTTTAGGGCATCATGGGCACAAACAGGATGCACTGTTATGTCAGATGGTTGGACTGACCAAAAGGGGAGAACCCTTATAAACTTCTTGGTTAGTTGTCCCAAGGGGACTATGTTTATCAAATCTATTGATGCAACTCATCAAATCAAAGATGCAAGAACTTTATGTGATTTGCTGGATGTGTTTATTTTGGAGGTGGGTGCAAAAAATGTTGTCCAAGTCATAACGGACAATGCTGCAAATTATGTTGCTGCTGATAGAATGCTTATGGACAGGCATCCTACTTTATTTTGGACACCTTGTGCTGCCCATTGTATTGATTTGATGTTAGAGGACATAGGGAAAATTCCATTTGTCAAAGATATTGTTGACTCATTAAAAAGCATCACAAAATTTATTTACAATCATACATCTGTGCTTAGCTTGATGAGAAAATGCACCAACAACAAAGAGTTGGTGCGCCCCGCCATTACACGGTTTGCGACGAGTTTCATATCTCTTCAATCCCTCTTGAATTCTATGTGGGATTTGAAGAGAATGTTTCTTTCAGAGGAGTGGCGTGCTTCGTCAATGAGCTGCAAACCAGAAGGAGAGGCCGTGTGCAGACTAGTTTCATACCAGGAAGACTTCTGGGCGGGAGTGCAGGAGGTGTGCGCTGTTACTGAACCTTTGGTAAAGGTTCTTCGGTTGGTTGATGGTGAGAAGCCCGCAATGGGCTATTTGTATGAAGCCATGGACAGGGCCAAAGAAGCCATTCGGTCCTACTATGATGATAAGGGAGATGATGGGTTTCAGAAACAACTCCTTCTATGGGAAGTGATTGATGAGCGATGGAACAACACACTCCATCGTCCCATTCATGCTGCTGGGCTTTTCCTGAACCCTGCATTTTCTTATGCATGTGGTTTTGATTTTGATGCTGAGATCATGGATGGATTATTATCCTGTGTCCAGAAGATGGTGAGATCTCCAGAACAACGTATAGAGATCTCTAAACAAATTGAGACATATAAGATGTCAGGTGGCACATTTGGCTTTGAGATGGCTGTCACTGATAGGACGATTAAAATGCCAGGTATTTTTTAGTTTGTACTTTGTAACTTTGTTTCAAATTTCATTGTCTCTTCAAATTCCATTTTTTTCTTATGTTTATTTAAAATTTTATTTGTAATTTTGTTGTAGACGCATGGTGGAAGATGTATGGTGGCAGAGTACCCCTTTTGCAAAAGCTTGCCGTACGCATCCTCAGCCAAACATGCAGCTCCTCAGGATGTGAGCACAATTGGAGTGTATTTGAAAAAATACACAACAAGAAGCGCAATAGGCTAACAACTTAACACTTAAACATTTAAAATATTGCAAATTTCCAAATAAATTTTTGAATTCATTAAACAATATTTTTTTTATAATATTAATTATTAATTATTATTTCATGAACTTTGTACAGGTTGGAGTCCCATAGACTTAATGACATGGTCTATGTCTACTACAATCTTCGATTGTGGGTGAGGCAACTAGAGAAGACACCTGATATGGATGCCATCTCATTGGATGGGATTGACACCACTGCTGAATGGAGGGTTGAGACCGAGAGGCCTCTCATGGATCCCACTGATGATTGGTTAGTGCAGGATGAGGGGGAGGAGGAGGGGGAGGAGGAGGAGGAGCAGGAGCAGGAGCAGGAGCAGGAGCAGGAGCAGGAGGAGGAGGAGGAGGAGCAGGAGGAGGAGGTGACACCGCCTACACGGGCTACCACTACCACCAGTAGAGGACGTGGTCTCCGTCTACCTACTGTAGCTGCTACTACTTCTTCAGCTTCTAGATCACGTCAGACTCCATTGCCATTTCCACCAGCACAGGCATCAGCATCTTCATCTAGAGGGAAAGGGAAAGCAGTGACATTTTCTCGCAAGAGGGGCAGAGGAAATCAATAGGATTAGAGTCTTAGACTTTCATTTTATTGTATATGACATTATGACATGATGAGATACATTATCATATTTTTTGTTGATATTTTGAGGCTGAGTTGGGACTCAGGACTTACTATTCAGGACACGATTCAATGTTATGTGTGATTTTAGCGCTAGAAATGATATTAAACATCTTATATATTAGTTTTTTTATCATACTTATGTGTCAATGTATTTATTTTATGTTGTAGATGGTTTAGATATTAAAAAAATTGAAAAAAAATGAAAAAAATGAATATTTTTGTGCCAAATGCTTTTTTCCCGCTTTTTTTCCGCTTTTTTCCCGCTTTTGCAGATTTTTCCGCTTTTTTCCCTGCGCCGATTTAATCCCGCTCGCGCTTTTAACAACATTGGTTATTACATAGTGAAGTGGGGTCAGTCACCTGGGAAATACATTGTTAACAGTCACACTGGAAGGAGCCACAAATACTGAAGAGAGTCCTGTTGCTTGTATACCAAGTTCCTCTAATTATTGCCACTGCTATTTTCAATCTTTAATGAATGCAATGTTACCTGAGCTTGTATTTCCTCTATAATAAAGTGGTAGCAGCATTATCCATGTTTCTGGGCAGAAAAAGGGTTGTGCTGTTTTTCTTGGGTGATGGATGTGTTGGCCAAAGCATCTTTACCTTTGAGGCCAAGTTGAAGTTCTTGCTAGCCGTGGCATTTTCAAGTTGAAGTTGGAGCATAGATCAATCCTTGACAGCGTTGTTGAAGGGGATTCTGAGTCAAACCTTAGGTTGGGGACCTTCCACAACTTAAATAACCAAAGCCTGGGTCAAGTTTTTTGTTGATGGTGTAACTGGATAAAGCATATCATATATCATTGTTGGTATTATGGTTCGGTAATTCTTCTACAGTGACCGCAGTCACCTTATCCGCTGGCCTGTTTGCTGGAATACTTACCAGGTTCAATCACTCTTATCAACTCATTTACATGTGTATTTTTGGACTGATTATGTCAGTGCTATTGTCATCATATATCAGCAATGTGTAATTTACGGGTTTGATCATGGATCTGTTCATTTTTATAAACCAACATTATACTCATTTCTGGGCACCTTATAATTCAGCCCAAATCACCTAAATGCTTCATTCTGGCAAAAAATGGTCACTGTGTGTTATGAATATATTATGTAAAATTAATAAATATAGATAATAAATAATAAACATAATAATATGTAAATAAATAATAATTAGTTAAACAAAGAGGCATGTCTAAGGAGACATGACCATTCATAAAGAGACGCTTGCTTGGTATATAAGCAAGCCCCTCACTCTCAATTGTATCATCATCTTATTCATACATTTTAATATATATTCTTGTATCTCAATGGAGATCTTTATATTCCACGTCTTTTGGAGTATTTAACTTGACGAATGAACTTTGTAAAATTCATTTGGTATTAGAGTTGTTCGATCCTCTGGCAACTCAACCGCTGCACAGAATCAATTAGATCCCGGCCTTTGGCATCAACTCTTCATCAACCTTGTTGTTGTGCAATTGGAGCGTTTCGCTACACATTTGTTGGAGGTTCTCGAATTTAAACATTAGGCCTTTGGCCATTTAAAAAATAAAAATAAAAAGGGAGAAAAAAATATATAGATATTAAACAAAAAAATAAAGAAAAAAAAAGTACATATAAAGATTTAAAAAAAAAAATTAAAGAAAAAAAATCATATAAAAATATACTATCAAAAAAAAAGATATATATAGTCCGTTGTAAATTTTGAAGGAGAACATTCATATATATAAACAAGTTCTACATTATTGATAAAAAGTGCATGATAAAGTTAAGAGGGAATTTTTCCAAATACTTTTAAAACTATACGTAAGAGAATGAAGAGTAGATAATATTATCTTGATTCTTCATTAAGTGGTTTACAAGCTTGTGGTTTTAGTAATCCATGGTAATTGCCCATGGTATTTTCAAGGTAAAAGAAAAACAAAAAGAATACAAAATCTCTTTATGTGAATGGTAAGTATTTACGTGGAGAAAATCAACCGAGTAAAAAGCACATAAGTGGACTTATATTTTATATTAAGTGGACATATATTTTATATTATACCCAATGTTTTAAAAATCGGAACCGGTGACCAAACCGGTCCACCTAATGAACTGGGTTTCGAACCGGGACTAGCTAGGTCTAAACAAACCAGTTTAAGAAAAATAAATTAAATAATTATTTTTTAATGAAACAAAACTATTTTTAAGATTTAAAACCATGATTCCAAGCCAATAGAGACAAAATATGCAAAGTTTTCTCATTTATATACCATGTAAAGGTGAATATATCAAAATGGCATCGAGTGCAATACATATCATCGACAAAATAGTAAAATACATAAGCAATGAGGCTCTAAATGGCCTATAAAGTCCAAAAACAATGCTACAAGCTATGAGGTCATTGGCCTACTACAAGTCTACAGTGTACACATGATCAATCATCAAGTTGATCACCACTACTAGATACAGGATCATCATCAGGAGCTACATCGACATCATCTGGTTCAGAGTCTGAGGATGCCTGAGCCTAGTTTGCAACCTTAGTAGCAATGCCACCAATAACAAAAGTATTGGACCTAGTGGAAGCACGAGTTTGTCGACCTGCACAACTAGTGCCTTCCATTGGTTCTTTGCCTTTGCTTGATGCCGCTACTGATCTTGGTTTTGATGCCGCCACCAAATCTGCTTCATCCCTTGCTAATGCCATGTCGATATCAAAATCAGCATCAAACATAGGTCTTCAGTCTCCTCCACCCATTCTGATGTTGGATCAATATCGTCCAACACAATGGGATCTAGATCAGGTGTTTTGTTTATCATTTGGTTCCTCCTTAGTCGAAGCTTGTATTGCATGAAGACAAGATCATTTAACCATTTTTGTTCCAAACGGTTTCTCTTCTTCGTGTGTATGCGCTCAAAAACAAACCAATTGCGCTCACAACCTGAAGCACTGCAAGTTTGGGTGAGGACTCTAATTGCAAACCTTTGCAATTGAGGACACTAGCCACCAAATGACTCCCACCAATGTGCTGCAGAGAAAAAGACTTTAATTAGTAACTTAGTTTATAATTTGAATTGTAAATTTGTAAACAATTTTAACTTGAAAAGAAAAACAAATTGGAAATTGGAATTGCTTACCTAGTTGATCCACATCTCTTGCCATCTTTGCCAAGTTTTTGCCAAAGGTACCACTTGCCATACTAAAAACGGTAAGTTGTCTATGTATTTCCAACTGGTCTACATGGCTAGGGACCATGCGCTCCAAGTAATCAATCAATCCATCTCTGACCTCCCCATCTTGCAGATCTCCTAGTTGAGCTTTATAATGATACTTTGGGTTCAAAAAATACCCAGCTGCATGTATAGGGCAATGGAGTTGATTGTTCCATCTGTTATCAATGATCTCCCATATACGGCCATATTTAGCTAACCTGTCCTCGTACGTTGTCTGTATCTGCTCCTTTGCCTAATCCATAGTCTCATAAATGTAGCCCATGGCCAATTATTCCCCATCCACCATCCTTAGCACCTTAACAAAGGGCTCGGTAATTTTCACAAGCTCTACAGACCTTTTCCAAAAATAATTGTCAAACACTTTCTTTTTGGTGTCTTTTCCATCTTGTCTACAAACCCACCGAGATTCAGTTCATTCATCAGAAGAAAACATTTTCTATAGGTTTTTATGTTGACCATTGAGACATTGCAACGTGAGGAAGTGAGTTGCAAATCTCGTAATTGCAGGCCTAACAAACTCTTTGCCCCCAGTGTTTTTCCTCATTAGGTTCAATACCTATGAGTGGTTGTAAATGTATTTTGTAATGCACTTGGCATGCTCTACAGTGTTTTTTACCCACTCCACTTTGCCTATGTCCTCAAGCATGAGGTCTATGTAATGTGTAGCACATGGAGTCCAAAATATGGTCCTATATTTGAACTCAAGCATCTTTTCAGCAAGAACATAGTTTGAGGCATTATTGGTGATGACCTGCACAACATTCTGCTCCCCAACTTCCTGAATAATATCATCCAAAAGCTCAAATAGAAGGGTTGCATCCTTCACCTTATCAGACACATCAACTGATCTCAAAAACATGATTCATTTAGGGCAAGAAATAAGGAAACTAATGATAGTGTGGTTCTTTCCATCGGTCCATCCCTCTGACATGATAGAGCAACCTGTTTTGAGCCATGATGTAATATCCCATATCAGGAATATACCCCAAACACAAGCAAACTCCAACCAGAGATGGACTGGGAGGGCTTTTACCAGATATGTCGCCTCAAAAAAAGAGAACGAGATCCAGACGCTACCTGGCCCTTTCCAGACTCTGTCTAAGAGTATAATAGAGACACACAAGTGGTATAATAGCCGAGAATGCTCACAGAGATACAAGTAACAATGATACTATATATATCAAATAAACCATAAACAGATACACAAGAAATGCAGAGAGAATGCTAAGCCATTCTATTATACTGAGTAATAAAATGAGTACAGGAGGTGATCAGGAAGATGGCACCTCTACTTGCACAAGGCAAGTGAAGAAATACACTCAGAATAGCAAAGGAATGGCCCCTCTCTGATTTGCGTCCAAGCTGCTGCAAAAACTGCTGCACTATTGCTGCTACTAAAAATCAAACGAGGATTTGGGACTGCTCCCCTCCTCAGAAAAAGCTGAAACTCTGGAATCGAACTCTACTCAAGAAACCCAGAAAAACCCAGGAAGCTTTCCTGAAATGGTCGACCCCCGAAAACCACCCCCTTGGTGTTCTGCGCAGTTCCTCACTACTCTGCGCTGCCACTGAATAGAACCCTCCGAAACTCAGCCCAGAACTCTACCAAACTCCTCCAATATGCAAGAGCTGATCTCTTGCTCAATCCCTCGGCTCAAATCCTCCACAAACCCTCAATCCAGACTGCTCCCAAAAAGAACTGCGTCCCTCTCCCAGTGCTGCGCAGTCCTCCAAAACACTAATAAAACCACTGCTGAAATGCTGAAGATACTGCTGCTGAAATGCCAACGAAAATACCTTGCCTGAGCAGGCACTCGAAGTCCCCCTGGGCTAAGGGTGAGATCTCCGAACAGAGATACTCAATGCACTAAACAGTGTTGCAGACTAGCTAAACAGCTAGCGTGCTCTAAGCAAAACGACTATCACAAATGCACATAACCGAATGATCAAAATGAGGGGGCTCCTCTCTCTTTTATAGCTTCTGCCTCTCTCAATCCTAATGCTCACCTTCTCCTGCGTGATTCCCCTTTTGCCATGTGTTCCTCTCCTCTTGCGCAATCTCTCCATGTGTCTGCGTGGGCTCCATTTCTGCGTCCCCCTTTTGGCCCCCTTGGCTCTCCCTTTAAGTCACAAAGTTGTGCTACTAGGAAGTGACTTTTATTCTAAAAGTGAGTTATGTCCCCCTTTCTCACTTTTATTTTATTTACAAAATAACTATAGAAGGCAAAATTTGGCAAAATCGAATATTCCAATTAGCTGGGGCTAATTAGGAATATTACACTCTCCCCCGGCAAAATGTTGCTTGTCCTCAAGCAACTGAAGTGATGGATGTTGTAAAATCTTCTCATTCTCCCAAGTGGCATCCTCATCCGGCAAATTCTTCCACCTCACCAAGAATTCCCGGACCGTCCTGCTCCGCAGCTGCCTCTCCTTAGTATCAATGATAGCCTCCGGCTGCAATACCAAATGCCCCTCATCATCCATAGGTGGTAGCTCATCTGTCACTGTTACCTGCTGCCCCAATGCCTTTTTCAGGCATGATACATGAAAAATGTTATGAATCATGCTACCTTGGGGCAACTCCAACTCATATGCAACCTGTCCAATCCTGTGTATCACCCTGTATGGCCCATAAAAGCGGGGCTTGAGCTTTTCAACCCCCTTCTGCTTCAATGACAACTGCCGGTATGGCTGTAATCCTAGGTAGACCATGTCCCCCACCTCGAACAGCCTCTCTACCCAACCGCTGTCAGCGTACAACTTCTGCTGGTTCTGCACTGTAGCCATGTTATCCTTGAGAGCTCGAAGGATATCCCGACTCTCTTGGATCCAAATCTTGGCTCTAGTAGCCCTGCTGTCACCAAACATCACATCAACAAAAGATAAAGGATGATACCCATATAAGGCATAGAATGGTGACATACCAATGGATATGTGATGTGAAGTATTGTAGCAATACTCCCCCAAATGCAGCCACTTTAGCCATGCTCGCTGCTGCCCACTGACATAGTTACGCAAGTAGACCTCCAGCCACTTGTTAACTATCTCTGTCTACCCATTCGTCTGTGGGTGATAACTGGTACTCGGAGTCAACTCCGTCCCCACCAACCGGAAAAGCTCCTGCCAAAACCCGCCCATGAAACGGCTGTCCCTGTCACTGACAATGGTCTTAGGAAGACCATGTACCCTGAAGATCTCCCTTAAGAACAGCTCGGCCACCTGTGCTGCTGTGTGGTGTGCAGATATGGCAAAGAAATGTGCGTACTTTGTCAGTCGGTCAACGATGACAAAGATACAATCCTTGCCCTGTACCGTGAGCAATCCTGTGATGAAGTCCATCGAAATGCTCTCCCATTTCCCCTCCGGAATGAGTAGCGGCTGCAATAAACCTGCAAGATGGCTCATCTCTCCCTTGTTCCGCTGGCAAACATCGCACTCCCTGATATGCCGGAGTACATCCTCCTTGAGGCCCTTCCAGGAGAACCTCTCTCTAATGGCCCTGTAGGTTTTGGTAAACCCCTAATGGCCTGCCAATGGTGAATCATGTGATGCCTGGAGTATCTTCTTCTTGAGCTAAGACCCCTCAGTCAAGAAGATCCGATCCCTGTAATAGATGATCTCATCGATCACCCTGAACCTGTCATCTGCCACCTGCCCGTCCAGAATCTCACATGCAAACCTGTCCTTGGAGTACTCTACTAAGAGTCGAGCCCTCCAATCTGTATCCAAGCTCATAAGAGACAACGTGGCTGGTCTACGTGAAAGGGCATTTTCTACCACGTTGTTCTTACCCTTGACATACACAATGTCAAAGTCGTATGCTTGGATCTTACTGATCCACTTCTATTGCCTCGCCTGCAACTGCTTCTGCTCCAAAAAGAACTTGACTCTTGAGGTTGTTGTGATCAGTCCTCACCCTGAACCTGTTCCCCACCAAATACTGCCGGTACTTAGCCAATGCATGCGTGATGGCCAGCATCTCCTTGTCATATATAGAATACAACCTCTCGTGCGGAAGGAGCTTCTGGCTCTCAAAGGCTATAGGGTGACCTCCCTGCATCAATACTGCGCTAATCCCCTCTCCCGACGCATCACACTCCAAAACAAATGGCTGCGTAAAATCTGGCAATGCAAGCACTGGGCAGCTGCTCATAACCTCCTTGAGCCTGTCAAAGGCTCGTTGCACTGTATCCGACCAACTGAATGCCCCCTTCCTCGTCAAATCTATCAGGGGTGCAGCAAGCTGTGAGAAACCTTTGACGAACTTCCGGTAGTAAGTACAAATGCCAATGAATCCTCAAAGTTCCGTCACGTTTCTCGGCTCCGGCCAATCTCTGATGGCCCTAATCTTCTCCTCGTGGACCCTCACTCTCTCCACTCCAATGATGTGTCCCAAGTATAACATCTTTGTCACCCGAACTCACATTTGGAGAGCTTGGCATAGAACTACTGCTCCTCCAAGATGCGTAATACTATCTCAATATGTTGGAGATGCTCCTCCCACGTCCTGCTGTAAATGAGTATATCATCAAAGAACACCAACACAAACTTCCTCAAGTGACTACGGAAGATGTGATTCATGCAAGACTAGAATGTAGTTGGTGCGTTGGTTAGCCCGAAGGGCATCACCAAAAACTCAAAGTGCCCATAGTGACATCTGAAGGCGGTCTTGGTCCTGCTCCCTCACACGAATCTGATGGTACCCTGATCTCAAATTAATCTTTGAGAAGAACCGTGCTCCTCTCAATTCATCCATCAACTCATCGATCCTGGGTATGGGGTACCTGTTCTTCAGTGTCCTCTTGTTCAAAGCCCTGTAGTCAATGCACATCCTCAACGTACCGTCCTTCTTCTTCACCAGCACCACAGAAGAAGCAAAAGGACTCGTGCTCGGTCGAATGTGCCCAAGAGCCAGCAACTCCTGAATGGCCCGCTCTATCTCGTCCCGATAGGCCTTGGGATGCCTATAGGGTGTAGTAATCACTACCTGTATGCCCTGCTCAAGCTCAATAGTGTGCTCAAACCCCCAGTCCGGTGGTTGACCTGGCTGAATCTCCCCAAATACTATGGCATACCGATCAAGGATGGACTGTAGCTCCGGGTGCACTGTCTGCCCTGTAGTCCCTGCCTCCGATGCACGCAGCTCTACTTCCCACTCTATGTCTCCCTTCCAGAAGACTGCCTCCATCCAATGAGCCGAAACAGTCTGAGGCGGATACGTATGTTGTCCCTATATCTTCTCATGCCTCCCTGTCTTCTCATCATCCCACTCCATCTCTAGGGTCTTCCAATCCGTCGTGACCTTCCCTAGAGTGATGAGCCATTGAACACCCAGTATCATGTTGGTGTCCAGAATATCGACCACGAAAAAGTGGTCAGTCAATGTGTAGGTGCCCATCGTCACTGAAAGCTCTGGAACATATCGAGCACACGTCATGGTCTGATCTCCTGGGACCAAGACTGAAAACCCATCAAAGCTCTCTGTCTGTATGCCTCTCCGCTCAACCATCTGTGCATCAATGAAGTTGTGGGTCGCCCCACTGTCAACCAAAACTGACACTCGTTGGCCACGTACCGTCCCTCGTACGCGTAGCGTTAGATACTTGGGAACTCCTCGCAATGCTGCAAGGGCCCCTCCGGTGGGAGCAGAAGATGCACCACCTGCTACTGGCGGTGGAGGTGGCAAAGGTCCCTGTCCATCATGGCTATCTCCTACCTCCACACCATCCTCGTCATCCTCTTCTCCACTGCTCTCAGAGAAAACCTCAATGAAATGTGCCTTGCCAACAGCACATCTCTGTCCTGGTGCCCATGGCTCCTGACATGTGAAGCACAACCGCTTCTTCTTCAGCTCCCTCTTGACATCATCGTCAATCTGCACTCATCCTGGATTCCCCTTTGGAGGTGGAATCCTCACATCCTTCCCCTTATATTGGAAAGTCTGTCTCTGGGGGTAAGGTTTCCGGGTCCTGGGTAAAACATCCTGTAGGTCTCGGGTCCTGCTGATAGCATCCTGAAGGCTGGTCGGTCTAGCGGATCTGACTTGACCCCGAAGTGGCTCTGCTAACCCCTCAACATACATATAGATCCTCTGTGTCGTGGATAGATCTGGCACCATCATTGAGACCCTCAAGAAATGTGCAATGTAGGTCTCTGGGCTCCTTGTCTGTTTGAGCCTTGTCAGCTCAACAAAATGTTGCTCTGGATCCCTTCGATCAAATCACTCCATCAATCTCCTGGTGAACTCAGCATATGCCGTCACCATGGAGTGTCCTACTGTAACCATCCCATGAAACCACCAATCCTGGGCCTCACCATCCAAATGCAATGTCACCACCTTGATGGCCTTTGTGTCCGACATTTGGTTAAGCTGGAAATAAATGTCCAGCTTCTCCACCCAAGACCTTGTCGAACTGTTTGATGAGCCATCAAACGTAGGCAAGTGGAATCTACTCACTGCACGGTGGGTGTCACCATCATGATAATGTCGGTACCCTCTGTGATGGTCGCAGGGTCTACTATCCCGCTGGAGCTGAACAAAATCACGGAATGAGAGGGCTTCCCTGAACTCCTGCCCATAGGCCTGGTACTCTGCAAAATAATCACCCATGTATCCAGGCTCTGCCTCCTACTGGGCTACGGCCCCCGTGTCTGCTCCTAAGAAAATGAGCATGGTAGAGCGTGTAGGGGCATGTGAGGCCACCTGCTGCGCAGTATCACGCTGCTCTGGCAAATGGTGGGATGCACCCAATCCCTCACCAACCTGGAAAACCCGTGGGCTCTCATGCTATCGGGCCTCTACTGCCGTGAATCTCTACCCCATCACCCCAATCTGCCTCGACAGATCCTGCACTGACTTGAGGAGCATATCCACAAATCTCTTCCCGTCATCATCTGCCATTGGAGCCTCCTGCTCTGCATCCACCACCGGCTCCCTCTATTCTGCGTCCACCAGAGGCTCCGCCTGTTCTGCATCCACCACCGGAACACAGTCTCCCTCTCCGTAGGTATTCTCCAACCTACGCCCAGCGTCTCTATATCTCCGACCTCTATAACAAATATAAGGTTTCTCCCCCGGTGTCATAGATTGCTAGCTCCACAAGCTGAGCCAGATCTATGCTCTGATACCACTGTAATATCCCATATTAGGAATATAGCCCAAACACAAGCAAACTCCAACCAGAGATGGACTGGGAGGACATTTACCAGATATGTCGCCTCAAAAAAATAGGACGAGATCCGGAGGCTACCTGGCCCTTTCCAGACTCTATCTAAGAGTATAATAGAGACACACAAGTGCTATAATAGCCGAGAATGCTCACAGAGATACAAGTAACAATGATACTATATATATCAAATAAACCATAAACAGATACACAAGAAATGTAGAGAGAATGCTAAGCCATTTTATTATACTGAGTAATAAAATGAGTATAGGAGGTGATCAGGAAGATGGCACCTCTACTTGCACAAGGCAAGTGAAGAAATACACTCAGAAAAGCAAAGGAATGGCCCCTCTCTAATCTACGTCCAAGCTGCTGCAAAAACTGCTGCGTTGCTGCTGCAAAAATTGTTGCGCTGCTGCTGCTGCTGCTAGAAATCAAACGAGGATTTGGGACTGCTCCCCTCCTCTAGAAAACGCTGAAACACTGGAATCGGACTCTACTCAAGAAACCCAGAAAAACCCAGGAAGCTTTCCTGGAATGGCCGACCCCCGAAAACCATCCCCTTGGGGTTCTGCGCAGTTCCTCACTACTTTACGCTGCCACTAAATAGAACCCTCCGAAACTCAGCCCAGAACTCTACCAAACTCCTCCAATATGCAAGAGTTGATCTCTTGCTCAATCCCTTGGCTCAAATCCTCCACAAACCCTCAATCCAAACTGCTCCCAAAAAGAACTGCGTCCCTCTCCCAGTGCTGCGCAGTCCTCCAGAACACTGATAAAACCACTGCTGAAATGCTGAAGATACTGCTGCTGAAATGCCAACGAAAATACCTTGCCCGAGCAGGCACTCGAAGTCCCCCAGGGCTAAGGGTGAGATCTCTGAACGGAGACACCCAAAGCACTAAACAGTGTTGCAGACTAGCTAAACAACCAGCGTGCTCTAAGCCAAAACAACTATCACAAATGCACATAACCGAATGATCAAAATGAGAGGGCACCTCTCTCTGTTATAGCTTATGCCTCTCTTAATCCCAATGCTCACCTTCTCCTGCGCGATTCCCCTTTTGCCACGTGTTCCTCCCCTCCTGCGCAGTCCCTCCATGTGTCTGCGTGGGCTCCATTTCTGCGTCCCCCTTTTGGCCCCCCTTGGATCTCCCTTTAAGTCACAACGTTGTGCTACTAGGAAGTGACTTTTATTCTAAAAGTGAGTTGTGTCCCCCTTTCTCACTTTTTTTTATTTAGAAAATAACTATAGAAGGCAAAATTTGGCAAAATCGAATATTCCAATTAGCTGGGGCTAATCAGGAATATTACACATGATCTTTATACTCAGTCAAATACTCATCAATGGAAGATATCTCTTTTTGCAAAAGAGCTCCCCTCAAGTCATGCATACTAGGGCTTTTGAAGCCCTTTCCTGCAACTATAACAGTCTGACATAGCTTGGTAATAAGGTGAGCGAGCAGCATTAAATGAGATATATGAATCATACCAGCATCTAGCAATGTATAGATGAGAAGTTTCTTTGCATTGTTTTTTCCAATGTTGATCCAAAGTGGGTTGACGACTTGGTTGGGAGGAAGTGGGATTAGAAGAGGCAATGTTGGCAGAAGATGAAAAATAACTTTGGATGTTTGTTCTCTTTGTTCCTTTTGACAGTTGGCCAAAAAAAGATGAACATAGTGAAAGGGGTCATTGGTGGAAGGAATAGAAGATGAGTCTTGAATCTCATAATCATCATACCCACTCTCGTTCATGGCTCCTAACAATTCCCTCTTCCTTGCAATGTCATCTTAGATGGCCTTCTCCCTAGCCTTATCCTCATGAAACTTTTCAAGCTTGGAAAGGTATTCTACCCTAATAGGGCCTAACACTGCATTTGGTGCATCACATGGCTTTACTTGGCCTCTTACCCCAGCCAAGTGTCGTTTCAATCTAAGAATACCCCCACCTCTAATAGATTGATGGCATAATTTGCATATCATTTTTCCATCAATCACATCACAATGAGCCCATGCACTGTCCTTTCCTTTTGGAGCCATGTTTGCTTGAAATAATTACAATTTGCAAAGAAATCTGCCATTTAAAAAAAAAAATTGCAGCTAAGAAACATGGAAAGCCAAAGCTAAATTTAGGAAAACAAATGCACATGTAGCCTACAAAATTTGATAGCATAGAACTAGAGATTTGATAACATAGATGATAGAAGTTAAAAGTTTATAGCACATAAAAAAATTTAATACATGGACAGCAATCAAATGAGGAATTTTCAAGTGAAAATCCTTACCTGGAAATGTAAACCAGCTTCCTTAGCCTCCTCTTGAAGATGCCAACTCCATTGACAGCTCCAAACTATCTCCAAAATAGCTCCAACTCCAACTCCAAGCCTCCAAGATGACTACTCCAGCGAAAACTCAACACTCTCCAAGCTCCCAAGCAAACTCACAAATACTCAAAATGAGATGTGTGAGACAAATGAGAGGGAGAAGGGCCTCTTAAAGGCTTGGAGATGGTGTTTTTGGAGGGAAAGGACCCTTACTTTCCCTCCAAAACACCCTAAGCACCTTGGAGAAATCGTTGCATGGGTCCTTCGCAGTCGTCACAGCTAACCGGTCGATTTAGGACGGAACATGTCAATTTGACCACAAACCGGCCGGTTCCGTCTTAAACTGGCTGATTAGGACCGGTTAGGGCAAAAAAAATGGCGAACTAGGGAGGTTAACCAGGTTTTTAAGCCGGTTTGACCGATTACCGGTTTGGACTGGCCAGTTTTTAAAACATTGATTATACCCCAAAGAGACTTGAAAGATCCATATGTTAAAGTTTATAAAGGGTTAAATCTAGAACTATAAAGAGACATAAGGATAACAAGTTATAACAAAGGAAGAGTACTTTTTAAAAGCATTATAATAAATATAAGGAATAGTTTATTTAAATAGTGGAGCTATATCAACTTTTTTTGAAGTAGTAAAAAATATATAATTGAGGAAAATAAAAGTTAAAGGGGTTACTTTTAAAAACCTTGGGCTCATCCGAAGAATAAAAGATGGAGTCTACTTCAGAGACAAAGGAATGAATATTTTCCTATAAAGGTATTCCAATTGTAGATTTTAGATTATTTATATTAAAGGGGTATATCCAAGGGAAAGAAATTATTATCGCTATTAATACAAACGTCGAGAACAATCACATCAATATTAATTTGGCAAATCAACTATTAATTCTAGAGCCAAATATAGTCCAACGGGAAGGTCTTTTTGGAAGAAAAGAAAATGAAATAAATGATTTACAAATGACAATTGATCATTATGAGTACATATCTCAATTTCGTGTCATAACTATGCTTGACAAAAAGGTTGACATAATTCTCAGCCGACCTTGGTTCAAGGAATTAGGTATGTTCATTCTAAACACAAAAAAAATTCTTGATGTTCCCTTACAAGAAGAAGATGGTCACGTTCCAAGACATGACAACGAAATCAAAATTGATAATGCCTTCAGCAAAAGATCTTAAGGATATTTCGAGATTAATGTTTCAAGAGAATCTAGAAACAATATCAAAGAAGCAAAAAGAGCTTGAAGAAGTCACATCCAACAAAAATATGGAAAAATCATGTTTGAAGGAGCATAATCAGAAGCTACTTACACAAGTAAGAAAATGTAAAGCTAAGAAACATTAGTTGGAACAAGAAAAGGAAATTTCTAAAAAGAAACTCAATGAAAGTCTATTAGGAAAAGAAAAGGAAAGTTTATGCTTAAAAAACTTTAACCAAAGGTTATTAGAACAAATCAAGTGTTTAAAAGTTGAGAAGCTTGAATACCAAAATAAAGTTGACTTAGAAAATGAGGAACTTTTACATCTCAGAAACCATAATCGAAGTCTACTCACTCAAATTAAGAAACTTAAGGATGATAAGAAATCATTGGAAAACAAGTTAGAAGAACTTATCACGAAAGAAGTGTCGATGTTATCAGTGCAAGTTGAAGAACTTATCACGAAAGAAGTGTTGAAGTTGTCAGTCCAAGTTGAAGAACTAGGAATAAATATCGATCCATTTAATATCACGACTCAAGAGGATGAGAAACCAAAAGAAGTTAAAACATATTCAGAAGTTGCAGTTCAAATGATGAACATTCCAAATGATGATGCCAACTCAACAACAACACCTAAAGGAAATCAGGGAACTGGCACTAACATGATAAGGGAAATTCCAACCAAAAGAACTCCTTATCGTCATCTGAATCACAAGAACAAACATCTCAATCAATCTACAAATCTGTATCACTTAGAACATAAACAACAAATTTATGTTCCGAAGAATACTAAAGTGCGCACAACTCAATCCAGTGATAACAGTTCATCACAAGTTTCCAGTAATCAAAAGACTAATTTAGGATGGTCAGATCCTTCCTCTGTGCGACAATTTTAGATATCACTCCAAGGATCATATCAACTTGTATCGATAAAGATGATTGTCCCAAGATGAGAAGACGTTCGTAGCCCTATATTGGCATTGGTATGTTGTGCTTGTTGTTTTCTGCTCAGGTTTGAGTAGCTTGTTGTATGTTGGGGTGTGACAAGTATATTGTTGAGTTGAATGTGAGATGTTTTTTTTTTGAGTTAGTTGGTCACTATTGTGTACTTATGTTGTGCTCAACTTGATATTCTTGCCATCATTCGACTAAAACATGGATCAAACCTTCATAAACGCCCTTGATAACCCAGCAGCAGCAAACAGCAAACCCTTCTCAAAGGCGGTCTATGCCATTCTTAAGAGAGAATAGCCAAAGGATGTGTAGAAGGGGGAGGAAATAGGGCACAAAATATTTTCTCTTGGGACAGAAATGAAGCACATGAGGGTCACATGGAAAATTATTTTCAAACTTGATGAACTAGATGCAATCCTTTCCAAGGTGAGCCAGTTAAAAGGGAAGAAACTAATTTGGCTCTAAAACCAGCTACGCTTGCTCTCATACAACACAAGTTCTTGGAGAAACCTTGTGAAGGGGTTAGACTTCTAGTTGTATCTTGTCTTAGTCACATCATGAGACTGGCCGCCCCTATAGCACCTTACACTGATGGTGTTATGAGGAGACTTTTCAGACTAATAGTAGAGACTTTCCAGGACTTGGACAATAGTGCAGGCTCTACCTTTGGGAAAAAGCTTGATATTTCAAGAGGCATGGCCATGACTAGGACTTATGAAATCATGTTTGATCTAGGGTGTGAGGGTTTGATCCTGCAGATGTTCCAATGTTTTCAGCATTAGGAAACATCATCCTGATATAGTCATAGCACACATGCAGTCCATCTTGTCATCATGTATGAAAGGTCGTGATGCCATTTGTCGGGAGTTGCAGTCTCGATTATTATCTATTTGGAGGAGAGAGCAGTTGGTCTCACCTGCTACTTATGAGCTACGAAACCGGATTCGCTCAAAACAGGCTACGAATCCCGAATCGGTCGAATCGGACACGATTCTATGCCGATTCGTGTCAGGATTGGAGGGCATGTCGTGTCCTATTGTGGCACGTCGTGTCCAGTAACGTGCCCCAATTTACAAATCGTGTCTCGATCCTGGAAAGCGAGTCCTGGTTTTTCGATTCGTTTTGAGGGTTTTGTGATTCGTTTTGAGGGTTCTGCAATGTTAAAAAGGGGCGTCGAGCTGCGTGAATGATCATTCTTTGTTGCTGCGAGGAGCGAACCACCGAACGACCACAGTCCAGTTCCACCCAACGTCACTGCGTCACTGGTCAGGCATCGCCGCATCGTTAAACTACAGGTAAGCACTGAGCAATGCTATGTTGTAAACCCGTGATTTTTTAAACCCGTTACAGTTTAGAACTCGCAATGCGCATTGATAATTTACAACAAAAGTTACACCTAAACTGTAACTTTTCTAAACTCGCATTGATAATTTTAAAGTTTTAAACCTACAGTTTAGAACAGGTTTACAATTTAAATTTAACGGGTTTACAATTTCAGTTTTATGACAATAACATATTAATCATTAGAAACTGTAGGTTTACACCTAAACTGTAATGGGTTTAAAAAATTTACAGTTTAGAAAAGTTACAGTTTAGAACTCGCATTGATAATTTATAAATTATGACCTTAATTTTTCCCTTGTTGACTAGACAATGCCAATATGAAGCACTGACTTAGGCTCATGTGGATGAGTATAGCAGTAAAGAACAGCAAAATGTAAACTTATGACTCATAAGGTGCTGCCGCACTGTTTGAAAAACCATGAACTGAACATATTGAAGTTGTTTACATTAATCATTTAATGGCATGTCTTACAGCTTCAAAAAATTGTAGGTAGTGATGAGTATTATGTCTGCACATTAGGAAAAGATTCAAAGAACGTATTAGTCCATATATAGATAAGTAAATAACCTGTGGGCTGTGGCTGTAGGCTGTCATCAATGATTCATGAACTAAGCTAAGCATGCCCATAACTCAGTCAAATCCCAGTCCTGAGTCCACTCAAATATAACAAGTTGAAGTTATATATATGTATATAAATTTAGGTAAATAGTTTCGTAATACAGCAGTTTGTTCATTTTTACAGCAGTTTGTTCAATTTTTTTACAGGTTGAGGTAACATGGCTCAATCAAAGGCAGGGGCAGCAAGGAAGGGCAAGAATGTCATGGGTAGAGATGCTCTTCCTCCCCCAATATCATCAGAGTCTGCTGCAAGTAATGTTGAGGGAAGAGGACTTAAAGACAATGAAAAATATCCATTGTGGAAATATGTCACAAGAGAGGATGGGCCAAACAACAAGGGAAAGGGAGGAGGCAATGTGCAATGGAAATGTAACTTTTGTAACATTTCTTTCAAAAGCACATATTACCGTGTGAAATCACATTTGTTGGCTATACCTAGTTGTGGGATTGGATCTTGTAAAGTTATTACTTCACAACAGAGAAAAGAATTGGAAAAGGAGGCCAATGTTGGTATGGAACATGTGGCACTGGCTTCAAAATCAAAAGCACCCGAGGGCAAGAATGAAGACCCCCTTCCATTTTTGAGGAAAGCCACCACCAAATTTCCATTTGAGAGTTCTACTTCTACTGGGGGACAAGCATTAAAAAGAAGATCACTTGGTCCAATGGACAGGATTTTCCAAAAAGAGAGACGGGAAGAGCTTGATCTCACCATTGCCTTCTTCTTCTATCAAAACTTCATATCATTTAATGTTGCACGTTCACCTTTATTTGTTGAGATGTGCCGAGCTCTAACTCAAGGGGCTCCAGCAGGGTATGTGCATCCTGGGTCAGAGAAGCTGAGAACCACATTGTTGACGAAGGCAAAAAAAGAGGTGCAAAAAATGCTCGAGCCTATTAAGGCATCATGGCCAACATCTGGGGTTAGCATTGTTTCTGATGGATGGACAGATCCAGCACGACACCCAATCATCAACTTCATGGTGTCTTCCTTGAATGGTCCAGTTTTCCTGAAAGCAGTGGATACACTTGGCGAATACAAGGATGCACAATTTATGGGTGAGTTATTTATTAGAGTTGTTGAAGAGGTAGGTGTTGATTCTTGTGTGCAAATCATTACAGATAATGCACCTGTTTGCAAGGCGGCTGGCATGATTGTGGAAGCTAAATATCCACAAGTGTGTTGGACACCTTGCATTGTTCATTCATTGAACTTAGCACTGAAATCCATTGCTTCTAATGTGCTTTGGATTGGAAGCATTATTGAGGATGCAAGACATATACGTAACTTTGTGCAAAATCATACAAATGCCCTCACTATCTACAAGGAGTACAGCAATCTATCATTGTTGAAGATTGTTGATACACGGTTTGCATCTTCATTCATGATGTTGAAGAGGTTGAGGGAGGTCAAGACTGCTCTTGGGTCCATGGTTATTTCTGAGTTTTGGTCTTTTTGGAGAAAGACAGATCAGGCAGCCTCTAAAAGAGTGAAGGACACGGTACTAGATGATGCTTGGTGGGAGAGGGTAGATCTAATTATTCGGATCATGGACCCTATCATCTCTTTGCTTCGAGTTGCAGATACAGACAAACCCATCCTAGGAGAGGTTTATGAGGGATGGGATTCCATGATTGAGTCTGTGAGGAGCATTATTCTACAGAGTGAGTGCCCCCCGTATGAGACATCACCAGAGGCCTTCTGCGATACCATACATGATATTCTTGTCCGCAGATGGGACAAGAATTGTACACCTTTACATTGTTTGGCTCACTCATTGAACCCCAAATACTACAGCCATGAGTGGCTGAATGGTGGACCTTCCTGCAGATTCCCTCCTCACATGGATGGTGAAATCTCACAGGGGAGGAAAGAGGCATTGAAGCGGATTTATCAGGATAGTGCATTGCTTGCTGAGGTGGAGGATGCCTTTGCAGAGTTTTCCACTGGCACTGGTCGATTTGGAGGTTATGATTTGATTAGAGACAGGGGGCTTAAGAAGCCCTACTCTTGGTGGGCAAATCATGGGGCAACAAGCCCTCCTCTTCAGCAGTTAGCCATGAGGCTCCTCTCTCAGGTGACTTCATCCTCTTGTTGCGAGAGGAATTGGAGCACATATGGGAATTTGCATACTGTGAAGAAGAACAGGCTTGAGCAGTCCAAGGCAAAGACAATGGTGTATGTGCACACCAACCTTCGTCTTATTTACAGGCAGAGGGAAGAGTGGTTGAGGGGAAAGACAAAGATGTGGGATGTCTTTCCTGAACATATGGGTCTGGACGCCACTGTTGAGTTGGCATTGGCCAACATGGATCTCGGTGATCCAGTGCTAGACCCTATTAGTTTTGATGACTTAGAGGGGTCAACCTCCATACCAGCAGATGCAGAGGCGACTATGGATACAGGGGAGGAGGAGGATGCAGAGGAGAGCAGTGGGGACCATGATGATGGGGACAGTGATGCTGATTCTGATGTTGATTGATGCCTTGAGGCTTGTATACCTATAGTTGTTTTATATTTTCTATTTCTATTTGCCATTGCCATTGCACCAACACTACCTATGTAACAGATTTTGATTTGATGACTTAATGAGAAAACTACAGTTGTCAGTGTGTTTATCTTACTATCTTGTAGTTGTAAGTTGTCTTTCAGTTATGAATTATGAATCATGATTTAAATTTTTAATAGATTTATCATTTATGTGACCAGTACCACTGACATTTATTTAAATTTTGTATGTACTATGCATGCTAATAGCTATAGATGAAGATCTATGTTTGAAATCAATAAATTTGTATCATTAATTAAAATTTGTGTAAGAAATATGCTAAAAACTAATTTTTAATATATATATATATATATATATTTAAAAAAAAAAAAAATATATATATATATATATATATATTTAAAAAAAAAAAAAAAATATATATATATATATATATATATATATTTAAAAAAAAAAAATATATATATATATATATATATATATATATTTAATAAAATAATATATAACGTGTCCTAACGTGTCCTGTTCCGGGGGTCAGCGTGTCCCGAATCCGACACCACGAATCCCGAATCCTACGTGTCCTGAATCCCCGTGTCAGGTGACTTAGCTTATGAGCTAGCCGAAAGGTTGGTTGAGCAGAACATTGGACTGTTCAGGAGACAGTTGACCAGGGAGAAGCTACTCGGGTTTGGGGGATCATGCAGCAAGAATGAGATGAGAAGGAAGGGACTTTGCTTTGTCTGCAAGGGACCTTGGGGACTTGGCCACTCATGCTTGAGTGATGCTGAGGAGATGACAAAGGTAGAGCAGGAGGAGATTCCTTTTGACTTTGAGGGTGAGGATTCTTCTCTAAACGAGTCCATGGGTTCACATAATGATACCTCTGAGGAGCACGAGCAGTCATGTGGAGTTGGTGACAGTAGCACAGACATGCATCCATGTGTGGTAGGGGAGGATGATGAGCAGTCGATTGTCCCCATGAGGGAAGGAGATCCGAGAGCAGATGAGCGATTGATGATTCAGTATAGAGAGCACGTGGAGGAGAATGAGACAGATGATACACATAGTGTGTAGGATGGGCCATTTTTGGAGAATCAGCTAGTGGCTCATGTTCAGCCCATGATGGAGGATGAGCCGACACCCTTGGGGCCAGGGGCCAGTCGTTGGAGTGGAGCAGACAGATGTGCAGGCAACCTCCAGGGAGGCAGTATTCATAGACACTTGTCCTCAAGACGCTGACAGGATAGTCTTGCGAGAGGCTAGTAGACGATAGAAGCGCTGAGTTCCCGATCAGAGGAGGGAGTTGTTTGAGATGGCAGTGCATCCATCGTTAGGCCTACCCATTGATGTGGTGCCGATAGGTGCAGTGGCAGGCGATAGAGCTGTAGTATTTCTAGGGCACAACCCTCTCCAGGAGTACATAGATAGGGCTTGTAGCACATCTTGCCCACCTTTGCCTATTATAGTGAGAGGGACAGGTTTCCTTAGACAGATCTGGTTGATTGACCGAATAGACCACCATCTGTTGAGCAGGGACCCATATCAACCCAGTAGACTTGTGGAGAGGTTTGAGAACGTGGTTCTCTACTTCAGCAGTAGCCCCACGACGAAAACCCTTAGGTGATTCAATAAGAGACAGAAAGCACCCATCTCTTCCTTTGGTGGATCCATTCAGGGTTCACAAGTTGCAGTGTATTGTTTTCAGTTTGTTTTGCAGGCCGATTTGCAGAATTATTGTAGATCTATTTGAGGCCAGCTTTTCATCTCAGCTATATGGGTTGTGTGTGCATGTAAAACCTCAACTTATATAATATAATAAAGCTGAGAATTTTCTTGTTCGGTGTGTTATGGATTGTAGTGCTCTGTTTGTCTTTAACTTTACATGGCAATCTTCTGTTAAATGCATGATAAATTTTATGTGAAGAGTTTGTTCCAAATTTATTTCGTTTGGGACATTACATCACATTCTTGGGGTTATGATTTTGTGATCAAAAACTAGATAATTCAAAGAAACTCTGAAAAAATGGGTTTTCCCAAAATTTGGGGTAAAAAAATCTAGGCCTTGACTAAAGTGTGGCCAAAGGCTAGATTAGAAACAAAACTTTAATAAGAGAGTGGTCAAAGGCCAGCATCGGAAACAAGGCTCTGATACCAAATGAGTTGAACAAAGTTTGCTCACACACAAAATATTTAAAATATCTTGAATATGAAAATATCCACAAGGATGAATAAATTATCCATAAGGATAAATAAAGCGTAGTCTAGCTACAATTTATGTCACTTGTTCATGGGTTCGAGGGTCTGTATCAAGTGAATAAAAGGATTTGGCAAGTTTCTTATGAGCTTGAGCTACCACCTCATGTGTGTCACAAGCATCTAGTGTTCCACATCAGTCAGTTGAAGAGAGGTCGGTTAGACATGGATGAACCTAAGAGAGCAAAACCACTATGGGGACAAGCTATGATTCGTGATCATCTAGATTTGGAGCTTGAGGAATTTGTTACCTACAAGACCACCAGAGTTGGAAGAAACAGAGAGCGAGAGTATCTAGTACATTGGAAGAATGCACAGTAGACAAAGACGGATGGGAAACGACAATCACTATGGAGATGGGAGAAGGAGATTGAGTAGTTTGAGGTTAGCCTTGGAGAAGCAAGATTGTCGAGGACAGCAATGATAAGCCTTGCTTGAGATGCTAAGTGATGTTGTCTCCACTTGGTTCTCCCTCGGTTTACTTATACGTGTCATTGGGCATGCGAAGGGGCACATCACTCCAAGCGACACATCAGTTCAGTTGAGTTAACCGCTCAATTAACTGACCTTTGCATGAAACCCCAACTCTAAATTGTTCAATTTGAGCCGACTTATCATGCGCCCGAGTCGCTTGCCTTCATTGGCCTGTCTTGGTCACCCATTCTTGGTTGGTCGCCATGTCTCAGCCCCTCTCGTGCACCCTACCCGCAGCCACGTCTCGGCTCGTCTCATGCACAACTTCATCTTTGTAATATCATGAAAAATAATTTGACAAATTTTTCCACAACTTTGCTTCAAAAAATTACACCAAAATTTCTCTTTATTTAAAACCCAATTAAATTGAAAAATTATCGGCGCAAGTAAATAGTTGGCAATATGAAACCCAAACATGATTCAAATCAAAATAAACATGAGACATATGCAGTAAATATCAACCTTATTATATCAAATATGGATCTGAAAATACATGCCAAATGTGGTTCTAAGAACCTATTAAAAACACCAACAAGATATGTGTATGGTTGACAATGGCTCCTCCAACATTATGCACCAGTGAAAGATTTCGTTGACCTCTCCTCGTGATCTCCTCATTAAGCCCAGTGAGCCAATCTGATTTGATCCCTCCTCTTCGAGTGGCTAGGGTATATGCCTCAAGACCGAAACACCTCCATATTGGATCAGCCAGGGTGCATCACTTACCACCAAAACTAACCCTCTACATAATATGGGCTGACCCGGAAAAGCTCCAAGAGCTCAACTCAACAACAACAAACAATAATCCAAATGAATGCTTAAGGAGTGAGCACTCATCTCCTTTAATAGGCATGGACTAACAGAATAACATGGGTAAATACCATGGGTCATCCGAATACCATAGGTCTTTTCTTCTTTTATTAAGTGACTTATAATATTTCTTTTTCTTTAGTCACTTTTAATTTAATTAATTCTTCCATAGCCCATAATCAATTTTAATTTGTAACCGAGGATAATAAGATGCTCTCCTTTCCCAATGTCCAAAAAAAGGGACATTACAATCTCGCCTCAACTCAGTTGGTTGTCCTGTCACATATTGTGATTGTCTCAGTGAATCCCCAAATCATCACTTTTATTGTTGCAAATGTTGTGACGTTGGTTCACCTCTTGACTTAGCTTGCGTCATCGATGGTGACTCAAGTGCACATCCCTTGAGGGCCTTACATCCTCCCCCACTCTAAAGATGTTGTTGTCCTCGACAAAGAAATTCTCCAGTAATCCATCCATCATCGAAGACTGCAAGAAGATTTCCTCTGCATCCGAACAACCTCCTCGTCACATTGTTTTATCAAGAAGAATCTTGCCTCTCAACATAAATCACATGCAACTCCATGAATATCCACATAAGAATGTCATGTGCTAGATCCCCTCATGTCATCGACTAAGTGGACCCTCCTTCCCCCCATGATGTGTCATAGCGGCCCACCTAGCTCCTGGAGTCAACTAGATATGAACTTCACTATGAACTGTTTCCTAGATTAGATTATTATGACCTTCTAAAGAAACGCATAGATCTCAACCTATGTTGCACGGGTACCCGCACCCGGGGGTGGGGTTCTCGAACCCGTCCCGGGTTCCCGCACCCAAGTACCGGATTTGGGTACGGGTTCTTCCCAGACGAACCCAGAAGAACCGGGTTCTTCCATGAAGAACCGGGTTCTTCAAAAAAAAAAAATTGGGTTCTTTTCCTTTAACGGGTTCTTGGGTTCTTGGGTTCTTCGGGTGCTTGGGTTCTTGGGTTCTTCGGGTTCTTCGGGTTCTTCGTGTGCTTGGGTTCTTTGGGTTCTTCGGGTTCTTTGGGTTCTTCATAAAAAAACTATATTAAAAATTTAATTTTCAAATAATTTTTTTTATTGAAATTTAAAAAATGATATGCCATAAACGAATGATATGCCATAGAATATAGAATATATGCCATAAACGAATGATATCATTTTTGGAGTCATTGATGGTCATTGGTATGGATTGTCCTTCAGAGATGGTTGTAAGGTCTTCTGAATGTTTCTCAAGGAAATTTTCTGCCATCATTTCCAAAGATTACAGTTTCCAAACACTGTCTTTGTTCACATGCCTTAGCATTGCTCTGTGGGCAAGACGTGTTGCTCAAGGGTAATGAATCATTGTAAAAATTTATCAACAGTGATAAGTTTTTCAAAACTTATGAGCGACACAGTATTTTGAAATCATATATGATTATGATATCTCAATATTATAAAAGGAACATTATGGGTGTACAATCCCACAAGCAGAATATCATATCATATTGGTTGTAGCTTTGTGGAAATATTTAATAAAGTGATGACCATAGTTGGAAAAAAAGGGTAGCTGTTTGCACATTCATGAGTCCCTTCCTACCGCAGGAGACTCTTATGATCAGTCTCTCCATTAGTCTTATGCCATAAATTTATAAAAACAATTTCAAAACTTATGCCCAAGGTTTGTTAGAGTCTCAATGTAAATTATGAATCTCCCGTATTTGTGGATCTTCAATGCCTTTAATATTATATGGCATCGGAACCAGAATTGGAAAAGAGACCTCTTACTCTGTAATTTGAGCCTGCAGATTCTTGTAAATCAATTTGGAATGAATTTATGAAACATTCATTCCCGAGCCAAATAAGTTAATAACCATCAAATTCTAAACTGTAAATGCGCACATACAGGTTCATACATTTTCGGTCAAATAGAAAGTAGGATTGAGACCAACCATAAGCTGTAATCAGCTGATGCTGTTAAATGGCGAAGGGATATTTTGGAAAATGGCTAAATTAGGTATCAAAATCTGCCAATTTCTCACAGCATTCTGATAACATCATGTTAAGATTAAAACTAGGAAAATATGCCTAAATGAATAAGCGTGTTTTGTGGAAGGGTAAGGCTGCCACTGTTTTAACTTTTTGGGATTGCTTTACCACAGAGCACACCATGCATGGGGCAGGTGGATGATTAGACATCAAGAAAAGTCTAGACCACTATCAGGTTGAGAAGAATGATTTCCTATGAAAAAATTGTGTTTTTATATGGGAGAGACTAAACATGTTTAAATGATTATCATTAAAGTTTTCTTGTTTAAAGTTGAAAAAATATACAAATTCAAATTTCATATATATTATTAATTATAAATTTATAATTTATAAAATTTAATTATTAAAATTTAATATTATTATATTACCCGACGAACCCACGCACCCTGTTTCCCAAAATGCCGTCCCCGTCCCCATCCCTGTCCCCTTCCCCGCACCCACGTTTCCTGGCAACATAGATCTCAACAAACGCTTCCCTATTTTGAATAAAGAGTTTGTTGAGGATGTTAAAGATGACTATTTTATCATTATTCATAGGAGAACTATTGGATTTAAGAAAACAATTCATATTTTATTGTATGAGAAGTTAAGAGCCAAAATCTATATAAGGCTTTGCTCACTAAATTTGTAAGATGGATTGGATTAGATGGAGAATAAGAGAAAACATTGTGACTCTCACATACTTGTATTATTTGTCTATCTTGGTAATTTATTTGAGGGTTTCATTGTAAAGAGCTGCCAAAATTGCTTATATGTAACTTGATATAGTGGATGAAGGAACTAGCAACTAGCCACGTGAGGAGCATATTGTTACAACTAGAATATCTTATGGGATAAAGTTACTTTCTTGTAGTCTTTAGTCATTTATTTCTAGATCTAGGGTATTGAGTCTAGCAAAACCTTATTTGATTTCAAACTCTTACCTTTGGATAAAATAGGGGCTACTTCTTGTTACTTGGATGTAATGTTCCAAACTTAAATAAATAGTGATATGCAAAGCAAAAACGATTTACAGCACAAAAATTTTAAACCATCACCAAATGCTCAAAAAAACTCTAAAATTAAGAACCAGCTAACCCATTTTATTAATCAATGGAGCAAGTACAATAGTATGGAGGGATGCACCTGGGTTTGCCTCAATGGCAAGCATGATAGATCATAGAACCCAGGTGATAATACAATGATCTCAAATGCTGGAAATTACTGCTCCTCTAATGCTCTGCGTTGCCCAGAAAACTTCATTGTTGTCAGGAAAGGGACTGCAAGAAACTCCTCCTTCGTTGCTCAGAAAATGATGAAACTTCAGCCACAAACTCCTTGGCCAAAACCCAAAAAAACCCAGAAATGGTTTGGCCCGATTTGGACTTCCCAAAATCGACCCCCAAAGGCACTATTCAATCCCCAGTAATTCTACACTGTCTGTTGCAAAGATACGGCTTAAAAACCCACCTCCGATGCTCATAAAATTATGAAAATTTATATGTGGGATCCTTGTCCAAAACCAAGAAAACCCAAAAAGGATTTTGGCTGGTTTAGACTTCTAAAATTTAACCCCCTTGGAGCCCAACCTCAACTACAACTACAAAACTCGGTTTGCTGGAAAGTGCCTGTAAATCCTCCCGGAAATGCCCCCAAAGTGTTGGGTTGATCCTTCCTATCCAATCCCTAACTTCCCGGGTGAGCTCTTGGCCTAAGACACCTACTCCTAAGCTCCACGAAAAATTGTTGAGTGGCATCTGCGCTGTCCCCTAGCCCAGCAATTCAAACTGCTGGAATGTTGGCTCTGTTGGCTATAAAACTCAGCAAGAATGTCGGTCTATTGCTGCTATTTCATCGCTCTAACTCTCCGGCAAAAAATCTGATCTCTGTTGACCTCTATCTTCCTTTGCGTATTCTCTAGCTAGCTAGAAATACACACTCCCTACTCTACGTTGGTTGGTGGTGCTATTGTCACTGACTTGGAACTCCTGAAATCCCTGTAGAACTGCCTCTCTAGGGCAGGCACAGATGGTCCCCCGAAGTAGAGGTTGAATCTCCCGCTTAAGAGATTCATGGCTAAACAACCGATTGACTCAGCTAAACAACAAAGTGAACAGTCAAGAGATTTTGTTTGCAAGATGTATGAATAAAATCCAAAAATAAGAGTTTCCCCCTCCTTATAAATCCTTGGGCCTCCTTGGCCTCATGTGGGCCCCTCCATCCACCTATTCGACTTTCCCTCCAACCTATTTGAATGGGCCAATTTGAATTCCCATGTGGGTGGCCCCCACATTCCACTAGCAACCAAATTAAGTCGAATTGCCTCCTAAGTCCCTAAGTCGAAAATGATGGGTTCTCTTCCTTAGTCAAAATTGTGCAAGATGGTGTAGCAGCACCCTGTTACAAATGTGTTTGAGAAGGGACATGACATTGGAAGTGCTAGCATACACTCTTCTCACCATTAATATCTTGAAACATCCAAGTGTTTTCTTCGTGGAATTTACTGCATGCACCTATGGTTTCCTAGAATCCCAAGGCCTAATACAAGGATTAAGCCTCAAGATAGGCTAAGTGTCAACCCATAGCCAAAGCAAGGTAGGCACCAAACTCCTTTTCAATCAACACCCAAGCCCATTACAGTTTTCATTCCATTCGTCAATCTTGTTTCTAGGTTCCCTCTTCTCCCACACTTACCACAGCATTGTTAACCCATTGGGAAACCCCTTCACTACAATACTTTTCCTAAGTCTAAAGTGCAAGGGAGAACATGTGAGGCGATAGCAGTCAACCTCTTGAGTTTCACAAGGCTAGCATCCATCTTTGGCACTTTGAGCTAAAGTGTCGGTTTGTGTGCTAACACAGTAGAAATGCTACAATCTTGTTGACCCTGAATTCCTGAAAAATGTTAAATCTACCGAATTTTGAATGGTATATGAAGTTCTACTTTCTCCAGATTAAGTCCATGAGATTGGAACCACTCTCAAACATCCTAAAACAATTAATGGTAATATTAAAAGTTTAAGTACAAACATAAAAAAATGCTAGACAAAGGGGAATGTCAACTTCTACTTTAAGATATTAATATTACCATTAATTACCAAGGTGACAAACTCCTCAAAGCTCAATCCCCTATCTCTATTTTGTTTTTAGGGGTCAGGGACACAAACAAGGTGACATTTTCCTATGGGTCAAAGTCCCCTCTCAAGCACTTCGGCAGGCCCAAAATCTTTCAAAAAGGCGCTTGAAACATCACTAGGAATGCCTGAAATGGCTTGGAAATGCCATTGTCCATTTTGTATGATGTTTCCATATTCGGAAACACCATACAGTAAAACTGACAATGTTTCCAAGACGTTTTGTACCTGTTTCAGCATTTCCAGGTATTTCAAGTATTAGGATGTGGCCAAATTAGGTGTTTCCTGCAACATTGCCGTAAAGTTATCCAGGCGCCTTTGGTTCCTTTCTAGGAAAGGTATTTCTAGGTGATAACAACTTGTATACACAATTGATGAACCAACTTTACAATCCATATCTTGGAAAATCTGTAACTGTGGTTTTGGATGACATTTCAATTTACAGTGAAAATCATAATTTAAGAAATTACAACATCCGCAAAATTGAAAAGAAACACCCTAATGTTCACACCACAGACGAGAAACCTAAGCAGTAGATGAAAAACTAAAGCAGGCTAGGAAAGTTTAAATATTCAACTTAAAACACTCAAGCTGACTGAAATAGAAAATTTTATGAAATCGATGAGCTGCTTCCATCCATTGAGCAAGAGCAAAAACACTCTAAATTTTACTCTGTAATTCCATATTGTACTCTTTTTCCCCAAGGAAATTATTGTGGTGAAACCCAAGGAATCCTACCCACACGCATCGATAGCATCCCTGGTAAACCTCTAGTGTGGACTAATGCAGCTCACCCAGGGGTGTTTTGAACTGGGCACTTGCTTGTATGGATCTGGCCAAATACCCAAAAACAATGGCAACAACCAAATAGCCCAATCTATTGGGCTTATTCTATATTGTACTATTATATCATTCACTTCCAAATTCCAACACACCAAGATATAAGTGGCAGGCTAATCACTGTTCCAATGTTGAACTGTTTAGCAAATGCTTACCAACATAACGCAACAATTCGATAGAGTTATTGTTCTACCTGAATAACAGAAAGCGCTATCCGATATAACATTACATCGGTGCTATTTTCCTGCACAATCTGCACTTGCTCACCAAGAATTCTAAATAAATCAATTGCTGCTGGAGTATATAGCTTCCCATCATCTGTTTTCTTTGGTGGGTGGACCTTATCCGCTTCCAATATATTTGTGTACCATTTCTACAGCACAAGAGCAACTATAAGCATTGATACACACTTAATGACATTCAATATTGAAGTGTATGCTGTCTAAGAATACTAATTAGTTGCCTTTCTGGACTAATGAGGAGGCATCTTCATTTTAACCTGCATTGTAGCTTGCATACGTTCAACATAGGCATTCATAAGAGGATCCATTGCACCACTTTCAGCACATACTTGAGCTAAAGACTGATCCACACCAAGGCCTATAAGGTGATCTTGGTACTCAACAACCCATCCTGTTACCTGAATAGAAATTTTAGCATTAAAAAGGCATGGTTTAAACCTTATGATAGAGATAACAAAGACAACAAAAATATAATAAAATATGAATCCATCTTTTTGACAAAGTGCTTAATGCAGAAATTCTTGACCAATTTGAACTGCATAATCTGCACTAGCTTATATCAATTAATCAGAAGCAAATTTCAATGAAATTGTTCAGAAGAAATGTAAGACTGCCATGCAAAGCAATCTTGCAAAACATCAATCAAATCTACAATTTTTTACTATTGCATTGTGGTTAATAGAACTCACAAAGTTAATAATATTGCATAACAAACCTTTAGAATCTCAATATTTGACAACTCATTTGCTCTGTCACTCAGCAACCTAAGCATTTGAATAAATCTCTCGGTATAAAGCTGCACTGTCAATTGAAATATTTCATATCTGTAACCCACAGGAAAACACTTTACTTTCCATTCAACAAATAATATAGGACTCCATGCATACATCCCCATGCAAAAGTACTAATCATTTTATAGAATAAGCAGACATTGACTATTATGAACAGCATAGCATAGAAGACTGCCACATAAACATGATTCTGAAATCCAATATAGCACGAGAAATCAAGTCATAAAGAAGGAAAAAAAATAACAGATTTTTATGATATAGTACTCACATAATAAACTGTTAATTTTCAGTGCACACACAACACTAGATGGAAATAAATGGACGCAGTAATAATGGTCTTAATATCACTCAGAATTGTCCTTTGAGGAATCCAAAAACAAACAAACCAGGTAAGGTGCCTCCATCACTGCCACAATCCCTTTCACTTCTGAGTTAGTGCTTTTCTAACTCAAAAGGGTATCCCTGAGAGTAAGAAACTTATAACTTGATTTTTCTATGTGACCAATGCCTTAGTCCACTTAGGAGATAGAGAGAAGTAATTACAAGTGAGAAGAATATCTATAGGGCAATTGCAAGAATGACTATAGATACAAGAATACCAAATCAGAATCTGCAAATAATAAGAGAGCAATCACACAAAAGAATTCTCGTTCATTAGACATATAGCATAAACCAAAGAGATAGGACCATCTCTGTCTTCATTAAATTAGAGCAGCTTAGCCAAAAGCGCTGTGTGATCTCATTCAGATTAATGTTGTGAGACTTGACCAACACTCACGAGTCTTTCCGAGTTTGATTGAGATGTTCCTAAAGCAAGTACTCACCCAAAACTAGCCTAGAACTTTACAACTATCTTTGTAGTACAATTTTCAATTTCTTCTACATTATCCATCTCATCCATATCCTGTCTTCAGCTGCACCTGCAAAACTCATTTCACCAATATTCTTACCCTCTAATCATATCATGCACAGACAAGCATGTATGATGTCCATCATTTGCAGAGGTTTCTAGTCACGATAGTATTATGAATTCCATAGGGAACTATTAACTGCACAGAAAGAATCAAATAGACCATTGCATCCAAATTCTACAGAGTAAGAGAACAAGGAAAATGAATTCAAAATACCAATCAGCTATGCTAAATTATAACAAGAGTTGTGAGCAAGAACGTTCATGTGGCTACATGAAATGACAAGCAAGACCTCAAGCAATGTAAAAAATCAGTATCCCATGCAATGCAAAACAATTTTTTAACAAAGCTCTTTAAAAATTAGAATACAGAACTTCAAATCTGCTTATTTCGATTCAAGCACATGCTTTAATATTTTTGTCATCAAAGGAATTTTAAAGTTCTTCATTAGCTGGGTTGTCATGTAACTGTTTCCCTTAACTATATACTTCAGCATATTTCTATAATCAAAGTAACAAGTTGGTGCCACAATCGTGGGTTCTGCATTGAACGGAACACTAATATAAACCTAGTCATTGCTCTAGTCATTTAAATCTTCCCTGGTTTCAGATTTTGATACAAATGTCACATATCAAATTTTATATTATCATATTTGATGAGATCAATTAATTGATATACTAATATTTTAGAAATTATATTGATTGGAAACATCATTGTTAGTTTTTATGCACAAAATTCCATGTAATTTGAGTTTTCTTATTTTTGTCAAGTTCTATTAAGTCCTTAACCAAGTTTGCCGATTCCCACACTGGCTAAGATTTTGTGAAATCTGAGTCTTAAAACCTTGATTCAGATTAACCAAACTACCAAGGGAGATACAAACAAAATCTAAGATCCTTATCTTGCACAACTCACAGAGATAAGAATGAAATCTGCAGTAGCAGTGTGTCTAGGATTTTATCTATGTGAACAATATGACCACTGCTCAAACATCCAAATATGATAGGAGGGAAGGGAGAACGGATGGTGGAAAGAATACAAAAGAAACCAATCTTGATTTACTTACCTGGCATTTCCTTTACACAGAAAAAGTCTCCTCATCTAAAGGCTAAATTTCTATTCTTCCTCAAATAACAAAAGCATGGTCTCTCCACCCCATTTGCCAAAATAAAAATGAAAATCCTTACCATGTGGAGCAAACTACAGATGACTAAAAATAGAAGAACATGACCACAAAATTAATCCTTGCATGGCTGAGCTCTACTTAGATAAGAATAAAAGCCATCAAATAGCCCAAAAGGACAGCACCCATCTCAGCCATACCCACAAAAACCCAGAAATGGTTTGGCCCAATTTGGACTTCCCAAAATCGACCCCCAAAGGCACAATTCAATCCCCAACAATTCTACATTGTCTGCTGCAAAAATACGGCTTAAACCCCCACCTCTGATGCTCAGAAAATTATGAAACTTTATATGTGGGATCCTTGTCCAAAACCCAGAAAACTAGAAAGGATTTTGGCTGGTTTAGACTTTTGAAATTTGACCCCCTTGGAGCCTAACCTCAACTACAACTGCAAAACTCGGCCTGCTGGAAACTGCCTGTAAATCCTCCCAGAAATGCCCCCAAAGTGTTGGGTTGACCCTTGCTATCCAATCCCTAACTTCCCAGGCGAGCTCTTAGCCTAAGACACCTACTCCTAAGCTTCAAGAAAAATTGTTGAGTGACCTCTGCGTTGTCCCCTAGCCCAGTGATTCGAACTGCTGGAATGTTGGCTCTGCTGGCTGTAAAACTCAGCAAAAATGCTGGTCTATTGCTGCTATTTCATCGCTCTAACTCTCCGGCAAACAATCTGATCTCTATTGGCCTCTATCTTCCTTTGCGTATTCTCTGGCTGGCCAGAAATACGCACTCCCTGCTCTGTGTTGGTTGGTGGTGCTATTGTAACTGGCCCGGAACACCTGAAATCCCTATAGAACTGCCTCTCTAGGGTGGGCACAGATGGGTCCCCAAAGTAGAGGTTGAATCTCCTGCTTTGAGAGATTCGTGGCTAAACAGCCGGTTGACTCAGCTAAACAGCGGAGTGAACAGTCAAGTGATTTTGTTTGCAAGATGTATGAATGAAATCCAAAAATGAGAGTTGCTCCCTCCTTATAACTCCTTGGGCCTCCCTAGCCTCATGTGGGCCCCTCCATCCACCTATTCGACTTTCCCTCCAAGTTATTCGAATGGGCCAATTCGAATTCCCATGTGGGTGGCCCACACATTCCACTAGCAACCAAATTAAGTCGAATTGCCTCCTAAGTCCCTAAGTCGAAAATGATGGGTTCTCTTCCTTAGTCAAAATTGTGCAAAATTGTGTAGCAACACCCTGTTACAAATGTGTTTGATAAGGGACATGACATTGGAAGTGCTAGCATACACTCTTCTCACCATTAATATCTTGAAACATCCAAGTGTTTTCTTCGTGGAATTTACTGCATGCACCTATGGTTTCCTAGAATCCCAAGGCCTAATACAAGGATTAAGCCTCAAGATAGGCTAAGTGTCAACCCATAGCCAAAGCAAGGTAGGCACCAAACTCCTTTTCAATCAACACCCAAGCCCATTACAGTTTTCATTCCATTCGTCAATCTTGTTGCTAGGTTCTCTCTTCTCCCACACTTACCACACGAAGTGAGCATTGTTAACCCATTGGGAAACCCCTTCACTACAATACTTTTCCTAAGTCTAATGTGCAAGGGAGAACCGATGAGGCGATAGCAGTCAACCTCCTGAGTTTTACAAAGCTAGCATCCATCTTTGGCACTTTGAGCTAAATTGTTGGTTTGTGTGCTAACACAGTGGAAATGCTACAATCTTGTTGACCCTGAATTCCTGAAAAATGTTAAATCTACCAAATTTTGAATGGTATATGAAGTTCTACTTTCTCCAGATTAAGTCCAATGAGCATCGGAGGTGGGTTTTTAAGCCGTATTACCATTAATTACCAAGGTGACAAACTCCTCAAAGCTCAATCCCCTATCTCTATTTTGTTTTTAGGGGTCAGGGACACAAACAAGGTGACATTTCAAGCACTTCGGCAGGCCCAAAATCTTTCAAAAAGGCACTTGAAACATCAACAGGAATGGCTGAAATGGCTTGGAAATGCCATTGTCCATTTTGTATGATGTTTCCATATTTGGAAACACCATACAGTAAAACTGACAATGTTTCCAAGACGTTTTGTACCTGCTTCAGCATTTCCAGGTATTTCAAGTATTAGAATGTGGCCAAATTAGGTGTTTCCTGCAGCATTGCCGTAAAGTTATCCAGGCGCCTTTGGTTCCTTTCTAGGAAACGTATTTCTAGGTGTAACAACTTGTATACACAATTGATGAACCAACTTTACAATCCATATCTTGGAAAATCTGTAACTGAGGTTTTGGATGATATTTCAATTTACAGTGAAAATCATAATTTAAGAAATTACAACATCCGCAAAATTGAAAAGAAACACCCTAATGTTCATAAACGTCATGGATGCCACAGACGAGAAACCTAAGCTGTAGATGAAAAACTAAAGTAGGCTAGGAAAGTTTAAATATTCAACTTAAAACACTCAAGCTGACTAAAAGAGAAAATTTTATGAAATCGATGAGCTGCTTCCATCCATTGAGCAAGAGCAAAAACACTCTAAATTTTACTCTGTAATTCCATATTGTACTCTTTTTCCCCAAGGAAAATATTGTGGTGAAACCCAAGGAATCCTACCCACACGCATTGATAGCATCCCTGGTAAACCTCTAGTGTGCACTAATGCAGCTCACCCAGGGGTGTTTTGAACTGGGCACTTGCTTGTATGGATCTGGCCAAATACCCAAAAACAATGGCAACAACCAAATAGCCCAATCTATTGGGCTTATTCTATATTGTACTATTATATCATTCACTTCCAAATTCCAACACACCAAGATATAAGTGGCAGGCTAATCACTGTTCAAATGTTGAACTGTCTTTAGCAAATGCTTACCAACATAACACAACAATTCGATAGAGTTATTGTTCTACCTGAATAACAGAAAGTGCTATCCGATATAACATTACATCGGTGCTATTTTCCTGCACAATCTGCACTTGCTCACCAAGAATTCTAAATAAATCAACTGCTGCTGGAGTATATAGCTTCCCATCATCTGTTTTCTTTGGTGGGTGGACCTTATCCGCTTCCAATATATTTGTGTACCATTTCTACAGCATAAGAGCACCTATAAGCATTGATATACACTTAATGACATTCAATATTGAAGTGTATGCTGTCTAAGAATACTAATTAGCTGCCTTTCTGGACTAATGAGGAGGCATCTTCATTTTAACCTGCATTGTAGCTTGCATACGTTCAACATGCCACAAAATAAGTGTTAAACATATCCTCCAAGTGAGCATATACCAAATCCAGCCCCTAAAAGAAGCTCTATATGCTCCAAAATTAGTGCCCTCATATATTAGGAGTAGACCATAAGAAAAACACCCACACAATCACAAAAGCATGCTAATCTCATGCTATGATTAGTACCCATAGCTGTGTCCTACATGCTCAATTAAAATTGAAGATGATAACACCATCACGTCATGCATGACTAGTTCAAAAGCATCATGCAACATGCTGCCATATCTCAAAAGGAGTGCCCCGTCTGCTAGAAATAAACAACATGCATAGCACCAAAAACAGTGACAATAGCATCTCAAACTCAGAACTCATCCACATGCTAATCTGTCCTAAAAGCAGTGCTAAATTGCTAGTAAGAAACACATAACAGCAGGTCTAAATCAAGCAAAAGATCAGCACCCCTCTTCACATGTAGATCAACACAAGGAAATGCTCTATCGGCTGGTAAATACTCCCTGAAATCAAAAACCACCATGATGAGATAGCACAAGTAAGTGCACCCTCGTCAAGGGATGATTTATCCATTTTGAAATGTTTATTAGGTGCTAAGAACAAGAATGGACTTATCCTAAAATCAAGATTACAAAGAGTCTCCAAGCATGTATTTAGCCTTGCTTGATGAACAAGCGACCTCTGCAAAGTAATCCTCCATAACGAATTTTCCTCCAGAACTTTGTAGAGGGATAAGCTACTTCATCACACATAAATGTTGGCACTGGTACAACTTGAAATAAGTCTGATATGCATGATATCAGTGCTACAATACACTCTGAACTCTCTCAAAGATAGTGAACAGAAAGCAATGGTTCTCTTTGGAAGATAAGCCCAAGATCCCTCTTGAGAGCATTTTCACTTGGCAAGTACAAGGATGGAATCTTTTTGAAACTGGCTGATCTAATATTTCAGGTACAGGAGTTAATGTTTTTCATATTAATGCTGTCGCAATACATCATGAAGCTAACCCAACATAGGCTGCCCATGATCTCATATACATTCGACTCTAACAAGCTCATTATCTCTCGTTATGTTATCTATAGCAGCCTCGTATAGTTATGGTGCTTTGACTACCTAGCCCTTGCAATAAGATTCATTATCACATTTTGGGCACATGTCATTCCATTAATGTTACTAAGAGTTGACATTAAATGATTGAAACACACATTATACATTTGTATGTTGACATTACTCCAAAACCCCACCCCACCCCTGTTCAACAGAAATATTCTAACACACTATTCACCCTCGCTGCCAGCTTAAGTCACTCGATTCAAGTTTGAGTTTGACGACCTTTAAGTTCGACAATGAAAAATTTGGCAATAAAATTTGGCATTAAATTTGATAGACTATGTTGGAATTTCTAAGTTTGACACGTTAGAAACCCTTCATGCACTTTACTGATTTATTCCTACCTACTTGTTCTATTAATTAACAAGTTATTTACCATGTAAATACTGGAAATAAATACAAGTACATGCTCAACACATTACAAATCATCAACTGAAGGAAATAGAAACAAGTATACAAGTGACACCGTTGTTTTTGGACTAATGTCCACGAAAAAACCCATTGCGGGAAAACTGGTGCAGCTATCTGAGGGTTTGATTTATTAAGCAATTTCAGAATACAATCTAGGTGTCAAATCCGGCTCACCCAACAAAGAAAAATCTCGGCAGTAGTACCTCTCTACTCAGAAGCAGATATTTCGATTAAAGCCCCGGATAAACACTCCGGCAGCTTCACAACTCCAATCTTCCCCACGAAACCCCAGCATCAGCCTCTAGGGACTGTGTCAGCCTCTCTCTGGCCCAGCGTTAGCCCAACGTCACTCTGACTTGGGCTGCGTCAACCTGTGGAGGCACTGCATCAGCCCTCTGGCCCTCTGTGTCAACCTCTAGAGGCACTATGTCAGCCCTCTGGCCCTTTGCGTCACCCACGCTGGCCCTCTGAGGCACTGTGTGAGCCCTGGCTGGCTCTACGTGAACCCTTGGCTGCTTCTGCATCCCTCTCTTCAGTTACTGCACTGATCCTCCAGGTGCTATCTCTGCCTCTCTGCTTCTATATTCACTGCCCCTCAACTGCAACTCTGATCACTCTCTAAACTTTCTCAGCAAACCCAACCCCAGAAAGTCGAAATCTTGATCTCTTGGTATGTTCTACAAGTGACCCTCAAGCCTCCTCTTATACTTTTCTCGTTGACAAATCAACAGCCGATATTAAGTCCCTAATCAACGGCTAAGATTAGATCTGGCTTGATCCATGACTTTTGGACCATTCTAACACAGTTTTATATTAATTCACATTAATATTTTATTTTCCCAAAGTTTAGACTTAGAGACTCCATTAATAATATTAATTATTTTAATATCTCCCAAACTGTTTAGAATCTGCCCAAACCCTTTCTGGGTATTGGAGATCTCATGTGCCTCAGCCTCTCCACCAATTTTCGTGCCTAGAGCACATCCGATGCTACCCCAAATCAACAGACCATAAAACTTAAAAAACTAAAATGTCATAAATTTAATAATACACACATTAAAAACATATGACAAAAATAAAAATAGCAAGCCAATCACATAAAATATATATACATTAAATTCAAGAAGATATATATAATTTCAAATAATTTATTTTTAGAATAGACAATTTTAAGAATATTAAAATTCATTTTTATATATATAACATAATTTACTAATTTATATTAATTTATTCCTAAGCCTATATGTTAAAATGTGGGCACATGTGTCAATGGGGAATCGGGATTCAAGGCGGTGGTCCTGGAGTGACATTCCAATTCCAACTGCGACTGCAACTGCATTCTGATTTCACTTCGGGTAAGGTGTATGATTCTTTTTGGGCTAGCAAGACTGCAGGAATCTTATGGTCCTGAATGCAGTGGCATTCAGATTTCCATTGCAGCTGCATTTTGATTTCTCTTCAAATAAAGTGTACAATTCTTTTTGGGCAAGCAAGGCTCCAGGAATCCTGTGGAGTTCATCAAGTCACTGGATATGCCAAGGTAGAGCCATGCTTTTGTCAATGAAATTAAGGTCAAACCCAAATCTCCAAGAACAAAACTGAGCAAGGTATTGTTTATAATCAATGTTGCTTGATGAGTATAACAGGGCTAGAAAAAATGAGCATGCCCATGGCAAAAAATATTGAGCCTTGACCCATAAACTATAAATTTGAACAATAAAATCTTATAGTTATATAAGAAATAAATGAATTCCTCTTTAAAAGGAATGAAACCACTGACAAATTTAATTGAAATTTGAAAATTATGAAAATGAGATTCGGCCGAATATAAAGGACAAATGTGAAGGAATTAATTCCTCATTTCTTCAAATTTGGCGAATCTCGAATTTCATGAATAAAAGTATCCGAACTAAGTGACTTACATGTTTGAACAAACACTTGACTTCTTTCCTCCTGGAATCTCCATAACCCACCATTGGTGTTCAATCCCAGTTTGCTATCACTCTCGTATTTGACAACAGAATCAGTAGATTGATTTTGAACTCCTTAAATGTTCCTTCTGCCCAGAGGCTGACTGAAGAGGCTATTTTTTAAGTTTCTAGTCATCCAAACCAAGAAGTCCCTTGAGTATTCATCTGAAACTCAATCTGAAGACCACATAGGTGTTACTCCCATCCACCAAGTCTTCTAGGTAGCTAATTGCAATGTTCATTGATTATCTAGAAAAGTGAACTATAAAAATGTCATCTTTGACATCTTTTACACCTTTAAGGTTGATAACTTTACAAATGGCTGTTAGTTTTTGTATCATTGGACAGGTGTTCTAGTCTCGACTTTGGTCAGAGAGGCTAAGAAACACAAGATCTGCAATAACCAGAAAAGGTTTAGAGAGAAAACACCCAGAGACAGTTCAATTAAATTAATTGATCGATATTTTAAAAAATGTCTAAGTCTAACTTAGGGAAATCGATTAATTAAAGGGAATTAATTGAGAAATGTGAAAATGCTCTAGAAACTCACATGGATTGTATTTGAGATGATTTTAGCCATTGATGGAGATCTATTCATGGTCATTGGTTCACCAACGAGAGATTATAAGAGCAGGACAATGGGTTGGAGATAGACACATCGAGCTAGTGGATGATCTAGGCAAATCAAATTTCCCAAAGAACAGAGATTTAGTCATAAAGAGAATTCGAGCTAGGAGATGAGTAGCAGAGGCAGATGAGCAGCAATAGTGTGATCTGGTGGAGGATTCCAGTGCCGAAAGAGTCAGCGAGAGCAGGTCGAAATTATTCCACAGGAGGTTGCGCAGGGGCCTACGCAAAGCCTCATTGAGGTAGTGTGATTTTGTTGGGGAAGAGGTCAGTTTAGGTGTCAAAGGGCGAGATAATTTTCCAGAGGGTCGAAGAATCACTTCCAAAGGCTCTTGATCAAAGGCAGTTCTGGGCAGTGTGAGTTACAGGTTGCGCAAAGGCAATGCAGAAGCCTGCCCAAGGGTGTTCCAGGTGCTAGTTCAAGTGGCCAGATTGTTGTCGGATTGCTTGTGGAGAAGGGGAAAACTCCCTCAATAATTTTTGCCAATGATTCCTCTGGAGAGGATTGCCAGTTTGGCATCCAGATTGTACTCATAATTTTTGTTGCTAAAGAATATTAATAAAATCCTCATCTGCTGCATTGGTTTTCCCCTTCCGAAGACTTTTGTGTGCGCTATATTTTCTCATTTTCTGTTTTATTTTCTGTAGTATTATTATGGTGAAGAAATTGCAATGTGATATATTCATTATTTTGTCATAACAAAAATAAATTGTATAATTAATCAATTAGAAGAATAAATTCCATTTGTTGTATTTCAAGGAAATTTCACATGGTATTAGAGCAGTGTTTTGTATCAAATCAAGAGCTCAATAGCAAAGAGGAGAAATTTCACAGTTCAGAGGGACTCTGAGCAAATTTCTTCTAGGTTTGCATATAGGGCCAGCCAAGAAGTTCAAATTGTTGGGAAGACGAGTTTGATTACCAGTTGCGGGTGCAAGAAAAGTTCGAATAGCCCAATAGTTGTTCCAGCAAGTAGTGGATTTGTCGGGAAGAAATTTCGATGAGTAGATCAGTGACTTCATTGTGCAGATCTAGGTACAGTGATTTTGCAGTTGTTTTGCAGTAACAGAATCAGCGTTGGGCAAGGAAGAGAAAAAGCACACACAAATGAATTTCTTCGAGGATTTCCAAATCCCACTGGTAGGAGGAAATCCATGATTTCCATTAGCAAAAGGAAGCAACAGAACAAATTTGTGCATTTCGGGAGGGAATGCGAGAAGTAGAGCAAGTAGCCAAGCAGGAAAGGGAGGAGATTCCTATTTATTTTCCTAGTTTTGAGTTTTGTAGAAATGGCCTCAATAGGACTTCGAGATCAGGATAGGCTAGATGGAGCCTCAAATTATTGTATCTGGAAAGTTAGAATGTCTTTCCTACTAGATGAGCATGGTCTGAAGACGTATACAGAGAGAGTTGTAGTCGTGCATATAGACCCGCGACAACTAGAGAATTACAATAAGCAGATGGCCAAGGCGAAGCAGTTGATCCTCGATGGAGTTTGGGATCATATTGTCTCACACTTAGCGACCAAGAATACGACCAAAGAAATGTGGGATGCAGTTCACCACGCCTTACCAGAATCCTTCTGAGAACCGAAAGATATTCTTGAAAGAGAAGTTGAGAACTACTAGGTTGCATAAGGGTGAAGGAGTCACTCCTTATCTCACCAGAATTTAGAATGTCCGAGATGCGCTTACAGTAGTTGGAGAAGCACCTCAAGAGAGTGAGCTAGTGCGTACAACTCTCAATGGCTTCACCCTAGAGTGGACTACCGTCGTCCAAGGTATCACTAGATGAGATAATCTACCTGGTTGGGATCGATTGTGGGTTGCTTTCACACAGGAAGATATGAGGCTTGCTCTGGTTGAGAGCAATATCAGCGGCAGCGATAGCAAAGGACCGAAGAGTGTGAAGAATGAGGAGAATGTTGTCCTTGCATCAAAGGGAAGGAAAAGAAAGGTCCAAGTCAAGGGCAAGGCTCATAGGGAGGAGAAAAGAAAAAGAAGGATTCGTTGAATATCAAGTGCTTCAAATGTGGTGAGTTTGGTCACTACAGTACTTAGTGTCCCAAGAGGAAGAAGGACAAGAAGGAGAAGCAGGAGCAAGCAGCAGCTTCGGCAGAGATTGGCAATTTGTCCAACAGGTTGGAGGATGATTTCGCATTGTATGCACCTATACCTCCAGGAGAGAAGTGGGGAGATCTTGAGCTCTAGTTCCCAAAGTTGTAGATATTTGGGCAAGATCCATGGAGGATAGCATCAAATAGATGTTTGCTCACAGATCAAGACCTTTGCTACAAGGACCCACAGTTATTACTAGCAAATGGATCAGTGTCATCATGGTGCAGTCAGATCTTGAGGGACAGTTGCAGAACTAGTTGCAGTCAGATGTTGAGGACCACAAAGCAGTTGCAGTGCAGACAGTTACTCAGTGGATAGTGCAAAGGCTTGTTGTAGTCATAGACTCAGAAGACAGTTGCAGAGCCAGTGTGTAATGTCCCCAATTTTGATTTTTCATCTAAGGGAGTGAATGGAGCTTATTGGGGAGGTGCTAAGCATAGCACAATTTTGTAAATTGAGCATTGGAGACATTTTTGGTGTATGGGACTTAGGAGAAATAGAAAATTAATTTTCTAGTGGAATGTGGGTGCCACACCTACAAGAAATACGCACTTGGAGAGAAAATCAAATTACTAAGGGAAGGAGGTCGAAATATTGGATGGAGGGACCCACATGAGGAAGCAAGAAAAAGTTATAAATAGAAGGAGCATAGAAGTTATTGGGGCCTTTTGTTTACTCATCTATTTCCTTTGTTGCTCAAGCTATTTAGCTAAGTCACAAGTGTTGCTTAACACAGAGTTCTCCAAGGGGAGAACTCACCCTTCTTTTAATAGACTTCGAGTGTCACCCTAGGGAGGCAAGCTATTGCTAATTTGGTGAGAAGGTTTGTGTTGGAATTTCTAAGTCTAGCACGTTAGAAACCCTTCATGTACTTTACTGCTTTATTCCTGCCTACTTGTTCTGTTAATTAACAAGTTATTTACCATATAAATACTGGAAATAAATACAAGTACATGCTCAACACATTACAAATCATCAACTGAAGGAAACAAAACAAGCACACAAGTGACACTGTTGTTTTTGGACCAATGTCCCCGAAAAAACCCAATGCAGGAAAAACGGTGCAGCTATCTAAGGGTTTTATTATTATGCAGTTTCTGAATACAATTTGGGTTCCAAAACCAGCTCACCCAACAGAGAATAATCTCGGCAGTAGTACCTCTCTACTCGGAAGCAGATGTTCCGGCTGAAACCCCGGATAAACACTCCGACAGCTCCCAGCTCCATTCTGCCCCACAAAAACCCCAGCGTCTGCCTATAGGGACTGTGTTAGCCCTTTCTGTCCCAGCGTCTGCCCAGCTTCTCCCTAGCTCACCCTACGTCAGCCTCTGGAGGCACTGCGTCAGCCCTTAGAGCCCCTACGTCACCCACGCTGGCTCTCTGAGGCACTACGTAGCTCCTGGCTGCCTCTGTGTGATCCCTGGCTAGCTCTGCATGAACCTCTGGCTGGCTCTGCGTCCCTCTCTCTCGGCTTCTGCGTTGATCCTCCCGGTACTATCTCTGCCTCTCTGCTTCTGTATTCATTGGCCCTCAGCTGCAACTCTGATCACTCCTTCGATTTCCTCAGCAAGCCCAGCCCCAGAAAATCGAATTCTTGATCAACTCGTTGTGTTCTCCAAGTGACCCTCAAGCCTCCTTTTATACTTTTCTCGTTGACAAATCAATGGTCAAGATTAAGTCCCTAATCAACGGCTAAAATTAACTCTGGCTTGATCCATGACTTTTGGACCCTTCTAACACAATTTTATATTAATTCACATTAATATTTTATTTTCCCCAAGTTTAGACTTAGGTACTCCATTAAAAATATTAATTATTTTAATATCTCCCAAATTGTTTAGAATCCGCCCAAACCATTTCTGGGTATTCGAGATCTCATGTGTTTTAGCCTCTCCACCAATTTTCGTGGCTAGACCACATCCGATGCTACCCCAAATCAACAGTTTGTGGAGTACTGTAGCACATTTCAACAAATTCCTTTAGCCATTCGCATTCTAGGGAGGACGCAGTAGAGAAATCGTACCACTCATTTCAACTAACTTCCTAGGATGTTTTTCCAGGAGAAAATTAGTGGAGTTACTTGAGAGGGAGTCTAGCCTTTATGGAAAGTTTTGGAGCTAGAGGTTACTACTATTGAGGGGAACAAATTTATCTTCCTAGGGCCTATGCAGGGGGTCACTGGACAACGTTTTTGTGGAGTTGGGTTCAACTATCTTGTGTTGGGACTTGATGTGAAACCTCTCCCCTACATCTAGGAAAATTTCCTTTATCATTCTTATTGTAGATTGAGGAGAAATAAGGAGGATTTCAGCACATTACATCATTGGAGGATGCAGTCTTGGTTCAGGAGGGCGTAGTGCCAAAAGAGGGCAATTTTGGAAGTTCAAAATTAGCCAAAACCCTTTATGGGTTTTTGTGGGTTTGTTGAGAGGAGTCCAAGGTTAAATTTGCAGAATTTTCTGGGCAGTGTTCAGGCCAGAAATCTCCTTTTTGTTCAACAGTACATTTTATTATTCAGTCGGTAATTGCACCATTTTGTGGGTTTTCTGGGTGGTTGGTTTGGGGCAGATTCCTTTCTAGGTTTGGTTGAGTATTTTTGGGAGAAGCTACAGCTACATTTTCAGGCGATTTCGGGCACCAGAGAGGGTCATTCTCAGCATTTCCAGTGCAACAACAGTTGCCAATTTTTGGGTCTACGCAGAAGGATATTGGGCCAAAGTTTCCTAACTCTTGGGGGTCATCTCTTCCACCTGGGTTGCTCCAACTTGCTTATGCAAGCCCAGGTTCACTTGTACCTTGCTATATGTACTACTTACGGCTCATAATTTAATAAAATGGCTCAACTTATTTGCCCATTTTCTTGATGTTTTTTATGGTGCATGCATATTTGTGATTCTAGTTGTTGTAGCCTAGTTCATGTGTCTGTTATTAGCCATAAAATTCAAATTGGAACATTACACAGTGGCAGCGCAGAGTAGAGTTGGTAATAGTACAAGTGATACAGTGCAATGTCAGCAGCAGCACCAATGCAGTATGGTTCAGCGACTAAGTGGTACATGAATTAGAGTATGAATAGTAGTTGGTGGATAGTGGCAGTTTGTCACAGATGTCAGACATCAAGAGCATGAGGTCATCCAGGCTATAGAATATTCATCAAGTGTTGTGTGGACATGATAGAACACCTTCCCTGCTAAGAAGAAGCATTAGTTTTTGTAGCATCGGACAGGTGTCCTGGTCTAGACTTTGGTCAGAGAGGCTAAGAAACACAAGATCTCCAATACCCAAAAAAGGTTTCGAGATAAACACCTAGAGACAACTCAATTAAATTAATTGATCGATACCTAAAAAATGTTTAAGTCTAACTTACGCAAATCAATTAGTTAAATGGAATTAATTGAGAAAAGTGAGAATACTCAAGAAACTCACGCGGATTGAATTTGAGATGATCTTAGTCGTTGGTGGAGATCTAATCATGGTCGTTGGTTCACCAACAAGAGATTATAAGAGCGGGACGACGGGTTGGAGATAGAAAAATCAAGCTAGTGCGTGATCTAGACAAATCGAATTTCCCAAAGAGCAAAGATTCAGCCAAGAAGAGAACTCGAGCCAAAAGATCGGTAACAAAGGTAGAGGAGCACCAGCAGGGTGATCCAGTGGAGGATTCCAGTATCGGAAGAGTCAACCAGAGGAGGTCAAAATCATTCCACATGAGGTTGCGCAGGGGCTTGCGAGGAGCCTCATTAAGGCAGTTCGATTTTGCTGGGGAAGATGTTGATTCAGGCGCTGGAGACTAGGATAATTGTCTAGATGGACGTAGAACCGCTTCTGGAGGCAGCAACAAGTAGGACATCTTGGTCAAAGGTAGTTCTGGGCAATGCGAGTTATAGGTTTCACAGACGCAACACAGAAGCCTGCGCAGGGTTGTTCTGGGTGCTAGTTTGAGTGGCCAGATTGTTGTTGAATCGCTTGTGGAGAAGAGAAAATTTCCCTCAATAATTTTTGCTAGTGATTCCTTTGGCGAGCATTCCCAGTTTGGCATCAACATTGTACTTAGAATTTTTGTTGTTGAATAATAATAATAAAACCCTCTTTTGCTGCATCATTTTTCCCACATTGGATTTTTCTAGGGGCTTTTGTCCAAAATCAACAGTGTCATTTTTATTGTGTGTATGCTTTATTTTCTCAGTTCCTGTTTTATTTTCCTCAATATTTTTATGGTAAAGAAATTGCACTGTGATTTATTTGTTATTTTGCCATAAAAAAAATAGACTATATAATTAAAAAGTTAGAAGAATAAATTCCAATTGTTGCATTTCAAGGCATTTCACAATGGCATCTTTCTCTTGGAAAACAGCTACTCATTTTTCCAGATTATTTACTACCTTTTATGCATGTTATCGCTCAAACTAGAAGGGGACCTAAGGGGGATCCCTAAATGGTAAATGTTAGGCCAAGGGCAACAAATGGAAACTTAGCCCACTGTCACCTCAGCTAAGGCTCCCTACTATTTATAGACTTTCACCTATGGAAGGAGACTCGGTATATTGTTGAGTCACTAATGAAGAATACGTCAATGAAAGGATGTGGAGTGACACAAATAATCCCTTTCCCAGGAGAGTTAGAAAGATGGAGCTTGCTTTCTTTCTAAGCAAGGTACAACGTCTTCTAGGGAAGGAAAGGAGGATTTGAGGGTTAGGTTTATGGGATATGACTTGTGAAGGAATTTCCCAATCCCTAACATCCTTATTGAAATTGGTATCCTGGATGGTTCTTGAAGAATTGTCTTTTCAAAGGTACGAGACCAAGTGGACCCAGTTTAGGGTAGGGGAGAAGACTATGCCAACCAATGATTGTCCCCAACTTGGACAAGGTATGGAAATGGATCCAAGAAAGAATATCCACCAAAAGGTTTGAATTGATCCAATAAAGTACTAGCCTTTGGGGATGTTAGGGCAAAGTTCGATCCTGAAGCTAGGGCTTGGCTTTTCTCACAACTCCACCATCGGAATGGCCTCAAATTTGGAGAAGGTCTTGAGGAAACAGCAATGCAGGAGACCCTAAGAGATCAAACTTTTTGGATGGGTAGTTTGCCAGAAAAATGATGCCCTAAGTTACCCAACTTGGCTAGAACTGGGAAAAGGTGAAAAGATATGATTTTAGGTGACCACCTCTTGTTAGATCAGTGCCTTAGTCTTGGGAGAATGGAATCTATGATGAATATGAGTGAGGATCTTTAATTCCCAATCAAGGAGGCCTCAAAACCACTTCGCTAGCCTTTTAGGTCAAAGAGAAGCAGTCTTGCAGCTTTTATACTTCGATGTGAAAAGGAGATGGTTTATCAAGGTCAATTAATTGATAGAATAACCCCTAGGAGATTTCGTTCACATTACATGGCCCATACACTGAGAGATGTTATAATAGAGACAAAATTCCACAATTTGTAGCAGTAAGTGCATGCAGCAATTAGCCCTAAAAATAGCGGAAATCCATGTCTAATGTATATGACAAAGTAAAACAAGAATAACATTAAAAGCATGTACTTACATGTAACAGAATATATCCAAACATCCACAATTGACAAAAGAGAAGCTCCAAGATAAGATAGACCAATATCCACACGTCAAAATTCATCCATAAAGCTTCAATTCATCCTCTAGAAAAAGTGCGAAATTCTCAAGAGAGAGAAAAGATCCAACCCAAAGTGATGATAAGATCATGAACTTATCTCACCTGTATTTATACACTAATGAGGAGTTTGAATTAGCCTCCTTGGCCTACATAAGTCCCAAAAATAAAATAATATTCTAATAATCCAACTTTTGATGACAAGCCCATCAAACTAGCTCATAAATGAAAGAATAAACCTCTTAACAGGTTAAATAATAACTTATGCATGTCGTAGGGCCCTCTAAGAGGCCTAATGAGGTCCACGGGTGCCATAATGAAGATTGGGACCCTTAAAAGTAGTGGACAAGGGGTTGGCCCCCTGTAATAACCTATGGTGCTCCAAATGACATGTGGGGGCACACAAGTATCCTCATCGGTCTCCAAACAAATCAAAGATGCATATAGGTTGCCTGCAAGGGCCAATATGAAGGTGTAGGTGATGCCACATCATCGTGCAAGTCACGGATCATCTTCCAAGTGAATGGTGCAAATCTGGGGACAGTTGGGCATGATGGATCAGGTGCATCTTCCTCGTCCAAAAAGTGAGCCATGAGCAATTTCTAAATAGCTGTGGAGATCCATGGAGTGTTATCTACTGTTGTGGAGGCCCATGGCTCTCAACGCACACCCTACATGTGCCAATGTAGCCCTCTGGAGGATTAGGACCCCGTATAGGGAGACCAAACCCAAGATGGAGACCATCTGCAATCCTGCATAAGATCCAATGTGTCCCTTAGCCTTCCAGTACAACAAGTCATTAGAGAAATCGAGTAAATGAGCTTACCAATCATGGACCACAGGTGGGGACTTCATAATGGTCTGCCCTTCCATAATGGGCTTTGGGATGTGCCAATGTCTCTTAAACTCCAAATGGGGTTAACCAAAAGCCTTATTAGGTGGTTTCCATTTCTAAAGGGGACAATATATTCAAGATACATCCTTCAAAAGGTGGTGGCACGTGACAGATAGGTGAATGAAGTAGGGGATGAGAAGGGGCAACCCTGGGTCACATGCTGGGGTACAAGGGTAGCTAACAAGAAGGAAGCCAACACTTGGGTTTATAATGTATAGGAGGGAACAATCATGGTACATGAGGTGCTCTAGCCTTGCTTTTTCCACCCTTCTTTATATTCTTTTTGCCTTTTTATGATTTTATTTGATTAACTACTCGAGGCTCAAGAGGTAAAAGCATGATGTATAAGATATAGCAGTGAATACCCCCTTTAAAGGCAGGGCGGCTCATTGCCCACTAGGGGTTGGGGCAATCATGGGTTCCTATATGATGAAAGAGGTTCATAGAACCTGTAGGAACTAGGGTGGTGACTATGAGGATATGGTAGAGCTCATGTATTGGCTTTTGCCCACGTGCTAAATATGTATGTCCCGACCATATTTTGCGTTTTGTGGTACATTTTCCTGTTGAATGTGACCAAATATGCTTTTTTCTTTTTAGCTGCATCAACCTTCGGGCTTCATTCCAGGCCATCACCCAAGGTGTGGGCAAGGGGAATGGGCAAGCTAACCCTATGTGGACCTAGTGGAGGAATGTGAACCCAGGTGGGAGAAATGATGAATGGGGTAATAATGAGTGGAAAGAGGATAATATAAACGAATAAGGGAGTGGAACCACGCTACCAAAATCGGTGTTTCCCATGAAATACCATCCCTAAAGCCAAATGGTCAGTCAAAGAGATCCCATGGGACTAGGATGCAAGGTTAAAATCCAAAAGGGGGCTAGGTGACAAGGGCATAGACCTAACCCATTCTTTCTGCCAAATGCCCCCATTAATCCATGCCCGTAAGTGTCCATGATAAGCAAACTACAATACTCAATTACCAAATGACAAGGCATACATTTAGATCCGGGAGGCCCACCTTCAAACATATGATCATGGCAGATGGGTGAGGGACCACATGGTTGGCTCAAGTGGCAAAGAAAAAGCATAATGAGCTAGCTGGTGGCTGCTAGTCGCCGGTTGAGGACCATCAAGGAGAAAAAATTTCTCCTAGGGATATCACCCACAAAATGGTGGGTACTATTGACCACTGGAGTGGCACCTGATGATTATATGAAGACTCCATGCCCAAGGATGATCCAGAGGACACTTGTATCATCAAATATCATCAGTCAACAAAGTTTTTTAACTCTACTTCTATTTCCTCATCATCTTTCTTGTACCAAGATTCCACCCCCGCGGGGAAATTGTAACAAGTGATACTAGTAATGATGAGTTTTGAGTCTGTAACAGGCCTAGGATGTTGGGACTCAATCAATAAACGAGTACACCTTGGAGTGTTTTTTTATCTAGTTAATTATCCCTTCTTTTTCAAAGGCAGATAATTTGCTAGGTTTTTTCACCCACTTTTTACCCCAAAGCCAAAGTGATGGTTTGAAGGTTGAGCCCCTAACACATCTTAGTGTCTAGAGTCGATGTATATTACCATACTAGATCACACAAAAAAAATCGTAGAATTTGGTTAGGTCTAGGTAGTCATCTTTTAATTTTTTAGATTTTCTACGCTGTAGAAATTGCTAATAAAATTGTATTTGTAATGTAATAAGTGATGTCTAAAGAAGTTGTATGGGGTATGAGTAATAAAATATGCACCTCACCCTCAACTTTCTACTATGACACACTTTGAGGTGTTGAAATGTCTTTTGAACCCTCAAAACCTACTTTTCCTAAGTTTAGTGGGAAATTTGGCAATTAATTAAACCAAAAATTAAATAAATAGATAAAAATAAATATCCACACATGCCAAATGTTGTCAAAATGAAGTGGAAAATTATGGAGGAGTTAAAGTGAAGTCCCAAGGTGATGTGGACTCCTAAAATCAAGGAATGACATGTGCTCAAGTAAAATCGAATTTCTGGCATTAAATGAGAAAGTTGCTTACTTGGAAATTCGAATTTGTGAAGTTAATGCACATTTGGGAAGATTTGGGAGAATTTTGGTGGAGATTTTTGTGGGAAATTGTCCCCACATGGATTACCACACATCTACACTTGTCATTCCATCATAAAATTCGAATTTGGCACACAAGGGAAGAAGAAAATGATGTCCACTTGCCAGAATTCTATTTTTACACTTGCATTGAAGTTTCATTCAACAAATTCGAATTTCTCTTTGGGATTGTCACCTCATGCCACTTATTTAATCACTCTAACTTGGAATTTGCTCCAATACCATTTGTCATTGTCATTCTTTATTGGGATTTGCTCCCAACTCTCTAAATAATAGAGCCATGAGCTTGTAATTTTCTGATTTTAAAAGGACTTCATTGCCTTTTGAGGTTGCTATAGTTTGGAAAGATTTTCTAGCTATTTCTAGCTCTCATCTTGTACAAATCTCCTTCATCTTTTGGGCAGCCCTTTAAAAGGCTTTTACACCATTGTAATATCTTAAAAAAGATATCTTTTTTTTCTTGTGGGAGCTTGAGTTTACCCAAGGCATCCTTTCTCCTTATTTATAAGGAGGATTTTGTGTGGGTGCATTAATTTTGGCATCTCATCTTTTCTAACTTCCTTTTTTAGCTCATTTTACATGCTCTAAAATTAACACAACCTCACCATCACATTTCAATTTCTAAGTTAAATTTTGCTACAAGTTTCATTTGATGCTTTGTCTTTCATTCCTTTTGCTTTGAAGTATGAGTTGATATTTTTCTTTAGAGCAACTCATTTCTTAGATGCAAGTATCTCAATTTGTGTAGCAAGCTTAATTTAGTTGTCTAAAATTTGCTCTCTTTACAATTTGCCTCACTATAGACTCATTTGTGGTTTTGCTCGCTTACTTTCAAAGCATACTTTACAAGCAAGCATTCACTTTTTAGCTTCATCTCATTTTCAATTGCTATAAGTTTATGGTTTACGACATTTACTTGGAGCAATTTACAATTCCATTTATTTATGACTCTTATGTTTACATGTTTTATACAACTCTGAGAGAAATTTTTCAAGATACAGCATTGTGAACATTTCCATCTACTTGAGGCAATTTCTTTTTTTGCAAAGCAAACTTACTTGCATCACTTTAATTCACTTACAAGCTAATTTCCTTTTCCCAACTAAAGTTACATTTGCAAGTTACTTTGAGCATTATCCCATTTCCATTATTTTGAAGCGTTGCAAATCTCCTTGGGAAAACTTACTTGCATATCATTTACAAATTCTAGCATAGTTTGCATTTTAACTCAATTAACCTCCAAGCATAAGCTTGGTTGATAGAAAGTATAGGGAAAAATACTTTCTTGGAAAGTTCTTCCATCTGCTATGAAGTAAAGTAAAAGTTTTGTGACCCTGCAATTATGAAGGTGGCTTGTACACTTGTAGGAACGAAGGCACACGCTGACTCATAAGACTCAGGGGACGGATATCGTTAATGGCACCTTCATGCCCTCGCCCCCTCTTTCTTACAGTCACCCCAATTTTTACCCTTTGGTAAGAGCTCAAGAGGAGGACTTCTCATTTAGATTAGGCATTTTAGATTAAAAATAACCAAGACTAATTGCATTCAAATCTAGTATAGGTGCATCTCATGCTAATACATCTTATGATTTCACTTACAATTGTCCATTTTACTTGTCATTATTGAATATTTTATGTTGGCAAGCATTGTTTCATTTTTCTTTTGCAAGTAGAACACTAATTGCTTTTCCTTTTGCAAGATATCTCTATATGCTTTGATTTAGGCATTGATTATATTTTAAAAGCATTTTATATCTTGTATCGATTATCGTGCTAACATCTTTGTCTCCATTTCAGGATTGTTTTGCTTTCATTGTTGGAAACATTCTACTTTTGTTTTGAGCAAATGTATCTTTCATTCATGTTGAGCAATTTATCTTAAGGCACTGGTTTTGTGCTTTTATTATGTTAATGATTTTTATTGCTCATATCATATTTTGCTCATGATTCTTAAAAGTGATCCACTTTCACTTTAACATCTCCCCTAGAACCTCACATTTCTTTTATCATAGTTTTCCATATTAGGGACCACCCCCCATAGCTAACCTAGGAAATAACTTAAACGGAGAGAGAAGGGATTTAGTGTGACAACCCCTTCTCTTAGTTCCCTACCACCAACCACACTTTGTCGGGTTGAAGGCTTTTCACTGACTTGTAGGTGGGTGTAAGCGGCAGGGTCAACAGGTAACATTTGGCTCCAACTGGGACGTGATCTCTCAAAGAAGTGGGAGAAGCTACTCGAACGGGAGGTCACAAAAACTCCAGCAATATCTTGATTACTATAGACCTGTCACCTGTTAGAGAATCTAGGGCAAAGTAGTGTTGTGATGATTCTCTGAGACTTGATAACAATTTGTGAAGTCTTTTTAGTTTTCTTGTTAGCTTATTCTTCTTCTTTTTATTATTAGTGCATATGTGTGTGCTTCATCAAATAGCAAGGAAGTGACCTAAACGCAGGTCTAATATCGTTGTTTTAGAGTGCCCTAAACGCAGCAATGGGAAGATATAATCACAGTCAAATGCTAGGCACTAAGATAGAAGGATCATGTTATGCCCTAGCCGCAGAGAATAGAGGGACTGATGTAGCCCCATAGATGCTGATTGTATGACTGCATAATGGAGGTCTAATCAGCTATGGAAGACTCTTTATATGCAGCAAAAGGAGACCTGTCTACACAGCTAGGAGAATGAGGTATACGTTGGGAAGAGGAGGCCTATTTCAGCAGACAAAAGAACCTAAACCGCAGCAAGAAGGAGACTAATCAGCATATCCATTTAAGGGTTGTTTTAGGGGTCCAATTAGAGGGCTGAACTGCTAGTTGGTAGGCCGAGGATAAGAGCCCTGAGTGAGCATTTGCTGGAGGGATATCAGTCACTCTAATAGGTTGTCATAAGCATGTTCTAAGGACTGTTGTATGCCACTTGGATGCCACTGGAAGAGCGAATAGACATTGTTCAGTCATTGTTAAGGGCTTGAAGAATACTCTGAATAGTAAAGGCAACAGCCTTTCCTTGGAGATCAATTGTAGTCAAATTTGCGCAGATTTTGTAACTGTTAGGAGACTACACTTTGGACCTTATTCAGGCTCAGTCTCGCTGGGTTAGGCCGCAGGCCATACCAGCATATGATGTTAGAAGGACTGCATTGAACCAACATGATGATGGATGCAGCATGAAAGTGCAGCATGGTGCAGCATAATGATGATGAAGTGCAGCATGCACGGTGCAGCATAATGATGATGAAGTGCAGCATGAATGGTGCAGCATAGTGATGATGAAGTGCAGCATGATGGGTGCAGCACAGTGATGATTGGATACAATATAATGAGTGCAACATAGTGTAATGGGTGCAGCACAGTGATGGGTGCAACATTGTGATGGGTGCAGCATGGTGATGGAATCACTTTGAAGAATCAGTTGAAGCAGTATGCCTTCACCTAAGTTCAGATCAGCCACCTCATGTATTATCTTCTTATTGAAGATCTCTGCTCTTATTTTGTCAAGTCAAAATGTTGACTTCTGCTGTATATGTATTATCTCTCTCTCTGCTGAACTATTGAAGAACATAAGAAGAATTGATCAAGGGTTTCCCCACATTGGGGTTTGTACCTGGTTGGTGCCACATCTTGTGTCCTCTTGGCTTGGCATGTCTTCTGCGATTTATATTTATGTTCTATCTGCATTTTACTATCATGCTAAATGTGATTGCTAATCTAGAATTGATATTGAGCTAATATGGAAAAATTGAAGTAAATTGCGCTAAGCATAGAACATACCTAAAATTAACATGGTATCAGAGTTGAGGTAAAGACAAAGCCCAAGCAAGAGTGAAAGAGCAATCACCGAAGATAGTTGGACAAGGTCAAAAGACTCAATAGGTTCCTCATCCCACTTCAAATTCACCAAGGGTGAAGTCGAAGCAAAGAAGATTATCAAAGTGGCACAGCGGAAGCATCTGGTGGCCTACGTACAGGTCACTTCAATGGAAAGTCCGAATCTAAAAATGGAAGGTGTTGTCACACAAAGTGTCTAGGCACCGCGACAACACTCAGAGTAAGGGCTATCACTCTTGATCCTTACTCACTCCGTTTAGACTCTCTCCTAGGCAAGTCAAGGGGGGTAGTCCCTAGGTAAATGGATGAAGATAGCCTGTGAAAAACAAACTCTCTGAGATTTTAATGATGGACAACTTTCACGAAAGTAAACAAATCTCGATTAACTTAGATGAATATATTACACGCTAATGTAACCAAGACACGATCACGAGATAGAAACAATTATAGACCAGTGCCTTTATTTTCAATTAACCGTAGATTAAGTAAAACAAGTTATCCAAAACAATTTTCCAATATGTGACGAATAATGACAATCCTGAATGATCAATATAAACGCCCAAAACTGTAACACGCAAGATATTCTAGATTTAAAATGATTTTCATTAACTGCCCAAATCTAGGATTAATTAACCTTTTCCAACAATCAATATGATTTATCGCACCTTGACCATAGAAGAATCTTAAAATTTAAGATTTAGCATTTAACATCAGAAACACCAAAGGACTTTAATTTAGGCAAAACATTAATGAAGTAAAACAAATCAACGGGTTAAAAAATCAAAATTTTTAATAGGCCATAGGCCACATTAAAAATTTTAACGTTTATGCGAAAACCCCTTAATTTATTTCATTTTTAATTCTCAAGTCACCGAAAATTTAAGATTTTTTAATTTTTTTTAATGTTTTAATGTTTTTTAACAATTTTTTAGATTTTTATATTTTTAAATATTTTCGATTTTCAATTATTTAGGATTTTTTTAGGTTTTTTAGAATTTTTAATGTTTTAGATTTTTTAAGTCAAAAAATAAAAATCACAAATTACAAAAAAAATAATAATAATAAAAAGAAATCCCAAAAAAAAAAAAAATCGAACTTAAGCTAAAACTTAATGAGACCTAAAAATATAATATATACGTTAACCCCAACTAAAAACAAACCTAAAACTAAACAAAATGAAATCAAAATAAATCGAAATGGAAAAAAATCATAACCTATCGAAGTTCAAATGAAAACAAAAACTAGCATATACAGCTAACCTTAGTCGTGATATACAAATGAAATAAAATGAAAAGAATTAATGCATATATCACAATGCTAATAAAAGTCGAATGTATGTTGTTGTGGTTTTGCAGCTGCAGGTTCACAGGAGAAGTGTCCGGCAAGGAAGACGAGGGTTTGATGGAGCTGAGGCCGAGGGAATGTGCAGGGAAGTTATGGCGATGGACTGCGACAGCGATGATAAATGAAATGCAACGGTTGAGCGATGACAGCAGGGGATGGAGGAATGGGTTTAGGTATGCGTGGAAGGGAGCTATGAGTTAACGACTGAGTAGCTTGGTTTTGCAGGTTGAAAGGAGGATGCTGGTTGCGGAGGAATTTAAGGTCGCGGAAATGACAGGCAAACCGGGATGACGGGTCACGCTTATGCTTGTTTGCTATGTATGCAGGTATGCTGGAGTAGAAGCTTGGACGTGGGCAGAATGAAGCTGAACGGAGCTTGATGCACTCACGGAGGAGGGGAGAAGGATCCGTAGGTCAAGGGGCCAGCTGAAGTTTATTGCAGGTTAAGAATAGCGTACAGGAGCTGAGGCAGCGTAGAAGAGAATGGATTTAATTGTTGGAGGAGGAGAAATTGCGGATCTAAGGGGCAGATAAGCTATGGCAGCGGCAGAGAGTTTTGAAGGTCACTGCTGGGAGGATAGACATAAGAAAAATGCAGGAAAAAACCCAAGATTTTCCAGATCTCATAAAAATTTTCAGATTTAAAACTCTTAAATAAAAATAATTTCGAAATTTTCCAGAAAACAACAGTGAAAACAAATTCGAAATTCTCTACTTAGGAAACCCTAGGCAGCAAAGGAACTGCAGCCAGAAACTTAAGATAAATCCAGGAAGACGAATTTCACACCAATGTGTTTTAATGCTTCAGATTTATCAGGGGAACCCCGGTGAAATTATTTCCAGATTTAAAAAAAAAAACAAAAAAACAAAAAAAAACAAACAAACAAACAAAAACAAAAACAAAACAAAAATTTGAAACCCTGGTCTGCAAAATCTGGATATGATCCCTGCATAAATGACGCTGATGAACCCCAGAGATCCAGATCTTACCCTCCCGGGCCTAGATTTGGACTCTGCACAGTTTTCTCCTTCAGATCTGTAGCTGCAAGACACAAAAAAAAACACCCAAACGATATATACAATGACCCAAAAAACCCAGAAAACCCAAGTCAGAAAACTGAAAATAATGACAGATCTATGTACATGAATGGCAGATCTATCAGATCTAGGGAGTGTGAGTCCAACTCCGCTCCCAGATCTGATAATTTGAGGCTCTCAATAGCCAGATCTATCGATTTGGCACATAGAAAATTAAATTTTTCAAATTTTAAAGGAGGTAGTAAGGTCAAAACCCTTCATGCATCACCCATAAAAAGATCTTATGATAAGCCCGGGATCAAATCAAACTGGGCTCTTCAGAAAACACGGATCAGGAGTTGGTTGGTTTAGCCGAAAACTTCCCCATACACTCGATGATCTAATAATCAAGGATTTCCTGCAAAACTCAATTTAACCATCGACATAGAGCGAGAAAACAATAATAAAATTCAGATAAATAGGGATACCTACTATTATATTCAAAACTTAAATTATCATTCAAACCCTAGCGACTGAGCAAAATACTTGTACTCGAATCACTCTTCAGAAAACTATCATCAAGGGCTAAAAGGAAATCTATGCATGAAAATGACACATCTTACAGTATTTCCACGAAGACGAAGAGTAACACCAACAAAAATTAACCCCAAAGTCTTTCTTTATTGCTCATAAAAAGATTACAAGAGAGCTTTTCGCTTAGTACACGATCCAGAGATCGGATGAACTCACTGACAAATGACCTCCTATTTAAAGATAAATGCTCCAACGGCTAGTTCAAGTGATCCTCGTCAAAGCAATCTCAACCGTTGATGAGGATCAAAATTTCTTTTAATCTCATCCATCGAAATTTTAAATTATTGAGGAAATTCGAATTTTTCAATTTAATGAATTTTAATTAATTCAAAAATTAAATTTTTAAATTAATTTCCTCAAAATTTTGACTTTGACTTAACCCTAGGGACCATAGGCTTAAAATTTAGCAAAATAATCAATTCACCTTAGTCCCGGGACCTCTTAAAATTTAATTTTTTAAGGATCAACGAATTTTGCCTTTGGAGAATTTAAATTTACCTAGGACCTAGAATCAATCAAATTTCTGGCTTAGGATTTTAATTAATTTTGGCCAGAAAATTTAATTAATTAACCTATGAGGGGATAAATTATTTTTCTAACCATCAAGACACTTTACATCATGATTTTTTACATCTCAAAGAGGAAAACCCATTTGCAAAAGACCCTCACAGACTACCCAGTTCTGCGACACAAAATATAATCTAACAAATCAAGCAATTTGTAATAAAATAACCTAACCAAATAGTTAGGATTATTCCCAAATCAATTTTACATAGACTTGATCTAGAACACTAGAACTCCCCTAAGATCCCAGTTACAAAATCCATTCCGGCTTTGGGGTAAGGCTAAAGGAAAACTTTGCCGACCATCCGAGAATGGATCGGTGAGACTAAAAAACCTCCCGAAATGTAGATCATCACCAGAAAAATAGGTTTACCTAGGTAATTACATACACGACACGGATCTGCTGAGATTATTTACATTATACACATGCAGACTGGGTTTACATTATAAGATGATGATCAAGCTGATGATGATAGCTGGATGGCAGGAACACATCGATCAGGCACTATCCCTTTTGCAAAAAAAGGGGGTGTACTACTATGGGTCGTTGATACATAGTGGTCAAAAGAAGGAAAGGTAGATGCCTTGCTTGCAATAAGTTTGGCCATTATGCGAGGAAGTGTCCAAATAGAAGGGACACATCACTTCATGATGATAACAATCATTCTAGGGGCATTTTCAATGATCGGAGGAATGACAGGTACAATGGCAAAGGAAAAGGGAATGCAGGTCATCAAGGAAATGGTTGTCTCTTCAAGAAAGCAAGGATCTCCAAGTATGAAGAATCTAATGTTGTCAGCGATCTTCACCACCTCTCCTCCGGACACTTTGAAAAAGTGGTATATTGATAGTGGTGCTTCAAGGCACTTCATCGGATACAAGGAAGCTCTCTCTAATTTGATAGAGAAGGAGACAAGCGTGGAGATTATTCTTGGAGACGATGCCACCTATCTCGGAAAGGGTGTAGGAAATGCTACCCTTCAATTGAATGAGAGTAGCACGATTCATTTACAAGCACTTCTTTATGTACCTAATCTCAAAAGGAACCTGGTGTCCATTTCGGAAATAGAAGTCAAAAGTTTCAAGGTGGCATTCATCGATGAAAAGGTGCGTGTTTGAAAAAGGAATTTTTCAAGATGCTTTTACTCTTGAATTCAGGGTTGGCAATTTGTATCTAGTTGCATGAAGTCCAATGGGGACCATGTTAGTTGACACATCTCTTCTATAGCACCAGAGGTCTGCTCATTATGGGGCCCTACTCGATGTGAGTCAGATGGTGACAGGGATGCCTGAATTCAAAGAAGATCATGGAGGTACATGTCTGAGATGTTCCGAAGGAAAACTTACAATGGACCATTCCCCTCATGTAGCAAGTCCACTGATTCAGAACAACCCGGGGGGTTTGAGATTCATGATCAGGAATCTCGTGTATGCAGGTGAAGGAAAGCTCTCTATGATTTAAAGCAAGCACCCCGAGCTTGGTATGAGAGGATTAACAGCTGATGAAGTTGAGATTCACTAGGAGTGAAGCCGATCCAAACCATTGCTTTAAGGTTGTGGATGTTAGACCTCTCATACTGGGACCTTATGTGGACGATCTCTTTCTGGCAGGTACAGACCCTCTCGTTTACAAAAGTAAGAGTTAGATTCTGAATTTGGAATGGTGAATTGCAAGCCCGTGACTACCTCGATGAAGCCTAACTTTAAGAAGTTATGTGGTAGTGATGTCGGACTTGATTTCGGAAATGCCTCTAAGTCTCATAAGTTCATACTAGCATTGATGTTCTTAGTGAACTCTCATTCGGATATATGTTTTGCAGTTAGCATGTTGAGCTCATATATGATTGAGCCTCACTGGATTGGTGCTAAGAATCATTTGAAATATCTTTAGGGCACAATCTCTCGTGGATTGAGATACACTGCCGAAAATAGGACGCTGCATGATTATTCTGATGCTGATTAGGCGGGCAGTGTGGAGGATCGCAAGAGCACTTCTGGGTGTTGGTTCTCTTTAGGTTCTCCTTTGATATGTTGGATGAGCGGGAAGCAGAAGTCTGTTGCTTTGAGCACCGTTAAGGCCAAATACATAGTTACGAGTATGACCTCGTGTGAAGTTGTCTGGTTGAGAAAGCTCTTCAATGAGATGTTTGGACACATGTTGGATACCATCGTGATCTTCTGTGACAACCAGAGGGGTATTCAATTGTTGAGGAATCTCATGTTCTACGATCACTCCAAGCATATAGACATCAGGTACCACTTTATCTTGGATATGGTACATCGAGGAGCAAGAAGGCTCCATCGCATTGGGACTGAAGTGCAGGTCGCCGATATTCTGTCGAAGCCCCTGGGAAAGGTCATATTCTTGACTTTCTAAGAAAGACTAGGAGTCGTGGAGAGTCTCTCTCCTGAGGGTCCTGTATGATATGGACATTGAGCTCTGGGAGCTCCGAGGGGCTTTGGGGTACATCTTGGAGCGATGAGCAATCATAGGGTGAGTTGTTCAACCTTCCTCTAGTGGTCTGCTATGTAGACAGGATGAGTGGTTCATCCTTCTCCTGTTGAGACACAGTCATAGGGTGAGTGGTTCAGCCTTCCCCTAGTGATTTGTTGTGTACAGGGTGAGTGGTTCAGCCTTCCCCTGGGATAACCCTAGCAACATGTAGGCAGGATGAATGGTTCATCCTTCTCCTGCTTAGACTACCCATGCAGTCTAGGACTCATGGGAAGTACCTCTCATCTGGCCAATGAGTAGGGAAATGAGGATAGGGACCATAGTAGTACCAATGGATGCATTGTGTTACTACCATACTCCCTATGCTAGGATGATATTGATCTGGGATCAATTGAAACTGACTTCGAGTCAATAAGAGTGATATAACTCACTCTCTTTTGGAACCGATTTCGGATCAATAAGAGTGGTATGATACACTCTCTTTATTTGGAACTGATTTCGGATCAGTAAGAGTGGTATGAGACACTCTCCTTTATATGGGACTGACTTCGTGTCAATAGAGGATGGTATGATACATTCTCAATCACTTCTTCTTCTTCATAGTTCAGCAGAGCAAATCAGAGCAGAGAAGTGCAGGGCATTGATGGCAGAGATAGTACAGTCCGGGAAATGGATTAGCAAATGGAGTTCTCCCTAGTTGAGAGGGAGTGTTAAAATTGGCAACTAGGGCCAAACTCCATGTGGGTCTTCTTATTTATGGCAGCTGATATTTTTCTTGGATTCCTCTCGTCGAGAGGTGTAGGATTGATCTAAAGATCATTTGATTCCAACATGTATTCATGGAGATATGAATTTATTTGTGTTATGTGAAAATTCGTCAAAGTCGGCCAGCAACCAAATTGCCCCCATCTATCCTCAAAGTTTTAGTATAAATAGAGGTGGCCTTCAAGTCATTTGGTCAATCATCTCTTGTGATCTCTCTCCACTTGCCTTTGGGTTTTGGCGTTAGGAGAGATCTAAAAGGGATATGCTGCCCTAGAGGGTTTTCCCTAGCCCTAGACGTTGTTTGAAGAGATCTATACGATGCCCCAAATTACAATCATGGAGCAGGAGTATCACGTTGAAGATAGAGGCACCTACACTGCCCTAAATGAGGCTCTCCTACGCAGTCCAAGAAGAGGCCTTAACACTGGTATGGAGAAGCCCTAACCGTTGGCCTAATGACGCCCTAACTAATATGCAGTCATGAAGGCAAGAAGCCCTAACACAGTCAGGGAAGAAGGTCTCCATATCACAGCAAGGAAGTGACCTAAAGGCATGTCTAATACCACTGTTCTAGAGTGCCCTAAACGCAGTAATGGGAAGATAGAATTGTTGATTTGGGGTAGCATCGGATGTGCTCTAGCTACGAAAATTAGTGGAGAGGCTAAAGCACATGAGATCTCAAAGACCCAGAAATGGTTTGGGCAGAATCTAACCAGTTTGGGAGATATTAAAATAATTAATATTTTTAATGGAGTTGTAAAGTTTTGTAGATGTTCTATGCTAAGAGCAATTTCACTTTTCTCACAGCAATCATACAAGTAGATAAGCAAAATGCAGATAGAACATATAAGCAGATCTTACAGAAGACAAATCAGAAACAAGAAAAATGTATGTGTTTGTTTCGGCGGTCAACAGGATGCTTCAACCAGCAAAGTCTCCTTTGGTCAGCCAGCCCAGCATGTGTCACAACAACCCTCCAACCAGTAGATGAGTCAACCCAAGTCAGTTCTACAAAAGTCAACGCTGTCCTGAAAAGTCAACGCAGGGGCAGCAAGCTAAAAGTCAACGCAGCAGCAAAACGGTCAACCCTTTGACCTCTATTTTTGTGCCAGGTAGTATGGTCTTCAAAAATCGAACCTCCCACAAGTTTTCAGCTTGTTTGGACCAAGCGTTGACCAAAGTCAACGCTGGTCAAACTTCTGCGAAACCCTAGCAGCAGAAAAATCCTCTTCGTCCTTCCCACGTGTGACTGAAATTCGTCCTCCAGGTAGCTCGTACTTTTTAGGATGAGAGAGGAAGATGTGAGTTGTTTTTGTGATCAAATTCTCTCCAACTTTTCCTGTATATATATATCCATCAATGAGGGTGTGTGACACATCTGTTGGGCATGTGAGCCTACATTACAAAACTGGCTGACCTTTGCACATATAATTTATTAAGAATAATAAATTCAAAATATAAGTTCTGCTCATCGGATTAAGACTATTTTTATATGGATTTTACACCTCTCAGAAAGAGGAATCCAACAAAAATATTAGCCTCTTAATCTGAGCATCAGAACATGGAGTTTGGACCTAGTTGTCCAAATTTAACACTCCCTCTCAACTAGGGAGAACTCCATCTATTAGTGCAATTAACATCGTGAGTCATCCCGCCGAAACTTGCTTTGCTGGCTTCTTTATTTCAGAACAGAAGTGGGTCAGTCACAAAGACATCATTCCCCGACTGACATAATCAGTCCAGAGGTCCCAGACCTCACAAATCTTGATCCCAGATCAAGTGGTTGGACCATGCCATCCTAGATAGAGAGTACGGCAATCTCTGATGCGTCCATCAGTCTTTGCTAATAGTCTCTAGCTTTTCCACACCTCATTGGCCAAATGAGAGGTACTTCCCATGAGCCCTGAACTCAATGGGTAGGATGCATACGGGGCACAGATTAAATGAGTGGCGAACCAGCTCAATAATCACAAGGGTGGGGCAGAAGCATTATGAGTGCTTATAGCTCCGAGAAGCTATCCCCAAAGCCCCCCAGAGCTCCCAGAGCTCATTGTCCAACAGGACCCACATCATAGGGTCTTTCCACGACACCAAGACTCTCACGGAAGGTTAGGAACTTGACCTTCCCCAGGGGCTTAGTGAGAATATCCGCGACCTGCTCATCAGTTCCTATATGATCGAGCCTTACGGCGCCTCGCTGTACCATATCCCGGATAAAGTGGTACCTGATATCAATATGCTTGGATCGGTCGTGGAACACAGGATTCTCAGTCATACGAATCCCACTCTGATTATCACAGAGTATTACAGTGGTATCTAGCACATGTTGGAACAGCTCACTAAAGAGCTTCCTCAACCAAACTGCTTCACAACAGGCCATACTAGCAGCAATGTATTCGGCCTCCGCGGTGCTCAAAGCCACCGACTTCTGCTTCCTGCTCATCCATGAGATCGAAGCAGAACCAAGATTGAAACAGCATCCAGATGTGCTCTTACGATCCACCACACTGCCAGCCCAATCGGCATCAGTATATCCCCGGAGTATCACACTCCCGGCAGTGTATCTCAGCCCATGGTTTATCGTGCCCCGAAGATATCTCAAAAGATTCTTGGCACCAACCCAGTGAAAATGATGAGGCTCAACCATCTGTTGACTCAAAGTATTCACTGCAAAACATATGTCCGGACGGGTGTTCACAAAGAACATCAAAGCTCCTATGAGTTGACGATACTCAGTAGGATTGGCCAAGATAGGCCCTGCAGCGCTGCCACTCAACTTCTTAAAGTTGAGTTCCATTGGTGTCGACACGGACTTACAGTCCACCATCCCAAATCTTTCCAGAAGCTTCACAATATACTTTCCTTGAGAAAGGAAAATCTCTCCAAGTCTCTGCCAGACCTCCAGGCCTAGGAAATAGTGCATCAGTCCTAGGTCTTTCATCTCGAACTCAGCAGCAAGCTCCCTCTTACATTGATGAATGAGAGGGTCATCACCTGTCAGGAAGAGGTCGTCCACATACAGCACTAGAATGAGAGGCTTTCCTTCCTCAACCTTAAAGTAAAGGTTTGGATCAGCATTGCTTCGAGTGAAGCCCAGCTTCATCAAGTAACTATCCATCCTCTCATACCAAGCTCTGGGTGCTTGCTTTAACCCATAGAGGGCTTTCTTCAACCTGCAGACATAAGTGTCTCGATTTTGAACTTCAAATCCCAGAGGTTGTTCTACATACACCTCTTCCTTTATTGCACCACGCAGAAAAGCAGTCTTGACATCCATCTGATGAAGACTCCATCCTTGCGTAGCAGCAAGGGCTATGATGGATCGGATGGTGGTATATCGAGCCACAGGTGCAAATATATCGTCATAGTCAATTCCTTCCTTTTGAGAGAAGCCACGGGCAACAAATCTTGCCTTAAACTTTTCAGCACTCCCATCAGATCCATGTTTAATCTTGTAGAGCCATTTAGCGGTGACAACAGATTTGTCCTTCGGTCTCGGGACCACATCCCAGACATCATTCTTCATAATAGCCTCATATTCTTCATGCATAGCATCCTTCCAGACTTGATGCTTGATGGCTTCGTCAAAAGATCCAGGTTCAAATTGTATAATAGTACTCATGGCAGCTAGATACCCTTGGTATCTACACGGCTTCTTGCTTTCTCGGAATGTTCCCCTTGGGGCAGCATGACCCTCAGCATCTTCGAGGGTGTCCCTGAGCCATGATGGCCTCTTTCCTAGAGAAGGGGAAGGATCAATAGGGTCCATTGGCTCTTCAACATCAGGCATAGTCTCATCCTGGGGTTCTTCCAGATTTCCAGGTCTTTCTTCATGGTTTTCTTCAGATCTAGGAAGATCTACTACTTTCTTCAGGGAAGCATCTTCGTCAAAAGTGACATCATGGCTTATCTCTACTTCCCTTTGACCAGGTACATAGACTCTATATGCCTTAGAAGTCTCACTGTAGCCCACAAACATTCATTTCTTCCCAGTAGCGTCCAGCTTACTTCTCTTTTCTTTCGACACATGAAAATAGACAGGACATCCAAAAATTCTAAAATGTGAGACATCAGGTTTCTTACCAGAGAAAACCTCTTCGGGAGTTTTGGAGTCCAAAGCGGAATGAGGGCATCGGTTTTGAATGTACACAACAGTATTTGCAGCTTCTCCCAAAGAAACTTTGGAAGACCCTGGTCACATAGCATGGCACGGGCAGCTTCCACAATAGTCCTATTCTTGCGTTCAGCAACACCATTCTGCTCAGGAGTATATGCAGTGGTAGTCTCCCTCTTAATGCCAGCTTCTCTGCAAAAGTCTTTGAACTCATTTGACTCATATTCAGTGCCATTGTCAGTCCTCAAAATCTTGATCTTCTTTCTGGTCATATTTTCCACCAAGGCTTTGAAGGTACGGAACCACATGAAAGCCTCATCCTTCTTCTTCAAGAAGTATATCCAGGTTTTGCGAGAGAAGTCATCAGTAAATGTCATATAGTAAGAACATCCCCCCAGGGATGTTACAGGCAACATACCGGAAAGATCAGAATGGACCAGTTGCAATATCTCAGATGTCTTTGTGACACTTGAGGGGAAAGGTCCCCTTGTATGTTTTCCTTCAGCACAGCCCTTACATACACCTTTATGATTATTTCCAAAATCAGGCATCCCTGTCACCACCTTCCTTGCTTCGGGAAGAGCCTTGTAATGAAGGTGTCCAAATCTTCGGTGCCATAGTTCGGTTTGACGGATAGTATCACAAGTCATAGCTCCCAACGGACTCCCTCCAACCTGGTAGAGTGTACCAACTCTAAAACCAATTGAGATAGCTTCCTTGAAGCTCTTCTTCCACATGAGTACCTTTCCATCAGAGAAAGTTACATTGAATCCTTTGTCTTCCATGGCAGATACAGACACAAGGTTCTTCTTCAATTTGGGTACATAGAGTACATCTTGTAGATGGAGGACTTGTCCTTGAGACAAGTGGAGGGTCACAGTCCCGGTCCCTTTCACAGGATAAGTGGCATTATCCCCAAGGGTAATTTCTAGATTAGTATCCCTTTCAACCATGTCAGAAAGTGCTTCCTTGAATCCGGTGATGTGTCTTGAGGCACCACTATCAATTAGCCAGACATCCATAGTGTCGGGCGGAGATGCAGCTGAGAGAGCAGATATTAGAATATACTCATTTCTTTTATCAACAACATTAGACTCCTCATACCTGGTATTTCTGGTCCTTTTAGAAGGTGGATGGTTTCCTTCAAAGTGAGCCTTCCTCTTTCCTTTGGATTTGTCATTTCTTTGATTCCCATTCCTTCGGTTGTTGTTGTTGTCGTCACTATCGGGAGAATTCTTCTGGAAGGGGCATTCTCTAGCATAGTGTCCAGTCCTATGGCAGGTGAAACATTTACCCTTCTTCGGCAGCATTTCTTTCATTATCAAATTCCTTCATCCTTGTTTCTTCTTGCATACATCTAGACAGAAGCTCATCAAAGTTAGGGATGGTATTATTGTTGAGAATGGTAGTTGTGAATACTTGCCATTCATATGGAAGTCCTCCAAGTGCGGTGAGAACCATCTCACGATCAGCTATTGTCTCCCCAATAGCTAGCAGATTGTTCCTGGTTTCGGTCAACTTCATAAAGAAAGTTTGAATAGACTCGTCTCGGCCCTTCTTCATACTCTTCAACTTGTTCTTGAGGAATAGCACTTGGTTCACATTGTTTACTCGGAACATAAGTATCAGTTTGTCATACATCTCCTTGGATGTGCCTAGTTCAGATATGTAGGCAACCAGACTCTTATTTATGGATTCCCTGATCAGCAGTTTTGCTCTGATTTCTCCCTTCTTATACTTGTGTTTAACAGCAGCAGAGGCATTTGATGGAGGTTCTTGAATCTTCCCTGTCACATGATCTAGGAGATCATGATCTTCTAATTTGAGATCTAATAACATCTTCCAGGCATGGAAGTCATCACTTCCAGTCAGCTTGTCATTCTCCCTGAATTCAAGCTTAGAAGAATCCATTTCCTTCGATGATGATTGCTATAGATAGAGTTTGTCTTCACCTCAGCTCCGATCCCATGTAAAGTTTTGTAGATGTTCTATGCTAAGAGCAATTTCACTTTTCTCACAGCAATCATACAAGTAGATAAGCAAAATGCAGATAGAACATATAAGCAGATCTTACAGAAGACAAATCAGAAACAAGAAAAATGTATGTGTTTGTTTCGGCGGTCAACAGGATGCTTCAACCAGCAAAGTCTCCTTTGGTCAGCCAGCCCAGCATGTGTCACAACAACCCTCCAACCAGTAGATGAGTCAACCCAAGTCAGTTCTACAAAAGTCAACGTTGTCCTGAAAAGTCAACGCAGGGGCAGCAAGCTAAAAGCCAACGCAGCAGCAAAACGGTCAACCCTTTGACCTCGATTTTTGTGCCAGGTAGTATGGTCTTCAAAAATCGAACCTCCCACAAGTTTTCAGCTTGTTTGGACCAAGCGTTGACCAAAGTCAACGCTGGTCAAACTTCTGCGAAACCCTAGCAGCAGAAACCCTAGCAGCAGAAAAATCCTCTTTGTCCTTCCCACGTGTGACTGAAATTCGTCCTCCAGGTAGCTCGTACTTTTTAGGATGAGAGAGGAAGATGTGAGTTGTTTTTGTGATCAAATTCTCTCCAACTTTTCCTGTATATATATATCCATCAATGAGGGTGTGTGACACATCTGTTGGGCATGTGAGCCTACATTACAAAACTGGCTGACCTTTGCACATATAATTTATTAAGAATAATAAATTCAAAATATAAGTTCTGCTCATCGGATTAAGACTATTTTTATATGGATTTTACACCTCTCAGAAAGAGGAATCCAACAAAAATATTAGCCTCTTAATCTGAGCATCAGAACATGGAGTTTGGACCTAGTTGTCCAAATTTAACAGGAGTCCATAAGTCTAAACTTAGGGAAAATAAAATATTAATGTGAATAATTATAAAACTGAGTTAGAATGGTCCAAAAGTCATGGATCAAGCCAGATCTAATCTTAGCCGTTGATTAGGGACTTAACCTCGGCCATTGAATTGTCAACGAAAAAAGTATAAGAGGAGGCTTGAGGGTCACATGGAGAACACACAGAGTTGATCAAGAATTCGATTTTCTGGGGCAGCGCTTGCTGAGGAAATCGAAGGAGTGATCTGAGTTGCAGCTGAGGGGCACTGAATACAGAAGCAGAGAGGCAGAGAGGGTACCGTGAGCATCAGCATAGGAGACGGGAGAGGGTTGACATGGAGCCAGCTAGAGGCCACGCAGAGGCAGCTAGTGTTGGGTGTGGAGCCTGATTATCTTCTGTAATCAAAGGTTTCAGCGGGATGTACACCCCAGGAAGATTGTACACCCCTCCACGCGGGGGGGCTGCGGGGGGGATTTGTCCCCGCCCCCCCCCGTCGAGGGTCCGGGGGGGGCTAATCCCCCCGGCTGGGGGGTCCAGGGGCCAGCAATCCCCCGGCGAGGGTTCAGAAAAATAGATGTAAAATTGCCTTGTAAAAGTCTAGTAATTTATAGTCAATCTGGGCCGTTCATTAGGCGGATGATCTGACGGTAGAAGTTGTGTTTAATTTAGGGTTTTTTTCCTTAGAAAGCAACCCCTCACTATATATGAGAGAATTGTATTGCGTCTATGTATATTTGTATTCTAAGTGAGGAAAAGGGAGGAGATTGAGAGCGAAGAGGGTGTTACAACAGATCTGTTGTAGGTTGTATCTCTTCAGTTTGCTGGATAATATAATAAAAGGACTGGTTGTTTCTCTGTAGACGTAGCCCAAACTGGGTGAACCACGTATATCTGTGTCTCTCTTGTTTTATGTGTTTTCTGTGTTTATATTTCTGCAATATTTTATGTGTTCCATTGCTCCGTAATATATAATTTTCTAACAACTAGTATCAGAGCCGAAGGTCTATCTGGCTGATAAACTCGCAAGAGAGAAGGGTTCCTCGTTCGAGTGGGAGCAATGGCAAAAGATGGTAGGTTTAGGGTCCAAAAATTCAATGGCCAAAACTTCTCGCTGTGGAAGATGCAAATGGAAGATTATCTGTACCAAAGAGATCTGTACCTACCATTGGGTGGAAAAACAAAGATGCCGACAGGTATGACAAATATAGAATGGAATCTTCTCGATAGAAAGGCATTCGGAATAATACGGTTGTGCCTAGCGGCGTCGGTAGCATTTAATATTTCAAAGGAAACGACAACAGAGGGTTTAATGTCGGCATTGGCCAAACTATATAAAAAACCCTCGGCCTCAAATAAGGTATTTCTTAAGAAGCATTTATTTAATATGAAGATGTCAGAAGGTGGATCTGTTGCAGACCATTTAAATGATTTTAATATAGTTACAAGTCAGTTAAGTTCTGTAGGGGTAAATTTTGATGATGAAGTTAGGGCTCTGTTATTTTTGTGCTCATTTCCAGAAAGTTGGAATGGTTTAGTTATGGCCATTAGTAACTCTGTCTCTGGATATAGTAATCTAAAGTTTGATGATGTTGTCGGTGCAATCCTTAGCGAGGAAATGCGACGAAAAAGCTCTAGTGAGACATCAGGTAATGCTTTGACTGCAGAGACTAGGGGAAGAAAAATGGAAAGAGGAAAGAGCCCATGATATCGCAGTAAGTCAAGAAAAGGCAGATCCAAGTCCAGATCGGGGATAGTGTGTTGGAAATGCGAGAAGAAAGGACACCTGAAGAAAGACTGCAAGTCTCAGAAGGGAAAAGAAGGAGACGCGCAGCAAGAAAACAATCATGAAGCGAATGTAACAGGTGATGTGTTGCAAGATGCTTTGATTCTTTCATTAGAAAATATTATTGATGCCTGGGTGGTAGATTCAGGGGCCTCATTCCATGCCACACCTGATAGGAAACATTTTTTATGATTATGTTCAAGGAGATTTTGGACAAGTTCGATTGAGTGATGATAAACCTTGTAAAGTCGTTGGAACGGGTACAGTTTTCATAAAACAGCAAAATGGAAATAAGTGGCTATTGAAGGAGATAAGGCATGTTCCAGATCTGAAGAAAAATCTAATTTCAGCTGGGCAGTTGGGAGGTGAAGGTTGCGTAACTACTTTCACAGATAAAACCTGGAAGGTCACTAAAGGATCCCTGGTAATAGCGACAGGAGGAAAGGTTGGTACATTATATTTATGCAATGGTATTTCTAATTTTGTTAATGCTTTAACCTCTATAGGAGAAGATACGGCATTGTGGCATCATAGGCTCGAGCACATGAGTGAGAAGGGAATGCAAATTCCTCACTCAAGAAATTTGTTGCTAGGTTTGAAGCATGTTGATTTAAAATTTTGTGAAAATTGTGTTTATGGAAAACAAAAGAGAGTCAGATTCCTTAGAGTTGGGAAAGAAAAGAAGAGCGAAAAATTAGAGCTTGTGCATACAGATGTATGGTGACCTGCTCAGGTATCATCTCTTGGTGGCTCTCGTTATTATGTTACTTTTATTGATGATGCAACCAGAAAAACCTGGATTTATTGTATTCGAAATAAATCTGACGTATTTGATACTTTCAAGAAATGGAAAGCTTTGGTTGAAAATGAGACAGGAAAAGGTTCAAGTGTCTCAGATCAGACAATGGAGGTGAATATTGCAGCAAAGAGTTTGATAGGTATTGTTATGAGAATGGAATTCGCAGAGAGAAGACAGTTCCAGGAACACCACAAGAAAATGGTGTGTCAGAAAGGATGAACAAGACAATCATGGATCGTGCAAGGTGCATGAGATTGCATGCAGGATTGCCTTTACAATTTTGGGCAGATGTTGTAGACACTGTTGTTTACCTAATAAACAAAGGGCCTTTAAGTACCTTGGATGGTGGTATCCCAGAGGAGGCATGGACAGGTAAAAAGGTAAACTACTCATTTTTAAAGACTTTTGGTTGCGAACCCTTTGTTCACATTAATAAAGAAAATAGAACAAAGCTTGAGGCAAAATCAAAGAAATGTACCTTTATTGGATATGGTGGTAATGATTTTGGTTATCGCTTATATGATTATGAAAATCACAAAATCATTAGGAGCAGAGATGTAATATTCAATGAAAAGGTCTTGTATAAGAATCAGTTACAGGAAAAGAAACAGGAAAAATAAAACAGAGAATACACAGTGCTTGACGATATCATAGGAAAAGTAATGGTGCCTAAAATCATAATGATCAACAGCTAGAACAACAACCACAACAGCAACAAGCACCTCAAACACCTGAAAGTGGTGTTAGAAGATCTACCAAGATAAGTAGACCCCCTGAACAATACTCTCCTTCGTTATATTATGTATTGTTGACTGATTCTGGTGAACCAGAATGTTATGAAGAAGCAGTGCAGGTAGAAACCAAGAAAAAGTGGAAGCAAGCCATGAAAGAAGATATGGACTCCTTAACACATAATCAGACTTGGGACTTGGGAAAAACAACATTGCAGAATAAATGGGTTTACAAGTTGAAGGAAGAAGATGGAGGTAGAAAAAGGTATAAAGCTAGACTTGTGGTGAAAGGGTTTGCACAGAAAAAAGGTATAGACTTTGATAAGATATTTTCTCCTGTTGTGAAAATGACTTCAATTAGAACTATTCTAAGCCTAGTAGCTGCTGAAGATTTACATCTTGAGCAGTTAGATGTAAAGACAACCTTTCTCCATGGGGATTTGGAGGAAGAGATATATATGCATCAGCCACAAGGATATGAGGTAAAAGGGAAGGAGAAACTAGTGTGCAAGTTGAAGAAGAGCTTGTATGGCTTAAAATAGGCTCCAAGGCAGTGGTATCTAAAATTTGACGGTTTATGTCTAAACAAAGTTATACTAGATGTCACTCTGACCATTGTGTTTATTTCAACAGGCAAAATGATGGCAGCTATATTATATTGTTATTGTATGTAAATGACATGCTTGTTGCAGGTTCTAACATGCAGGAAATAAATGTGCTCAAAAGGAAATTGGCAAACTCATTTGCAATGAAGGATTTGGGTGTTGCAAAACAAATCCTTGGTATGAGAATAACTAGAGACAGGAAGAATCGCAAATTAACATTGTCTCAGAGTGAGTACATAGAAAAGGTGTTGAAAAGGTTTAATATGCAGAATGCAAAACCAGTTAGTATACCTTTGGCTAGCCATTTCAAATTAAGTAAGGAGGTGTGTCCCAAGACTCAAGAAAAAATGGCTCATATGTCTAAAATTCCATATGCATCAGCAGTTGGGAGCTTAATGTATGCAATGGTCTGCACAAGGCCTGATATTGCACATGCAGTGGGAGTTGTAAGCAGGTACATGAACAATCCAGAAAAGAACATTGGATGTCGGTGAAGTGGATTCTCATGTATTTGAGAGGTACCACAAATCAAGCATTATGCTTTGGTGGTTCAAACATTGCTCTACAGAGATATGTTGATGCAGATATGGCAGGTGACAGAGATAACAGGAGGAGCACTACAAAATATGTATTTACTGTAGGTGGAATAGTTGTCAGTTGGGTTTCAAAAATCCAAAGTGTTGTTGCACTTTCAACAACAGAAGCAGAGTATGTTGCTGCTACAGAGGCTAGTAAAGAAATGATTTGGTTACAAAGGTTTCTGGATGAATTGGGTAAGAAGCAGGAGTTGGGCAGGTTATACAGTGACAGCCAGAGTGCCATACATCTTGCAAAGAACTCTGCATTTCATTCCAAGACTAAACATATACAGCTCAAGTACCATTTCATACGGTCAGCATTGGAAGATGGACAGTTGAAGCTGGAAAAGATACACACTAGCCAGAATCCTACAGATATGCTAACAAAAGTTGTAACCAAGGAGAAACTGAGAATCTGCTCAGTTTCAATTGGTCTTCAAGTATGATGAAGAAGATGAGAAATAGCCAAGTCCAAAGTGGAGTCATTGTCTAGCAAATGAAGCAGCGATGGAGTTGCTATAATCAGTCTCCAAGTGGGAGATTGTTGGGTGTGGAGCCTGATTATATTCTGTATTCAAAAGTTTCAGGGGTCCGGGGGAGGCTAATCCCCCCCTGTTGGGGGTTCTAGGGGCCAGCAGTCCCCCGGCAGGGGTTCGAGGGCAGCGCCCCTGAAACTAAAAATAGATGTAAAATTGCCTTGTAAAAGTCTAGTAATTTCTAGTCAATCTGGGCCGTTCATTAGGCAGATGATCTGACGGTAGTAGTTATGTTTAATTTAGGGTTTTTTGCCCTAGAAGGCAACCCCTCACTATATATGAGAGAATTGTATTGCGTCTATGTATATCTGTATTCTGAGTGAGGAAGAAAGAGGAGATTGAGAGCGAAGAGGGTGTTACAGCGGATTTGTTGTAGGTTGTATCTCTTCAGTTTGCTGGATAATATAATAATAGGATTGCTTTTTTCTCCGTGGACGTAGCCCAAATTGGGTGAACCACGTATATCTATGTCCCTCTTGTTTTATGCGTTTTCTGTGTTTATATTTCTGCAATTTTTTATGTGTTCCATTGCTCTGTAATATATAATTTTCTAACAGCCAGGAGTTGCGCAGTGCCAGAAAGAGCCAGCATGGGAGACGCAGAGCCTCCAAAGGCTGACGCTGGGCTAGTTGGGCTGACGATGGGCCAGAGAGGCTGACGCAGACCCTAGAGGCTGACGCTGGGAGATTTTGTGGGGCAGATTGGAGATGATATCTGTCTCCGACTGAGAGGTACTACTGCCGAGGGCATTATCTGTTGGGTGAGCCATTTCTAGCACCCAGATTGTATTCTAAAACTGCTTAACAATAAAACCCTCAGATAGCTGCACCGGTTTTCTTGCATTGGGTTTTTCCGAGGACGTTAGTCCAAAAATAACGATGTCCGTGTCACTTGTGTGCTTGTTTTTTTCCTTCAGTTGATGATCTGTATGTGTTGAGACTGTAGTTGTATTTATTTTCAGTATTTACATGGTAAATAACTTGTTCATTAACAGAACAAGTAAGGAGAAATAAATCAGAAAGTACAGGAAAGATTTCTAACAATTAGACTTAGAAATTCCAACAAGAATCACAGTCAAATGTTGTCCTAAGTGAAGACTTCTAGGCGCTGAGATAGAAGGATCATGTTATGCCCTAGCCGCAAAGAATAGAGGGACTGATGTAGCCCCATAAATGTTGATTGTATGACCGCATAAAGGAGGTCTAATCAGTTATGGAAGACTCTTTATATGTAGCAAAAGGAGACTCGTCTACGCAACTAGGAGAATGAGGTATACGCTGAGAAGAGGAGGCCTATTTCAGTAGACAAAAGAACCTAAACTGCAGCAAGAAGGAGACTGATCAGCATGTCCATTTAAGAGTTGTTTTAGGGGTCCAATTAGAGGGTTGAACTGCTAGTTGGTAGGCCGAGGATAGGAGGCCTGAGTGAGCACTTGCTAGAGGGATATCAGTCACTCTAATAGGTTGTCATAAGCATGTTCTAAGGACTATTGTATTCCACTTGGATGCCACTGGAAGAGGGCATAGACATTGTTCAGTCATTGTTAAGGGCTTGAAGGATACTCTGAATAGTAAAGGCAACAGCCTTTCCTTGGAGATCAATTGCAGTCAAATCTGGGCAGATTTTGGAACTGTTAGGAGACTACACTTTGGACCTTATTCAGGCTCAGTCTTGCTGAGCTAGGCAGCAGGCCATAGCCAGCGCATGATGTTAGAAGGACTGCATTGAACCAGCATGATGATGGATGCAACATGAAAGTGCAGCATGGTGCAGCGTAATGATGATGAAGTGCAGCATAATGATGATGAAGTGCAGCGTGAATGGTGCAGCATAGTGATGATGAAGTGCAGCATGATGGGTGCAACGCAGTGATGATTGGATGCAGTATGATGAGTGCAGCATAGTGTAATGGGTGCAGCACAGTGATGGGTGCAACACTATGATGGGTGCAGCATGGTGATGGAATCACCTTGAAGAATCAGTTGAAGCAGTATGCCTTCACTTGAGTTCAAATCAGCTACCTCATGCGTTATCTTCTTAGTGAAGATCTCTGCTCTTATTTTGTCAAGTCAAAATGTTGACTTTTGATGTATATGTACTATCTCTCTCTCTGCTGAACTATTGAAGAACATAAGAAGAATTGATCAAGGGTTTCCCCACATTGGGGTTTGTCCCTGGTTGGTGCCACATCTTATGTCCTCTTGGCTTGGCTTGTCTTCTGTGATTTATGTTTATGTTCTATCTGCATTTTACTATCATGCTAAATGTGATTGCTAATCTGGAATTGATATTGAGCTAATATGGAAAAATTGATGTAAATTGCACTAACCATAGAACATACCTAAAATTAACACTTGTCTTCCCTGGATTCTGATGTTCTTCAAGTTATTCAAGTGGACTTGCTTGATGATGAGATTTGCTTGATGACTTGTAGCTTGATGTAGGTCCTGCTCCAATCTTCTCTTCTTTGTAGGTGCCTTTATGTAAGGCTCTTCTTCTAGCTTTGTAGATCTTCTTGATGAATGATGGATTGTAGACCCTTCTTGTCCTTAGAGTGATTGAGACTTCTAGGCTTGATGCTTCAACTTTATAGATGCTTTCCCTTGATGAGTGTTCTTGAGATGCCCTATCCTTGATGTGTCACCTTAACTCTGATACCATGTTAGAGAATCTAGGGCAATGTAGTGTTGTGATGATTCTCCGAGACTTCATAACAATTTGTGAAGTCTTTTTACTTTTCTTGTTAGCTTATTCTTCTTCTTATTATTATTAATGCATATGTGTGTGCTTCATCAAACTGCTATCAAAACAAAATAAGAATTTGGCTCTCTGCCAGGGACAAACCCTCTCCACTCTTGAGAGGAAAACCCTTTGTAAGATTTCTCTTATTGAAGCTTCTTATTTGAACAACTGCCAAACCCTAGACCCTTGACTAGGATATCCTCCAAGCATCAGTCAAATCCTTCCTCTTTCTGCACTGTCACTTCCAGCACATCTTCCGACACTTCTTCCAGCACTTTGTCTTCTAGGTTAGGAAACCCTAGAATATTAGGGCTTCTTTACTTCGTTATAGATAGAGGCTCCTTTGCTTTCCTTTGGATACCTTGTAGGCCTAGGTATACATCTGAATGAGGCTATTCATGTTGCTGCCTTAAACTGTTGTAAAATCTGTAAGTGTTGTCTTGTTGCACGTGTGAACAAGAGCCCTAAAACAATCCTTTTATTCTCGCTGACCCTTTCTTCCTTCCTCGCTGATGAGAGAGGCCTTGTAGGCCTAATTTGCACCCAAAAATATTGCGATATGATGACCTGCACTTTTCTGCTCCTATAGCCGCAGACATACCCTTTCCCTTCGCACGTGTGGTTGTAGGTTCACCCTATAGACAGTCTTTGTTTCTCCTTTCCTTCGCTGCCCTTACAAGGCTTCTTTTCCTCCTTCGTTGACCTTCTTTTCTTCCTTGTACCCTCACAGATTTCAGAGTGAGATGATGTCCTTTTGAGGAGTGGACAGCCTCTATAAATAGAGGTTTGTCCCTCCTATTCAAGTCGACATGACTGTCCTTAAAGCCGACTTGATAGTTTTCTCTTAAATTTATTTTTATTCATTATTTTGTTGCTTGTAGACTTCATTGCTGCTAGGAGAGGATTTGACCATGCTTGGAGGTGTTCCCATGACCTTGTGTGATGACTTACATGATGTAACATGCCCTCAAAGGGTCTTATCATAATTACATTTTAACATTGACTCTCTAGAAGCACTTCAAAATGTGTTTGACCTATTTTCCATGAGCAAGAAACTCATTGACAAATAGTAAAAAATAATTTCTCTTTTCTTGAATAAGTACAAATATCAAAATTACATTTATGAAGACCTAGCCTAGACGAGAAAGCATGCTTTCGCAGCATCTCATGATCGCACATTCTATATGTCAAGCCATAAAATCAACAGAAAATAAAATATGCAAATATGCATCTATCTGTCATGAGAAATATCATATGACGTTAGTTCTAATGCAAAATTAACATGTGATGCACCCTACTCTACCATGCATATGATACAATGTCAAGTGCTAGGTATAATCATAGACCCAATGCAACCAACATGTCAATTGATCAATACAAGAATGCATGCTTCCATGATTATTTTTGCAATGGACTCGACAATATAAATGGGAATAATGATGCGAGGAGTTACGGGGGCAGGAGGTGGGAAAACAGGAACCCATATTATATAGAAAGGAGTCCTAGAAGAACGAAAAGACATCAGCCGAGAAGATTGAATTGGGTCTTCTAACCAGGAGATAGAAATGTCAATGATCAAGTACATGAATTTGATGAAGACCTATCTTAGGTCTATCACCTACTAGGTAAGAACGATTGAATGTGTCGAATGTATTTAGGATAATATTATTTTGGTCATTGGGAAAACGGGAAATGGACTTATCGTTGTATTTGGGGAAAAAACATGATTCTTGTTTCGTCATAGGGGAAAGCAGTTCTTCATCAAGACTAGGGGAACGAACATCATCACAAACCTCTATTTCCAAGGCAAGGGAGGAACGCTCAAACATGAAGAAAAACCCTTTATCGGGGGCATGGCCTAAGGAAGCATCTTCCTCAATTTCTGCTATATTAGAGTCATCAGAATCTCCCACAATCTTCGAAGGCTCTTCTTTGATTGAATCATCTTGGAACATAAAGAAGAGACCTTTCCAATCACTAAGAAGGGATTCATAAGGACCAACATTGTTATTCAGAAGGGGCAGAGCATTTTCATCCTCCCTGAGCTCATTCTTATGGACTTGAGAAACCATGGGGTCTTCATTTCTATAATCATACTCATTTCTCCAATCAACAACCCAAAATTCACTCGTAGATTCTTCGTTTATTCAATTATCATGATCTTTCTCAGAATCCTCCCATTATTCACTATATATTTGGTGTTGGTTAGGATTCCATTCATTCTCTTCTTTAGATAGGAAGGATTTTTCCTCCTTCATCCGTTCCTGAAGAATGATCTCCAAGGTATTTACTACATGATTTTGATCAAATGTCTCAAGAAGAAGGTCATCAATAGGACTCTTTTTATATTCACTCTTCGTCTTACGGAGTCTTTCCGATTGCTCACAATCGTGGGAGAAAATCTCTTGGGAATTATATGTGGCCATCAGTTTCCTGCAAGACTTTTCATATTCCATCATCCATTCTTGCATTGTCTGAGGGCTCTCGAGGTGGAGATCTTCCTCATTATCCTTAGAGGACATGCTTTCCAATTCATGAGTCCCTCCCTTGGCATCATCATTAAACCAATAAGAGGCTCTTCGTCAAGCATAAAACCATATTCAATAACTTCCTCCTCTCGAAGGGCCATATCTAACATTTGGGATATGTCTTCATGAGATTCGAAACTCAGCCCTTCATGCAACAAGAAGTGCATAGTCAACATTGGAAGAGAAGGAATGCGTTTAGGTTAACATGACTCAAGCCAACAAGTACTTGGGGCAATGGATAGGACAAACAATTCCATTTGGTCACAAGGTTGAGTTATACTTTGCTTTGAAAGTTACCTTATGAACCTTACCACGTGGTTGGTTGCGGAATGTGGATCCCCGTCAAACATTGGCATATTCTTCATGGATTTCGATGAAGGATATCTTGGGGTCCCTGTCATATCTATGGCAGGAATATATGTGGTTAACATGTTGTTGGGTCATTAATGACATGGGATTCACCAGGGTGAATGAAATTGCCTTAACAAATGCTTGCTTCAACCTACAAGCATTGACTTTGAAGTTTGATGAAGAACTAGAGCTTCGTTCTTCCAATGGAGTCGCCAATAATGTTATTTCAATGTCATATGGGGAACCAAACACACATTTCGTGTCCTCGACAATGGCGTTAAAATGTTACCGCTCAAACTAGAAGGGGACCTAAGGGGACTCCCTAAAGGGTAAATGCTAGGCCAAGGGCAACAAATGGAGACTTAGCCCATTGTCACCTCAGCTAAGGCTCCCTTGTATTTATAGACTTTCACCGATGGGAGGAGACCCGGTATATTGTGGAGTCACGGATGAAGGATAAGTCAATGAAAGGATGTGGAGTGACCCAAATAATCCCTTTCCCAGAAGAGTTAGAAAGATAGAGCTTGCTTGCTTTCTAAGCAAGGTACAATGTCTTCTAGGGAAAGGAAGGGAGGATTTGAGGGTTAGGTTTATGGGATATGACTTGTGAAGGAATTTCCCAATCCCTAAAATCCTTATTGAAATTGGTATCCCGGATGGTTCTTGAAGAACTATGTTTTCAAAGGAACGAGACCAAGTGGACCCAGTCTAGGGTAGGGGACAAGAGTATGGCAACCAATAATTGTCCCCAACCTGGACAAGGTATGGAAATGGATCAAAGAAAGAATATCAACTTAAAGGTTTGAATTGGTCCAATAAGGTACTAGCCTTTGGGGATGCTAGGGCAAAGTTTGATCCCAAAGCTAGGGCTTGGATTTTCTCACAACTCCACCATCCGAATGGCCTCAAATTTGGAGGAGGTCTTGAGGAAACACTAGTGCAAGAGACCCTGAGAGATCAAACTTTTTGGATGGGTAGTTTGCCGGGAAAATTACGCCCTAGGTGACCCAACTTGGCTAGACCTGGGGAAAGGTGAAAAGATATGATTTTAGGTGACCACCTCTTATTAGATCAGTGTCTTAGTCTTGGAAGAATGGAATCTATGATGAATATGAGTGAGGGTCTTTGATTCCCAGTCAAGGAGGCTGCAAGACCACTTCACTAGCCTTCTAGCTCGATGAGAAGCAGTCTTGCAGCTTTTATATTTCGATGTGCAAAGGAGAAGGATTATCAAGGTCAATTCGTTGATAGAATTACCCCTAGGAGATTCCGTTCACATTACATGGCCCACACATTTAAAAATGTTATAATAGAGACAAAATTCCACAATTTAGAGCAGTAAATGCATGCAGCAATTAGCCCTAAAAATAGCGAAAATCCCAATCCAATGTATATGACAAAGTAAAACAAGTATAACATTAAAAGCATGTACTTACATGTAACAGAATATATCCAACCATCCACAATTGACAAAGAGATGCTCCAAGATAAGATAGACCAATATCCACACATCAAAATTCATCCATAAAGCTCCAATTCATCCTCTAGAAAAAGTGCAAAATTCTCAAAAGAGAGAAAAGATCCAATCCAAAGTGATGATGAGATAATGAACTCATCTCACTTGTATTGATAAACTAATGAGGAGTTCGAATTAGCCTCTTTGGCCTACATAAGCACCAAAAATAAAATAATTTTCTAATAATCCATCTTTTGGTGACAAGCCTACCAAACTAGCTCATAAATGAAAGAATAAGCCTCTCAAGAGGTCAAAAAATAACCTATGCATGTCGTAGGGCCCTCTAAGAGGCCTAATGAGGTCCATGGGTGCGATAATGAAGAGTAGGACCCTCAAAAGCAGTGGACAAGGGGTTGGCCCCTTGTAATAGCCTATGGTGCTCCAAATGACGTGTGGGAGCACACAAGTATCCTCATGGGTCTCCAAACAAATCAAAGATGCATGTAGATCGCCTGCAAGGGCTAGGATGATGGTGTAGGTGATGCCACATCATCATGCAAGTCCTGGACCATCTGCAAAGTGTATGGTGCAAATTTGGGGCCAGCTGGGCATGATGGATCAAATGCATCTTCCTCATCCAAAAAGTGAGCCACAAGCAATCTCTAAATGGTTGTGAGGATCCATGGAGTGCTATTTGCTGCTGTGGAGGCCCATGGTTCTCAACGCACACCCTACACGTGCCAATGTAGCCCTGTGGAGGATTAGGACCCCGTATACGGAGACCAAACCCAAGATGGAGGCCATCTGCAATCCTGCATAAAATCCAATGCGTCCCCTAGGCTTCCAGTACAAGAAGTCATTAGAGAAATCGAGTACATGAGCTTACCAATCATGGACCACAGGTGGGGACTTCATAATGGCCTACCCTTCCATAATGGGCTTCGGGATGTGTCAATGTCTCCTAAACTCCAAATGGGGTTAACCAAGAATCCTATTAGGTGGTTTCCACTTCTAAAGGGGGCAATATATTCAAAGTTACATCCTTCAAAAGGTGGTGGCATGTTACAGATAAGTGAATAAAGTAGGGGATGAGAAGGGGCAACCCTAGATCACATGTTGGGGTACAAGAGTAGCTAACAAGAGAAAAGCCCGCACTTGGGTTTATAATGTATGGAGGGAGCAATCATGGTACATGAGGTTCCCCAACCTTGATTTTTCCACCCTTCTTTATATTCCTTTCGTCTTTTTATGATTTTCTTTGATTAACTGCTCAGGGCTCAAGGGGTAAGACCATGATGTATAAGATATAACAGTGAATACCCCCTTTAAACGTAGGGCAGTTCATTGCCCACCAAGGGTTGGGGCAAACATGGGTTCCTATATGATGAAGGAGGTTCATAGGACCTGTAGGAACCAAGGTGATTACCATGAGGATGGGGTAGAGCTCATGTATTGGCTTTTGCCCACGTGCTAAATATGTTTGTCTCGACCATCTTTTGCATTTTGTGGTACATTTTCCTGTTGAATGTGGCCAAATATGCTTATATATTTCTTTTTAGTTGCATCAACCCCTAGGCTTCATTCCATTCCATGACCCAAGGTGTGGGCAAGGGGAAGGGGCAAGCTAACCCTATGTAGACCCAGTAGAGGAATGTGGATCTAGGTGGGAGAAATGATGAATGGGGTAGTAATGAGTGGAAAGAGGGTAATATAAACGAATAAGGGAGCGGGACCACACAACCAAAATCAGTGTTTCCCATGAAATACCATCCCTAAAGCCAAATAGTCAGTAAAAAAGATCCCACAGGACTAGGATGCAAGGTTATAATCCAAAAGGAGCGTTAGGGGGCAAGGGCACAGACCTAACCCATTCTTTCCGCCGAATCCCCCCATTAATCCATGCCCATAAGTGTCCATGATGAGCAAACTACAATACTCAATTACCAAATGACAAGGCATACCTTCAGGTTCAAGAGGCCCACCTTCAAACATACGATCATGGCAGATAGGCGAGGGACCACATGACTAGCTCAAGTGGCGGAGAAAATGCATAATGAGCTAGTTGGTGGCTACAAGGGGCTACTCGCTGCCAGTTGAGGACCATCTTGGAGAAAAAATTTCTCCTAGGGATATCACCCACAAAATGGTGGGTAATAGGGCATATACAGACATTTTGTCTAGTCTATCCTTTTACGAATATGATTTTTCCTGCCAATTCTAGCCAAGCCAACCTTTCTCATACTTTTGGACATGTCGTGTTCACTTGGGCATTTTCATTTATCCAATCCCTTGGGAGCATAGTTCTTCGGCGCTTCCAATCTAACATTTAAACCCTTTCATTCTATCTCTAGAATAATTGGTTGGACTTTAACACAATTTTCCACCCTAAACCTGTCTAGCAAGCTTTTAGCATAATTTGTTCCAAACAAAAATAAAGCTAAACATAAATATGATTTTACCTTGCAACTGCTCCTGCCTCACTACCCATCATGATGATATCATCAAGATAATAACATATATCACTAGAATCCCCATATCCTAATTCTTGCCCTTGACATAGAGAATGGGGTCAAAAAGATGAATTTTGAATCTATGCTCTCACAACTACTTGTCAATTTTGATATATCATGAACTGGGAGCATTTTTTAGCCCATAAAGAGCCTTCTTCAATCTGTATACCAAATGCTCCTTCCCTGGAACCGGGTGTCCCGGCAGTCAGTATATGTATAGTTCTTCCTCTAGATGACCATTTAGGAAGGCACTCTTCACATCCATCTGAAACATAATTGAACAAAAATACCATTTTTTTTAAAGATAGCGTTTTCAAAAATTATAATGCATGTAAAGTAACCAAACAAAGGATTATTAATATCCTTCACAGCAGATGCAAATAACTTAAGCTACTCAAGAAATCGATTAAAAACAAGAAAAAAAAAATCAGAAACCTGCTTTGGTAGTAAATGATTCAAATGGCAGTTTAATTAATCTAACAGAGATTAATGGAATTTTTTCCATGAATGGAATGAGATAAAGTTCCTCCAGTACCTTTTTAATCCATTAGTTTGAAAAAAAGAGAAATGAACCACAACAAAAAAGAGAGAGAGAGTAAAGAAAAGTGATTTTAGGAGAGGAATATGCAACGAGATCCTTACATACCTTGGCGGAAAACAAGGTGCCACGAAGTCATAGATATCAGCAAGCTCCTCTGCAATCTGAGAGATGTTAATTTGGTCACATTAATGGTCTTTATACATTGAAGATTAAATTTTTGGGAAAGTAAATAATAAAAGTAAAATTCATACAAAAGTCTCAAACCCCAAATAAACTCAAAAATATAATTGGAAATTGGCATTAATATTGAGATCTACTTGTATTTAGACAAAAAGGGATCCTCACAATTATCCAAAGACATTCCAACATCTCATTGCTAATGGTAACTTTATCCCAACTTCAATCACAATTATCCAAATGTATGTCACCACTTAACAATGAGACCTAGAGTTCAAGACCAAGAAAGTAGGATCAACTGTTTAACTTCTCTATATAGAGAAACAAGAAAAGCTGGTCTCTGTAATAGCTTGCTCTGTCATGACTGGACAAATAACTTAAATCAAGAGGAAAAAGCTACGATACATAGCTTGTGATCTAGAAAAAAAGTGTGTTTGCATTGGTACTTACCAGAATAGTTGGGTTTCCATCCCTACTAATGCATGGCACAAACAACAAGGAGGAGACACAAACCCCATACTTAATTGAAGTTTAATTTGGATTTAAATTTTATAGATAATAAACCTACAATGAACCTTGGAAAATATGGCCTCTTAAGTGATGCAGCAAAATGGGACCTATGTGTGTGCAGCACATGAAGCCATAGTTCCACCAAGCTTTTGGGATGTGGGGACGAGGGAGTGGGGAAACGCAAAAGCGGCCTATGCAAAATCTCCCCACCAATTTTTAGGAAACGTGAGGGGACATCAAGGTCTTGAAGACAAGGAACCCCGACAAAAATAGTAAAATACTAAAAAATTATAATATATATCATGGATATTTTATAATTTAACTGTCTTTATCATTATATAACACTTACATCATGAAGGATAAATCGATGAATCATATAACTGAAACAAATTTAAAAAGAAAGGCATGATACAATCATACATGTAACTTTAACATTGTACAATGAAAATAAAAGTCTAAACCATATTGAAGTTCCAACTGTGAATATTGAATATTGAAATAAAATTCAAGTCTGATACATCAAGATTCAAATTTTTATAGAGTCAGACGGGGGAGTGGGAAAATGCAAGAGCGGCCTATGCAAAAGCTCCCCACCAATTTTTAGGAAACGTGAGGGAACGTCGGGGTCTTGAACACAAGAGACCCCGACAAAAATAGTAAAATACTAAAAAATTATAAATATATCATTGAAATTTTATAATTTAACTATCTTTATCATTATATAACACTTACATCATGAAGGATAAATCGATGAATCATATAACTGAAACAAATTTAAAACAAAAAACATGATACAATCATGCATGTAACTTTAACATTGTACAATGAAAATAAAAGTTTAAACCATATTGAAGTTCCAATTGTGAATACTGAATATTGAAATAAAAGTCAAGTCTGATACATCAAGATTCAATTTTTTATAGAGTCAAGTCTAATATATCATATATCAAGATTCAAAACAAACTAAAGTCTACAACTGAAGTCCGAAACAAAAAAGCAGATAACATAAGAACATATCAAATGACAAATGAGCATAATTGCTCAAGGTAATGCCCCACTAGTCTTTGCATCCAACTACTCCATGAATAAATCAGGATCAACCATGTCACCATCTGAATCAAAATCACTTGCATTCACAAACATGCTAAGAGGCACACCAACCAACCCCATATGTGTCACATCAAGTCCCTCCTCCATATCTACCTATGCATCATCCCTTGGATCAACATCCCATTGTGTTGTTGGTCCCTTCAAATATGAAATAACCAAAAAAAACCCTCCCCCCCATGGATTCATAGTATATTTATAATATTTTATAAAAAAACTAGGGATTTGACTTTTTTTATTGGACCTCAATTTTTTTTGGAAACGCAAGAAACGTTTACTCTTTTCAGAGGAAACGTCCCCACTTCGAGTTTCCTCGCGTTTCCATTTTTTGGGGACGTAGGGAAATGTCCCCCAAACGTCCCCGGAGTGCAAGTAAGCACGGGGAGTCGGGAACACATCTCCGTGGAACACTGCATGAAGCGCATTTTTTGCATTTCCATGTCCCTGATGATGGGTAGATAACATAGTGACATTATTGTTTGGAACGGCACATTCTCAGGGATGTGGGGAATATCCCTGGACATTTTCCCCTAAAAACAGCAATGTCTAGAAAACACCCCATGTCTAGACCAATGTTATCACAACCAGACTGATCATCAAACCGGTTGACCCCCAAAACTGAAACCGGACAAAAACCAGAAACAAAATCAGACCACAAAATCAATGAACCAAAAAATACTTAAAATATACAAATTTTTAATCGAAACCATTATACATGAATATTCATATGCATCCATGTGAATCCAAACCATTATACACAAATATGCAAAGTTTCTCATATAGATCAGCCCTTCAATCAGCTCTCCAAATCAGACCAACAAGTTCTTCAAATCAGCCTTTCAATCAGCTCTCTAAATCAGCCCAAGAAACTCAGCTCAAAATGTCAAATTGCTCAAATGAATTGTGTTGGTGAAAGGGAGGCTAGGGACCCCTATAAATAGCATTTTTTTGGGGTGAGGGAGGGGGAAGGGGGGTGTGCTTAGGGTTAGGTTTGTTGTTTTATTTTATTGATTTCTTTATTTTATTTTAAATTTAAGTTCAAGTGGCCCCCATCATCAGTTGTACGGTCCTATATAGAACCCAAAAGTTTTCACATTTATGACAGGTTCTGGCACAGCACCTACCGATTTGGTGTAGAACTGACCTTTTCTGATTCTGAACCCTCAAATTGAACCTCTACAACCCTGGAATAGATTAAACCAGACTTAAAACACACAAAAATTTTCCCACAAATTTCAAATCTCTTCTCTGAAGACTCTAGACAAACAGTTAGCGTACACACATTCTGACAAACAATTTGCAAATCAAATAAAATTGTTCAGAACAATAGTGATAGCATAGGCAAATAGAATTTTTATTAACTTGAAGAGGATCAATACTGTGTACCATGAACCTGGAACAACTTCCAAAATTACCAGACCAACTCGACCTCAAGGGTATTATGTTTATGAGATGATCCTGGACTGATACAACGATGTTCTTGTCCCTGGATTCAGCTTCAAACTCAAACTGCCAATGGTCTGAGGAATTCATCTACCAGGAGATTGGATACAGCTCACCGATCTTGGCCTTCCAAAATTCTGAAGGAAACTCGGCCCAAAGTGCTTGTTGAGTCTCAGCCAAAATATGGATCCTGCCTTAAGGAATGAGCTCTCAGCCTCTACAGGAAACAAGGGATCGATCTCCAGGGAAATAATGAATGTGGCCTCCCAACTTGCCACTGATCTACAATAAATTCGGTCTACTACAGATTACGAAATAGGCACACTGTTACACCAATGATGTGGCCACCATAAGGAAGGTCTCCATCTCCAATGTTGAAGTTTTCTACAGGAAATTGGCCTCCTAACAATGTTGAGATAACAAGAAATATGATGATCAGTTCACTCTCCTGGAACAATGGAATTCAGCCTTTCCTCTCAAGATAATAATTCCAACTTCAAATGTTGATTCAGTATTGTAGATGCAGCCCTCTTGATAGAAATAATTTGGCCCCTTGATCAGCAGAATCTGGCCTCTGGTATAAAGAAACTCAGCATCTGAACCAATAGAATAATCCTACTTCTAGTGGATCAATTCGGCCCTCTGTTAAAGGATGATATTGATATCACAATTCTAAGTATGATCACTGATGAATACACTGAACCTTGGCCCTTGAAACCTAGCAACTCATCCTCCCAGGTTATGGAAAATTCGGCCTTCAAAGAATAGCTCGAGCCCCTGATAAATGATCAACAATTTGGCTTCTCTTGGCAGAAGAAATTCCGCCTAAATTTGAAGATAGTACTCAGCCTTCCTTTTAGAACAACTCAGCCACCTTAGTTGATATAAATTTGTCCTCCTACAAACAAAATATGCTCCTTGGCACTGAAGATTGCCTCCAATCAAACTTGATTAGATCGACAAAATAATCTCTTGAGATAATTCAACTAGGTTGGCAAGAATGTCAACCAAAATTGAAAGGCCACTAGCTAGGGTGGCAATGAGATCCACGGAAACTAGTGTGAGGATCTCACTTGAAACCCTCAATGCTGAAACTGTGATATTCCTACTATACCCTACACATCATGCTCTTATCCCTTGAGCCCCGAGAAGTTAATCAAAGAAAAATCATAAAAGGCAAAAAGCATATAGAGAAGGGTGGAAAAATTAAGGTCGGGGCACCTTATGTACCATGATTGCTCCCTCCTATACATTATATACCCAAGTGTGGGCTTCCCTTTTGCTAGCTACCCTAGTACCCCAGCATGTGGCCTAGGGCTACCCCATTCATTCCCTACTCCATTCATCTCTTTATCACATGCCACCACCCTTTGAAGGATGTACCTTGGACATACTATCCCATTTAAAGCTAGAAACCAGCTAATAAGGTACTTGGTTAACCCCATTTGGAGCTTGGAGACATTAGCACATGCCAAAGCCCACTATGGAAGAGCATGTCATTATGAAGTGCCCACCTGTTGTCCATAGTTTGTAAGCTCCTTAATTTGATTTCCTTAAATGACTTGTTGTACTGGAAGGCTAGGGGACGCATTGGATCTTATGCAGGATTGCAGACGGTCTCCATTTTCGGTTTGGTCTCCCTATACAAGGTCCTAATCCTCCAGAGGGCTACATTGGCACATGTAGGGTGTGTGTAAAGAGCCATGGGCCTCCACAGCAATAGACAACACTCCATGAATCCTCAGAAATGTTCAGAGATTGCTCGAGTATCACCTATTGGACGAGGAAGATGCACCTGGTTCACCATGCCAAGTCGACCCCAAAGTTATACCATGCACTTGGAAGATGACCCAGGACTTGTATGCTGATGTGGCATCACTTACATCATCTAAGCCCTTACAGATGGTCTACAGGCATCTTCGATCTACTTGGAAATACATGAGGTTACTTGAGTGCCCTCACACCCATTGAGAGCACCACGGGTTTATTATTTGGAGAACAAGGGGCCAACCCCTTGTCCACTATTTTTGGGGCCCCATAGTATAAATATCCCATTATCCTATGCCACAATTAACCCAGGTCTCTACCATTGCTACTGGTAGCTGCTAACTAGTACCTTTGGAGAATCGAGTTGCAACTTATATAATCTATTGCTTTGAACCCAATTTGCTTCACCTTCTTCCCTACGAAGTAGTCATCATACCCCTTATCCTGTAGTTTAGAAACTGAAATCAGGTTCATGCCCAAATGTGGCACATGCAACACATCTGTAACACTTGGCGCTTGCTCCTGATTCCCTCTAAATATCGATGGTACCTCTCCCAATTGGAGTACACTTTGTGTTGTTTCCCATCTGCATCTAGAAGTCCATCTCCTCCTCCATGTAGCTGGAGAAGTAGTCTCTATCCCTTGTCATGTGTGTTGATTCTCCATTGTCTATATACCAAACACCCTGTGAAGTCGAGCTAGAGAGGCAAGCTATCTCAGGGAATTCATCTTCCAATCTAGAAGACAAATCCAAGTCATCTTGATCTCTGAATCTTTCTGCAGCCATCATTGGAAAATCTATGGATCTCAAATACACCGGAGAAATAAATAAACTGGGTACAAACCATTGTGTTCTTTCTCTTCCAGGCCCTGCGCTGATCTACTACTGCAAAACCCTTATGCTACAAACCCTTTTGCGTTAGGTCTTCTATTCGAAATCTAATCTCCCTCCGAAAACCTTTTCTGGCAACCTCACTACCTACTGCTACTCATTGAGACAACTTGCACTTCCTTCAAGTCACCTCCCTGGACTAGAAATCAAATTGCTAGCTCTAAAATTCCCGTTGCCTACCTGGCCTGCATAGATATGCTTTTCAGTGCTTTATATCTCCCTATAATCTACATTAACTTCGCTCTAGAACTTCTATGATATGATATCCTTTGATACCATGAAATTTCCACGAACTATAGCAACTAGAAATTTACCTCCTAACTTATGCAATTTATTTGTCTTTTGTTAATTATTAGCAGCAAATATCAATAAACTCACACTGCAATTCTTCACAAATAAAATACGCTGCAAAAGACAAAATACTGGAAAAGAGAAAATAATGCACACACACACAATAATATGACACCGTTAGTTTTGGACAATCATCTTTGGAAAAACCCTGAAGGGAAAACCAATTCAACAAATGAGAGTTTTATTATTATTTATCTTCAACAAATTAGAGGGTACAATTATCTGCTTGCCTAACACTGGCAACACTCCAGAAAAAATTGATCTTCACTGGAAAAGTATACTAGAGACTCAAAGTCTCCCTCTGCAACTCGAACTGGCCTCTCCTAGGTTACTCACGCTCCTCCTGCTACTCGCACTACCTGACTAGAAATGCACATTGTTGCTCCAGAAAATTCGTACAACCACTAGGAACCCTTCCCTGCAAGTTGGTCTACCTCTAGCACTGCTCTAGGCCTGCTCGCTTTGCCTTTGAGACGAAAAACTTATGAACGCAGAAATAGATATGCAGATATTTTATTAATAATTAGATAAATTACAGATGATGATGTTTACAGTGGGTTGCCTGGCTTATATATCGCCATGGACACCCTTTAGGAAAGGGCATGATCTTATGATCGTGCCCTTTCGCCTAACTAAACCTAAATTAAATAATAAACCTAAAATTAACTATTTTTTACATAACATTGCCTTCCTCTCGAAAGAATGCTTTGTCCTCAAAGCATACGTAACGACGGATGTTGTTGACAAAATGCTTCATTCTCCCAAGAAGCTTCTTCTTCGGGCAAGTCCTTCCACTTGATCAGATATTCCTTGATAGTACGATAACGAAGCTTTCTTTCTCTAGTGGACAAAATACCTTCTGGTTCTAAAATGACTCTTCCCTCATGAAGTAAAAAAAAAACTTCTGATACGCAGAAAATATGTATAAATGTTTTATTAAAAGATAAAATTAGAGATGATCAAGGTCGCACATTTTAAAAGGTCTTGGATCAATCTCTCAATTTCCATTTTTTGGTGATGTGAATATCGGTATGGCTTGATGTTGACGGGGTCTGATCTTACCTTGACTTCTATTGTATGCTCAATTTCCCTATTAGGTGGCATCTTCATAGGTAGGTCTTGAAATACTTTTTCATGCTTCCGAATCAGATCTTGTATCTCTGGTGACTCTTCTCTGGTCATATTTGCAGATAACATTTCTAACTGATGACATTGTACTACATAAGCAGGTGCTCCTTTTCGAGTTAGTTTCATCATCTGAGATGATGATACAACTTGATTTTCTGGTGCTTGGAATCCATGTAGCTTGTACTTCTGACCTCCCCATTTGAATTTTATAAATTGTACTTGATGGTTGGCGGCATAAGTACCTAAAGTTCGTAACCATTGGATACCTAAGACTACATCTACTCCTCCTAACGGTACCGTGAAGAATGGAGACTCTAGATTAAAGTCTTGAATCTGCAAATTGACCTTATGGCATTTCCCTACCTTTTCAATCTTCTTACCATTAGCTACCATCACTTTCATGTTTGGTAAGGGAAACGAAAAGATATTGAGTCTCTTTGCCACGGTTGCATTTAGAAAATTGTGTGTGCTTCCAGAGTCGACGAGAACCACTACGTTGTTCTTCTTTATGTGTCCTTTTAACTTTAAAGTCTGAGGTTGTGATATACCTGTCATAGCTGATAATGATACTTGTGGAATACTTCCATCATCTAGTTCTGGTGAGAATTCTGGGGCGTCTTCTGTGTCTTCTACGTCATAATCTTCACTGTTTGAATCATTGGTTGCTTCACAATTATATAGGTTCTTTGGTTCTTTTCCTTTAGCACATCTATGTTTGGGGTCCCACTTCTCACCACAGCGTTTACATTTACCCTCTTTTATCCTTTGCATTTCCACATTAGATTTTTCATCTTCACGACAATGTGGTGGAACATATCTTATATTATTTGAGTCCACATACTGGGGTATCCTTCGTCTTGCATAAGCTTTTTCCGCTATTGACCAAAATATTGGTTCGGATTTCTTTTCGGCTGTTTTTGCTTTTCGTCTTGCTACTTCTATAGATGTAATGTCATGCATCTCAAGTTCTGCTTGTAAATGGGTTTTGAGTCCCGAGATGTATGACTGAATTAGACGAGATTCTGATAACCCAGGTACTCGTGTTACTAAGGTCTCCCATTCTTGAGTGTATTCATCCACACTTCCTTTTTGTCGTAATTTGATGAGTTTTGAAAAGAATTCTTCTTCCTTTACACCTTGGAATCTTTTGAAGAATGCATCTTTAAATTTTCTCCAGCTAATGACATGTGTTGTCTTTTTCCACCACATATACCAGTTATATGCTTCTCCTTCCATTTTCATGGATGCATGCCTGAGCTTTTCGTCATCCTCATTGATGTCATATATCTCAAAGTATTCTTCTGCTTTATTTATCCATGCAACATTGTTTTTTTCGTTTCCATCGAATTTAGGCATCTCGACTTTTGCTCGTCGCTGGTATGTTGCTACTGGTTGAGCGAAAAAAGGGTGTTGATTGGTAAAGTTATCCCAGAGTTGCTTGTTTGTAAAGGCTGTGTTACTCGCTTCTTGGTGGGGTGTCGCTGTTTTTTTTGGGATTCAACTTTGTCATGAGAGTCTGTGGACTTAGTTGAATCTGATGAAATGTGTTCTTGATTCTCTTCACCTTCTTTTAGTAGTTGTTTGGGTGTACAATTCGACCTTTTACACAGACTTTTCAGCATTGTTAAGACCTCTCTGATCCCTGCTTCTGTCTGGACATGGTAATCTTCCATCTTTATTTCTATTTGATTCGTCGTATCTTGAAGATTTTTGATTTTGTCTGCTTGCTCCCCAAGCTTGCTCTCGACTTCATTTAATCTTTTACTGACCTCGTCGTGGTTGTTATTTATCTTATGCTCTGCATCAACCAATTTTTTCTGGAAATCCGCCATTGTCATTGTCGACATTGAGCGGGTTTGCGGGGGCGTGTATTTATTGGCCAGCGAAAATATTTTCCCTCTTTTTTTTTTAGCTAAAATAAATTTTATACATATAAATTTTAATTAATTAAAATAAATTTAATTAATTAAATTAACTTTTGTATATATATATATATATATATATATATATATAACTTTTTAATTAATTAAAATAATTTTAATTAATTAAATTAATTTTTATATATATATATAATTTTTTAATTAATTAAAATAAATTTAATTAATTAAATTATATATATTATATATAATATATAATATAATTAAATAAAGTTACGTAATATATATATATATATAACATATATATGAATTAATGGTATAGCTATATATTATATATATTGTATATTACTCCCAAACCGTCACGTTGGCTGACAGAACCCGTTGATTCTTGGCGTTCGTTACCCGAACAGTCGTGATTCTTGGTGTTCGTTACCCGGATGGCTGGTGAATGTGGACAGGATTAATAACCGCACACCGCACAGGAATAATGAAACGTGAGCTTACAGCTGGTATGACGCAGCCTTCCCGCAGAGCCCACGCAGTCAGCCAGTATGACGCAGCCTTCCCGTTGACTACAGTGGGGAAAAAATGTAGCGTTTGATGAAGGAGAAGACCGAAAGTTGGACAGAACTAGACGGAACAACGTTGTATGATACGGTTGTTGGACGAATGACAATAGCGTTGGACGGATACAGGTGTATGAGATGCGAATGGCGTCCTAAAAGGTCTGTGCAGCGGGAGAGTGCACGAGGATCAACCGCTCTGATACCAGATGAGACGAAAAACTTATGAACGCAGAAATAGATATGCAGATATTTTATTAATAATTAGATAAATTACAGATGATGATGTTTACAGTGGGTTACCTGGCTTATATATCGCCATGGACACCCTTTAGGAAAGGGCATGATCTTATGATCGTGCCCTTTCGCCTAACTAAACCTAAATTAAATAATAAACCTAAAATTAACTATTTTTTACATAACAGCCTTCGGGTGATAGATCTGACTCTGGCTTATTGAAATGAGCCCCTTTGCCACTCGCACTGTCAAACTGGCTACTCGCACTAGTTGATTTGGCCTCCTCTTCCTGTCACTAAGACACTAGAAAATGTGAGGAAATCTCCTCTGGAATTTTCCTCCCAAATCTCTGTTGAAACCCCATTGCTCAGTGTTTCCCTAGTTTCAACTGCACCCTTGTTGAATCACTACAACTGGGTATGTCAAACTGCTTTGTGATTAACTATTTTCTATTGTCTTCTCCAAACCCCATCGACTTGCTCTTATAACCTTCTATTGGACAACCAATGGCCATGATCACATCTCAATCAATAGCTATGATCATCTTGACTCCATCAATTCACTTTTCGAAAAGTCTCCAGAGAAAAATCAATTTCCCTCAATTATTCTGATTTAATTAACCAATTTTTGTAAGTTAGACTTAGGGAAATATTTAATTATGGTCAATTAATCTAATTGAGGTGTTTCTAAAGTTTTTCTCGTGAAACCTTTTATGGGTTTTGGAGATCGTGTTCCTTAGCCTATTAGACACCATAGAGAGTAGAACACATGCCCACTACTACCAAAAACTAACAATCAATTAATGCTAGGAGAAAGACAACAAACATGTATCCCAAAATGATCAAGTTTTATTCCACTTTACACTTCAATAATTACAAGTAAAAACAGACTTCAAATCTCAATAATAGAGATGAAATTTGTTTGAATCCAACGTTTCCACAATGAAAAACCCCCATTAAATAACCCTCAATGTCCTTGAAAATTGTGCCCTACATCTTGTCCCAAAAAAGCCCAAGTGTACTTAGGAGCCTTGTAGGCATACAGGAAACTCTGAAAATAGACCACATTAAACCAATGTTGATAATATTGGTATCGGGAAAATATCGACGAGGGTCCAGAAAATATCTTATCGGCAATATCGGCGAAAATATCGGCAAATATCGGCAAGCATAAAAAATGCATAATATATTCATTTTTTTCAGATTTTTAAACATGTAAAGCAATAACAACATGAAATAAACACATTGGCACATAAATATAAAGAGAACACTGATATATATGATGTCAAATAGAAATGATACATCAAAGGCGATACCAAACCCTGTTGATCCCTGATAGTTGTCCATTCAAGGACTCAAATGTGGAGAACCAATACAAAATAACATCACATATATAAAAGTATCTCATCATCATGAGTTATATGTAGCATAACAAATAAAACTAGCAGCTATCTATCTGAAATCACTGCCCTCTCCCCCTTTTACGGGAAAACATGATGGGTTGTTTGCCAGGCCTGCCCCTAGTAGTAGAAGGTCCTGACCCTGCCTCTGCACCTAATGTCAAATAATGAATGCTAGGTATGGGGCTATGCTCTCCTATATCTATGGCAGATGGTGTTGATGCTGATGCTCCCGCAGTGTCCTCCTCCTCCTCCTCTTGCTCCTCCTCTGAGTGTTGTTGCTCCTCCGACTCTGAGTCCTCCTCTTGCTGCCCCTGCTCTAATAGATCATCTGCCACTGCCTCTAACCATGAAAGTGATTCCTCCAAGATGGGCTCCTCAGACTCCACCCTCCACGGAGACAATACATCAATATTGTCTAAGGAAATGGCATCTTGTTCCATTGGTGATTCTATTTGCCTCACTCGAAGTCGGATGTTGTAATGCACATACACCAAATCGTTGAGGGGTGCGAACTCCAACCTGTAAGAGTGTCAAAAAAAGTAATGAGTCTTGACTCTTGACTCCTGACACTTGAAGGTCATAAATTAAAAATTAAAAATTAGATTAAGTGTAATTGCTCAACTGAAGGCTTGAGCTCAAAGTTATACCTGTTGCGCTTTTTGGCATGTATTTTCTCAAATACACTCCAATTGCGCTCACACCCTGAAGAGCTACATGTTTGACTCAAGATTCGTATGGCCAATTTCTGCAAATTTGGTGCCCTTGCACCATAACTTCACCACCAAATATCTACAACAAAATAATGAAATAAAAAATTCAAAAACTTAAAACATAATTAAACTTTCAAATAAAAGTTACGTAATTGAATTTTAAAAAAATAGAATTATAAATTTATAAGTAAGGAAATTCTAAATTGAAAATTCTAATTTCTAATGAGTGATGACTTGTCACTTACGTGACATGAAGAGGGTCCTTTCCCTAATAGCATCATCAAAGCCAAATAGGCCAACACAATCCCGATAAGACTATATCTCGCGATTGATTTTGCTACAAAGCTCAGGATCAGGTACCATCCTCTGAATACAAGAATGGAGCCCTTCCATCACCTCGCCATCAAAATCAAAGTTGCATTTGTATGAAAATGCGGGGTTGAGGAAGAGTGTTGTTGCATGAATGGGTCGATGAAGCATCCCTGTCCATCGACTATCGATCACATCCCATAACATCATCTGCCTATCAAGGCCAACAAAACCCTTGTCTGCATAATAGGAACGAATGGCCTCCTTGGCCCTATCCATGCCCTCATACAAATAAACCATTGCAGGCTTCTCTCCATCCACCAATCTAAGAACCTTTACTATAGGTTCACTAACTGCACATGCTTCTTCTACTCCATGCCCAAAAGTCTCAGAGTACACCATTTTTACAATGGCTTTCCCGTCATGTCTCCTGTTGTATCTACAATTACGCCAATCATCAGACACAAACATTTGCTTCAACTCGAACTGACATCGAAGCAAAGACTGAAGAGTAATAAAGGTTGTGGCAAAACGTGTGATGGCAAGACACCGCAACTCCTTGTTTGTAGTGAACCTCCTCATGAGGCTAAGAACAAAAGCATGGTTATAAATAAACTTGGGGATGCTCCTAGCTATATCAACCGCCTCCTTGATGAAGGAGAGTTTCCCCATATCCTCAAGCAACAAATCGAAACAATGTGCTGCACACGGAGTCCAGAACAATGTGGGATGCCTCTCCATAAGCATTTTGCCAACAAACACATAATTAGATGCATTGTCTGTTATGACTTGCACCACATTCTGCACACCAATCTCCCGAATGAACCCATCTAACAACTCACATATTGTTGTTGCATCTTTGATATGCTCTGATGCATCCAACGATTTAATAAACATGGTACCTTTAGGACAATGTACCAAGAAATTTAGAAGGGTCCTACCCTTCCTATCTGTCCAACCATCAGACATCATTGTGCATCCAGTAACTTCCCATGTCTTTTTCAACTCCGCCAATCTAGAGTTGATGTCCTGCTTTTCTGCTTGAAGAATTGGCCCCCGCAACTCCTCATATGTGGCACTTTTGTACCCTGGGCCCACAACAGCAATAGCATCACACATTGGCTGCCAAAATGGATTGGTTTTGGTGATGCTGAGAGGTAAGTCGCTCCAGAAAATACACCTCCCCATGACTCTATCTACTTCTTGCTTCTCCTTCTTTTTAACAAGTGATTTTATGCCAGGTTGTGCTCCAGGTCCTGTTTGTGGAACAAAAAATGATGACCTCGTAGTCGCACTAGCAGTAGCATGTGATGGTGTGCTAGCTGTGGAGCCCCTCCCACTAGGGCCACTACCCTCAACATCAAAATCAGGAGAAGATATCCCAAAAGATCTACCTGCACGTTCAGCTTTGTTTCTTTCTGCCTCTTCCTTCTTTTCGTCCTTTTCATCAATTGCCTCAAGAGCTTTTTGTATAAGCTCCGGACTAGAAACTGTACAAAACCCAACATCATGTCCACCGAGTCTAGCAAGATGGTATTTCAGTTGTGTAACCCCACCTGTCATCCTGGTCCCACACAATTTGCAAGTAAGATATGCACGATTTGTCCCGCCATCAGGGTTCCCATACTCCCAAAATGGGTCCAAGGCTTTTGGCATATTTGTATTTTGTAGTGGGCTAATTCAAACCTAGGGCACCAAAAAAAAATTGGAATTAGTAACTTAATGAGTAATACTAATAACCACATCATTTTACAAAACAGTTTTTTTGCTACATTATTTGCAAATTTGCAATTTTGCAATGGGCATGAAAAAGAGAGCAGACTTAAGAGGGCAGTAAGCTTGTATCATGCAATAATTGCCACTTTAACCAAAGATGCCAAGCAATGAAAGAGCCTAACAATGCAAATGATATGCCAAGGAAATGAGGTGACTGTATATTACTTATTATATCACTGTTACGTAATTATACCACTGCTGTAGGTGCATTATCAGACCTCGGTATTCAACAAACAGTCTTCCCAAAATTCACTTGTATGACACCAGTCTTTCAGACAAGGTTCCTTATGAATTAGATTTATTTCTTCATTAATTTATAGAGACTTTAGAAGCCAAATTTTACCATTGTTAACTTATTACCAGAGATCCAAATCATTCATATTAAACGCTGAAACTAGCATGTCAATCCTAAAAATTTATGAAAAAAATGCTAAACAGTGACTAACAAATGAATGCAAATGATTTCTCTGTTGACACCTAATCCGAAACGGATGAGGTGAAGCTGGACAGTCATCTAGAAGATGAACTGATCCGTTGTGTATATGTATAAATAAATAATTGTCTAATGAATAAGTCAGTCATTTCTGTCTTGCGCTCATTAATTGCTGGAGTTACCCTGGCCTGACATGGTATCAGAGCTCAGGTCCCAGTCCCTTAAATTAGCTGTAACTCCTGCCTCTGCCTCTGCGCTCTCTGGCCTGAATACGCTGCCTCTGTCATGCGTTTCATTCAGGCAATTCGCTGCCCCTCTCTGCGCTGCCTCTGACATACCTGCTCTGACATATCTGCCCCTCTCTGCGCTGCCTCTGACAACGCATCTGTGCATCCCATTCATTCTGAAACAGACCAAGCATTCCAGGAATACTGGCAGCTTGTAATGGCCTCGGCTTTACTGCCTTTGGTGTATTGACAGGGACCAAGTCATCTGTTGAAAGTGATTCTCCAGTGACAGGACATGTACCATATTCCGTAATGTGTTTTTCCACCAGCCTTTTCTCGAACAGCAACCCCGAACGCTTGGAAACCACGGGTTCTTCCGGCGTCGCTCCGGAAATTGCACAAAACATGGCTGGTGCGATCTGTGTCTAGAGCTTGTCCGAAGTCCCTGAGAGTCAATTCTTTAGACTCCTGAACCTGTGTCAGGCATCCCTCTCGGCCACTCAGCCCCTTGCTTCAGTTATTTTCTAGAAGATGAACTCTGCGTTCCATATACATTTCTTTTTACATTGTCAACTCTACATATTTCTGAATATTTAATGGCTTCAACGCAATACAGTGGCATGTAAATTGACTTCCATACACAAAATAGGAAAAGTTTCTTGAGGGGTGTACAAATCTCGGAGGTGCCTGGAAAGAGGCTTGAAGCAAGTGGCAAAGTTATGGAATTGAGCGTCTTCATAGAATGTGGGTTGTGTTATTGCAGAAGTGAGGAAAGTTAAAAACTGAGTGTATTTTACAGTATTTTTGAATGCGCTGTTTTTTATTACGCTCCTATTCAAGCCATCTGAGTTTTTGAATGCGCTGTTTTTTATTACGCTCCTATTCAAGCCATTTTCTTGTGTCACCGTGGAACTGCTTTTGTAATATAAAGAGAACCCGGTAACGCTCATGTCGAGAATCTGTGGAGGTTGAAGGAACGGCAGAAGCTTAAGCTTGTAATGGTGACTGCGTTTTTTTTTTATATTGAAGACTGAAGACTGCATCTTATTGTAAAAAATTGCTACTGCGTTTTTTATTGTATTGAAGACTGCTTTCTATTAATGACTGCGTTTTTTTTGGAACTGCTCCTATACAAGCCATTTTCCATTAAAGACTGACATCAAAGACTGTGTATGGTGGTTCGATGAGCGTGGATTATTTCTGCATTAAAAAAAAAAAAAAAAAAAAATGAGATCATGTTAGTTATGCTATATTAATTGTGTTTTCAAGGGGTTATATAAGCAGTTTTCGAAAGCATTCAGAGCAGAACATTTGCACAGAACATTTGCACAGTTTGTTTTATGCTGTATTGAAGCACAAAGTGTTATAATATTTCAATAAAATTCTGATGCCTTCTGTCACACATTAGAGGGATTTGTAGCAGAAGTCTTGTTGTGGCATAAGATTTTTCCAGCAGAAGTCTTTTATCAACAGAAGTTTTTTTAGCAGAGATATTTTTACAGAATGCATTCAATCATTTCTATGGTCGGAATAGTTCTCACTGGCAAGGAGAACTATTCTGAATGGTCCCGGATGGTAAAACACACCCTTATCTACAATGAGCTGTGGAAAGGAGTGTGTGTCGGAGAAGAAGACAAAGACCCTGTGCAGCCCACATCAGACAAAGAACTCGCCATTTGGGAAAACAAGAACAGCAAAGCCTTTGCATTGATCGCAGCATCTGTAAATGAGGAAGTAAGTCGTCATATTTCATCCTATTCCACTGCCTTTGAAGCTTTATAAAAGCTGAAAGAACTCTATGATACACATTCTGCACTTGAAGTTGTTCAGCTCATGATTAAACTCTTCACTCTTGAACTGAAAAATAATGATCCTCTTACTCTTGCATCTGAAATAAAGTCTATAGTGCATGATATTAAATCCACTAAGGTTGAGCTGGATATCTCTCTTATTGCCTTTCTCAAAGCACTCTATCCTACCTACTCTAACTATCTTGAGTCTTTACAAGCAAATGGAAATCTTAAAGATATAACCTTTGACACTCTTGTGAAAAAGTTTGCTGAAAGAGAGAAAGCCTTTGGAAAGAAAACAGTCCCTGAATCTTCTGAAGAGACTGTTTGCCTTGCTCGTAAAGAAAAGCATCCTGCTCAAGATTCTACAAGAGGAAGAGGTGGACGAAGAGGAAGAGGAAGATACTTCAGAGGCAGGGGGGGCAGACATCCTCAAGCAGAAAAGGCAGATCTGCATTGCATTCGCTGCAAACAAAATGGATCACATGATGCTTCTACATGCAAGCTACCATGGGACAAGGTTGAGCAGAGAAGAAATCAGCAGAAAGGTAAAACTGATGACACAGACAAAGGTAAAGCACCTGAATCCGCTCACTATATTGAGGCACAATGTAACATTGGAGTAAATGAAGATCTGTTTAATGCTTCACTTGCTTCTTCAAAAAATGACTGGTTGCTTGATTCAGGAGCAACCTGTCATATGACTCATAGGAAAGATTTCTTTGAAGATTTCACTGACAATGTTGATGGAGCAGTATACTTTGCAGATCAGTCAAAAATCAAGCCATCAGGGCTTGGCACAATCAGGCTTAAACTGCCTGGTCTTCCAGACTTTCTTCTGGACCATGTTCTATATCTCCCACAGCTGAAGAGAAACTTGCTGTCCCTGGTGCACATCCGCCAGCAAGGTCACTCCATTCACATGTTTGATGGCAAGCTTGAGGTAAGAAAGGCATCTAACCACTCACTTGTCATGAGGGGTATAGAAGAAGAAAGACTTCTTAAACTGCAAGGAACCTCTGCTCATGCACAACATTTCTCATATATTTCTCATCATGAAGAAGGTGCACTTCCATCAAGTTTATTATGGCATGCTAGATTTGGACATTTAAACTATGATAGTCTCCGCTTATTGAAGAAAAATGGTGTTGCTGGTTTGCCTACAATTCCTAGAAAACATAAACAATGTGATGCTTGCATTCTAGGAAAGCATAGCAAACAGTCTTTTCATGATTCACATTCAAGAGCACATAGGAAGCTTGAACTTATTCATTCAGATTTATGTGGTCCAATGCCTGTTCCTTCTGCAAATGGAAATAAATATATCATGACATTTATTGATGATTACACCAGAATGTGTTGGGTTTACTTATTGAAGAACAAATCTGATGCTTTTCAAACATTCAAGAATTTTCATAAGTGGATTGAAAATGATGCACAATCTCATATTGGGTCTATTCGCACTGATAATGGAAAAGAATATATATCAAATGAATTTGAACACTATCTTCGCCAACATGGGATTAAACATCAAACAACTGTGACTTATAATCCTCAACAGAATGGTGTAGCTGAAAGAATGAACAGAACAATTTTGAATATGGTACGATCCATGCTTTTCTTCAAAAATGTAAAGACAATGTTTTGGGCTGATGCTGTTCTATGTGCTGCATATATAAAGAATAGATGTCCATCTAGTGCTATAAGAAACAAGACTCCTTATGAATTGTGGTATGGACATGTTCCTTCGGTAAAACATCTCAGGGTATTTGGTTCCACCTGTTATGCTTTAATACCAAAGGTACATAGAAACAAACTTGGTGCTAGAAGTCGTAAGTGTATCTTCCTGGGGTATTCAAACACATCTAAAGCATACCGCCTTTATGATGAAGTAAATAAAAAGTTTGTTTTATCTAGAGATGTCATTTTTCTTGAATCATCCAAATCTGACAGTATTGTTGAGCGGCAACTTGATCGCTTGGATAGATTCACAAAACCGAAATCATTTCAAGAGTTTGATAATCAGATTCCACATCTTGAAGGGGGGATTCCTATACTAGATCAACATGTGGAATCTCCTTCTGAAGAACAATCTCCCCTGCATGACACTCCAACAACGGATGATGCTTTAAGTGATGTAATTGATAGAATTGGGAGACTTAATCTTGATTCAGTCCCAACTCAATCAACAAAACAGCCTGGACCATCTCAGAAAGGTCCTCCAAAGTGGCTGACAAAGACACTTGAAAGTGTTCATCCTGATGAAATTGGAAAAACAGGAACCAGAAATACAAACCGACAAGATGGAGGTGATGTAGATAACTCTAATTCACCTGTTGATATGGATATTACTTATGATTGTGAATTGAACTTGTCTACAGATTTTGAACCAACTTCCTTCAAAGAAGCTGCTTCTCATGATGAATGGAAAGAAGCGATGCAGAAGGAGTATGATGCCCTCATAAAGAATGGCACTTGGAAGCTGGTTGATCCTCCATTTGGAACCAAACCAATTGGCTGCAAGTGGGTCTACAAGAACAAGTGCAAAGCTGATGGCTCACTTGACAAGCACAAAGCTAGGCTTGTGGCAAAAGGTTTTGCACAGAAGGAAGGGGTCGATTATGAGGAAACTTTTGCTCCCACAGCAAAATGGGCCACCATCCGGACACTCTTTGCACTAGCTGCTCAGAACGGTTGGAAAGTCCATCAAATGGATGTAAAAACTGCATTCTTGAATGGAGATCTAAAAGAGAATGTTTTTATGTCCCAGCCTGAAGGATTTGCTGTGAAAGGACATGAACACAAAGTATGCAAACTTGTGAAGTCCTTGTATGGCCTCAAACAAGCACCACGAGCCTGGTATGAAAAACTAACTGAGCATCTTCTGAAACGCAACTTCAATCATTTTGATCTTGATGATGCAACTTTATTTGTCAAGAAAGTTGGCAAAACAGTTGTATATCTTGTGGTATATGTAGATGATCTTTTAATGACAGGGAACAATGAAAGTTATATTGCATCCATAAAGAAAGAATTAGGAAAATTTTTTGAAATGATTGATTTGGGCTATGTTCATTACTATCTTGGCATTGAAGTAACCCAACATCCAAAGTCCATATTTCTTTCTCAAAAGAAATACATTGGAGATTTGTTATACAGATTTGGCATGACAGAGTGCAATCCCCTTTCTACTCCAATGGAACAAAACTTGAAGCTCACATCTACTGAAGGAAAAGAATTTGAGGATGCAACAAAGTATAGACAGCTTGTAGGAAGTCTCATCTACCTCACTACTACCAGACCAGACATTTCATTTGCTGTTGGAATCCTCTCCAGGTTTATGCAAAAGCCTTGTGAGGGACATTGGTCTGCTGCAAAAAGAGTTCTAAGGTACTTGAAGGGAACTCAAGACCTTGGAATCAAGTATACACAGGTGGACGACTTCAACTTGATTGGGTACTCTGATTCAGACTTTGATGGAGACAAAGAAACTGGGGTATCTACTTCAGGATATGCTATGAGTCTTGGATCGGGAGCTGTCTCCTGGAGATCACGCAAACAATCAGTACCAGCAGATTCCACAACAGAAGCAGAATATGTGGCAGCAGCTGAAGCAACGAAAGAAATTGTGTGGCTCAGGAAAATTCTTGAAGATTTGCAGGTAAAACAAATACAATCAACTCCACTCATGATTGATAACACCTCTGCAATAAAATTGGCCAAGAACCCAAAGTTCCATGATCGTACTAAGCACATCAACACTAAATATCATCTGATCCGACATCATGTTGAGGCCAAAACAATCCATCTCCGTCATTGTTCCACAAACGAGCAAATTGCAGACATCTTCACCAAAGCGCTTGGAAGAGAAAAGCTTGAAAGATTCAGAACGATGCTTGGACTCACCAACATCCCTTCAGATTAAGGGGGGGAATGTTGACACCTAATCCGAAACGGATGAGGTGAAGCTGGACAGTCATCTAGAAGATGAACTAATCCGTTGTGTATATGTATAAATAAATAATTGTCTAATGAATAAGTCAGTCATTTCTGTCTTGCGCTCATTAATTGCTGGAGTTACCCTGGCCTGACATATATTATGGTGACTGTTAATTAGTTTTCTGCCCAGTGTTTAGATGTATTATACCACTGTAAACAATGTTTCTCGAAGCCGCAAGTGAAACAGTGAGGAAGAGAGAGGGATAAGGAGGCAAACCGCTAGGCCCTTGCATTTGCTCATGGGCATGAAAATCTTTTCAAATGGAAAAAAAAATCAAGCAAAATGATTGTAGGCAAATAGGCAAGCAAGAACAATCCTAAAACTAACAAAAAATTCATTAAAATAGGGGTTTATTTGAACATACCTGTTAATGGAAGAAATGAAATTGTCTCACTATTCTTGAAGCTTAGATCAATGAAATCTTCGTTGTTGGTGGCGATAATAGCTATGGAATGCTCAAACCCTCTTTGGCAGCAACCACATAGCTCTCCCCTTCCTTCTCCAGCAATCAGAAATGAAAATGATTGAAAAAAAACCAAAATCGGACTTTTATAAGCCGCGCGGAAATTTTTGACTGTCACTAGGCAATATTTTCGATTGTCGCGCGATATTTTCTGAAATATCGGCAATATTTCTGAAATATCGCGATATTTTTGGTTCCCGAAAATATCGCGATATTTTCTCAGCGATATTTCGGCTCGCCGAAAATATCGCGATATTTCCGAATATCGCCAATATTTCATCGATATTATCAACACTGCATTAAACAAAGAAACTAAAAATTCATGGACATAAAGTGTTACCCAAGTGATGTGCTTTGATACTGTCTATAGATGTACATGAAGATGGAGAAGTAACTTGATTCAACCCTCCAATAACGTGCCATGTCTTTCCTTGAATAGCAGTCTATCTGAAGTGAAATGAAGTATGCATGGATACAACCAGACTTAACTGAGAAGTATGAAAATACTAGCTCACCTTCAATGGAGTATCTAACTGAAAATAGACAAGTCCATCTCCAACTAATATGCCCTACTCCTATACCATCAGCTTCATTGTATGCATTAGTCATGTGCTTACTATCAACCAAAAAAAGGGTAAGAATTGCCTTTTGGAACTTGCTAAATAGACCTCAACGTGTGAAGTAAAGGCAATCTGACTGCAATTTAAAATTAGTATAAAATCAGTCTCCAAATAATGCTGAAAATTGGAACTACCGGCCAGCCACATGCTATGCTTAACTAAAAGATGCATCAGTTTATTCTACGTTTTGTCATCCTCATGTTCTACTAGAAATAGGCATCTGACTATGCATAACTGGGTGCATTAACAGGTTTAAGGATAAAGTGTGCCCTCATATGTGTTGGTAAATCAATGCCTAAAGGGGAGATCACCCATCAAGATGATGTGCCTTCATTAATGTCATTTCATAATGAATACATATTGGAAACAGTTTCCGAGAGAGGTCACCTTTCCCTAACTCTTGATAACTCACAAGCATGCACCCCTTTAAAAATAAGTCAAGAGTTATCCACACATGCACCTTAAGTCTCCTGGTGGTCATTAATCTCCCCACACTAAGAAAAGACAAGGTGTCTTCTAAACTAAGCACCTCAACCCAATCTATCCATGTACTAAATAGTAAATATAACCAAGCAACTCCTATATCACCTATTTGCAAGATAGATGATTCAAGGTAGGCATGATCATATATTTGGGACTCCTTGTGTGTTTGTACTAAATAATTCATTGAACGACATCAGAAAAATCCATTGGATCACACAAATTATGATGGGTCAAAGGACAGAGGTACATTTGCAATGACCATACTTCTTTAGCTATTTATAGGATACATACATATACAGGGTCCTTGAAACCAACAAACACAAGATTTCTACCATTTTCATTCTTCTTGTTTGTATGCTTTTAGGTTCAGCAAACCTTATAATCCACTAACATTAATGATGAGCAGTCTAGATGGGGAGAATTCAACATAGATCAGGGAAAGAAAGTAAAACATGTGATTTTGAATGATCATTGGTGGTGGAATGTAAATATCCCATCTCATTCACAGCTCTAATTGCAAAGATACCTGGGGCATGCAGATTCAAATTTCCCTAGTCTTGGGGAGATATAGGAGGCAATTAACAGCATGACTGGGAAGATAAAGACCACCGTCACTCAGATATATCCCTATTTGACATTTTTCAAACAACTCCAAAAGTTGATAAGGTGGTGTTACCACATAATGCATCACCCAAAAATGTAAATTCCAAGCACTTAGGTGAAGACTTGTGTAACTAAGATGTTGGCCACTATTGCCTCACCAACACTCTTCTGCACTTTAGAAAAAGGATGGACCCAAGTCAAGGGGGGCTTCTCTATGGGTCACTAGGCTCATTTGTGTAGTATGGAATGGGAGTAAAGGAAGCTTAGCAACATGAATCAAACAAAAAGTTGAAAGATTAAAATGTTTGGGGAGGTTGGATGAAAGAGGATCGAATGCCTTATTACTTGGGCTATGGAGGTCACATATGCAATCTAAGAGGACATTCTACTAAAGGATAAAAGGCTATAGATAGACAAAATGACTTTCTCTACAACATGCTTAACTTAATAGAGTTTAGGCTTCTGTGATCCATATCAAGTTAGAGAAAGATTCTTTGGCGAAAATCACATGGAATCTCAAGAGACAAAAAGATGTCGAAGGGACAGGACTCACAACAGGAGCTCCACAACTAAATCAACTCTAGGAGATCTTAAGCATTAACTCACCAAGGATGTCTAGGACTTAAAACACCTTCTCTCTTACACAAGGCATAACCATTCACTCACAGTAGGAGGTCTAGGGCTTTAACTCCTCTTCTTTGAGACAAGGTACTCCTAGATATAACTTTGACAATATACCCTGCAATTGAAAGTCTACTAGTGGCAACCCTAAAACATTTGCCACACACAAATAGATTGTATAAATATAAAAACCATAGCTTAGACAATAATTTATCTTAGTCCAATGCTTAGAACTTGCTTGCTCATAAATTCTTCCAATGATCAACTCCCAAGTTGCAACTAGATAGACCAAACCCTTGTATAGGTTTAACCTCCATATAATGAAATATAATTTTTTTTCCTAGATCCAATAATCTCTCCTTGGAATAATTATAAAATAGTCTTCTCTAAAAAACCTTTTACTAGATGTAGAAAAAAATTCTTGAGATCCACAATCTCCTCTCGGAAGTTACAATAAAATAATCCAAGAAACAATGCTCAACGAAGCTCATATTTTGTTTCATGTGGAATTATTGATATTCATCAATGATCATCCATGTTTATAAAATTACAAGTGTATGGAATTTTAATTATTTTTAAATATATTTTGTTTTTCCACCCCTATTCCAGAAACTCGAGGAAACATACATGTACATGTAGTTGGAGTAACCCTTAAATAAAATTTAGAGAAGCAGCATTTATTTTTAAATATATTTTGTTTTTCCACCCCTATTCCAGAAACTCGAGGAAACATACATGTACATGTAGTTGGAGTAACCCTTAAATAAAATTTAGAGAAGCAGCATTTATATAATGGTCACTTTATATATCAGTAACATGTGATGAGTTAGGAATGTTATGAATTAGAATGAGACATAATGTGAGTGTGCAAGAGAGAGGTTGCATCACTACCTAGGCAAGTGTAAACAAGAAGCAGAACTATAGCATTACGTGCTCGTGTTCATTTGGTAGCATAGTATTCTTCCACTAAAACTTCCTAACTTATCCTTTTTCAAAGAATTTGTGACACGCTTGCAAGGCTAGTTGAGACATCCAAAGTTCCAAACAATTAAGAGTTATGTGCTAACTCAGATGCCACTGAAGCCTCCAGAGTGTAATTCATATGGTAAACTGATCGCATTTGGACACAATTAGATTACCTCAACCCTTCCATTCATCCCTGTATCTTGTAATTTTAATATATATAAATGTTTGAGTAATCTTTGTTTTTGAGAGCAAGCTCCCCTATATGCAATCATTACAATTTATAGTTCTTTCTATCATTCAAAGAAACAATTGGAAGGTAATTAGCAATCTTCTACTAATGTCTTTCTAATGTAATTGCAGAAGAAAAGCTTCAAATAAAATGCATACCGAGCGTCCCTCTTCAAGTGCAACCTTCAAATCCTCAAAAACAAGCTGCATCATCATGACATCATTGCTTTTAGGGTAACTTATTTCCTAGGACAACATAGATGATAGCATCACACAATGTTTTTCTTTCTTGCTTTCAGTTCCAGCATATGAAATTTACTATTTTAAAACTAGAAAGATGATGGAAACACCTTTGAGAGCAATTTGTCAAAGCGAGCCTCAACAGATTTTCGGATGTATTCATAACATTTATCTTTATAGCACTTTCCCTGGCCTTGCATCTTCTCTTTTACTAAAAATCCTGGAGACGGTGGTGGATTCAATGGCTTTCTACATAAACAAATCCATGGAAAAGATTAGAAATCAAAAAATAGCCATAATTGTACATAACAGGAGTATTTCTATAACTTTGAGCTAAATGCCAATACATGACAACACTTCAAAGCTATCAACCAATAAATGATATTAACACTTTAGAGATAGATACTAATACATGACATCAATATTTTAGAGCTAAATTCCGATACATGATATTAACACCAAGTATTATAGTATATTGGCACAAACATGACAGCTAGCAATTTTCTAATGACTACAGATAACAAGTAACAGTAACCATGAAGTGTTTTAAAAGATAGCAATTTCATACACACTGATGGCTATTAAGGGATCTAAAAATATAATGATTCCTTACCAAAGAAATAAACATTGCAAGTCATGAATAACTTTCGTGCTGTCGAAATTATTTTGATACCCACCTAATCATGGATGCCAAGAATGCAATAATGTAAACGACTGTGTCTTTAAAGATGTTTGGTGAGCATATGCAAACCAATCACATATTAGTGCAAAATGATGCTCACACCAAATATAAGATAAAAAAAATGGACATTCTTGGGGCCTTGCATTTGTAGATAGTTGATTGAAAGTTAAAACTTAATATCTTGAAAAAATATATTTGGTGAAGACTAAGATGATTCACCCTTTGGTCTCCAAGAATCTACCTTTAAATGACCATCAAAATTAAGTTGTCACCCTAAATACACAAACGGAAAAAATAATCTATGTCAATGTCATCCCTATTGAAGAAAAGGGTGTTTACTATGACAACTTACTAAGAAGACCATGACTACATTTTACTCGTCATTCAACAACAGTATGGGATTATACATTATTAGAAGAAATTAGGATCATCAATAAATCATATCCAATGGAACTACACGTCTCTCAAACACTGACTATCATCCTCTACAATCAATGTTTTAAAACTCCAACTCCGGTTCAAAAACGGCCGAGGGTTGGCTCCGACTCACACTCCAACTCCAACTCCAACTTAGTATCGACTCAGCCGGTTTGATTTCAATGACTCAGTCATTGTAAAAAATACATTAAATATTTACTTTTTTATAAAAAAAAACATGATTTTAAATATTTTCATTCATGTTTCCAAACACGAAGCTTTAGAATATAGAGAGAAGACAACATATAATCAAAGTAGGCTCATGAATATATCCATTATATCAAAATGGCACCCAGTGCATTGTCCAAAACATACATGATGATGATATAGAGATCAAAACAAACACACATAACCAAGGAGGCTCTAAATGGCCTCTACAACAAAAGTAAACTATGAAACATCAATAGTCACCACTAACCAGTACTACTGGCTACTGCTAGAGGAGTCAACATCATTTGGCTCAACCTCTAAATCAAAGTCTGGGAAACCCATGGCTCCTCCTCAGCATCATCTCCAACTGCAACTTGTTATGTCCCCATTTTTATCCTTCTTCATAGTGCAGCCGGGGTTGATTTCCAGGGTAGGAGATGGCCAGGTCAGTGGAACAGGTTTATGTCATCAGGGGTTCTGATGGAGTTTTGCGGAGTTTTTATGGGATTTGATGGCATTCACTTGGCATATTCCACCATCCGCACAGTTTTCCTTTCGTTCCGTCGCATTTCGACAACTTTCAAGAATCAACATTATTATTGGGCATAACTTAATTAATTATGCTCGAGGTGGCATTCCGAGGAGATTAATTGGTGGAACACCTCAGTGTAATAGCTCGTTGGAACCGGAACGGGAAGATCTACAGGATGGGATGGTTCAATATGAGTTTCAGTGGCCTAAGGAGACATGGTGGCCAATTTACACTTTTCCCGCATTAAAATAATATTTTAATTGAATTAAAAGAGGGAAAGGTGCTCCATGATTAAAATAATAATAAAATAGAAGGTTCTAGAGGAGTCCATGAACAAAGAGACCATTGGAGGACATCTTGGTTTTTGATATTGTTTCTTGTATGAGAGGTTGAGGACCCAGTTCTCTACTCCATTAGTAGCCCCAAGACGAAAACCCTCGGGTGATATAGAGAGATTGGGCAAGCACCCATCTCCCCTTGGTGGATTCATTCAAAATCCACAAGTGTAGTGATTGTTTTTCTATTTCAATTTGGAGACCGGAGGGTCATTCCCAGCTATTGTATTGGCATCTATCTATATATACTAAAGCTGGATTTTGGTTGCTGCATTTCTCATTGTTGCTCGTGTTGTGATCTTTTAATGAGTTTTCGTGCAATTTATAGATTTATGATTCTGGTTTTACATGGCAATCTTCTGAAAAATGCATGTCAGTTTTATATGAAGCGCTTGTCCCAAAAATTTTGATTTGGGACATTACGCAACTGTAGTAGTGGTAGCACTAGCAAGCTGTGCAGCAGCTACATGCTGAGATAGACGAGATATGCGCTTTCGTCGTCGCTGAGCAGAGGAAGCCCCTGCAACTGGAGGACTTGGGGCTGGGCCTGAGGCTAGTACAAGTGGATCTGCATTCAACTGAACATTATGTTCAACTGATGCCTCCACCTGTAAATCCAAATCAAGATCCTCATCAGAATCAAACTCTGCTGGATGACTCTCCACTACCCAATCTAATGTTGGATCAATATCTTCCAACACAATTGGATCTGAATCACGTCTTTTGTTCAACAATTGATTGCGTCTAAGCCGGAGGTTGTATTGGACATACACTAGATCATTTAACTGTTTTTGATCTAAACGGTTTCTCTTCTTCGTGTGAATCCTCTCAAAGACAGACCAATTGCGCTCACACGCAGTATCGTTGCAAGTTTGACTCAAAATACGAATTGCAAACTTCTGCAATTGAGGACAATGGCTACCAAAAGCCTCCCACCATTGTGTTGCAAAAAACATAGTAGTGTAATGAGTTAGCTCAAGTTTTAACAAATTATATCAATATCAAACTTTCAAATCATAAACAATTTAACAAAATAAGTATTAAGAATTTGAAAATTGAAACTTTTGTTTACCTGGCTCATCTACTTCCCTTGCAATCTTTGCTAGGTTCTTCCCAAAGGTACCTATGGCTTTGTTGAAGATTGTGACCTGTCGGTGTGATCACACTCAAATGGGATCATGCGATCAATGCAGTCAATCAATCCATCTCTAACCTCCCCACTCAAAGCTCTTGCCGCCAGAGCTTTATAATGATACCGTGGGTTCAAAAAATACCCAACTGCATGTATAGTGCGATGGAGTTGATTGTGCCATCTTTCATCAATGATTGCCCAAATGGGCTCATACTTAGCCACTCTATCCTTGTATGCCCTCTTTATTTGCTCCTTTGCTTGATCCATAGTCTCATAAATGAAGCCCATAGCCAATCTTTCCCCATCCACCAACCGCAACACCTTAACCAATGGCTCAACAACCTTCATAATCTCTGTTGGCTTTCTCCAAAATATTTCTTCATTAACTTTCTTTTTCAATTCTTTGCCTTCCTGTTTGAGAGACCATTGGCTTTGATTCCAATCATCACTGGAAAACATCTTTTGCAAGTTTCTATGTTGTGAAAGCATAGATTGCAATGTCAAAAAATGAGTTGCAAATCTAGTGATGGCAGGCCTAATAATATCTCTGCCCCCTGTGTGTCTCCTCATCATGCTCAAAATCCATGAATGATTGTAGATAAAAAAATTTATGCTTTTGGCATGATCTACAGTGTTCTTGTCCCAATCTAATTTGCCAATATCCTCAAGCATGGGGTCTATGCAATGTGCAGCACATGGGGTTCAAAAGATGGTTTTGTGTTTTTCCTCTAACAATTTACCAGCAAGAACATAGTTAGAGGCATTATCTATGATGACATGAACAACATTAGCCACCCCCATCTCCTCAACAACCTCATCCAATAGCTGAAACAACAATTGTCCATCTTTCACCCTATCAGATGCATCAACTGATTTTAGAAACATGGTTCCCTGTGGGCAAAAGATAAGAAAGTTTATGATGGTATGGTTCCTTTGATCAGTCCATCCATCTGACATGATGGTACATCCTGTTTTTGCCCATGAGTTTTTGAAATCTTTCAAATACTCATTAATGGAGGAAATTTCTTTCTGCAAATAATACCCCCTTAACTCATGCATAGTAGGGCCTTTGAAGCCCTTTCCAACAGCAAATATGGCATCAAACATAGGCTCATAATATGGTGAATGGGAAGCATTGAAGGGGATATCAGCATCATACCACCATCTAGATATGTAATCACAAGCAATCTCCCTCAATTCTTTCTTCCAATGGTCATCTAAAGTGGGTTGCAAAGTTCTACTAGCTTCAGGACCATGTGCATCTGATGGAGAGGAGGGTGCGATAGTGAAATAACTTTTGATATTCATATCATCCTTCTTTTTCATTTTACCCTTACTCTTTTCTTGAATAGACTCCAAAGAAGGAGGAACATAGCGGAAGGGGTTGGATGCATCAGTACAAGCGATAAAAGAAGAACCCTCAAAATCAAAATGGGGGTTGGTAGCCATCATTTTTTGTATACTCCTCTTCCTCCCAATTTCAACCTCTATTTCTTTTTGCCTAACTTTTTCTTCCTGAAACTTCTCAAAGCTATTTAACAACTCCTTCCTAATCTCCCCAATTTGTGGTGATTCACATGGAGTAATTTGGCCTCTAATCCCTACCAAGTGTTGTTTCAACCTATTAATGCCCCCAGGACCCTCCTTAATTTTTCTATGGCAAAATTTGCAATGCATTTGATTATCAACCATTTCAGCATATGCCCAAGCAACATCTTTCACTCTAGGAGCCATTTTTTGACTTGGAAATGAAAGGAAAATTTCTGAAAATGAAAACAAACAAAAATAGCATTGCTTCAATGTTCATTTCTTTTACAAAAAACACTCTTTTCAATTTCTAGATTTGCACAAAAAAATAAATAAGCAAAAACAAATTTTAGAAGTGAAAAAAAAAAATACCTCTAGGCACAAACTGCCTCCTCAAAGTTGCTCCAACAAACCAACTCCTCAATGTTGCTCCAATGGTTGCCCAAGAAACTCCTCACTCTTACTCCAATGCTTGCCCAAGACTCCTCACTGCTGCTCCAAAAACAAACTCCACAACTCTTCACAAACTCCTCACAAATTCTCACTCAAATGCAATGAGATAGCTATGAGGAAATGAGAGGGGTTGGGTAGCTTTTATAGGGTTTGGGAGAGGGAAATGGACCCCAAAGAACCCAAAGGCAGAAAATAATGGGCTTTGGGGTCCTCAAATCCACACAAAAAATAGTGCTTTTCAGTCGCGCCCACCGAGCCGGCCGAGTTAGCTCGAGCTCAGCCAAGCCGGTCGAGTTGTTACCGAGCCGGCCGAGTTGTTACTAAGTCAGTCGGGTTGTTACCGAGCCGGCCAGGTTGTTACCGAGCCGACCCGGTCAGGCCTTGGCTTGGCCGTTTCGGGTTCAACCAAGCTGTTTTTTAAAACAATATCTACAATAACCAACATGCCTTCCTTAGATATCGATAATTATTACATTTAATAGTTATTATCAACTATCCATGCCAATTCATTTCAATACAAGATCAGAAAATAAGAATTAGTGCTAGAATTTGAACCCAAGTGAGGACACAATTCACATGTAATGAACCAACTGTAGAAATTTTAGGTTTTGTTGTAGCCCTCCCTGGTTTCAGTTTGTTTTGCATAAAAGTTTAATGCCCAACCCCATAGTTCATTACATATATAACTTAAATGCAAATTGAAATAGAAACATTATACGACAAGCTCTACTTTTCTTTCACTTTTCAGCTGATATGAAACATTTAACAAGCACACACATGTTAATTTTCTAGGCCTATATTGTTCTTTGTTTTGATAATTGCATTTATATACTTTTCAAGTTAATTTACATATTCATTCACCCCATAACATCATTAGCAACATATGCAATTATGTAAAAGGAATAACATCATCAACAATTGAACGGAAATAAAAAGGAACATCAGAAGAAAAGCAAACACACATAGAGACACCAGGATTGGTCGAAGACGAGGGTAAAACCCCAGAAGGGGGGAAACCTGGAATTCAATTTGTCTTCTTCTATTAGATTTCATCAACTGTTCAACTAAGATCCAAAGATCAATTACACAGAGACATATTCACCATCATCAAGTACATTTGGCCACCTAAGGCCAAACATATATCCAGAATATCATGTTGACAAGAAGACAAGCTATCCATATTATTGAATCAAAGTCAGAGTCAAATTGAAGGTATCACAATCATACCAAGCCACTGCCATAGATAAAGGTCTAAGAGATATACCATGTCGCTGACATACATGCATTAAGGGGGTCTACAACCTCTGCTTATGAATCATAGTTCTATACATATCATAACGTTGTTTACCATGCATCATATATGCCATGAGAGTGTCTGCCATGTCTGATATGAATCACTATTATATGTTAATTTTGGCAACTCGTGGATGAATTTCTCCTAGAATAAATCATCTCTTTCAGTTATGTTTGAACCACCTATAATAAAATTTCATTTCTGACAATTCTAATTCGACTTTCCAAAAATAATAAGCCACATCTCAATTTGGAAGTGACTTTCCAAAAATAGAAAGTCATGTCTAAATGGTAAAAGATAATCTCGACATATGGAATCCACTTTAAAATCAAATCAATCATGATTATACAAGTCAATAATTAATATTTTTATCCTTAACAATATTATTATTATTATGATACTATTATTTATAAAATAGTCTAATGTCATTCACCTTTAATGGATTAATAAAACCAAATTCTCTCATTGAATAAGTAAATTAAATTGAGAATCTCTTACTTGAAAATCAAACCTCTCTCTTGGAATAAAATAGTAACTCTACACTTAAAAGAATGTAATTCTCTTTCACTAATTCAATGTACAGAGAATATCTATTGACGCATCCCCTGATGATAGACTCACTTGGTAGTCTGAATTTCGAAATTTGGGTTCACAAAACTCTATAACAAGTCATTCCTCCTCTATCTAAAACTATCCTCAATTGTATGGATTCATTATTTAAAAGTGTAACTCCTCATTAAATACACTTGTAACTCCCTCATTCAATTTGATTTCTATCTCTCACCAAATATTCTCTCAATTCTAAGTGTTGTGAAAATTTCTGACACCAAATTCTACTGCAGTAACTGATTTATTTCTCCTACTTATTTCTCACAATAAGTTGTTTACAAAACCCTTCAACAAACATTAAAATAAATTCTACTGCAGTTATCACATAATAGCATAGATAAAAACAATAGTGATATACAAGCACAAGAATCAATCACATCAACACAGTTATTTTTGGACAATTATCCCGAGAAAAAACGCAATGCAAGAAAACCGGTGCAGCAAATGAGGGTTTATTTATTATTCTTCAGTAACAATCTCTTTACAAGGAATAATTCTGCAGTACATAGAAAAACCTTCAAGAAAACACCTGAGATAATTGTCCTCCTTAGCTAGAAGAAATTCTGACACCACAGAGACCCTTTATCCTTCACTGCATCACCCCTACATCATTTGCGTAAGGATTGCGTCCTCTGTGAGAGGGTTGTGTGAGATCTCGTCCCTGCCTAGGTTGTATCTCAGAGCTCTCCCTCTACGCTATTTCTCTGAGGCACTACGTCACCCCCTCCTTGATCTGTGACTGATACTAAAACCCTCCTCTTCCTTCACCCTGCAACTCTCCCTCTGAAATCGAACTCCTTCTCCTTGAGAATCAATTTCCCTCGGGTTACTGACTATTTGCCTGGTGTGTCTCCAAATGACTCTCAAGTCTTCTCTTATACTTTTGTTGTTGATGAATCAACGACTGTGATTAAGTCTCTAATCAACGTCTAAGATTAAAACAGCCTTGATCATCGTCTCTTAAAAGCTTCTCACCCATATATTTATTAATACCCATTAATATTTTTATGATGAACAAAAGATATTGTATTTGTGTGATCCAAATTGGTGGTTGTGGAATATATATAGACATCTCATGAGCCCAAATTGGTGTGGCATGTAGGCTGGCCGACTTGAACTTGTAGGGACAAAAAAATTCAATTTCCCTCTTTTGAAGCCGACTTGAAATTTATATTTATAATTATCATTTCTTTTTAGTTTGAGGGCTAAAACAATTTATGAATACCAACCACAGATACCAAAATTCAACACAATTTGGGCTGCAAACAAAGATAGTTAAGCTTTAATCTGTGTCCGTTCTCTGAATTACGGAAAACTCAAGGTTCTTCTTCCAGATCTGCAACCATCTACATCACAACAACTTCAAGCACTTCTGCAGCACCAACAACATGATCATGCAAATTAGATTGCAAGATGTATACTAATCAGAGAGTTCATGGCTTGGATATAAGCTATGATAGTGCACTTCTTGTAAATGTTAACTCATCATATAGCATACTGTAAATTGATGATAATATTCATGTTCAATGGAAATATACAATTCTCCAGATCTCACATGTCATGTATTTACTATTTACTTTTAAACCACTGTAACAGATCTTGACTCTTCAAACCACTGTAACAAGTTTTGATTCTTCATTGGATCAGCCTTACAAACCACTGTAATCAGCCTTACAAACCACTGTAGTCAGTCTTACAAATGAAGTGCATCCATTTATATCTTCTTGTGTTCATTTATATCGAAGCCAAAGTCATGGTAAGGATCATCAATTACATGTTTTATGCTGCCCTTCATAACCATTTGACAACAAACTTTCATAACCATTTGACATCAATGCCAACACTACTAACAAAATATAGCAGCATGACAAATAAATTTTGGAAACAAAATAAAAATTTACATGAAAACTAGTTCCTAATCTACAAATTCAACATATAATGCATTTACAAATATATCAATGGATGCTTGAGAAAAAGAAAGAACACTATCTCAACTTTCATAATTTAGTATATTATGACCCAAAAACAGCATCAGGTAGAATTGAGAGACTCACTTTGTGGCTCTTCGAGGGTTTGTTATTGATGCCATTGCCCCTGCACCCTCAGCTTCAGCTGCTTCCTCTGCTAGTTGTTGATCGAGAATCTCCTGCATCTCAACCACCCTAAAACAAACACTTGATGTTTCAAACAGTGTAAAAAATAAAGATTCATCATGCATGTATGAAAAAAAGCTTCCATTTCAAACAAGATCATTAAATGAGAGAATCGTTCTCTATTTTAACCTTCATTGTACATATATAACATCCTCATCAGGTCTAAATTGTTAAATTTCATATAGGTGCACAGACATTATTAGCGAATAATAAATGTCACTTGAGTTATATTAATGGTGGTGATGCAGCAAGTACACAGCACTTAACCCAAGATGGACTACCCAGAATTACACAAATAGCACTTACCCATCTCAGCCTCTCTTACTATATTGATATATAGCAGCCATAGGTTGATTACGGTGGTTAAGGCACTAATCCTAACCTAACTTGATAATTTAATATAGATCATATTCGTCATATGTCACCGACTTACATAACACTAATATTTTCAGGTTATATTAACATAAACTTTGCAAAGCCTCGAATCCTTTAAATTATTTTATTTATACATATAGTTTGCAGCTTCTATAGTATAGCATAGTTTAGATCTGCTTTTACCTTGTTGCTTTTATTTGTATTTCATAGAACCATCCTCTTTGCTCCGACTTTGTATTCTACACTATTGTACTTAGCAGTCTCTTTGACATATTGGTGGTCATCTTGTTTGACATCACTAAAATTATCTTATCTATATCATATTAGATATAAATCTTGCACAATGTAGAATACTTTATTTTTTCCCCTCTATTTATTGTCTATTTAGTCATGAAAGTGATAGACAATAAAATGGAATCCAATAACACTTTAACATTTGTGATCTTATTAATTGCCCCATTGTACCATGGGCGACATAATTACCCTTTAGAAGTGTCATCATGTCTCAAGTTAGGTTGTACTACTAGGGATCTAGTTGAGGTAGTGTGTTTCAAATTGTAACCATACTCAACACTTTCCATTTTCCATATTACACTTCTATTCAATTCTTAAAAAAGGCATTCCCATTCATGTTTGACTCCTCAATTGTTACTCAAAAGGATCTAATTGAGAAAGACTCTGATATTCCCACTTAGCATTATTGCTAAGTGAAATATCAATTTTGATCAATTTTGTCTTAATTCATGTTTGCACTTAGGAAATGTGAGTTTAGAGGCCCCACATTGATTTTTGATTAAAGCAAGCCCCCAAACATTAGAGATGGAAGGGAAATAACGAGCCACTAGTGGAGCGTGGGGGGGACCCATGGAGAATTGTGGCCCACATGGGAAGTACGAATGCATTGGAGGAAATTCGGCAGGAGGAAATCGAGTTGGGCCCACATGAGCACGTTGGAGGCATTTTGACAAAAGGAAGGAAAGGCACTCATTTTGGATTCATTCATCTTTGAGAAAACTTGTCTTTGATATAGCATGCTTCAGCTGAAGCCAAGTCTGCAAGTGTTGTTTAGCACACGAGTGTTTCTGAGCGGAAATCTAAACCCTTGCTTCGGTGGACTTCGAGTGCCGACACAAGGAGGGAATTCATCTATTCCCGTTCATTCCAGCAATGAGGAGTGCGAGTTTTTGGAGAGGTTCAGCAGCAGCAGCTAAGGACTATGCAGTTCTTGGAAGAGGTACGCTTGGGGGTTGAGGAGTCAAGGGAGTTTGGGGCTGAGATTTGAGGAGCCCAGGGGACTATTTGTTTGGAGATTGTAGCCAATTTGAGGGCTTTTTGCAGCAGAATTTACAGGTGGGTCGAATTACCCAACAGCAAAGCCATAGAGGGAAAAGAGGGCTGAAATTCCAAGGTCAACCATCAACCAATTCCTTCGTGGGTTATTCTGTGTATTTGGTGGAGATTCTGGGGTTAATTTCCCAGAATTTTTTGAGCATCGTAGATGGCCCTAGTAACAATTCTTCACAACCAACAGTGTATTTTCTGGGCAGTTTAGCTCAAATCCAGTAGAGAGCAACAACGCACTCGAGGGGTATTTCTCATTATTCACTTAGGCATTGCTAGCTTACCTTGAACAAGCCAAGGTGCACACTTTCCAGCACCACATTGTACCCTCTTGATTTTATAATAAAATGGCTCAACAGTGCAAACTCATGGACTGATTTATGCGTTTGATTTTCATGGTATTTATGTCTATGTATGCTTTGTTATTTACTGTAAAAATTCCCTAAGAATATTACAGTGGTATCAGACATCATAGACTTGGCTCAGCCTATGGGAGTAGCGTAGTCTATGACATCAGAGGATAGGCAAAACGTAACTTACCGGAGACTGAGTTACATGAGTAGAGAAAGGCAGTTGCAGATTACTCCAGATCCTATGATAACTGAACCAAAGGTTGTGGAGACAAACATGGCAAAGAATGAGGGAGATAAATAAAGTAAGGAGGAGGATTTTGCTCATCATTTGTTGAAGACAGTACAGGACCTGTCCAAGAGTATTGAGGAACTAAGGCAACAGAATTGTGGCAACAACAAGGATAATGGAATTCAAGGGGAATTCCAGCTGGGTGAAGGCTCTGGTACTTCACAGCACCACGCATCCCTTAACCCCAACAAGCCTCTTATTCCCAACACAACACCTAGATCCACCATTCCCACGTTCTTGACAACTGGAGCTGGTGGGCAGCAAGGGAAGGAGGAGTTGCCTATGGGGGACTACTTCTTAGAGTATCAGTCCTATGGACCCAAGTTCAGAGAAGCTATCATTTTCAAGGATTTTTGCCAACTGAAGGGCAATAATAGGCCCAAAGGACAAACTGGGGGAAACTACACACAGGGGATAGATTTGCAGCGTACTATGGGGAGGTTGTTTCTCCCAACTATTAATGGCTCTTCTAAGAGCTCAGCCAGAGCGTGGGTAGAGAAGTTGGATGTCTACTTCCAGCTAAACCAGATGACAGATGGGGAGGCAATAAAAATTGGCACACTACATTTGGAGGTAGAGGCCCATGATTAGTGGTTCCATGGGCTAACCATAATGGGACATTACGTGGTGACAGCCTACAATGATTTCACCAGGAGGGTGTTGGATCATTTTGAGAGGAAAGATCTAGAGGAGCACTTTGGGGAGTTGACAAGGCTCAAGCAGACCAGGGGCATTGAGGCCTACATTTCAGAGTTTCTGAGGCTGTCAGTGATGGTGCCGAATCTATCGGAGTCCAGGAGGGTTTTCATAGCAGAGCCACTGAAGGGACTGGTAAAGTCCAATAGACCCACTACCTTGCTGGACGCAGTGGGGAGGGCCCGAGATTTGCAAGATGCTCTACCGAGGGTTAGAGCACCACTACCACCTAGGCAAGGCTTCCAGCAGAGAGGAAGAGACACTAGAGCTCCACCACCAAGAACCAACTAGGGGCATGGACAGTTGGATGAGGAGACCCGAAGAGACCTTCGAAGTTGGAAGTTGTGTTTTACCTGGCAGGAACCATGGGCTCCAGGCCATAGATGTAAAGTCGGCAAGGCCCACTACATTGAGGTTTTCTCTGACAGTGATTTGGTGGATGATACAGAATTGGAGGTGGGTGGAGATGACATGTAATGTTCCTAATTAGGAAAATTAGTGATATAGAAAGAAAGCAGCAAATTACACCACAAAAAATTTCAAACTTTAACATGCACCCATAAAAAACCATAATGTAGAAGCAACTGAGCCATTTTATTATAAACTGGAGCAAGACTACAAATATATGGAAGGAATGCACATGGACTTGCCTCAAAGGCAAGAGGAGCAAACCCCAGGTGAATAGATATGAAGCCTGGATGTTGCTATCAATTGCCCAATTACTGCTCTGCGCTGCCCCAGCAATTATGCATTGTCTACTGCAAAGATATAGTTGGAAACCCCTCCTCAAGTGCTCAAAAAATTCTGCAAAATTACCTCCAAGCTCCTCAAGTAGAACCCGCCAAAACCCAAAAAGGGTTTAGCCTAATTCTGACCTCCGAAAATCAACCCCCAAAGGCCATACGCTCTCCATTGGTTGTTGAAATACGTTGCCTGACAATGCACTAGCAAACCACCCCAAAAACACTCCAAAAAGGCTGCAATCAACTCCACAATATTATCCTTATTTCTCCTGGCAAGTACCAGCCTCAATGAGCAAGCTCCTCACTCCCACGTGTGCCCAGAGACACCCTTCTGCGCAGGCCCAGGAGCAACAAACTCACTCCAGAAAATAGTTGTCTCCTCCAGCTCCCAAACTCCCAAAAAGCCTACAAATTAGTTGAACTCCCTTCCCCTGATTTCCTCGGGCAATTGCTCTCCAAAAGAGCACTGAAATGACTCCCTCAAGAGCCTCTTATGCGTGCTTCAGAAATACGCACTGCCTGGCAAATCTGAATGCAAATGCTGGAAAATACATTGTAAGTCTCCTTCGGATAGGTGTGAAAGAACCTTCCTAGGGTGGCACTTAAAGTCCCCCGAAGAAAGGGTGAGTTCTCCGCTTGGAAAACTCGTGTTGAACAGCAAGCGACCCGGCTGAGCAGCTCGAGCAACTCAATTAAGTTTTTGATATGCCAAAAGATGCAAATGAAGTTGAGCTCCCTCCTTTTATAATTTCATGGGCCTTCCTTCCCCCATGGGACCCTCCACCAAACAAATTGAACTCCCTCCTATGCATTTTGAACCATAAGCTAGGTGAAGTGCATTTTCATTATGTGGGTGGCCCCCACATCCCACTAGCAAAATAATACGACTCCCTTTTTAACTCCTAAGTCCTTTACCAAAAATGAGTGGGTCCCATAGCCTCCAAAATTGTTCTTAAAATTATGGAATTAATTTTGTTCCAAAATAATTTAGTATGGGACATTACAGTGCTCCCCTCCCAAAGGTTGCTTGTCCCCAATCAATTTCAGCATTGGATGCTCCAATATGTGCTCACCCTCCCAAGTGACATCCTCATCCGGTAAACTCTTACAACACACCAAATACTCCCTGATCATTATGATCCTTAACTTCCTCTCCCTAGTCTTCAGGATGGCTTCTAGGTCCAAAACCAGATGCCCCTCATCATCAAGTGGAGGCAACTCCACAGCTACCGTAACTTGCTGCCCCAACACCCTCTTGAGTCATGAAACATGGAAAATGTTGTGGATCTTACTCCCTGGTGGTAGCTCCAACTGGTATCCCACCTCCCCAACTCTTCTAATCACCCTGTATGGCCCATAAAAACATGGTTGCAGCTTCTCGACCCCCTTTTGTTTCAATGTCGACTACCTATATGGCTGCAATAGCAGGAACACCAAGTCTCCCTACTCAAAGCGTCTCTCAACCCGATGTCTATTAGCATACAAATTTTGTTGATTCTAAGCTATCAGCAAATTATCCTTGAGAGCCTTTAGGATATCTTGGCTCTCTAGGATCCAATCTTTGGCATTTGGGGCCCAATTGTCTCCAAAAACAATGTCAACAAAAGACATAGCATCATAACCATATAAAGCACAAAAAGGTGACATACCGATGGAAATATGATGGGTGGTGTTGTAGCAATACTCCCCTAAGTGTAGCCATTGAATCCATGCCCTTTGCT